>JAEIGQ010000100.1:0-1242095 GCA_018904275.1 Lordiphosa clarofinis
GGTAAGCCGTTCTAACATCGTAGCGTACTGGCTTGTCCCTTCTGCACATTGCTCCGGCTGTGCTTTCACTGTTTGGTTGGGATGGGTTTTGTGCATTTATCAGAAACTGCTGAGTGAGCAGCTCATTATGTGGTCGGACTGGGAGGATTTCAGCTTCCTGGTGGAGGTGGTCCTGATGTGACATCATGTGGCAACCTGTGGCCACTCTGAGGGCTACGTTTTGGACCACTGTGTGTCACTGATGGAGGGGGATCATATTGGGGCGGCATAGCTGAGGAGCGATCTGTCAATCGCGTTGTAGGTGGTGGTAATGGTCTCCTTCTCTGTGCCCCAGCTGCTCCCAGCGATGGCTTTGAGAACCTTGTTCCTACTCCTTGCGTCTTTGACCACTCCTTCCCTTCTAAAGGGAGTCAAACGTGACCTCAAGTATTTTTGGGTTGTTGACGGTTGGAATAGTAAGTCCATTTATGTGGATGTTGAGTTCTTGTTTTGACTTCCTTCCAGGTTGTAAGCAGTGGTTCCTATGTGAGAAGTAGTCTTCCAGGATTGGCAGATAATTGTTTAACCTTTCTGCGTGATGTTATAATAGTGCAGTCATCGGCATAGGAAACTAATTTAACCTCTAGTGGCGGAGTTGGTAAATTAGCAATGTACACTCAAAAAAATTTATTGCCTAAAAAGGCCAAAAATTGCCTAAAAAGGCGCACAAGGCAATGGGGGTCCTAATTTTTAGGACATACCTTACCTAAATACTATCTACTCTATGCCCTTAAATTAAGGCAGAAATTGCCTTAATTATGATTTATATGCTTGGATTAAGTTAAAAATTTCCTAAAATTTAGTCATTTTGAGTCCTAAAACAGGGTATTAACTATCCATAGCTCTAGAAAATTCAGGTTTTATGTCATAACACATTTCTTTCAAAAGTTACATTGTTTATTATTTGTATAACTATATTAAAGCATCGATATTAAATAAGATAAAAGAGCTATTATTTGTAGCACGATATACAATATATAGGTAAGTAAAATGATATATTTCAGAGTGTATACAATAGAAAAATAGGCCCAATGCTTCATATAATCGGTTCTCATATCCTATTCCTGATAGAAGAAAGATAAATTATGACCAAATGAAAGTTCGCAGCCAGAAGGACGCATCTCCGGTCCTACAATATATAAATATTCTTGATCAGCATCAACAGACGAGTTTATATAGCTGTAAGCGTATAAACCAGCAAATCTTAGAGATGGTAAGAGACAGATGTCTGACCTGTAGGAGAGATTTACATCTTAGACTTGCAGGAAGATCAAGTTAATTTTCAATTTTTTCCACGCCACACCTCCTATTCTTTTGTAATCAGCATTATTTATCAATCTGCGTAAGAATGGAAAAGATCGGATTAACGGTAGTCAAGTGTTGACCAAAGTAAAGTTCGCAGCAGCACCGCAGCAGCTAAATACATACATCTGAGCAGACACTTTCGCAGGTATAAGGGTTTTTACAGTCGGGCTTGCTAGACTTTTTCTCATATATTTTTTTTTTACAAAAAACTTATTTATTTTATTTTAAGTAAAGTCCAGACGTCTCCGAATTTATTTAGCAATAATACACAAAGACACTTCGATTGAAATACTTTCGTATTTAGTGATGGATTTAGAGGTGTGCCAGCAATAGATGGTAACAAATTATCAATTGCTTTAAAGCTTTAATCTTTAATATATACGCATAACTCTCCCAACTCATATCAATACATAAAAAATTAAATTTTAATTACCTCAATCTTAAGACATATAATTCTTAAAACTTTAGTATTTTATGCCTCATTGGAGGACTACAAATGTCTAAAATTTGGATTAGTTGCTTTTCTTAATTTTGGCAAATATAATACCTAAAATATTAATATTATTTACAGCAATTTTAGGACATTAGATGCTTAAAATTTGGGTAATTTATTCCTGCATTTTAGGGCATAAAACGCCTAAGTTTTAGATAATTCATACCTTAATTCAAGTACATATCATACCTTTAAGTTTAGAAAACTAATTCCTCAATCTTAGAACATGACATTCCTTAAAACTAAGACAATTTTTACCTAAATTTTAGGGCATAGTTTGCCTAAAATCGGAATGCCTAAACCTTAGGGCCCCAATAGCCTTGGCGCCTTTTTAGGTAAATTTTCCAAAATATTAAGGCAATTTTAGGCCTTTTTAGGCAATAAATTTCTAAAAATTTATATTTGGTGTACGAAGTTAAGACTTGGACACGCACAGAGAAAAAAAACCACGTAAATCCAAATATTTCATATTTGATTTAAATATTTTTACCAATAAAAGTGCACCACAATGTGTTTTATTAAATATAAAGTGTGTGCCACTTAAATCTCACATTTAATATGAACATAATTGATTTCAAGTGTCCTGCTATTCTATTTGATGTGACGGCATATTAAAATTAAAGTGAAAACTTATTAAATTTAACTATGATTCATATTAAAAAAAAATTTAAAAAATTAAAAAAAAAAAAACAATAGCAATTATGGCGTGGTGATGTGGGAAGGGGAGGTGGATAGGTGAGGTTGGAACGGGAGGGGGGAAGGGGTGGGCGTGGCTAGGGTAGGGAAGGGGGGGGGGGGGGTGGTAGGGAGAGGGGGTGGGGGTGGGGGAAGGGGAAGGGAAGGGGAAAGGGGTGGGGGATCGGGCGGGGGAAGGGAAGGGTTGGCGGGAGGGCTCAGACTTATTTTTTTTTTATTTACCTGTACTGGGACTCGAACTCAGGACTTCGGGCTCTTAAACGCAAATGCTGGCGTCTTAGCCTACACGACTATTCAGGGCTCGCGTGACGGTGCAGCAAGACTCAATTAAGAACACAGATAATTGTTAATTATGTTCAACATAAAACTAAAAACTTTTCATAGTTAAATTTAATTTGTCTCATATTAACCAATGGATTTTTTGATTAAATGTGTTTAAACTTTAATTTTAATATGATTACCTTATACTTCAAGTATGGTAAAATCTATATTTAAATATGAAAAATATTCAATTTACATTTTTGCATAGTACATTTAAATCTACTACGGAAACCTTTGATTTTAAGTTGAACAAAATATTCAAATTTAACACGAAACATTTTTAACTTAACAACGTTTTCTTTTAAGTGTTATGTTTTTAAACATACAATTCAATATGACCAACTTTAAATTAACTGGATTACACTTCGACTTTAAAAATTTTCATATTGACTAGATATTGCTAATATGATTTTATTTAAACTTAAGTCATTTTTATTTAAATTTAATATGAAAACTGGCATAATAGAAATTAATATGTTTCTATTAAATTATACTATGCACTTTTTTTTGCTGTGCGGGGTTTCTTATATGACAAAGAGTGGACTGAGAATGGGTTTCTTTGGCTAAGAAACTCGCGCTTACTAGTTTTTTTGTGACATCTGCGGAATAAAACTTTTTATCTTGTTTTAATGACTGAGCGGTTTTGAATAGGTATTGAAGTGGAAAAACACGTCTAACTGTGGTAGAACGATTCTGCAGACTTAGCCTTCTAACTATTTTTAATATGGTTACCGCTAGCGGGTTGAAGTCGGTCCTAGGAGGTTAATTTTCAACATTTGTCCTCAATGGAGTAAAGAATTATTGGGTCTTATATTTTCAATTATTCCAGGTTTTCATATCACAAGCATGTCGGTTCAAAAAACTGCATGACAATGGTCATGTTTAAAGCTATCTTGTCATGAATAGTTTTCCAAATTGCTATGTGCGGAAATGCAACGGTCATAAAATACCGCTTTCAATTCGATGGTTGCAACTAAATCAAGTCATGAGATAATAAAAAGTTGATCAATTATATGCATATCATGTCCGTAGCATAAAATTTTAGGTAATTGGACCTAGATTTTAGGCTTACCATAGCCTAAAAATTTTTGCCTAAATTTTGACATTTTAGTCCAGATTTGACCTGTTTAGGTAAAAAATTACCTAAATAGATCAATTATAGTCCATTTTTGTATTTAAAGCACACTGTTTCCTAAAATCTAGGAAGAAAATTTTTCTGAGTGTAGAGGTTTGTCATTTACGTAAATGTACACCGTATCCATAAAGAATGAAACTTTAAGCTAAAACTAAATTTTAGTTTATACCTAAAATTGCAATCGACATGGTAATGTCATTTTTAATTTTCAGATCTAATTTTACCATATAATCGATTTGTCATTAATTATATAAGTTAGAATTGTATTCAAACCTAAATTCATTTGCCATGCCAAAGTTTTCTTTAAGATATAAATAAGCTGGTAAATGTTCCATTCCAAACACTAAAAAAACGACAATTTGTACTACATCATGGTGGCCTGGACACGTCTTAAATTGACATTCACTTTGCTATTTCTATCGCTTGGATATGGTGAAAGTGACCTTTTCAACTGCCGTGAGCACACCTCTGAAGAACAATGTGTACTTTATAAAGATTGTGATTGGCAATTGAATGGATGTTTCTTTCGGTTGTAGTTTTAAGGGTTTAACCTTGATGCACTGGGACGAAAAATCAAATAAAACTAAACTAACAAAAATAAATTTGGGAAACTAACTTCGGCCCGACCGAAGTTTATATACCCTTGTTATATGGAAGCTGTTTAATATATTCATCAATGTGATTTCTAAGAGACGGTTGAAGAGTTCGGGTGAATCTTTTTGTCATCAAGAGAGTCGAATGAATGTAAGTGAGGGTTTGAACTTAAAAGCCGAAAAACACAAATGGTTTTTGGAAGCGATAACATTTAACAATTCCGTTTCCGCATGATTTGATCGGAATCGAAAACTGGAACAGGCCTGTATGTGTCTCTTTCTAAAAAATCTACCGTGCGCTTTCAAAGATATTCAAAAATAACGGTTTAACCCCTTATGGAGGTACCTTAACCATTTGCGCAAATTAAGTGAATTTTTTAAATGTCGTTCCCAATGACCCTGTCCACATTTAATGAATTTTGGAGAATTTTATCCAAAGCTATTAAAATTGTTGTCGTCGTGTGTTGCAAGTACAAAAGTACCCCTTAAACGCGGACTGAGGCTCCATTTGAAAATCTAGGTATGAGGTGATGCTTCAAGAGGTGCCTTTTATCATCATTTAAGGGTATTATGCCGGAATTTTTTTGTTTGTGTTGTACTGTGTTATATAAGTTTGAATTGTATTCAAACCTAAATTCATTTGTCATGCCACAGTTTTCTTAAAGATATAAATAAGCTGGTAAATGTTCTATTCTAAGCATTAAAAAACCTCAAGTTGTACTTCATCATGTTGGCCTGGACTCGTCTTACATTGGCTTTCACTTCGTTATTTCTATTGCTTGGATATGGTAAAAGTGAAATTCCCTGCGAAGAACGAACCACTGAAGATTCTTGTACAGTAACATTTTGTACATGGTCCGAGGTAGAGCATAAGTGCAACTTCAAATAGAGCTGTAATTTAAAAGGTTTAACCTTGATGCTCTGGTAAAACAATTAAGAGTGTTGCGGTCGAGTGCCCCGACAGCAAAATACCCTGTCCCAAGTAATGAGGTTCCTGTAGCTTTGAATTCCATTTATTTTAAAATTTACTTTAATAAATGGGCGGGCACACTTATGTAATAGTTTAATAGTTTAAACTTTTGTATGCTGAAAGTAATCAACAAAGATCGAAAGTAAAGTGAAGAAAATTCGCAGAAAACATGAAAAGAAATGTTTGTCGCTTTGTTGAAAAATTCCAAAAACAAAACACAACTAACAATATATATTTCAGGACTTATTTTAGCCCATCTCTTCAAAATAGTGAAAAGTTTTGACGTTACTATTGATAGTACCAATATTTTCGTCATTACTTGGTGCGGCACAGTTGCCTCCACCAAGCGCAATGATGTCTCTCGCATTCTTCCTCAGAATCATAATGATCGCAGCGACTTTCCCCATATCCAAGCTATAGAAATAGCAGAGTGAATGACAATAGAAACCGAGTGCAAGCCACCATTATGTAGTATAACTCAAGTGTTAAACATATACAGCTAATTTACATCTTAAAAGGGACTCTGGCATGACAAATGAAATTAGATTTGATAGGAATCTAACTTACATAACTTAAATTAAACATACAAGTTTATATTATATCCAACCTAAATTCATTCGTCATGCCATAGATTTTTATAAGATATAAATAAGCTGGTAAATGTTCTTTTCTAAACACTAAAAAAACAACATGATGGCCTGGACTCGTCTTGTATTGACATTCACTTTGCTATTTTTAACGCTTGGAAATGGATATGTGAAGGAAAGTGGACAATTCTGGTGTGTTGAGCAAAAAACTGTGGAACAATGCTTACCAGCAGTTTGTAGGTGGTCGGAGAAAAAGAATTGGTGTTTCAACAGACCGATTGAGCACTACTAACGCTGTAATTTAATGGAGAAACATCGATCGATCGACCACACCCCCACTTAAAGGCAAACAGTAATTAATTTTAAGACAAATTTAAAAATATTTTTAAGGCCGTTTTCGGGAAACCGCGGAAAAGTAAGTTTTTTGATAGAGAAAGCACTATCTGACTGAATTAAATTGACGAAAATCTGAATCATCGACAAAAAACTACAAAAGAAAATGTTTTGATCTCCTAAAGACTCCGATCCAGAAACTAAACGCTTTTCCATATTTGCATTTGAGCAAAAGGCTGCAATGATTTCGACCCAGTGCTCATCATTTTCACGAGCTTTAATTAAAGTGAAGTTATTTAGAAGGAGGTTGAGAATCCACGATCTTGGTGGGTAAATTTGGCAGAAGAAGCGCAATAATATATGGGCATTATGTGTACATCTGTGTCATGCGGGTTTCTATTCTCTAGTTCAAGACTATTTCAAATAGTAATTCTAAATACGTCCCTCTAGTATGGCCGACCGACGCTATATCAATGTTCCGTCGACGATATTGTGACTGTCGTCGACGCACGCTTATTTCCCTCACAATGAGCTCGACTGACGTATTTGGCAAAGGGATGTCCGCTCAATACGTTAACGACTCTCCAGGCACGCTAGGTCGACGCAATGTCATGCAGAGAAGCTACGTAAACGTCACTCGTTCGACCCAATGCCATGCAGAGAAGCAACATAAGCGACGCTCGTTCGACCCAATGTCATGCGTGGAGCGACATAATCAAGGCTCCTTCAACCCAAGAGAGATCCCTCTAGTACGGTTGGGGTCAGTCGGTCTATATACGTCAACCCAGCGTTGCTCTTTGTACGGTGATGAGTCGTGACGCCTGTGAAAATTTAGTTATAACTGTAAATAGTATTTACTAAATACTACCTAATATTTTAGACAGTTATAACAATAACTGGAAAGTATCTGATTCGCCCATCTCTATTTTCTACCATATAATCGATTTGCCATTAATTACATAACCTTAATTCATTTGCTATGCCATAGTTTTCTTTAAGATATAAATAAGCTGGTAAATGTTCTATTCTAAACACTAAAAAAACGACAATTTGTACTTCATCATGGTGGCCTGGACTCGTCTTGTATTGACATTCACTTTGCTATTTCTAGCGCTTGGAAATGGATATGGGGAGGAGAGTGGACAATTCTGGTGTCCTCAGCAACAACTTGAGGAAGATTGCTTACCAGCAGTTTGTAGGTGGTCGGAGAAAGAGAATTGGTGTTTCAACAGACCGATTGTAAACTCTACTACAACTAATGCTGTAATTTAATGGAGAATGGAGAAACACTGACCGATCGACCACATCGCTTAAATGCATACTGTAATTAATTTTAAGATACATTTAAGGCCGTTTTCGAGAAACCGCGGAAAAGCTAGTTTTTTGATTGGGAAAAAAGTACCTTTAGAAAAATGTGTTTATCTTTAGTGTCGTTTTATCTTCTATATATAGAAGAATGACTAATATAGTGACAGACAGACTTATTATCAACGCACAGCCTAAACGGCTTATACTACCGGTTTGAGATTTGGCATAGACCTTCGTTTAGTTATGCAGGCATGCACTAAGAAAGAAAATTTGGAAAATTACACCCGGAAAAGTAGGAAAAGTTTGTATGGAAAAAAAGTTATTTTTCATGTGATTGACTTGAAACTTGACTTAAAATAATAATTACACGTGTTTTCCCGTTTTTGGAAAATCTGCCCACGAGGAAAATGGCCGGAAAATTCTGCATGCAAAAAACAATTTTTTATCCGATTGGCTTGAAACTCGGTTTGAAAGGATAGAATACGAAATAGTTTGAATTGTGATATTCCAAAGATGGAAAATTCTGCATGAAAAATACTATTTTTTATCCGATTGGCTTGAAATTCGGTTTGTAAGGACGGAATACGAAATAATTTGAAATGTGATTTTTCAATGTCGGAAAACTTGACACAACAGTCGGAAAATTTTTCACCCGATTGGCTTGAAACTAGGTTTGTAAAGACAGAATACAATTTAGTTTAAAATGTGATTTTTCTATGTCGGAAAATCCGCCCCCAGGTGTGAAAATTCCCGGAAAATTCTTCTTGCAAAATAACTATTTTTCGTCCGATTGACTTGAAACTCGGTTTGTAATGTGAAAATAAGAATTCAGTTTTGTTTGTGTTTTCCGATGTTGGAAATACCACTGGGAAGTGGTTGGAAGTGGGATGTAGGAGGGAGGTGGTTGGGAAGAGGGCGGGAGGTGGGTGTGAGTTGGTTCTATACTGTTGAAGGCGCAGCGAAGCGCGACGGGTTATTTGCAAGTTTTTTATAAAAAGTTAATGGACTCTTGAAATTTTAATGGATAAATTTAAAATTTTACTTTACCTTGATGTGTTGTTTTTTGGAATTTCGGTTACAAACAAAAATCCCCGTGGACAAACTATGTAAGTTAAATTGCAAGCACTACGCTTATTTCAATTTACAGTTTTGTTTATTACCATAAAATCGATTTGCCATTAATTATATAAGTTTATATTATATCAAACCTAAATTCATTTGCTATGCCAAAGTTTTCTTTAAGATATAAATAAGCTGGTAAATATTCTATTCTAACCACTTAAAAACGACAAGTTGTACCTTATCATGGTGGCCTGGACAAGTCTAATATTGACATTCACTTTGCTATTTATATTGCTTGGATATGGTGAAAGTGCCCTTTTGAACTGCCGTGAGCAAACCACTGAACAACAATGCGACCTAAGATTTTGTGGATGGTCCAAGGAAACCAATGAGTGCATGACCCCAATACAGGCGTTTTAAACTACTTAATGGAGAAAGAAGAAACACCGACCACACCTACCAATTAAATGCAAACTGTAATTAACTTCAAAATACTATTAAAAATTGTTTAATACTTACTTTACTGGGACTTGAACCTTGGAAAGACGAACGACGGCACCTTAACCAACTCGACTATTAGCCCTAAGCAAGACGTGGTGTCGACAACATACTTAAGAATGTACCCATGGAATTCTGTTATCATTTTGTCGCTCTGAGAGTAACAAGAGCCGTGGTAGAGTGGAGTACACATTCGCTAACAAAACGTAAATCAAATCACCGTAAGAGCGTACACTGAGAAAAAAAAATCAATCTAAAATCTAGATTAAAAATCCCTTAATCCCAATATGTATATGATGATGTAAAAATATGTGTAATGTGTAAAATATCATTGGGAAGGTTCTTGAACTGATTTATTATGCTGGTTCGGAAGTTGACTCTTTAAAATTGTGGAATGATACAAAGATCTATCATAAGGACTTTTTGAAAAAAGGAAATTATTGAATTGAAATCAGTTTGAGATACGTTTCCGTTGTACAAGTAAGAACTGTACGGCTGTATCTCAAAAGATTGATATAGATTTGAAATCAGTAGAACAGTTCGATATTGTTCCCTTATGTTATCCATAAAATTGTATTTTTTCAATTTACTGTTTTATTTTCTACCATATAATTGATTTGCATTGAACTATATCAAGCTGCTAAAAGTTCTACTCCAAACATTAAAAAATGACAAGTCTTATATAGACATTCACTTGGATATGGATATGGTGCTAGTGAAATTACCTGCTGAACAGCAATGCATATAAAAAGATTGAGCATGAGTCAAGAAAAAGAATGGGTGCTAAAACAGACTGCCAAATTGGACATCAATATAAATTTTCCCAGACTTTTTGTGAAATAAGTTACGTTGATGGACCATCAACAAGGGAGTTTACTTATAAACCGAATAAATTCTAAGCGATACCTTGGCTATTGAGGATGACTTGTCATCCACATTAAAACATGTAATTTGTGTAAGTGTGTGTCGTTCCCTCTCACTCTCTTTCTCTCGCTATTAGCAAAACAGCCTAGTCCACAATATTGCCTGAGCGCCTCAGTAGTTTTTACACACTTCGCGGACAAATTTTCAAAATTTTCTCTTTTAGTGCGCGCCTGCATAACTAAACGAATGTCTGTTTTAGATCACTACGATAAGCAGTTTTGGCGGTGGGTTAATAATATATCAGTCAGATTTATAAGTATAGAAGCAGATTGGATATAAGTGAAACTAAAATTAGGAAATTTACTTAAAAATTAAGCGGGTTGCGACGACAGTTACTTATTGACTGACTGACTGACGATAAGAGATAGGAAACTGAGTTCACAGTAGTTTAAACCCGGAAATCAAACCGGAGCTGGAACCGGAACCGATATTTTAAATTTTTTGTATACCGGTATCCGAGAACCGAAAAGACCGAAAAGAACCTAAACATTGTAAATATAATTTATATACACATACAGGTGTATAGCTTGCTTACACACTTTGTTTGGACTATCGTTAAAAATTTGTTTTAATTATACCGGTCCATACCGGTACGTACCGGTATACCTCAATAAAAATCTAGGTACCGGAACCGAATACCGAAATAAAATAGAACCCAAACAGAACCTTTTACCAAAACTACCGTTTCGGTACGTACCAGAACCAGAACCGGAACCAAAATTCGTTTCGGTTTAAATTCCTGCACTGAGAAAAAGAAGGATAGTTTCTGATGATCCTCAGGATATTTTCGGTATCCATTTGGACTGAATAGTTAACTATCCTTTTTGGGATCCATTGGATAGTTTCTAAGTCGATTTATTTTCGCTCAAAAAGGATATATCAGGAAATAAATATTTCAGTGATCTTTATTCTTCATCCAAAGAAGCTGAAAAATGTGAAAAGGATATTTAAAAAAATGGATCTTAAGTGGATATTTCGAATATCCATTCTACGGGGATCTTTTTTTCTCTGTGTGGTTTAAACTTAAGCTTAGAGTACTCAACTAAGATACGATTTTGAAATATGTTGTGGGAAAAGTAACGTGATGAAAATTCTCAGAAAACTGTTGTAAAAAATTAGTTTCAAGCTTTGTTGAAAAGTTCCAAAAACCAAAAACAACTCACAATATATACTTATTTCAAGTCTTATTATTTATTGACCTTACTATCGATAGTATCAAATATATGTGTCATTACTTGATGCGGCACAGTGGCCTCCAAAAACGGCAATGATGTCCCTCGCATTCTTCCTCAGAATCATAAATATCGCAGCTTTCAACATATCCAAGTAATAGAAATAGCAGAGTGAATGACAATAGAAACCGAGTGCAGGCCGCCATTGTTTAGTAAAATTTAAGTGTTTAACATAAACTGCTTATTTATATCTTAAAAGGAAACTCTGGCATTACAAATCTAATTAGGTGAAAATATTAATCATATTTAAATAACTAAAATTAACCTTACCATTGAAATTTTATGGATAATTCATTTGTCATGACAGAGTTTTTTAAGATATAAATAAGCTGGTAAATGTTCTATGCTAAACATTAAAAAACGACAAGTTGAACTTCATCATGGTGGCCTGGACTCGTCTTATATTGACATTCACTTTGCTATTTCTATTGCTTGGATATGGTGAAAGTGCAAAAGTCCACTGCATTAAACGAACCACTGAACAACAGTGCGACCGAAAATATTGTGTATGGTCCAAGGAAGCCAATGAGTGCTTCTACCATCTGATGCTGTTTTAAACTAAGTACTTATGCTGTAATTTAATGGAGAATGGAGAAACAACGACCAACCGTCCACTCCACCCACTTAAATGCCAACTGTAATTAATTTTAAGATACCATTAAACATTATTTAATACTTACTTTACTGGGACTTGAGCCTTGGACCTCTGAAAACTGAAGAACACACGGACGATTTTTGGCATGCAGCGGTTGAGATCTGGTCTAATGGCTTTATATTGTATTTAATAGTTTTTTGATGTGAAACATCTTTAATTTCGGTACGGAAGATTTTAGTAGAAGTTAAATTTGATTTCAGCGTCACGTGACGCTGAGCTCAATTGTATTTTGTTTGTATTATATTGGGAAAAGAAGTGGGAAAGATGTTGAAGAGGACGAAAGGAGGGACTGGCTGGAATCTGGGTGGGTTCTGGGAAAGATCTGGGGGGGATCTGGATGGAATCTGAGTGGGTTTAGCGAGGGATCTGGGTAGGATCTAGAAGGGATCTAAGTTGGATTTCGGTGGGTTGAAGGTGGTATCAAGGTGGGTTCTGGGAGGGATCTGGTGGTATCTAAGTGGTTTTTGGGAGGGATCTGGATGGAATCTGTGTGGGATCTGGGTGGTATCTGGGTTGTATCTGGGATTGAGGTGGGTAGTATGTTGGTGGGATTTGGAAGAAATCTTAGTGGGACCTGGAAGGGATCTGGGTGGTATCTGAGTGGGTGAAACATCATCATTTATCAATAGTACGGCACAATAAACAAGACTTCCCGAAAGAATTGATAAACACTGCAGCAAGTGATCTTATTGTTAGTATTTCAACTCCCTGTTAGATTCCTTCTTTTGAAAAAGATGTCCGTTTTGATTTATATACCATTGAGAGTGCTTCTGATATTGAATTGTTTCACATCAAAGTCTCATGAGTGTTAACGACACTCACACTTTTTTTTTTTTTTAGTTATACAACTTTCTGAGCTTGAATATAGCACATTATGATTAACCGTATCAAACGCCTTGCTGTAATCTAGCAGAGTCAAAAACGTCACACTTCCATTGCACAGTGGATCCGTCAGAGGCCAAAAATCAAAAATATAAAATTCAAAATTTCGAAATCAAATTGATGAGATTCATTTTAGAGATCTCCAAGAGTGCCTGTTTTTTTGACTGCATCATTACCCGCTTCAAATGCGTATGCAGTGTGACTGACACTCATAACTCTGAGGGCCGTTTTCTCATGTTGCTGTTTTTGCAAATCTAGGTGGATTTACTGCATTTCGTTGCATGTATGTGTAAGAAATCCACCTAGATTTGCAAAAACAGCAACATGAGAAAACGGCCCTGAGTGTGAGTGTCTGTCAGAGCGGTTGTTTCTGTATTGAGGGCCAACGCATGCCACAGTAAGAACAAAGACACACAAGTAACAAAAAAAAAACTCACAAGCAAAAATCAAGTCTGTCTTTCTTTTATTCCTCTCGCTCTCTTCTCTCTCCTCTCTTTGTTGAAAAATTTCGTGTAGTTGTTGTTCTTATCTTAAGAGAGAGAGACAAATGAGAGAGAGATAGAAATAGGAAGAGCGTTTTTTGGGTGATTCCATGAACACTCGCTCTCTATTTATGCTAGTAAAAATTTTAGCTGCACGAGCGACAGCGGGTGTTTTTGGCACTCATAGCCGAAGCGCAAATATGCCGTGAGTATTTTAAACACTTGGTACATATTTTGCAGTGGTTGGAGACACTCGAGTATGAAATATATCAAGTACGAATGCGGTACACTTGTTGTGGCAGTTGGTTGGAGACACTCGTGCAGATCTCTGATTCATTTCTTGAAAGAACTGGTTATTCGATAGAGTAGTTCAGTTTTTTCCATCCAATTCCAAATAGCGTCTAAAAAGCCTTAAATGAACCAGTTATATTTTTTTGTGTAAAACGCTTCACAGCATGTGTTGCAAAAGAGGCAAAAAAGAGCAAAAAAAGACAAAATAATTTATTTAAGCAATATGAATATTGAAAACAGAGGTAATAACTTTATTTATGTTTAGTTTCAAAAATTTTTTATTTTGTGTTTATTTTGTAAAATATTTGTTTGTCAACCACTTTACTTGTGTTTTCTCGTTCATCAAAATGATTTTCAGGTAAGCTTTTAGTTGATACTCCTCCAAAATACTCCAAAGGGACTTTTTGTATAGTATTAGTTAATCAATTTGAATTCTAAAACAGTTAAGTTTGGCTGCCACCTTCCGCCCCACTTAGTTCTAGAAGCTTCGGGAAAAAGTCTCTCTTGTTTACAGCTGCGATTTTTAATATTAATGAATCTGTTAAAAAATCATTTCCAATTAAAAGACAGCACAATAGTTTGTGTTAATATATTTATAATATGCGTATTAAAATTTGGGTTGCTAAAACTTTTCCCATTTTATCATATGTTTACCGTTTACATGTTAAGTAAACGTCTCATTAGCACCAATGGTCACACTTGACTACTATGGGGCTATCGCTTTTCGATAACAAAATTCGATACTTCAACTAATATAAGATCCCGTTCACCCTATTTTAAGCTCCTTTGGAGCGTTTTCGTTTCAAAAGGATAATGCATTGATATTTAATCTTCAATCAAATGTAAAAAGTATATTTAAAAAATGGATCTTAGAGTGGATATTCCGAATATACGTAGAACATATTTGTGTTATTGCAGAACCGAACTTTATTTTTACGGACGATTGGCCTATTGATTGCCCAGACTTGAATCCATTGGACTACAAACTGGACTACTCGACAACCAAATATTGAGTCTGTGAAGCTCGCCCTTGCATGAGGTGCGCACTTTAATCGATGAGTGGACAGAGAGACAATCTGGAGCCATTGAGTGTTCGAATAAAAGGATTCATTCGCTTTCATTTTATGACCATTTTATACCGTGTACCAAAACAAAGGCAAGTTTCAAGAAATTGAAATGAAATTCCTTTTAAAATTTGTTTTAAGAAAATAAATGGAAATACCAACAAAAAAATTTAAAATAAACTTGATCTGCTTAAAAGTAAAAGGATTATTCGTCCCACCTTTTTAACACAAAAAGAGAGACAGACGGCTGTTGATGCTGATCAAGAATTTATATATACTTTATTGGGTTGGAAATGCTTCCACTTACATACATTTGGACAAACTTAATATATACTCAGTGTTCCCTTGGTACACATCTTTTTGTCAAAAATGTTGTGATAGTATCGAATATTTTCTCGTAAAACATGGAAAATATCGAATGGCTAGCCCTTTCTTTTGCAGATGGTCATGAAGCACATTCCGTTGTTCCATGCGCAATATTGATTATTTAAGCATTGTTTATGGTTGTAGCGTTTAGCACAGGGAGAACTAGCTAGGTCATCCATTACAGGATCCAATCCATATCCAAGCGATAGAAATAGCAAAGTGAATGTCAATACAAGACAAGTCCAGGCCACCATGATGTACAATTGATACAAATTGTCGTTTTTTTAGTGTTTGGAATGGAACATTTACCAGCTTATTTATATCTTAAAGAAAACTGTGGCATGACAAATGAATTTGGGTTTGATATAATTCAAAATTATGTAATTAATGGCAAATCGATTTTAAGGTAGAAAACAAAACTGTTAATTGAATTAAACCTAAATTCATTTGTCATGCCACAGTATTCTTTAAGATATAAATAAGCTGGTAAATGCTCTATTTTAAACATTCAAAAACGACCATTCGTACTACATCATGGTGGCCTGGACTTGTTATGTATTGACATTCACTTTGCTGTTTCTATCGCTTGGATATGGATATGATCCACAAATTGAGAAGCTACGTAAAAATCCCTGTTATCTACACACCAACAATATAGGTTGCAGAAAAAATCATTATTGCCGATGGGACAGCAAAAGGTGCTTCGCCATTCTCAAAATTTACTAGCCCCATTCGATAATTTCCATGTTTTACGATATTATCACAACATTTTTGACAAAAAGATGTATACCAAAGGAACATTGAGTATTAAGTTTGTCCAAATGTCTGTAAGTGGAAGCATTTCCAACCCAATAAAGTATATCTGCCATGTTCCGGTTTTTACTAAAGTGAATTCGAATTTTTTACATGTTCTTCTCTCCATTCAACAATCAAGGATATTCGTATCAAACCTTCAGTTTCTTCTTAGTACTTACACGTCGGACTTAAGATAAAACGTTTTAAGCTGATTAACCTAATCAATTTGATACAACAGCATATTTAACCAATTCGAATTCGACAATTTTTGTTGAAAGTGAAAACCGGAACAGGACTGTATATGAATTCTTGATCAGCATCAACAGCCGTCTGTCTCTCTTTTTGTGTTAAAAAGGTGGGACGAATAATCCTTTTACTTTTAAGCAGATCAAGTTTATTTTAAATTTTTTTGTTGGTATTTCCATTTATTTTCTTAAAACAGATTCAAAATTCCATTTCAATTTCTTGAAACTAGTTTTGGTTTTGGTACACGGTCCGTTACACTCATAAAAATCTAGAACGAATTATTTGAGTACGAACGCTCTTGAAAAAAAAATCTAGTCGCACTTGAATTTTCAAGAACTTCGCTCTTGGAATCGAGACAAATTCATTCTCAATGTGGTTCAATAGGCAAGGGGTGTGAGAAACCGCAAGCTTTGAGAGAATAACGTGGGCCATGCTCTTTCAAAGAGAGACAGCGGATGCGCAGTTTGTCGTTGTTATTTAAGATTGTCATTTAAGATTGGGAAAGTAAGTGATTAAACGTCTGTATTATTAAAAAATAAAATGAAATAAAAAAAATAGAGGCAAGCTAACTTCGGCTCGACCGAAGTTTTTATACCCTTGGAGCTTGATATGTGCCTGACAGTTTGTATGGCAGCTATACTATATAGTGGTCCGATTTCGAAAAATTTTGGTGAAATGATGTAAAATCATTAAAAACTTATAAATACGGGCGTTGGGAGCTATAACATTGAAAACAAAAAAGTTTTTCTCACTAAGACTTTTTTTCAGACCTAACTTTTGTATGGCAGCTATACTATATAGTTGTCCGATTTCGACATGGCTTGGTGAAATTATGTGAAATCACTAAAAACTTATAAATACGAGCGTTGGGAGCGATAACATTGAAAACAAAAAAGTTTTTCTCACTAAAACTAGTTTTTCAACCGATCGTTCCTATGGGAGCTATATGCTATAGTCATCCGATCCGGCCGGTTCCGACAAATGTGCAGCGTATTTATACCAAAAGACTTCGTGCAAAGTTTGGTTACGATAGCTTTAAAACTGACGGAGGAGATAGCATAGAAACAGACGGACGGACAGACGGACAGACGGACAGACGGACATGGCTATATCAACTCAGCTCGGCATGCTGATCAAGAATATATGTACTTTATGTGGTCGGAGATGCTTCCTTCTATGCGTTACAAACATCCGGACAATTTTAATATACCCTCTCCAAGGGTATAATAAAAAAAAAATAGAGGCAAGCTAACTTCGGCTCGACCGAAGTTTATATACCCTTGGAGCATAATGTCTGCCTGCCAGTTTGTTATATGGCACCACAATTTTGACAATATTTTGAAAACAAAAAAGTTTTTCTCTCTAGAACTACTTTTTCGACCGATCGTTTCTATGGCAGCTATACGATACAGTCATCCGATCCGGCCGATTCCGACAAATGTACTGTGCATTTGTACCAAAAGACTTCGTGCAAAGTTTGGTTAAGATAGCTTTTAAACTGACGGAGGAGATAGCATAGAAACAGACGGACATGGCTAAATCAACTCAGCTCGTCATGCTGATCAAGAATATATATACTTTATGTGGTCAGAGATGCTTCCTTCTATGCGTTACAAACATCTGAATAATTTTAATATACCCTCTCCAAGGGTATAAAAATAGTTTGACATGGTTCCCTTATGTAATCCATAAAATTGCAAACATTACGCTTAATTCAATTTACAGTTTTGTTTTCTACCATACAATCGATTTGCCATTAATTACATAAGTTTGAATTGTATCACGCCTAAATTCATTTGTCATGTCACAGTATTCTTTAAGATATAAATAAGCTGGTAAATGCTCTATTCCAAACATTCAAAAACGACAATTTGTACTACATCATGGTGGCCTGGACTTGTCTTGTATTGACATTCACTCTGCTATTTCTATCGCTTGGATATGGATATGATCCACAAATTGAGATCCTACGTAAAAATCCCTGTCATCTACGCCTCAACAATATAGATTGCAGAGAAATTCATTATTGCCGATGGGACGGCAAAAGGTGCTTCGCCACCCTCAAAATTTACTAGCCCCATTCGATATTTTCCATGTTTTACGAGAAAATATTCGATACTATCACAACATTTTTGACAAAAAGATGTGTACCAAGGGAACTCTGAGTATATATTTAGTTTGTCCAAATGTCTGTAAGTGGAAGCATTTCCAACCCAATAAAGTATATATGAATTCTTGATCAGCATCAACAGCCGTCTGTCTCTCTTTTTGTGTTAAAAAGGTGGGAAAAAAAACTCCTTTTACATTTGGGCAGCTCAAGTTTATTTCAAATTTTTTTGTTGGTATTTCTTAAGACAGATTCAAAATTTCATTTCAATTTCTTGAAACTAGTTTTTGTTTTGGTACACGGCTTGTTGATTTGTCGAGATTGATTTCCAAATTCCATGTGACACAGTGTTCCATGAGGGCGGTTGATCATCTCTAGCAGTTTCTGTGGGCTGTCCGCCGACCTTGACAAAGCGTGTGCTTTGATTTTCACACCTCCGTTTGTTATTTGTTATTTATTATTGAATAATTATCCTAACGCTACAAATACAGTGTACTTATTTTTGCGCTAGTCACGACTGTTAGGTTTTTCTTGGGTTTGATTTTCTTGACCTTTAAAGGCTTTAAAGGCTCGATTGCCCTAAAATTATGCTCCATAGATAAGTCATGTTTTGAAAATGCGGGAGCGGATACCTGGTTGTATAACAGGATCTTCTTAGAGTCGCATACGAAAAAGATGTCAAGTAGGGTGTCACAGGTATTCGAAAAATGGGTGGGTACTGAGGTGTTGACTGCACTTAAACCTAGGGATTCCATGTTAATCGTCAGACTTTGTTCGGCAAGCAAGTTACTATTAGAATGACGGTAGAATGTCTATGATATCATCCACAAACAGCGGGAAAAGCAATGGACTGACGAGGCAGCCTTGTTTTAGACCTGTATTGGTCTCAAACCACTTTGACATTGCTTTCCCGTCCCACACAGCAGTGCGATTCTCGCTGTATGTAGGTTGCGAATAATTTCCAATATTTTCGTCGAAATTCCGCAGACCTTCTATCGATTGTATCGAAAGCCGCTTTAAAAGAACTATTAGTTTGATATTGTTTCCTTGTTTATGTTAGGATTAATTCAATTTACCATACAATCGATTTGCCATTAATTTCATAAGTTTGAATTATATCAAACCTAAATTCATTTGTCATGCCAAAGTTTTCTTTAAGATATAAATAAGCTGGTAAATGTTCTATTCAAAACATTCAAAAACGACAATTTGTACTTCATCATGGTGGCCTGGACTTATCTTGTATTGGCATTCACTCTGCTATTTCTATCGCTTGGATATGGAACTGATCCACAAAGTGACAACCCAAGTGAAAGCCCCTGTGTTCTACGCACCAACCATACAGATTGCGATAGAAGTCGTTATTGCCGATGGCGCAAGGAAAGGTGCTACGCCATTATCCAAACTGACTAGCCCCATTCGAAATTTTCCATGTTTTACGAGTAAATATTCGATACTATCACAACATTTTTGACAAAAAGATGTGTACCAAGGGAACTCTGAGTATATATTAAGTTTGTCCAAATGTCTGTAAGTGGAAGCATTTCCAACCCAATAAAGTATATATGAATTCTTGATCAGCATCAACAGCCGTCTGTCTCTCTTTTTGTGTTAAAAAGGTGGTACAAATACTCCTTTTACTTTTGGACAGATCAAGTTTATTTCAAATTACAAGTGTATCATTCCTGTCTCAGTGGGCTAGCCCCATTTGCTATTTTCCATGTTCTATGAGTAAATATTTGATACTTTCACAACAGTTTTTGCTTGAATAACTTTGGTGTTTTTGCTCAGATCTCATTGTGCTTTTAAGGCCAAAGATAATATATATAAAACGACGAGGTTTTGACTTTAAAATTGTGTATGTGAATGGAAAGTGGACGGGTTGAAATGTGGGTGAGATGGGATAGTCTATGCTAGTCTTTTATATAAACCTTTAAGACACAAATTTTTTTATAAAATTTTATTTTCATAAACATTTGCCCATAACTTAACTCAAATTTAAGCGGAGATGCCAGTGTGCTCCTTGATCCAGTCCAAGTAGCTGGTAACGCGAGTGAACACAGCTGGATGTTTCTTTTCACAACCCTGAGCAGAGCCAAAGGAAGTCAGACCAATTTGCACCTTGTTGGATTTCAATACCAATGGGCCACCAGAATCACCATTGCAAGTGGACACACCAGCGGGTGTGGACACACAAATGTTGGAGTCACGAATGAGGGTAAAGAAGGTGCGTCTGCAGTCACCGTTCGAGATGATTCTCATATCGGCGTATTGCAAATAAGACGCCACACCGCTGGCATTATCAGAGGTACGGCCCCAGCCAGAAGCAATCACCTCTTCATCGGTATAGGTGGAATAGTGAGACTCAATCTTGGGCAGTTCAACATTGTGAATGGCATGGTTGTACTCCACATAGGGAATGCGTATTAGAGAGATGTCGTTCTTCAGGTTCTTGCTGTCCCAGTCGGCATGGATGTGAATGTTGTCCTTGGTGACGGTATGCTTCACCTGGGGCTTGGCGCGATTGTTGCTGCCCAGGGAGACGGTTACCGAATCACAGCCATCCGTGCAGTGAGCCGCTGTCAAAACCCATTCGTGTCCAATCAATGAGCCGCCGCACCAAGCCGAGGATTTGCCCACTTTCAGCGAGAGACCCACCTGATAGGGGAACTCATCCTCATGAGCGTCCTGACCGTTGGTAATACGTCCATCGGGCCCATCTAGGACAGGCACCAGCAATTCACGTTGTTGGAGATCGCCACGCAGAGCCGATCCAGAGGCATAAGCCAAAGCCAAGGCGAACACAATGAGCACTTTCATAATGGGACAACTATGAAGTAATATGAGCTAACCAGATTCGGACTGCCACTTTTATAGGCGGGAGCCACTTAATGTCCAATCGACTGAATGATGCATTATCTTATGTGCGAGTCGGGCACCTGTTCAAGTGGACGGGGGCTGCTCTTCTTATCGAACCACGCGCGATATTAGAAATTGATCTGATCTGTTTTGTTTTTCTTGGGTTTTTCTGGGAGCTATTAAAAAAAACAACAGATAGGGCAACTGAAAGGCCCGAGTTTTTTATAAAAAGATACTTCTTATCTGGTTAAATGGGTTTTTATTTGTTCGAACGGACTTGGGGATGAGCATTGAGGAACGGTTCGCATAAAATATAAACAAATTTGAACTTAACTAAATTTTAAAATGTGTTTTTTAAAACATTGGAATGTCCGTGGAGACGCTCTCATTCAATTTATTAAAATATTTTATTAATATTTAAAACTTCTTGTTCTAGTGTTAAGAGGGTCTTCTCCATGAGCAAAATTTGTTTGATTTTTTTTGTGATATCTTCAGTTCCACTGAACCAATTTTGATGATTCAAACTGAAGTCGACTCAAAATTGCCACCATTCTGGTCTGACCCTCAATCATAATTTTAGAAACTTTTTTTTTTTACACTAAACTACAAAAAAATTGCCCAAAATCGAATATTAATTTTTTAATGGCCGCCATTTTGTAATAAAAATTCACAAAATTTTGTTCGAGGGCCGACCAGAATGTCATCTATACTGATTATAACTAGGGCTGTCGAATATTTCAAAAATAGTCAAAGTTTTTGTGCTTTTTACAGCGCTGGCTCAAGGTCAATGGTTGATAACAATTTATTGCAATCAACACAATTCAACAGAGATAGCTCACAACATTACATCGAAATAGCAATTGATATGTCTCGACAGACTGTTTCGGATTTGTCCCCAAATCCTCAGACTTCTATCCTTATTCACACTCCATCCATGGTATTCTTTGCTATTTAAATGTCAGCACGCCGAATAAAGACTTGAGAATTTTACATTTTGTAAATCCAAGCACCGACTTTTTTTGATATGAAGTAGTCAGCCTGAAAGTATGCCATGTTTTATGAAGGAGTGGCCAATGTTATCACGATATTTTCAGCGATATTAAAAAGTATCATTTCGATATAAATATTTTGGTGTCAAAAACATCGATATTATCGATATTTTTCAATACAACTCCGGATCTTAACAATGAACAGGTCTTTCAGGTAATTTGAGCGTCATTTGACGCGTAATAAGAACCACAATCTGACTGCGCTTTAAAAATATATTTTTAATGTATATATATAAAATTAACAAAAGATATATATTTTTTATTTCATTTTTAACATAAATGCCGATCCCGTGTAATCAATGGTAAATTAAATCATATATAATATTGCATATTTTTTAAAAGCGATCGAATCGAATATTTTTTGTGGTATTTCCTGTTGATATTTTTGTTTTAGCGTTCGGTCACACTGTTGCGAATGACTGCTTCTTGTGTCCTGGACATTCAAGTTGATGCTAAAAAATCGCAGTGCAAACTGTGCCATAAAGTTTTGAAACCAGTGGAAACTCAACAATTATAAAAGCGCAAAAAAAGTAAAGTATGGAGATGCTTGGCTGAAATGCAGCTCATCGACGCACAGTGTAAGGATTTGCCATTCTAGGGGGACTTAATTCAACAGCAGTCGTATTTTTCAAGCTATCGATTTGAACTTTGGACTAAATGTTCAAATATTCCCCACAGAAGTTTTTGGACAAAAAGTTAAAGTGGGCGAGGCACCTTAAAGGGTGTAAAGTACGTAAAAACCAGACAATTTTCACTAATGATAACTGATTTGTAGATCTTGGGTGCTTGTTCCTTTGGTGCACTATTCTGAGGGGTTTACTGTTCCTCAATGGGCCATATATACTAGAATTTTAGTTATTCGATTTTTGTTGATTTTATGTAATCGCTTACTTCCAAGAATTTTCCAATGAAATTTGTGCTGTGATAATTTTGGCGTTACCATCCTCTTGTCATCAAATATGTGGCTCTTAGTATTCTTATTATATTCATCATGTATTTAGTAAGTACTACTTACATAGGTGGAAAGAAGGTGAGTTGATCATAGAGCAAATCGGTCAATGTGGGAGATTGTCTTTATGTATTTTAAGGAGGCCGTAAGTCTTAGGTGGTGAAGCTGTGCTTTTTTCACCTTTTTGGTTATAAGTCCTAGACAGCAAAGCCTTGTTTTTTGTTTGGAGCCTCAGAATGGGCCGTTCTCCAGGCCTTATCCGAGCAGTGAACAATTTCTCAATACATGAGGTAAGCACTTTGATGGATGTGTGGCCAGAAAGACGATTTGGAGCCACTGAGTAATCGAATAAAAAGATTCATTCGTTTTCATTTTATGATCAAAAATAACGTGTACCAAAACAAAGGAAAGTTTCAAGAAATTGAAATGAAATTCCCTTTTAAATCTGTTTTAAGAAAATAAATGGAAATACCAACCAAAAAATTTAAATAAACTTGATCTGTCTAATAGTAAAAGGAGTATTTGTGCCACCTCTTTAAGACAAAAAGAAAGACACTGTTGATGCTGATCAAGAATTTATATATACCTACTTTATTGGGTTGAAAATGCTTCCACTTACAGACATTTGGACAAACTAATATATACTCAGTGTTCCTTTGGTACACATCCTCTTAAACTCGTATTTTTGTCATATATATGGGTGACCTCTGACGATGCACAATTCGTTCATCCATACGCACCAATTAATGCATTCTTCAGCTTTGCGTACAGAGCAGGGAATTTCACCTAAGTCTTCTTCTCCATAACCAAGCGATAGAAATAGCATAGTGAATGTCAATACAAGACGAGTCCAAGCTACCATGTTTTGAATAGACCTTTTTTTACCAGCTTATTTATATCTTAAAGAAAACTGTGGCATGACAAATGAATTTAGGTGTGATACAATTCAAACTTATGTAGTTAATGGCAAATCGATTGTATGGTAAATTGAATTAAACCTAATGCTTACAATTTTATGGATAACACAAGGAAATAATATAAAACTATTTTTTTGATTTCAAATCTACGCTCATTTTATCTGTTGTAGATTCAGTTTTTATAGGTCTTTTAAAGCGGCTTTCGATACAATCGATAGAAGGTCTGCGGAATTTCGACGAAAATATTGACCTGACCACATTTCGCTGTCGTGGTCCGCCAATGTTCGCCATTATACCGGTTAATGCATTAATGGCTTTAACAGCCTTCTCTTCTATATATTCCAAGTGGCTTTTAAAGCTGAGTCTGTGGTCTAACATTACAACCAAGTACTTGATGGCCTCTTTCGATCTTATCAGTTGCTCTCTGACTCTCACACTAGCAGTTTCGACGCGTTTCCTACTGCTTATGAGGACAGACTCGGTTTTGTGGGGAGCCAAGCTTAGCCCATTTGCGTCGACCCATTTGGTGACATGTACCACAGTCTCATTAGTTTTGGCTTCTACGTCACTTAGATTTTTAGCCACAGCCGTGATGGCGATGTCGTCTGCGAAACCTATGATTTTCACTTCTGTCGGCGTGTTTAGACGGAAGACAAGATCGGCCCTATAACCGAGCCCTGTGGATCGCCGCCTGTGACCCGATATATCTTCCGTCCTTCTAACGTATCATACAGCAGTGTTCGGTTTGCAAAATAAGTGGGCCGCATATTTGGGTATGCGGAGCCTTACAAGTGCTTGAAGGATCTTGGTCCAGTTAGCAGAGTTAAAGGCATTTCTGACGTCTAATGTTGTGACTAGGCAGTATTTTTTGTGCCTCCTTGCCTTTTTTTTCCCGGCAGTGGCATCACAGGCTATCTTCACTACCGTCGAAATGGCATCAATTGTGCTGCGTCCCTTTCTGAAGCCGAACTGATAGTCTGAGAGGCCGGGTCTGGTCAAAAGTTCCTTCTCAAGACGATTGCAATTTATTCTCTTGAAAAGTTTGCTGATTGTGTCCAGCATGCATAATGGTCTGTATGCTGTGGGGTCCTCTGCGTTCTTGTCGCCTTTTGGGAGTAGCACCAATCTTTGTAGCTTCCATCTCGGTGGGAAAACACTTTCGCGGATGCAACAGTTGTATAGGTCTGCGCATATTTCTGGATAGGCTTCGACGATAATTTTAATTGCAAGAGCAGGAGCAAGAGACAAAAATAAATACTACAAAACACGGTTTAATGAAAAGCGAATATCGTAAAATTTACGATATTCGCCCCATTAATTAACCCAGCTTCCTTTCTTGGTTTTGGCTTTTGTTTATTTTCCATTTTGTTTCCATTTGTTTATAGTTAGTTATAATTTGAAACAGTTAGTTCTAGTTTTTTTTTTTGCGTATCGTTATTTGACTTTAAAATTTAATTTTGATAGACAACTTTCTGTTTCAGATAATAATCAATCTTTATCGTATTTCGTATATAATATATATATATATATTTCTTTGTAGCAGTAAACATTTGGAATGTATTTAATGTATAATGTAACATTTATACATTTAATATGCAGTTTTCATTTTCCACTTTAAATATGTGTTCTTTGTCTTTTTATTTAAATATATATTTATATAGTAGAGTGACGGCTTATACATTATTAACATTATCATCATCTTTTGTTTGTTTTGAATTACACGCATTACACAGGATACAAAAAGTTGAAATTTGTTTGTTTGTTAAAAATTGTAGGAGAATAGCACATAAAAATAACAATTATAAAAAAATTCTCTTTATATGTAAAAGATATATATATATATTTTGTTGTATATTTGTTTAACTTTACATAGATGTATATTTTTAAGCATTTTAATGGTAGATTTTGTTTTTGTTTTTCTTTTTGGGTTACACTTAATAGTTTGCAAAATGTTTTCAACTTTTTACAATTGTCTCGGGGGTAGGTAATAAAAATATGTTGTGGACTCTTTTTGTTTTAGGTTGTAGTAGCTTTATTTATGTGGTTTTCGCCTGTATGTGTGTGTGTGTGTGTATGAGTGGCTCCTAGTTAAAAATACATACGAAATAACACTATGCTAGCAAAAATAATTATAATACAAAAGCAAACGAACAAATAAGTACACGATTTGGTGGCGGTGGAGTTCCAAGTAGAAGCCTGGCGATCTCTCTGCTGCTGCTGCTGTTGCTGTAGTTGCTGCTGTGTTGTGATGTTGTGTATGCGATGTTGTTGCTCCTCCTGCTCCGTTTGCAATTGCTGTTGCACCTCTCGCCAAAGCCAACCACTGTCACACTCGCCCTCACCCTCACCCGCGTTGCCGTTGTTATTAATCAACTCCAGCAAACCCTTGACTCCCCTCAATGGCCTTGATCAGTTTATCCTTGAGCTGTAGATAACCCTCATAGGGTGGCAGGTCCAAACGGTTGAAGCTTTAAATAGAGTAAATTTATTATTATAGTCAAAAGTCCTGTGTAACCCCTCCCAACTCACCAGGTGTGTGCTCTAGGAAAGTTATTGGGTGTGCCCCATTTCTCTATGGTAAACATTTGCGGACCATTCGACCCATACAGCTCTTTGAAACCATTCATGGGCACACGAGAGGTTCCAGTAACAAATTGCAATAGACGCGAACGCATCTCGTTGGAAAAGGAGAGGACAGCACGCCAGAACCATTGTATAATAATGTGATTCATGTGATAGTCACCCTTGTACAGGGTATTCTCGCGCCAATCCTTAACATCAATATTTTGTATGCCGCACATCAGCAACTCCAGCTCATGCTCATCAAAAATCTTGATAAGATTCAGGGGTATAATGGAACCAAAGCCATCCAAAAATGCAGTCATTTGATCCTTAACACGCGCCACAAAGCGCCATTCGATAACCAGTCTGTAAAATAGAATGCATAAACATTTAGAAACAGGAAAGAAAGGGGTTCGCCTAAAAAATTTTGTCATATACACGACCACTCGACCACGATCCTAACTTTGCGTTACAAATCATATACACAAAACGCAGAGTATCATAAATATGTCATTTGTAACATTTGTTCGGGATCGGGATCGCATCTATGTATAAACCTCCTTCCACTTTGGTACCAAGCTTTAAGACATCAGTATAGATTATTATGTAAAAATATTCTGCTCACATAAAGAAGAACAATAATATTACTCCGGTTTCTCATTTCTCTCAATTCAATATTAACTACAATATGGAGCAACCTGAAGTGGATTTTATCATGAGCAAGAAATTATTATAATTATAAGGAGCCGAAATCTGCAGGTCGTGGTAACTTCATTAGCAATGACGACCATTTTCATCAGAAAACTCAGAACCTCGGACTCAGAGTCTACCGCAATATGCTTGATAAGTAAAGCTTTACCATCTGTTTGGTATAGAAACCAATGAAAATACCTTCCTGAACAACTTTAACTTGTCCTGTGACTACATCTCGAAACACTCTTGCCCAACTCTCATCATTCTACTCTTATTCGCTTCACAGCTACCTGGCGATGATAACCACAGAGGTTACAGAAGAATGTCCAAACTTTAAAGGAAAACCACATGACGCCTACTACTTTTTGAACTGTCCGAGTGCGCTCGCATCTCTGATCCAAACACACCCATGGATAGTAAAAGGGTAAACTAACTTTTCCTTTATTTTCAATCAGAGATTAGAACCGAAACCCTTAACCGCTAAAAACAATTTTAAATTTGTTACCGAATTACCGGTTATCAGTACCGAAACAGATAGTGTTTTCACGTCACATTGGTTTTCAAGTAATCTATTTAAAAATTAAATGTAATCTTTAATTGTAGTGAACATACTTTTGTGTGCATATTATGATAACTGGATAATTGTTCGATTCAAAAAAAAATATATACAAAGGGCGTTCTAGAAATCTCTAGAAATTTTCGTATAAACAGTTGTACTTCGAACTAAACTGGGACTACATTATTTACGAAGTGCGAAGAATCAGACCGCCTACTAGATTATGTGGAAGGAAAACCGTACGCAACAAATTTACTTGGCTCTGAACAGGCGAACAGGCGGTTTCAAATCGCTTAACATTTGTCATCTAATCTAGTAGCCGGGCATATTCGAGCATCTCAACTTATAAATTCAAAGACTTTAATATAAAATGCTAACGTTTATACGAAAACCTCTAGAGATTTCTGGAACATACCCGATAAACTGGGCTGGTGATGTCATTTTTTTTCACAGTAAACTTTGTTGTTGAAGGTTTAATTTGAAAACAGATTACTTGATAACTAAGTTGGCGTGAAAACCCTAAGAAACAAATATACGGGTTAATTTCGATTTTCCCCTCTACTAATAAAAATTTCGCTTAAAGTAAATTTATTTGATTCATGCACAATGAACATTATATGTACATACATACATTGCGCAACACTGCTGAAGACGAGCATAAAGGAACTACAGCGAACGCTAACCAAAATCTTTACCCTCCTTATCTTTACTTATACATATGGGATATTACAAAAACGCACGACTTCCACTCAAACTTGGCAGCAGCTAATTCTAATTACTTTTAGTAACCTAAGGTGTGGGACCATATTAGCTCAATTATTACAGTTTTAGCACCAGCAAAAGTTGCATCAACAAAAATGCAGAGCGAACTAATTTCTTTAATGACTTTTATTTTATCTGGAACGAGCTAGAGTTTAGAGAATTTCAAGAAATAAGGTTTCGTTATCTGCAGAGCAGACAATTAACTATATTAAATTCTTATGAAATCTACACAATCCAATAATGCACAACAAAAACTTGATTGAACCATCAGGAAAAACAAGTCCAAAAACAATTTCGTCGAAAATTTCTAGGGATTTAGACGCTTATTAATATAAGCTTATAATATAATATAATTAAATGTTTTTAATGTGCAAAAAAATCCGAACAAGAATTAGTTCTAATTAACAATAATCTGACATCTTCATCAACAAAAAAAGGTGGCTCAACAAGGTAAACATATTGGAATGGTGGGAAAAAAAATTCAACAATATTTTCAGATCTTTTAATCAATAAAAATAAGGGACAAATAGTATTTACGTTGACCAATGTATCTTTGTCTAATTAAATTTAACTTGATACTTAAAACAGGCGAATAAGATATTCGAGCTTAGTATTTACTGAATAAATGAGACACCAAGTGGAACCGCTTTTGCTGCATGTTTCCACCGAAATGCAGGGCTTACTTCAACCGACAAAATATAAATTGAAAATACAACCGCCTTGTGGCTGCAGTCGATGATCTTCATCGCTGCCACCCAAGATGATTATATTTTAAGTGGCTCTGACTGTGGCAACTGCACAGATTCGGTCGGGAAAAATCATTTGAGAGGAGCGCTCGCCTTACGCTTACTTTACTAACTATCACACTCCTATCGGCGATTCGTTAGCGCCTTTAACCATATCTAATGAATAAGGAAAGGTTATATTTTATACAAATAACTTTAACCGTAACCGAAATTCCACTACCGTAATATACCCGTAACCGGAAAAAAGCGATCGGCCAAAACAGCAACCATAACCCTAACCTTTATTCGTTTGATCTCTGATATATATATGTGTGATTCCATGAAAAATCGCCCACTGTGATTTTTTTTGGATCAAAATAATTTATTTCATATTCCTTGTATATATATTTCAACAATTTTTACGCCTGATCCGCAGGGGCTGATCACATTTAGCTATTTTTCACATCGAAACGAGCGGAGCGCATGCCGAAACTAGTGCCAAGAGAGCAAACAGCTTTTTCGTTGCTGGACAGAACGCAGAACTGGTTTGTGTTGATTTATTTTCACCCACCAAAACACTCTCACCTTTTTTTTTCCGTTTTTTGACAAACTTTAATCTAAACTATACTATAAACTAGCCAAATCGGGTGATTAGTGATTAGTCTTATCCAATACTAATGGAGGAATGGCAAATGTTTTAACAGTGACTTGAACATTCATTAAGGAAGTTTGTTCGAATGCACTCTCTTATTAGAAAATAAATTATTTTGACGTTCTATAGGTCATCCCCTAAGTATATCCTCATATGAGATAATTGTCCATTCGTCTGATCATACGCTGCATTCAGCTTATACAATAAAAAGGCTATATTTTCTATCGCATTCCCAGGTGCCAGCTATAAAAACAGCTGTTCTTTAATTATGTTAGTGTGACCGTAAACAACATTCGTCATTAGAATGACAATGTCTAAAGCAAGAATTATAATTATGCACTCACTTGATATATTCATCTTTGTTCTCATTGGTCACATCAATATTGGCGCCACCGGGTTTAAGTTCATGCTGGCTCTTCTGCCCAAAGACATCTTCGTCCAAACAGAATGTCAACTCCAAAGTGCGTGGATCATTCTCTTTAATCCACATTAATGAATTGTAATATTCCGTATCCACTGACTCCATATCCTTCAGATCAATGGGCTTTTGAAGCATCATTTTGTAGAAGGGACGGATGAAAAAGGCATCCAATAATTTGCCATGATAAACAGCCATGCCCGCAATGCGACCAATGAATCTGTAATATAGTTAAATTAGTTTCAGTTAACATAAACAACAAATTTCGTCAAATTTCTTACTTGAAATAACTTAAATGCTCCTCATTGCACAAACCGCTGCCATTATTTATTTGCAATGTATAATTATCCATGGCCGAGTACTCAAAGAGACCATAATAGGGATTAAACATTTCTTTGGATAGTAAATAGAACCATTCTCTAGCAAGGCCACCGTAATCTGTTGAAGAAATTTTTGAAACGGAATGTTTAATTAAATTTAAAAGACAAGACTTACCCAAACCAGTCTCTCCTTCAAATTCCACCCATAATTTAGTCTTTAGTAAATCGGTTTTGGTTACCGAGCTAATAATTCTGTAAGAGTCCTCCAATATCGATGTACGACGTATGCGGATTTCAAATTTATTTGGTACATTTGTCTAAAGGAAAGGAGAATTGTAAATGATTCTCAGCTTAAGTCAGACCATACTTACAGGCTTTCTTATATGACTCTTGAAATACTCATATTTCTGTTTGTAATCTCTGGAATAGGGCACAGCTTGACCAGCAATATTTGGATTGGACAAACGTGGATCCTCCCATTGGGTGGTGCGGGTGTCTGAAAAATTTTTGTAATTATTTTTGTTTGCACACTTTCTACCTTTACTCACTGTGATCTATATAAAACACACGTCCATCCGTATGTACGCGCTCCTCCCAGCCCTCTGGCAACGGTCCCAGATCATCTTCAACTCGTCGTGTTTGATTTGGCATAGGACTGGCCCTACCATTACGCGGATCAATCCAAGTGGTACGTCTTGCTGCATGATCAATAAAGAAGGTGCGTCCATTGGGTGCCACCTGCATGGACCAACGTGGTGGCAGTGCCTCCTCTTCGCCGCCAGCATTCTGAAAAGAAGCAAAAAGCCAAGAAATAGTTCATCAAAAGTTCTAGAGATGCTTTCGCTTAATTTAGAGTAAATTGATTCATTACTTGTTCCATGGGCACCGCCGCATTGTCTTCCTCCGAATTTCGTCGTGTGGACGGAGCTGAGATCTCTGAGGGATTGTGGCTGTCTGTATGATCGGTGTCTTCATTCTAATTAATTATTTGATTTTATATTGCGTTATGAATGCATTGCATAAATATTTTAGATGTATTTTTGTTATTTTATTTGGAAGAAACAGAAAAAAAATTGTGGGATCAAAATAAAAATCAAATTCTCAATTAAATCACAAATTTTCTAAACACAGAAAAGCACAACAAAAATGGAAAAATTTATAGAAAAAAAAAACTTAATTTACGAAAAAAGCCACCAACATGTATTTATGAGAGAAATGCATGCAATAAATATTGTATTCAGTTTGTGGCTTAATTTAAGAATGATTATTGTTAGGACCTTAAAATGCATGCACCAAGCTGGGAACAATTAATTACCCATCCGACTTTTAGCCTTACGAATAGCTAAGAAAATAACGTGTAAGCTTTTCATGCTGACCAATGGACTTATTTCATGCTAAAAATGAATATGAATAATGAAGAATTTACTCTATATTAATATTGAGATTACAACTTAAACATTTCCAACTATTTTTACGTAGGCGGCTTTTTGTCAAGTTATTTGTTTTCCAAATTATTTGCTTACCCTTCGAGTAAAGCGAGACCCTTTTAAACCCATAACTATGTTTAAATATATTGGAATATAATGACAAATTTTGCATGGCCAAATAATTTAGGAATTAATTACCCAGCTCAGAGACTGAGTATGACTCCATATAAAAAATAAGGTTGCAAAACCGCTCGCAAAGGTTTGACGGCAGACGCTTTACGTTGAGTACGGAGACAAAAAATCAAGGTAGTAGAAAAATCCATAACTCTGAATTTGTGAAGTTTTTTTTGGGCTTCTAAACTAATTAAATTTATTTATTTTGACAGTCAGTAGGCAAAAAAGTGAGCTTAAGAATCGGTTAAAGCGCTTCCATGAGGAAGAAGAAACTGCTATTTGGGACCCCACCAACAAAAAGAATTTAGTTTTGTGAAGTAAAACCAAATAAACAATAAAAAGAATGTAATGCTTCCCGGCTCGAGGTCAAGAAGAAGAAAACTCGTTTTATGTTTGTTTCCAAAATATTTTCGATACACCCCGGCATCTGTCTTACATAGGAACATCAAAGTCAAAACTTAAAACAAGGATATCGCAACATAAATCCGATTATAAACTTCGACAGCAAACGCCCTTAGATGCACTGAAGAGCGGACACTCTCCGAATTTCGAGAAACCCACAATCTGGCAATAAGCAAACAACGCTTCACTCTCGTAATGTTACATTTACATTTAATAGGCACAACAACAGACAAGAGACTTAACTACAAGCGGACACCAAAAACTGAGCCCACATATGGGGCTAATCCTGCGTTGCGGACGTTACATTTGTACGCAAATTTGCTTCTTAAAATTGACACAGCTGGCGTCTACTTGGGTATATTTGAAAATGCAGTTCTTTGGAAGTACTTTCAAACCTAATTTAAGATAATAGGTTATCTGTTTTTGAAAAAAAGTTATGCTTGTTTAAAGTTCCGTTGCGGACGTTACAAAAAATGGAAGTCGACTTTGAGGCTTATGTGCATTTACACATTTTTTAGCGAATTTTGCATAATAGACAAAAAAAAGTCTAATAACAAAAAATTTTGTAGAATATATGAAGAATTCAACCCAGCTTTCAAAAGAATGATAAGTGGTCCCGGTCTTAAAATATCTTAATTTTTGTGCTGTTGCGGACGTTACGTTGTGGACGTTACACTTTTTCTATTGACCCAAACAGTATAACAAAAAATTTTTTTCATCCGATTGACTTGAAACTGGGTTTGTAAGCTTAGTACGAGCAAAATTTCCGTAAAATTCTGCTTGCAAAAAAATGATTTTTCATCCGATTGGCTTGAAATTCAGTTTGTAATGATAAAACTCGAATTCATTTGGGTTTCCATTTTCCGATGTTGGAAATATCGATTTTTATGGATATTTATCAATTATTAATATTAATATTATTTAAACACACTTTTTGTTACTTTGAGGTTATGTTTATCGGATTCTCGACAACCTAGAGCAATTTAGTTTTGTCTCAAGCTATTGGGTAAAAGTACGTCCCGCCCAATGGGCTTGATGACAACGGACATCATGACGAACTTGACAGACATCCTGTCGGTACTCCCTCAACCAAGCGTGTCGGGGCCTTAAGGGGAGAAGTACACCGAGCTATTACACAGGGTAACAGTGTTATTGTTGCAGGCCTATTTCGATCTGATTATGTTAATATGAATTGCCCTGCACAACACTGCATCATTAGTTTTGTTCTTTCAGCTCTTGTTTTAAAGATAAGGAGGAAAAACGAAAATAATAAAAAAAAAAAATAGCTCTTCTTCAAGTGATGAAAGAGGAAACCCAACAGAAATGAGTCCCAGCCCTTTAATCAGCCCTCAGAAGACCTTGGTCTTTCTAAAGAAAACCCTCGGAGATTCTAGCTTCTCGATTTAAGCAAAAAAAAATCTTTTAACCCCAAAAAGAAGAATTTTATACTATTGTAAACGAGAGATGGATTTGCTTTCATTCTTTTCTAAGCATATATATTGCTTCTTGTTTATTAAAAGCAATGAGAGTACACCCTGTACTATAGTATCTAAAGTAGTATCTAAATGAATGATGTTTATATATTGATTCCTTTAAACTTAGACCAAAACAGGGTTCGATACCGATTGCTCATTCAACTACAGTCAAAGAAGAATATGCTATTGTAGATAATAATGAAATTAGTAAAAGATGTTCTCGTCGACAAAAACTGTCCCTTAGCCTATGCTAGCAATGAGTGCAAGTATAGTGAGTGTGAACGAAACGGCAATACAGTATTTTGATTAACCCTGAACAGCTCCGTGGGGTTTAAAATAGCCTATTGAAATACAATGAGGCTAGTTTTTGTTTTAATAGTTGTGGATTTGGCAATTAATCGTTGTTTTTGATTTTGAACAGAAGTTTTTGAGTTAAGATTCTAAATTCTAAAATAAATTCTTATTTTGAAAAAACAAGTATCGATATCCACATTTTCCGCTGCTTTTACACTTTTTGTTATTTTCAAAATGTTCTCTAACATGACATCAAAATTATGAATATTCTTCTTGGATATAGCCCCCTTATATGTACAAAATATCATTGTTTTATTTGTCTGTGAGACAGCAGAGCTAAACCACTGAGTTAGAAAATATTGGCCCTCCAGGCAATCTATGGTTCCGGGAAAACTGAACTCCATGTCCACCTTTGCATATCAAACTAGGGCTTGTAAATCAAATTGTTAAAGCTCCGAGATAGGATGGTGATTGTTTAAAATAGATCTCTAAAAAGTTCTATAATTCGAGCTCAGAGAAACTTAAAGCCGGCGGACTGATGGCGGATATCTCAAAAACTGAATCTGATGCAAAAAATTTGACTTTAGATCTGAAATCAGCACCACGAAAAAATACATTATTAGTCATAATATTCGATACAATAAAAATAATCTTTCCTTGTGTTGTGGTATTAATTTTTTTGAAATATAAATTTCCATTTTTTTATATACCCTTTAAAGATTTTCAGCTCCATTGGATACAAATCTAAGATCAATTTGTCATTATTAATCATATCCATTCCAAAAAGACATAAAAATCATCCAATGGATCATAAACATTTAAGCTTTCTTTATGTGGACATAACTAACGAAGTAGGATAACTAACTAACTTTGGACAATCATATGCTTGTATACCATTCAGATTTTTTACGAAGAAATTGGCCACCGTGCGTTATCGAATTATGCGTACAAACGATGTTAGATTCATAATTCTCTCCATTTGCTACATAAAACCCATTCGACAAGCTGGTATTGACATAGCCAAGGACAATCACTCAATGCTAAACCACAGAATGCAGGACAATCACAAGAACAAGTCTACAAAATGAAATGTAAATGGTGTGTGTGTGTTGCGTGTGTTTGTGTTTGTGTGTGTGTGTGTGTGTGTGCGCGTGTGGAACTCTTGCTAACCGATGATTGTTGTTGTTGCTGTTGCTGCTGCGGCTGCTGCCTCTGCATTTGCATTTGCAGTTGCTGGCGTCGTCGTTGCTGCCGCTGACGGTTATCCAATTGCTGGCGTCCCATTAGATTACTCATGATGGCTATGTCGGGCAATCCCGGTGCCTGACGCACCGGACGCAAATCATTTTGCATACTGGTGGCTGAGATTTGTGGCTGCCTATGAGCGACGGGATGTCGCAGTGAATTGTAAACAAAACTGAATTTGTAGTAAAATAATAAAGAAAAGAAATGGTGGAAGAGATTAAGGGGGGACGCAGACGCTGAACTGAAGGGCTCACTACTAACTGGGTGGACTGGGGGGAGGTGGGAATTGGTTTTGGTATGGAATTGGTGCTAACATTTAGTGCATCATATTAACCTGACTTGGTCCAGCACGGGAGTTGGTACTACATCGCTGTTGTTGTGGCTGCTGTTGTTGTTGTTGTTGGCCAGAGATGTTTGTGAGTGTGTGGGTGAGATTGTTGTTGGTGTGGTGTTTATTGGTGTTGTGGCTGGCGTGGCATTGTTATTATCCTCTATACTAATACGACTGATGGCATCCTACATATATATGTATATATATTTATCGGTGAGTACAATTTAATCAGTAGCCAAATGAATATGTCAGCGATTTGAAGGGTGGTACGAAAAAAGGGGGCGAGTTACTACAATGAGCCTACCTAGCTTATCTTATGGTGCCATGACCCTTAATTAGTATTGATTTTGATCCATGTCATGGAAAGTCAATAGTCAAGGCTCTCCAAATCAGTCATCTAAGTGTCTTGATAACTTTTGGCGTGACCAGGTTTGGTTTGACAGGTTTAACATTTGCTAAGATTGATAACTATGCTTACTGGAAAATTGCATCATTGACCAATGAATATGCATCGAGTAACGAAAAAAAGTGAAACAAAATTTGACGCAACTATGCCAAAACCCTGTTGAATGTGCTAAATTCAACATGCACTGATTACACTGTAACACATATTTAAACTTGAATTTGTTGATCTATACGAGACCAAAAAAATCATAGAATATAAAAACTTTGTCTGGATTTGGTCATTTTGAGACAGAGATTAAAACCGAAACCATAAACTTTAAGCGCTAAAAACACTTTAAAATTTTTAACTGGAACCGTAAACGAAAAAAAATGGTTTTCATATAACCGTAACCCTATTACCTTTTATAACATACCCGGTTATAACTGCCGAACAGAAAAACAGGAAACAAAAGCAAAGGAAAAAGAGCGAATGAGAAAGAAACAACGCAGCTAACTAAAATCCTTACCTCTTGATAAGTTCGTAAAAGAAAAGAAATTTATCAGCTTATTAATATTGTGCGTTTTCATGGGTTGGATGCGCTGCTAATAACCGTAACCCATACCGTATCCGATCGCAAAACCGTTATATAACCGAAACCGGAAACAAGTGATCCGTAGGTCTTCAGTGGAGACGTAGATTTGAATAAGACATACAAATCATTTATAAAGGGTGATTTTTTAGCTATTATCTTTTTGGCAACACTAATTTAAACAGCTTACGCACGTGTTGTGTTTTGTTTCAATGTCAAACATCTTCAGTTTGGTCTATAATTTAAGCATGAATCGAACCAACGAACAACGCTTACAAATTATTGAATTTTATTATCTGTTAAGAAAGTTCAAGTTAAGAAAGCAACGAAGCTCATTTTTGGCTCAATGCGTACGTAAATTAGCAGAATGGTCGATTTTGGAGTGAATATCAGCCAGAAGCATTGCAAGAGCTACCAATGCATCCAGAAAAGTCACAGTTTGGTGCGGTTTATGGGCTGGTGAGCGCTACCGTGAGATGATATCCAACTTTTTTTGGCCAAATTCAAGAGCTTGACTTGCATAACGTGTGGTTCCAGCACGCGCAACAATGGACTTATTGAGAGGCGAGTGCGGTGAAAATTTTATTTCACATTCGGGACCAGTCAATTGGCCGCCTAGATCGTGCAATTGAACGTTTTTAGACTATTTTTTGTAGGGCTACGTTAAAGCTTATGTTTATATAGACAAGCCCGCTTCAATTGACGCATTGGAAGACAACATTGAAGCATTTATTCGTGAGATACCGGCGGAAATGTTGGAAAGAGTATGCCAAAATTGGACTTATATGGACCGTACCATCGATTTAAATAAAGATTTCATGCATTTTTCTGAATTTAATGTGTTTTTTTTTCTTTGAAAAACGTTCCTATAGCTCTTAAAAAAAATCACTCTTTACTTGGAAGTGTCCAAAAATCCTTTGAAGAGTTTTTCGCTTGAACACGTCAATCGCCACCTCATCCACTGCTGTCAATCTCCATGCTTCCGCAGCATATTGAAGAACTGCGATGATGAGCGACTTGTATGGCGCCATTTTTGTTCTTCGAAACAAGGCTCCCTACATAAAACCTCTTTTGGTATCAAACTGTAAGCTTTGCGTGCTTCTCAACGTCATCATGCAAATTCGAACGTACTTTGCTGGTATACCAAAAGCAGACAGGGCTTCAAAGAACCTTAAACCTCATCGTTAAGGATGGTAAGTTTTAATACATATTTCTCATAGTTCTTCTCCAGGATTTGTGTGAATATTTGGTCTGTGGTTATCTGAAGCCACAATGATAAGGTCTTACTAGTGCTCAAATCGGTGTGCTAATAATTATTGCATGCATAAAAGTAGTATCTAATTGGACATTTTTGTAATTTTAAGCGTCGTAATATCGTGTTCAAACACAGTAAATATTTGCGAAAATATGTTATATATGGTACCTAAATGAGCAAAATCCAAAGCTGATTTGAAGACTAATAAAATCAAGGTCATTGACCAAGTTATAAGTAAAATTAAAAAACAGTAAGGAAACCCCGATTTTTTTGTGAAAATTCAATTGGCGCGACCTATAAACGTTGTTCGAAAAATCTTAAAAATTCCTTACTCTATAAGCTTTCAGAAAACGCCGGTGCAAAAATAAAAATAGTTTATTTTTTTTGGACACCCTAATGAAGATATAGTATTTTTGGCTATCGGAAAAAAATAATAATAGATGGTTTGGTTCTTTGGTTCACACAGTTTTCTGACCGGGTTTTTTGAGCTTACTAAAGTGGTTCACTTTTAATTTATTATATATTTTATAAAGGCCCGTTTCCGAATTGAATTTTCTGAATACTACGATTTCTAAAAAGAGTACCAGGCCTGTTCCCGTTTTCGAATTCGATCAAATCATGCGAAATCGGAATTGTTAAATGTTCTCGCTTCCAAAAACCGACTGTCAGATTCCAATTGTATCTTTATAATCCCATTTACCCTCATTCAATCCTCTGCGTGGCAAAAAGATTCGATGGAAACCACAAGTCTTACCAATTCCGATTAATCGGATTCGGAAACGTGAACAGGACTGTATATGTGACCTTCCCACACTTTCGATATTGAATTTCTAAAAAACATGTTAATAGCTTTAAAATACTTATATCAACAGTATCGTCCCGTAAAGCAAATATGATAAACGCACAAATAAGTTTGCAATTTCTAAAGAAGAACTTTACGAGGGTGTAATTACAGATACGACAAATCTTTTAAAACGGTTGACAAGACATCCTAGGAATTCCTAAACGATTATGGCAGCGCCGGCATGAAGTGGGAGACGATGGGGCCAGTAGAAGCAAGCGAAGGTCACTGATGATATGGTAGAGATACCATTGAAACAGCTGTATGACCAACTAGCTTCACTTGTGGTGTGTTGTGTTCCTCCTTTTTGGAGTTATGCGCAATCATAACGAGACCTTGAGCCAGCTTAATATTGATGGTTTGATTAAGCCACACACATGAGTTTCAATTAAGGTTATGAGTGTTTTCCCTTGTAGAGGGTCGATCAGCGAAAGTTAACTTATCCAAAATTTAAAAAAAAAAATTGAAGGAATTGATTCAAATTTCCAAATTAACAAGTATCATTTTCTGAAGTTAAGGGCTAACACAAATTAACGAATCGAATCGTTTTGATTAGTGGTTTCGATTCGGTTCAGCATTTGCAACAGGACGGTTCTCCGTTCGATTTATTAGATGGAAAAGCGGTTCGGTTCTGTTCAGATCCGTTTTGCATCCCTGCTTTCTACCCCACTCCCTTGCACACAAAAACATTTCTTATCTTTAATGTGCCGTTACTTTTGAGTTCTTAATTCTTGGTCTCTTTTTTGTGAATTTTCGTAACGGTAGAACATTTTGGTATAACATAACACCTTGAGCCCGCCGATAACTATTTTTTGAGAACTTTTTATTATTCCTTTTCGTCATCTAGATTGCTGAAACGACAAACTGAGCAGCAGTTTCAAATCTTTCTATAAGAAGTTGATTTTACAAAAGGATCGTCGGTTGTCATTTAAAAAGAATGCAATTCTCTGATAGAATCTATACAAATGACTTTGAACATAATCAAGTTGTGATCACTAAAATCAAGGAACATAGCACCATTTCGAGCTGAATAACTCTAGCAAAAAACGAATTTAAAATGATAGAAACGGAATTGTCATTACAAAAATGCGTCTCAGGTACAAATTGCTATCGAGTATATCACAAATTTGAGCGTTTTGGGGTGAGGTATCTTCTAGCTCCTCCACCTCATCCTCATTTTCTTCTTCATTATCATGCATTTCGCCACAGCTGGGACAATTGGAGTGATTGTCTTCATCGTTGCTAATGGAGGGCTCTTCACTGGTCTGAGGTTCGTCCTCTAAAGCAGCATTATTCCTGGATCTCTAGTTGCATTGAGTTTGGTTTTTGAACGAATGAGGAGTTGAGGGTGCAAGGTGTATGTGTATGTGTGTGTGTGTGTGTTTGATAGTTAAAATTAAAAAGATCATGCATCATCATCATATATGCGTTAGATAGTTAGTTTAGGTAGTATAATTCCATTAAGTTGAGGTTAAAACAATTGATTTGTAAAAGACTCCTTTCGGTTTAGGGACTTACCGCCGAACGTCCAGACTCCGATTCATCCACACTTATGTGAAAACGTCTTTGGAAATCAGAAGCCAACTGATCTGCATTGCTGTTGTGGGTGGTCAAACTGGAAAATTGAAGGAAAGTAAGTAGAGATTTTGTATAGTCTAAGGATCAAGCTTACATAGTGGGTCTCTCCCATTGTGTGGTGCGTGCTGTATGGTTAACATAGTAGGTGCGTCCATTGGCATCTTGTCGTTCCTCCCAGCCAGCTGGCAAAGCATCATGGCCGCCTGTAGGAAAGGGATGCTAAAGGGGAAACAAAACAAAATCATCAAAATAAACAGCTTTCTTTTTCCTCTTCAGGCTTACCGGCTGTGATGTGGTCTCTCCGGCATTGGTGGCCTCCACATGCTCCCATTCACCATCGCTGTTGCTGCTCGTGGGTTCGCTCTGTTCGCGTGTTTCACGTACAAAAGCATGATAGATCCTTAGCGTGCCTTTAATGCGTGATTTGGCGCTATATTTTGAGAGTTGACAAAATAGGAAAACTGTTGAATTATTTGTCACATGGATGGACACAGAGACACACATAGAGACAGGCAGACAGCACCACCATCACCACCACAAAAACCATAACAATTATACAAAGCTTGAACTAAAAATAAACTCAAAAGCAAATACAAAACAAAACATAGACAAAACTGGGTACAATTGAAAAGCAGCGTCTACTCCCTAGAGGTGTGCGTGTGCTTGTGTTGTTGTTATTGTTAATGTTGACACACACCCAACTATAAACATTAAGGCAACATACTCTACTCTACACAGTTACTCTCTTGCTACAGAGCCAACTAATTTTATATTTGCATAATTTCTCATGTCTTAAAATTCATATATCACATTTGTTTTTGTGTAAATCAACTGAAATTAAATAAACAAAATCAAACTGCAAATCATATAAACATACCCTACTGACCTGCGCGGACGCAGCGTATAGCTTTGATCGCCTATGGTCCGACCCTCCTGCTCTGTAGGTAAATTAACCAGGGTAAGCTCCACCATGCCCAGGAAATCATCGCGTGTCAAACGATTCTCGTCAAATACTTGAAACACAAGCTTATGCTCAGACGGTTTAACCTAAGGTTGGGTAGAGACACAAAGATTAGTTGAATTTTTGTTGATGTTTGTTGGATAAACTTACTCTGAATATGAATTCTTCATTCCAGGATGGATTTAGTGTCTGTAATTAGAAAATGTTTAAGGTAAGTTAAGTAAAAGTTTAATTTTAAGGTAAAAGCTAAGCTTCCAAGCAGCTAGTTTCGTTAGACTAGACCACGTTTCATATTCGCAAGACACAACCTAACCTATAAACCAGAGGTTCAAGTTTGGAGGTAGAACAAAGACGAGTAAGAGCTCTGCAGTCAAGTGCCCTGACTCCAAAAATACACTGTACACTAGATGCATACATACAATCACACTCACGCCTGTAACTCGGCTAGGTGCAGCTGACTTAGGGGCTCTAACCTAACAAACTTTGGAGTCCCCTTGCACTTGCTCCAGATGATCTTCAGCTACTTTAGCAACAGGGTACTCAAATACGATACCCGTGCACGTATTTCTAAGGCTTTTTGTAAAACTCGGAGCAAGAGTTTGTCCACAGCTGCCATAAACATGTCTTATCCCTCTTTGTAATTACATCAAATATATTTAAATAAAAAGCGAAATTAATAAAGAAGCATCAAAAATTATAGTTGCAGTCCTAGCAAATGAAATCCAAGATGAACAAAAATGGAAGCGAAAAAAAAATATTCAAAAAAAAATTGAAGTATACAGAGCGAACAATGTGAAGCCGCGACTGTGTTCGACGCCGAGTAAATGGCCGAGATGTAGCCCAGCTTGTGTTGTGTTCAGGGCTCAATACCGGAATCGTTAATCGAAAAAACCGTTTCAAGCCACGTACCGGAACCGGTACCAAAACCGATAAAAATTTTTTTTACAAGAACCGAGTAACCGAATCATTGGTACCGGTACAGTTTCGGTTTTCCCCATCATTTGCTCCAATTTTTCGGTTCCAGATAACAACTTTCCTCTGCATCATAAAGTATAGAACTCAGTTCGCGGAATTGTGCGCATATTAACATAGCTGAGGCATAGCTTTTTTGTCCCCTTGAAGTTCGATATAAGGAAGTTCGAGTGCACATGTGATATATATTTGGACCCTAGATAAAACGTAACGCTAAGTACTGAGACGATAGCTGAACAATCGTTGCTTTATGATGAATGCAGTTTTCATACTAGTTTATCTGAAAGCGCCGACGAAGTTGATATGGCAGGAGAAACCATAAAAAAGTTCATAACCTTGGGTCAGAATCTTCTACAAAATTCTCAGAACTGTACGAGACTTTTAAAGAAGACTTTCTGATCTAGCTACGCATTTTAGCGTTAATCTCATGACCCGGGTCTAGGATGGTACTTTCAAATTCTTAACAGATGTCTTTATAACCAAAATGTCGTGAAAACCATAAATTAAATATTATATGCGAGCATAAATTTAGTAATAAGAAATGTAAAATAGTTTTTCTAATTTTACTTTGACTGTAAAACCATACATGTTGTGTTGCATTTTTATTCGCTTTATTACACGGAAATAAAATGATTTAAATTTATCTCAGAATATATTTTTTCCAATATTAAAAAAGGATTACTTGTACCGGTACGTACCGGTATACCGAAATAAAAATCCAGGTACCTTTAACCGAAACATTCATTTCGGGACGTACCGGTACCAGAACCTGAACCGAAATTCGTATCGGGATTAAGCCCTGGTTGTGTTTACTGCAATATATGGATCCGGAAATTTTCGCAAATTTTAAATTTAATTTAAATAAAAATTGTATATCGTCAAATAGTAAATTGCACACTGAAATTAGGTCACACTGTAATTCGACAGCTTAGTAATCAGGTTGTGTAAATAGAGCTGTAGTTAGATTTATGGAATGAAATATTCTGCAAAATACCCCATACCAAGTAATGTGGTTCCTATGGTTCCACATGCGAACTAGGACTATTAATGTTTATTACTTAGAAAACTAAGAATAGAAAACAAAAAATTAAGAATTATTATTAAGGAAGCCAAGTCCAAGGAATATAAAAAACTGGGAGATCCAAAACTAAAAAAAATATATTTCGGAAGAGAAAAGTTAAAGACCTAAAATTAGAAAGCAAAAATCTAGTAAGTCAAAAGTTGGGAACTCAAAAATTAGAAACCCAAAAATTAGGAAAAATCAAAATACCAAAAAAAATCGCTCAATTTGTTTATTAAATATTTCTTGTTTTGACTTTTTCACGTTTTTCTACTACATATCCATATTTTGGCTAGGTGGTTTTTTAAAAAAGAAGCAATCAAATACTTTTTTTCTAAAAAAAAATTTCAACTAAACAATTTAAATAAGATAATAATTTATTTAATATTGTGTGCCACAATATCCAAATAAGGAACAAAGACGTCTTTAGTTTCTTCCTCAAAGCTTTTCAGAAGAACTATTAGCCCTTTGTCAGAACGATTAAAGCGAACGATAAAATAGAACGATAACTTTTATTGCGTTAATGTTCTTATTCCTTTGTTAAAAGTGCTAAGACTTTGGAAATTACAGAATGAATTTTGATATGTCTTCCCTCCATCTTATTGTTTGTTCAAATATATCATTGGAGAACAAAATTTACCGTTTATAAAATTTACAAATATTTCCAGTTTCTCAGATTTACTACCTATACAATTGATGTACAATGTATAAGCACTGGCAGAATGTGATTGACACATAATATAAGGTCTATGTTAGATCACTTAGTATTTAAATATTTCCTATACCCATTTTGTGTTTCGATCTATTGGTCCTGCCATAAATTTGAATTCAATTTTTCGGGACAGCCGGTCATCCAGGTGATTTTAATGCAACAAATTGTGAAATTAAAAGAGCCTTTAGGCTACATGCCAAATTAAAATCCAACCACCTTAATGGCTTATACATGACGATTAAGATTGAAAAATTTCCCATCAAATGATGAAAATTACTCTTTAAAGGCCAATTCTGACGCTTTCGCTGCACTCATGATTCTTCATTAATATGTATACTGTCGTATAAAACTCATTAATTCAAATATTTTTTCATGATGAAATCTTCAAACATTTTTGAAAGCCAAATATGGAATTGATTTTCCGCGATATCTAAAAACAAATCTAATGGTGAAAAATTGAGACCCGTTTTGGAATAAGTGCATAAAACTAGATAAAAATTCAATACAAAGAAGACTGGACCTCACAAAATTTGTCTTTTTGTTGGCCTGTGTTATTTATGTGAAAAAATGGTGAAATTAAATTTGAGTGCTTACTTTATGGTATTGAAGATGAGAAAAGACTTTGTATTGGATCATAAAGACTGGCTAATATTTAAACAAATTATAAACAAGATTATTATCTATTACATATTTCCAAAAATTTGTATATTTTTTGAGCATCTAGTGAAACCTTTGCCCTAACTGCTCATAACTCATTGCCAAGCTGAGTCATCAAAGCAAAACCTTGATAGAGATAGTGCTGCTCTTTGCATTATTTAATCATGTAATCAGAGATTAATGGACATCGTCACCCCATTTGGAAGCTACACACACACACAAATAATGAAAGGGCGTCACACAGCATTGATAAGATAAGACCCGAAACTCTGCCCACCCACATGCAGTTTCGATTACTTACCTTCTTTTTTGTTTTAGTTAAAACCGAGTCAATATTAATATCACCATTAATTGTATTCAAATCGATTCTGACATATGGATCACTGTGAAATATAATAAAAGTTAGTTGGGAAAGCGAAGAGGATGTTTATGCCCACTCACCTGGCGCCAAAAATATCCTTTTTGGCCAAAGACTGGCCACCGAGCACAACAATACGTAAATGACACGAGTCACCAGAATCGTTCTACAATGAGAAAAGAAAATAAAAGAAAATTAGCTAAATAGTTTCACACACACGCACAAATGAGCCACTTGTGCACGCATCGCTGGAAGAGCACACAGAGCACCTCCCCCCCGGGGAGAGAGAGAGAGACTGAATTCAATGCCAGCGCCACCTGCTGGTGGGTGGCACAAAAATTGTAAGTAAATAAACCCTTCTCTACGAGGCGTATGTTAAATGGCAGTAATTACGCATACGCCGCATACTCCGGAGGCTAATTTATGCATTTTTATGGTTTTCTGTGTAATATTATAATAATATTAGCCTTAAACAGGAACTGTGGAATTTCAAGGTCAGTTTTGTGGGGTATTTTATATACAAGTGCTGTTTGGTAAGTCAGTGGAACTTTAAAGGGTCTATTCCCATCCCACGCATCTCAACCCGGGACGAACTAAGGTGTATATTGGACCGCCATCCAATTTTATTAGAGGCAGATGAACCGGAAGCGTCCAGGCGTCGTAATATATGCGAAACGCGCAGCAGTGCGCAAAACCATACCACGGGGTCCTTACCAAGCTTTACAAACGAAGTGTGAACATCACCTCCCCTAACGGTAACACGGTCCGTCCTTCTGAAGGATAAAGGACAAACGTTCCAAGTAGGATACTTTACGTCCAAGAGGACAAAGAAACAATATCAGTAACCTAGAATTGACGAAAATCCTGACCTTAGTTAAGGAAATAAAGCTGCTAGGGGAGTTGTAAACTCAGTCGGGGGGCACATTAGACCAGGATTGGTCGCGGTGGGCTATTCTCCCACCAACAAATAATAACGCACTGTCTTTCCAGGGGACTAGTTCTCGAAGAAGGAACCCAGTTTCACAATGCTTATGACAGATATTAGAAAAATCATTGGTAAAACGAAATCAAACTCCAGAAAGAGATAGAGAAAGTCTGTTATTACCAATTGCTGTGTTTGTGTCTGTACCTCAGTGCTTTACAAAAACAATTGTGCTCCTAGGGCATATGCTACAGGCAGTTCATCAGTTTTAGTGGTTCACAAGTGGGTTTATTGTGATCGCAAAAAAATATTTTCCAATTCTTGTTTCGAAATCTAAAGAAATGTTTCGGCGGTAAGAGAATGGAACGGAATGAAGGTGTCTAAACTTAAACTAACACTTAATATTGAAAATTGGAAAAATAATGAACCAAAAACATCCAAGCTAAAGGGAGACTAAGTTGTACAATCTTTTCATTACCTGAGAGACAAATAAATGATTCAATTTTTTAAAAAAGACGAACTATTTAATGATCGATACGATTAGAAAACAGTATTCAACAAATTCAGTATAAACATTTCCCTCACAGAGTTTGTGGAACCGACCTGTGCATAATGACGTTGAAAACCAGGGCTGCAAGCCGGTTTTGTACTGAACCACTTGAATACACTAGCTGAACATGAAACTCTTTAGAAACAAAAGGGTCGGTTCGGTTAAAAAAAAATTAGTATGGACAATTAAAAACCGGAACAGTTAAATTATTAAATTAAAGCGCCTTCAGTATAAAAACGGATAAAATAAGTCTTCTCACGATAGCTCGTTTGTTTGTTTGTAAAAATCCCATTTTGTGGGACGTTTGTAAAGGCCTTTGTGTTTTTGGCATTTGTTGCTGATGACGGATTTTGCTACAAGCCTGCCTTTGGGATTCCCAAGCGGTTATAGCAATTCTGTCATCAGGTGACTTCTGCCAACGCACTAAGGACAGGCAGAGACAGCTGATGATTGAATTGGTATTCATGAAAAAGCGTTATACTGTCAACCAGCCTCCTTTGTGGTGTTGTGCGTGTCTTATTTAGACAAGTTTTGAACAATATCCAAAACTTATATGACCTAGAACCTGCTTAAAAATTTATATGATTTTCAATCAAAAAGGTCACTAAAACAATCACTTTATTTATAGAATATTTTATTGAATATTCGAATATTTGGGTAAATCGTTTGCCGATCCAAGGTTTGAACCAAAACCTTTGGTCAAAAACCTCGACCCTGAAATTTTCGAAAATTAATCATTTGTAAATTTTGGTTCGAACAGTCTAAACGGATCTTTTCAAAAATATTTTGGGTTTGCAGACCTTTTAAAAACATCTTAGAAAAAATTATTATTAAAGGGCAGGGAACCATACCACCAGTTTAACACTCATTCATTGGAATTACCAAGAATGACGAAGCCTCAGATTCAGCAGCAATTAATGGACTGAAGCAGTTGCAAAAGAAAAAGTGGACTCGTTTGTTGCGACGCACGTGGTAGTCGAAAATGATTCTTGTGTCACTGAAGATTTCCAGTAATCTTCGCCCCACAATTTTGCCTTTTTGAGCACTTACTTAACAGTGTAAGGGCAGATTACTCTTGTTCCAGACAGCTGCTATGTGTCAGATAAGCTCACAAGACCTAAAACTGGCACCTAGAAACATAACAGTCTCCCAGTGTGAGTCAACAGAGAATTAGAAAGATATAATTTTAAATGCTTGGGCCAGGCGGAAGAGGCTTAAATTGAGTAGAATATTCTCTAAGGGTCGATTACTTTTTTTTCGAAATAGCTGCTATGCAAATATCAGATAAGCTCACAATTTACTCTACTTTTTGTAAGTTTATGTGCCATATAACTCTATGTAGAAAATGAGAAATCGGACTTAGGCTGATAAATTAAGATTCCATTGCATGAAACTTTTCATTGAGTTAAAGAAATTTGGTATAGACTTCCTTGAAGCCGAAGCAAGATTGCCGCTTAAACGTAAACATTTTAATTTCAATTCAGCATTCTAGTGTGGAAATTAAGTCATAAATATGTCCAATAATAAGGCCAGCACATTTGATCTTATGTAAGATTTACTGTACATTATCAAGGATCGTAAGCCAAAACTTTTAATGTCTACAATTTAAATTTCCGATGAAGAAAGGAAGAAATGGTGTGTGATTCTTTCGATATAAGCAAACTTTCACCATCGTACTCCTAACAGAGAATTGAAACTGCTGGCTAACGGGAGCGGCAAACCCTTTATAAAGGGTATTTGGAGTGAAAGCGTTAAATTTCAAACCCTACATTCATCAGAAACTCCCAATGAAAACTGCACAAATAATTCCACTGATTCCAAGCCCAACGACGACGAAAACTTATTAGGGACCACGACTTAAAGGCATTCACCTGGAATTCAGGCTCCCTCAAAACGGAAGTTTTTAATATACAAACCTTGTTAGAATCTGGTTTTAAAGCTTGGGACATACTTCAAAATTTGGGTAAATCCGCCGTCAAGAAGGTAAAATAACCTAAGAAGTATTTAATAAGGAAATTCTTTACTATCATCTGATTGACTCGATACTTGGTTTGTAAGCTTAGTACGAGGAATTATTAAAAATGTGTTTTCCGAATTTTAGAAAATAGGCCACCAATGTCGTAAAATGAGAGTCGGAGTTTATTTTAGCATTAGAAAATTTCACCCAAGTGACATTCCCAAGTCTTCATTCGGCGTATTGGAGTTCTGAATAAGGAACAAAGTCTGCTGATGAGTGAATTGGGGACAATTTTAAAAAAGCCCGTTCAGAAATACTATTGCTCTTCCAATAAATATTGTGAGCTATCTATCTCTGTTGCATTCTGTTGAATGTATAATTACAACTGGACATTGACCTTAAGCAAAACAAATCTTTGACTTAAGTCAATGACAGGTCAATAAAACCCTTATATATAAGGAATCTTAAAGATCACATAATTTGAAAGCCACAGTTTGGGAATTCAAGGCTAAAACAACTTTTGATATATTTAAGCACGAAATAAGTACAAATATTGTTTTGTTGGAAAATTTTGAACAAATGTTCAAATTCTTATGTTCAGTTCATTTAAGCTAATAAAATAAATCCAATAAAATTTAGTTTGTCCTACCATAACAATATTATTAGCTCTTAAAAGGGCTTATACAAAATTCCGACTAACATTTTGAGGATTACTCCAGCACCACTCCAACGCATAACCACATTAATTATGTCCAATTTGTGGTGCCAATTTTCATTCCACTCATCCTTGGTCCTGACATTTGAATATAGCCATCCTCCTCTCTGGTTTCCATGGAATATTCAATTTACGTGCACATTGTTTGTAAACTTTGTCACCACCTCCACCCACTACCCCCCTTTCCACCTCCCCCCTTTTATGCTTCATGCTGACCAGACGGCGCCGGTTGCGACGCACGGAACAGCGTTTCTGTATTAAATATCAGAGAAACGCGCATATTGCGGTGGCGAGTCCACAATTTGACCCTGACTGGCTTTTGTTTTCAACTGAAATTTTACATGTGCCATTTTGTCCACGGTTTTTGTGGGTCGTCAAGGAGGACGGACGAGGGGAAAATGTGTATAAATGTTTCATTTTCTGCATTTTCCATGAACTTGTACTTGTTGTATTGATTTTCAAATGAGGTCTTTAAACACACAAAAATTGTATCTTGAGAACAGCTGAGAGTTGACGTCATTTTTAATGATTATTTATAATTGGGGTTAAGGAAAAAAAACCCCAACCGAGTGTTAACAATGGTCCAATCAATCAGCTAAAGCTGTGTTCCGACATTTACTTGGCATTAAGCTGATATTGCAGTTGACATTAAATTGATTTTTAGCCATTTAAATCTGGTGAGGCAACTGGGGAAATTAGCTTAAAATGTTCTTTGTGGTCGTAATGGGTTTAAGACATAAAAGTTAATTAAAATGTGGGAAACTGAGAAAGCGAGAAAAAGCACGATTTAGAATGGAAATTTTCAAAGCAGAGGGGCGGGCAGGAAGAAAGTTGAATAGTTCATTAATTATTATAATATAATCGCACATTCCAAGTTTTATTGTGGGCAAATCTTGTTTGTGTACTGCAAAATCGTGCTTGGTGGCTTAATCGGCCAAATTGGTGTGGCTATAAAGATAATGAATATATCAACTAAAAACAAAATGCTGTTTTCTTTTACTAAGTAAATGGTGGTGCTTATTTTGGATTTGGATGGGACAAAACTAGAAGAAAAATTTGATCTTATTGAGACTTGGTACACTGAGAAAACAAATCAAACTAAAATCTATAATTTTAATGTTCTTACTGAGAATCTTTCAATCTTATAGAAATAGAAGAAAAAAAGTCTTATACAGCGGTGTCACAGAAATCTCTTCCAACCAAATTCCAACCCAAAACCAATTCTCGGTGTCACAGGAATCTCTTTTGGTTGGTTTTAAATCTCTCGCGTTTTGTTGGGAGATTTGGCGAAATTCACCACTAAAACAATTTTGATATGTAAAATTGGTATTGGAAATGTAAACAACGTTATTTTTCTACATAGGTTGCATCAAATGAATTAAATATTTCAATTGTTTTAATATTAAAATTTGTGTTTCAATAATTGTTCGCAAAACCAACCGAACGGTGACAAATCAACTTGCTCTCAACGTCAGCGGGCGCTCTCTACACATGGTGGCTCTCTCTGAGTACCAACAAGCGCTAAGGGTTGCCTAGTTACATTTAATGATTGGCGCAAAAATATTTTTAAATTTTGCATTTTATTTTTGAGGAATATGACTTAAATTTGAATTGTAATTTAAAAATGCATCGTAAAACATGTAACACAATCAAAAAATTCCATTTAAACATCAAATTAACTCAAAACTAAGAGAAGGGAAATTTTTTTTGCAAGAAATGACAACCCTGTTTATAGATTTGAGAGAAAAATACCACACAAACCTTCCAACTCGACTTTCAAATAAGAAAATGAAATCTCTTGAAGTTCTGGGACACCGACGGATTTTTCGAGCGATTTGCAAACCAACCAAGGCCATAATAAGCTTAGAACAAGATTTATCATCTCGCAACTTATGAACCATGCTACAGATTAGTGCAAGACTTCAGTCAAAAAAAAAAAAGAAGAGCCAACTTCGGCTCGACCAAAGTATAAATATATAGAAAAGCAGCTCGTAAACAGCAATATAGAAAACGTTTCACCATTGTGGTGTCATAGATTTCGCTTAGAGTGCGCCTCACATCCACCCTCGTGCTTCAGAGTGCGCTATTAAATCTCTTCACGCACCCAACCTGCTCCGGAATATCATAATCCCATCTTGGAGTGCGCCTCGATTTCAATCCCTCAGATAAGAGTGCGTTAGTGCATCTGTTCTGTTGAATCATTATCCGTAGACCTAAATATCTGGACACGTATTGCTGATCTAAAAGCACAAAATCCCTCTAGTTATTTTTTCCTATTTCCACCCTAGCAGTCGCCCACCCGTTTCGTGAAATAAGCAGTATAAAGTTAGAACAAAGCCAAAAACAAATTACCCTCTAATAAAGAAATACAGTGAAGACTCGATTGATCCTCACTCTTGGTTTTTTGAGGAAGATCCCAAGAGAAATTCGTGTACAGCCACCACCATATCAAACGAAATCAAATTTTTGTGACCTATAGCACCGAGAAAATACACACAGCTAAATTTCATTTTGATAGGCTTGAAACCAAGGCTGGAAACCTTCTTCATTCGGTTCGAAGGTTCAAAAGTCCCAGTATCCTGTCCTTTAACGGTTTCTTAACCCATTAACACCGGCTCCCTTGTTAGTGGGAGAAAAAGGTTGAAACTTACTGGAGGATGCCATAATGACACAAAAATTCAGCCCCCTAGCTCTATCCATTGTCCGTGCAGGGGGTGGTGCGTTTTCGCACCCATCGGCGTTAGTGAGTACAATTTAATTACTAAAAAAAGTTTTTATAAAATAGTTTAATTGTTGAAAAAAAATACATAGAATAGGTTGAAGTTTAATTTAAATTTATTTATGGCATTTTGAGAAACATTTCGTATGCCCTGCCACTTTGCAATTGGCACAATAGTAGATGGAGTGCGAGGCACAGTGGCTACAGCGAATTCGTTTTGTCCCCTTCTCAATATTGTGACCAACATTATAAACATATCTAGTTTCGATCGTTTTTGAGCTGGTGTGTCTTGAGTTTTGGGACCACGGTGATATGCCACTTCCTCACTTTGCAGCAACAAATCAGTCACAATGTTGCGGAATTCGAATCGTCCCATCTTCTTGAATTCCTTTATGGAGCCATCCTAATATGTCGTTGCGTTTTTGCGCTGGTAACTACGAATAGCGCAAAAGAGCTTTCAAGCATTGACCATTGTTGCGTCGAAACCGTTTGTGATCAACGTGCATTTCGACGGATCCACAAAATTTCGGGCACACTTTCCAAGCCACCATAAGTTTTGTTAGGTCCAGCATCATTACATGTCTGTCATGTCCACATCATCCGGCGGCAAAACGACTAAGTCAATGGCCAATGCGTTCGACAATTGTTTTTTTGGCTCGATTTCATCATCATCAGACCATTCGTTCTCAATTATTAGTTCTAATTCATGAACTGATAATCCTTTCCTTCTCTGCTCTGGTAGTCGCAGTCATATGCACTTGGCAGGCGTAACTTTGTAAAGTCGCTGACGTTACTGAAATGTTGCATAAAAGTGATCGTGTCAGAGAGCAGACGGTGCTATAGTGGGTTTGATTGGGAGCGCTTTATTAGCGTTCGCACATAAGAACAACCGAATCAAATTTTCCTTACTTAAAATGTACTCATTAGCGCCGACGGGTGCGAAAACGAACAGCATGTACCTGTGCAAAGACGTATATATGCACTAATTTGAAATTAATATGAGTTAAATATAGGCCAGAGGGCTACCGATCCCTATCATTACATATTTAAAAAAAAATTTTCCTACATGTTTCAACTAAGTAAGGTAAAGCGGTGATAAATACATTAGCTTGGGTGCCGGGACTGTCCTAAGGCCAAAAGCAATAAGAAAGCGGTTGGACATAAGCTCCATAGCGGTGAGCACTATTAAAAAAAAAAGGGTGTGTGTCATGGAACGCACGGTACGAGCGAAGCTCTTTACGATGAATCCAATTTAAGTAATGGAAAAAGACACATTTGGATTCTGTATAAATAAATGTTAAATTATCAAATATTAGGTCACTCTCAAATCACTGTAAAGTCACTGTTTAGTCACTGTTAAGTCGCTTTAAGGAACTGTAAAGTCACTGTTAAGTAACTGTTAGTTCACTATTAAGTCACTGTTAAGTCGCTGTTAAGTCACTGTTAGGTCACTGTTAAGTCACTGAAAAGTAACTGTTAGATCACTGTTAAGTCACTGTTAAGTAACTGTAATGTCACTGTTAAGCCCCACCAGATCCCCAACAGATCCCCACCTGTACCCACCAGATCTCCACCTGATACCCACCTGGTTCCCATCAGATTCCCACCAGAACCCTACCCAATCCCCACTCCACACACAACCCACCTGCTACTACGCGGTAATGGTAAAAGTAGCTGATTTTGCAAATACAAAACACAAAATCAAAGACATACCCCAAAAGAATCTGTCGCAAAGACAAAATTTTTCAAGATTCACTCCCCCAGTCTGACGTCCGTAAAAGAGCTTCGCTCTAATAAATAACATAATTGTGCGAGTTCTTTTTTTTTAGAATTAGCTTTTATACCCTTGGTACGCTCGTATTTATAAGCTATTTTTTTTAATGGTATTTCCAAAATTGCAGGCAAATAAAAATCATGGGAGATTACAAAAAGCCATTCTTGTGTGAAACTTTAGAGAAGTTATTGTTGCGCAACAAAGAAAAGAAGCAAGCTACTTCGAAGCCTATTCCTTGCCGGGTGCACTCCGACAACTCCTATGAATTTGCTACTATAGTGTTTGGTGTTCGGGGCACTAGACTAACTCTTTGATGCGGCTTCATAGCTAATTCTTAAATAGAGCAGGCTATTAACCATTTTTCTATCTTTTTATCGATTATACTTTTTTCAATATTCCTGGTTTTCAGGTACCATACCGCTCCCCTAATGCGCCTGAGGATTTTGAACTGGACCACTCTATTCTTTGTCAGGAGAAAATTCGCTACGATTCCATAAATTTGTGGGCCATATGTTCATACCGGAGCCAGAACATCCTTGCATATTAGGACTTTATTCCTGAGTGACGGCTTGTTCTTTGAAGTTTATGAGCCACCCTATGCCAGCCACTGCTTGAGCTGTTGCCTTGACATGGTGTCCAAATACCCCAAGGTATTTATGGACTGCTTTATGCTCCATAAGCTGACCGTGCAGGTGTCACGATGGATGAAATAAGTCACCGAAGCACACTTGTCCATGTCTGTGGCAATGTTCCATCACCAGCCCGAATGGTTCTTGTTTGGAATGTCGCTCCATCCTGTGCTACCTTAAAGGTTCAGTCCGTCAAGAAGCTCTTGATAAGCTGATACAGTTGGGGCGGGACGAGCTTCTTGATTTTTGAGAGCAGACCCCTTACAACCATTGAATGTAATGGACCATCGACGCAGACCGGACTGCAGTGGCTAATGGGTCTTCCACCTGGACGTAAGACAATGTCCGGTCTTTATATGGACTCTAAAATGCAACCAAAATTCAAGGCTATGATTAACTATGTTGATTACCTGGCCGAACATAATAGCCGAAATAGAGCCATTGCGGGCACTGCATATGATAAGTTTCTTGACAACCCTGTTTTGTGGATCTAGGACTTTAATATGCTGTTGAACTGTCTAAGCAAGCAGTGTGCAGATCTATTGGCCGGGTTTAGACTTTCGACGTCTCTGTGGTTTGAATCCTGTACTACGCCTGTACGTACAGCTCACCGATCATTGCTTCGAATTGACAAAGACTTCCATATGGATGGACAACTTTGCAGAGCATCAGCACCACAGGCATTGCACCGACAGAGCTGATGTTCAACCAAGGTGTAAGGGATTAAATTCCTGGGATTCAAGTTTTGATTTCTACCAATGAAAACTGGAACAGTAATGCCTGTTGCCAGTTGACAACCCATTCAAAAGTTTTTAACAAATTTTATTTTCTTAGAATTACCAAAGCTAGAATATTCGTGACATCTTTTTTAAATGGAAACTAAAAACATAAATTGTGTATTCTCGTTTCCATAAATTCTAAGAAATGTATAAAATATAATTAATTCTAGTTGAAACGGATTTGTGGGTTTAATTAGTCTGGTTTTGCTTTACTTTTTTCTGAGAATCACATCAATTAATTCACTTATCGAAATGTAATGTAGTTTTGTCATTTTATACGCCCATTTAACAAATGCGATAATCAGTTTTACAATTTCTTTTATCAATTTTTTTGGCATAGAAAAAGCGTTGACTTTTAGCATTTTGAATGCCAAACATGTGACATTCGAGAGAGAATGTTTCAACATTATTTTCGGTAGTTTTTTGTAGCTAATGAAATACCAAAAATATATAAATGAATAATCAAATGGCGTTTCGTGTGCGCTGATAAGGCCTAGGCCCAAGAAAGCGAGAGAGGGAGAGAGTGAGGGAGCTAAGCAAATGGAGTCAAGGTAGTTGCCCAACGGAAGTTCATTTTGCTATATTTGTAATTTGTCTACTGTTTAAACAGACGGCTTAAAAACTGCTGATGAGAATAAATAAATATATAAATATAAAAACAAACACATGCATATCCCATGTAATTTAAATGCGCACGCTTTTGTCTCCTCATCAATGACATGTTTGAGATGTTTCTCCCTCGGTCTCTCTCTCTGTCTCATTGCTGACCCAACGGCGCCATTAACCTAATTGATTTGTTCACGTTCATTTGTGCCACATTGTCGTCAAAGGTACCCGAAAGGTTGATGCAAGTTCATTACACAAATTGACGCTGCTGCTGTTTCTGCTAATGCATATGCGTCTTTGATAGATTGCGGAGAATAGATACATGTATGTGTGTATGTATGTATACCTAAAGAATGCGAACCACATTCAAAATCTTTTAATGGCGAGAGCAACACTCGATAATAAGCAAGAGGAAAACAAAAAATAAATATTAACATAAATTTGATGAAGCGTATTTGGCCTCAAAGTGCTTTTTGCCTACGTTGGGTAAATATTTATGAGAACTTCCAATGAAAATAAATTAATGGAAAATAAATACCAGAGAATTGTTCAAGGTCAAAGTGGAAGCATTATACAAATTATGTTTATTGAAAGAAAACTATTTCAGCTAGGGGAAAAGTTCAAGCAAAGAACCGTCTCTTCGATCACAGAGACTCACACCTTTCATATAATGATACCAAATCTGATACAGCCATGAGTCTGGGATTTCAGTACCAGTGCTAAGTAGTGTGTGAAATACATCAGCTTAGGTGACATATAGCTTCAATTCATGACTAATATCGGTACCATTTGCAGTACTAAAATTAAAACTTATCTATAAGTTCAGTATTCGAAGTGAATGTCTTAAAGTATTAGGCCTCGTCCATGCTTTATTCATGACTAAAAAGCACTCAAAATTAATCAAGACTTCCAAATCCGGAACTGAAGGCACGATTCTAATTCTTAATTCATAGTAATTCAAAAAAAAAACACACTTGGGGGGAAAATCTGTGGATATTTTGGCCTCGGTAGGTTTGCAAAACGCTGGAAAAAACCTCCGGTGTCACAGAACTTTAACAATTTTTCGACAAAAATTTCGCATTTTCTATTTAACAGAAATTTTTGTTAATAAAAATTCAAATTAAACAATTTTTGCCCGCTAGTCATGAAATGGAATTTGGCAACCCTAAGCTCATATGTTGGTAGATGTCGCCAACTGAGGTTAAGTGGATATCTTGCTTTTTAGTAATACGGCAGCAATTCGGTTGGTTTTGCAAAGAATTACTAAAACGCTTAATTGTAATGGTAAACAAATTAGATATTTAATTAATTTGATGCAACATTTCGAGTAAAGCAATGTTGTTTACATTTAGATATTTCTGGGACACCGAGAATTGTATTTGAGTTGGATTTTGTTAATAGGGGATTTCTGTGACACTCCGTATAAAAACCTTTCCAATAAGAAAAATTTAGCGACTTGGTATTATCATTGCCTTTTTCCTTTTAAAAAATTGAAAAAAAAATGTTTAATTTAAAACATTCATTTCTGATGAAGGTGCTTAAAACCCACATGATAAGCAATTAAAAATTCCATGAACACGAAATTATCAGCTTCCCAAAGTTAGGAAAAAGTATTAAACTAAATGTAGATAATGAAATCAGAAGAAGTGTTGACATTAAAGCTATTTAGTTGCTAGATCTATCAATTTGAATGTGGCCCAATTTCTCAAATGCTCAGAATAGATAATCGCAAGTTTGTTGTAAAGTACTATGGCTTTCTTAAAAACAGATTGGTTATTTCTTAATGCCATTGGTTGTTGCTGTTTGAAATACATTTCTAGCAATAATGAAAGAATCAAAGTAAAAGTTCTATAAGAGTCAAAAGAATAGTAACTTGGGGTAACTTGGAAGTATCAGACAGAGGCTTGGTAGAGACTTGGAGATCAATCTGTCGCACTATCCGGAGTTTATCGCCCTTTGAAAGCCTTACGGGATAGGATCAAAAATTTGTTATGAATGCAATCAAAAGTCACTTCCGTATTATCTGCGTGTGTAACGTAAGCCTTTTTGTCTATCAGTTTCTTGGGATCTTTCTATCGACATCTCCCAGCTTCTACATTAAATACAGCTCTAATAAAAAATCCAAACGAAACATGTGTTTATTAAATTTTTCTTCGTTTATTTTTATAATAAATTCTAATGAAGGCGAACGAATGTCACGTGCGAAGCTGTAAAAATGTGCATATATATATGGATATTGAATATATATAGATCTTTGAACAATATTCGTTTGAACTGAAGTTGTTGGTTGGCGACCTTTTTAATTCTTAAAAGTTGATGTTTGCTGGCTCTAGGTCAAGAATAAAACACAATGGTTTTTCAAGGATTATTTTCCAATATATTTCGGAAACGCATCGGCCTCCGTCTTCAGGGACACTACAAAAAAAATATGCCAATTATCACAATACATTGAAAAAACATTATTTTACATACAAATTTATGACACGTCTGTTCCGCTTGACGTGAAGTTCAATGCTAAATTATGCCAAAGAGAGTAAATGACTGTATAGGTGCGCGCAGTTGTCAGTGTCAGTCTTGTAATTCAATCTCTTCTCTGTTGCTGTGAAACTGATGTATAACATTTCAAGAGTAAACCGTTTCCTATAGTCACTTTTGTCGTCTTTGTAAAAGTTCCTTATTGTGTTTGTGGGTTTGTGGGCTATTTGTATGTTATGTTTGATGAAACACTCAGATTTCGCGAAAAGCTTTGAGATTTTTGGAACGTAGGTAAGGCTCCTGAATGATTTCGGTTGTCTATCGACTTTTGGTTTTTTAATCCTATTTTTACTAATTAATGATTTTATAACCCTCATTGGGAAGTCATTGTTTTTTAATGTCAGTTTAATTTAGGAAATTATGTCATTATGGTACATCTCGTCGCTAATACTCGATATTCTTTAAAATACACAAACGATCTTAATGATCTTTACTAAAGATTTGTTTTTAATATCCATTTGTTCTGAATTACATATCGCATGGAACTGTTATTAAGATAATTTTCTTTCAGATTCGGGAAAGAACCTGGTGATTCTGACTTTTGCAAAACTAATTTTTTGTTTACTTTACAAAATTATATGAAAGGCGCCAGGGAAATCCGTGTTTACTAGATCAAGTCTTCATTTTACAACGAATTGAATTCACTTGACATTGAGCTGTCGGTTTCAACTGATCCAGTAACCGTAGGTATGATTTTCACCATCAATTGGCCCCTTTAAATTAGGGTTCCACATACAAGCGTTAATACGAAAATTTAAGCGGAATTCAGAACTGGGACATTAGTTACACTTTATGTTTTTTGGTCAAATAAAAGTAGTTATCTTAAGTATAAGACTTTAGCAATTTGTATCTTCTTGCAAAGGTATTCAGAGTATATTAAGTTAAGTAACAGCGAGAAGAAACTATTTTCGATCCTATAAAGTATAAACATCAGAGACGATATCAAGTTTATTTTTAATTTTTGACACACACCCCACCGCAACCTGAAATAACTAAATATAAGGTTGTCAAAAAAGTCTTGCGGTATTTCCGCAAGCTTGTCTTTGCAAGCGCGTAGTTCTAGTTGTATTTGTCGCATCGGTTCACGCTAGAGCTTTTTGGAAAGCTCTTTTCACGCGCTAACACGTGTTTAAGATTTATTGTTGTTTGTTTTTAGTCGTTCGTGAGTTATAGCGTCGCAAACGTGGAGCAAAATAAAGAGAAAATCCGGCATATTTTACAGTACTACTACGATAAAGGCAAAAATGCATCTCATGCTGCCAATAAAATTTGTGCAGTTTATGGACCCGATACAGTTTCCATTTCCACCGCACAACGATGGTTTCAACGTTTTCGGTCTGGTGCAGAGGTGATCGAAGATGCGCCACGGTCCGGAAGGCTTGTCGTCGAAAATTGCGATAAAATCGCTGAATTGATCGAAAGAGACCGGCATAGTAGCAGCCGTAGCATCGGCCAAGAGCTGGGCATGAGTCATCAAACCGTTATAAACCATTTGAAGAAGCTTGGATTCAAAAAGAAGCTCGATGTATGGGTGCCACACGACTTGACGCAAAAAAACATTTTTGCCCGTATGGATGCATGCGAATCGCTTCTGAATCGCAACAAAATCGACCCGTTTTTAAAGCGGATGGTGACTGGCGATGAAAAGTGGGTCACTGACGACAACGTGAAGCGCAAACGGTCGTGGTCGAAAAGCGGTGAAGCTGCCCAGACGGTGGCCAATCCTGGATTGACGGCCAGGAAGGTTCTTCTGTGTGTTTGGTGGGATTGGCAGGGAATCATCCACTATGAGCTGCTCCCCTATGGCCAAACGCTCAATTCGGACCTGTACTGCCAACAACTGGACCGCTTGAATGCAGCACTCATGCAGAAGAGGCCATCTTTGATCAACAGAGGCCGAATTGTCTTCCATCAGGACAACGCCAGGCCACACACATCTTTGGTGACGCGCCAGAAGCTCCGGGAGCTCGGATGGGAGGTTCTTTTGCATCCACCGTGTAGTCCGGATCTCGCACAAAGTGATTTCCACCTATTTCTGTCCATGGCGAACGAGCTTGGTAGTCGGAAGTTGGCCACAAGAGAGTCCTGTGAAAATTGGATTTCCGAGTTTTTTGCCAATAGGGAAGCGAGATTCTATAAGAGGGGCATTTTGAAGTTGGCATCTCGTTGGGAACTCGTCATCGAACAAAACGGCGCATATTTGACTTAAATCGCATTATTATAAGCAATTGAAAATTCAATAAAAATACCGCAGGACTTTTTTGACAACCTTATATAAAAATTTTGGGGCTAAAGAGTATAATAAAATCGGTCTTGACCGACTTTCTTACTTGTTTTATTTCTAAAAATTTAATAAATTTTGGACATAATTACTTAGCAACACTAAAAAACTGTTCGGTACTCAACACTACAAGACTCAACAGCTGGTTGTTTACATTTTATAAGGGCAACAACTGATTAATAGAGAGAAAAAAGAAGAGAGAAAGAGCGAAGTCTTTATAGAGACCACAACATTCCTGCATAAATTTACACCATTTTATATAGAATTCTATATTTATTCGTGCAATCAATTTGCACTTGGCATCGTCCAACTTCCCAAGCATGAGTACAAGAAGACCCCGACCCGGATAACTAACTAGAAGAGGATCGCTCATAGAGAGGCAGAGAGAGAGAGAGGCACGTGAGCCACATCAAAGTCGGCTCAATTAGCGGCTTATGTAGATATTTATGTCGAAATGTGTGTGGGGCAGATTTAACTTACATCAGTATTATTGTAGCCATGAATTTGACCATCTTCACTCGTCGCTGAGGGCGATGTGGTTGTTGATTCAGCCATTTTTTTTGTATTTTGTTGAATTTTGTTTACGTTTTGTATTAATATTTTTTTGCACGCCTCTCTCAAAACTAAATTGAACCATAAATAAATAGAAAAATTTTGTGTTAATTTTGCGGGTTTTTTTTTAGCCACACACAAAACGGGTTGGGCCGAAAAGAATTCTTGCGTTGTTGCTGATTGCACTTTGGGGCGAGAAATAGCGGGAACAGGTTTCACAACAATTGCCGTTTTGTGTGTTTTATTATATTCATCTTGAAGTATAAATAAGTTATATATTGCGTATACGTAACGCCACGCCGCCGTGTGGAAAGCAAAAAACATTTCTTTTTTTGGCCTACATGACTAATAAAAAACAAAACCCAGCAAAAAAAGAAACGAATCCAAATCCGAGCGAATCTTGTTTTCCCTTGCTGGCTGTCTCAAGTTGATTCTTAGCTCACGACACACACAATGAATTGTACACACATGTGTACATTATTTATATAATTAACAACACTTTTAAATATTAATCACATTTATGTGGTTTTTTTTTTTTTGTTTAATTCAATTATTCACTTATTTATCTTTTATTAACAGCCCAGAAGAGCGCAAAAGCAACGATAGAAAACAATAAAAACAACAACAATGGCAGCAAAACACCAACACTATTGCAAAAACATGTTCTCTCCACGCGAGCGTGTGTGTGTGTGTGTGTGTTAGTGCAAACACGACGACAACAACAACAACAACAAGTCTCCCCACTTGGCGACTGCCGTTGCACGTAACGGTTGCTCTCGCGTTCTAAGCTAAACTAAAACACTTTTCGCTCCCAAAAAAAAAATATAAGTGTGACCAAGGCGTGGGAGTGGGGAAATAAACAAGCCCCCAGAAAAAAAGCTTTCATTAAAGAGTGTGGCCAAGTAGCTTAATTTTAAGATTTGATACTAAAGTGAGAAAATTAAGATAAATCTTAAATATAGAAATAAAGAACTGCCTGTCAAGCTTAGTATACCTCAACAAAGCAACAGCCAAAATAAAAAACTTCATATGAAACTAACTCAGAAAACAATGGCCTTTGGTATCAAAAGTTTTGCGATTTATTTTTAAATGAAAAAATTTTGTTTTGGCTGTTCCTTTATTAAACTTCTCTGGGATATCTACGTAATTCTGTTTACTCTTCAAATTACCTAAAAATTCAAGCAGATGGAAGCCATCTCTAATTTTTTTTTGAGAAACTTGCAACATTGATTTTACACATTCAAAAGTAGGACTCCTTAAACTCTGGGCAATGGTCAATTTATCGTCTGCGTATAGCAGGGTATAATCTTTAACCCTTTTTTAGTGATTTGTGATCTGCGAAATCATCAAATTTGAGAGAAAATGTTTAGTTTTAACTGGTGCGTATAGTCTCTAAAGTTTTTGTGAATAACTCATACGCAGTGTTGCCAATTTTTATATATTTGTTTAATATATAAATAGTCGGCGTTGATGTTTCGCTCTCTATATAATACCTTATCGTACCCCCCAGTTCTATTTTATAGAAATTTCGACTGAAATACAAACGTCATTAAACCTGTACTGTATATTATAAGACAATGAGAGTTTGAACCAACTTATTTAAGTGGAACCTCTGTCATCGCTGAAATGGCAGTTTATGTAACAGTCAGTGTCTTCAATGAAGATTCTTGTGCTTTACTAAACTACATGCAACACATGGAAATCATAAGTGGATCAAGGGCTCATGACTGGGCGCAATCAACTGCCACCATAAGTATAAGCCGAGCAGAGAAGGAAGCGGAAAGGCAAATAAAAGACTGAAGGAGCAAAAAGATATTTTAGACAATAGGGAAGCAATAAGCCAATAAAATTCGCTAATAGTCTTATACCAGATTTATAGTCTTCAAATCTTTGAAGCGTTTTTCAAAGTCCTCCAACCATTTTTTAGGAAATTTTGAACACTATTTCTGCACTTATATTTTTTTCAATTTTGTTAATAATTTTTGTTTGATTTTTGTTGGATCTAAACAGAAATGGTTTTAATTATTGCAGCAAAACCCCGGTTTGAATGCAATCCTGCACTAAAACTTATTGGTCACCATGTTAGTGGAGATGTAGAGATGAAATCTCTCTTCCTAATATAGTAAGGACAAATGGGGGGCAAAGACACATATAAGGAGTACTAGTAGCTGGAGCCTAACAGAGATGGAAAAGGGTCAGAAAAGTTATTTCAATGAATGCAATTTGATCCAATGAGAAATCGCGAACAGAATAGAAAGAAGTCAACATGTAATGGACAATTTCTTACGTAAAGTATCCTAGTACAAATCATGAAGGGACGCGATAATGAATCCAGTACCCCAGTTAAAAGACGAACCTGATCATTCATATTGCATAGTGAGCATATACCTCCACTTACAATTCCTCTTCTATTGCAGCTGTTTAACAATAAAACATCTCTGGCCTTTATTATCCAAGTTTTTTCGCTTTGCTTGAAAGAATCGTTGCAGTATGGTGGGCATAAATAAGATCTTTATATACTCTTGATGAACTTATTGACGCCGAATATTGTGGCCAATCCAATCTTGATGCGAAGGGTTTCTCTAAGTTTCTCAAACCATCCCAAATAGTTTCGCATAATTTTCTCAGCGAGGATATGCAAGAGTGTAGAATCTGTATGAAGTGTTAGACTTTCGATGAATCTATCTTCCTGCTTTCTGGTAGCTTGAGTATCCTTTTTAAAAATATCGCTCCAATTGGTCTGCCTCTTTCTTTATTTCTCCAGCCCAGACTTGAGCTCTAGAGCACTGTATTGTTTTGGTGAGTGAGTTAAAGATCTTCCATTTAGATGCCAGGTTCACTGTTCCTTTGTTGATTTAATTCGCTCACACATCGAGTATATACTCGCCTTAGCTTCATCAACCTTTACCTGTTCCTCCTGAAGCGTCCAGTCCTCAGATGCTGGCAGTCTTCCGCCATTTCTATATGTGTACCATTATCTCAGATTTTGCCATGCCCATGCCAATATGTACTATGTCTCGAGGTTATGGATCATTTGCTGGAGGGTTAAGGAATTGTCCGCTACCATCACAATTTCATCGGTGTACATTAATGCCCATATGTTAGTGTTGTCGTTATACAGACCACCTCCTAAAGCTCCATTTACACGACCTGATCGCTCAGATGAATTTTCGTCAGACGAACACTGTAACTCGATAAATGCCACTCAGCTGAGTGCTCAGGCCAAATAGAACCGGTTCTATTTTGTCTGATCGCTCATCTGAGTAGCTTCATGTCTACTCAGACGCCTTTTTACACGGTCAGACAGCAAATCAGACGAAAACTCAGATGAGTGATCAGGTCGTGTAAATAGAGCTTAAGTGTTCGTGCAGATCTATCTGCTTTACTCCGTTTATTGTTTCAAACTTCTCAGAAAGCGCGCACCCAGTCCAAACAGCACAATACTTTTGCGAGTATACTTTTTTGATAAACTGAATTTTTTTTTCATTTTTTGTGGATACACCTTGTCTTTGAAGCTTTTATATTAAAATCTACAAAATAAGCATAAACTTCTCCGTTGGTTTCAAATTTAATGCGTACTATAGAGGCCAAACTCGTTTAATTTATCGTGCTGGGGGTCTAGCCCAGGTTGTTAATCTCGTCGACAATATACTCATTAGTAGCTTCGCTGCTCAGATCATAAAGGATATACCTCGGTAGTTCATCGGGTCATTGCTATCTCCTTTTTTATACCCTTGGAGAGGGTATATTAAAATTGTCCGGATGTTTGTAACGCATAGAAGGAAGCATCTCCGACCACATAAAGTATATATATTCTTGATCAGCATGACGAGCTGAGTTGATATAGCCATGTCCGTCTGTCCGTCCGTCTGTCCCTCCGTCTGTTTCTATGCTATCTCCTCCGTCAGTTTTGAAGCTATCGTAACCAAACTTTGCACGAAGTCTTTTGGTATAAATACGCTGCACATTTGTCGGAACCGGCCGGATCGGATGACTATAGCATATAGCTGCCATAGGAACGATCGGTTGAAAAACTAGTTTTAGTGAGAAAAACTTTTTTGTTTTCAATGTTATCGCTCCCAACGCTCGTATTTATAAGTTTTTAGTGATTTCACATAATTTCACCAAGCCATTTTGAAATCGGACAACTATATAGTATAGCTGCCATACAAAAGTTAGGTCTGAAAAAAAGTCTTAGTGAGAAAAACTTTTTTGTTTTCAATGTTATCGCTCCCAACGCTCGTATTAATAAGTTTTTAGTGATTTCACATCATTTCACCAAAATTTTTCGAAATCGGACCACTATATAGTATAGCTGCCATACAAACTGTCAGGCACATATCAAGCTCCAAGGGTATATAAACTTCGGTCGAGCCGAAGTTAGCTTGCCTCTATTTTTTTTTTTGGAAATTGGACAAAACGAAGATCGGCAATGATTTAAAATAGATATAGCTATTTTATGGCAAAATTTGGAACCTTTTCTCGAAATGGTTTTTGCAAGACAGCCGTTCAAAGTTAATTTTTCTTAAAATCGATGCAAAAAATAATTAATTATTATTGGAAAAATGGAATACAACAGCTGAAGCAGTTTGATTTTTTATTTTCGACTACGGACCAGATATCAATTAAAAAATATACAGAAGCTTTCATTCGTAAGCGTTTACATAATAACTGGAAAAAATCCTAAATATATTTGGGTTTTTTACTTTTGGCTACTTTCAGTTGAGAGTACCCCTTAGTACCCTTCGCGATTCCCTTGCAACATGGCAAAATATTTTCTTTGAATATTGCACTATAGCTGTAGGTATGCGCTTTTGCGCGGTTTTGCTTTGAATTTTTATAAAATTGCATTTAAAATTATATTCATATTTTAAATCAATCTTGTTCTGTTATACAGCCACCCTAGATGTATGCTTTTTTTTCAACTTCGGAATATAACACTCGCATTCTGTTATAAAATGCTTTGAATCGAAGCCAATTTGAATGTGTCAAAATGTGTAGCATACTCTTAGACGCACAGAAGGTAAAGTGTAATATATTAAAAAAATTGAATTTTTAATTAATTAAATTTTTATTTTAATTCAGTTGTTCTAAGTATTGAATTTAAAGAGGAGGTAAAATAGATAGGAAAAACGGTTACAGTATTCATATTGACTGAAAATCCTCGACAGGGTGGGCAGTCAAAGTCAAAAACTTCTTGGGTCAATATCTCACAAATCATTAAAGATATCAAGACACATTAATTTTTTTTAGTTATGTGGTACTTATATATACTTCTATGCAAGAATTGGGTCAAATCCAATTACAATTTTTTTTTCTATAATTATTTAACGAAAAAGTTCAAATATTTTCCGATTTTGATTTGGATTATGAAAATCATATACAATTTTTTTGTTGCTTTTTAAATTATGTGACTTAAGTTCAATCTTTTAAGATCATTTTGCCGAAAATCGCAGCTTTCTAGCTAGCCTGGTGTAGAAATGCCAGAGTTTTGGCCAAAAAATGAGATTTCTGGCCCACAGTGCAGTGTTTGCTATTCCTTATTGACCAGTTAAGTGACCAACAAATATGAACAAAAAATGGATCCTAATAACAAAAATGTTTCTGCTCAATTACTAAGAATAATAAAGTGGTCAACTTTTTACTTTAAAATTCCTTCTATGCTCCCTTTTGATGATTCTTAGATTTTACAACTCTTATCATTTCCGATCAATCGAATTTAATCACATTTCTCACATTTTAAGTTTTCAAAGTTATGAAAATTAGTTAATTGTTTTTTGGTTTACTTTTAAGATTAGAACTTTGAAATAGGCAATCTAAAAAAAATACCAAAAATTAATCCCTTTTCAACACTGGCGACCGCTTAAAGCTTTTAAATATATTTTGGCGCACAAGCTTTTTCCCCAAGCTGACTTGACTTTCCCACTCGCACACGTTGTTGTGCTGCTCTCACACCCTTTTCTCTCTCCCACCACTCTCTGGCTCGCTCGTGCTCTAACTATAACATAAACCTGCGAACAAGTGGCCAAGGCAAAGCAAAACAAAAACAGCTGATAGCCGGAGTAGGCATGGTAGGGGGAGTAAGTCAATATGTGTGTGTGTGTTTGTGCGCAAGTCTCTGCGGGCTGCATTAGGAATCATTTGGGGTAACCCCGCTCATCAATTATAATTGACATTTGACTTGTTGCAATTAATATACGAAACTCATTTAACCTTTTTGTCAAGTGATAAGCGAACAATGCCTTTTGACATTCGGCAGGGATTAAGATTAGAGCCCCTCCCATGTGCTAATGAAGCTTGACGTCTTAAATAAGTTGGGCAAATGTACACAATTCAGCGGCAATTTACGCATTGTTGATAAATTCAATTATGTATGAAGTGATGTGTTGATGAAGACTGCGGTTAAATTAAGATAAATAAATACAACAAAAGTTTTCAACTTTTCCTCTGCTAATGGCCAACTTATGTTTGTTTAGACCAAAAGTGGCAGAGAGTGGAGGCAGACGCACACATTCCACACTGGAAGCTGATTATTCTATCTTATCAACAAAATTTTCGTAACGAAAGGAGGAGGAAAAGTGCAAGTAAAACATGCCCAAAAAAACATCATGTAGAATAATTTTACAGAGATTAGATTAACCGTGAAAATATCATATAAATGTAGACATGATAAGGACTCTCCCCCTCCCACCTGCCCCCTAAAACTTACCACTGCAGCCAACGATCGACGTGGCGTGTGTCTATTTCCATAATCCAAACGCGGCTGCTGTTGTCCTGCAACGGAGGCGGCACGACGTCTCGGCGGTGGGCGTGGCACATCGCCACCAGCAGCCGTTGTGGTTGAAGTGGAGGCAATGGCTGTGCCGCTGGAACGTGCTGACATGTTGTTTTAGGATTCCCAGACAAGAGAGAGAGCTGGGCAGAGACGGAAGTGCAAATTAAAGTAAGAAAGCAGCAGAGACAACAACAATAAAGAGAGACAGAGCGGCTGCTGGTGCATCTTGCAAGGCCAAATTGAGTGCAGACAACAAAGAACGGTACTTTTTGTCTGCACCGCTTTTATTCATTTGTCAGAGTGTGTATATGTGTGCATGTGTGTGTTTGTGTGGGCGCCCAGCCATAATTAGCCAAGCTTGAAAAGGTAACTTACATTTGCCCCTCCTTTTAGCTTCGCCTAGTTTTTAATTTCACTTTGGCTTTTATATGTATGAAAATTTTTCAGCTATTAATATGCTTATGTATGCGTGTGTGTTTGTGTGTGAATTTTACTCTTTTCGGAAAAACATCACGTACTATTCGCAATTTGTTCGACACTTAACACTAAAAACTATTTGCGTTTTAATTCCTTTCGTTTTTGCCTTTGGGTTGCTTTGTTTGGCCGTTTAACTGCCGGACTCTATGATTTTGCAATTTTTAATGATTATTGCATATTTTAACTAAAATTTCATAAACAATTTAAGTGTCGCAAAATGCACAAGAACCGACAGCAAAAAATAAACCGAGAACTAAACTAAATAGTGTGACCGTAGTTTGACAAAATCTTACGAATCGTAGGAAAATACCACCTTTGTAAGTGGCGAGATGTAAACTAGAGATGCGCGAGTGAGCTTCACGAACGCACGATTCACGCTCAACTTTTTTGGGAGTGTTAAAAGCAGGGCTCCCCAAGAAGAGTGAAAATGTGACTGTCTCTCTCTCTAACACACAATGTAGCATGACTTCGGCAAACATTTGGTGTGAATAGGTGAGAATGGACGTGCCACAGGGGCTATTGCTGGTTTTGAGCAGTGTTGGACAACGAGAGCGAGGCCAAAATTGAGAGTGTATTTGTGTGCGAAAGTAAAGCGCTGTGAATTTGCTTCGTTCTAACTGGACAAAAAAGAGCGCTTGTGTTGGTGAACAAGAGAACTCTCTTCAGACAACACGCGTTTTACTTGCAATGCAGTGCTCAACGATTCACACAACCATAACTTCGGCTTGCGTTTGCTTAAAAACACGACTGACTTCGGCTCATATGAGCTGAAGGTGGCCGGGTCTGCGTTAAAGCCTAGACAGCGACTAAAAGCTTAGAGTCTCTCACGATTCATGCGCGATTTAAGTCTCCTTAATAAATGATCACTCACGAAAGAAATACTTCTCTTCGCGGCTTCTCGCGCACATGTGAGTGTACGTTTTCCAAAATTTGTAAGTTTTAAACTCATTTTCAATCTTATTGGGAGAAAGATACAAATTTGTAATTTAGTTTTGAAAACAGGTTTGTAGATTATAGGATTAAAATTTCATAGGATATAGAATAGGATAAAAATTTCAGACAACAGTTTTTAATATATAATAATATTTGTTCACCAAGGGCCTGCATTTTTATACATATCTTGGAAAATGAGTTTGAACCTGATGGAATAAAAAGTTATGGCCTTCACGATTTTATTTCAAAATAAAATATGATTCGATACGTGACTTCCAACGCGACTCTGAAGTTGAAGCAAAAACTTACATTTAATTCAAATCAAATAGTTTCTCATGGTTTCTTAGGATTCCCTAGCAATTCCTCAGTACCAACCATTTTATGAGAATCGTTGGAAAATTTGATATTGGAGTGCCCTATGGATTCAATAACGGGTTTTAAGGCATTTTCCCTCCATGAAAATTGTTGGTAGGGAACTCCATATGGATTTCTGCTAAGGCATTTTTATTATCCGACCTTCTTTCTCGGGGCTGATCGGCTATCGGCTCACACAAAATACTCGGCATAAACACATGCAATAATTTTCCATCATTATCACTCTACGCATTGATACTGATTTTGTAACGGGTTACAAGTTAAGATCCAGGCTGATGGTCGGCATAGGAGAGAGCGCACGAGATACATACTTACATAGATATTCCTTTTAAATTCGCGTGCTCTGACAAGCTATCACAAAACCGGAAGAGAACACACTAACACTAAGCAAAGGATAGGACAGAACGTGACTTTACCAAGACAAACACAAATAGCTGGTTCCTCAGATGTTTATGAGGTAGAACGCCCTCCCTTCCATGGTCATTCAGCGCCCAAACCAAAATTTTAATTAGAATGACCCCTTTAAATTAAAGAGACCTACAGGGGCAAAAAAAAATTTTTTTTTGGTTTTTCCATCGGCAACTTTGAGTGATGCTGCGTTTTGTTCGCACTTTGAACCTTAGTCGGTCTAACGATCAGCCGACATCAATATGCGAACGATTTAGGCTTGACCTCTTCTGAGGGGGGTAGAATTTCCGTGAACTTTCCACCTTTTGGAACTTTTACACAATTTTCCGACACGCCGATTAAAATGAGATTTGCCTATGTCAGTGTGAGCCACACTACACTCGAGCGCAGGCTGATCCTCCTCCCACGAAGACGATTGAACAAAGCCGCGCTCATAAAAAGCACTCCAATTTGAGTGGAATTTTGCGGCTCGTCGTTTAGCAGCTTCGAGTGCAAAAAAAACCAAGCCCAATTTAAGCTTATTTCAGCTCAGCGTAGGGCTAGATTTATGATTTTGGTATAAGGCGCCAAACCCTATGGCTAGGCCTAGCGCCAAGGAAATGCCTTTCCTTTTGCTCCACTTGTAAAGCTCCCTTTAGTAAGCAAAGACCACTCGCGACACTTTTACTTTTTTTGTTTTTGACGAATTTTTACTTTGGCCAAGGATGAAAGAGGTCGGAGTTTTAAGCGCGCACACAACTGGTCTGGAGCACAATCAAAAAGGAATAGAAAGACTAAGACGCCGAAGTTCTGGAGGGAACCTTTTACCACAGTGAGGTGAAAGTGGCCATCTTGAGAAAGAGGCACAATCAAAGTAGTTAGCAGATAATTTGTGCTCCTTGCCTTTTCCTCACTTTCCCCATTTCGCTAGCGATAGAGGGCGTTTTGTCTTTACGACATTCGAAAATTCAAAATTAAAATTCCAACGGTCAAAACCTGATATTCCTTACAAAGACAAGCGTTACAATTTTTAGACTGCCATCTACTCCTTGAACAACTTTACACTAACATATTTTATTCACATTCAAACACATATATTTTTTAACAATTCACGAAAAACTATATACATACTCATTTAATCATTTTCACTCCTAATCATGGTACCTATGGGACGATTACAAGACAAATTATGTATATTCATATCTCCTTCAAATTTGATCCTTTGCGTTGCTCCTGAGAAAGTATTATTTGGGGCTCACCTCCCGTAATACAAAAAAATACTCGTAAAATAAATCAGATTTTGTTCCCTTGTGCTTGAGCAACTGTTTCAAACAAGCATATTGAATACCCAATTTTTCAATGAAAGGTCCCAAACCCGACTTCATTCCCTTGGCCATATCTGCCAAGACTGTCCTCTGTGGCCGTCTTCAGCCCCTTGAATTCGCGACGGAACTCAGTGTGTTCTTTTAGAAAAATAAAATTTCAAAAAAATTAAAAATTAAAATTTTCGTCTTTGTATAATTTATCATTTTTATACCCGTTACTTGTAGAGTAAAAAGGGTATACTAAAGTCGTGCAAATGTATGTAACAGGCAGAAGGAATCATTTCCGACCATATAAAGTATATATATTCTTGATCAGCATCAACAGCCGAGTCGATATAGACATGTCCGTCTGTCCGTCCGTCTGTATGAACACCTAGATTTCAGAGATGGTAAGAGATAGAGGTTTGACATGTATGAGACAAATGCTTCTTATACTTGCAGGCAGATCAAGTTTATTTCAAATTTTGGCCACGCTCCCTCCCGCCCCCGCAATTCGGAAAAAAACGTTATAGTTCCTACTGTTTTAAAGATAGACTATTCGTACCTTCTAGAGATAGTTAGTAATTAGCAAAACAAATAAATTTGCCAAACAAATGATAAGGATTGGATAAGCGGTTCTTAAGTTATGGGCAAAAATGTGAAAAATAGCCGAGTTAAAAAAGTGTTGCATACTTTTCAGATGTTCACCCTAAGGAACGCAGGAAGACTGTTTAACATGTTTTTTCATGAGTAACGGGTATATCGAAGTCGGTTAGAGCCGACTTTAACTTGCGCTCTCGTTTTCCCTTGCGGTCAACAGTTATTTGCCAGCTCTGTTTTTTTATAAAATTTTTGCGGAAATGTTCTGGCAGCGGACAGTTCCAGTTAGCAGTAAAAGTACAAAACTCAATTTTATGCACATAACCTAATTGAGGTAAAATCTTTGTTTTTTAAAACCAATGCTTATTAACTCTTACTAATTTTAGGGTTTTGCATTAGTTATTGAATAATTTCGTGGGTACTGAATGACTTATAATCATGATGTGTTACTATTCATTAACTTAAGCAGGCCATCCACACACGAATTTGTACAACGAACTTGTTCACCGAACAAAAATTCATTTGCCCACTAACCTAGAGAACACTTTTCACGAACATAATTTGCTTCAAAATCTCAACGTATAAACATGAAAATATGGCAGAGGAAACTAACAGAATCGTGGCCTAGATGGCGATACAAATTAGCTTAGAGCATTATTTGATAAATTCGGGGACATTCAATAAATTCCAGCAACAATTCATTGCTCATTTGGGAACGTGTTCACTCTACAAATATTTTTGACAAATGATGTTCGTCAAAATGTTCCCATCCATTCACGAACATGTTCGCACGAACACGAACGATGGAAACATTTCTATTCTGCGAACAAAACGTCGAACACAAAAATCTGTCACGAACACCTCCATTAACGTCGAACTGAACAAATTCGTGTGTGGATGGCCCGCTTTATGAAGCTCACACGGATCACGTCGTGACACATTTAAATTCACATCACGCGCGCAGCTCTAGTCCCATAATAACAATACAATAAATATTTGTTTCTTCCATTTAAAATTGGCATAATGACATACTTGTCTGGTGTGCAAAGGCCAAGCCTTCCACAGAATCTAAAAAGATTGGTTTAATTTAGCAATAATGTTGAGTGCCAAAATATTAAAACCCCAACGCCATATTTTTTTTAGTATTTTTACTAGGCCACTGGTATTTTCTATACTCCCCACAAACGGTCACACTAAAGCAGTGAAAATATAATAAAAAAAATTCGTAAAAGTTTTGGGAGTTTAAAAGTGTTTAAAGTTTGTAGGGTGCATTTAATTTAATAATAAACAAAACCAATCGTTGCCATCCAATTTATACCAAACACACCGCAGATCCCACAAAAACACACACACACACAAAACAAAAAGCAAATAAAAAAAAGAAATTTCTCCTAAGCGTTTTTTTTTTGTTTTTGCAACGGTTGGCAAAAAAGTGTGCGTAGTTAGTACGAGCAGAGGCAGAAGCAGAAGCAGCGTGGTTGGAGGGGCGCGCGCGCAACCAAGTGAAATTGCGTTTTAACCAAAAGCAAAAAGCTAAAAACATTTATTAAAAAAGTAAATCAACAACAACAACAAGTTTCATGGGTCTAACAGATCAAGATTGGATAGGCTGTGCGGTGTCCATTAGCTGCGACGAAGTTTTGGGCGTCTTTCAGGGTCTGATTAAGCAAATCTCGGCCGAGGAGATTACCATAGTAAGAGCCTTTCGCAATGGTGTACCCTTACGCAAGCAGAATGCAGAGGTGGTACTCAAATGCACGGATATACGGAGTATTAATTTAATTGAACCGGTGCGTCAGGATGTGGAGGCGGTAACGCATTTGACACCCACGGTGATCAATAAGCCAACGCCGGTCAAGTTGCCACATTTTTCGAATATATTGGGAAAGCAACAGCAACAACAAAGGGAACAGGAGGAGGCGGCGGCAGCCAGAGGGAAGATAAATGGCAGAAGTGGAGGAGGAACGCAGCTTAATGGGGTTAATGGCGGGAATGGACTCAGCAGGTATGGAAATAACCCTTAACCACATGGCCCCTAACCACAAGCGATAAGACTTTGCTTGTTTTTGTTATTGCGCAAGCCTTATCAGCCTTGGTGGTCCGGATCCCCTACCATATTTTTGATGAGTCTGTTTGTTTTTAGGACACCGCAAAACTCTTCAAGGGCTTCCAGTGCCCAAATGGCCACCACACCAAACAGCGTGGCTGCATTTTTTGGCAATTTGATCCCAGCCAAGGTGGAGGTTAAGCTGGGCAGTACAGCTGCATGTGGTGGAGCGGCCTTAGAGAGCTACTGCAGCAGTGCGGATGGCAGCAGTGCCAGTGGAGACTTGGTGGCAGGTTCTAGCAGACCCATAGATATCATAGCCAACGGAGGAGGAGCAGCATTAGCAGGCGCCGGCGGATCAGGTTATTATCCCCCGGGTCAATCCTCCTCTAGCTATGGAAATGGCCGGCGAAATGGTTCCTTTACCAATTCCAATGGCAACCTTAAAAACAAGCGTAATCGTGTACGCCGTGAAAGCAGCCTCAGGCAGCAGCAAACCTTTGGCAGCGAGGCAGATGATCCCTTGCTCCATGAAGATTTCGATTTTGAGGGCAATCTTGCTCTATTTGACAAGCAGGCCATTTGGGATGACATTGAGTCCACGCACCAGAAACCCGTCTTAGTGCGTCAATCAACCCAACCGAATCATCATCATCAGCAAAAGTATCGCCATGATGAAAACATTTTGGCCAGCAAGCCTCTCCAATTGCGTCAAATCGAAAGCATGTTCGATGGCAGCAAAGATTTTGTCACCGACGATGGCCTCATCATACCCACCATTCCGGCCTATGTCCGCAACAAGATTGAGCTTAGCGCCGAGAAAGCTGGCCTCTCCTTGCAGCGGCAAATTGATATTTTGGCTCGTGGAGCCAGCGATTTGGCCATTACCTTGCTAGGCGGTGCTCGACGCCTCACCCCGGCCAACAATCATCAGTGGCCCAAGATTGCCATCATTTGTGATGGCGTCAAGAGCATGAGGTGGGTGGATGGAATTGGTTATCTTAAGTTGTAATGTAACTTCTCTCTCCAAAACAGAACCATCAACATTGGAGCCGCCACAGGACGTCAGTTGGCCTCTCATGGCCTCACCGTGTTGCTTTATGTGGAACAGGCGCAGTTAATTGAACAAAATAGCAACAGCATTGAGATTTCCCTGTTTAAGGCCACGGATAATGTCATAGTTCATTCTGTGGATGGTAAGTTGGTTTTAAGGCTTAAGAAAGTCTCCTTAAAGAAAATTTCGAAACAAAATGTTGGTCTATACACTCCCTAGTTAGGGTCTCACACTCCAAACGGTCAATGGTTGAAAGCTAAAACTTTTGCCTTTCAGTCAGGGCTGCAAAACTCATAAAAATCGACAGGAGTGCAAACCCGCGAACTTTTTTGTAAGAGTATTTATTGAAGCCTGGCTGAAAGGATTTAAATAAAACTTGTCAAACAGATAGTTGACAAACTGGACTTAAACATAGGCTATGCAACTAATAGTAAAAAAAACCACGAAATTTGTAATTCTATCTAAAAAGTATTTTTTAAAGCGCTTTATGATTAAATGACAATGCAGGAGTTGTTAACTAAAAGGTGTTGATGTTAATCCATATATCGATTAAAAAACGCGAAATTTGCTAAAGTTTTATTGGAATATTTGGAAAACTCGAAAGGATATAAAAAATAAGCTAAAATTTTAAAAAGAAGTTTATCCTTATCGACTTGGTGTCTAACCGCTTGTCGACCACTGCTAGTACACCTGACTTCCCAGGTCTTCCCCAGATATCATATCGTTCAATAGCAATTTTGGCCGTTTTTAAAACTGTCCTTCAATAATTTGTTTTCGGAATCTTAAAGACTGACTTATAAAACTAAATAAAGCCGACCAGTTTTGGCCATTAAGATCATTTATTATCTCGTGCAGTAGCATTGCCGAAATGAAGCAATCGGTGCTCCCTCAAAATGGGACAGACGCCGATAAAGTGTACAATGTTCTCTTTTTCTCTCAAATTGTACAGTGTACATGTATTGTCGTTGCAACCATATTAGGAACAAAGTTTAAATCGAGAAGATGGTGTCACTTTGAAGGTGTCTTTGAAATAGTTACTTGCTCCCAGGTTAGAATGCAACTCTTTATAAATAATCCGTTCGAAACTTCTTTGAGATTGTTCAATGCATGTCTGCCTGTAAGCTGCATCCATTTTATCAAGAGTTTGCTCCGCCCAGTATCCCCAGCTAGAATGATCTTGTAGGGAAAGCTCCACTCCGTGCGTGCTGCTAGGTTTTCCCAAACAGGAATAATTGGTCCAATATATTTGCAAGACTATGTTCAGGCATACCAAAGACTTTTCGAACATACTTAAAATGCATGTCTGCGGTTGTCAAATACAGCTTTGACAACACAGTTTCGAGGTAGAGCATCCTATAAGGCGTGAAGCTCGGCAAGCGAAACAGTTTTTTGTCACAGTACCGCAGCAGACTCTCGAACTCGTCTCATTCCATGATACACCATACTTGAGCGCCGTAGCACATTATGGATCTAACTGCTGCCTCAAAGAGTTGATATTTTGTGCTGATTGATACATCTTTCTTACTTAGTAGAGACTTCCATGTACAGTTGATAGCCATTTTCGCATCTTTAAGCTTCTCTTGCAAATGAAATTTAAACTGAGCATTATGATATATCCAAAAACCGAGAAACTTGTAAGTTTCGACTACTTCCATCTCAATCACTCCCAAGTGCCATTTTCATTTATTGCTAGTCTTCGCCAATAACCTTTAAAAATGTGGATCTTGGACTTTTCTGTGTTCACTTGAAGACTCTACGTTTTGCAATGTTCTTGGAGTGCGTTTACCATTTTTTGCATTATTGCCGGTGATTCTGCAAAAACCACAATGTCATCAGCGTACAAGAGTGCTTTTACTTCGTGTCCATTTACAAAAATCCCTTCCGGGAGATACTCAAGAATGTCATTCTTGTAGAGCGAAAAGAGGAGAGGACTTAGCAAGCAGCCCTGTTTGACAACGGATTCTGTTGCAGACCATTCCTGCTGCTTTGTTAGCGTTGTACATGCTCTGAAAAGTGTTAATTAATTTCTTTGAGATGCCCAGGCTACTAAACTTGTAAAGGTGTGCCCTTATATCGATAGAAAAAAAGCGTATAGTTTGCGCCCGCTGTCAATGTATTTTCTGGCGATGCTTGTCAGGCTAAATATATTGTCTATTGTGGAGTATCCTTTCCGGAACCCTGCTTGGAACTCTGCCAGCCGTTCGTTTCCACATATCCATTTGATTAGTCTTATCAAAAGGACCGCTGAGAATACTTTGGCTACTGCATTTTGAAATGAGATTCCTCTGTAGTTGCACACCTATTTAGGATCGCCTTTCTTATAGATGAAATATATATATTTGCCTTCTGAAATATACTCGGAGCACTTCCCTCGTCTAAAATCATATTATGCAGCTGCTAGACTTTTGAAAACTCTGCTAGAAAATTAGAAAAATAGTTTTAACAGTCAAAAACATTGCGAAATTTGCAAATTACTGAACAAAAATTGCCAAGTTTCCATACTTTTAGATTATTATAAAAACGGGTAAGGAGGGGTAGATCAATTGGTTCAGAAAATCGAGAAATTAGCAAAGAACCTAATTTAATTATGAAAATGGGATAAATGACAATTGAAGACGCATCTATAAGAGTTGAAGGCCAAAAACCACCAAATTTGCCAAGTTTTCATTTGATTATTTTCGAAAGCACTGGCGATGGGATTGAACACTCCGAAATATATCGAAATTTACCAATTTTTCTTATGACTTAAAAATATTATGAAATTTTTCAAATTTGTCATTTGCGTTTATGAGTTTTGGAGTTATTAAGACTTGATAGTTGGTAATCGTAGGTAGACCCGTATATTTTTAGATTGTACGGTCCAAAAAGTTGCGAAATTTTCAAAACTTTTGCAAAAAGTGGAAGGGTAAATAGACAGGTCAAGATCAAGCGTTTCAAAGAATCCTGAAATACACAACATTTTCTGATTATTTTAGATTATCATAAAGATTAAATAGTTAGCAATTAAAGACGTGTAAATAGGAGGTGTAGGTCATATTATAACATTTGCAATATTATGATATGTTAGTTAGATTGAAGACTGGTAAATAGAAGGCGTAGATCAAACGGACCAAAAAACGCGAACACAATTTTCATGGCGAAATTTTGTTATAAATACTTACGCACTTTAATTGATATAAATCTCTTAAACCGACTGATAATTATCAACCCACAGTATAGATCGCTTATCTTAGAGATCTATTATATAACAAATGTACATAGGGTGCGCACTTAACAAGAACATGTCGCTTGACCCAAAATTCACTAAAGAATATACCATAATAATTTGCAAAACGAATGTTGTTAGTAACAACTTGTTACCATGTAAGAACAAATATAATTTATCACTACACACTGCGCACAAGGATTATACTTAAGATCCTTCTACCCCTCCTCATGCAAGCCCTCCTTCAATCCACCACCGTTTCCATCTCTTCCACCGCTTTCTCTTCTCCCTTTTCCTGTGTCGTTTGTTAAATGTTATATATGCACAACATGCGAAAAAGAAAAAATCGGTTTTGCGGGCAGGCGAATTTTTTTAAAAAATAAATTGACTAGTGTATAATTTTATTATGTAAAATAATATATAATTAGCAATGTCTTCTCCATGCTTAACTTTAGTAAAACTCAAAAAAAAAAGTTTGATAGAAGGTAAATTGATTGTTATTTCTAAGAAGAATAATAGCGGTCAATGTATTTTCGTCCATCTAATTTCTTAGTAGAGGCTAAATAAACTTTACCGAAAAATAAACGTTGAACGTATTTACTGATTCACCACCCAGTAGAATTAGGCAAACGGCCTTCCACAAACCGAGCACAAAGAAACACCTATCTTGAATAGTCTGTTAGTTAATTGCCACATGGGCTTAAGCAATTCACCAATGCACCTGGAACCTGCAGCTTTTTTTAAATTTTTTCCATGATCGCCCAAAAAAAAAAAGAAAGAACATACATATATATACAAATTAGTTATTTATGTTCCCTTGCATACTGGTATATAGACATAGTTATGTTCAATGAAAGCACAAAAATAGTTTTCGCTTCGCCCATAAGTTTTGCATTCAAAAGCGGCAGTAGGCTAAGACTTTGGAGAAAGCGAACATGAAAAAACAGAACTTAGGTAAGAGAGCTTCACTATCTTCACTTCAATATCTCCTGAAACAATATCTGTTGTCACACTGGCGCTGCTAGCAACATTGAATATAGAGATGCCAATTTCTCACCCTTATTGTCGCAGGCATAAGCTCTGAATATAGCGATCACAAAATTGACAAAAAAGAAAATACCTTAGAACCGAAACTGTACCGGTATTTAAAATTCAAAATATCGTTTTCGGCTCTAGTTCCGGATCTAAATTTAAATCGGTTCCGGTTAGATACCCTGGAACTAAATTTGTTGTTTCTGGGATTAGTTGTATTTAAAATAAATTTTGAGAATCAAAAGCTTGGACACTAAGAAAATTTGTTTTAATTACAAAGACTTCAACTTTCTCTAAATTTTCAATTCGATAATTCTGCCATTTCAGCTTTGCCCACACCAGATCTTGTGATATTATCTACAAACGCCGCAAATCTGTCGGATGCAATTAAGCAATGGCTCAGCGTAAATCGGTATGTCTATAAAACCTTCAAAATGAAAATCTAATCTTTTAATAATTCCTACCTCTTAGCGCCTCGGTGCTTGCCATAGATCCGCCGCCGTGTGGTATTAATGATGTTTTAGTTAAGTACTCAATTTTACCCATCCTACCATTGAATGGCATATCAACAGCAGCAACAACAACATCATCATCTTCGGCTGCGGCCACGCCCACACCGAGCACCTCATCGGCAGCTGCAGCAACTTCTACAACAACAGCAACATCAACAACACAAACATCAACGAACAATTGTGGCAAATTGTATTTATGTAATTTAGGTATACCGGATAAATTCTATCGTGATTGTGGCATTAAGTACAAAAGTCCTTATGGACATAAATATGTGATACCGATTCACTCAAAGGACTGAAACAACGACAAACAGAAACAACAAACAACATCCACAACACCAGCAAAGCAACTACACACCCAAAACACACACACACTTGTGATGATCATCAAGTCCAGTTTCCTGTGAATCTAGCTCTTAGTCTAGGTCTTCTCTCATTTAGAAGGTTTAAGTTTCAATTATTATTTTCAAAAAGCTGCCAAAATCTATATATATAATTTTTCCAATTGTACAAGTTTCTCTTTTTTTATTTTTTTAAGCGCACTTTGACAAGTTTCCTTTCCCCAACCTAAAACACAGACAGAACGGAGGAGGGGCAAAGTAAGCGCAATAAATGCCAAATTAATGTCTATTTTTTAAGCATAAAATCAACCACAACAACAACTATTATACGATTATAAACCGAAATACAAATATAATAATAACGTAACTAAGTTAGTTAAGTAAGCTACAACAAAAAACAACAACAAAATCACTTCTATTATCTATTATGTAGATTTTTAAACATTTAAGTGTCTAAATAAGCAAAGCAAAATCGAGACCCTAATTTTTGTACCCATCGAATACTAAAAAAAAAAAGAGAAACACACACAGACACACGCGATACACATCCCCTAGAATTTAAGCAAAACAAAATTTTATTTACTAACAGGAATGCAAATCGTTGTGGTAGGAAATTATTATCAGTCATAAAGGTTCTAACTTACACAGATGAGGTATACCTTGATAAAACTGAAATTTGCCAAGTGAACCTACGATTTTACATGTGTGTGAAGTTAAAGTACAACAAACTCATGTGAAATTAAAGGTTTTGTTGGAAATTTCCCCTTTGGCCTTTACTTTTTCACCGTATGACTTATCTTTATGAGTTCTAAAGTCTTCTGTCTAATTCCTAAAGAACTGGTACATAGTTATGAGAATTTGTTTAGGTATTTATGCTCATTGACTATTTCAAACAATTTTCCAAGTCTTTAACATTCTTCATTTCATTTCCACACGACTTAGATTTCTTTTTCAGGTAGCTTTTCAAGCCTTCTCGAAATTTTAGAGCTTTAATTGAACAGTTAATCTTGCTTTCTCAAATTAATACAGCAACAAAGGTGTAAAGCCTACCTAAAAATGGATTCTTACTTTGGAACAGATACTTTAGTTTCCCAAACGTTATTTTAAACCGTTTTTTGAAACCAGACTTAAGCTAAAAATCAACCTGATAGAAGTTTTCTTAATAGTAGGATAATCCAGGGTTCCGCAATGTGAACAGAAATGCTGCCACTGGCAAACCTGACTCTTATAAAGTTTATATATACCAAGAAAAATGAGCGAAATACTTTAAAAATATTTTGTGACTGGATTTTGTTGCTCAGTCGCTGCCGACGGTATATACCAAAAGCTTAACCAAACCCCTTAGTTGTTTCAACACACAACGCAATAGATGTTACCACAAATTCGTGCTGAACTTTCGTTTTTTTTTTTGTTACAAAATTCTTATAAATTCCTCGAATTAATTTATGCTGCGATAGCATAAATTATCTCCGTGTACGCAAAGAAACAGTGGAGCTAGAGAAACTTTGCGATCACCGTTTGAAAGAGCGCTAAAAATGAGACAAAATAAATGACAAACATCTCAATGCAAAACTTAAAAATTCACTAAACTAAAATTAAAAATTAAATAATATATTTTATATCACTTTAATAATGAGTGTAACCTTTAGCACTAATTAACTCTTAGATCCGATCATAGAGAATGCGTATTACAGAGAAAATGTACTTAGTCGACTCTGTTTCTATCAGAAATTAGTCAGCTGTACGCTTTTACTTAGGCTGCCTTAACACTGTTCGACACATGACCCATGATATCTAGTAGGCCTGAATTTCCCCATGAAATTGTATGAATTTGACAAGCTATTCAAATTTAAAATAGAACAAAAAGCAGGACTACTAGAATATCATGTCTCATGTGTTGAACAGTGTGAAGGCAGCCTTACTCTATCTGTATACATTTGGGTCAACTGTTTGCACTCACTTACGCTCTCTACATACTTTTGGGAATATAGTCCGTCTCGCTTTAACCACAGTGATTTCCTAATGGCACTATAAAGTATATTTTTGGGCACCATGGTTTAGCAAAAAGCAAAATTGAAAGTCAGCGAAAATGATTTCCAATACTAAATGCTTTATGATCCTATTTGGCATACTGTCTACAAGATTTTTTAAATCACTAAGGGACAGTTCTCCCCCTGCCCTTATTATTGACAATTTGTGCTCCTTATAGTACTATTGTATTTAGTGTACTTCGAACCAGGTTTTCTGTCCGATTCTTGTCCAAGAAACCCCCGGGCCACTCCAAAAAACCGAACATTATTGCCTTGTGTTAACTTTTAACGCCTTTTACCGCGTAGAAAAGGCATTAAATTCATTTCCAAAATGTCCACGAACTCCCTGAAGTTCATATGAGTGTTTGCAAATGCCAGCTCCAAGCATCCAGACTCGCAGACTCGAACCTCCACCAAAATTTCTCTTAGAAAAGTACCACAGTTTCTTTCCAAATGAAAGTCTTTCTCCTCCGAGAAAATTATCTAGAACAACGGTGAGCAGCCCCATAGCCCTTCTTACCCGCGCAACCCGACTAGTTATTTACCTAAGCCCACGACGCAATAGATATTACAACAGCAAACTACAAAAATAAGTATGATCTAGATAGATATATTACTATTTGCATTGCTCTATAAATCATTTCAGTTACCATGTTATTTTTTGGCGAATTTCAATTGAACTTCTTTATGTTGGAGAAGTAACCTGGCTGTCACTATGTTTTCAAATTTCTTTAATTCCCGTGCAATGCTCCAGGGAGCACTTTTAGACCACATTCAGCCTCCAACTCTTTAGCTGTCTTTAAATAATTATCTGCAGCACTCACTAATCGGAGCTGGTCTGTCTTTTTTTTTCAACATTCATTTTGGTTTAAATTTTTTTTTTTTCAAAAATTTCAAAAATTTCGAAATTCGCAATTCTTATTTTTGAGCTCCAGAATTGTACCTTTATTACAAATAGAAACTCAACAAAGTGTATGCAAACACAGAAATTAAATTGTGCGGCCAAGATTTTGTACTTCGCAAAATAGGAAAATGAAGCATTACGTTTAATTTTTGCATTGTGGGAGTTCATATTTGTCATCTATCTTCTCTCATTTTTAAGGTTTTCAAATATCAAAGTTTTTCTAGATCCACAGTTTTTGTGCTCTATCTTTGGTCGGTCTTATTTCATTTGAAACCGTGAGATTGCGTCCTAAATTCAATGTGCTGAAAGAATTAACTAAGCGCAGTCGGATTTCATTTTGTGATTTCGGTCTTCAATTCATAATGAAAATTCCTTTCGTCGTTATTTCACATAATTAGAAACACTTTCTAACCGCACATGAGCATCAAAGCTTAGAAAAGGTTTCTCTTAATGTATAAAATACTGTGACGATAGGAATATTCTATTTGGCTGTTTTTCGTTGGGCTCATTTTGTTGCTAATGTGAATTGTGTTGGCCGTCATACCTCATCCAAAATAAAACTTAATTTTAATTCCAAATTTTTCTCCTATGCGTTTCGATCGCATTTTGGGTTCAAAGTTTTTAGAGTTTGACCTGGACGTTGAAGACCAGTCAATGAGTTGGCCAACACAAATATGAACTTAAAATTGTTACAGATAACCACACAATTATAAAAATAGCGTTTTTCGTATAAACAATTAAGTTTCGAACTGAAATTGAACAATTTGTTGGGTCTGTATTCTGTTAAAAAATAGAATTACTTTTGAACAGCTTATGCTAAATTCTATTGAAAGATTTTCCTGTTTGTTTGCCAGATTAAATTTGTATGACAACTGAGTGCAGCATTTAAAGAATAAGACAAAAATATACGAAAATCTCAATAGGTTCCCGTATATTACACAAAATGATCGTTATTTGCCTACAAATATTAGCTTCAAACATTAAAATAACTTTAAAATTCATAAGCACTAATATTCTAGACCAGTCCGGTGACTGTATCTGTCTCTAACATAAAGTGAAGCATGACTTCGGCAAGCATTCAGTGTGAGTTAGCGAGTATGTTCGTGCACCAGGGCCTAGGGCTGTGGAACTCTGATGTAGAGCTACAACAAATTCATATGGGTTCTTTCTTTCCAAGCTAATGTTTTGTATATAGCTCTAGTCTCTCTCTATGTCTCCTACGTTTCTTGCAAATTCGAGCACAACAACAATGATGTATGTATATGCGTGGTGAGCGTTGATTAGCGATTAGTCTTGCTCTTTGTGGCCAGTCGCTTTTCTCTCTTTAAACCGGGTTTCTCTTTCTTTTCTTGTGGTTGTTATTGCTTGAAACATATTTTCTTCATTTGAATTAGTGACCAAGCGGTCGTAAGTTGATTCTAGCTACCCCCATTCTGTTTGTTTCCTTTTAGTTCCCAACGATTTGCATCCCTGTAAAATAGTGCAAAATATTTTAGCAAAAAACATAAACAAACTATTTGTTGTAAAATTGAAAGCAAACAATAATAATCATATGATACCACTTAAACAAGTAGATTCTAAACAAACAACAACAAAAAAACAAAATTCCAATAATGTTGATGATCATCTGTAAACAGAAAAAAACAACAACCAGAAACATATTGTAACAGAGAGTTTACCGCAATTCCCCGTGCAAATCGGAATTGCAGCGACTGTTTTGAGTTAGGAGCAGAGAGTTGATAAGACGTTGAATCGATGTTAAGCGGAGACGTTGAGAAGGTTCTCCCACACCAACCAAAAACAAAACACACCTTCAACAGCCATTGTGTATAAACAAAACTCTATTTCGGGCCAAACATACAAAAAGAAAACAAAAACACGCTTAATTTTAAATACTTACAACAGACTTGTACAGAAAATTCTCTTTTGGAACCAAAAAAAACAAAATCAAAATACAAAATTAAGCAGGCAACAAGTAAAGAAATCAAAACACAAGTTAACAAACCACAACAAGTCCTTTAAACCACAAACGAAACAGCAATAATTAAAATACAAATACAACACCGAGAAGCCTTCTCATAAAAAAAAAAAAACAACAAAATGGTTTTCATCAGGAAATGGGTGGAAAAAAAAAAATAGAGAAAAGTCTATGTTAATAATTAAAAATATAAATTGAAAGAAGGAGCAAATGTCCCAAAACGGCAAAGGACTACAACCGCCTTCAATAAACAGCGAAGTATATGGAGTTTACTTAATGCAAATATTTAGCGATCGATCTTTTACACAGAAATTCTCTTGCCTGACTGATGTTAACACCTAGCATCATATTCCATTTCTGGATAACCTCTAATAACCTAGACAACAATGGATTCGTACACTAGAGGTGCCCGTCTCCGCGGACGTAAGTCCGCTACTACAAATGAAGAAAATATTTCAGAAGCAACCACAAGGAACAACCCCCTACAAATTCTCGAAATGTCAAGATGTCACTTTTTTCAATATGAAATAAAAAAACCCAAAAATTTATTTTTTAAAACTAATGATAAGGAAAGTTTCGTGCATCATTTAAAAAAAAAAACTCTAGAGAACGAAAAAATATTGATTTTTTGCTAAGGTATGTTCGAAAAACAAAACTATGATCAGTGATCACAACCCCCCCACTCTCCCCTAAATGAGAAACTTTTACTTACTCTGGGGGGGATTTGATCTCGGTGCCATATGACTGAAATTCGATGTGACTAACGTCTAAAACCGGTCCGCTAAAAGCTTACTTGTAGTGAATGTGAATGTGTAAAGATGATCAAAACCTATGAACAAATAGTATATTCGTGATTAATTTGAAATAAATAATCGTTTGCTTCGACTTTTGTTCTATTCTTCATTATTATTTTTGTTCTGGCTTTTCGTTCACTTCATAAATTGACCAAAACACGAAGCAAAACACAAATTAATTTTTTTTTGTGAACACACACTATACTCAAATTTGACAATTAGTTCCTCTACTCAATTTGATCCATCAACGGTACTTGTGCAAAGATTTTCTTTACCAATACATTATTTTCTTTGTAAAAGTGCGATTTTTAAGTAGAAATAATTATTTTTGGGATTTTTTATATTCTTCCTAGGGGTTTAAAAATAAAATTTCTTACATTTTCGAGCAAAAAATCGATTTTTTTTTTTAAATATTCTTGGTTGAGTATTGGCAGTTTAATCGCATTTTGATTCATATCTTGCTTGATACTATTTGACATTTATGAAGTTAGATATGGCTTAAAATGTAAAAATACCTAACAAAAAAATATTTCAAAAACGGAGCCATGAAAAAATTTTTGAAGTCGTTTTTTGACATTACTATTCCAAAATATGTAAACTAGAAATATATTTCAGTTTAAATGGGTCATATATTTTTTTTTATTTTTGTAAACTAGAGTTATTTACGAAAGTGCGCTTGTGCCGGCAAATGGAAGGTGTAGATGGAACGGTCTAAAATCGGGTTAAAAAATGGTTCAGAGCCATATGTCAGAAGTAATTTAAGCTCAGAAATATAAAATTGGTCTGAAGGGTGGAAAAAGTTGAATATTTTACTGGATCAAGACTAGTATCGAGCCGTTGTCGGCAGAAAAGTGGTTTAAAAGTGTTACCAATAGTTTACACATACAACTATTTCATTTTAAAAAGAGGCTTCGACACATATAAAACTTCGGCAAATATAATTTTACTGACATGTCTTCGAAAAAAGGCTCCTAACGCCAAGAGCAAATGAAACTTCTGAAGAGCATGAAAACTGCTTAAGTAGATTTCTTACTCGAGCGTGCACTGTCAGAGCAACGGAAACAGCCAAGGAGTGAGAAGAACGTCTCCGTAAACTCAGAACTCGAGTTTCCAAATGCGACTGAAAAATCCGAATAGCGATAGTTTCGTCTTAGTAGAGTTCGAAGTGGAGCTTTCAGTGTCAGAGCATCTGAAGAACGTCTCAGTGTTTAAAAAATCTGTTTTCAAGTGCGAATTATTTACTGTGAACATTTATTCGGATATATATGATGGATAGTTTCCCTGTTTAAACTCGGTGTCAAGCCGGCTCAAGTTATCTAGTAAAACTAAACATTTTGAAGACCCAGGCCACGCCGGGTATTAAGACAGTTCCTGTTAAATGTATTTTATGTAATTGTAATTGTAAATGTAATTTTTTTTAGTGTTAGTATTATTGATTCGATTTTTTTGTTTCACATTTATCATTTACACATTGATTTCTTCTGGGGCATGGCTTATAAAAAACCGTCAGCCCACCGCGCATGCTGCAATACGCCACTGCGGTCTCAGGTACTACACCGAACTTCCCCGTTCGTCACGAGATATCCGATCGTCCTCCTTGAACCGTGAAATACTACAGACATTTACAATTAGGACACAAAATTATACATATTTCTACGAGTATTATAATAAATTACAGATTACAAATATTAAATTACCTAGACAAATTCGGTTATTAAAAGTTTCCTAAAGCTAGTAGATCTTAAGTTTAGTACCCTGTCCCTTTTGTATTCCTATCACTTCTTCCTCTGTTAGCATATGTTTTTTAAAATGTCTCCATCGGAATTCTTTGATCGGCGGGCACCGACCTAGGAAATGCATTATGTCTTCCACCTCGTTCATATTACATAAAGTGCAAGTCCTTGTGGCAACACGTTGATTTGTGCTGCTTTCAGGCATATGAGGCCACCTCTCGCTTTCAGTATCCACGTTATCTTACTTCTTAAAGATAAATCATTGCAATATGTAGGTCCTTTGGAGTAATCAAGCAGCCCATATATACGTTGTTTGCTACTTCTTGCCTTAGTCACATAGTCCTGTAGTCCTCTTTCTTTAAGTTTAGTCAGCAAATTTCCGCATTCTAGTTCCCATGCCAGTTTCGTCTGATTTTCTTCTAAATCTATTCCGCACTCGTTCATTATACCACGAGACCTCTCATTCTCGAATTTTGCGCGAAAGGATTCTTGGTAGTCTGTCGCTTGCGTAGTCAAATAATGTTTTAGTCACATATTTTAAATGCAATGCATAGGTGTAGATGTGGCCATCTTCCTTCCCTGTCTCTATGGCTAGAACGTATGTCGGTGTGCTATCTGGTAGATTTAGAATTTTTTTGCAAAGTATAGGTTGAGAGAGTCTACCTCGTCAAAGCAAGAGTTTCCCTCTACAAGCTGCATTGTACAATTTCCATTTTGCAGCGAGGCTGACACTGTCATTTGCAACAAAATTTTTCCACGTAGAATTTATCGCTACTTTGGTTTCCTTTCTGTTGATAACATGCTGCTTGAAGGCTAGTTTTGGTGTAAAGGTGACTCCCAGATACTTGCACTGCGATACAATCCGAACTGCGTCATTGTTAAAGGTCCACTGCTCTCTTTTTGCCATGTGAGTCCACAGCAATACCATGGAGGGTTTAAATGGTTCAATATGAATAAAGTTATCTTTAAGGAAGCGCGTACACATACGTTTGAAAGATGAATCTAGACGAAAAACAACTCTCCGTTTAAGCTCAGTCTTGCGGAATCAATCAAATACTCAAACATCATGGTCAGCCGTTAGTTTATCTTTAACCTAAATATGTGCCTCCGCCCTAAAATGGAGTTAACGATGTCATCATCCAAATAATTTAAAAACAACGCAAATGGCTTTAAGATTTGTATCAAAAAAGTTGTTGTTTTATTACTTTTTAACAATTTCTATACAAAATGTGCTTAGTTGTACGAAATGCAAAGATTCCATTCTCTTCACATTCGATCCTTTCGCTTAACTAAAGTCAACAAATAATTGTTTTATACAAAAAAACGAAACGTGTGTAAAGAAACTCAATTTGGGTCTATTGTCAGTGCTAGTTCAACGAAAAACAAAACGAATTCGAATCCATCTAATCCCTCCGGTCTCCAGTCTCCAGACTCTAAATCAACTATCAGGAGCCCACAGTTTGAAGGTGCGATCGAACGAGGTGGTGGCTATATACTGCGAATTGGGCGAGATGTCCACAGAGATGACCTTGTTGTCGTGTCCCTGCAGAGTCTTCAAGGGCTGCCAGGTTTTGTTTGACCAGATTTTGGTGGTGGAATCATATGAGCAGGTGACCAAGAAACTGCCGCAATCCTGCTGATATTTCACATCCGAAATGAGATTGGTGTGGGCGGGTATGGTGTACACGGGTTGGCGGCGACGCAGATCCCAGATTTTGCACGAATTGTCCTGCGAACCGGTGGCTATGTGAAAGCCATTGGGGGAAAAGTCTACACCAAAAATGGCACCCAAATGACCCTCGAGAAACATTATACAACGTCCAGTGCGCAGGTCCCAGACACGACCGAAGGCATCTAGGCCTCCAGTGACCAAAACACTGCCATCGGATTGATAGCTGAGGCAGTGCACCGGCTTGGCATGTCCCTCTTGATGCAATACCTCGGTTTTTTGCTCCAAATCCCACAAACGCCAGCTGGAATCATAGCAGGCGGTGGCCAAAAAGCGTCCGGAGGGATGAAAAGCCACTTTGGACACACGATGTGGCATATGCCCGGTAATATCGGCTATGGACTCTTCATTGTTGAAACCCCACAATTTGACCGAACCATCATGTCCACCCGAGGCCATGGCCACCACATTCTCTTCATCAAAGTGAACGCCCGGACGCAAGGCCACTCCACCCACATAGCTGGCATGTCCACGTAAAGTTTGCTTTAAATCACAATCAGGCACACTCCAAAGCTTGCACAGACCCGACCAGGAGGAGGTGAGCAGCAAGGAGGAGTCTTTGCTGAAGGCGGCACAGCTTACAGGACGTGTGTCACCCACTTGAGAGCACAGAGGAGCCAATGATTGTAATTTCTTTTGCATTTCCACCATGCGTCCCGCCCGGGTGGCACTGGGCAATTCCAAGGCCTCGCGGGCACGCTCCAAACGTTCTCCAGCGCGCGGCAAAGAGTAATCCGCCAGCCACAGACGCGCCACACGCAATGTCTCCGGTCCCTCATGATACCAGGTGGCCTGCTCCTGTTCGCGTTGCTGTATTTTGCGTTCCTCCTCCTCGCCCTGCTTATTTTTAATGGCATTCTCGCCCAGATTGGCCAACAGTTCCTTCAAACGCCGTCGTCGCTCTGCGGGTCCCTCACCAAAATAACAAATGGGTTCATTCAGTTGACGCAGATTATTTTTGATTTCGGCATCATCGGTGGACACATTGATTTGGCGTGCACGCTTCTTGCGCTCAAACTCCTCCAGCAGAGCCACCTTATCGCGCTCCATTTCCGCCTCCAAATCAAAATAGTCATCATCGATTTTGTTGGCCAAAGTGGCAGCTGTGGGCGGGGGTTGACCAATTTTGGCTCCACCCAAAGACTTTTTGTTTGTCTCTTCATAGTCTTCATCTGAATCAATGTCCTCCAACTGGCCTCCGCCTGAGTTAGACGGCGTTGTTCCTGTGGTGGTTGATGTTGCTGTTGTTGTTGTTGTTGCAGACGCCGTGCCGGCTGCATTCTGACGCTTTCGTTCCGTCTCCTCCAGCGAGCCATAGTGCAGGGTACGCTGACGCTTCACATATTGTATATCGTCGTCATCGGACATGGTAATTTCTGTAGGATAATAATTAATTTAAAACTAAAATTCGCCAAAAACAACGAAAGAAACAACAAATTGAAAACGTTTTCAAGACTATGTGCGTCAAGTTAGCGTCGTATGTATGGCTACGAAATGGAACGGTGGAAGGTGGAACAAAAGTATTTTTTTTTTGTTTTTAAATTTAACTACACAACTTAATAAGACAAATGAAATTGCAAAATGTTAAGAAAAGATTAAAAAAGCTTAAAATATTTTTTCTTATGAAGTTTGGCCGAATTTGAGCATTCCAGGTACTGAAAAAATATCAAGTCAAAAAATTGAGGAAATTATATGGCCTCTCAGAGGTCGTGCAGCTATACACGGTATATTCACGTAAAGAAGGCACTTTACAGAGTATTTTGAAAAAGAAATCATGAAAATTGTTCTTTATCAGTAATCAAACCAATGCCAAGTATTCTTTACTGATAAGGCTGTCATTTCAAACAAGTTGAGTGTGACCAAGCTATCCCAATTTGACGCTATTTTTTGTAGAGTTTGTTCGCATATGCACGGTACGCCCCCCGATAGGTAATTTTCCCATCCAATTCCTCCCCACAATTATTCTGGAAATTAATTTTAAAGATTCCCTTTGTTATTGTCCAGCCCTAAACCGACTATCGGAGACTGGAATTATGACTGGTAGAAAGAAGAGAAACCAAAGACAAAGTTATAGATTCGAATGATCGTGGGCTTTCCAAACTAATACAAATGATTGGATTTACTGTGGTGAATATAGATTTTTGCGGTGGGAATCCCGATCCACAAAAGGGAATTGGCTGGAACTTATAGATGTCAAAGTGCGTGAGATGTTATGAAGCACCTCAAATTAAGTAGTAAAGTTCCTGACAGATTGCATTATAAACTCGGCAATCACACCAAGAACAGGAAACAGCACCCAATACATACAAATATGGTACCCCAGTCAATGTGAAGCAGAGCGACAAATTTCCTTTAGAACGTTGAGAAAGTAAAGAATGGAGCATTCCCAAAAAGCTATGCGAAAGTACCAACAAGCGAACGCATCATTATGGTTATGCTTGCAGAAGGATTCAACAAAATCTTAGAAGAGTGTTCCGGAGAGGTTCAAAAAGGGCAATACATAAAAAAAAGGTATATCTTTTCAGAATGCGATTGCGAAGGGTTTTAAAAATTGATAAATTTAGTGCAAAGTTGCAGATGAAAGCCTTTATAACGCAGAAGTCAAGCACCGGATTAAGAAGTGGTGTATGAATGAATGATAGGGCGTTCAATTACCTTTCAAGAGAGCATTTTCCTTTTCATAATGAAAAACACGAAACTGAAGATATACCCCTTTTTCTGAAGGTACTTTTTTCCCCAATCGAAAAACTAGCTTTCCCGCTATTTCTCGAAAACGGCCCCATAAAAAAATTTGCGGATTGAATTTTTGGACTCAGCAAATGGACTTACATACGATATGACTGCCAGATGGTCGGGATCGGAATTGCTGTAAGCTAATGTTATCGTTGATAAAGTTATCGTGCGTAACAGTTTATACTCCAAGTACCTGGAGTAGTAGTCTATCAACACTAACACGTGTTCACCATTAGAAAGTGGTCCCAAGAGGTCTGTAGCTATGGATATCCAAGGTCCTGTTGGAAACTTTGTTCTATCCATTGGAGCGGGTTTCTCTGCCGGTGAAAGCATTAAACCATCCCTGCACGCTTTGACTGCTTCACGGTTTATTAATGACCACCACACCTTTGTCCTCAATCTCCGCTTCATTGCAGATTCGCCCGGATGAGTCTCATGTGCCAGTTCCAAGACTTTGTTTCGTAATATTTTCGGAATTATAATCCGAGTTCCTCGTAGCAAGATAAATCCGATGGGCGACAGTTCGTAACGGAATGGATAAAAACTATTTGGAGTTGCCGGATCCCAAGGTTCGTTATCAAGAAACTTGATAGCATCGATTGTAATCGCATTTTAAAAATTTAGCAAGCATGAGCCTATTGACACAAAATTATGCTCGTTTGTTTGCTCGAAACATGTAAAATATACATCTTCCTTTTTAATTTATTTACGGTTTCTAGCCCATCAACCACGTATTTTGTTTATTGCCCTCGAAAGAGAAAAGATCCCTCTAAGCATCTAAATTTTCACACGCATTATTCCGTTAAAGATGGCTTTTTAATATATTTTTGAAAGTTGCAGTTTTAGGCATTTTCAACAACTTTGACCAGTGATATCTTAAAAACTTGATATGCTAGAAAAATTTGCAAAATCGAACGGCATCAACCTTATTCCCCGGCCCGCGATGACCCAATATTTATTCTTCGTCCGACCTGCAAGCGAAGTAACCATCTCTCGATCCGAGCTGGTGGCTTCGATGTGGGTTTAAAAATAGCCTCTAGTGGCTTATGGTCCGTTACTAACTCTATCCTCATTAAGTAATAGCAAAGACACTAGATATATAGATACCGCATCTCATACAAACTTTTTTATTTTGGATCCAATGTCAGCTCCCAAGAAAAATCGGTTCTTGCGTCATATATGTCATCCTTAATATCTATAAATTTTTGCTCTCAGTCGTATAGCTAATTTAGAAAACGTATAACTAAATTTCAATATATATATCTTTGTCAAGGCGGCGAGAATCAAATATTGTGATCCAAAGTCAGCTCCCAAAAACAGTCATAAATCTTTGGTAATAGTAAAAGTTTTCTACAGCCCATACCAAGATCCGTTTGAGAATATTTTCTTTCCACTTCAGAGAGACTCTGGCTTGCAAAAGATATAATATGAGGGTCATTTTTTCCGGTAAACTGAATCAATACTGCCCCAAGTCCTATCGGCATCTGCAATCAACGTTGTTTTTGCTTTAGGATCGAAAAATGAAAGCTTCGTTATATGCACTAGCTGTGATTTAAAATTCTCAAACGCTGTGTCTTTATTTGCACCCCATATGAATTTTGTGTCTGTCTTTATTAGTTTCCTCAGAAAGTCTGTCTGATCAAATAAATCTGGTATAAACTTTCCCACATAAGTGATCAGTCCAAGGAAACTTCTGGTCTCCTCTTTACTCTGTGGCCTGCGAAAAGAAATTATTGTCTTTGCCTTTTTCGGATCTATACGAATTCCGTGATTCGAAAGAATGTGACCCAAAAATTTCAATTCCTTTGCTTTTCATAAGCATTTTTCGTTATTTAGTTGTACGTCGTTTTTAGTTAATTTTTGGAGTACCGAAGACAATAACATCATTCAGATAATTCATCTTATTGGTACATAATGCTAGCATCTCGTCGTGCTGAACAAACTCCAAACATTAACCTTTTATATCGAAGTGGCATATAATTTTCAAATGTGGGCAAAAGGTAATTTTCTCTCAGAATTGCCTTATAAGCTTGGCGCATGTCAATGCATAACCGAATTTCTCCACTCTCCTTAAAAGCTACCACCATAGGAGAAATCCACCTACTATGCCCCGATACTGTTTCTAAAATGTCTTGGTTGAGGAGCGTATCAATTCGTTCTTGAACCTTTTGTTCCAACGCAATAGGAATCCGCCTTGACGGTTGTTGGACTGGTTTTACGTTAGTACCGGAAGGCATTCATATAAATGAATATGACATAAAGTTCCCTTTATATGCCGAAGACATTGTGGTGTTTGCGGAGTCGCTTTGCAAGACTATTGTAAAACCTGGGGCCTATAAATAAATACAGCAAAGTTAAAGACCCTAGTCTTCAAAAAACACTGGAGGAGACTTGCTCTTGAAGAGAAATGGTACTTGGGAGAGACCGAGCTTGAAGGGTTAAAAACCTATAAATATATATAAAAACCAATTTGAATAATACCATTTGCAGGAAAAGTTGGAGACGCGAAAGTGGCGGTAAATTGCACCTGGAAATTTCTCCTAAGCAGACAAGATGTACCCAGGAGCACAATATACAAACTTTTTGAAGCAGCTGTGCTACGGCGCACAAGTCGGGGGGATTGTAAAGTACGATGAGGTTGAGATCCTGCTTAGATATTTCCTGAAAAAGCTATTCCTGCCCACAAACACACCAAACAGAATGCTATATTTTGAAACAGGATTTTCACCTCTCCACATATTTACCGCGGACATGCGTAAAACTTAACCCAGAAAAAAGTTCAAAGTGGGGATCATGAGCCACAAAAATTCTAAAAAATATGGATGCTTCATTTGGATCATATTTTATGATCGAACCAAAGGCTCATCTACAGAGATTTGAACTACGACCTAGGAGAACTGAATTTATCTATTTTTATTTAGAAGTGGAAGTGCTCAAGCACCAAAAAAGCTTTTCCCTTTGCAATTGAAACGAGCAGAAAAACACTATCCATTTTATTTGAAGGACGTAAAAACAAAAAAATTATATTTGTTTCACATTCCACCGTTTCAATTCGTTGTCGAACATTCGACGCTATGTTGACGCCCATGTCGATACTTATCGATACCAATTATCGTTATCGATACGTTTTACTTGATAACGTCAAACGTAACCCTCTCGCATCTCTATTTATACACACACACACACGCTTAGATTTTTCAGTGTGAAAATTTTCAATTCTCGCCTAAATCTTTTGATTTCAAGCGAATTGAAGCTAAAAATTTAATTATTAATCTGCCGCCTTTGCAGTATGAGCGCAGCGAGCAACAAAATGTCGGCTACAGATCAGATGCGCGCCATGTTGGACCAGCTCATGGGCACCACACGCAATGGCGATGAGCGACAATTGAAATTCTCGGACGCACGCGTCTGTAAATCCTTTCTGCTGGACTGCTGTCCCCATGATATTCTGGCCTCGACACGCATGGATCTGGGTGAGTGTCCCAAAGTGCATGATCTGGCTTTTCGTGCAGATTACGAGAGTGCGGCCAAGTCGCGTGACTATTACTACGACATTGAGGCCATGGAGCATCTGCAGGCTTTCATAGCGGATTGCGATAGGCGTACAGATTCGGCCAAGCAGCGTTTGAAGGAGACACAGGAGGAGCTGACAGCTGAGGTGGCCGAGAAGGCCAATGCGGTGCATGCTTTGGCCGAGGAGATTGGCAAAAAACTGGCCAAGGCGGAGGCTTTGGGTGAGGCGGGCGAAGTGGAGGACAGCATGGAACTGATGAAGGAGATTGATGAGCTGCGCGGCAAGAAGATCAAGGCGGAGCATGAATACCGCACTTCGATGCCCGCTTCGACCTATCAGCAGCAGAAGTTGCGCGTCTGCGAGGTGTGCTCCGCGTATTTGGGCATACATGACAATGATATACGGCTGGCGGACCACTTTGGTGGTAAGTTGCATCTGGGATTTCTAACCATACGCGAGAAGCTGATTGAACTGGAGAAGACGGCGGCGCCGCGCAAGGACGAACTGAAGCGCTCGGGTAAGATACCAGATCGGGATGAGGAGGGCAGAGGCCGAAATCGCTACTTTGTAGGTGGACGTGAGCTGGATCGTCGCTCGCGGGTGCATCGTTCACGTTCCCGTGAGCGTCAGCGTGGCGGCGGCGGCGGTGGAGGAGGAGGACAGCGTGAGGAGCGAGAGGCAGGCAGAGAGCGTGAGCGTGGCAACAATGGACGCGGCCCGCAAGAAGAGCGTGCCAAGGGCGAGGTAGGCGAAGGCGAGCGTCATCGTGAAAGGGACAGAGAGGGACGAGATCATCGCGACAGAGATGCACGTGGTGAGGGTAGAGGACGAGACCAGCGTGAACGTCATGGGCGCAATGACCGAGGACGTTTTGGCGGCGGCGGAGGAGGAGGAGATCGTCGTGGCGGCGGCGGAGATGACCGCCGTCGCTCTCGTTCCCGTGATCGTTCGCCACGTCACGACAACCGGCGTCATTACAATCACTTTGCCACCAACAACAACAACAGCAGCAGCAACCGCAGACGTTCCTATTCCCGCGAGCGCTATCGTCGCTAGGATTCTCTATATTTCCGGGGTCAGCGCACGTACGTAGCATTAAATAAACAACAACAATTAGGCATAACTGCAACAAAAGTCAACCGCAAACTATTTAAATAATTATATAAATTATAGACCGATATATATCTCTATCTATATATATATTAAACCCCCTACACCTACATCTACAAACACGATAATCCATTTCCCTGTCAAATGTTAATAATTTTTTTCTATTTAATCTTACTTTTCCTTTCTCTTACAAAACGAAACAAAAAAACAACCACAAAATAAATGTGCAAATGAAATCGAAAACGAAAAAATAGCAAAAGATTAATCCTGTAAACATACAAAACAAGCAATAATAGGCCCCGCCCCCCACGACAAGTTCACTTTTTGATCTGACATTTCTGGTATGTAGAGACCCACATTTTGTTGTAGTGTACTACTCCTCCTTGTCCCTCTTTCCCCCAAACAAACTTCCATCAAATTTGAACCCCGAACAGTGTTGCCACATAACTAAGGACAGGAATAGGAGAGATCTTCTTGGTGGTAACTTATATAGGTATCCAAATGTTACAAAGTTTTGCAAAGAGCCTACACTAAGAAAAAATGGATAGTTTTTTAAGATCCTCAAGATATTTTCGGTATCCATTTGGACTATCCAGTCCAGCGGTGGGCAGCCTCATAGCCCTTCTTACCCGCGCAACCCGGCCCGTTATTTGTATAGTTCTACGACGCAATAGAAATAACAACAAACACACGCTGCATCGCGGTGAGCAAAAGCAAATGACAAAAATAAGAAGGTTGTTGTACCCTTTCCGTTATTTTTGCTGCCCACAACTGATCCAGTCTATCCCAAAGTAGCTGAAAAATGTGAAAATTATATTAAAAAAAAAGTGGATCTTAAAAAAGATATTTCGAATATCCATTCTACGGGGAACTTCTTGTTTTCTATGTAGAAAATAAATCCCAAAACACTGTAAAAAAATATTCAAAATTTTGTTAATTTTTCCCATATTTAGTTGTTTGCCCAAGTTTAGTTAAAAAGTGTTCTAAATAGGAGTAAATAGCGAACCTTACAACAATATATGAGAGCATTTTAAGCCGCCGACACTATAACTGTAGTTAAAGGTTCTGCAAACTCTTTGTCAAGTTTTCATAAAAATTTGGAAAAATTATTTGTCTGTGGGACCTTAACTTAACAAAAAGATTTATATGGGTTTTAGCGACCTGTTTTTTGTCAAAGTTTTTGCATTTGGCTGGCTTAATTACAACAATTTGGAATAGCAATTGGTATGTCTGTACAACGATCGCTGTTTCAAAGATAACCACATCTTATCATCATCAGACTTTTGTATTGCATATTCACATTCAAACAACCACACAGACTCCCTTATAAATCTTGATATCGCCGAATAATTAATCTGTGATTGATTGGTTTTGATTACATTGAATTGTAACTCTCCACCGACCTCAAGCCAGCCAAATGCAAAAACAAAAAGATTTAAGATTATCTTAAATTCTTAAGCTAAGGTTCCACAGGTAAAAAGGACATAAAACTGAAGTTTTATGAGAAAAAATAGAGGCCAGCTAACTTCGGCTCGACCGAAGTTTATATACCCTTGGAGCTTGATATATGCCTGACAGTTTGTATGGCAGCTATACTATATAGTGGTCCGATTTCGACAAGGCTTAATGAAATTATGTAAAATTATTAAAAACTTATAAATACGAGCGTTGGGAGCGATAACATTAAAAACAAAAAAGTTTTTCTCACTAAGACTTTTTTTTAGACCTATCTTTTGTATGGCAGGTACAGGTATACAGTTGTCCGATCTTCACAAGGCTTGGTGAAATTATGTGAAATCATTAAAAACTTATAAATACGAGCGTTGGGAGCGATAGCATGGAAAACAAAAAAGTTTTTCTCACTAAAACTAGTTTTTCGACCGATCGTTTCTATGGCAGCTATACGATATAGTCATCCGATCCGGCCGATTCCAACAAATGTACTGCGTATTTGTACCAAAAGACTTTGTGCAAAGTTTGGTTAAGATAGCTTTTAAACTGACGGAGGAGTTAGCATAGAAAACGACGGACGGACAGACATGGCTATATTAACTCAGCTCGTCATGCTGATCATGAGTATATATACTTTATGTGGTCGAAGATGTTTCCTTCTATGCGTTTCAAACATCTGAACAATTTTAATATATCCTCTCCAAGGGTATAATAAAATACGATAGAATTTATAAAGTTTTTAGTCTTCTTTGCTTTACAACAGCTCTGGAAATTATCAAACAATTTCAGCTATCTTTCTAAAGCATCAAAGGGTTAAAAAAGAATGCATAAGAAACCATGACAAAATTTTATGATTAAACAAATTCTAATATACAGTAAAATATTTCCACAACATTCTAGAATTAGTCGCACTTAATAGTTTTGTCAGATTTCGCTAAGTTTTGCTTTTATACTGATGGCCAAAAACATCACTTACATTTTTCGTCGCGTGCGAATAGATTTTAAATTGGTTTTTACCAGCTCTAGGTTTGCTCTCTTCTTTACCACTAAAAAAAAGAGTGCTTCGAAATTGCTATAAGTTTAAGTAACAGCAGACATCATGGAAATACCCATATAAGCAATTCAGTGAATTATGTTTTTATTATAGCACAGTGTTCAAGCTATAATATACTTTCGAAATGACCTAGCATAGAGCAGGTCGAGTTTAGCATTCCCTCATACTTAGTTTTCTCCCAACATCCCCAAAATATAAAGTTATGGACCAAAAACCGCTTTTGCAATTTTGCTTCAAATCAATTGTTATAACTCTCAAATGGACCGTCTGATTGTTCATAACCTTATCAATTCTGATAGCGACAATAAGAATCTAATACATAATAATCAATGGTTTGACTAATTTAACGCGATTGCCGAGAAATGTGGCTTACAGATCTGCCATTGTCAATTTTTATACCCGTTACTCGTAGAGTAAAAAGGGTATACTAAAGTCGTGCAAATGTATGTAACAGGCAGAAGGAATCATTTCCGACCATATAAAGTATATATATTCTTGATCAGCATCAACAGCCAAGTCGATATAGACATGTCCGTCTGTCCGTCCGTCCGTCTGTCTGTATGAACACCTAGATCTCAGAGATGGTAAGAGATAGAGCTTTGACATGTATGGGACAAATGCTTCTTTTATCTGCAAGCAGATCAAGTTTATTTCAAATTTAGGCCACGCCCCTCCCGCCCCCGCAATTTCGAAAAAACGTCATATCTCCTACAGTTTTGAAGATAGATGATTCGTACCTTCTAGAGATAGTTAGTTATTAGCAAAATGAATCGATTTGCCGTTGCATACTTTTTGGATGTTCACCCTAGGGAACGCAGGAACACTGTTAAACATGTTTTTTCATGAGTAACGGGTATATCGAAGTCGGTTAGAGCCGACTTTAACTTACGCTCTCGTTTTTTTTGGAGAAATTTGTATTTTGTCCATTATTGGTTTAACATTTTATTCTATGCGATTATTTCTTAAAGTTTAAGCGCATTTCTAAGTACACCTCGACAATCTAGTATTTTTTTTTTGGTGTGTTTACATATTAGTGTCAACCTTATTTTTGTTTTAGCGTTCGTTCACACTATTGCAAAAAACTGTTGTTCTGGACATGTGAAGCAAAATGTTTAGAAGTTTCTTTTATTATAGTTAATGCATAGAAATCGCAGTGCAAACTGTGAACTTCTACTATAGTGTTTCTTAAACGTAGTGAGCATGCCAAATGGGGTAGTGTACCGGAAATGAGAGATAAATATTTGTCGTGATTATCTAAACGTTCCTGAACCCTTTAAAGAAAGAAATTACTAAATTACTAAATTACTAACTAAAGTCAGCGTTACAAATACGTTATCGTGAGATTGGTAATTCCATTATTAGTATTGCTACATAGACGATTGTGCGGTATGCAAATGAATTCAAATAAAGGCCGTTTGGCAAAAGAAGTTCTTATGAAATGTGCCACTGCTTTCTCTAACTCGTCTTCACAGCAATAAAATCTCTGTCTAACCATTATTGGTAAAATCACAAGTTTCTACGTTTCGTAGATTTAACTGAATAAGTTTTTTTTATGCTTTGCAGTTCGAATGCACTATTTTTAAAGACGATCAATTTAAAAAGCAAAGAATTTAAATTCATAAACAAGAACAGAACTTCCTCTGTTAAAAATGTTGAAAAATGAGGAAAATATCGCTAGTATTGATTGGGAGGTTCATGAAACAGCTTTACAGTATGTTAAAATTTATTGATGAGGCCGAAAAAACATACACTCCGTGGACTTTTCTTCTTTGTCAATATCTTATATATTGAAAATCAATTTAGAAAACATAAAGTTTAAATTCTGGTCTGTAGCTTATGTAGGGGTCTTTTCCATTCCTTTTCTTATGGGGGCAACACTGTTCTCAAGTAAAAAATTAACCACATGCCACCCATCCAACCTGCAACGACAACAACAACAACCACAACAACAACATTCGACTACTGTGTACTTTCTCAGCTCTGTCAGCGCCTGCCCACTTCTTCCCCATCCGTGAGTGTGATTTTGCTGTTGGGGTAAGCCTTCTTCTCTAACTTCTATCACTGAATCTGATTCAATTTTGCAGCCTTTTAAAACTTACGCAAGCCGGGTACGTATGGAGTATTGAAAAAATATACTACAAAATGAACGTCCTCTAGCTTTAGTTCTTGGCAGAGAAATACATACAAAACATACATACATAGATCCTATATAAATACATAGCTTGGGTACGTATTCCGACCGGCGTTTGTTGCTTTGTGTGTTATTGGGTACGTATTGACGTTTATCCAAAGAAAACTAAAATGTAAATCAGAAAAACTCACTTGGTACGTATGCTTCTCTGAAGGCTTTTGTAGGGGTACGCAGTTTGGAGTTCCAACGTACGTATTCTCTCTCTCTCTCTCTCTCTCACACAAATTTTTGTAATACTTTCGTAGCGGTTTAACTTCCCATCTATTTCTCTTGCAAAAGTTAAAAGAGCCGCAGAAATGATGCACACACACCCCATAAATATATATGTGAGTATTCTGGGTCGTCTAATCTGCGTCTGGGTGGCTCCGCCAATCTGTTCATCTAATGTTCATTTCTTTTGACAGCATTTTTTTAAAATGAGAATTTTAAGAGGAGATTAAATAAAGTTGTTTGTTGGGACTAAATTGACAGTGAGTAAGATTTAATTATAAATTCTTAAATAAATAAAAAAAAATATTAAAAATTTTTTGAATAAGCTATAGAAAAAGATATACACAAATTTTTATGTTATTTACAAAACCTAACAATTTAAAATTAAAATTAATTAATGGACTTAAGCAGATTGTAATAAAATTGCACATTAACTAATTTTTGAAAGAGTTTTGAATTTGAGTGGGAACTAAATGAATCGAAGAGCGACTACATCGATGGAAACGTGTTTAACTCTTACGAATTATCTGCAACATTTGAGGGTCTATACTTATCATCAATTTGTAGCTATTCGCAATATTCAAGGAACAGTATTGAGATATTAAACGCCACACACGAAAAACATGTCAATAACCAATATGAATTCAGTACCATCTTTTAAACAAACTTCAGTTTTTCTTAGGACCACACCGTCCGTCGGATTATAGAGATAATGAGAGTACACGTTGGGTTTGTATGGAATTCGAACACGTGGTAAGCTACATTTTTAAGTGAAAAATTCCATTTATTTTTAAAAGGTTTTTTTTTGTCAAAAAATTGAATATTGCTTATTTCTTCGATTGATTTTACAATTTTACCATACTTTAACGCAATCCGTTACGTTTTTTACACATTTTAAAAGTGGAGTTCAGCTGTAGCAGCATTTAAAATTATAATTTTAGGAAAGAAAGAAAAAGCGATATCTAAAATATCTAAAAGATATGAAAAGAGAGAAATGAAGTTAAAGATTGTACCGTTACTGTTTCGGTTCTGAAGAGTTAACGGCAACGAAAGTATATATTTGGCGCTCTGTATATCTAAGTCTTGTTTTTTCATGTTCGCTTGCTGTTAAGTCATAACCTTCTGCCGCTTTTGTAAGCAAAACTAACCAATGGTTAATTGTTGTAAATTTTCTTTTCGTGTTGCTGGAATGGAATGATCGAAACCTAAGAAAAGAGCTTAGGCCGAGGCCGAATAAAAATTACTGAATAGATTTTATCGAAACCAGCAAGGTATGACTTAAAAAAAATGGTGGGCCTGTGATTTGAAGACAAAATTTCCACTGCAAGAAAACTTATACAATGGAAAAGATAAAGGAGACGGCGAGCGAGAGGTAAGACAAGGTGAAAATGTATTGATGTATCTTGCAAATCGCTACACTAACAGCGGCAGAACAATGATATCCGATAATTTCTTCTCAACACTAGAGCATTTGTGGGCACCATTGCACATTAGGTCAAACATCCCCTTTATCTGTGCAAAAGTAATAAGAATCAAAGTGTCATTTTATTTTTGTTGTTGTTGGTTTTTAATAGAAAATGCTTCAAAAAAAAAGAATCGTGATGTCTGTTTGTCCTAAGAATAGATTACCGTTATACAGCTGTGCGTCAAAGTCAATCGATGCAATTTTCTCTAAATATGTGCCTGCGAGGTTAGTTTTGCTTGATCAGTTTTAAGTGCGTCTTACTGGTATTGTGTTGCTGATAATTCATTGGTGTAAAATGGAAAATGAAGAGACACATAAGTATTTAAGTGTAAAATTAAAACTGCTTTATATTTATGTCGCTACATTTTTAAATAACTCAATAGGCTACATCACCTCGGAAGGGCAGAATTATTTTCAAATTTTTACCTTCCGTAAGCCGTAACAAAATTTGGCCCCATTTGGCATCTTTCAAATAAATACAAATAGTTTAAGAAAAATGTAATAAGTTCTTTGCAATTTATTTCATAGAGCGATTTTTTGCGTTTTACGAGTAATTCCATTTTTTGTAGGTAACTTCAGCATAACAAAAATCGATTTGATTGAAATATGTCGGATAGAATGCACAAAAAAGGAAAAATTGAATGCCGTTTTCAAACATGTGGTTGACAAAATTTGAATTGATTCAATTTCGAATAAAATGGAGAAACACATATGCCAGAACATAAATTTTTATTGCTTAAGATCAGCTCAGAACTGGAAAAAGTCTCACAGAAAGATAAATATCTTTTTGGACCAAAATCGTGCTTGGCTAAAAAAATAGTTGATCGCATATCAAAAATTGATACTCCTACCGTTGTTGGACGTCCACGTCTGCCAATCAGTGCCAAATCAGAATTTGGAAAAAGAAAAGAAGCCGCAGAACTCGCAAAAAAAACAGCTGATACTAATCTTCTCGTTCGTGCAGCAGCAACTTCAGCTCGTAAACAAGGTGATGCCGATTTGGCTGCAGTCCTTAAAGAAAGTATGGAAAGCCCAACAAAGCCGTCAAAAATACGAAATATTTGCAATAAAGACCCCCAATTCCACTTTCTGTGGATGAAGCTTTAGCTTTCCTTCTTGAATATAATTTTTCAAAAGACCAGTATAATGCAATGCGCAACGAATGCAAATTAAGAAACTGCGACATATATCCACACTACAGTAAAATTACAGCAGCCAAATTGAAATCAGGGTATAATAGCAAAATTTTCGTTGGAATCTATTTTACTGCATACGGCTGAAAAAATTGTTGAGATGCAAAAATAAGTTTTTCAAGTTTTTTCGATTCAAATTATTCAAATTAAATAGACGCTTACAAAAACGTAAGCGTTCCACCCTTCCACCTGAAGTCATTCAACTATTATGTTGCAGCGAAGCCATGGAAGAGCATCACATTAGCAATAAAGACGAGAAAACTAATAAAAGTGAAGAGGAACTTTTTGATTTATGTTTAGAAAATGAATAAGATTTAAGCGATTAATAAATGTTTTAAAATATAAAAAAAAATGGTGGGTTAATTTTAATTTTTGGTCGTTAATGGGTTAAATTCCAGTTTTTCTTACAAATTTATTCTAACTTATGATATTCTTACAGGTTTTAGTTTAAATGGCACGATTTTGTAGTGGTTATTAATTTCGCACAGAAAAAGTGGTCATTTGACCTATAGTGCATTGGATCAAACAAAAAGATATCTTCCCAAAAAAGCGATGAATAGCGCCAAACGGCCAGTTCTTTCAATTGTGTTTGGTATTTGTGACAGTACAAAAAAAAAGGATAAGGACATGCGCATACATACATACGTTGGACATATGCATTTTTCTGTAACATTATAGCTGTAATGACATTGGCCACTCATATAATTGGTAAGCAAAACGATGGAAACACTTTGAATCGTTCTTTGCTAGAGCAATAAATCTTGTTAGCAGTGTTGTGGTTCCTCAACACAGCGGTCCTGATGCACTCACCGGCTGAAAATCCTGTTCAGAAACAGGCGATAAGTTGCGTCGGAAAACCCCGTTTTTACTGCTACAAATGTGGGTAGACGTCGATAAGAAACTTGACTGATACTTAAATTTGACGAAGTGAGCCCATTTCCAGCGAAGAGATGCGTTTTATCCACGGTCTTATATGGGAGTAAATTTGTAAGCCTGTCCATTTCGAAAAGTCCGACTAGTGTGGCTCATGAACGCACGGACCTTCTAGTTAGATACTAGAGCCCTTCACGAGCTCACACTAAATCATGTTAACATTAGGCAATCTCACTGTGAACACTATCAAAACAATTCATATGTCGAAACGAATCAACTCTTATTGAATTATTTAATTTTATTTTAATTCAAAGATTCATTGAGTCAAAGTTAACCTGCCATGTGATTCTTGTCATCTCGTATGTCTCGGTCTCACACTTGTTTTAGAATTAAAGGTATTAAAGACCTCATATCACTTGCCCTTGAAATAGGAAGTCGCCTTGGACCTAATGTTGACGTCAACCAATTGCTTCCTCATCCAACAACGGTATCACGAAATGTTACGGACCTCTATAAAAACGAACTCTGTTCAATAATGAAGGAAATATCATTAATAAAAGGTAATGGATATGCAATCACGTCAGACGCGTGGACGGATAGTTTTTCCCAAAAATCCTCTATATGCTTAACTTTACATTATATCTGTGAAGGTACAATGAAGAACCGGCTGTTAGCAATGTTAGGCATGAATGGACAGGTACGCTTAGATATTGTCTATTGTGGTCTTGTTTATCATGTTTATTCGCAGGACTATTTGTTCGTAATAAAGTAAAAGAATGTTTAGAGACTTTCGACTTGCAGTTATATGATGCGATAATAATTACAGATCTTGGAACAAACATGATAGCTGCGTTTAAAGAATATGCCCACATTTATTGCATGTACTACTTTTTAAATAATGTTGTCGAAAAGACATTTAAATATGGTCCAGAATTGTTCAAGATGGAAAAAATATGTGGAAAACTTGCCAAATATTTTAAGAGATCCGGAGAAAACTCTAACCTTGATTTAAGTCTCAAGGGTGTTTGTCCAACGAGATGGAATACCATTTATTATACTATGAAATCAATTCAAAGCAATTGGCATGATGTCAACACTACTTTAATGAGATAAAATAAAATTGATCGAATAGAATCGATAAACTTAAGCGATATTAGAGCAGTTACGCAAGTACTTGAAAAAATCGAGCACGCATTGAAGTTTCTAGAAGCGGATGCTTACCCCCCCTCTTCCATGGGTTATCCCACGAATTCATGCTCTTCAAAAAATGTGTAAAGACGGTAGTTCAGAAAATGTTGTTACGAAAAAATTGAAATCATCGTTGGATCATCATATTAATTCTGTAATTTTAAAGTATATTACGAAGTATCACAAAATGGCGCTGTATTTGTTTCCTCCAACAAACCAGCTAAAACAACTGGACCGTGATAAGACCATTGAAGATTGCAAGGATTTGATGCGACTGATTTGCAACGACAAAAAGAGTCCTCAAAGTTGTTAGCACATTGGTATCTAATAGATACTACCGATCAGTTGGTGTGGGACCTCACTTCAAAGATATCCTGATAGGTTTTTGGTGTACGGCCAAATTTGCTTTCAGAGCAGAATGGAAGAAATTTTGCAGTAATATACCTACAATTTCGCATAAGCGAATAGCGTTCTTAATATTTTTTGTGTGAGTACGCTTTGAAAATGAGTTTGGTGTTTGAGTTATATTGCCCATACAATCTTTTTTATTAATTTTCCACCCCAGTGGTTGAATTATCCGGAGCATTGATATGAAGTCACTGTCAGATAGGGTAAAACTGATTTACTGGGGTCTGTTCCGAATTCCGACTCGATTTTCGTGTAAACATGTGAATTTCGAACGCAATTTGTATAAATTTAAACGTAAGTGTCAAGTTAATTTGAGGCTACTAGATCCCGTCGCAGTTTTCTCTCGATTTAAATTCATTTGGGATTAAGCAATCGGTTTCAGCTGCTGCCACAATTCCGAGTTTTGTTATTCCTCATCTAGTAGCCGATGGTATATTTGTCGGCTTCTATAAAACGTTTTCAAATTTGACTGCAAAATACTAAAGTTTACACGAAAATCGAGTCGAAATTCGGAACAGGCCCGACTGTCTAATTTCTCTAAAGTCTTTGATTATGACTAATACTTTCTCTAGGTCAATGCTTTCCGTTCTTGCCCCATCAACCCAGTATAAAGCTGTAACTCATTTACACTAATAGAATATGATTTATATATTTCCATTAATTTCTTTTCGTATATTCTTGTTGTTGTTATTTGTTGTTGTATGACAAACTTAGACATTTAATTAGAATTTCAACTAAAATTTAACTACCACAGATAGGTTGCAATTACATACAGACATATACAATAATCATTATCGATATACATATAATTATTTAAATGTTACATGTATAAAATAAAATATATATTTAAATCGTTCTCTTGCGACAATTTCTGCGACATTTGTTTAAAAATATCGTCTTGCTACTTTTCGACTATAACACTTGAGATTTATTAGAATAGGTCCGAGCGCGTTCTATATAAATTTTAATGAGGTTTTCTAAAATGTTTACTAAATTTCTAAAAAATATAACTCAACTAGAAAACTAGACAAAATGATAACTAATTAACAATTAAGGTAAACGTTTATTGGAAATCTTGCAATGTGTCCGAGTGGTTTTTGTTTTTCTTTCGAATTTTTTGATTTGATTAGACTGTGGTGTCCGGAGCTGGGGCAATGGGCTGTTTCGATTCGGAGGCGGGTGGCACAGCGGTGCCATCCAAATGATCTTCGGGTGCGATATCTATTCGATGCGCTTTGCGCCACACTACCAAATCCATGAGAAATGCTAGGAACATAATGCCAGCGGTTATGCCTGAGAAGGAAAAAGGGAAGAGAGGTGAGTGAGGTAAAAGAATGAGAGGATTGAGAGGAGTAACTTACCTAGGAAGTAGTGTCTAAAGGTGTCTGCATCATAGAGCGAACAGGCGCCATGTTTGCCACACACCGATTTCCATATAAGACAGGCAGAGTCCACCACAGCGCCATAGATAATGGGACAGGGAACATTGCCAAATAAACCAATAGCCGATTGGATAACACCCATGGCCATGGCTTTATCTGTAAAATTGGAAAAGAAGTTTTAATTAAAATGTAGGTTAAAGTGCACTGAAGAAAATGATATTTGTTGATGATCCTTTGGCATTTGGGCTTTTAATAATTTAAAAAGGATATTAATAATATCCATTTGATCTTAGACTTCCATCAAATGAAGCTAAAAGTCATCCAAAGAATATAATAATATTAAAATGGTTTTTTTAAGCTACGCTCTTTTACGAATGTTTGACTGTGCGGTCAAGCTAGAAAAATGTGGTCCTTGCAACAGATTCTTTTGGGTTCCAAAAAGTTGACCAAAACTCGAAGAAAATATTTTTATAATAGAAAGTTCAGAAGTGTATAGAATCGCGAAAAGTTAACCGATTTGCATTCTGCAAAATGGATTCTACTCTTAAAAGTAACCCACTCAGCATTTGGAAGATCATTTTAACAAGAATGACCTTGATGTGTCTTTTTCGACCCCTTTTTAATCATCAAAATGGGATTAATTTAAAAACGACTCAAAAAAGACTTGCAAATGACTCGAAAAGGAGTCGAAACTGATCAGAAGAACGGGGTAGAAATGACTCTTTGTGAAGAGTCGCGGCTAGGGTACCATTGTCTCACATATTGAAAAGTCGTATTAGAAAAAGCAATAAGTCAAAATTCCCATCAGATCCCACTCTCAAACAAAAAAGAAATTGTTGTTTAGACAATTCTTCAGAACATAGCCAAAAATTAGCTGCGGATAGCTGCAGATTCAGTCTTGGTGAAGATTTTTGTGCGACAATTGTCGCGACACTGCTCGACAACACTTTCAACCAAATCACCAAACCAAATTTCTCTAAAGTGTTTTGGGACGCTAAGCACGAAAATTGACATAAAAAAAAATCGGTTAAATAGTTATCGAGATTTTATCGATAAACGGATTGTTCGATGGTTTAGCCAAATCAAATACGTTTCCAAAGAAATTGTCCTTTATATTGCATCTGCCATTTTGATTCGTGATCAGCGACCTTTTGACTTTTTTGGGATTGGAAACCACTGAGCGCCATTGTCTATTATCAGGTGGATTATGTATATTTATGCAAGCGTTCTCAATACCGAATTATAGGTACTGAGTACCGTATTTTAAGTATCGAGCTCTAAGTACCGAGTACTAAGTATTGAGTTCTGAGGATCGAGTGCTGTCTGAGTTCGTAGTATCGAGTACTAAGTATCAAGCTCTGAGTATTAAGATAGTGAGTTAAAGATTGGGTATACAAATACCAATGTACTTTAAACTGATCAAACGATTTTTGCGAACGTTTGCGAACGTTTACGGATTCTATTGAGTACGCTTTTGTCTTTGTAAAGTCAGTAGCAATTTCAATTTGCCGTAGCAGGAGACTATGTGTGTCTGTATGTATGTGTTCATTAGGGTGTCCCAAAAAAAAAAAAATTTTGGGGCACCGGCATTTTCTGAAAGCTTGTAGCGTAAAGTAATTTTGAGATTTTTTTCAGATTTTTCGAAAGACGTTGAGAGGTCGCACAAATCGAATTTTCCTCCAAAAATCGGGTTTTCCGTATTGTTTTCCAATTTTACTTATAACTCGGTCAACATTCACGCTTTTTTAGTTTTCAAATCAACATTTTATGGAGAATTGCCCAAATTTTACTTTCATGAGCATAAACCATAAGTTTTGGCTTTGCTTTAACTTTTTGTGGCATCACTTATTACATTTTTTAGTAAATTTTTCATGCATTTTACAAAGAACGCATTATAACTTTTCAATTTTCTATGGGAATTGAAAAAACTAGTGAAGCAGTTTAAAAGATAGTTTAATTTTTAAGAAACTGAATTTTAAAAGTTGAAATTTGCTTTTACCGTTCCAGAGTTATACTCTTTTAAAGCATTATAAAGCTCATTGGGAACGCAATATAAAAAATTCACTTCGATCGTGCAATAGGTTTAAAAGCGCACGGTAGATTTTCATTAAAATCAAATTTTATGAAGGTATAATGGGCGTTTGCATGCCCCTAAGAGATGGTACTCGACGGCCAAAAAACCGCGATATGGAGTACAATTCTTAAGCTCGCCCTTAAATAAATTCATATAGGGAGTAAGCCAGATCTAAAAAAATACAGATCTGCGTTTTCAGTTCTGCCATCGAAGACCTAGTCCTTTACTAGAAATTGCCTAAGAACAACATTGACCATTTGGGCTAAACCCAGCTTCACTAAAATCAAGTAATAAGTGAGTAAAGTGCTTCATAAGCAGCAGAAAAACAGGCCATATCATTTGAATACTTTAGTTCAGGACATCTTGGCGTATCACGGTTGGTCCACCAAAGACAATTTTTATTACAATTTTACTTTTTTTTTTGGAAGCAATGACAAATTTTACTCATAAGATTAATTGTATAATTTTTCGGAAGCTTGTAATACCCAAACGGTAAATGTTGTTTGAAATGAATTGCTGGTACAAAATTTCATTTAAACCGCGAAGCAAGGCTTCCGTGGTGAATCTGAAAACTCAGTTGGAAAAAAAAACATCACGATTCAAAGTTTGAAGCAAATCCGTTGCAAACCAGGCAAAAAGCTCACAATATTATTAGTTTCAAGCAATGGGTACACAGCTTTAAAAGAGTATAACTCTGGAACGGTAAAAGCTAATTTCAACTTTGAAGTATGAGTTTTTTAAAAATTTAACCATCTTTTAAACTGCATCACTAGTTTTTTAATTTTCATAGAAATTTTAAAAGTTATAGTGCGTTTTTTACAAAATTTATGAAAAATTTTCAAAAAAATTTAGTATATGGTACCTAAACAAGCAAATGCAAAGCTAAAATCAACTGTTTTTGCTCATAAAAGTAAAATTTGGAAATTTTTCTTTAAAATTTTGATTTGAAAACGAAGAAAATCGTGGTGATTAACCAAGTTATAATTAAAATTGGAAAACAATACGGAAAACCCGATTTTTGGGGAAAAATTCGATTTGTGCCACCTCTAAACGTCTTTCGAAAAATCTGAAAAAAATCTCAAAAATACTTTACTCCATTAGCTTTCAGAAAATGCCGGTGCACCCGTGAAAATAAAAAAAAAATTTTTTTTGGGACACCCTAGTGTTCATAGAACCAAGTTCTGAGTACTGAGAATTGATTCCTGGGTATCCAGTACTTAGTATCAAGTACTTAGTTACATATCACTCCGAATATGATGAAAATTCTAGTATCGAGTGCTGAGTGTAGAGTACCAAATGTAGAATTCTGTGTATAGAGTACTGAGTATTTCTTCTACAGTAATTCACTCATAATCAAGGCTGCAATCCGGTCCTGAACCGAACCCCTTAGAACCGGTTCAGTTCGGTTTTTTGGTTCGGACGAACCGGACCATGAACCGAACCCCTAATATTTTTTACTCCGCGAACCTGAACCCGAACCGGACCACTTTTTCGAAGAACTAGGTTCGGTTCAACAAATTGGTAGTTTTACAAACGACATATGCAGTGAAATATAATTAGGCCTGTTTCCGTTTTCGATTCCGATCAAATCATGCGGAATCGGAATTGTTAAATATACTCGCTTTCAAAAACCGACTGTATTCTTGGCTTTTAGCTTCAAACCCCCATTTACCTTCATTCGACCCTCTTGATGATGTAAAGATTCGCCCGAACAGGCCTGAACAATTACTACTACTGATTGCTATCATTCAAAAAGTTTGGAACAGGCAGAAGTTGTCTAACCCTACGACATTTCTCTAGGTCAGATTTTTACTATCACCGTCGAAAATGAAGCGAATGTGGATCAAGAAGGAGAACTTTTAAATTACAACTACAGAGTAGAAAAAGAATGTCAGTATGAAGAATGTAATGTTGATGAATGTTTCTCATGTGCATCAAAAGCATTTTTTGATTTGAACGATGACCATGTTACCTTAGAAGATTCCCTGGAGGACTCTATAAAATCGCTTGCCTATTGATTGAAAGATTGAAAAAAAAACTAGTGCTAGACTTTGTGACTCGATGGAACTCAACCTACAAAATGTGGAAACGTTTACTAACTCATAAAGATTTATGCATTCTGAATTCTTTAAATAAGCTCCAACTAAAAACATTTAAATGGAACGTAATCCAAGCATCTGTTTATTGCTGCAGTCAATTTATAAAACTTCTTCAAAACTGCAGGAATTCTACCAATTGATTTTTATTCAATTAACGTTCTTCTATTATAAGTTCAGTACCAGTATTGACTTTATTAACTTAAATGAATAAACTTCTGATCGCGAAGAAGAGATGGTTTAAAAGCAGTAGAAAGCTATAATCAAACTTCAAATATCAAATCTGTATATGTTATAGTCTCCTTTAAAAATTGTGCAAGAGAACATACATCGTCAAATTTTTAAAAATTCTAGAAATGTAAAAAAAAACGAGAGATAAAAATATTGCCTAAATTATTTGTATTTTTGTATTTTGTATTTTTTTATTTAATAGAGTTGACAAATAAAGCTGTCAACATAAACAGATTATTCCTAATCTCGCCTCCGCCTTAATTAGGAGAAATTTTTTATGATATGCTCCGACTCACATCAGTTGGGCGGAGGCAAAGATATACAATTATTGGGAAGATAAATGTGATAAAATATTAAATACATTTAGCGACATCGAAACTTCAGAAGCTAATAAATAGTACAAATCGTTATATAACATACACATTATTCGAAACGGGTCATGAGACTCAAAATTAGATCTACTTATAGTTAAGAAAATTGGCCGGAACTGTCTTGTAGATCTAGGTGGGATGGAAAAATTAATTCGGCTCAGTAGAAAACAAGAGTCAATTTGACCGTTTATTAGCTTATGAAGGAACATAACTCCGTGACAGGTTCTACGATCTTGCAAGGATGGTAGGCTTAATAGACGAAGTCTGTCCACATACGATGGCAGGCGACGGTGTTGTTCCCAGTTAAGTCCACGTAAGGCGAACAGGAGAAATTGCTTCTGCACCGACTCAATAAGGCCCTGATATGTTGCATACTGTGGTGACCATACGCATGAGCAGTACTCAAGTATAGGTCGGACAAGTGAAACGTAAAGAAGCTTAGTGGTGTATGGGTCATCAAATTCCTTAGACCAGCGTTTAACAAAAGCAAACACCCCCTTGGCTTTGCTAACGATAATCCCAATGTGCTCGGAAAAGTTCATATTATGGCCAAATAATACGCCAAGGTCTGTTACCGCGTGTATGCGCTCGAGGCTGTGCGGGCCAAGGGAATAGTTGCCCATGAAAGGGGCTGATCGATAGAAAGACATGACACTACATTTAGAGTGGTTTAGGTGCAGCAAGTTGTTGGTGCACCAGGATTGAAGGTGGTTTATGTCATTTTGTAACAGACAATGTGAATCGGGGTCTGTTAGCTGCTTACAAATTTTAACATCATCTGCATACATCAACACGTGAGAGTTTGAAATGACGGAAGGAAGGTCGTTTATGAATAAGACAAAAAGCAACGGACCTAGGTGACTCCCTTGAGGAACTCCAGAGGTAACATAAACCTGCTTGGAGAGGGTGTTTTTAAATAAGACTTTCTGCGTACGGTTTGCCAAGTACATTGATATCCAATTGACCAAGAGGTTGGGAAATCCTAACAGTGACAGTTTCTTTAAGAGTAGAAGGTGATTGACTGAATCAAATGCTTTGCTGAAGTCTGTGAATATAACATCCGACTGATTTTTCAGCCTAAATCCGTCCCTAATAATTGAAGTAAACTCGAGCAGATTTGTCGATGTAGAACGGCATTTCATAAACCCGTGCTGTGATGGAGACATAAGAGAGCAACACTGATGCTGCAACTGAGCAGTTATAATGAGTTCAAAAAGTTTGGGTATCGCACAAAGTTTTGCTATCCCACGATAATTTTGAATATCAGTTCTACTTCCTTTTTTATGAAGTGGTATAATAAATGATTCCTTCCAGATATCAGGAAAAAAGCTGTGGTGCAGAGATAATTGAAAAATTTTAGAAAGAGGTTTGCATAAAGCATTTGCACAATTCTTGAGAACACAGCTAGGAACTTGATCAGGACCAGAAGAGAAGGAAGATTTTACGAATTTGAGATTTTCCAACACAACACTTTCATCAACGAAAGGCATGAAAATGCCTGTCGAGTGCGAAATAGAGTAAGGGTAATTAGTTGAAGTATTATAAGCATAAGAAGAGTATGTTGTTTGAAAAAAATCAGCGAATAAGTTGGATATGTCAGCATCGTTGCATGCCGTGATAGTATTATACCGAAGAGAGGGAGGAAAAGGAGAAGTTTTACGCTTAGAGTTCACAAATGAAAAGAATTGCTTAGGGTTTTCTTTAAATTCATTTTTACACCTCAACAGGTAATTTCGATAGCTTTCGGAGTTGTGATTGAAAAAGTCCGACTGAGCGGCTAAATATCGGGAATGATCGTCCAGTTGCCCAGTCCTTTTATATTTTTTGTGTAGTCTGTTTTTCACATTTTTAAGGTTCGACAATCTCCGAGTGAACCAGAGTGGCTTGCGATGTACTGCGGATAATGAGGGACAAGGCACGCACAAGTCGAATGCGAAATTAAGCGAACGGTAAAACAAATTAATTTTGACTTCTGGACTGCCATCAGTGACTTGATGTTCAAGTAAATTAGGTATCAGTTGAAAGGTGCCTCAATACTTAAGTTTAATCTTTCTAATCGTAGAGCTGGTATAGGTGAACGGCTCCTAGAAGATATACAGCCATGCTCCCATTTTCACTTTCGCTAAACTTTTTCGATACCAAACCGGTTTTTAGACCAAATTTGGACTTGAAATTGGAAATTTTTTTGCGAAAGCGAAAATGGAAGCATGGCTAATAATGCTTATTAATTGAAACTTAGCGGTTCTCAAAAGTTGGAAGTCTGACACTTATGATATGAATTTGATAATGAAAATTCCATTATAGAAATAAAAAATGAAATGGATTTTATGTTTAAGCGAACCAAGGTTCGAACCAAAACCAAGGGCTCCGAGAACCGGTCCGTGAACCGAACCTTAGACTTTACAACAAAATTTTACAAAATTTAAAAGGCTTGCAGCCTTGCTCATAATCCTTGTATTTTCTCTTACCTTTCGGATGGGTGCAGCGCATGACCAGCAGCATGCTGCCCACCTCGGAGGTGGAATGCATAAATACGCAAATGGCAAAAATCAATATAAAGTAGATAAAGTTCTTGCAGTTATTATCACAGTAACCATTGACCGCCTCAGCAACTGCAAAATGGAAACCAAAGAAAAACATTAATTCAACCCAATCCCACCTCATCCATCCCTTCACCCACTTACCATCTGGAATGCAAGCACAATCCGTGTAGAGTGTGCGATTATCGCTGCCCCTTAGCATGGAGCTGCTACAGCCGGCATGACAGGCGGAGATGTACATCTTGCCATCGGCGCAAATAGGCGCAAAGTTCTCCTTATCACAGGTACAGTTAAGTGCGGCACTGCAGGCGGGCTCAATCAGAGCGGGACTAAAGCACCACAAAATTAGCAACTTAATTACCTTCATCCCTTCGACTGCCACTCACCTATGGTTATCTGCCGCCTTATAGCCAGCAAAATCGTTCATGCTGCAGCCAATGAACATCAGTATAATCATGCCGGCCGAATATACCAGCGCTGTGAAGGCTATCCAGGCGGCCACCCCTTTGGCCGTGGGCTTACGCTTCAGTATGAATAAACCCGATATGACTATGCCAATGCCCATGACCAAAATGCCACAAAAGGCGGCTATCAAATTGGCATCGTAGGTGGCCAAACGGAATTGAGTCTCCAAATATTTGGGCAGGAACGTATAGAGACCAGCTATGGGCAGCAGATGAAAGACACAGGAGGCAGTGCGAAACATGAGTATATCATTGCTCAGCTGGCGGCGCACAGTTTTGGGAAAGTCTGGAAAAGATAACGTTAAATTTTTTAGAGAATGTTTAATTCTTAAGAAAATGCTTAAAGTATTTAAGGGATTCTTGGAAAAAACAAAATTAATGCCAAATGATGACCGACTTCTCGGAATTTCTTTATTTTAAGTACGGATTTTCGACAACGGAAATCTTTTCTTGAACCCCTCTTGAGATACATAGGTTTATTTTTTTTTTTAATTCATTTATTTATATTTACAATAGTATTTAATATTAACTTATGAGGGGGAAGGTGGCTGCGATTCTGTGGTACGGCCGTTAAGCATTGCTTCGCAAAATCCTCAGTGCCCTTACACCGCCATGCTCCTTCTACTCCGCTCCACTCTACGCAACTCGATCATTACCGTAGCTGCGTATTGGCTAATCAGCTCCCAGTTTTCGCTGCTTTCCAGCATGAGTGGGATTATGTTCTCCGCTGAGATCCATTCAATGCCCAACGATTGCTCTAAATGTTGCCTGCCACTTCTGAACCTGCCACAAGCAAAGAAGGCATGCTCAGCATCCTCCTCTTCGTTGCCGCAGTAGGTGCAGTTTGCGTCTGTCTCATGCCCAAAGCGGTGTAGATACTTTCGAAAGCAGCCGTGTCCGCTTAAAAACTGGGTAAGGTAAAAATTGACCTGCCCATGTTCCCATGTTCCCTGCCCATGAAGTTCGTATTGCCTTTTTCATGGTTGCTGGAAGGTTACTGCCGTGTACCTCGTTAAACACCTTCGTGTTCACTGCGGCCAATTCGTCCAGGGGCGGCACACCTGCGATGACTAGCGCGGCATCATCTGAGACTGTGCGAAATGCGCAGCATATGCGGATTGCTCCCAGTCGATGTGTCGCCTCCAGACCACGACTGTAACTTTTCACATGCAGTGCCCCCAACCAGACTGGAGCAGCGTACAACATGGTCGACCTCGTAACGCTGTTGAGCAATAACCTTCGACCTTGCTTGGGGCCTCGGGTGTTGAGCATTATCCTGGAAAGTGCTCGGTTTGTTGCTGCCGCTTTTTCGCTAACGTAGTCCAGATGCTCGCGGAAGCTGAGCCTGGTATCCAGCATAACTCCAAGGTACCTCAGCGCTCTCTTTGAGGTGAGCACTGCATTACCCACGGTAATCTGTGCAGTCTCCACCTTTTTTCTGCTGCTAATGAGGACAGCTTCAGTCTTGTGGGGGGCAAGTTCTAAGCCCACTGAGCAGAGCCACGACTCTATCTGCCTGATTGCTTGATTGCACAGCAACTCTACCTGCTCAAGGTGTCTTGCCACTACTACCACAGCTATGTCGTCCGCAAATCCGACGACTTGCACTTTTGGGGGAAGTGATAGTCGCAAGATGCCGTCATACATAACGTTCCATAGTAGAGGACCTAGAACGGATCCTTGCGGAACGCCTCCGGTTACTTCATATGTCTCTGTGCGTGCACTGGTTTCAGACTTGAGTAGCGTGTTGCTGCCGTTTCTCCATCTAGTACCTTCAATCGCGTTCGCCGCAGTGCTAACTACCTTCTGGATGGCATCGACCGTAGATCTCGCCTTCCTGAACCCGTACTGGTTCTGGGAAAGATCACCAGATGCGGCTATGGCGCGCTCCAAGACTTTTTCCAAGACTTTTCCAGCTGAGTCTATCAAGCAGATCGGTCTGTATGACCGGTCTAAAAACTGGATTATAATCTTGAATCAAAGAGAATCGGTGTCAGAATTCGACTAAGACCAGATAATCTTAACCCAAGGTTATACACTTAATTTTAATCATCATCCATCAATCTTGGACAAAGATCGTTTATCCTCGAGTTTAAGATGAAACAATCTCATTTTTAAATATGAAAAGAAAAAAAAACAAAAAAAGTTATATTCGGGGGTGCCACAGAAATTTCTAGAGATTTTGCCGACGGTTCATTTGTGAATCTCTCGAAAAATTAGTCGGTGCCACAGAACTTCGAGAGATTTCATTTTCCTATTAGAAAATCTAGTTAGAACAGCAGATGCTCCAATTAAAGTTCCATCTCTGAAAACATTGCTGAATTTCTTGCCAAAAAATTTCCCTTTTTAAGTTATGGATTAATTTTATGCAGAGGTCGCAAAATCTGCTCAACCAAAATTTTCTGCGCGGTCTGCTCACAACAAAGACCGAAAAAAATGAAACGGCATCGCTGTGTCTGACCAGCAACCCTCTTTTTCGTTTCTTTCGTGTTCTCGCTCTTCGGTTTCGGTTTGAGCGCAACACACGAGTCGGTCTTTTACTGACCGCGCGAAGCGAACAGAACCGGTTGTTGTTCAGCTACTGAGAGTCAGTAAGTGAGCGAAGCAAGGAAAAAGTCAGCAAAAAAGGTTTTTATTTTTGTTGTTGCGTTTGCCTTATGTTGTTGCCTTAGAATTTCGTCACAGGCAAAGCATTAAAGAGGAAGGGAGAAGGTGATATGGCGCTCATTTGTGTGCATATGCGTATGTATAAATATCCACACGCGCAACTCACATGCATACATACATGCGCAAAAGACCATTTGCCGAGTTTTTACGACCGAAAAGGTCTCGAGTGAACACTGAGCCGAGCGAGCGACCAAAAGCGGTCGGCGGTTGAGCGAAGAGCAAGCCAAAGAAGAACGAAGTTTGTGTGTTTTTTCGCAACAGTTACGCATCGTGTCAGTGAATGAGCGGTTGTTTTCTGACAACAAGCACGAGAGAGACCGATTATTGCGACCTCTGATTTTATGTTTCACTTATTTTTTTTTAGTGTGTTTTATGTTGCATTTTTAAACTATAATTCAAATTTAATTCATATTTTCCATAAATATTATGCAAAAAAAACATGAGGTATAAATTGCAGCTCTTAATCCGCTGACTGTCAAGTAGATGGCGCTGCCATGACCAGGGGGAGCCACTGAAAAAAGCGTTTTGACAAATCTCACCAACCAAATGAAAATTTTGAGGCACCTAAGAATTTGAGTTCGGTTGGAAGAGGTTTCTGTGGGACTATTTTTAATTTTTGTTTGTGTTTGTTTTAGTTATTAATCATTTTTTCTTTGTGAAAAGCTTATATAAATGTTAATTATTAAGCCACCTGTACTGGGACTTTAACTGAGTAGCTCGGGGTGATCGCCACTCAGTCCACTCGGCGTCACTTTTAGCGCGTCACCAGTCGTAGTATAAGAACTCAGCACGACAATGCCTTCTGCCAGCTCTGACAGTTGCCGCAAAAAATGTACGTCTAACAGCCGAGTTAATTAAATGGATGGGAAAGTTGTGGTTGGAGTCCCAGGAGGGCCGTGTTTTTTTTTTTTGATAAGTCTTGTTTTTTTAAGATTTTTAGGCTTATTTCAAGGATTTTCAATCTTGTTATTATAAGATTGCCAAATTCTCGAAAAAGAGATTTTTAAACTAGATTTTAGATTGATTTTTTTTCTCAGGGTATGATTATGAAAATTGGACATTAAAGTTGAAAAATTGTAATCTGCGTTGTAATCAAATTGTAATCAAAAATCGTATTTTTTTTATTTATAGCAGTCTTGAAGTAAGTGAGCGAAATATTCTTTGTCTGTTCGAGATTTGCTGTCGAACGGGAAGAGCTATGCCTAGGTAGTGGGAGGCCATAAACAGTTACTGACTTGATGGACATCCTGCTTACCGTGGCTGCAGAGGTGCTAAAGCCCTTGCGTCGCGCAGATCTAGTGGAGGCCTTTGTGCCATCTTCCCCTGGTTAAGTAATACTTAGCGGTAGATCCGCAAGAGGAAAACGGAAAGTAGGGATGCTTTTAGAAAGAAAGAAGAAGATAAAAGGCAGAAAGAAACATGTTCTATATAGCCCTGTTTGTCGGACGCCTCTGTCTATCTGAATGAATACCATAATCACAGAGACTATAAGAAATAGAGCAACCAAATTTATAATAAACTTCTATTGTCTGCATGCAATGTTTTAATGGATTACCTTATAATCCGTCTCGAAGGACCAATCTTTTCCGATTGCTAGATGGACATCTATCAATATTATTCAGCATTTGCTTAAATTTACCCGTATTTCCCCACAACATTTTCTACCCATTGTACTCACCCTTTAGCTTGGGCTTCTCCTCCAGCTCGGGGGCGTTAGCCTGTGTCGCCGGTTGACTTGGTGTTGGCTTCTTGCCACGCAGCTGCTTGGGAAACGAGAACATGGCTATGGAGGCCATCAGCATAAGTGAACCAATGGCCACCGGACCCAGCCACCAGGCCCCAATCCATCTTGGATCACTGGCATCAAAGCCAGGATTAGTGAAATTGACATACCAACGGGTGCAGAAGCTGCCGAATATAAAACCCGAGGCGGGTCCCAGAATTCTCATGCCAATGGTCACGGCCATATACATGGGTGACTGTTTGCTGCCCACATTGTCATCGATATAGGGTATCCCTAGGGTGGCCACCGCTGTCTGGCCAATGCCCGAGCTTAAAAGGCTGCCAAAGAAAATGCACAAAACGATCACCGTGATCTTGGAATGGGAGGCCTGCTCCAGTTGACGCTCTTCATTGCACTCACTGCCGGCCAAGGTGCCATTGCCACCCAAATGGCAGAGATTCGGATTTAGTTGGGTGGCATTGTGCCACATGCCCAGCTCTTGCGGCTGAGGCTGTTGTTGGAGTATAACAGTCGAGTGCATCAGCTGCTCACCAAAGATGAAGTGGGGCAGGGCACAGGCAAATGCCGCTATGGAGAACAAGACCATGCCACAGGCTATCCAACGCGGTCGATGACCACGTCCCGCAAAGTAAGTCAACAGCATGGCCGTACAGATTTGTCCCATCTCGCTGGCGCTGAGCAGAAAACCCGTGGTCTTTGACTTGATCTGGAACAGCTTCTCAATGGTGGTGATGACGGACACAAAGTAGGTCATGTACATGCCCTGCAAAATGTAGGCCAGCAGAAAGACCACCATGAACACATGCGTGGAGGCGAATCTTCGCGCCCAACGCGGACGACAGCCAAAGAGGCCACAATTGAAGCCATTGTCTGAGCCACCATTTAAATCCGAATCGAAGTCCGATTCCTCCGACTCACTAGAACGTGGGGGCAACTTATAGCCACCTGTTAGAGGGGCCTGCTCATGGGCATATTTCTCACGGAGATTGTGTCCATTGCCATTGTTGTTGCTGCTTAGGAGATTACCCAAAGGATTGTTCTTTAAGTTATTTATATCCTCGGAGGCCTTCCATTCGTTGTTGTTGCTGGGCGTACTCTCGTACAGAACTGTGTTGGATGTGGGCGTGGCATCGCCCAGCAGGGGAGTAAATGCCTGTGTGGAGTCCCGACGTCCGGTGCCATTCTGATGATAACCATTGGCATTCCCATTGGTGTTGCCATGTCCATTAAGGGGTTTGGTTCCCACAGCCACGGCTGCTGCTGGTGTGGATGCCTCTATATCTCCGTTGGTTTTCATTCTAAAATCTTGTGTTTATTTTTTAAGGAATCTCCCAGATGTGTGAATATGTTAAACGAAGGAGTGATGTGGTGTCTGGGTTTTCAAAGGGGTTTTTGGGGGCCTTTTTGAGGTTCGTCTTTTCTTTTTTTTTAAGTCGTTTGGGAAATTTTTTGTTCCATTTTTTCTACAAAATTTTTTGGGCTACATTTGGTAGGCCTTTGAGTTGGTTTAAAATTTTATTTGTTTGATTTGTTGGTAATTGGCCAAGCAACGAGGTAGTTTGGTTGTTCTTGCAGTCAGTTGGATGCTTCGGTTGCAATATGGCAGTGTTGTCTATAAGGAAAGAAAGGGAAGGGAAAAGGTATAAGAATTTTAGATCAATAAAAGGTTGCAATAAATTATATAGCTGGCAGACGAAATTAACCTTTTTAAATTGAAAACGATGCTTAAAATTCTTTAAGAAACAAAATCCGTGTTCTCTGTATGTGAATCTGCAAAAGTCTGCAACGGCTAAATGTGTTGGCTCGTAATTCCATACGTTAAATGCATAAGGTACCGGTTTCAGTAAAGGTTTCTTTGCTCAGTATATGATCGGGGGCAACTCCGAACTCCAACTCCTTTGCTTGTTGTGGAATGTGCCCTGAATTTTAGAAATTCGCCTTTTATTTTAAAATTCTCCTGATATTTATAAAAATGTTCTTAGAGCAAATTTAAAAAAATTAGATTGAGAAGAACCGTAAACCTCTAAAAAGGAACGGAAACCCAAAATTTACAAGTCCTCTCACATATGTTTCGAAGAATTTAGGCTAGCTCACAAACCAAATAAAAGTAAAAAATTTATTCAATAAGACGAAGACCAAAGTAGCGTCAGCCTTTACGAGCAATGTGATCTACATGTTTAATAGAAATGTACAAAAAAAATTAAAACTAAAAACAAGAATAGCTTAACATAAATCAGACTACAAACTCAGACAAACCAAATAAAAAACGGTATTTGCAACACACTTTATGGAGAGTAAACACTCACCAAACTTCGAAATAACAACTATCCTACAGCAAGAAAGCCTTTGCAGCAAACGCTTCATTCTAGACATGCTACATATTATAGACACACCAACAAACAAGAGACTTAACTACAAAACGGACACTGAAAACTGCGATTAGAGATTAAAACCGAAACGAACGCTTGGCCGAACGCTTTTTAGCGGTTACGGTTATATTATAAACTGCATATATATGTGTTACGGTAATGAATACATTTATTAACTTTTTTCTGTTTTGGGTTCAATTCTACTCAACCACATACAAGCGCACTGCCCATAAGTATGCAAGGGATGTTGTTGCAAATTTTCTTTATAACTCAATACATATGAAGAGCATATTGTTCCGTTTTGGGCAAAATATAGTATGGTATATAGTATCTAAATTAAAAATTACTAAAATTTTTGGTTACAAACTAAATTTCAGCCAGAACGGCTTATAAATAAGGTGTGAACACTGACCTGGGGATAATAACTCAAAATAGAGAAAGCTATTTTTAAATTTTTTTCGGCCCCTCGAGTAAATATTATACATATCATTCTTATTCTTAGAATATAATACCCTAAACTTATAACACATGTTTTCTATAATCAAAGGCAACATTACACTTGAAATTAGAAAAAGAAAAAAAATTTTTTTTTAATTTTTAGAAAATGTCTTCTAAAAAAATCATTTTAAGGCAACTTAAGTAAAACTCAACAAAAATGTTCTTCTAACTTTTATTTCAATTTTGATTGTAGGTAGATTTTTTTTAAGTATAGACAAATATTTTTTTAAGAGAGAAAAATTTCATTTGTCAAAAATCTCAAAATTGCTTTAAGTCTATATACAATGGGATGGACGCCGATAAGATACTGAACTGATACAATCTTTTAGGGTGTGTATTATAAGCAGCACAGTAAAAGTAGTCTAGGAGCAGGAACGGCTGCAACCGTGATGCTCAGTACTTCCGCTCAGTTTGTGTGGGACCTCACTTCGAGGATATCCTATAGCCTCTTAGGGCCGTTTTCTCATGTTGCTGTTTTTGCAAATCTAGGTGGATTTCTTACACATACATGCAACGAAATGCAGTAAATCCACCTAGATTTGCAAAAACAGCAACATGAGAAAACGGCCCTTAGTGTACGACTAAAACTTGCTTTCAACCAGAAGTGAACATAGTAATGTACGATTTTTACTAAATATATATTTAGTAAATATTATTAACATTTTGTCTTGCTGATAAAAAAAAAATAACTTTTTTAATGATCATGGTACCTTGTTGTCAAATGTTATGACTTCAAGCCAAGTCTACGCCAATTACTTAGAAATTAAATATGTAGGCGAGGAAAACAGTACGTATGAGTGATTAACTTTGAATCCAAGTCGCAGACCCTAAAATTTTTTTTTCTTAAACATTTTTTGTTATGCCTTTTTTATCCATACATCCATACATCAAATGTCCTCCCTAATATACAATCTAAGCAAATGACATATTTATAAGGAAGAACATGACACAGCTTTGATATTCTCTGTTGCTATCGAAATTTCTGTATGGCGTCTAACTTCTATCAAAACTTTGTCCACAATAATCAGTGGGCCCCAATTTATGGGGTTTTTCAGCCTTAGGGCTGGATTATTTTTCGCACTTCCGTTTGCGCTACCTTAGATATTTTTATATAAATTTTACTCCCTTATGACCATGTATCAAAATAATATGTAAAACAAGTGAGAAAGTCGGTCAAGCCCGACTATAACATACTCTGTACCTGGAGTAGAAGCTGAATGCAATGCTGGTGCTGCGCTTATCTCAAAGTCTCTCTCTCTTTTTCTCTCTCTCTCATTCTCTCTCTCGCTCTCTCTAAGATTGTGTGGTGTTAGTTGTGAATGGGTGGGAGGGGGTGGGGCGAGGGAGAAGTACTTTTTGCTCATAACTTGAGAACCGCTGATCCGATCTTTATCATTTCTTCGGCAAATCGATACATTTTGCTAATTACTAACTATCTCTAGAAGGTACGAAAAGTCTATCTTCAAAACTGTAGGAGATATACCGTTTTTTCCGAATTGCGGGGGCGGGAGGGGGCGTGGCAAAAATTGAAAATAAACTTGATCTGCCTGCAGTTATAAGAAACATTTGTCCCATACATGTCAAACCTCTATCTCTTACCATCTCTGAGATCTGTTTGTTCATACGGACGGACGGACAGACGGACAGACGGACAGACAGACGGACAGACGGACAGACAGACGGACAGACAGACGGACATGGCTATATCGACTCGGCTGTTGATGCTGATCAAGAATATATATACTTTATATAGTCGAAAATGATTCCTTCTCCCTGTTACATACTTTTGCACAAACTTAATATACTCTATGTACCTTCGGTACAGAGTATAAAAATTTGAAATCGATATTTTTTGACATATCATTATTACATTTTTAGTGTCATAAAATTATATTTTTAATTGAATATTAACATGAATTTGAGATTTTTTTTCTCTGTTTTTTATTTTGTATATAAGTCAATGGTTAATTTTACAATTGTTCTTATCCGCTAAACCGACTTTTATAAAATTTTCATAAGAACGAGTTAAGTCAGTGAATGAAATTGCAATTGGTTGCCCAGATTGTTAGTATTTACGAAGATATTTTCCAAAAATAAATCCGGTTCTGCACCAGTTTTAAGCGGTTTAAGAACGATTCAGAGTCACATCTCTAAAACTATCTAGACTATGAACATGAATATTGGTCTGTGGGTCTGTCAAATAAAAATAACATTAAAAAAGAAAAAGACTATGTTCCTACGTGGACTTGATCTCAGGTCTCGACGTTTTCTTAGCTAATGTCTTGTCCACTTGACCCACAGCCCTTTTGCTTGCTCAGCGGCTAAATACCACCTGCTACATTCTTAACTATGGTTTCGACGCCACGTCTTGCTTATGGCTGATAGTGCGATGGGCGATGAGGTAGTGTTGTCCGTGTGTTCTGTCTTCGACGACCGAGTTCAAGTCCCAGTACAGTATTTAAAAAAAAGTTGTTAATGCTAAATTAAATTGTTATAAATTTTACTTTAAAACTATTTTAAAGATTATTTATTTTTAAAACAAAATTTTATTTTGTAAATCTTCCATAGAACTTGAAATTATTAAAGCAATTACATTTATTTTTGTCACAATAATAACTCCGAAAAATATCACGCGACAGATATGTATAATTATGTTTTGTTTTTGTAAATCAAATAAATTTAAATAAATGAAATTGCGCTGTAAATAATTGGCACGTTTGATGCATGATTATATAACGGGTTTTAATGGTTCATAATTTCAAATGCATAAACACTACTATATATAGACTATAGATGAACTCACTTTAGGTAACTCTAATCAAAATTTAAAAGCTTCAAGCACAAAACCACAAACTACTCGAATGAAATGACAGCACAGACTGCAAAAAACGCAGCACACAAAAACCGTAGAGCAACAAATATAAAAAAGCAAAAACAACAACAACAATTAAAAGTATATAGAAGAACGAAGCAGAATCTGAAGCGAAAGGCGGCTTATCAGTTGTGATACTCATTTATACAATACTATATATATGCACTGGGAACACGGAGCGACATTTAAACGCAGCCTACCAAAACATATGAAAATGAGTGTACATAAAGTGAATATTGCACAGAAAATATAAAAAAATATATAAAAATCAATCATTTATTTTAGGCTAAATAACTGAAAACCCTGATGACGAAACTAAGGCTGAATTGTTTGAAGATGGCTCTAAAACAGCGATAGTCACTGAATGTTTCCAGGGGGCGAAGACATTTCACTATTTACACATATACGAGCCGAACGCATGCCGAAGCTAAGGGAAAAGAGAGCGAAAATCCTTTCTCTCTCGCTCTCTTTGGCCAAAGCTGCTCTCTAGAATGACTCTCAAATCGAATACCAAAGATTCATTTCTTTAACCGGCTTAAAAGCTTTTAGAACCATATGATTCAAAGCTTTTACTGAGTTAATTTTATATGAGACTAATAGACCCTAAAACCGGGTCTTGTTCCACAAAATTGTTCTCATAAATGTGATTTTTACTGTAAAAAAGAACTGCACCTAAGTGCTTTTTGTTTGTATATAAACGCGTACTCGTATATGGAGAGCAAATATTAAAACAGTTTGTCAAAATCCCATACCTACTCGTATCTCGTTTTATTTTTTTGGCAAAAAATTTCAATGTCAACCCAAATATAAGCGAATTTTTTTTTTTACTTTTTTTTTTGGGTATGAAGTCTAAATTTTTTTGATTGCTCCCCACCACTTAGACTTGTGTATTTGTGTTTATATATATACAAAGCTATGACACAATATAATTTCGCTTTTCATAGTGTTTCTCACTCTCTTTTTCATTCAAACCAATTGCAATCGCAGCGCCTGCAGTCAGAAATCTTATCAAAACGAAGTAAGAGGGGGGCGACCTCGCTGATAAAGAAAGTGAAATTGCTTAGATACTGCGCGTCAAAGAGGCGGGGGGAGGAATACTACACACAAATGCAATTAAAACGGGAGAGTGGAGGGGTATAGCTTGGGGCCTGGTCCCAGGCGTCATAAACTTTGGCCTTGAAATTGTTGTTGTGGCTTTTTTTTGTTGATTTTTCTGCTTGTTGGATTTATTTATTGCGCATTTTGTGCCAATTGATTTGAAAATGGAAAATTCAATATTTTTGAAAATTTATTAATGCATAATAGGGTAAGGCGAAGCGTGTTTAAGTATCATTAATCATCTATAAATAGAACTACTTAGTTAAATCTGTGATAGTCTACATATGATTTAACTGATTTCGTTTCAAAATGTTTACTCTTGCCGCCTAACTTTAAACTTTAACGGCTCGATCTTTAACAGCGCCACCTGTTGAGTTTTGCCGTCAACTTGTGCAAGCAGCGCAGTCGAACGCGTCGCGACGCGCAAGTGAGTTGAAGAGGAAGAGAAAAAAGGATCAATTGAAGTTTCTTTTAGTAAAACGCGTATTATTTTTTATTTTTTTTTATTGTGCAAATGTTTTTTGAGTGATTTTGTGTTTTGTTAAAGTTGTGTGTCTCCCCTGGGCTATTTGTTGAGGCCGCACGTTGGTAAGTTACCTACACCTACACGCACCCGCACTCACACATACAAACCGACTTACATATTTTTTGTTTTTGCTTGCAGGAGCGCCTCCACAATTTGAGACTCCGCTGGAACTAACTGTATTCCCAAGTTAGTGATGCGATATATGTTATAATATGATATGAAATGATATGTTGATCAGAATAAGGTGATGCGTTTATCTGGCGAGTTTACCTCTGCGCGCTGTCATTTCTTGTCGAGATTTGTTCCTACGCTTACCTAAGGGAGTCCCTTGATTGCAGCCGGGAGATCAGGTGGGAAAAGGCTGACCTAGGACTGCAAATCGTCATTTTTTAGAAAATGGCATAGAATATGCTATAAACTGAATTACTGCTTTTCTCAAGAATCGTTGTGGTGGATAACTAGTCTTCCAGCATGCCTGCCTTTAGAACAGTACACCTGTAAGAACTCGTACAAGAAGGAAGAGATTGCGTTTGTCTAGACGTTGTAGTATTTTTAGTTATCTTTAAGTAAGGAGTGGTCAGCTTAATGATTGTGAATCGGCTGTGAATTGGCTGTTCCGCATTTTATTTCCCTTGTGTTGGGCTTTTACATACATAAGTCAATTTAGGCACCCCTATAGTGATCGCAGGAGATGCGTGGTAGTTTAAAGCCTAGAAAGACGATTGGATATCACGTTGCCTTTGATTTGTAAGTGTTCAGGCAACCACACCATACAAATTCCAAAGTTTTGAGACATCTCTTTTTGGTCTTATAGGGGGGGATACTCCATGTCGAGGCTGTTTTTGGACCTCTTTAGGAAAAAATCTTATTTAAAAACGGAAAAGGATTTTCCAATTCTGTTTTGTTTTATTAGGTTACAAACAGATTGAACTAAACCAAAAAAAATCTTACTACTTCGGTATGAGGGCTTTTTAGAAAATTCTCGGCCTTTAAACTGGGGGGTTCAAAAAAAAGGGTATAGTTCTGGCGGCCCTAATTTCTCGTCTTCAGGTTGTGTGAAATGAAAAGTAAAGACGGAGTTAGAATCAGTATGGATGTCATTTTAGTCTGAACCTTGAAAAAAATTTTGTGGTTTTTTGTTTGACAAAATGACGTCCATTGAAAAATGAAAAATCGATTTTGTCCCTTTTTTTTTTTTTAGTTTAGTGTAAACAAAAATAGTAAATTTTTTCTTAAGTTATGATTGAGCTTGCTCTACAAAGTTTTGGTAACAGGCGGCTATTGAAAAATTATAGTTCGATTTTGGGCCCTTTTTTGTGGTTTATGGTAAAAAAAATACCATACCAAAATAGTCTCTTTTGTACTCATTTTGCCATTTAGTATAAAAAGTGGTGAGAGAGCAAATGCCGCTGCCTTGTTAAGTACATGGTGGAATTAATAAGGTGAAGCCAAGCGAGACAGGCAAAGGGCCAGGGCGTTGTGAATGCTACAAGCAGAGACAAGCATAAGTATGTGCTGCCGTCTCTTTCTATCTCACAGGCGACATCCTGCCCTCGCGACTCACTACCTGTTACCACTGGTTAAGTATATAAAGAAGTTGTGAAAAAGTGAGCGCAGTTTGTATTAGTGTATAGTATTTAGTTTAGTTAGTAATCTTGACGGGCTGTATAGAAAGAAAGACAGGAGAGACCGCATATGCTATGTTTAATTTATGGGTCCTCATCCAAAATAAAAATTTATATTTTACTTTGTCTTCTTCTACGTGTTTCAGCGGCTTGTCGCGCCTTCATCTGGGAGCCTGTGTTTATTTTTATCATATCAAAAATCAACAATAACCTAAAACATACATTTTTATACATACATACAAAATAATTTTTGTGTTTTCTGTGTGAATTTGTTGTTATTAATGTGGCTTGAGGAATGGGCTTGGGCACCCCTGAATTGAAGCTATTCTGTGTTAGCTAGCAACTGAGAGGTCTTACAAAGAAAAGTTGAAGAAATGCGATTAGGGTTTGTTAGCTTGAAAGCCTAGTTCTACCATAGATTGTAATAAGCTCTGATCTAAACGATGCCTATTTTATGCCTTTAAACTTAGTACTCAGACATTTAAAAGGAGCCGAACTGCTTTTGTAAAATTCCGACAGGCCTCTCAGACAAGCTAAAATTTCCGTTCCTGAGCGTCGGATAGCTCGTGGCGCCGCTTACTTGACAAGTAGGGGCGCTGACTTGAAGGCACAAACAGCTGATGTAATTCCGAAAGTGTGGTAGCAGAAAAAATAGTTTGTAATTTTTCCGACACCGACCCGTCGCAATGTCAGAGCAAAATTTGAAAAAAAAAAATCAGCGGTTGGCATAATTTGTAGGCAACGTTAAGTTTTTGCATTGCCATTTGCAAAAATATTTTAAAATATACCACAGCTCAAAAGTGATATTGGTGCAGGTTTTGTTTTTATCTAATTATGGTTATATAGATTGCACTGGGCAAAACTGTATCTTTGGTTTTGTTCTATCAGCTCTTGTTTCCATGATATGGCGGAAAATCGAAAATGTTGAATTTTTGCTAGGCTTATGCCTATATTAGAGTTTTTGAGTTATTTGTGACAAATGTGTCGAAATTGACCTCTAGAAAAAGACATCTTTAGAGTTATGTCATTGTTAACAAAATAAAAACATCCCGGTTATTGAACTATTATTTTCGTCATCTGAGCATATAGCCAAACATATGATCTAATTTTGTGATTTTGATGGCACTTAAATCAGTTTATTTGGTTTTTTAAGGCGAAAATACAAATTTAAATTTATGGTAGGAAAACTAGATTGTCACTGAACATTTTTATGAGAACTGTGAAACTTGTGTCTTGGTATATATTATCCTAGATTTTATATCTATCTTATCTAAAAAGCGCAATAATAACCGATCAAAAACACCAAAGGTATACACGAAACAGTTTTGCTTGTGGCTTTTCAGGCAGCTAAGTCGAATGGGTCAGTGTGCGCGCGTGTGTGTGTTGTGCTTGTTTGTGTGTCTCAATTGTACAGGATATTTCGGAGTCGAGCCACTCAACTGCAACGCTCTTACTTGTTTTTTAAATTAGTTCTTTCAGAACTGAATCTTCAGTTAATTATCTACAGTTGAAACTAGGATGTGAAGTTCTAAATCTAACCAAGCTGCGTAGTAGATAAAAGGGATGGACTTATGGTTTCACTTAAAAAGTCTTTTAGAAATCTTTCCAGTTTTCTGGAAACGAAAGTAGATGAGCTGAGGAGGGATGGGCTTTTGGTTTCACTTAAAAAGTCTTTTAGAAATCTTTCCAGTTTTTTGGAAAGGAAAGTAGATGAGCTAATTAGGGTATAGTCGTTAGGATTTGATTATTGGAATTGGAATCCGATTGGAATGTTTTAAACATTTCTTTCTACAGGCCTAGGAAAGACCTAAATATGTATCGGTGGTAAATTTAATTAGATAATTCGTTGAAAATTTAACTCCTACATCTGGGCTGCTTGCAGGATTTATCCAAAGTCTCTGTATAAAAGTTAATAATAAAAGATATGAAACAAGTGTAGTTAGCCCAAGATAACAATAAGTGCAGACGTTGTGAAAAGTGTAAGAAATTGCAAGTGCTCTCAATTGTTCTCATGATCAATTTTTTGTACTTTTAACTGTTTCTTAGAATTTAGACCAAAATTAAATTATTTTTTAATTAAAATTTTAGGCAACCCTTTGACTTTTGCCACCTATTTTAATCAGACTTCTAATCACCCCCCCTAGAAAAAAATCTACATCATCTATTCAAAACAATCTTTGCACATCTAAACAGCAAACCTTAATTTGTGACTGCGATAAACTCTGGCAACAAAGCAAGTACTTTAGTGCCCCATTGGTTACTTATCTCAACACTTCGTGGCAACTTCTTATGGCCTGAGCTCCTTGGTACGAAGAGTCAAATATGCAAAAGAGGCATTAGTTTGTTGTTTTTGTTTCCTTTTTCAAATGCACTTGGACCTGGTCCAGAGGCAGAGACTGCCCAGTTACCAGTTTAGCCAGGCAGCATCTTTTGTATTTGAAGAACTTCTGGTGGTAAAGCACATTGAACCCGGCTGGCCAGTGGCCACTGACCACTGTCCAAGCACCGTTCCACCGTTCCACTGTCTGTGCAGTAGCTCCTGCTGTTTATATAAGTCAGAGGCCATATATTGGTTTTAATTTGAGTTAATAGATGGTGTGAATTGTTCAATTTGTTTGCTTACATAAAACATTAAAAGTTAGCAGCTTGACAGTTAGATATGGCCGATTTGTCAGTGTCAATCATAATAAATGCAATTAAAAGCATTTACGAAACTATCGAGATCTCGAGATCGGAATCGAGAGAGTGGCTGGAAGAGGTTTCCATTTCAATTGAGGCCCGCAGCAGCAGCGGCATGGTAATAAATTCAACAATGTGAGAAAATCAAGTCTTGTATTTACACTAAACAGCAGGGAACAGAATTTTCCTTCAAATTTTCATTAAAAAGATGGAATTTGTTTTTGAATACAAAGTTACTCGGAATCACATGAATTCGAATCTGAAAACAATATAAATCCGCTATGAACTTTAAAAGAAATTTGTAAACTCAGTTAGAGATCAGGGACACAGTAAGAAATATTTTTAATTTAAAAGAAGTTTTCAATTCATAAATGATTGTTTCTGTTAATATGTTAAGTTTTAACATTTTTTTTTTAATTCTTAAGATTAAGCTTATGTTTTTTTTTAAATTTTTTCGGTAGGTTCACTTATATTTTGAACAACTTAGAAACGTTAGATGGAGTCAAGCAAGGTATGAATGGAATGGATATTGAATTCTAATAATCACGTAAAACATTATTTTTAAGTCGGTTAAGCAGTTTGAATGCAAAGAGCAAAAATATTTCAAAAAATTTTTGGTAGCTCAAAAACGATTGTAATTTCCTTTTTAAGTATTCCAGTTCAAAATTTAAAAAAAATTTTATAAAAAAATTTACGACAAATTCTGTAGAAGTTCAATGAGAAAGATATCAAAACCTACTATCTTCTTGTTGATTACAAAACCGCCTCCGACAAACCGATAAGTTCAAGGTTCTTAAATGCCCTGTCCACATTTGGTATAACAGCAAAGCATGTTCGACTTTTCATGATGACGTTGAGAATCAAGCAAAGCTCACTCAAAATAGAAAAGACCCTCTCCGAGCCGTTTGACACCGAAAATTATAACTTAAAAATATCATATTTTAGTGGTTAAAGTAAGAAAATGCTGTTATTTATCATTCTAATAAGAAATAAATAATTCTCAAATAATAAGCAAACCTTTTGGAAGAAAAAGTCAGCACTGATTGAAGTTGAATGCTGTACCTTTAACATAAATAGCATATATTCCCAGCACATAAGAAGAAATGAGCCAACATTCCCTTACCAAACCCACCATAGATTCCCATCAAATACTGTTCAGAGTTGGTCCATGCGGTCCAGTTCACTACAGATTTTGTTATTGAAAACTGTATCAAAAAACTAGCCAAAAACTTCGTTGTGGTGATATCTTCGTTGAGACTGCTAAAACATAGGTTGTGTTTGTTTGCTAACATATGCGATATTTGCAATCGAAAGTCACGCATTTTCGGCGCAAATAATGTTTTGAATACACATTTGGTGTTTTTTTGTGCCCGAAAGTACCCTTCGCAATAAACTGACAACATGGATTATCAATTGTTTCCAACCTTCTTAATATCGGAAGGGGTTCGAAAACGCGAATCATTTTGGTTTCGAGTTCACTGAGCGTCAGGAAAAATAATGTTTCTTGAAATCTTTAAAATTCAGTTGTTAGCTCTTTCAGTTGCGAGTGTGCTCGCGCCCTAATTAAAGCCTTAATATTTTCCATATAATATTAGAGTATACTAGTATTATAAAGACTCATTCTTTGTATAAATACTTGTGCCTCAGGAACCCTATTAAAAAATTTAAAAATTATACAATGATAGTTCTTCCAAAGCTTTGGACCAATCTTCAAATTCCAAGAACTGAAATAAAATGAAGTCGTTTATCGATTTGATATTTGTCTCTTTTTGTCACTTTTTTATTATTTTCTTGCTACTTAACGAATTCATACTTTTATTTATTAGTTCCTTTTGACGATTATACAATTCAGCAATATTCTTATAAGTTTGGATCCCCTGATTCAGTTGTAGAAATTGGCATTAAAAACAAAAACCTGCATGAGTGCATTTGCGTTTATTGGAAATTTATTGACTCTAAAAAAATTTAGTATAAACATTTTTTTGAACCGAAATCTTTTCGACTTTTTTTTTTACTCTGGTTCGGACTTAGGTTCGGATAGAAAAATTTGTTCTGCTCCGGTTCAGGTCCGAACTGGATTACAGCCCTAGTTGTAGTCCCCTTTTAATACCGAGCATCATGCTTCTATACAAATAGCCAAAAAGTATGCTTTTGTATACATAACCTCGTTATTTTGCCCATGAGCTCAGAGAATCATCTTAGTGCGAATGGGTTAAAATGTCAAGAATATTTTTAGGATCAAAGTATGTAAATTAAAATATAGAAAATAAATTGATTTCAAATTAATTAAATTTGAATTTTTGCTTTGTTGTTTTGATTAATGAATCTAAAGAGCAGGTAAAATAGATTGAAAAAGAAAAACGGAATTATTTAGATTGACTGAAAATCCTCGACGGGGTGTGCAGGCAAAGCCAGTATCAGTTTGGGTTAATAACTCCTTTTTAACAATACATTATTCCAAAAATAATGGAAGATTTGGCTTAAGTGGAATCACAGGTTTATTTAAAATGAAAACACCAAAAAGTTGAACAATTTTTCAATGTAGGTTTGGATTATCAATGTATATATATAAAAATCGCGAGTCAAATGTTAGTTAACAAACTGCTCCGAAACGGCTTGATGATAAATAAAATGTTGTATATATTTATATGCCAGGTGTAAAATTTTTTTTTTAACGATATTTCGTAAGGCTAACGTGATTTGCGTGTGCCTCTAAAGAACATTCTTGCAAACTCCTCATTTCGCCTATCTGTGCGTGTGTGTTTGTGTATCACAGTAAACAATGCCGGCCAACGCGTAGGGGTGGCTATTTGGGCAGACGAACGAATGCACCAACACATATGCAAAAAGTTAGGGCATGTATGTTGGATAAATAGATAAATGGAAAGTGGTTGGTAAGAGGATGGGATATGGATATTATAATTTATGTACCTTAAGTTCAATCCTTCGTACAAACTTATAGCTTTCTAGCTAGGCTGGTCTAGAAATGACAGCGTATGAGATTTCAGGCCCCCAGTTCAATTCAATAAATTTTCCATGTTTTGTTGTCTAGTGCCTAGAATGGTGAGCCAGTTGGAAGAGGCTTTACCTCCATGCGTGTGGTTTTTCCGGTTTTCATGGCAAGTAGTTTTTCTTGGTTGTTTTTCGCCAGTTGCACCATCTTCCGTCTTCCGTCTTGGACTTGCGGCTGTTGGCTGACTAAGTTATTACGCTATCTTGTTTAACCCATGTGTTGTGTGTGTGTGTTAGTCTCTGTGTGTGTGTGTGTGCATTTGAATTGCGCAAGCGCAACTATTGCAAATTGCATACCAAGCAGCTCAGCTCAGTTCAGTTGCTGCCGCTGCTGCATGCCAACATGCAACAAACCAGACAGACACACAGGCAACAAAAGTGTTGACTAGACGCTGACAGGCCACAACAATTGCAACAAGTGCCAAAGAAAGCCACAAAGAGCCACAAAGCTTAGAAGTGGCATTGAAAGTAAATTGCAGACTAGTGCAAAAGATGCCAAGAGAGTTGATGGTGGAGCGGCTGCTGCTGATGACTAGATCTGGCGATAGCTAGTCCAAGTCCAAGTTTAAGCCAGAGGCTAGCTAGACCCCAACTATGGCCCCTGGATGGATGATCATGGAAAAAGTGGTTTGGTCACATTTCACTTTTAGCATAGAAATAATTTAGAACTTGTCTGCCTTTTGGTTTGTGGCTTTTTGTTGTTCTTTTTTTTTGCGTGTAGCTGAAATTGTTGTGGTTAGAAGAAAATTTATTGCACGTTGTGATGGTTGAAGGGAAGCAGAAAGATTTTGAGTTGAACAAATGGCAGTCATACATATTCTAATAAATAATATATTTGCTACTATTTAATTATTTAAATATTTTAAAACGCTTGACTCATTCATTTGCTGTTTACAAATTTTGAGTAGTCTAATTAATTCCTAATGGCATCAACTTTGCAGCTGGCGAGTGTTTTTGTTTCAGTTCGACCTTCACATTGAAAATCGAAAATTAAGCAAAGCGTTTAATAATAACAACAAAGAATTTGTTTACCACATTTCGTATAAAATGTATTAACTTAATTAACTTTAAAGCTCACAAGTGTCAATATGCGCCCTTCTTAATGAATCATAACCACGTTTTTTTCCTCGTGTTGACTTATAAATCCTATTATGGCAAATCCAACATAAAAAAACACAATAGCGATAAAACATTTCGAGCGTGCCGCTTAATGAATAAACTTGGCCAAAAACAGAAATTGCGGATTATAAAAATTAAGTTCCAATATATATGTATGCATTGTATCAGCCTGTATGTATATCTGCCTGCGTTTGCCATATGGATTGTTTTGTGGTTTTTTGTATTTTAAGTGGAACACGCATGTAAATGGCGGGTATATGATATTTACATATGTATACATGATTCATGGCCTGACAATAAGGCGCGGCCCCAAAAAATGGTGAAACATGCAGCAAAATCACAGATTATTAAGTCGAAAATGTAATGCTCTTATGGAAGGGTTAAGTAAGATAGTGATTTAAGACCGAATTAAGTGGACGATTTGTATTGAATGAAATAAAATTGTACGCCGCGTTTTGAAATTGAAAAGAAAATTTGCTAAACTTAACCGAAAACTAAATTTTCAATATAGTTCCGTCCCTTCACAATCATCTCAGTACCGTCCTTAAACTGATAGTTTTAATATATTTACAATCGTTCTACATCTTGATGGTTTCATATTAGGAGATTCATTGTAAAGCAGAAGTAGATCCAACTCTGGAAATTTAACTGCTTCGCTGACAAACGACCCGAATTAACTGATGCGAGCGAACTGTATTGAGTGTTTGGCTCATATCGGACTATATAATATTGGATAGATATATACCAGATATATACCATATAAACGTATAGAACTGAAATAGTAAGAGATAGAAGTTTGACATATATGGGACAAATACTTCTTGTAGTTGCAGGTAAAAATAAATGTCACAGGTTGCCACGTAGAAGTTAAAGAATAGTATTTAACGCTTCCGTTGGTGTCGTTCGGAGAGCGCCGCTAATACAAATTTCCGCACTTCTCTGTACTTTGTGCAGACTGTTCAGGGCTGATTGTTTCCCGAGTGCTGGCCACCATACTAGAGCTCCGAAGAGAAGTATGGGGCGTATTACGGCTGTGTAAAGCCAATGAACAACGAATGGGGAAAAACCCCATCTACGGCCAGTGTCCTTTTTGAAGGAGAAAAGAGCAATGGTTGCCTTTTTTATGCGTTCTTTTATGTTGTCATTCCAGAGTAGTTTCTTATCCAGAATGACACCAAAGTATCTGGCATTGTCACCAAATACAAGGCTGCCTCCGTGGATTTTAAGAGGAATAAGATCAGGAATTTTGTACTTCCTGGTGAAAAGAACTAATTCCGTTTTAGCTGGGTTCACGCCCAAGCCTCAAGATTTTGTCCACTGAGCAAGTGTTGTCAGTGCGGTCTGCATGAGGTCACACAGCGTTTGAGTAAACATTCCGCATTTGAAGATGGCAATATCATCCGCGTACGCCACCACTTCTTATACCCCCGCTTCCATTAGCCGCAGCAGTTGGTTAACTGTTACAACCCACATCAGCGGGGAGAGAACACCTTCTTGCGGAGTGCCTCTTTTAACACCCGCCAAGTTGGGAGTACACCGTTCTGTTGGTTAGCAATTGTTCAATGAATCTTACTAGTGGCACATCTGCTCCCACATATGTCAAGGCAAAAGTGATGGCGTTAGGTTGGACGTTATTGAAGGCACCCTCTATGTCGAGAAATGCTACTAAATAGATATATATCAAAAATATATATACTTAAATAAATTAATTAAAATTAAATTGAATCTCTTCCAGACTCGCCCTCATAAAATTTCGGTTTTCCCCTTATTTTTGACCCTGCTCAAAATTTTAAACTTTTAAAAACATTTTCATACAAAATTATATAAAAATATTTAAAAAATATAATATAGAATAAAATTGTTATTCTAAGATGAGCAACTCATTCTATCTACTGACAGTAAACAATAAAGAAATGGTTAAAAACATCTTCAATTATTGCTGAACGAAGAAACATATTTTGATTGTGACAGTTGGTCTTCTTAGCCAGGGTATGTTGTATTTTGTTATATTTATTTTGTGCACAAAACTTCCTTTTTGACGGCGCTTGTTAAAAATGTCAAAAAAAGCCAACCCATCCAAAAATGAAACGAAACGAAAGGCAAAGAAAAAAAAAATTAACAAGCTCAAAATGGCAGCCAAGTGTGCATAAATTTTTTGAAATGTCCGCAACCGGCAAAAGCGAAAATAAATACAAAAACAAAAACCTAATGAAATGCAATCAAAAAGGCATCTTTTTTTCTGTTGTTGTTGAAGAGGACTGCATTAAGTCAGCAGCAGCAGTCAGCAGTCGAAGCCGGAGCTGGTGCTACCTGGTAACCCATGCAATCCCCAAAATATCTGGCGCGAAGATCAGAACATGGCGCTGACGTGCGCGAAGACAGACGCAACCAACTTAATTTTTTCTTGAACAGAAATACAAAATAAATGTATTTTTTTTCTTCTTACATTTGTCATTTTTGGCTTCTTCTGCTACGCCTTAAAAAGAAAGTTTCAGAAATATTCTTAATTTAAGCTGAATTTTACATTCTGATTGATTGAGCCGCTGATTTAAGCGGCTTTTGCTGGTCCCTGTGGTGTTAACCTGGTACCGTTAGCAGACCAATTGAAGTTTTATAAATGGTTTGGCCAGTTGGTTGGTGGATTTTTCTAATTAACGCCTAATTATACGCCCCGTAACCTTAGTCATGCGCAAAAAGTTTTGCCCATTTGCATAAAATCGTATGTGAAGTGCCCAAAGAACTTCGCTTTTCGCTCAGTTCATTCACTTAAAGTGTCAAGTGGTTGCATAGACACTGCGTGAAGAATGAAGAATAGACAGACATAGACCCGGGCCGGTTCTCATTACTCATGATTATTTGTTTATGAATGTACTTAGCAATTTTTGCGTAGCACTTTTTTCGTTCAATTGTTTTGTTTTGTTTTTTGATTTTTTTTGTGCATAAATTTTGGGTACTTTTTCTTATGTGTTTTGTAATTTTCCACTTGTTAAGTTATATTACAAATTAAGTGTTTGTTTAAGGGAGAAGGGCTGGATTTTGTTTTGTGTGTGTACTTACTTATTGTGGGCTTTGAAAAGCCTTTAGGCCAGTTTGTGAGTTGGCAACTGTAAGAAAAAATGGGAAAATTTATTATCAGACAAATGAAACATTTTTAAAATTTACGCTGTAAATAAAATGAACGAGATAGTAGACAGACAGAAAGACAGACTGAAAGAAAACCCCGTAAATATCTACCCATATCATACCCAAAAATCCGAAAAACCCTCGTTTACAATATTTTAATCGATTTGGTTGTTGGCAAAATATGATTTATTTGCTATCTCAGCCCACAACTGATTTATATTGTTATCAGGAAACTCTGTATTGATCTTAACATCATATTAAGTTAGTATTGATGAATGTTATATGTCAAACTATTGCTGTCTTTAAGGGCATATTTCTATTTGTTTATAACTTCATAAATTAATATCTTTTACACAATAAAAGTCTAAACATCTATTCAACTCAGAACAATTTTAACACGTCAATTCAACACAAAACAAATTAAACACAAACAAATCCAACACAGCACAATTATAACACAAGATATTTCAACACATTAACAATTTCAACATGATCTATTTCATCACAATACAATTGAACATTCCAAATTTTAACACTAGAAAATAGAATACCACAACAATTTTAACAAAAAATATATTATCAATCCTACAAGTAAGAAAGTATGTCAAACTCGACTTTAGTATCCTCAGAAAGTTTATGCATATTTGAAAGCTAACATTAATTTTTTCATAACTTGAATAACTTTTATCCGAAATCAGTTGTTGTAAATATCGTAAAATTTTGTAATGTGTTGAAATGACGTATGTTTAACTGACGTGTTTAAATTGTTGTGTGTCGATTATACCGGGAACCTTTTTGTTTAATTTGTACAGAGTTGAAATGACGTACATTTAATAGACTTTTTGAATAAGTTTTGTGTCGTAAAATTGCGCAGCAGGAAAAAAAAAATTACCTGCCGCTAGTGTCTATTCCTGATGTGGGTACAACACACAGTTGCATTTTATTTACGTGTCACCCTTAGAAAGCCCCATATATTAAGTTATGTTTAAGGCAACAAATTGTCTATTCTTAAAAGCTACAGGGTGGTCCATCTAGTGTTTGGAATTTGACTTTAAAAACGTCAAATGTCATTCGGAAAGCGACTACTATTTAATTAGAACTTTGACATTTACGAAATGGATCGCTATTCGCTTGAAGAAAGTAGGGATTTATTAAAAACATATTTACAAAGTGGTGAGTCCTCGACTCAAACTGTTCGAAATTTACAATAAAAAGTTTCCGAAAACTCAATTTGTTGATCAATTCGTGAAACTAAAATGTTGGTGGATAAATCAATCCGTTCACGTACTCGTCCGGTGCGATCGACCGAAAACTTTGCTGCGGTTGCTAAAAATGTGCGTGAACAACCATCAACCACCAACTGTGAATGGTGAGCGCTACCGCACACTATTAACTGTTTCATTCTTCGAGGAAATTGATGCGAAAGTGTTGCCCGATATTTGGTTTCAACAAGACGGCGCTACGTGCCACACAGCGCACGCCACAATCGATCTTCTGCGCCCTATCTACGAAAATCGAATAATCACTAAATATGGAGATGTCAATTGGTCGCCAAAAAGCTGTAATCTGAAACAGTTAGACTATTATCTTTGGGACGCAGTCAAGGACAAATGTTATGCAAACAATCCTGAAAGAATTGATGATTTGAAGAACGAGACTTACTATTACTTTTGCTGACATACGTGCCGAAACAATTGAAAATGTTCTCAAAAATTGGATAAATCGATTGTTCTACTGCCAAGTCAGCCGTGGTGGTCATTTGACCGAAATTGTTTTTCATAATTAAATAACAAAAATCAACCTTTCCAATAAATGTTCAACATTTGAAAAATATTGAACTAATATAAAAATTTAGTTCCGAATTTTTTCCGAACAGTGTTTTTGGCACAGGCCTACTTAAATCTAATTATGTTAATATGGATGGCCCTAAACAGAACTGCATTCTTGGTTTTGTTTTATCAGCTCTTTTTGCAAAGATACAAAATCCACACTGTTTACTTACATAATGTTCTATATTTATAAATCTGTAGGCCCGACTGACTGGCATGGTCACTGACATATTATCAACCCACAGCTTAAACGTCTTATATTACAGGATTGAGATTTGGCATAGACCTTCGTTGGAAAATTCCACCCTGAAAAGTCGGAAAAGCGTCGGAAAAGTTTGTATGGAAAAAATTTTATTTTCATCCGATTGACTTGAAACTTGGTTTGTAAGCATAGTACGCGAAACGATTCGACACGTGTTTTCCCGATTTCGGAAAATCCGCCCACGAGGAAAATGGCCGAAAAGTTCTGCATGCAAAAAACTATTTTTCATCCGATTGCCTTGAAACTCAATTTGTAAGAACAGAATACGAAATAATTTGAAATGTGATTTTCCGATGTTGGAAAATTTTTCCCAACGGTGAACATGAAATAAAAAATTGTTCATCCGATTAGCTGGAAACTCGGTTTGTAAGGGTAGAATACGAAAGTATTTCAAATGTGATTTTCCAATGTCGGAAAATCCGCCCAATGGGTGAAAAATCCCGGAAAATTCTGCATGAAAAATACTATTTTTCACCCGATTTACCTAAAACTCGGTTTGTAAGGTAAAAATTAGAATTCATTTGGGTGGTATGTAGATGGAAACTGGGTGGGAATTGGGTGGAGAGTGTGTGGGATGTCGATGGGAAGTGGGTGTGCATTGGTTCTATACTGTTGAAGGCGCAGCGAAGCGTGACGGATTATTTGCTAGTTTTTATATATTTTTACTATATTTTTACAGAGATTAATAAAAAATTTTTGGAATAGTAATGGTATGTCCGTACAGCACTGTTTTGAGGATCTCCCAATCCTTTCATCAGCAGACTAGTTGCTTTAACGCTTCAACGACTTGCAAATTTCGTTTATATCCAAATTGCACTTGCCGGAATACTTGGGAATTCCAATTCTGTAAAATTCCAGCCGCAAGTTATGCAATTGAAGGCTTTTAGCAATTATTGTAATTAAGTCTTGTCCAAACCAAAAATGTCTAAAATAAAGGAGGCCTTTACGATTTTTGTTTTAAAATATTTTTACAACTTGTTCGTTAATTTTTAATAGCAATTTAGGAAGTGGTAAATATGTTTTTGATTCGCATTTTACACAGTTTTTGTTGGATTATTGTAAACTGAAATATAAATTTCATTTAGGGACGTGCCAGATTCAAATTAATTTTTGTTATTTGAAAATTTTTAAATACTACAATTTTATTTTGTCAATTTGGAATTGAAAACAACAAATTAATTTGCTATTATTTCGTTTACTCATCGTTTACCCAGTTCAATGTAAAATTAGCTACACGTCTGCTCAGCGTGGCTTCTTAAGACAATGAACAACAAAGATGGGTGGCCAATGAGTAACCGAACATTTACGGCAAATATAAAGATATATTAATAAACGATGACTCTAGACTAGGACAAGTTTCTTTTATGAGAACACTCTATACTCAAGTGACTTTTAATTGGACTTTATTTCCAGATAAATGCATGTAAAATTCAAGTCATAAAACAATAACAATTAATGGCATTTAGTTGGTTCGTATAAAACAATAACAACTACAGCAATTAAACGATTAACAGCAAGAAAAACAAACAAGTTTGTTCGTTTGCCATGCGTGTGAAAAAAAATATTTATTTATATAAAAAAAAAAAACCTATTAAAAGGGGGCAAAGTGTACAATGAATGTAAAATGCAAATGTTGTCTACACAGAAATAGTGGCTGACGACGCGTCAGTCGGCAACAACAAATTGTATAAAAATAAAAGATAAATGAGCACAACTGCCTGTGTGTGTGTGTATGAGTGTGTGTGTCTGTGTAACAAAAGTAATGGCCAAGCAGAATTGCATTGAGATAGGTCAGTCACACACACGCACACAAATGCAACGAATCGCAAAGCTTTAATAGTTGCGCCGCGCAGCTACAGCGACGCTTACGTTGGATTGCTCTAATTACTCTTACCTAGGGGTTGGCATCTTCTGGCCCCCCTCCTTCCCCCCCACCCCATAACCCCTAACAGTTGAACAAGAATGCCATAAAGCTGTGCAGCATAAAACAAGTTTTTTTTGATTATTTTTTTTCTTCTTCATCTGAGTTTTGTTTGTGTTGGTGTGTTGTAAAAAAAAAAAAACTTACACAATCGCAGCGGTAGAGTTGGACTACCTCCCTCACTCTCTCGCTCTCTCAACGATTCACTTTTCTTTGTGCAATTTCAATAATTTTGCGTGCTCAGAGAACTGAACGGAAAAAAAGCTCTTGCAGCGTTGCAACTGCCACAGAGACGACGACGACATTAAGAAGAGATAGAGACGGAAAAAGAGAGAGAGAGCCGCTTTGGAGGCGGCTCTTTATTTACTTGCACTTTCTGCTGCACTTTGAATACTAAATAGTAGCAGATTTTTGACTAAAATAATGTTTATTAAAAAATTTAATTTTCTCCTTTTTTTTGAAGTAATTTTTTAAAGTCGTTAAATTTTTGTTATCGAATTGTTAATAAAGTAAGAAAGTCGTTCAAGTCCGACCGAAATATATGTAAAAAATATTTAACTCTTAAATGTGACACCACACGAACTGTAAGAGGTGCTCCCCACTATGGAAACTGTTTGAAGTCCCAACCATCGCTGCTGTAATGATTTAGACTAATCTTTCTCAAACCTTCAATAATATGCCGGCTCGAGGTCACACACAACACACCACAAAGGAGGCTATTTGATCGTACAGCTGTTTCATTGGTATCTGTACCAAATTATCAGTGATCTTTGCCACGGTTTTTACTAACAGACAGCAGCTACCTCTCCATGCCAGAGCTGCCCTAATCCTAAACGACTTCATAAGAACAGCGGTAGTCTATAAGTACCCGGTAGTCTATAAGTACCCTTTGTATGTGTATGGGTCCCCATCTTGGCCTTTTTATGTTAGTGATAGAAAATTTCTTCCCACTTTTAACATACAGACCCAAAAAGCAGAATTGCATTTCATAATAAATAAATAAATTCTATAACATTATCTTTAACTTTCGGAAGTTTAGTCAGGAAAGAAGACTTTGTATTTTTCTAAGAAACATGGAAAACGCTTACTTAATTTAATTTTCGTCTCACAAAATAAATGTTTAAAAAACTTAATTATTTCACTTACAATACGTGTTTTGTAACCTTATTTATAAAGCTTATGGAAAGCGTATAAAAATAAATTATAAAACATGTTTAGCAAGCGTCTCTTTTAAGCTTATAAAGATGCTTACTTTGATGCGTGAAATCTTACAAAATGTGCATTTTTATATAAAATTATTTGCTGGGATACTATTATGTAGTATGTTATTGTCTTTAGTTTTTTACACAAACAAAATAATACTTCAAAAAATAAGAACACAATGTTCTTGATTTTAGCCTATAAAATTTTTAGGCTTTCCAAATTTATTGCTGTATAATATTAAAATTCAGTGGAAAATCAAAGACCAAGATTTCCATACTGTATGTCAAAAATCAACCCACACTTTGTAACCAAAGTTTTAGATCCAGGAGGGAATTTTACAAACAGATTCAATCATAGAACTTTTAAGCAGGCTATAGGCTAAGTTATGATTTTGTCTATAGCACGCACAACACCACAAAGGAGGCTAGTTGACTTCATGAATACCAATTTAATCTTCAGCAGTCCTAAAACAATCAATTTAAAACAGATTCAAACTAAAATAATAATAATCACATTTTTCGTAGCACACTTTTTGGAGCTTGCTTTGTAAGTCTATTTTATCATTATCCCAAGAAATTTTGTGTTTGAACTAAGTACAATTTACCTTAAACCTTAAAGCTAACTGTAAGTACGAAATGTTTTTGATTCAAGAACATTTATTCACATTTTAATAATATTTACAGTCGATTTTCTATTCTAGAATGTTTCGTACTTAAACAATGTACTTTCAAGACATTTTAAGTACAACACGATCGTAAAGCTCTTAGAACAATAAAAAAAAAATTAACAATTAAAGACTCTCATAGTTCTCCCATATTTCTACCTTTAGGGGTGGATTTATAAAAATTGGGAAACCATTTGCTTTTCTAATTCGTATATTAACAATCTATAATTTTACGTTATATATTCTCCATAAGTAACAAGTAAAACCGTTGCAGTCGAGTTTTCTCGACTTCAAAATACCCTGTACAATTAACAAACACACACGCACACATACACACAAAAAAAATAATCACGCGCTCTCACACACACACACACACTCACGCGCAAGCCTCAAACAGAGCGCAATAAGTAAAGCGTGAGGTGGGGGGTGTGGGCAAAATTTGTTTCGCGAATAACTTCGGTGTTTTTGCTCGGATCTGATTGTGCTTTTCAAAATAGATACATTAAGGCCCAAGATAATATGTATTAAGCGACGATGTTGTAACTTTAAAATTGTGGCTCTGACAGTTTTTTGCGGTTTAAGGGGGGAGGGGGGAAATTTTGCAAATCTGAAACAAACTTGATCTGCGTACGATATATACCTATGTACATGCAAAAATTTGTATCTCTATCTCTTATAGTCTCTGAGATCTACGCGTTCATACAGACAGACGGACAGACGGACGGACGGACAGACGGACAGACGGACATGGCTAAATCGACTCGGCTATTGATGCTGATCAAGAATATATATACTTTATAGGGTCGGAAATGCTTCCTTCTCCCTGTTACATACATTTGCACAACTTCATGATCCCCTTTTACCCATTTTCAATGGGTACAGGGTATAAAAAGAGAAGTCTTAAAAGCCCCGCGTACTGGCTTACAAACACAATATATGTACTTAGATGCGTTTCTCTCATAAAATGAAGGTTTGAATTAAAAAATGTCCGGACAAAAAATCTAAGTAAACAGCTTTGCTCTGAATTCATTAAGTTAGGCGTTAAGCAAGTCAATAGCAAGGTATGCTTTCAAAAATTGTACTGCTTTATATATTTGAATCGGGGATGAACTGGAAATTTTTAAAGATTCTGGCAAAATTTGTAGGTGTCCTAGATTTTCAAAAGATTTCGTTTTCTCATTTGAAAACCTAAATAGAGCACAAACAATTCTGCATAAATTTACATCTCTAAAAACTAGGGTGCATCCCTTTTTTTTAGTTATGGGTGATAATGTAGTGTGGTGGTAGGGACGGTGGGAATCTAGGCAATGGGTTAAATTGATGTTCAACTGAAATTTGTTGATTGTGTTATATGTTTTATACACTCATGAAGTATAACTTGCCAGCTGGATGTATCATAGATGGCGACACTATCGGTAGATGGCGCAACTTGAACGGGTTGCTTTTGACCATATGAAACCTTTATTACAATAACAGATAATGAGTTACAAAACAGAAAATAATATTTGGGTTGTTTGCAAATTTTTCTCTTCTAGTAAAAATTTATTTGTTGAAGAAGGTAAAGATTTTAGTTAGCTGCGTTGTCCCCTTCTCGTTCTTTATTTCAGCCTTTTCTTTAGTATGTCAATTTGTTTAAATGAAAGCGGAAGTATTCGCATTTATTGTTTGTTGTTTGCGCGATCGCCTTTTTCAAATTACTCTCCTCCTCTTTATAGGTTAGAGAATAATGTTTCTGGTACAATTTTGCGTCACAAAGTGTTTTAATCTCTGGTAAAAACCCAAACTATAATTATACCATGCAATAAGTTACAGTATATTGAAATATTGGTGGTGATTCTAGATGATTTTTGTGTGCTAAACACAAGTTTAAGTAAATTTTAAATTTATTTAAATTTAATATTGAATAGCCCCGAAAGAATTACCAAAAAAAGAATTGATTTTATAATCATAGGTAACTTTTTATTAATATTTAAATCTTTGGCAATATTGCAGCTTTTGGAATTTATAATTGATTGAAATTTGTAGGTATTTAAATAATACCAAAAACATATTTTTGTGGGCTTTTATTTCACTCGATTGCGCAAGCGTTCATTCCTGCTCTCCGTTCACAATTGAAGTACACTAAACCATGTCAACTTTACTCTTCATTGTGTTTAGTAAAAGTAAAAGGTCCTTTGAAATTCCACCCTCAAATCAGACCAGACTTTCAACAGCTGCCACAGACCTATGACAACAAACTACATAATGTCTGTGACCAAAAAAAGCTCAGTCACCCTTAAATACAATACAACCCTCTGTCAAAGCTTTTATGCTAAAAAAAGAGCAAAAACACAGAGCCTTAGAACAATGCAGACAACATGAAAATTATTGCGCAACTTAGCCCCAAAAAAATATACACATACATACATACGTCTAGACAGAGCCAAAACAAGAAAACATAAAAACCTGAATTCAATTTTTTTTTGCAATTGCAATTGAATGCTGTTCGACGCTTTGGTTTTATTGTGACATAATTAGTGAAAGTGAAATTGATCGTCTCTCGCTCTGGGATTTGTATCTCTGTTTATGCATAGACGTCAGGCAGCGCAGCGTGACGTTAACGTAAACGTTGACGCAGCGTCGCAGCCACAGCCGCAGCCGCAGCTTTTTCAGTCAGAGAGTTTCAAATGAAAATGAAATTAAAATTCACAAATGAAAATGAAATTATTGCAAAATCTAAACACGCACACACACACATGTAGGGGTCTCTCAGCTAAGTGCAATGACTTGTGGGGCTCACTACCTGTGTACGTGTGTGTGTGTATTTGTGTGGCATGCGGCCAACCCACATTGCAATGCCCAATTCCAATTAGTATTTTTCAAAGCGCTGTCGAATGCGGGGGGTATTGATGTGGTTGTTATTGTTGTTGTTGTTGTTTTTGTCTGTTGTTTATTGCAAAATGCAAATCTCATGAGGCACAACATGTTGGATATTTAGCCACCTATTTGCAATGGTTTTTGTGGGTCTGTGTGTGTGTGTTTGGGCGTCTGTTTTATTTCTTGTTCACAATGGCAAATGTATTTTGGTTTGATTTAAGGGACAGCAGGAAATATGGAAAAATTTTTGAAATAAGAATTTTTAGTCAGTTTTCGAAGTTCTTATGAAATACCAAAGGGACTAAAATACTTCTTCAAAACGGAAATGGAGCAAACCAATTTCTTTGTCCGTCCGTCTGTCTGTCCGTCCGTCCGTCTAACTATGGTCCCAAATCCCAAAAAGCTGGCCAAAAGTCGAAAAACTAAATATTTTTTTTATTGACTTTAAATGATTGGAATAGTTGCAGTGGTACATCTAGTTTGTATTCTGAGGAGAAAGTGTCCCAACCTGGCTCAGGTATGAACTGCATTCGCGAGCATCGAGCGTACCTCATAGTTTACCCGTCATGCGTCCAAATTAACACAACGTTCAGAAGCGTATATAATAGCGAAAACTTAACCGATTTGCATTCTGCAAAATGGATTCTACGCTAGAAATTAGGTACAATTTAAATGTATCGCTCAAAATTATTATTAACAATGCATGAAATAGGGAATCGTTAATAAAGGTAGAATTGTTTTTTTAGTCACATTCTGAAAAGTCGTGTTAGAAAAAGCAATAAGTCAAAACTCCCATCAGATCCCACTCTCAAATAAAATAGTAATTGTTGTTTAGACAATTCTTCAGAACATAACCAAAAACTAGCCGCAGATAGCTGCAGATTCAGTCCTGATGATGATTTTTGTGCGACAATTGGTTCCGCCATTACGTTTTTTTCCAAAGTGTGACCCCAAGTACAGACTTTCAGCAAAATCAAATGCGATTTAAAGAAAATGTCCGCCATATTGGATCCGCCATTTTGTTTTTCTAATTTTTGACGTCGGATTCGTCATCAGAGACCCCGAAAATCCCCGAGTACAAACTTTAAGCCAATTTAAAAATGTTTTTCGACTTTTGGCCGTGTTTTTGGGATTGGTTTTTTATTTGTGGAGTTTTCAACATTGTCTATATTTAATACAATCCTTAAATAGATTTTGTTTCCCGTCTATAACGTCGAAATTTACAATGAGAACGGTCGAGACCAAATCATACTTTTTACGCTAAAATTATTTTTTTCTGTGTACATCATTAGCCAGAATTTTAAATTTAATTTTGATATATGTTTCTTCGAAATTATTATATAAATATTTTTTGTACAACAGTAACAGCATTTTAAAATCAATGTTTGAGAGAAACAATAAGCTTTTAGTTCGAAAACAGCACGTTTTCGTACCCATATGTAAATAAAGGGCAGACAATCTTTAATTACAATAAAGGACTTTTGGATTCTCTGATTGGTAAACGAATTTAAAGTCCCCTTAAGAGATTCCTTCTAAATGAATTAGAAATCGATCTATACTGTAGTTTTTTTAGATAACCTCTTCAACGACATTCAGGATCTCCATGAAAACATTCCTCTTATCTGATAATTGCGTTCAGTTCAAGTTGAAGTTTTTTTTCAGCTGTATTGTCAGTCCATTCAGCGCAATACTGTGGAAATCTGCGCATTCTTTTAAACGTTCAAACCAGCAGTGACTTGCAAATGTTTCGAAATTTCTCCATTTCTGAGGCGGCCATTCGAAAACTTGTGACTAAACTTCGCATCAAATTTACATTATTGCACATTAAACCATCATCACGAGGAAAATATGGCAGCTGTATCTGCCAGTCATGTTAATGACCGTGAAATATCGATTCGGCGCCGTTCGCAGCAATTTCGAAGCTATTTTAGCACTGTCGAATAAATATATAAAATTAAGTTAAAGGTAAATTTAAATTTTTTTCGATGTTGTTAGGTAGAAGAATAAGGTATATTTAACACGACAACCTCATGGCTCTTTATACAAAAGATATCAGTAGTATATCTTTAGTATATCTTTGCATATAGAACAATATGCATGTAAATTCAATTGCCTTACAACGACTTTCTTAGGACTTCAAACAAGTTGAGATACTTCAATTAATTATAATATACCTTGGGCGCAAACAATCCCCTTTTTCAGACCCAGAGAAAAAACTATTCCAAACTGGTTCTAAGGATTTTGATTCTGTCCAGATACACTAAACTTATGACTCCGCCTTTCCCTAAAAAAAATTGCATTTCTCTTGCTATTTCAATGCGCATGCTCAGCAGTCCAATCAAGTCACAATAAATTAACCTCTATTTGTAAGCCAAATGAATTATGTGAATAACTAACAAACAGACAACAAAACAATGCAACATCAATTCACAAATTTTTTTTCTCATTTTTTTTTTTTTTTTCGGTTACATTTCACTGATTTTGAAAGTGAACGTTGCAACGCGTTGGTGCTGGGGTTGCGGCTGTTGGCAGCGGAATCACGATTTTAGACGCCCAGAGGCAGACAAAGTCTTTTTGCATCAATGCAATGCGCATCTACAGTGGGGCCAAAAATTAGAGAATTGGCAAACAGTTAAAAAAAACAGAAAATGAAATGCCGAACTCTACTTTTCAAAATATGACCTTAAGTAAACTTCATAAAAAAATGGTTCTTCACACAATTTAAATGTCAAGTTAATAAAAAAACTACAAGAAAAGAAGACCAAAAAAACTCCACCCTAAGGACCTTTGTAAAAGAAAAACTTAAATTTAAAAACACATAATCTAAAGCTTTAAAAATATATCTGAACGTCTCACCTACTAGACACATACCCCCTTGAAATAAATGCCCTTGAAAGTATGCTATATTATTAAATATTATTAATTCAGGAAAATATTTAATTTATATTTATGTTTTCACCCAAGTGAACCTTGTGGCTTAATATATATTATTTTATTCCTTATATCTATCTATTAGCGCAATATGATACGAACAAAAACACCAAAGTTATGCACGAAACTATTTTGCTTGTAAAAAGGAGTTGGAGACCAAAGTCAGTGTGCGCCTGCTAGCGAGGCATCACTGTAGCCGTTTAACTATTTGCTATTGAGTTTGTCTTCCACTGAAGTTATTAACATGCCGAGAAGTAACCAAACACCAACAACAACAACTCTAGTCGTGTTTGTTTGCAGTTAATAATGTGATTTGTTGTTATCAGAATGCAGTTTGTGTTGGTCGTCTGTTGGCACGCGTGTCTGATAAGAATGCGATTACCAAAAGGCCACATTCAGGCAAAAGGCTTAAAGAAACCAGCCTGAAAACAAAAACAAGTTGTAACTTGACCCAAGTTTGTGTACCGGCAAAGCTAGCGGCGTGGGTGAAATCCAACAGACATAAATTTGGCGTCGTGTAGCTGCCGTTTTTACTTTTCCAGCGCGCGAGCAAATGAAGCGAAACGTGGGTTTTTTTTCTGATTTTTTTTTTTTTTTTTGGCATGCATCTTATAGATACAGCTGGCTTGCATATCTTTTTGAGTTACATATTTGTAACGTCTGCGGCCAGATAGACAACGACGGCGGCGACATGAACATCTCTCTGTCGCCATGCGTAGGCTGCTGCAGGTGACCCAGTTTTCGCTTTCTGTCTTGTTTTATTTTGTGAAAATTATATGCTGCAAGTAGACTTGTTTTAATGTTTGTGCCTCAATTTATGGCATCTCCGCTATTTCAATCAATTTAACACACATTTGTCCCCGGCCAATTTGCAACACTTATTCAATTTAAATGCCACGTAACGTTTTGCCATCAAAATTCCTACTAAACTAGTTTTTTCTTTCTGCTGCTGCTGCTGCTGCAAGTGATTGTCCGCTGACAGCAAATTTTCTTATATTCTACTTTCAATGCGGCAACAATGAGGCAAGAGTACAACAACAGAAAGTGCATCACTTGTGATTATATATATTTTCTATACGATTTTATGCGCAGTTTTTTTTTGTATTTTTACGAGTTATACAATGAGGCGTATACTTGATGTGGGTAGAATACAAGCATATTGCTCATACGACATGTGAGTTTTGAATGATGAATGTAGAGTTGGAACAGTTTAAATAATACATAATTAAATTTGATAAATCTTTAGGGAAATTATTTAGTTTTTAAAGACATATTTTAAAATTACAAAAAAATATGTAATGAGAATTTGTTTTGCTTAATTTTTTCATGCTTAAGGTTTTTTTCATTTAGTGAGCTCGGTTATAAGTATGAATTTGTACTGACTTACTGTGTGATTAGCGTTATAAATATAAGTATATCAATACTTGTAGCGCTGAGAAGAAACACACTGAGTCCTACGATGCAGGGGCTGATAGACCCTTTCAAGTGGTGGGCCTGACCCTAGACAGCAACCCTAATTAAATTTAATGTAACTAATAATACATTTATGAGGTTAGGCTGTTTCTAGTGCATATAACTTTTAAGACTACATGTGCGCCATGTCAAATATCATGTTCATCTTTGAACACCTAGCATACTAAACTGCAATCAAGTTCAAGTAACCCTTCTAAAATCCTACTTTGGGATGGCTTCTTCTTCATTATCATTTTATCTTTCACTCTTTTAATAAAACTCCGTGCGGCCTGTGGCATTGTCTTGTTGAAACCACATTTCAGACATTAGAAATTCTTCTGACTTTTTGCAGCTTTTGGATTTAATTAAAAATAAAATAAATATGAAATCTTTAATTGAGTCAATAGATGATATATAATTTAATGATTAAAAATGAATTCGTATATTCATTTTGGCATAATCTTTCCAACAGTTTACTGCCTTCGTCATTTTTAAACCAGTACGGTCTTATGATGCCAACGGACCATAATCCACACCAAACAGTGCATTTTTGGAGATGCATGGGCACTTCTTGCAATGCTTCAGGCTATTCTTTACTTCAAATACGACAATTTAGTTTGTTCACGTATCCATCCATTCAATAAGAAATGAGCATCATCGCTGAACAAAGTTTTCCTCTTTCAACTTTGCTAGTGCCCATTAACCAAAAGTTAGCCGTTATTGTAGTTTAAGTGGCTTCAATTCTTGCACCAGCTGTATTTTAAATAGTTTTATATCCAAATCCTTCCGCAAAATTTTTCACGTAGTGGAATAACAGATGACCAATAGCTGCGAACGGCGCCGAATCAATAGTTCAGGGTCATCACTCCGAAAAAAGCGTTATAAAAGCATTTCGTTCTCAAATTTTCCCTTCTTAAAACAAGAACTCCTTCCCCAAAATAAACCAAAAATACCAATCATGAAATGCAGTCCCACTAGATTATCATGTTTAATGTGTCAAACAGCGTAATCGCAGCCTTACATTAATACACCTGCATATTGTATAGACTATAACTACAGTAATAATACCTTATTTAGCGGTCTTCTGTTATAATTCCATCAATTCCTTTGACAAAAGCTGTCAAGATGATGTTATTTATACAGATTTTACCAAGGCATTTGATAAGTTTGGCATAAGCTCTACTCGCCAAGCTTGGGTTTTATTCCTTTTTCGCTTTCTACTACATATGTAGCTACTTCGGGACTTCCACAGCGTCGGGTTCCTCGGTTTTTTACTTTTTATTATTTTTGTTGATGTCATTTTCATGCACTTCTGCCATATGCTGATGATCTTAAAATTTTCCGATTAAATAAATACTTAAGTGATAGGCTCTTGTTATAATCTAATCTAGATACGGTGGGTTCTTGGTGTGCTTTAATATTACTCCCTCTTAATGTTAACAAATGCTTTATTGTTAGATGTAACAAATGCTTCTCTATCAAACTGGTACATTTCACCAGTTAAGAAGATAGAAGAATCATTGCGTCTTTATTTTTTCTGAACGACATTTTTTCTGTCTGCATAGGTTGTCCCACTTGGATAGGTAAGATATACTTAAATGTACCAGGTACAGTAAAACCATTCCTTCTTCATTCAATTTTCCCGTCTCCTTGCCCGTTCGCATGTGCTTTGAATTTGACTCCAATTAATCAGCAATCAAAACTTTACCAGCAAACTTCACCTCTTTAAGGCATTAAATTTAGATAATAATATAAATCAACCTTACTTTTTAAACTTATTGGGGGGTGTCCTCGAAATCTCTAGAGACTTTGGTCTTGGTTGGTTTGAAGTGTAGCTTGACAATTCTTAGCCCATTTATTGTTACATAGATAGCGCCAGCAGAGATAGATGTGTGGCTATTTAAGCCACGTGAACTATTTAGTTTAAAACACAGATTACGTTTTGGTTCGGTTTATTGAAGACGGCGTGTTGCCGGTAAGAATGAGTGTCACACAATGGCGAAAGATAAGTCTATGTGTGGGTGTGAGTTAGACATGTAAGATAAATGAAAAGCGGAAGTATCGAGCATCGATAGTTGTTAGTGATGTGTGAACTAATTAGATGAACTGGATCAGTAATTGGAGCTGGATGAACTGGAACTGGACTTGGAGTAGGTGTAACTGGAGAGTAGCAAGTTTTGGTTAATTTGACAGCTTTTTATTGTCAGGCAAATTTTGATATTAAAACAAATTAAATATTTTATTCATTTAATGCAACCTATTCAGAAAAATAATGTTGTTTGCATTTCCAAAATAAATTTTTTCTAGTCCAAATTGTTTGTTGTGATCAATTTTGCTAAGTCTCTTTCTGGGACACCGAGAATTGCTTTTGGGTTGGAATTTGGTTGGTAGAGATTTTTCGTGTCACTTCCGATTGAGACCGCTGTTAACTTTAAATTAAGTTATATAAGTTTAAGTTTAAGTCAGGGGCGCCCATGCCCATTCCGACGACTTACGACTTACATGAGCCATAAGCCTTCATAAACAGACCCGGCCACCTTCAGCTCATATGAGCCGAAGTCAGTCGAGTTTTTAAGCAAACGCGAGCCGAAGTTATGGTTGTGTGAATCGGTGAGCACTCCATAGCAAGTAAAACGAGTATTGTCTGGAGGAAGCTCTCTTGTTCACCAACACAAGCGAACTTTTTTGTCCTCTCCATTTGGCCGCCTCTGTTCATAAAGCAAGAAAAATTTCATATGCGGGCTCTCCTTTCTTCGCTGCATACTCTTTCTAAGACAAGGCTAAAGTTTTGTTGTTGGCGAGTGCAGACCCGCAAGAACAACATTTTATGTCTCTCTTCTCTATCTCTCCTATGTCTCTCGCAAGCTCGAACGCATCAACAAAGTTGCTTAGCGTAGTAAGCACTCGCCTCGCTCGCAGTGGCTCGAGCTTATTTCGCTATTTACGGCGGCACATACATTTTTTGTGGTTGTTCAAATAATGCTTCGTTCCAAAACGCTATAATTATTTGGAAATTCTTTCATTCTTAAAGAAGATGACTACCGAAAAGAGGATGTTCGATTCTCCTGAACCGTTACGGTATCAGCACGATTCGTTGCTTTTAAAGTGTTCCTCTTCCTCAACTTTTCTGTAAGTGGGTAGCAGCCTCAGTCTCGATCAGAGAATCAGAACGTTTATCAACTGTTGGCCCTACCACAATGCAGCATTTAGCCGGTTGCCCTGTCTCAATGTCAAGTTGTGCATGTTATTGAACCAATTACAGCAGATAAACTTGAAATGGGAGGCAAGAATACAGCATAAATAGCGGCCTTGGAACGGACTGGGATGACACTTGAGATGCATATGTACAATGTACTGACATAATTTATCAATGCGCATGCAAATTCGCTTCGTTTTCTTGTGGCCAATTAATGAAAAAATGCCAAATAAATCTTTGCCTGGGTAGCTGGTGACGCGCGCACACATTCCAGGCAAGTTTCGGACCATAAAGAGAGACGCAGTCATCAACTATGGATGCGGCGGCACTTCATGTTGCAACAACTGCTGCCGCTGCTGCTGCTGTTGCACTTGACTTACTTGCGCTGTCTCTGTCTATCGTTTTGGTATCTGGTAACTGCCATCGCCATCTGCGCAATGCATTTCACTTTCATTATGATGCAGTCAGTTTTTGCCACTAAAAATGGCAACGGGGCAATGCCAATGTGTGGTTTTTCCAAACCGAAATTGAAAAACCAGTTGAGGCTGACTGCAATTTTCCATTCCCCCCCACCGACCCCCCCGTCTTACCCGCGTAAACAGCTGACAGCTGTGCTGAACGGTGTAGGCGTCTCTCTCTCCCTGTCTCTCTTTCTTTTTGTCTCTTGTGTTGTTTTTACTTTCTTCTAATAGATCGTTAGCTGTGCCATGAACTTGCAATTGATTGCTTATTGTTAAATGAAAATGGAAAGCCATTTTCAGTTTTCGGCTTTTCCACAAACAAAAAAAAAACAAAAAACAAAAAAAATTTCAACAAGGGGTCAAGCATTCTTGAATAAACACTATCCAATTTTTTTTTCTTATAATTTTATTGATTCGCCAGCTGAGCAAACGGAAAGCGAAAGTAATTACAGTTAGTCATGCACACACCCACACACACACACACACACACAGATAAGCAACAAAGTTCCCATCAAAAGTTGTAAAGGAAATGCAACCCCAAGTGCAGGGCCCGCTCCCCATTATGACTTTCTCACAGTGTACTACATACATATACATATGTATGTACCCTTTCCCCGCTCCACACGCAACAGAATCAATTTTTATTGGTTACACAACGACGCCAGCAGCAAAAGGAGGTGGAGGAGGAGGAGGAAGAGGAGGCGGAGGAGAAGTGCATTGAACTCTACAACTCTTGACTTTTAATACTTCTTCTTTGGAAATACTCTGAAGATAGTGAGAGAGAGGGCAAGAGCGGAAGAGAAGTTTATGGAAAATATCATTCGGTTTTATGTGGATATAAATTTGTTTCAAATTTTAATATCCTGGAAAAGAAGAAAGAATCCAATGGCCTGGTTTATAATCATATCTTAAGTCTTATTTTGCAACCAATCTAAGCTGATATGAAGCTAGGAAAAGCCAGAAATTTGATTTTTTGTTGCCGATGCCCAAATCCTTCACCGGAGTATGTGATTAAAATTTTACTTAAAGTGTATATAGAACCGTTTTTAATGAACCAGTATTCAATAAATCATTTTTTTAAGTTAATCTCTTCCTCTAAATATGAATGTTATATTCTCTGCATATTACACATTGTATATATGTGTGAGAGAAAAATGTTTTATCAGGCCGTCATCTTGACAGTTAGTCGCCGTTTACTTGACTAGTAGCGCTGTGATATTGACAGTGGATAGAATAGAGAAATGAACATTCTTTATTCGCGCATTGGTTATTGAGAAGCGCTGTGATATTGACAGTGGTTAGAATAGCGGAATGAACATTTTTTAATCGCGGTTTTAATCCCTGATAAGTTTTTCGGAGACACCTTTCTAAAGGCTGTGTTTAGGCTCTATCTAACTATACCTACCAGATCTCACAAAAGTATAATTATTTTAAAGTCAAACCGATAAATTGGGTTCGGAACAGGCTTATTTTGTCCCATTTGATTCGATTTTAGTTTTGGTTTGCTGTGAGGAATATGGTTTACGGATTCAAGCCCTGATCAAAAGCAAAAAAGTGTCACCATTTCCCGACCGATCGGATTTTTAAGAGTTGGTGTTTAAAAACTTATACAAGGTTACAGTCCAGCAGCTAAATGATGTACGTTGCTTGGGTTTTCTAATTTATTGATTGTAGATAAGCCCTGTTTTCTGTTGTTGGTTCACTAGGTACTGTTGACATATCTTTGAAAATCGAATCGGACAAAGTTGCAACCAACTTTAATTTGAAACCTCATCATTAGGTTTTTATTTTCAATATGTGTCGTTTCACTGAGGTGTAAACAACATAGTTTTTGTGTGCACCGAATATGTCGAATTTTTTGCTCACAAAACACAATTTGCAGAAAGTTTACTTCTCAGCTTTCATTTGGAAAAAATCGGTTGAAGTCAACTAAGAATTGAAGCTTTCTTGACTTTCGCCATCTATCAAATTTTAAGCTAGCAAAATTCGCGATCAGCACTATACACCTTTTGTACCGTTTTCATGATAATCTCATTTAATCATATAGGAGTATTTGCAAATTTCTAATATTTTTTAACCGAATCCTATTAAATCTTAATAATAATCTAAGCCCAATTTTGTAATTTTGTAAATTTCACGATTTTTGGAACAGTTCGGTCTATACCACACATATTAACCCTCTATCATTGCAGTCTATCAAATCTTCAAAAAAATTATAGGAGTATCTTTTTTTTCGGTTTCTCGGTTATTGGTCTACATAAAAGTCTTACGTCCTATGAAAATTATGGAAAGTTCGCGATTTGTTGACCGTTTGATCTACAACTCCTATTGTCATCTAATCATCAAGCGCCTCAATAAATATTTCTTAAATAATATTAAAAATTTCGAGATATAACCCATGACTTTTTCCTGATCACCATGAATACATTGTGAAGATCGGTTCAGCGATTTAGACGCGTGCAAGGACAAAATATTCAAACATACTTTTACTTTTATATGTATGCAATATTATTATACTCCTACGCATTTCGGTCGCATTTTGGCCTTCATCAGAGAGTTTGTAGGTTCCTTTTTCTTGTGCAAAATATTTTAAGCACACAAGCCAAGAGATTGAGAGAAGCTTGGCTTGGCCCCTTTGGAGATGTATATCCAATTTTACATTACATATCAGGGAGCCTGCTTTTAATTGTTTACATTAATATACAATCAAATATTACAATGAATTTTATTCGTACATATTATATATCACATGTTCCCTTTACCGACACGACGCGACATTACTTTTGTTAATTTGTAATTGGTCTTATGTCGTCCCATTGTATTTCTTTCGTTTTGTCAAGTGTTTGATTTTATTGTTCCTTCAACCGAACCTTTTCTAAGCAGAGGGATTTTAACTGTGGGTCCGGTTTAATGGACTAAGAAAACCGAACTGAACCAGTTCCGGGGTTTGATTCAGGGCAGATCAGACTTTTTTTATTTAGCTCTTTTACATTTATTACTCATCATTAAGAGCATTTTACGCTTCGGAGTGTTTGAGTGTAATTTCACTTAAGTTCCTCCCGTTAGTGGTTTGTCTCCCCTTGTGGTTGCCTTTAATGTGTGTAAAAAGCTACTGCATATTTCTGTTTGCTTGGCAATTAAAACAAAATTTCATTACTACCCAGAAAAATTTTCCACACAATTCTTGTTAATTTACAAAATATTTTCGTTTTATTTGTCATTGAAATTAATTTAGAATCTCCAACTGGCTTGTACACCGCCGCCATAGTCATTGCGATTATGATCGATATTCCGACTGGCCTGGGCATAGGCATCCACAGTGCCACGTCCATCCCGACTGGTGAACAGATTTTGATTGTACTGAACACTGGCCTCGCGTCCAGATTGGGCATCCTTGCTAGCGGTCAAGACTATGGAACCGCCTTCGGGAGAGCGGGCCAGACGTACCAGAGGCAAATCTTCATACAAATATAGGTCCTCCAATTGTTCAGGTTGAGGATAGGCAGCTACCAGAGCCATTAGACCACAGGCCAGGATGAGGAAAATATTAAACTTGTTTGAAGACATCTTTGTGGGTGAGACGAAATGCAACTGATAATGTTGGGGGTATTGAATGAGGCTTTTATAGGCAGAGTTGAGAAATATGGGGATTTTTTCAGGCGAATAAAACAATCCCCTAGGTTCTGTTATCAGTGAATTAATAATACAAAGCACGTAGCGAAATTTAAAGCTGAGTCAGGTAGACATAAGCTTTATTAAAATAGTTAACCCCTTTAAGTAAATAAATCCTTTAAAGTGTTCACTTTACAGAGCTATCAATCCATAAGATTTTGACATTCATGCCTAAAAACTCGCTAACATTGTCAGCATCAGCTAATCTCTCTCAGCATTAATTCACTGACCAAGGGGAATATTTTATATGCTTTCAAAAGAAATCCCCTTGCTCAAATTCAACTGAACTGATAAGGCACAGAAAAAGAACCTTATAGGAGTTCCCCCCGCAAGGTACATCCCATTGTCTTCCGAGCACAGCTCTGCCTATAAAAGCCTCATCCATTATCCTCAGCAGCATCAGTTGTATTTCGTCTCACCCACAAAGATGTCTTCAAACAAATGCAATATTTTCCTCATCCTGGCCTGTGGTCTTATGGCTCTTGTAGCTGCCTATCCTCAACCTGAACAATTGGAGAATCTCTACTTAAATGAAGATTTGCCTCTGGTACGTTTGGCCCGCTCTCCCGAAGGTGGTTCCATAGTCTTAACCGCTAGCAAGGATGCCCAATCTGGACGCGAGGCCAGTGTTCAGTATAATCAAAATCTGTTCACCAGTCGGGATGGACGTGGCACTGTGGATGCCTATGCCCAGGCCAGTCGGAATATCGATCATAATCGCAATGACTATGGCGGCGGTGTACAAGCCAGTTGGAGATTCTAAATTAATTTTTAACCACGAAATAAAATGACAAATAACACAAAAATATTTTTTTAAATTATCAAGAATTGAATGAGTTGTTTAAAAATATATTCCTACTCAAATTCTACAGAATTGATAAGACTTAGAACGTCATGAATTATACAAAAGCTTCGCTTGCCTATAAAAGCCTCATTCAATATCCTCAACAGCATCAGTTGTATTTTAAATAACCCACAAAGATGTCGTCAAACAAGTGCAGTATTATTTTCATCCTAGTCTGTGTTCTAATGGCTTTTGTAGCTGCCTATCCCCAATCGTTGCCTGTAGTACGCCTTGCACGCTCTCCCGTAGGCTTGACCGCGAGCAAAAAGGCGCCAGCTGGACGCGAGGATTATCTATATACCAAACCCTATGAGCATGACTATATTGATGACTATGAGCAGAACGAAGTGCAATCTGGAGATTATAATGGAATAGATGAAACAGATGATTATTATGATGATTGAATTGCAACTTCAGCTTGCTTTTGTTAAATTGCCCAAAAAGATGCGCTTAGTATAGATATGTAATTAGTTTCTTTCGGCAGAAATAAAACAGATTCTGTAATTCGTTTTTAAGTGATATCTCCTGTCCAGAGGCGTAACATTGGGGAAAGGGGGGGTTAAGCCCTCCCTCCTCCCGGAGGATATTTTTATATGCAAAATATTTTACTTAGAAAATAAGAAACTAAATAGAAATTAGTCAATGTTTAGTAAACATTCTCAACAACAATTGTTATGTTACAAAGTCAACGCGGTCTTCCATGGTTTCTATTTAAGTGAATTATAAAAAATACTCCGGTTTTGTACCTTTTCGTAAAATATCAAATAAAAACAAGTAAGACCATTGCAGTCGAGTTAGCTCGACTTCAAAATACCCTGTACAATTGACAAACACACACATACACAAACAAACACACACTCACACATACACACAAACGCGCCCTCACACACGCGGGCGCAAGCAGCAAACGTAATGCGTAATTAGCAAAGCGTGGGGGAGGGGGGTACAAAAATTGTTTCGTTAATAACTTCTGTGTTTTTGCTCAGATTTCAATGTGCTTTTCAGAATAGATAGATTATAGGCCTAAGATAATATATATTAAGCGACGATGTTGTAACTTTAAAATTGTGGCTCTGACAGTTTTTTGCGTTTAAGGGGGGGGGGGGGGGAAATTTTGCAAATCTGAAACAAACTTGATCTGCGTACGGCCTATACCTATGTACATGCAAAAATTTGTATCTCTATCTCTTATAGTCTCGGAGATCTACGCGTTCATACAGACAGACGGACAGACGGACAGACGGACGGACGGACAGACGGACAGACGGACAGACGGACAGACGGACATGGCTAAATCGACTCTGCTGTTGATGCTGATCAAGAATATATATACTTTATAGGGTCGGAAATGTTTCCTTCTCCCTGTTACATACATTTGCACAACTTCATGATCCCCTTTTACCCATTTTCAATGGGTACAGGGTATAAATACAATTTTTGAGCGACTTAACCACAAAGCCTAAATGTAATTGCATTTCCAAGTTCATAAAGCCAATAGCATAGTACAAATTGATGTACATAAATGGTCTAAGTGACGTGTATGACAATTTTTGATTTAAAAAGTAAAAAAAAAAAATTTGGACTATACATCCCGACAAAGTTTATTAAACCGTTCTCCACGCGCGCTTCCAAAAAAAATTTCCCTGCGGCACTCTTTTTTTTTTTTTCCAATTTTACGTTCAAAGCAGGAATTATAACCGAACTGAGTTTCGGTTTTGGTCAAAGCATTTAAATTTGCCTAATGTTTTGTTAAACTTTACAGGAATCAGTATTGTATAACCGTAATCAAAATTGGCCGAGTTCTTTACCGCAATCGATTTGTTGACAAAATATGGATGCCTTTTAGAGCCTTTCCATGTTTTGTGTGTGTAAATGAGTTTGTGAAAGAAAATCGCACTGGGCTTTTGTTAATTCTCTTTCCACCTCAGAAACACTGAAATAGTTTTATGAATCAACCTTTTTGTACTATTACCCGCGTTTTAAACATTTTTGCGACGGTAAAAGACCTTTGTGCTCAACCTAAAATTTTATAATATGTATAATTATGACATCTTTAAAAAAATCTTGAAACTATGACCTTTGTTTTCGCCTTTGAAATATTTTATATCTGTATACATATATCTGTAGTCCGACTGACTGACTGACATATTATCAACCCACATCTAAAACTGCTTTTCGTAGATATCTAAGATTTGGCTTACCCCTTCGTTTAGTTATACAAGCGTACACTAAGTCCGCATTTACACGGTGAAGCAAACTTCATGAAGTTCTTCATGAAGGATTTGTTTGTAGAGAAGAGGTGTGGGGGGGCAGTCGAAGCAGGCAAAGCTTCATGGCCTAGCTGGGCATGCAGTTTTTCGATAGTTTCTCTTTGCTAGGGTTGAGTTTTTGGTTGATCGATAACCTGAGCTGATCGAATTAGCGCGGCAGTTTTGAAATTGTCTCACGGCAGTTCAATAAATTTAAATTGAATTGCACTTCAAGCGCAGCCTCGAAGTCTGTGATTCCTAAAGTCCTTTTCGTGACTTCAACTACAGCCTTTATTAATTTTACTGCTATTTGACTCAATTTCAATATTGTTAAATTACAATAAAAACGTACGATAGCTTGGCAAAAAAAAGGGTTGCAGTGCGATAGTAATCGGAATGTACGAACAAAAGGAAAAACTTCATGATGCACACTTCATGGTGTAAATGCGAGCGCAGTTTTGAAGATGCTTCAAAACAAAATCGAAGAGAGCTTCATGAAGCAAACTTCACCGTGTAAACACGGACTAAGAAAGAAAAGAAACGCTGAAGAAAAGTTTGTATGGGCCACATAGAATAAACTGTGGCGCTCAATTAATATTGTGAACTAAGTTGATTTGCTAAGAGCGCGAGAGTGAGTGCGAGAGGGAACGACTCACAATTATACAAATTAGATATGAGTTGTACGATTTTGTCTTGGCTTTCTGAGACAGATTTAAGCTGCTATGAGAGACATGTGTTTGAAAGAAATAGCAATTAACAAGAGAGACAAGGAGAGGGAGTACACACAGAACGAAATGAGGGGGGTCGGAAAAGAGTGAGGGGAGTGAAGGGCTGTGGAGGAGGGGGTCAGTAATTGCAGGAGCAAATTGTCACAACAAGTCGATTATGTTCTACACAAAACGTATGGAAAAAGCGAAATCTCCGAAAAACTTCACCCAGAAATCATTAGACTAATATGAATTCCTCCATTTAACTTGATCCAGATACGGTATTTCGAATAAATAAAAAGAGAATTTCAGTCCTGTTTGAAAAGAAAATCTTTATTAATATTTGAGGTCGATTTGTGCCAGCTAGGAATTCTTCTTAGACCCATTGCTTTTTGATTTGATTTTTTTTTAGAATTTTCCATTGATTTCGTTTTTGCTATACGCTTTGTTAGATATAAGATAAGATATAACAGCCTCTGTAATGGTCATATGGTAGTGAGAACGTTCTTTAAAAGCTTTTTAGTTTACTTAAACTTTAGAAAATAACGATAATATCGATATATCGATGTTTTCTGGAGGCGATATATCAAATATCGATATTTAAAAGTTGGATTTTTGATATTATCGATATTGATATTTTGAGAAATATCGACAACCCTAGTTGCTATTAGGGAAACTTGTTTTTATATTTAAAGAAAAATTTTTTATAATTATTAGTTATAATATAACTTATGTTATAAGTTATTATAACAAAATGGCACTTTGTTGAAGTTTTATTGAAATTGATTGTTTTTCTTATTTTTGGAAAAAACTTAGGATTCTATACATTCCGAATTGTGGGCAAGCAATGCTGATGCTGCTGTGAAATCAACCATCTTATGGGCAGGGGACGTAAAATTAACTATGTGGTCGCGAGGGAGAGGCATGTATTCATCATACAATTGACGGAAGTGATTATTATATAGTTCTGGAATTTTCGAGCGCTTACAAAAAATTTGGAAAAAATTTGTGCTTATTGCAGGCAGCTAACGCGCGAGTGTATGTGCGCGTTTATGTATCTGCGTGTGTGTCTCAATTCTACAGGGTATTTTGAAGTTGGAAAACTCGACTGCAACTTGTTTTTTCTTCAACTTTTTAATTCAAGTTTTTTTTGTTAAATTTTCTAGTACATAACTTTAAGCACTTCTACTTTGACAATTTTTGATACACACAAATTTTATGTGAAGCCTTACATTCTTGACGAGATTTCTTAAAGTCACTAACCAGTTCCATAAAAGTACTACAAATAGTCCGATTTGGAAAGTTTTGGTTTGACGAATCACTTTTTCCACTTCTCTAAAACATGGAACAGCTTTTTTAGTTCACCACTAAGTTTATTTTTGATGTTTGGGAATAAAAAGAAATTATTGGGTGTGACATCAGGGCTGTATAGCAGATGACCCATCAATTCGACGTTTTGGTCAGTCAAAAATTCGCTCTTGTGACGTAATGTAAATTGTGTGTGAGATCGCATTGTTATAATGGTGAATGATTCGTTTTCTGCGGTTAATTTTAAGAATTTTGTCAAACAAATGGGCGTAAGCTACTCAGAATTGACCTTTCTACGTATCTCAAGCGAAACAGTGGCCACACTACCGAAGAAACAGGCGAACATTTGCTTCGCAGTGATTCGTGCGCGAGATTCTTGTTGGGTTGCGGTCGATTACATTCTTGATTTTGGCTCATACGCATATATCCATGATTCGCCTCATGTGATGATCTCTTGTAAACGTCCTTTAAAGAACCGCAATTGTATTTTTTTAGAATATCTTTTCACCAACCAAAACTAACAATTGAATCCAACGCGAACAAACATTTTTAACGACAACTGCATCAATTTCCACTTCTCGTTTCATTAACAAATCCCTTTGAACTTTTTTTTTGTGTTCATTGAAAATCCTCACATCATTTTTTATGAATACTAAAAATCTCCATTCATCAGTGCCCCAATTTCAGTCTCATTATCAACAAAATTTATACACGTTTTGTAATCATTTGGTAGGCCTGAGCGGGGAGGTGCGGGTGCGTTGGTTTTTATAACTTTTCTTTTCTAAACGGCCTACGCAACAAATTTCAAGATAACGCACCAACCGGCAAAACCAAAACGAATCAAATAAAAAAATAATAATAAAAAAAATAGAATTTAGTTCAAACAAGTTCATTGACACAGAAAGAAAAAATCAAAATATAAAGTGGGCTGGTGTTATTTTAGTTTTCCGCGCCGCCAATCTATTTACGCACAATTTAGTCTTTTATTATAAAGTTTTTGATTTTTGCTTATCGATAGCGCAGCTGATAGCCAAACGGTTTGCCCTGAACTTGAATTTTGTGAAAGTAAATTTTCGGACCTCAATTCTGCGACAAGAACTGATTTCTAATCAGCATTTGGTTTCAAGTGTAGTAATTAGATTTGAATGCGAAAGTCGGGAGTGGAGTGCCCATGGATCATTGGCGGGTGAAAGTTTTTTTTTTGTCTTTTATTATTCGCGCTCTAGAGCAGCTTATCTAATGAATATCAAGTTTTTCGGTTTGTCACCTGTGGCTATTCCCCAAAAAAAACTTTGAAATAGAAAACCCAAAGCAGAAACAGCTAAAGGCGACACGTGTGTGTGCCAAGTTTTGTCGAGTCATAATTGAAACTTTGTGGAAGCCTATTAAAATTTTCTGCGTTTTTTTTATGTACTGAAGAAATTAATATTTATTCATTGAGAGCGTTTGGCAAATTGTGTAGCTGAATGAATGACGTTTCTGTTTTCTGTTTTTTTTTTTGTGGCAAAGGCAGCCATTTGGCTAGATTCAAGAAAAATGCGTGGCGTACGCACGCCTTCAAAATAAATTATATATGAGACGGCAATGATATATATAAATGAAGAAAGTATATATGACAATATGAGACTCTTCCTTCTCTCTTTCTGTTTATTTTTAAAGATTTATTTGCAAAATATTGCGAAATTTCCAATTTTTTATGCTATATTTTTATTGCGGTTCGACTCTTGAATTTTATAAAATAATACTTAGACTTCTTAAAACTTTTTGTATAATTTAAAAATGGCGGAGGGAAACAATTGCGAGATTCATGAATTGCGATTATACCTGCGTCGATATGGACATCCAATGGTGTTTCTGTGGGTCCGATTCTCAGTCTGTTAGAAAGTGTCGATCTCAGAGACTATGTCCGAGGTGAGTGATTGACAGTACACAGAAAAAATTTTATCGGCAAAATGCTCCAACCCACAATCGTGGGTTGAACATACCGTCTGGTACTGTAAAAGTGGCACAATACATAACGTAATGATTACGGTAACAAAGTAGATTTCAACAAGAAATGACATTTGAAAATGCTCCAACCAACAAAAATAATTAATTTTTCCATTTTTAAAGTAAAACTCATAAGTGGAACACAGCATCAGTTACAAATATCATAAACAATAGAAATACCACACAACACAAAGTAAGTACCTCATACTAATTTCGAAAAACATCGAGTTATTAATAATTTCATACAAAGTTTTCTTAATCCGGGGTGACTCGATCTCGGGGCAATGGACTGTATCATGATTTGAACGCCATCTTAATTGGCTCGACTCTCACACGGGCTTGTAGTAAGGCATCATAAATCTTGCTTGTAAATAAAAATTAATTCTTGTACCTCGCACAAATATGAATTCATGAAATTCTCAAGTTCAAATTCTCTCATAATATAATTTTTTTAAAGTTTACCCTTAAATGGTAGCTTTTACTGATGACCAAAAAAAATAACAACAAAATATATTTCCTAGTGTTATGTAAGAGGCACTAATTCTTGTTCCAAGAGCACGAAAAATTCTCAAAACAAAAGACTTAGATTAAATATTTGAAGGGGGGATAGGTGTGAGAGACCCAATCACCCTCCCACTCACCATCCACCACCACTCACCAGCGACATAGTTCAAATTTATTTTTTCTTACTTCACTGGGGCTTCATCTCGGTACTTGAAGAAGGACAGCTTAGCCCGCTCGACTATAATTTATAAGCTACACGTTGCGTGGAATTTATATTTAAGAATGACAATGATAGACTAAGCATGCGTTCTCCCTTTCTCTCTCTCTCTCTCTCTGTGAGAGCGTGTCCAACGCTATTCTCATAAGCAAGGTATACTAAACAAGGTCGGCTAACTTTGTGTCAAAGAGAGCGAGAGCGCGAGAATAATATATTTCAATACAAAGCCTTCTAAGCTTCTAAGTAAAACACAACAAATTCGTCCGCGGAGATGCTTTGCTTTCAACAGTTGCTTACAGTCAAGACAGCGAGAGAGTGAGTAGGCCTACATTGTTTAGTATACCTTGCTCTCAAGGTTCGCTTGCCCTCACTCCCCTTGCCCATATAAACCAAATTTTATAACGAATTTAGCTCGATTCCAAGAGCGAAATTCTTGAAAATTCAGAAACGAATCCATTTTGTTTCAAGGGCATTCGTTTTCTCTTAGTGTAACTTTATTCTTGAAGGATGGCAGTTTTCGTCGATGTAAAGCAAGCGTTCGATTGTGTGTGTCATGAAAGAATGTTGTGCAAGATAAAGAGTCTTTTTCCACCATGGTGTGCAGCTTCCTTACTGACAGGACGTTTTCTGTTGTCCTTGATGGAGCTGAATCGAGTACAAGAACTATACGTAAAGGAGTGCTTTTGATTACTTTTTACTTTGAGATAACATTCCCAGGAATGACCCAGAGGAACTCTCTCTTGCCACCTGTGCTGATGGAACCATTTTGGTCAGACATCCCTGTGTCTACAACGACACGGAATATATATAGCCAATTTTGTAGATGGGCAAGGCCTGAAATATTGATATCAATCAAGCGAAGACTGTCAATGTCATCTATACGTTAAGCTAAGAAGACTGCCCCGAAGCTTTCATGGAAAATCAACGTCTAGGCCATTTTCAAGGGCACCTTGACAGGCGCCTGACTTTTGTGTTGCATATAAACTAGCTCACAAGGTCCCTGTAGAGAAGAGCTGCTTAATTGGGATGGCTGATTAACAGCAGAAACAAAAAGTCATTGAAGAACACGGTACATATGTACCTACAAGGCAATTATGTCACTATCTGGTGTGCCTTGATACATGTGCACAAGAAGGCTGGAACAGGAACCAAATGTCCTAATGATTTTCCGAAGGAATGTTGCACAGATTCGTTTTAAGTCCTGTTTATTGGAGACGGCGTGCTGCCGGAAAGAATGAGTGTCACAGTGTCAGAGTATTGAGCATCGATCTGGACATGTGATTCCCCCCTTAAATCCCCCCTTAAACAATGCGTGGAGTCCACTGAGTTAACAGGGAAGTTGACGCTGTTGTGTGTGGTTCCATGTGCACGAAGACTCAAAAGGTTGAATGATTTGGTTGCGTGACTACATGTTTGCCATAGACCAGAAGATTTTAGCTGAATGGTAAAACGGATGGGACTGGACCAAGGGTAAGCCAAGATGTAGGAGCTTTCGAATTCTGATATGACGTCTTAATGTACATATGGATGATCGTTTTTGTTCGCTGCGAAAAGTTTGAGACCTTTGTTGATGAGTTAATTAAAAAACTCTTTTTTATTAGGTCGTTGATGTTTCTGGGCATGCTTATATGCGTGTATGAGCATATGTGTCGTTGGTGCGCTTATGCATTTCTTAATGAAGACCTATTGTTGTGAATTTGTTTGATGTTTTTTGCACTTTTCACTTATGCTGTATTGTTGCTGATCCAATGCGCTTTAGGCGAGACGCCGAAAGCTTCAGACTTTCGCCGAAATTACACATCTTGTATTAAATAGTATCAAGGCCGAAGGTTGTCCATAGCGCTACTATAAATCGCTGTTGGCACAACTACCGAGAGATTAAACAATTTTTGCCCTAAGCTCCAATACTGATCATTCCATTTTACACGATCTCTTGACTGTCAGAAAGATTTGTGCAAGTTTCAGACTACTTAATGGACCATAAAAGTTAATTTACAAATTGAATAAAAGTCTCTAGTAAATTAACTACGATAAATTAACAAAAACTGTAGCACACATAAATCACATTTGCTATTTCCACGCCCGTTTTTTTTTTTTTTTTGAACAACAAATACGTAAGCTAGGTTACCAGCCCAGAGAAGAGAGTTCTACTTATGACTAGCTGTGGAGAGCAACTTGAGAGGCTGGCAACTGTTGTTGTTATTGTTATTGTTGTTTTTGCTTGTGTTCTGGTTGCGTTTAAGTCAAGTTCAAGGACTGTCAATTAAATTGAAATCACTTGCTAAAGACGCGACGCAAGCAAAACAAGCTTCCAGATGGACGGGGGGCAGAAGCAACGCGATGGACTGTCAAGTTGGAGACGTTCTTCTCTTTTCGCTGTGTGTGTGTGTGTGTGATTCGATTTTGCACGCAGCTCGCTTACATTTGTAGCTGTTGTTGCCGGATGCTGCGTAATTTTTAACTTTAAAGTAAACAAGTCAAGTGCCACATCTGGTTATTAAGCATAAGTCTGTCAGCTTTAGAGACAATTAAAGCCTATCAAGACAAAATCCCTACTGTGTTTTTGGGCCAACTTTCGGTTTTCAAAACTTAATCGAAGATTTTAGCCCAGCTGGGCTGAAAAATGCTTTAAGTAAATACATAATTAATGTGGAAGTTGTTGTGTTGGCTTTTGACACAAATTAGCATACAATATTATGTACATATGTTTTAGTTTAGAAAAACAAATGTCAATTTAACCGAAAGGAAGCGCCTGGAGGCCAAAAACGGAAACTCACATCAGCTTGAAATTGGCGTCAGGTGGAAGACAAGACGACGGCCGCCTGCCAATATTTTTGCCAATAAAAACCATTTCGCTTCGTTTCGATACTCAATTTAATTTTTTGTGTTGTGGCTTTTGCTTTTGTTTTTTAGAATTTTTGTATGCCAAGAATTTAAATTAGTAGTAAATCTGGTTTTTTCAGATTTCGGGTTCTCCCTCTCTCTCTTTCTCTGTCTTACTCTGTCTGCTCAATTCTTGTTTTCCGTTCATCTACTTCGACTTCGTTGCTCTTTTCTGCGACGTTATTACAGGTGAATTTTTGGTTGGTTACAAAAAAAAAGTTGGCTTAAAACACATGGCCAAAAAAATGCTGTCTAGCCATTGGCTGAAGAACTAGAAATCAAATTAATTCAAAAGAGAATTTATTTAGAAGGGAAAATTTTTGAAAGTGAAAAAAACAAAAACAAACAAAAAATTATCAACCCATCAAAAATACAGCGGAAAATAAGTCAGGATAAATATTATTTAAATGTTGTGACATTATATTCGCTATCTGCCCAAAATTGTTGTTTGTAGATCTTGTTGTTTTGCAGTAGGAGGAAGAAAAATCAGAAAATTGGAATTAAGGCGAATAGAAGTACGATTGACGAATGAAAGAAATGTGGAAAAATTGACAGACATAATAATATGGAAAAATGGACGAAAGTAGGGGGAAAAGTAGAGGTGAGGAATAAAAAACCAAAAAAACTAAGCGGTTTTGAGGTTTTCAAAGAATATATATAATATGTCTCAAATTGTAGACTGTTGTAGCTTCGAATGATGTACTTGATAAAATTACCCTCTGGGCAAAAGAGAATGGTTTGGGTTTGAATCCATTAAAATCAAAATGTATTCTCATCCACAAAAAACCTGTTGATACAAGTCTGTTGCCAAAATTGCTTCTAAATAATAACCCCATTCAATACGTGGAACAGGCAGTAAATCTAGGAATAATGTTTAAAAACACTTTGTCGTGGAGCAAGCATATTTCAACAGCAACTGGTCGGACTTATGGGCTGCTACTGCAGCTCTCAGTGTCACAGTTGTTCCTGCCTGTTAACATCAAGTTTCTTATTGCAAAAATGTTTTTGGTGCCCACCCTATTTTATGGTGTGGAAATTTTTGGACACTGCGACTCGAGAGACATGCGTAAATTAATGTGTTTAATGTTGAGCGTATGGAACGTACATCTCATCTGTCATACAAGATATTGAACTTAGCCTTACGACGTGGATTGATCTCAGGAATCATAAATTCTCAGGAACCTTCTTATTTATTTCAAAAACTAAGACCTGCTCTCTCACAAAGAACCAATAATTTTATTTGTCCCAGAACTAAAATGCTCTGCTCGGAGAGACAGTTCTTTGTAAATGCTATTCGTCTGTGGAACGATTTACCTCACAACAGCAACGTCGTGAGTGTTGTTGATTTCTGTGACACCGCTGATTATTTTTTCGAGAATAAAAATCCCTTGGTCAAAAACCCTATTTTTCCGGAACCGTAAACATTGTTCATGTAGGCAATTTTAAAGCACCGTCTGGTGTTAAAAATTTGGAAAAAAATTTTATATAATTTTTACTAACTTTTTATACCCTTGCACAGTGGGTCGAATTCCCAAATAATTGGCATAAAGTCGTGTGTTGCAGATATCGAGTTGAAACTTTGTACTTTTAATAGATATAACACCTATAATATTTAAACGAAATGTTAAGTTAATTTGACCACGCCTTCCCCGACCGCCCTTATATGGCAACACTGCGTATACGTAATCTGAAAACAAAGTTTTGAGAACTGTGAATAAAATGTTAGAGTTTAAATTAAAAATGAATTTCCAGTAATTTATAGTCAAATTTGAAGCGTACATTCCTTTAGTTGGCCAAATATCTGGTTTTTAAAAGCGGTAGAGTTGCCGTCCATACGTCCAGCAGCGTTGCATGACAGAGTTTAAGCTCATTTTCAAGTTTAAAGCACCGCAAAAGCCGCAAAAAGCCGCAGACAGGATAATTATAATCTTTTAATACACACTTTCTACTTTATTTTGATATATATTACAAAACACACAAACACGCACAAAGTTAGTTCTGCTCCACAGAAGACTTGCACTTTGGTTAAGTTATCTCTGTTTAGGGACAACACGAAACAACACAATTTAAAGCAACATATTAAACATTATCCAGATATGCTTCCATTTATTTATTCTACATACCCTGGCCTTTATTATCCATATTTTGGCAAAAATTTTTGTGCAACTTTACACGATGTGCAAGTTCTCAAAGTTAACAAATAGTTGTCGCCAATTTTATCGCAACAATCACTGCACTCAACACCTGACTTCGATAACACTAGTTTACAAAAATAAAAAAAAAAAATGACCCATTTCAGCTGAAAATTTTTTTTAGTGTAGTTTAGAATGGTGATCTAAAAAATCGATTTCAAAAATTTTTTCATGGCTCCGTTTTTGAAATATTAATTTTTAAAATTTTTTTGGTAGGTACTCTTACATTTTGAGCCATATCTCAGTTCATAATTGTCAGATAGAGTCAAGTAAGAAATAAATCGAAAGGTAATGGAGCTGCCAATAATTGCGTGGAGCATTGTTTTTAAATCGGTTCAGTAGTTTGAATTCAACAACCAAGAATATTTCAAAAAAATCGATTTTTTGCTCGAAAATCCAAGAAATTTAATTTTTAAACAACTAGAAAAAATATAAAAAATACAAAAAAATTATTTTTATTTTTTCTACTTAAGAATCGCACTTTTACGAAGAAAATAAGGTATTTGTGAGGAAAATCGTGTAACACGTACCATAGATGGATCAAATTGAGTAGAGGAACTAACAGTCAAATTTGAGTATATTGTGTGTTTCCAAAAATTAACATTGTACTTTTATTCGTTTTTTGGTCAAATTATGAAGTGAACGAAAAGCCAGAACAAAAATAAAAATTAAAAACGAAACAAAAGTCGAAGCAAACGAAAATTTATTTTAAAATATTCAGGAAAATATCACATTTTTTTGCACTAAATTGCTTACAGCTCCTGTGTTTGTTCACAGATTTTGATCATTGATATCTGTTTTTCTTCGTAGAAGTGCGGTTCTTATGTAGAAAAAATAAAAATAGTTTTTTTGGATTTTTTTATATTTTTTCCAGGCGACCAAAAATTAATTTTCGAGCAAGAAATCGATTTTTTCGAAATATTTTTGGATATTGTAGTCAAACTAATGAACCGATTTAAAAACAATGTTCTACTCGATTACCGGCAGAAAAATAACCTTTCGATTCTTATCTTGCTTGACTCTATCTGACAATTATGAACTGAGATATGGCTTAAAATGTAAGAGTACCTACCAAAAAAATTAAAAAAATTATATCTCAAAAACGGAGCCATGAAAAAATTTTTGAAATTGATTTTTGAGATCACCATTCCAAACTACACTAAAAAAAATTTTCAGTAGAAATGGGTCTTTTTGGCTGTAAACTAGTGTAATCGATAACAATTTCAGGGTTGACAAACTATCGAAAATATTATTCGATTCTTTGTACCTAGACTATGTATTTTTAAGGTGTATTATCAAAAATGAGTTTTGTTTCCATGAAATTTTCGACTTTATGCCAATTATTTGGGAATTCGACCCACAGTGCCTTGGAGAGGGTTTATGAAATTGTCCGGATGTTTGTAACGCATAGAAGGAAGCATCTCCGACCACATAAAGTATATATATTCTTGATCAGCATGCCGAGCTGAGTTAATATAGCCATGTCCGTCTGTCCGTCCGTCTGTCCGTCCGTCTGTTTCTATGCTATCTCCTCCGTCAGTTTTAAGCCTATCGTAACCAAACTTTGCACGAAGTCTTTTGGTACAAATACGCTGCACATTTGTAGGAACCGGCCGGATCGGATGACTACAGCATATAGCTGCCATAGGAACGATCGGTTGAAAAACTAGTTTTAGTGAGAAAAACTTTTTTGTTTTCAATGTTATCGCTCCCAACGCTCGTATTTATAAGTTTTTAATGATTTTACATAATTTCACCAAGCCATGTCGAAATCGGACAACTATATAGTATAGCTGCCATACAAAAGTTAGGTCTGAAAAAAGTCTTAGTGAGAAAAACTTTTTTGTTTTCAATGTTATCGCTCCCAACGCTCGTATTTATAAGTTTTCAATGATTTCACATAATTTCACTAAAATTTTTTGAAATCGGACCTCTATATAGTATAGCTGGCATACAAACTGTCAGGCACATATCAAGCTCCAAGGGTATATAAACTTCGGTCGAGCCGAAGTTAGCTTGCCTCTATTTTTTTTTTTTTTTGTTACTAATTTGGAATCATTTTTGGGACAATTTTTTACCAACTTTTTGGTTTTTTTTTTAAAACGATTTGATTGCTTTTAAACAGACTCCCTGAAAAAGGCAGCAAAGTCTTGCCGAAACGCGTAGGAGAACAGCTGTGTTTAACTGCAGTGAAGGAAAGTAGGAAAGTCCAAAACAACACCAGTGAAAGAACAAACATCGGAAGCCATGGTGTCTAGTATCTTTCGTTCATTTGGCAAAAGTTTTTGAAGTTTTCATATTAAATAGAGTATATAAATTTCATATTTCATAGTAAAATTTTACTAGATTAGTTAAACAATATGTTTAGTATTTCAATTGTAGCTCTCGCCCACTGAGAAGACTTCATGAAGTGTTTACTTCATCATTAAATCTCATCTTAGTTTCGCGTCTGTGTGAAAATTGCAAAAAAAAAGTGTCTCATGTCTCAATCTGCTACACAATTTAGGAGAGTTTTATTAAAATCGAATAAATATTTCGTAGAGCTGCCATAAAACAAACGGGCAAGGAAATGGTCAAAGTAGTGGCGCCATCTATTAATGACTTTGAAAAATAACTCAGCTGAGAATGTTCAACGAAAATCATTTAAACCCATACGGACTATATAGATTCAGCTTAAAATAAATATAATTTAAGTGAGTTTAATTTTTGTTCCAGCATTGCATTTCCCTTAGCTTTTCAATCAATTCTTCTTTTATGACATCAATATGTAAATTCTAACGTTAAGTAAACAGAAAAATGCAACGCGCACTCAAAATATTTCCTAAATAAACTCAAACAAATAAGAAATAAATGGCTGCTTAAACTTAATGATAATTGCACACCAAATGGGTCATATTTATATAAAATTTACAACCCTTTTTTTTGGCCAGAACAAACATTTTCGAATGTGGCTTTCTTTTGTAGTAACTTACTTAAATTTTTTGTGTTAAAAGTGAAACTCATATTTAATCCTTAAGAATTCTGGAAAAAAAAGCGGAGCTTATAAACATTTACATTAATTAAACAATGTTTATTGATTGTTGTGTTGTGCCGCTTTTAAATGCTGTACTTTAGCATTTATTTATGCATTTGGTTTTTTATTTTCGTGCGTTTTGCATCTTTATCTGTGCGTATTTACTTTGGATTTTACATTTTAACGAAACGAAATGTATTTCTTGTTCTCGTTTTTTCTTTTTTTCTTATCATTATTTTTTATGTTTACTGTGTTGTGCCCTCTCCTTTTGTTGCCTTTCCATTCCTTTCCTTCTTCTTGTGTTGGGAAGCATTTAAGAAATTTCTTAACTCATTACGATTTCACTCAATACAACGTATGATTTTTGTAGGCCGCCGTACCTGCTGCTGCTGCTGCTGCAGCGATCCACAAAAATTACATGTTTCACTTTCTCTGGCGCCTGAAAAGCCCCACCGAAAATCTTCAAAAAAAAAAATCCAACAACCTCCGCCGCAGCAAACCCAATGAAGAACGCACAAGATAAATGCTTAGACAGCTTCCTCAGCTGGCATTTCGAAATATTTTTCTTTCTCTCAGAATATTGTTGTGTTTTTTTTTTTTGTATTTATTTTGTTTCCATTTCTTTTGGCATCATTAAAAAGGGAAATTTCTTTTGGGGCACACACAAAAGACGCAGGTTATCAGTGTGTGTGTGTGAGTTTGAGTGTTTGAGTGCCTGGTCTCAATCAATTTTAAAATCAACCTTCTGATTTTAGGGAATAGAAGTTTTTACAAAGGGCGAGTTAAAGAAACCCTTGTTTTATTTACATATACTTGTGTATAGCTTGCTTAACTACTTTGTTTGGACTAACGTTTAAAATTTTACGTTAATTTTATCGGTCCATACCGGTACGTACCGGTATACCGGAATCAAATAGAACCAAAACAAAACCTTTTATCTAAACGGAAGTTGTGGTACATACCAGAACCGGATCCAAACTCGATTCTATTTGATTTCCTGTAATGAAATAATTATTTGCAGAACCAACCAAAGTCTTTTCAGCATAAACAAAATCATTCAATAGACAACCAATCTGTGTGACCACCAGCGAATTAAGGGTTGGCTAGTTACACTGCTCGATATATTTTCTATAATCGTTTATTCGATTTTGTCCAAAGTTGCCTCCACTTAAACTCCCATAACTTTTTTGTTCTTCAACCGATTTAGAAGCTCTATAAAACATGGCCCAATATTTTGATTTTTAATAAAAATGAGCTGGGCTTTTTTGTGCGCTTTCAATGCTATAAACTCAAATGTAGAAAAAAATATATATTTTTTTCCAAATTTAAAAATTTTATGGAAATTAAAATGCCTCTTATTCATAATTATAGGGGAGAGTGGGGGGTTGTAATCATAGTTTTGTTTTTCGAACATAACTTAGCCAAAAATCAATTTTTTCGTTCTGTAAATTTTGTATTTTAGTTAAAAGATGCACGAAACTTTCCTAATCATTCCTCATTAAAAAATTTTTTTTAAATTTTTTGGGTTTTTTCTATTTCATATTGAAAATAAGTGATTTTTTGACATTTCGAATATTTGAATTGAAAATCGGTTGACGGCATCAGGCTTGTTTTCTTTTTTGCTGGTGGCTGTTCTTTTATTTGCCTTTTTTAATGTTTTTTTTTACTTTATTGAAGAGTTTTGTCCACTGTTTTTTTGCGCATTATTGCAATATTCTATTTGGGAGTAAAAACCGACTTTTTGGCGAAGTGGCTTACAACCCCCCCATATCCCCCTTTTTTTTGTTGACGTCACATAACCAAAAGATAATTTTTTTTTTATAAATTCATATTTTTATCAAAAAGGCAATTGACCAAAGATGTTTCCTTCGTACATCCTTTTGGCATTACGAAACAAGTTTTGATTTATATTCACAAGTCAAAAATGAATAAAAAAATTTATTTAATTTTTGTTATTTAAGTATAGGATAGGTTGCTTTTCAAAAGTTGAGTAATAAGAAGGGGGACATAAACAAAAAGTTGTAATTTTTTTGTGGCCATTATTTGAGTTGCTCACTACCATTAGCTACTCAGAAACCCCCACTCTCCCCTACAAAATTGTAGAAAATTGGATAGTAAAAACTATTTAACTTACAAAGTGATTGTTATAGTGACCTGTTTAATTGAAAATCATAGAACTTTTTTAAGCAGGCTCTAGGTCATTTAAGTTTAGGATATTGTCCAAAACTTGACACGCACAACACCACTAAGGGATACACACACACACACAAAGGCCTTTGTGTTTTTGGCGTTTGTTGCTGATGCCGGATTTTGCTACAAGCCTGCCTTTTGGATTCCCAACTTCTGCCAACACACTAAGGACAGGCAGAGACAGCTGAAGATTGAATTGGTATTCATGAAATAGCGCTATACTGTCAACCAGCCTCCTTTGTGGTGTTGTGCGTGTCTTGTTTTAGACAAGTTTTGGACACTATCTTAAACTTAAATGACCTAGAGCCTGCTTAAAAAAGTTCTATGATTATTCAACTTACTTTAAAAAAAAACACCTTAAACACAGAAATCGGACAGAAAGTAAATTTGTCATTAATATTTTTGTAAAAATAGACCAAAAATTTTGTTTTCTTCTGATAACGTTGTGAATGTTTTTTCTGACTTAAAGTGATTGGTTTTTAATAAGCTCAGGCGTATAATAACTCTAATATACCAATTTTTTGTTTGCAAAATAATAAAATTAAATTTGAAACACTTTCAAAATATAGACATCTCCTTTTTTGCGGCTTTTTGCGTTTCTTTCAAAATAATCCATAAAGCCCCAGTTGCCTTGGGAACTGGGCTGAATTGACTTCATTTCCTGGTTAATCCTTTCTCCTTGCTCATCGCTTTCGACACCCAAATTTTTATAAAAGACGTTAAGGTGCAAGTTCAGAAAGTAAATTTTCAGAGACTTGTGAATACTGTTAATAAGCAACATCTTTGAACTGATCTGTATAAGGAACACTTAAGGATCTTTGGTTATTGCTAGGCCCTCTTACTTGTAAACTAGTCAGAAATACTGAAGACGAAATCAATATTTTTGAACGTGCTCTTGTGGTGAAAATGAAATATTTTTTTTTCTTCAATCTCTTTTACAAAACCCTTTAGCACCTTCATTTTTTATTGCTTGTCTGAACTAATTAAAATACGTTATTGAAAACGACTTCGTTATGTTATCTCGTCCGGTAGTTCCAACCTTTGCAAAATAAGTTAAGATAAATTTGGTAATTTTCCTGGACTTAATTTACCAAACGTTTCAAGAAATTAAACTAAGCTTAAGCGTACTTTTTTCTAGGATTAAACACGCTATCAATTATAAAAAACAAAAACTTAGGCTCGGTTTACACCACAAAAAATTTAATGTATCATAAAACAATCAACAAATTTCAATTAAACATAAAATTAACCCATAACTAGAAAATGAGAAAATATTTTGCTTTTTTTTCAGAGATGGAAATGTAACTGGAACTGTTTGTGTTCTAAATAGATTTTCTAATAAGAAAATGAAATCGCTTGAAATCTATAGAGATTTCGCTGTCACCCCATTTATGGCTTCTTTGCCACTTTGTGTGACTTCTAACATAAATTTCGGGGGTACTGAGCTTGTTACAGTCGGGCTTCAGTGACTTTCTCACTTGTTTTTAAAGAATTATTGAAACCGGGAAATATTCAAATTTTTACCAAAATCATTTTTTTCAACTGAAAAGTTTTGCGCTACACTGTAAATTACTATTTAAAAGGCATCTCCAGTTCTAGTTCAGAAAATTACGATTATTGAAATCAAATTGTGGTGTAAATTGGGGTTGTTGTTCCGTTTTCTCCTGTGCGTTTCGGCACATATATTGTGTCAAACTCTGTGAATCCGAAAAACCGTCTAGGATAGTATACAAGTTGACGTCAATTTGTCCCAGGGTTTTTAGATGAAATTTTCTCGACTTTGAGTAGATTTGTTTTGTGCGTATTTTGTAATATCTCTGGAGCAAAGTATACTTAGCGGATTCAGAGCCCAAATGTTCATAACGAAATTTTTTTATATTGTAAAATTGTGTTATTTACGAACTCTGTGAAAATTAATTCCTTAAAAAACCTCGCACCATCTGGCTTTAATATTCTATATATATATACGAGTGTCGTCAGCTGTACTTACGCTTATCGCTTGGTTCTGTTCTATGTCCAGTTTTTGGTTTTTTGCCTCAACTTGATTTGTGTTGAACTCATTCATTAAATTTGGTACGCAATTTACGCGTGTAATTTGTGGCTGCTGGCTCCACTTTTTATTTGTTGTTGTTGTATTTTCTACACAATATTGTATGTATTTTTTATTTTTGTTGTTTTTTCACACGACATAATTTTTTTCACAAAATTGAATAATTGCACAAAATGATAGACGAATTGAAATGCTGTGTAGTAAATGAGGAAATTAATTTCACTTTAATTTTTCAGCACAAATAACAAAACACTTTAAATTTATTTCATTTTCAAAATAATTAAATTTATTTGTAAATCGCGCTGGCCGGCGTGTGTGTGCACTTACAACGACGTCTGAGCGGCAAAAACTCGAGAATAAGCAAAGTGCGGCTCAATTTATACGACAAACAGACAAGAAGATATACCGACACACACATATGAGAGCGTGTGTGTGTGTGTATCTTCAAGATACACACGATCGGCATTGGGCAGATAACAGCGCAGCAGCAGCGAAGCGCACGCAATGTTAGAACGCTGCTGCTTCGCAGCGAGAGTGAATTTTGTAGGTTTTACTCTTTTTCAACGCTCTTTGGTTCTCTTTGGCCTGGTGGGAGGTGGGGGTGGCTGTTGCTGTTATCGCTGCCGCTGTGCGTTGGTGTTTGTGTGTTATTTTTTTTTTGTTATTTTTTGTTGGGTTACTTTATTATTATTAATTTGGCACTAGCTTGGGGTTTTTATCTGTTTTAATTCATTGTTTTATTTGCATAAATTAAATATGCACGACCTACATTGTTGTTTTCCAACAACGCACAAACAGAAACGACTATATATAAAGATACAGATACTTCGTACATATGTACCGTACGTACGCACAGACGAAGCCAAAAGGCACATATAAATAAAAACACAAAATGTACATATTACCCGCTGCTGCCTGTCGTGCTATAGTAGTCCCCCCGCACACTTAAGCACTCACACACACGCACACACTCGCACGCTCACACACACATACACCAGTTCAACAGCTAAGTAGCGTTCCGGCGTCGTCCGCACGCGGTCACACATCGAATACGAATACGAAAACGTACTGAAAACAGCCGAAACTTTTTTACTTGCAGCTGCTGCTGCGGCTACGTCAACGCCGACCGCGCTGCTTTGGGGGGACGACTCTGTTGGGGCTGCTCGCTCTTTGGCAAAAGCTTAACAGTTTCGCTCTCGCTTAGGGCTCTGTTAAGTTGTGGTGTGAGTGCCCCCCTGTTAAAATTGATTGACAGTTTTTTTTTTCATTGTTATCTGCGCGGCCGGTAAAGGACAGCTGTTGCACCTCACAGGCTTATTAATTATTGTGATTGGCTTGGCGAGTTTTAGAAATAATACAACCAAATTAATTAGCTTAAATATTATTTTGTTGATGATGACTGAAGAATGAAAATTTGGCTAGAACAATCAAAAATATTATTTTACAATAATGTTGCCTACTTTTAGGGTACATGCGAATTGAAAAGATTTTAAGTTTTTACTAATAAATATGGGCAAATATATACTTTTTCAGTAAATTGAAGAGTTGGTGATGATTGTAGACTAGTTTACTGTGCTAAACACGAAACTGTTTTGCAAAAATGATCCACCTCGTCTTCATTTTATAGTAAATTGATCTTAAAGTGGTTTAAAATGTATTTTTGCTTATATAATGCACGTTTTGTGGGAATTCCATTAGTTTGTTTTAAATCTCTTGAAATAAACCATCCCAAACAATTATACGAATTTCTTAAGCTATGATATACCATTTTAAATACATGTGCTCGAAATTCCAAAATTGTCTACTGCCCAAATGTATGCTATGCAAAAACACAATACATTCGGCTAGTATTTTGTATTCCATTCAAAAGCCAATTTTCAACAACACCCATTGCATACTTATGGGCAGCACAAAATAATGTCACATATAGCTCACATATTCAAAATGGTATATCTTCGCTTAGGAAAATCATGAAATTTTGTGAAAAAATTTATTTTAAAGCTAAGAAAAAGAACCATTCAACATTATCAAAGAGAGTCAAAACAAATGTAAAGCCCCTCTCTTTAGGGTAGCATATTAAGGGGTTTCATAACCACCTTTCAAGAATTTTTCCTCAGAGCTCCTTTAAATTTATTAATGAAACAATTTGAACACTTACTAAGGACATATTGATAAAATGGCAGCTCCAGTTTGGTTTGCCAGTTTCGTTTTTATCTTTAATCACCACCAACCTTTCAATATCCTGGACCTTGTTGCCTATTGTTAAGTTCTCATTTCCCCTCTTCAAAATTTGACTTAAATTCCTTAGAACTCTTGAGTTTCCTCCCTTTAGCCTTCTTGTAATTCTTCTAATAGCTCGCCGATATTCTCTTAATAGTACACTAGTCTGTTTGCTATGCTGAATTGGCATTGCCGGATTTGTAATTGAACCTGCCCCCATTCCAATCAATTTTAAAGTATGCAGATTTGAAGTACATCAGCCGAAAGTAATTTACAGATTTTTTTTATACAATCTTGAATTTTTGACAGCGGTTTTATTTTATTTTTTCAATAACAAACCTTGTTCGAGCCATCTATCTATTTAAGAATTCCAAAATTTTTTTCAGGTCAAAGCTGACATGTATACAATTCCCCGGGACTATTTTTCAGACTTATAAAATGCAAGCCAAAGACTACAATGTTTCGTGAAATTTTAAACACCATTTGATCAAGAATATTAGTTGAGTTTCCACTTTGTCACATGCCACATGTCAAATTGTCCTTCCTAGATAAAGTTTCGGTAATTTTTTCAGAATTTTGAAAATGTGGCAGGTAGTTAAAATAGTGCAAACAATAATTTCTATATTTATATTAATATTTAAATAATAATTATTGCTGCTAGTTATATATTAATAAATTTAGTTTAGCTCATTGATAGATACGTCAGTCTTCAACAAAGAAACATCCAAAGTGATATTTCTCATTGCTCTGGGACTCCAAAGATCTGAAAAAATAGTCCAGGTGCAAATTTAAAAAAAAAACGTATTTTTATACCAAACGGAAATCGGTTGCTGTTTAGAGCTTATAGGCTCAGAGTGCATATTAATCGAGTGACATTGGGATCAACCTTGATACGGTATGTTCATTTAAAACGAAAAGATAACTTTTCATAAAATGGGTGTGTGAAGTGTGGTCTCAAGTTTGCTTAAATTTTTTGGAAAAAAGTGACTGTAGATTACAAGTACTTTCGCTATCTAAAATTTTTCTGCAAAAAAACTATACAAGAATGCATAAGAAACTATGCCAATGCAATTTATCTGCTAGAAACTACATAAATATGATGATGGAAAACATGTCACGTTCGACAAAGATAAATATTTTTTTACAAAAAATGTACTCAAGATTTTTAAATCAAAAAGTATACTTTTCAAAGAACTATTCATTCATAGGACTATTTGGGCTTAGTTATTGTGTTAGGTTTCGCTTAGCGTTGTCTTTATATAGCTGCTCCCCAAAACCAATTCTGTTTTTGTCACGTTCGAATAGCTTCCAATTTTGTCATTATTTTGGAAACCGAATTTCACTTGCTATGCACTAATTATAGTGCTTCCTGAGAGCTTAATTATACAGTTAAAAAACGAATTAAAAATTCGATTTTTTTTCATTTTCACGGTTCGACAGAATGGAAATACCCATATGGAAATTTTATTTCCCTTAATAAGTGATCTGTCGTTTATGAAGTGTGATATGGCTTAAAATGTAAGTGACCCCACCGAAAAAATTTAAAAAAATCACATTTAAAACATGTAAGAGCGTTGCAGTCGAGTGGCCCAACTCCGAAATAACTTGTACATAAGACACACCCACTTACGTAAACACACACGCGCGCACACAGACTCATACGCTCTAGCTGTCTGAAATAGGCACAGCAATGAAATTTTGCAAGTCTAAAAACAAACTTGATCTGCTTACGTACATGTTACATATACATGTAAAAAATTGGGAAATTTTTCAAATCCATCCAAACTACACTAAAAATTAGTTTCAGTTCAAGTCCACGTCGAGTCATACTTTTTCATTCTTTTTATTTATTTTTTGATATTTTTAACATTGTTTTTAGATTTTACAACGTACTTTGGTTCTACCAAAGACCATTCATATAGTAGATACCGCATCTCATACAAAATCTCTTATTTTTTGTTTTTAAGCTTCAAGGCACGGGCGGGGAGGAACACTAACGCAAAAAATCTATAAATAGAGCAAACCTTTCGCAGCTGCCAAGGTCAACATATTTTCAATTTTAATATTTCTCTGCATCATGCCAAATGAGGTTCACATTTTTACGACCCGATTGAAGTTCACATATTTACAATCAATTATTTTTATAAATAAATAAAGCATACTTTAGAGGGCATTTATCGATAGATTTTTGTGTATGAACAGAGTAACAGTTTCATATTGGCCGTGTTCAGCAGAACAACCTGCACCCTGATCATGTATAAATTTATAATAATCTCCCCACTAAACTCGACTGCGGCACCAATTTGAGGTATCATGAGACAGGACCATGTATCAAAGATATTGTGATACTGCTCCCCATAATAGCCGAAACTATTCGATGCATAGTTTTTTTCTAATACCTGCTCAGAGATCAATTACTCTGCTGAACATGCCCATTGTTTACAAATTTAGTTTTCACTTATAATTTTATTAAATCTTATTCAAAAATCCGTGGGCTAGGCATTACTTTACCTCTACAACTTTGCATACCACAACAAAACTAGTAACATTTAATTTTCTGAATGCATTTTTTAAATACCATTCGGGCCATCCATAATAAATACCCCCACATAGTGCACACATTTGCTCGTATATCAATTACTTACATTGAGCGCAAGGCCGTCCAGTCAGTCAGTCTGTCAGTCAGTCTGTCCAGTGCAGTGCGTTAACGATTGATCGAAAATCAAACAAATTGAATGCAATGCGAAAATACACCAAAGTAATAATTAGTGTTTCAGTTTGCCAATCGATTTTTCATTTAATTACGTGACAACTTGAAATTCACCTCGAAATGTGCATTGAACTTTTGTAACAGAAAACATTAGCACAGATAACCCAAGAGATGAACTGCACAAGAAATTCTATTAAAAAAACAATATAAAAAGAAAAAAAAACAAGCGTTGCAGTTGTATTTGTGTAACTGTTGTTGCTGTTTCAGTTTCGGTTCACAAACAAATGTCGTGTAAATAAAAGAAAAGAAATTCCAAAATTATTGTTTGTTGTATTGACAGCATGGCTGGGTTGGGCTTATCTTAAACATACAAACTTACGTATTTATTTTACTAAGGGCACAACGTGCCTCTCATGCATATAAGGAAGCGTACGATTCCTCCAAGCTAATCATCATTTGGACAAGTGAAGCAGGAAGCAAGCTGATGAATTGCAAGAGCAGGGAACACACAGCATTCGTAATCGTCTGCTCTAATGTGTGTCAATTGTGATAAGCCTGGCTCTAGCTGTGTATGTACTTGCCTGTAAATATGTACATATTTCTGGTATATATGTATGGAGGAATCTTCATTACTTGCCTGCTGCCATGACTAATTAAGTAACCAAAACTCCAGTTCTCAGCATAAAAACGCGCCGACAACTTTGTAAAGGTTACTGAAGAAAATTAATTGTATATGTGTTGGGTATTGAGCATCTCATGGACTTGCTCTGGAGAATGGAGGGGTATTTTGGACTTTTAATTGAGTTGGTACTTTGCAAAAGTTTTTAAACTTAAACTAAAAGCGCTTTCTTTTCCAAATGGCCATTCAATATAAATAAATTTATCGAAGAAAACATTTAATTAAGGGAAGCTGAAGGGCCGGGTGTATTAAAACTGGACCTCCCGTTTATCAGCTTGAAAGTTTGAAATGCTTTTTCTTGCTGAAGCCATTATAGTGTTTAACTTTCATTAAAAACTTTCTACTGTTTCTTAACTTAAAGATAAATATTCCCAAAAATTCGACGGGTATTGTGGGTTAAGAATTCAAATCAAAAACCAAATCATAAGTTTTTTTTTTTAATTTTGAGGTATTAAACTATTAAATTGTGTTATTAAACTATTATCAGAAGTACTATAAACAAATTAATAACCCAAGTAAATTTTTCTCTTCCCTATCAATAGTTCATGAGATAACTGTTTTATTTCCCCACTGCTAACACATCGACAAATAAGTCAGAGTGCAGAAGATTGAGCAGGGATGCTCATGAAACAGATATAGAGTCAACTGGCATCCTTATAATATACTTATAATAAATACTTATAATAATACTACAGAGCGCGTGTATAAACGTTAATCCTAAACGAAACGTATTTCGCCCTACTAAATTGTACACGCTACGTGTAGAATTCAGAAAGCTATACGCGGCGTGCAGAAAACACACATGACATGTGGGATTTCTAAATTAACGTTTAGATTTACAAATGCTAAACGTTGCATATAACAGAAGTGATGAATTCGAGCTTGAGAATTACAAGCAAGCAAATATTTTTGTGCCCTTGGGCAGATTCAATACAAGTAATGTCTTAGAGGCCCTGGCGGAGCCGTCTAAATCATCATGTTTCAATCCAAGGAACAGGGAGTTCAAATCTTCCAAAGTAAGTTAAAAAAATATATAAATTTGCTTTTCAGACCCATAATTGGTAGATGCTCTGAGATGATGCAAAAAGAGAGAAAAAAATAACAAAATCAACACGAAAATGTACAATTTCTACACGTTTTGACCAGAATTTTCTATCCATTACTTTTGTGTAGCTTTTTTTAAAAGCCACATTTAGTTATTTTCACATGCCAAGTCTATTATCAGATAGTCTCTTTTGGGCAGCCCAGAGGCCGGAAACATTTCGCTATTTACACATGAACGAGCCGAACGCCTGCCGAGGCTGAGGCAAAGTTTTCTGCTTACGATGAAGATTGCGGTAAAGACTATGTTATTATTTTAGATGAAGAGGAAATATGTATATGGGTTCAAGCATCGTGCTTTGGTTTTAGTCAAAGTTTGATTTTAGCCGGCTCAAGGTCAACGGTTAATTATAATTCTAAAGTCAACACAAATCAACAGAAATGAGTTACAACATTTTTGAATAGCAATACAGACAACATACAGAACACTCAGAAAAACAACCCAGAAATATGTACTTGATGGAAGTACACAATTCTTATTTTAAGTACACTTTTTCCAATCTGTTAAATCTATATTTTTTTAGCATTTCGAATTATTTAAAAATATTTTTGTTTATACTTCTAAGACCCGTACGCATATTTCATATAATTAGAAACACCTGTGACCATAGTGGAATTATACAAGGTGAAGTCATCAAAGTAGGCTGCCTCTTCTCAGTAATAAAGGGGATGTCAACATGCTCTCACATGTTCTTATCAACTGATACCTCTCTCGCATGGTGAATTTCTGACGACTCTACGTTGTTAATTATACCATGACTGTGACAAAGGGAATTTTCTGCCGTTCTGAGTACGGGGCTTTAGAATGTAATGGTTTGAAGTGCCACTCGATTTAATCTTAAAATAAGTGAAAAATGTTATAATTTAAAGTCTTATAAATTCTGAAGTCAACTCTAATAGGCACAAAATGTACCCATTCATTTCTAAGGCTATTCCTAAAAATTCCAAAGAAAATGAATTATTCAAAGACCAAAGTGGTATAATCAATAGGGAATATAAAGAACAGATTCGACATGGTACATTTACTTTGTCCTTAATGCAAGATATTTTGTACTTGAACTAACAACGCGTTTTTCTTAAATGGTTCGGTGTACTGTAAGTACAAAGGGATATTGATTTAAGAACGTTTGTTTTCATTTTAATAACATTTACAGTGGTTCTTCGATTCTAGAATGTTTTAAACTTGATTTTTTCTTTTTTCGGTCTAGGATTTGGTAAGAACGATTTGCTCTTGAATATTTTTACTTTGAGTACAAACAAAATTCTACAAATAGACATAAAATTCTAGATTCAAGAAAAAAATTTTTAATTTAAAATCCGTTTTTTCTTAAATTCGAATTTGACCCTTAAAAATTCAAAAGAAGAAATAAAGTTCTTGATTAAAAAAAAAGTTTTGATTTAAGATCATTTTGTTTTTGATACATCACTCTTAGCTAACATAAATAAGTCTAGATCAGGCTTATTGTAAGCTCTAAAAGTTTCTTAAAAACAATCTCGTATCGGGCTTAATATATCCAAAACGTTGTAGAAATCAAGAATTTAGGGCTTTTTAAAAACGATCTCAAATCAAGAATTTCTGTAATTAAATTAAGAACTTTCTGGTTTAATGAAGTTTTGAAACTGAAAAATCTTGATTTAAGTACAAAAATTCTTAATTCAAGTACGAATATTCTTGACTTAAGTAAATTAAAATCTTGATTTAAGTACATAAAATTCTTGATTAAAGTAGCAAAATTCTTGATATTTCTATCAGTGCAGGGGCAACTTTTCTGCTCACATTGCCGACCTCTGAAATAAACCAATATTTTGAAAAATTTTACCAAATTCCTTACAACATTTTCAGCACATTATAAAATCACTCAATTATCTGTATCCAGGGTATCCATTTGGTCAATACCCAAACATATCCATTGGCCCCCTTTTGTATACATTTTAATTTCGGGGCTGCCTTTTTTGCCATATGCATTTTCGATTTTTGCGCTTTTTTGCGCGTGTGAATCATGAGCATTAAGCATAAAACCGACATTTAGCTGATTGATCTTAATAAGAATTCGCGCCAGTTGGACTGCAAGGGGGGTGGGGGAGAGGGGTAGGCTCCGCTAACGGATCGCTGAACGGGTCAATAACATTTTCGGATGCCTGTCATCCTTCGCGTTCTACGTTTGAGGGCGTTGCTGGGCTGCGCCTGCGCAACATAACAAACTTTGCGTTTGTTTTCTGATTCTTTTGTGCAGTTTTTTTTAATAACTCAGGCTTTTGCTTGTCGGAAATTAAAGTTTACATTTTTGAGTTATGTTTTTGAAACATTATGTGTGTGTGGAGTGTGTGGAATCAGATTGCCTTTATTTATGTATTTTGCATTCGGAACGGATGTTGAAAATTGTCGCCAAAAACGCTGCAAAATTTACAAAGCAAATTTTTGAAGTCTGGAGTGTTCAGTTGTTGCATATTTCATACATTTTTTTTGTATAAATTTCGAAAATCGATTTTATGTTAATTAATGCGCGTTAAACAACAACAAAAACTGTGCCAACTGTGCGAAAAACAAACCAACTAAATATGAAAAATTTCAAAACCTGTCCAAAGCGCTTGCCATTAAATGAATTCTAATCAAGTTTGTGGACAAATAAAAATTGACTTTCAAAATGCACCCGAAATTGGCGACATTTATGGTTGCGCAATTGTCTAGCTGGCAAATTAAATCATTTTTTTTTATGTCTGCAGTTTTAATTAAGTGAAATTGATAGAGAATTGAAAACAATTGATTTTTGCACTTGACAGCCTGTTATCCTGTCATTATCTAATTTGTATGGTAGTGTGTGTGTGTGTGTGCACAAAGGGCGTCTAGATTACGTCTACATCTTCAGGTTTTTTTTTTGGAAATTGTGTCTCGCCTCTTGTTGTTTGCCTTGGGCTTGTCTGCTCATTGTCTGCGTCTGCTGGTTGTCCTTTTTTGAATTTGATTTCATTTTTTTCCTTTCCTTTTTTTTTTGTTTAGATGTTAGTCAAGTTTTGCCTGGTGTTTGTTTGGGTTGGCTGGGCAAGCGGTTTCTTTTTCGGTTTTATTGTTTTGAATTTGCATTTGCTATCAGTTTTCGTCATTTGAAGATTGAAACAGGCTGCTTTATTTGAGGTGCATGTAGAGAGACAGTCGAAAAGTTTACCTAGCTCGCTGTGTAGATATCTAAGTCAAGTTGTAAGATTATAATCTTACATTTTGTAAAGTGTTTGAGATAGGAGAGCAAATAATTTTAGAGGATTTTGAAAGAGCACTAAAAAATCAATGCCCTCAAATTTGGAAATAAATAGAAATTGTATTCAAAATTTTAGGACAATTTTTCTAGCAAACTTTAACAACTTTTGGCTTGAAGAATGGCAGTAAGCAGGCAAAGACCGCTGAAGATTGAACTAAGATGTTCTGTAAAATACTTAAACGTGCAACTTCGACCAACCCTACGTACCAAGGAGCAATAACTATCAAAAGAGAAAATTGGCCCTGCCTCTCAATTTTGCTGGTGCTTAGCAATAGTGCCCAAATAAATGCTTTATGGAGCCAGTAAGAAATCACTTGCATTAGAGCGAGACGACCATATTCCCAATAAACTCGCAAAGAACGTAAGTGAGAGCGAACAGCTGACACAAATGTATCGATAGAGCGTAAGTGAGAGCGAACGGCTGACTAATTTCTGACGTAAGCGAAGTCGACTGAGTAAATTTTCTTTCAACACTTATTGCTCCATGATCATACACCTACAATTTTTATTTTAAAGCTGCACTCAGAAAATTTTTTTTTCTAAATGAAAGAAAATTCAGTCAAGTGTTAAAATCGCTCTAAAATTACACAATAATTTCTATATAGAAAAAAATTTTTATACTCTGTACCGAAGGTACATAGAGTATATTAAGTTTGTGCAAAAGTATGTAACAGAGAGAAGGAATCATTTCCGACCCTATAAAGTATATATATTCTTGATCAGCATCAACAGCCGAGTCGATATAGCCATGTCCGTCTGTCCGTCTGTCCGTCCGTCTGTCCGTCCGTCTGTCTGTCCGTCCGTCCGTATGAACAAACAGATCTCAGAGATGGTAAGAGATAGAGGTTTGACATGTATGGGACAAATGCTTCTTATACTTGCAGGCAGATCAAGTTTATTTTCAATTTTGGCCACGCCCCCTCCCGCCCCCGCAATTTTGAAAAAACGTCATATCTTCCACAGTTTTGTAGATAGATGGTTTATACCTTCTAGAGATAGTTAGTAATTGTCAAAATGTATCGATTTGCTGAAGAAATGGTAAAGATCGGATGAGCGGTTCTCAAGTTATAAGCAAAAAAGTGATTCAAGCTCCCCCCGCCACCCCCTCCCATCCTTGCACAACCAACACCGCACAATCTTATGGAGAGAGAGCGAGAGAGAGAGAGAAAGAGAGTGAGATAGAGATTGAGATAGAGAGAGACACAGCAGCAGCACTGCGTTTAGCTCCTACTCCAGGTACAGAGTATGTTATAGTCGGGCTTGACCGACTTTCTCACTTGTTTTTTAATTCCTTTTTAGAGAAACTTTACTAAAATTCGGAAAAAATGTCTTAAATATAGAAATTATTTCAAAATTTTAAGTCTATTTTAACCTTGACTGATTTTTCTAAAATATAGATGAGGCGTCGAAACCATTGTGAAGAATGTGCGCATTTGGTATCTTGTCGCTCATTGAGCAACAAGGGCCGTGTAGAACGGAACAGTTAATGATAGATTTATAATTTTATATCTTTTTGTGAGAACAAAAAAAATTTGCAATATATGTAAGAATATTTGTTGTTGTGTGCATTTTTAATCAACCTGTGTGGTTTTTGTGTCAAATTTGGGACGGTGAACACGAAATTTTTCACAAGTTATGGCTTCGAAAAACAGTGAAAGTAGCAAAGAGACTCACATTATGCACAGCAAGGTCCCATTCAGATCAACAAAACAATGATGCAACAACATCTGCAAATGAACGTCGTGAAATACAAAATCTACAAGGTATTGCGTTCACCGATTACGCTTCTCATAGGCATATTAAATTGGTCCAATGAACGAACGTAAATCAGATGGGATGTGCTGTGCAAGTGGTAAATTGGGGAGCCCATTGCAACCATTGAACACATTACCTAATAAATTGATACCTGAGTCTAATCATTTTTTGAACAATATTCGAATGTATTAAATTAAGCAGCGAAGCGAGCGGTTGTGCTAGTTATTTTTTAATATTAAAGGCAAAATTACCCTTCAAAATTTGAGAGGACAATAAAGCAAACACAGACAATTTTCCAGAAAATTGTTTCTTAAATATATAAATTAATTCTAAGTCTTAGGGCGATTTCTATTTTAAGGCGAAAAATAATTGTCTGAGTGTAGGTATAAAAATTCAGTACCTACCTTTTCAATCACTACCATCTTGAGTGCTTTAATTATAAGCACAAAATCCAACAGGCCCCTCGGTTCATCTTACCAGGTGAGATTGTCCAAAATGCCTTGTAAAAATCATAAACTAGAGAGTGGAGAGTACTAAGAATTGAGAACTAAATATCGTTACGAGTACTGAGTATCGAAGACTTTCAAACACTATCGAACACTGAGTATGATTCACTGAGAATCGAGTACTGAGAATTGAAAGCAGAGTATCGAGTACTGAGATTTGATTACTCTGTATCGAGTTCTGAGAATCGAGTACTGAGTATTAAGGATAGAGTACCGAGTACTAAAAATCGATTACTAATGGTCGAGTACTGAGAATCGAGAACTGGGTATCGAACACTGAGTACAAAGCACTGAGAATCGAATACTGAGAATTGAAAACAGAGTATCGAGTACTGATATTTGATTACTCGGTATCGAGTTCAAAGAATCGAGAGCACATAGAATTGAGTACTGAGTATTGAGAATAGAGTATCGAGTACTGAGAATCGAGTACTGAGACGCGAGAACTGAGTATCGAACACTGAGTATGAATCACTGTACTGAGTACTGAAAATTGATTACTCAGTATCGAGTACTAAGAATCGAATACTGAGTCTTCTGTGTTCAAGTCAATGCCTCGTTAGTGTAAATCTCACTCGCAGTTAGTAAAACGCATATATGACGGGTTCAAGTGACTAGCTCTTCTAGAAGCGAAATATTTTATTAAGACATTGGCTTTTCCTTTTTTTTAATTTTTGTCTTTACCCCCCAAGCATCTCACTGACAGACCATTTGGTTGGAAAAGACTTTATAACTGAACGAAACACAAACGTTTCCAAAGAAACAAATGCCGAGAGAGTCTTCTAGGAAAGGAAAACATAACGGGCCAACGAAAATCGATTGTTCCTTGGGTACATCATATTTGTTTAAAATTCAGTTTTTTAATTTTGTGGCCAAATTAAGACTTGAGGAATTAAATTTTAATCGAACTTTTCCTCCAAACATAATTTCTTTCGACATTCCACACATAACAAACGAAACTTGAAAATACCACCATTAAAATTAAAAAGGAACCATTAACTGTCCCACTTTAATGATATTGTAAAGATTATTAGATGGAAGCATCTCCGACCTCGTCTATTTATCTTGATTTATCTTTGACCGACTGACTGACTTATCAGCCCACAGCCCAAACCGCTTAAGATAGAGTTCTGTTTTGCTTAAACCTTCTTTGAAAAGAACATTTTGGGAAATTCTTGTCTGAAGTGGTTAAATTATGCGGAAACTTGATTTTAGTAAGAAGCTCTTTTACAGACATTCTTGAAGGACTCGAATTCGAACAAAATATTTTTATTATAGTTGGACTCTACATATATCAATTCACCAAATGTTGGGAAAGAAAACAGCAATTTGGGCTGCACTTTACTCAGTTTATGTGGCGCCTCACTACAAAATATTCGATTTCTAAAATACGTCAAATCTTTCTACAGAATACTTCCTAGTCCAATTCTACATCATTAATTTTTATCTACATCTGCTTTTGGGTATTGTATTTTTCATTAGGGGGCATCTCTGTCAAATTTCGTTTATTTATTTGCCGAAATAGTAGCCAGACATACAAACACACATACACCACACTTAGAGTCTGTGTGTGCATGTGTCTGGTGTCTGGACTTTTATTGTATGGCTGACCTTGAATTTATGGAAATTGCATAAGTGAGAATACAACTTTGTCATCCAAAGAAATCACAAACAAACCAAAGAAATAAATCTAAATAAAGACCCAAAGTGTTGACATGTGCGAGCAATCAGACCTTGGCCATGAAATAAAGGACTTTTGGTTTTGTTAGGAATCCAAATTAATAAAGGGATTTCCCTGACAGTTATAAATGTCCATAAACCAGCCTCACGAATGAATTACAACTTACGAAAACGATGCAGGAAAAAAATGCATAAGAACCATCGATAACCCTTATCAAGTGTGCGGCATCCTGAAGCGAAGAATACAAATTATGCTGACCAAACCAAAAAAAAAACCGAAAATTCCAAAATATATTCTCTGGTGAGTATATATTTTGGCCCTCCGTCTCCGTTGACCACCGGCAGCGCAGGGGGGCGTGACACGCTTTAACCAAAAGATTTCACTGATGCAAATTTGTCTGATATTAAATTGCAGTAATTTTCTTGACGGTTGTGCGAACACTGGGAATAAGTGGCTGGTCATAAACCAATCCAAACAAAACATTAACAAAAAAAAATAAACAAATTTTTAATTTTATTTATTTATTTATTTACTTTTAGCTTGGCACGTGGAATCAAAATCAATTTATTCTCTAAAAATTTCCATTGTAAAACAAAACACTGAAAATGAAATAATCTAGGAAAGGTTCCTATCAAGTAAGTAAACAAAAAAACTAATCCATTCGGGAATAAAACAATGTCAATCTCCTAAATATTGAGAGAAGCACAGCTTGTCTCTTTGGGGCTGAATTTTTCAACGGTTATAAAAACAGGGTTATCCCAGATATTCTTAAGTCGATCAGTAAAGGATTAATTTGATCAGACTGTAAAAAATTAAAATGTATACCTCAATAATATTAAAAATAATGAATTAAGAGAAAAATTAAAACACTATTTCATCCCAAAACAGGAACATTTTAAGCAAGCTCGAGAATAATTTGAGCTCGATATGTAATGTTGATTTGATCCCCCAAAGATCCCTTCTTTTTCTCCTCCATATTCCATAGAATATCCTCATTCACTTTAAGACCGACATCAGTTTGTTTTTAAACTTCTGTATAACAAAAAAATAATCCAATTTCGGTTCTCAACTATGCTTTGGATATGTATAGCACAGCACCATCGCCATCGATATTTGCGAAATGTCCAAATATATTTATTATGATATATATATTTTTTCCGCTCTTGCTCCGTAATTTACATTACCTATACAAAAGAGTTTTTAAAGACTTAAGGCATGGCCTTACTGGTGTTAAATCGAATCAATCAATGTTGTAACCAACTTCATTTTGAAGCCTCATCATTAGACTTTCTTTTTCAGCATATATTTGGATTCTGAAGTGTTTATGTGCTCCAAATATGTCATCTTTTGTGCCAGCAAAACACAATTTGCGGGAAAGTTTACATTTCTACTTTTATTGGAATGCTGCAAGAAGAATGTCGAATAATTACTGTTTCAGCTTATGCTTTGTTATTGGTGGGATCACTTAAGCGTGGTGTAGCTTATAAGCTGCTACAATCAGGTGATACCATCAGAATGTCATCACCAAGTCTTGAATCGTAGCTCCACAGGAAAAAGTCCAGTGGTGTGATATCACATGATCTAGGTGACCAGTTGTCAGATCCAGAACGCGAAATAAGCTTCTCATCGAAATGATTTATCAATAAAACCTTTGTTGGTAGCACCGTCTTGCTGAAATCAAATGTCCTTGACATCAAGGTCTTCAAATTCAATAACAAAATGTCATTTATTATGGTAGGGTAGCGCTCTTCATTGACGATTATGTTCCGAAAGACGGACTGATGATCCAGCAGACCATAAACCACACCAAACAGTGCATTTTGGTGGATGTTAAGGTAGTTCGCGAAACTCTTCGGGCTGCCCATCAACTTAAATGCGACAATTTTGTTTCTTAAAGTATTCATTTAGCCAGAAATTTTCCTAGTCACAGAACAAAATTTTTGTGCGAAAACAGCGGATCTTTATTGAGCTGTTGCAGAGTCAATTGTCTGAAACTGAAGCGCAAATTCAAGTCTGGCGAAGAATTGTTAAAAAAAAACGTTAACAAATTAATGATGACAGAATGTGAAACTTGATGTTAAGTTTAAAAGCTTAATTTCAATGGTATTTTAGTCAGCAAGGGCACACTCGATGGATCCACGTCAATTCAACACAACACCAATTAAACACAAACAAATTCAACACAGCACAATTATAACACAAGATATTTCAACACACATACAATTTCAAAATAATCTATTTCATCACAAAGCAATTGAGCATCGCTAAATTTCAACACAGTACAATTTTAACACTGGAAAATAGAACACAACAATTTATATTTGCACTCCTTCAAGTAGCAAAGTCAGTCGAACCTGACTTTAATATCCTCTGAAAGTGTATGCACTTTTGAAAGCACCAGAGATAACATTATTTTGTTCACAACTTGAATAACTTTCATTCGAGTGCAGTTGTTGTAATTTTGCCTGGCGCTTGTGTCACCCTTCTTTCCCGGGATAAATTTGATTGTGTTGAAATGACGTATGTTTAATTGACTTTTTGAAATTGGTTTGAGTTGATTATACCGGGAATTTTTCTTTTTAATGGGCGGGGAACGGAGACATTTTTTTGTTGAGTTTGTTCGTGTTTAATTTCTTTTGTGTTGAATTAACGTGTGTTGAAATGTTATGTTGAGTAAAGTGACTTAATGATGAAATTGTTTTGTGAAGAATTTGTTTTGTGTTAAATTTGTTTGTGTTGAATTGACAAATTGTTGAATTGTTGTGTTTCGGGAAATGGCTGTGTTTTTTATAGACGTGTCACCAACTCGAAAAAAAAATCAGAGCGATTCGGTCTTAAAAAAACGCTCTTTATTTTATCATGTTTCGGAAATTGAACGTTAAAAATTAAAAAATTACATTTCAAGAATTTTGCTCTTGGAACCGAGATAAATTCGTTCTCAATTTGTCGTTGTTAGGTTTTTCTTTTTTTTAGATATTCTTAAGTATGATTTGGATGAGTCTTTGAGGTCCCGAGTTCAAGTCCCAGTAAATTGAGTAAGAAAAAAAATATTTCATCTAAATGTTGGCCAAGTCAAAATCAGTCAGCTTAGAAAAAAGTGGGTGGGTGGTTGATGGTTAGTGGGAAAGGAAGACCTACACCGCGCATCGCTCGGTCGAGTTGGTCGTGTCTCTAAACAACACTCTTACCATACTTTTGAGACCAAATGCTCTTGATTCAATAGTGAAATTCTCTACTTTTTCTCTGAACGTGCTTATTTTTAGTTCTAAAAGTTCTTTAAAAAATCCCGATTCCCGAAATCAAGAATTTAAGGATTTATAATTTTAATAATTTGAACCAAGAAATTTCATACCTAAATCAAAAGTTTTCTGGATTGTTGAATTTTTAAAACTTGAAATTCTTGATTTAGGTACGAAAATTCTTGATGTTTCCTTCAGTGCACTCTTTCAAAAGAAGGGAACTTACAATTGCTGCAGTGTTCATTAATTTTTCAGAAAGTCTTGTTTCCCTCCCACTCAGATTCTACCCAGATCCCTCGTAGAACTCTCACAGATCCCTCCCGGATCCCACTCAGATCCCATCCAGATGTCTACCAGAACCCACATAGATCCCTCCCAGATACCACACTGAACCCACCCAGATCCAACTTAGATACCTCCCAAATACCACCCAGATTCCTCTCAAAACCCACCCAATTCCCTTGTAGAACTCACACAGATCCCTCCCAGATCCTACCCAGAAACCAACCAAGTTCTCACCCAGATAACACCCAGATTCCTCCCAGAACCTACCTAGATAGTAAAAAATCATAATAGTGAAAATAGGTGAACTACAAATACAGAATAATTCAACATTTCAAGCACAATTAATCAATAATCACCCTTTACAGTTACAATTATCCAAGTAATTGTAAAAGTAATTAAATTTTGGAATATTCACTGAATAATCATAATTCCACCTAACAATTACGATTATTAAAAAATCGTAATCATGAATTGTTTTTTCATTACCTAAAAAATTGTGTTTATAGTAATGAAAAGCAATTAAATACGGGAAGTAATGAATACATTACAGCTCTGCTAGATACCAACCTCAACCCACCCAGATCCAACTTAGAACCCTCCTTGATCCCACCCAGATCTGACGCACATTCCAGATTCGCAGAATCACAGAATCCCACTCAGATCCCATTCCACCCAGAATCCATTCAGATTCCAGCCAGTCCCCCATTTCCCCCTCTTCAGCATCTTTACCACTCCTTTCCCCCTCTGCCCATTATCTAGTGTGAGTGTGTTTGCCGAGGCCACAAAACAACAACACAAAATGTGATCGACGTCAGCGTCACGTGACGGTTAAATCAATTTTTACTCCTTCCGCATTCAAAGATGTTTCACATCAAAAAAAAAAACCTCTAAATGCATTATCACCAGATTCTATAAGAGAGTGATATAGGAGAAAAGTACCCACACATTTTGTGGGAGAAAAAGGCCAGATGTGGTATGTTCTTGCTCCACGGAATCAGCTATCAGTAAGTAGAAAGCCCTAATTGCCCCCTCTGCAATACAGGAGAATTTAAAGAAATTTAGCATTTAGTCCTAAACATTGGTCAAGTCATCTTAGATACAAGCGAATCAATCTAAGTCATTCCGCATCAGCGAATAGTTCTTTGCCATCTTAAATCCAGTTACCCTAAAATTGTCCCAAGTGTGCCTAGCCTTTAGTCAGTTCAAAATTCCAACTATTCTCAAATCAAATCTATTTGCAAATTAAGTGTAGTGTTCAATTTTGATTCCCAAATTCTAAGCTACAAATCAGTAAAAGTCTTGTATTAGAAGTGCATTTGAAATTTTACACTTGCCAACCAATTGACAATCATGCCCAAGAAACCACAGATCAAAGTAAAGTCATCACGGCTAGAGCAGCAAAAGCTTATATTGCCTCGCGAACCGTTGTCGTCCTTGCGCTGTGATCGTGATAAACTGCAATGCAAATCCTGCAGCTGCGGAGGGGATGGATTAAAACAGAAATTCCAAATGCTGACCAAACAAAGCCAAAATCAGAATAACTACATTGCCTATTTAGAGGATCAGATCAAGAAGGCCCAATCCAAATACGAAATCAAAGTGGGTGACGTCAAGGCTAATGTCCATCTTCTCGAAGGGGAGCTGCAAAAGTTGCGACAAGAGTTGCAGTTGATTGCGGTCAAGGCCGAGCAAGTGGACAAGCTTCACAAACTTCTGCAGACATTGAAAACCAAATTGCAACGACGCGATAAAATCATAGCTAAGTACGAAGTGCAGCACACGGACATCATGGGCATCATCAAGGAGCTGCAGTCACGTTTTGAAGACCAGAACGAAGAGTCAGATGACGTCCCAAAATTGAAAAGTCAACTTCCATCTACTTGCAATTTCTCTTGCCTTTCAATGGCGCTCAAGAAAAAATTGGAGAGTAATTAAATTTTTAGTTAATGGACTGCAGCTAAGCTAGTTGCTCGAATTTTGGTTTTATTTTTGTATTTTTCTTTTGATATATAAAAAAAAAAAAGGTATGATTTGTGTTTTGTATCATTCATGGAGTGTATGCTTAGCGGAACTTCTGTCAGCAATTCGTTTTTAGACTTCTTAGAATTTCGCTTTTGAAGTTCATTGACAACTTTTTGCAACGACAACGCATTCAGCAGTTTATTTACTTGATTACAAGAATTGATTAACAAGAATCTTTATCGGGTGATTGATCTACCATTTAAGGTGAAGAACTAAGGAATTTTACGGAGGGGTGAATTAAGGTGTCAAGTAGTTCTAAAAATGTCTAGAGATTTAGATTCTATTCGCGGGAGCAGGAGAAGTCAGCTTAAACTGTACGATTTCACTCCTCTTTAAAATCAATGATCCTCTCTTCCAGAGCGGAGATACATAAAATTCCACTTGTGTCATACGAAGACGAGCTTAAATCTTAATTGAACTCAAAACTTAGGAAAATTTCACAAATTTGTGGACCTTTCGAACTTTATCATCTATCTATACAACCGGTTTTTGATAGTCCAAACTCATTTCATTTGGACTGATTTTTTTTAAGTAAAAGCTGTATGTATTTAGCCTATGTTAAAATCCAGGTTATTATATTATTTGTATGTCAAGTTTCACCCTAATCTTTTCAGCGATTTGTGCGTGAAAGCGCTTTAATAAGTACTCTTATAATAATTTTAAAAATTTCGCTTTTTTTTACCATTTACAGACTTGAGATATAGCTTACGACTCTTTCCTGATCACCATGAACAATGTTCATTGAACATACTGTAAAAATTTCGTAGAGGCCTGTCAGTAGTTTAGACGCCCATTTGGACAAAACAGACATACAAACATACTTAAAAATCTGTAGGCCCGAGTGACTGACTTATTATTCACCCACAGCCAAAACTGCAAAAAAGCTTTAGCAGGCGCTCACTAAGAAAGAAAAATTGGCAAAATTGTTCGCGAAGAGGGTTAAGTGAAAGGACCAAAGAAAAATTTGTATGAGTCACTTAAGTGAGCTATGGCGTTCGTACAACATTCATACAATAAGTGTGTAAAGAAATGATTGGGGTGGGGAAAGAGTAATGAGCGGGGGAATTTGAATTGAATTATAGTTTAATTATAATTTTTAGAGTGGCTCGTAATTATTGGTTCAACGCGACGGGACACTCAGCAAACTTCGACAGTTTTATCAAAAAAGTTGGTCTATTTAATTTTTGGAATAGATTTAGGAATCTGTACGTTCCAACCTTCATGCGTAAAATTTTCATATATTAACTAGAAGTGAGCGCATGACGGAAATATAGCTAGACCCTTAATCCATCTGTGGTCGTGCGGTAAAGGTATGTATTCAACATCCACTTGACAGCAGGGGAATAATATATAATAAAGCCCGGCACGAGTCTACTCGTAGTGCCCTTCGAATCCCATTTCAAAAAAACAGTTCGAATACATCGGCTGACGTAGAACGCTACGCAGGGTTCGAATTAGCTCGCAAACGAGCTAGGCGCTCAGTCTCTTCGCTCTGTTCGTGAGCCGAAAGCCACAGTTCGGGAGCCAGCAGCTGGCACTCGGCTGACGACTAATTAGATCGAAAAATAATACCAGAGAGGATCAAAATATTAATAATAAAAAACGTTAAGGCCAATTAAGTGGAAAATCATGACAGGATAAATGCATAAACGCAATTTGCATCTAAGGGGTCTCCATAGTAATAAAACCGCTAAGAGGTTAAGAAACAGGTTTTTAAGGCCACAAATGACCACGCATATTTTCATAACCATGATTATGTACTGAACCGCGAGAAATACCATGGATGACCAAGAGTACAAATTATAGTCAAGTTTATAAAGAATGTTTCAAAACACTTTCCGCGATTGACAAATCATCAAATCGCAGAAAACTACCATTGCAGATCAAAAATAGTAATAATGTCAAGCAAACTTAACTTCCAGTCAAGTGGAGAACCATCAATGCATAAGCGGAATTCGTTAATAAGGGATCGCCATGGTAATAAGACCGCTAAATACTTAAGAAACTACTTTTCATCACCATAAATGACCACACATAACTACAAAGCCATGATTTTATAAAATTTATTACAATTTTTTTGTGTGTTACAAAAAATTGTGTTAGGGGTTAATTTTTTATACCCGTTACTCGTAGAGTAAAAAGGGTATACTAAAGTCGTGCAAATGTATGTAACAGGCAGAAGGAATCATTTCCGACCAAATAAAGTATATATATTCTTGATCAGCATCAACAGTCGAGTCGATATAAACATTTCCGTCTGTCCGTCCGTCCGTCTGTCTGTATGAACACCTAGATCTCAGAGAAGGTAAGAGATAGAGGTTTGACATGTATGGGACAAATGCTTCTTTTATCTGCACGCAGATCAAGTTTATTTCAAATTTTGGCCACGCCCCCTCCCGCCCCCTCAATTTGGAAAAAACGTTATATCTCCTACAGTTTTGAAGATAGACGGTTCGTACCTTCTACAGATAGTTAGTAATTAGCAAAATGAATCAATTTGCCGATAAAAAGATAAAGATCGAATGAACGGTTCTCAATTTATAAGCAAAAAAGTGAACCATGCAAAGCACTTCGCTTTTCTGAAAAAGCTCTTTCCAAAGAGGCACTGCTTGCCGGAGTGCCCAGTATTTGGGAGCTTGCCCTAAACATGATTGGAAATTGCATGTTGTTTGATTCCCACCATTTTAAAGGATCAAATTTATCGCTGTAGCTGGTTATAGTATTTAAGTATGACTGCTCCTCACAAAGTCTCGAAATCTCCATTTTTACGAAAAAATACCCCCACGCATTTTACTTTCGTTGCGGACGTCACAAGCTAATAATAAAGTTCCGAAGATTCGTAATTCGATATCAACAATCAAAGATGTTATTAATTTTTTCCGTGAATCATCACCAGGAGAAAGTATATTCCAAACATTCCTGCTCTATGCGAAACGTGATGGTCGAGAATCACTTAAAAATGATCGTCGACGGGCTCGAAAAACTCTCAATAGAAGGAAACTCTGGTACCAGATCATCTGCTTTTCAGCTGCATTCTGTCATTACCCAGTCAACTTTTATAACATGCCTTTAGCCAGTGGTTAATGTCCTACAATAACAGAGATTGGACCTTCTCAAGTGCACAAACCACGTTAATAAAATCATTCAAAGGGTGAAGAAATCGTAGTTGAACTCCGAACACCTAGGACTGTGCAAGTTTAAAACCATCACTCAAATCATCCTTCATCGAATATGGTTGAATTTGCTAAAAATGAGCCTTGAGAACTTCGTAAAAATGTCTAAAAATTCTCTGAACTCTACGACCTACAAAATTATAGCAGAGAAGCTGAATGAAGCTGAGTACGATCACTGGAAATCAAAAAAATTAAGCACAGAGGATCTCAAGAAACTTTTTTTTAACATTTTTTACTTAAATGCCAATAGCTTCTATATTCTTGATCGGATTTTTATGAATTATGTGGCGTTGTATTTTTTATAGATAAATCTTTGGTGACCAGCAATAAAATACAATTTATACTTTTTTTTCGTGGTGAAAATCGCACTTAAAATCTAGGTTTTTTAAAAAAGTGATAAATTTAATGCAAAGTTGCCGATAAAAGCCTTTATAACGTCGAAGTCAAGAACCGGATTAAGAAGTTGTGTTTTAATGAATTATAGGGCGTTCAATTACCTTCCAAGAGAGCATTACCTTTCATAATGAAACATGCGATACTGAAGATATGCCCATAGGTACTTTTTTCCCCAATCGAAAATCTAGCTTTTCCGTGATTTCTCGAAATCGGCCCCACAAAAAATTATTTAGACTGCATTCACATATGAAATGACTTCCAAATGAAATGACTTTCTTCATAAAATTGGATCAAAGTTCCAAACTCCAATTTAGTTTTATATAGCGGAGGAAATTGAGGTGGAGGAGATCAACGGAAAAGCAATCCAATTTGGAGAGTACAGCGTTCAAAACTTATGAATCCAGAAGATTGGGATCAAAAGTTAATTCTTAGATTCTTTTTAGATTGATAAGATATTTGCTCTTGGATCCAGTGTAAGAGACTCTAAGGGACTAGTTAGAGTAGAAACAGACAGAGGGACGCTAAGAATTATATGTACCTTATGAGGTCGAAAATGTATATGTATAAAACTTAGATACTTGAGTTAGCTATTTAATAATTTGGCATGCATGAGTGAGAATTCTCTTACATAAAAACCGCTTCTATTAAATTTTTAAAAATATTGAAATTTTTCTACGATTTTCCCCCCAAGCTCACTTGCAAATTTGTCACGTTTGTTGGTCTTTGGGCAAGAGACAGACAACCCACAATTGAGTTGGGTTTGTTTGTATCCTAAATGCAAACATTTTGCATAAAAGCACGTAATATATATAAGGGCCATAAATAAACTGCATTTTTCTCTTTGTTTTTTGCCTTGAATCGGAGTGCCTAATGCATTCTAATGGCGTACCAGGAAGTGAGAAGTAAGTGCAGACATTGGCTAGGCATGGGGACAATATCATCAATATCGTTGGTTAATTGAAGTCAGTTGCGTTGCTCAAGACAATTGAGTTTGATTGGTGGACAGTATAAGAATTGGGCCAAAAGTTCAGCTGGAGCTGGAGCAAGGTACTTCAAAAAGTGCAATCTTATCTAAAGAAGTGAGAGAATGATTCAGTCAGCTTGATGATGAAATAGAACACAAAACCAGTTGTTCGATTGGCCTTCAAATGCCAAATATAATGACCCTGAAGTACACACAAAAGTACACCATGTGACGTCATTCCTCCTCCAACAACAACCCTGGGAAGATTAATAAAAAAAAAATAAAAGTTGTTTTGTTGATTTTGAAATTTTGCATGTATTAAATACTTAACTACAGTTTTTTTGCGTACAATTACATTACAATTTTAATTAAAAACGCTACAGTCCTTGGCTTATATTCCCGAAAAGCTTCGAAAATTGTTTTTCAGCAGCAAAATCACAAAGAAAATTCCCACAGAAATGGTGAAAAGTTGAATATTGATGATCTTGGAGTCGACTAGGGCCTGCAGCATGTTGTAAATGCATTCGCTGCGCACTTCGCCGCCACAGCAGTCCATATAGGTAACGGAATAATAGAATTAAAGACGCAGCCAATTGTTTTAAACTAGTTTATTCTATTGATTTTGGGTATTTAATGTTATAAAATTCTTGACGTTTGTTTGCAAAACAGCTGACGGTGGCAGTGTTGGAAAGCGCGTTGAATGGGGTTAACATGGCGGTAACAGTGGCTTGGTTTACACGATGATACTTAACATTTTATGTATAATTATATCAGAATAGTACAAAAGGTTTAATAAAACTATAAGAAACTTTAAATATCATTTAAATAGCTTGATTAATTTCACAAATTTGAAATCTCGTTCAATTACCAGAGGCATTGCATTAAAGTAAAAGTGCTGTTAAGTGTTTCAACTAGGTGGCAGCCCTGCTGCTTTAACACTTCACACACAGCTGTTATATATTTTTTCCATGTTGGCCAATCTTTGGTATATTCATTTCAAAACAAACAAAAACTCCAATCCATGTTACTCTCAAATCTTTTAGCCACATTTAAATTTTCGTCGCTTTTAGCAAATAAAAACAACGCACAACTCTCCTGAACTGTGGGTGTAGTTTTATTAAATTAATTAACTATTTGCTAATCTTCTCCAGTTCTTTCGTTTAAACATCATTCTCAAAGTCAGCGGGGTTCTTGCGCATCAAAGCTGTGTGTCTACGCTCGGTCAGGTCGTAGATCAAGTAACCCGCAATAAAGGCTGCGAAATTTAAAACACCATCATTAGTTAATCTTCTAGCTAGAGTACATTTGCCAACTTACGTGGAGCCACAATGAAAATATTGGAACGGATGCGACGGAAAATGTTGGGCAATCCCTTGCTAATGGCACCCGCAAAGGCCCTTTGCTCGAACGGGGACAGCTTGTAGGTGATAATGCCATGCACCTTGGCCAAGTTGCCGAAGTGGGCTCCGTTCAGGATCAAGGACAGACGCATCTTTTAGGCTGTGGAGTAGTTAGGGATATAAAAAGGGAAGGGGTTTAATTTCAACAGCAGCACAGTAAATTCATTACGATTTGTATAAAGACACAAATGGTTATGATAAACATATTTGGATGCTCCAACTGCCCCCCGAGGTTATGTAATTTTTCCTCTAAACTGACGAACGTCTGCGGCTGGGCGAGCTCTTTGCACTTTTGCCAAAAACTTGTATTAGGCATATTTATAGAGCTCAGCACCTGTCATTTGTTTTTCACATTTCTTTTTGCCAATTATGATGCGGATTTTTACCTTGATTTGATTCTGTGAAGCAAATTCCTTTCGTCTTCGTCTGCGTTCTGACTTGTTAGGGAGGGGGGTGATAGTGTGGCCGGATGGGCAGAGTTAGAAAATACTGAATTGGCTAACGCTTGTGTAAAGCGCGAAGGGCTGCCAGACTGTCGCGCAAAATGCGCGGGTTTTTTAAATTTACAAATTGTGGAATTTTAATACACGGAACGAATATAAATATGTAGCCTGAGCGCTTATCTCCAAGAAAATGTAAAAAGTTGAAAGTAAGCTAGCCGATTTAGTTGTGGAATTGAATTTTTACGATATAATGATACATGTATACCTGGACACTTCATAAACTTTGTAGTTATGTTGCTTTTATAACAAAATCTGTGGTAATAGGGAATAAATGTACAAATGCTTATTTCCTAATTTTCTGGAGAGCATTTATTATTTTTAAACGATTGATAAATGAATAAAGATGCGTCAATTTTTTTGACTGAAAATAAAATAGCAAAAAGCAATCAAAACTTATGTTGTTTGTTATTCTTTTTTTGCCAGCCATAGCCCCTGGGGGTCGAACTCTCTCCAAAAACATTAGAATATGAAGATGAGTAACGCCATACGATTTTTTTGTACACGATTTATTCGAGCTGGCTTTGCAAGTGGCTTTTGGCCACTTTGAAATTTTATCCCAAAGCCAAAGAGCGCTCTAGAGCCAGCCGCTTTTTTGTACGCACACAGCGACAGCTGACGACTGTAAGTGTGCACACGTATTCTCAAGCACTCCCACTGAACCAAAAGCTCGCAAAAAATATCTCTAACGATGCTTACGCGAAACATCAACTTGCAAAACTTTCGAGAAAACACTCTCAAACGATCCACAAAGTAATCACCCGTCGCTCAGTCTGCGGCAGAGAAAGTTTCGTTTTCGAGCCTTTTTCGATTATTTTTGTGAACGTTCTTTGATACCTTTTGCAACTCACTTCACCATCAATTGCGAGCCTTTCGATATCGATTGCTGGTCAGTTAAAAGTGCAAAGAACGCAAGACAGGCGAAGAAAACGTAAGAATAACGGAGCATATAAAAAAGGAACAAATGAATCGCCGGTGCGATTCGATCGGTTGTTCGTTTTTTGTCAATATCGTTTTTCTCCCTGTTCAGTGTTCACATATCATATTTAAGCTCGAATGCGATAATTTTACGATACTTTCGGCTCTCGTATCACTTTTGAGCTCGAATGCGATAGTCTTACGATACTCTCGCTTGACGTTCGCTTTGTGGTGCAGTGGGTTACTCACACAACTGCATAGTGCAAAACCAATATATGGCCGTTCGGCAACTTAGAGATTATATTGGTCTTTGCTCTCACCAATTCACTCCGCTGTTTGTTAGAGAGAGTCACAGTGACATTTTCGCGATCTCTGTAACTAAATCTAACTCGGATTTACTGTCCATTCTGGGCATACCGATCGGTGTTAATCGATGAACACAATCATACTGACTTTAATCACCGCTGGCTCTGGTCTGACCGGCATGGCTTAGACGCCTTAAAAGAACGTACAAACAATTCTCATATTTTGACATATTTGTAAATTTCTGAATTTTTGTATTTTTATACCCTTGGAAAGAGTACATATTATTATTTTGCCCAGAAGTTTGCAAAGCATAGAAATATTCATTTCCGATCCTATAAACTATATATATTCTTGATCGGGGCGACAATCTGAGTCGAAGGAGCTGTCTGTCGCAAACTAGTCTGTCAGTTTTAAAGGCCGGAACCGACCGGATCGGATGACTATAGCATATAGCTTCCATAGGAACTATCGGTCGAAAAATTGATCGTAGTGAGAAAAACTTTTTTGTTTTTAATGTTAGTATTCCCAAATTCGGAAAAAAGTTATATTATATGCTTTCGCACAGATTTTCAATTTTCAATATCTTGTCTCGTGTTTAAGTTAGAAAAATAGAGGCAAGCTAACTTCGGCTCGACCGAAGTTTATATACCCTTGGAGCTTGATATATGCCTGACAGTTTGTATGGCAGCTATACTATATAGTGGTCCGATTTCGAAAAATTTTGGTGAAACTATGTGAAATCATTGAAAACTTATAAATACGAGCGTTGGGAGCGATAGTATTGAAAACAAAAAAATTTTTCTCACTAAGACTTTTTTTCAGACCTAACTTTTGTATGGCAGCTATACTATATAGTTGTCCGATTTTGACAAGGCTTGGTGAAATTATGTGCAATCATTAAAAACTTATAAATACGAGCGTTGGGAGCTATAGCACTAAAAACAAAAAAGTTTTTTTCACTAAAACTAGTTTTTCGACCGATCGTTCCTATGACAGCTATATGCTATAGTCATCCGATCCGGCCAGTTCGACAAATGTGCAGCGTATTTATACCAAAAGACTTCGTGCAAAGTTTGGTTGCGATATCTTTAAAACTGACGGAGGAGATAGCATAGAAACAGACGGACGGACGGACAGACGGACAGACGGACATGGCTATATCAACTCAGCTCGTCATGCTGATCAAGAATATATATACTTTATGTGGTCGGAGATGCTTCCTTCCCTGCGTTACAAACATCCGGACAATTTTAATATACCCTCTCCAAGGGTATAAAAATTGTTGAGTTGCTAGAGTTCTTTAACTCTGATATTTCAAAACGTTTGCAAAGGTTAAAAAAACTTAGCTTGGCCTTCTCGTTTTTTTTTTCTGACTCTTTTACTACAAAACATGGATCAAGTATTTGGCTAAACACGCCCAATTTTGTCAAAGGTGGACTTTAATCAAAGAACATGAATATTTAGATGCGACAACATATACAAATAAGTCGAAATGTTAAAAAAACATTTTTGTACCTGCTTTACTGTGACTTGAACCCAGGTCTGTTTGACTTTCAGTTTCATACCTTACCTTAAATGTGCTATATAAGTGAAAAGTATTTTTTATATTTTATTGGATCTTTTCCAAAAGATAACGAAGTGTTTATCAATACTGAAAATTATATGTAACCAGTTAATCTCATGACCTGGGACTGGGCTGGTGATGTCAGCTTATTTTTTTCCAGTACAATATGTTGTTGGATACTTAATTTTTAAACAGATTACTTGATAACCAAGTTGGCGTAAAATCCACAAGTAATTAATTTGACATTCAAAACTTAACCGATAACCAAAATTCGATAACAAATGTATATCGTCAGACAGAAAGTGGCAACGCCAGCACACTGCAATTGGGTCACACTGTAATTCGAAACATCCTACTCAGCTGAGTACTCAGGCCACAACCGGTTCCATTTCGCCTGATCGGTTAGCTTTATGTCTACTCAGACGCCTTTTTATAAAATCTGACAGCAACTCAGACAAAAACTTAGCTGAGTGATCAGGTCGTGTAAATAGAGCTTAAGGGTCAGTCGGCTGTCGAGACTTTAGTGTGTAAGTCTAAACTGATCCTTGTCCCGTGTGATGTATGATTGTATGACAGGAATATCAATAATAATAATAGGTAGGCAGGACGACTAAAAAGTATTGTAGCTTGTGTAAAGCTATAAATGAGAAGGTTCGAGAAGCCCTTTAAGACAACAAAATAAAATGTAGCTTTGACCAATGAGAGCGAGGTCAAAATATTGCGAAAATAATTCTGTGAATTTATTTTGACCTGCCTCATCAAAGGCTACCTAGCGACTGAAAGGCTCTCTTCTGCTCAGTTTCGGCCTGCGTTCGGCTCGTATATGTGTAAATAGCGATGTGTCTTCGCTCCCTGGAAACATTCAGTGACCATCGCTGCTCTATTGGCGTCGCAGTTGTCGTTTTATCTAAAAATTTCAAATTTATTTTCTGTTTTTTCCATGATTGATATATTTATGAGCAATATTTGTACAACTATGAGATGAGGATTCTTATAAACTAATTACATTTAACAATATGCTTATAAAAATTGGTCATTGATCAAACAAAAAACAAAAAATAGACAAGATTTCACATTTATGGCCACTGTTAGAAATATTTCATTGCATTAGCTTATAATACATAGACAAACGTCCAATAGAGCACATTGAAGCACAAAAACATGGTGGGAAAAACACAACGGGAACGTCGATCAATCCACATGGCAATCTCCTGTGGCGTCATGGTGGTAAAAGTGGTGGGTGGATCCTTCTTATCCTTGTCTATATCGACAATGTGATCATTGCTATGCGTGCGCTCACTGGAAATGGACACCGAGTCGGCGCATTCGGTCTTGATGATGGGCAAATTGGGCTAAAAGCAAGAAATTAGAATTGTTCGGAAGAAAATATAAAATTCTACTTACATGAACCGTAAGATAATTGTTAAATCCCTGATTCACATTGCCATTGCCAGTGCCATTGCGTACGCTTTCCGTGCTGGCGATGATATTATCCAAGCTAGAGCAGGATCGGGCTCTGGAATCGTTGCTCAGGCTACCACCTATTTGACGTCTGGATGGACGCGGTGTCAGGGTGGATTTAATGATATATTTACTATTGACCTTCTTCAGTTCAATGTTCTCTTTGCGTCTCCAAATTGTATTGACAAAGGCAAACTCCACCAGACTGCCAAAGATGAAGAAGGTGCAGCCAATGAACCAAATCTCCGACACCTTAATGTAGCTGACTTTGGGCAGGGTTTTGCTTTGCGAGGAGGATAAGGTAATGAAGGACAACATGGTGCTGGTGCCCAGCATAATGCGTGGAGGGGAGGCATCTGCTTGAAGCCAAAAGGAAACCCAAGAAATGGCCACTATCATCATGGAGGGCAGATAGTAATCCAAGAGGTAGAAACCAATTTCACGCTTAAGATTCACGGTGAAACTTAGGGAACTGTAATCGCCCACTGAAAAGGGGAAGATGGAGAGAAAAATTGTTATTATATATTAACTTGGAAGCTTATGGTCTTTGTTTTTTTCTGGTAACACGAACCAGCACGAGTCGGCACGACACGAACGGCATACGTGGCTATAAAATGTTAGGTAGTGAGAATTTTCCGCGCTTTGCACGGCTTTGAAAAAGTCATTCGTGTTAGAGTCGTGCCTCATCAACTTTGGAATCGTGCCAGTTTCTTGCCCGTTTCGTGCGTGAAAATACTCCCGTGCAAACTTACTGAATGCTCCATGTCTCAGATTAATATCATCCGAGTGCACTATGGTGGCATTATGCCAATATCTGGCCATATTAAACTCCGTTAATCTCATTTCCGGATCAAAAGATATAGGCGACTGCTCTTCCCATTCTAAAACCAAATCCGAGGTGTTGTACATCCCTGAAAAGAAACCAATTTAAAAATATTTCCCACATTTTCCGCCATTTCACTTACAACTCTCCAACACTGTCGAACACAATTGCTGATCAAATGGAAACTTTTTGAAATCCATCCAGCAATATAGTGAAGCTTGCATACGCGTCTGTAGAATCACATTCCCCTCCGGTGACAATGAGGTAAGCACATCCTTTTCATCCGTACCCAGTATAGCCGATTCACGTTCATTCGAAAAGAATATATGCGGCAGCCAGAGACGTTCACTCAAATGTTTCTGTCCCAATATATTGTCATAACGCTCAAATTCCTTATAGGCTAGTCTTTTATCCTGAAATCTCAACTGAAGTAGTGCATGCATTTTGAATTGCAGCAAATCAGAATTGAGATTTTGTAGAAAGTAAACATAGATGCGGGTCTTTACCAGTATAGGTAAACGTTTTGAAGTTTCTTTTTCGTATACTGTGTGTGGAAGGGAAAAGTTTTGATAAAGATTGAAGATGTTACTTTTAAATGAGCCTTACCTATGGGTCGCTCCAGGCGATCGTAGCGACAGACATGGGTTAGTCTTTGTATTAGTTGGGTTTGTTGCAAATTGGCCGCATTGGCTAAACTTGGACACTCCTCATCATCCATAGTGTCATTTTCTGCCGCACTGTAAATATAAGAGATGAAAGTTAGACGCTTAAATAAGTTACAATTCGCTTATTAAAAAGTTTTTTAAGAATTTTAATCTTTATAAAAATTTATGTGCTGCTAATTGCTATTTAGGTTAGTTTTAAGTGCGATGGAAAAGTAATACCAAAATAATTTTACACATTCCCTAGGTTAGAGTTTGTTCCTTCTGACCAAAAAAATTGGAAGTTATTCCTCCAATTTTAAAAAATTCGTCGCCATTATCGAAATATAAAAAGAGGGAAAGGTTTCAAGGTTAGAAATTATAATCGTCCAATTTTGAAAAATTTACTCAAATATTCGAAAAGTCTTTGTGTGCTGTGCGAGTGAAAATTCGCCAGCCATCCGTCTCTTTTTGACAAGATAGATTGGACTGAACCAGGGTTCTTGAGTGGCAGGCTAACTCCTTAAACTCTGATGTATGGATGATCGTTTTTGTTTTCTTCGACTTTATTACGTCGGTCCGTTATATTGTTGCCAATTTATTATGTGAATTTGTTTAATGTTTTTTGCACATTTCAGTTTTGTTGTGTTGTTGCTGTTGCAATGCGACTTTTATGAATTTTTCTGGGCGCTACCAAGTCAGGATGTCACCACACTTCTCATAATCAGAAATATTTGCGAACAGTTAGAAATCTGATTTTTTTACCGGTAATTCTATTTATATGAAATATTGTGCCGAACAAAATTTGTATCTCTTTTGAGTATGGGCCTTTATGGTCCACTTATTTTCTGAGCAGGTTTTTCTTCCTCTGTGTATGTATATACTGTTGGTTTGAAAAGAATTTTCTTTTAAAGGCCTTCCTTCCTTGCTTCTAGTTTTGATATAAGCTTTTTGGAAGACAGAACTTTAACAGAGCCAAGATGCAAGAAAAAATATTAAAGCAGACGCGAACCTTTATCTCGTTTGTTATCAAGAGATTCTCCTTCCACTAAGAGCTGGACAAAGCATGTGTGGTACACAGAAGAAATATTCGGGCTAAAGACAATCCCAAACTATGGTGGAAGTCGGGCAAGTCCGAATTTTGTCAAACCAAGTAGGAGAAGACGAAGTATTGATTTGAGTACGAATTTTCCAATCCCGGTATGCTTGTCTTGATCCAGACTCTAAGTCACAAGGGATTAATTCTATCTATTTACTCGAGCTCGATTTGATCCATTCAAGAAGGTTCGATAATGATTTAGCTCCATATTGGTAATTGATTTGATCTCGAAGTCGGCTTGGTGGCTAAATACCCCTGACTAAGTTAGGCTCGATATTCAAACTACATTAAATCCGAAAAGGAAAGAATGAAAAATGACTGAAATAGACTTTAGCTCGATGTTTAAATTCGAAACATTTTACAAGAACTTCATGTAACTTTTTTAACGGCCTTTTTAATTATCAAGCCAGCAAGTTTTAGCCGGCTCGAGGTCATTAGTTTGCAAACAACCATGGTGGAATTAGTAAGGTGAAGCCGTCAGCCTCTGCTGAGGGCCAGTTGATTTATGCTTGAGTGTTAGAAAGAGGCGACAGAACATTTGTTTGTTTCTGCTTGTGTATTGCCGTTCACTTCTAGCATTCACAATGCACTGGCGCTTTTGTCCCTACAAACAGAGTGAGCGCTGTCTCGCCGTTCATACAACTAGAAACAGGACACAAACAAACATTACAATAAGGGTGTTCACTTTGTTGAGCACTTAGGCACTTGGGGAAAAGTGTAAGCATTTCCAGCAACAATTTACTCTGAACAAATTGTGCACAGCTTGCTCGACCCAGACCCTGACTACGAAAAGTCGGGCACTTGTACCTTAGTGCTATAAGAGTTTTACAAGAGTAAATCAAATGTGTGATCAAACATTCATATAAAATGTATGGAGAAAGCGCCAACTTTGAACGAACCATGGATTACTGCCGAATCATATCTCAAACGTAGTTGTACACAAATTTCGGGCACAGAGGGCTGCTCACAATACTAGTCAGGCAAAACTGCTATGTGCTCAACAAATTGAATACCTTAAATGAAGTCTCTTCAATAGACTTGACCCATCGTCTGCAATTCAGCAGCTACCTTCTTATGCTGGAAGTGCTATAAATGGTAGGGAAAATGGTATTTAACCTAAAGAATCTATTTCCTCTCAGTATCGCATATACGGGTTGATAAAACTATGTACTTTGTCACAGCGCCATCTATGGGTTAGTCTTGAAAAAGAAGTAGTGGCGCCATTTTTTGGTCGATGACCAACTTTCTTACTTGTTTTAAGTTCTAAAGCTACCTTAACACTTGCCTTATAAAGAACGATTAAGAGAAAGTGTTTCTCTGACAAAAATATTTAGAAAAATGAGATTTCAATAATGTAGGACTGAAAAAAATTTCTGCATTATAAGAGTTGTGCATTAAACACAACAATCATTTGCATTATTCTAACTTCTAAATTTACATATTTATATTATATTATAAAGAAACTATTATAAATTTTTATTATTTAACATTACAACACCCAAAGCTGTTTCGCAGGTTATACAATTGCGGACTTGTTAGTGCGCAATACGCATACAAGCCTTATATGTATCATTGAGTTAGTCGCATAAAATGTTTTACATATTTGAATAGAGATGAAAATATATTCCTGTTCTTGCCAAAGGCAAGCTGAGTTAATTTAAATAAATGTTAATAGTTTTAAATTAATGCTTGAACACAAAATCAAACTAGAACCGATTATTTCCGGTAGGGTTTATAAATATTTTGTCGAATAATTACAAATTTAAAATACAAGTGACTCTGGACTTAAGTGTTATGATAATACAATACGTCGTTACGAATCTTTTAAAATTGTTTCACTAAAAATATAAATTAGTTAACCATTGCCTGGCATTCACTTGAATGAAATGAAATAAATAATGTTTCTGGTATAACTAAAAACTGTCGTCCTTCCACCATATTAAAATGGAAATTCCCTTAAAAATTCCCCTTAACAAAAAAAGTTAAAAAGTACATACATAGCCGCATTTACATTTGCTTGTCAAAATACAAAAAAAAAATAAAAAGATTCCATTGTCATTCACAAAAAAGACTACATTTTCTTCAATGCGAAAAAAAAAACAAAACTGATAAAGAGAATTGATATGTTTTCAGCTGTTAGATAATTTCAAACACTTTGATTTCGAAGAACTCTTATTTTTAGAAAAAAATCATCAAAGATCTTTGTTTATGTTTAATTGATAACAAAAAACTTTTACCTCAGTCTGATTATGAATCATAGAATATGATATTACATTATCAAAAGAGGTTTACAAAAATGTTGCTGATAAGAGCCAAAGTTACGCATGACAACAAATTTTGTTAACAAAATGTAGAACCATGTTTCCTGTTGTAATGCCAAATGAGCAATAAATGGTGACATTTCTTTCAGCAATAAATCTTTTCCTTGTTTCTTTTGTATAATTAATGAAAGGAGTTGTGTTGACAAACCCGAAAAGTCATGCACAATTTAATAACAATTTGTAAAAATCCAAAAACAAACTAAAAATTATTTGTTCTCGTCGTTGTCGGCTTTGTGCTTTTATGAAAAAGGTTAGAGATCTTTGTACAATTTATCAGTTAAGTTCAAAAATGCGATAATTGAATTTTGTGTTATTTTTGTGGTTAATATTAAACAAAAACAAACTAAGCAAAATAAATAATATTGTTATCCAGAGCAGAAAAGATAAATATTGTTGTATTTAACGATTTTAGCTAGCTTCAAATGAGCTTGCACAGCTGCTCTATGGATTTCCATAACTACACAAACACACCCCCCCTGGGGGAATAGAGGAAGTTAATGAAAAAAGTGCAGTTGCTCATAAACAGCTTCACATTCAATAGGTTTTAAGTTAAATAATTTTGAAATTACCTTTTAATACAAAATGTAGACGATGATTTATTTTATTTTAAATCTTAATTGATGCTTAGAGTGTGTGTTTTATTTTTTAAAGCTTTATTTAAAGAGGGGAAATTCTGAGGCTTTTGTTTTTGTCTATTTCTAAGCAAAAATAGAATTTAAAATTTATTAAGAAAGGTTATGGGGCTGAGATTGAATGGAACCCTTGCCTTAATCATTATATAATAAATATTAGTCTAACAATATGATTTAAGCTTGTCTTCCCTTTAGTTTTAAGTCATTCAAGCTTAAATATTGCCTAGCATTCTTCCGGGTTCGAGAAAATCCGGAATTAATCGGATGGAAGAAGCTTTTACTAAAAACGGGAGCATGAATAACTACAATATAGCTGTAACTTAGGGCAAAACTGGTTTAAAATAAACTATTTAATTATTTTCGTTAAAAAATCTATTTAGAGATATAAATCAAGTGTTAGGGCAGAAAGTCGGTCAAGTTCGACTGTAATATACTCTGTTTCTGCAGCGACAGCGCTGCTGACCAATAGATGGCGCCACTACTTCTTTTTCAATACTAACCCATAGATGGCGCCACTAATGTGACTATTTCAAAACTGATCTTTGATTGGAACTAACTTTTGGTTATAACTTGAGAATCATTTATCCTATCCTGATTATTTCTTCGGCACTAACTTTCTCTAGAAGTTATGAACTATCTATATTCAAAACTGTGCAAGATATGACGACTTTATAAAATTGTGGAGGCGGTAGGAGATCTGCCTACAAGTATTAGAAGTATATGTCCCATACATGTCAAACCTATATCTCTAATCTGTGAGATCTGTGCGTTCATACAGATGGACAGACAGACAGACAGACAGACGGACGAACAGACAGACATGGCTAAATCGACTCGGATGTTGATGCTGATCAAGAATATGTATACTTTATAGGGTCGGAAATTATTCTTTTTTAGATGATGTTCTCAACTTGCGCCCCTGTTTAATCCATTGCATCTACTGAAGAGCGCAAATTTATCTCGAGGGCATTCACTATCTGTTTATAAGAACATTCCAGATGCATATTGTTAAAAAGTGGTCTCTGAAAGGATTGCGTAGGCCATTAATAGTGATGTTTTCATCGGTGATGATTGTTTTGTTGCTCGAAAATGTTGTTGAAATTAATTAGAGTTTAGATTTCCAAGAAACTGTAAAATAATTCGTTTGCATCGGTTTGCCGTAGAGAGTGTCGAATGAAGATAAATGGAAATTTAAAGTTGAATGCCGAAAAACACAGTCGGTTTCTGGAAGCGGGAACATTTAATAATTCCGTATTCGCATGATTTGATCGATATCGAAAACGAGAACTTCAGTCCTGTTAAAAATGGAGTCAAAAATGTTTTAAAGTTTGAAAGCCAAGATTCGAACCAAAACCTTAGGATCGTTAAATTAACGAACCCTTCGTTTCACAATGGCTTGGAATCTCCGAACCGAATCTTCTATAGAATTTCGGAGTGTTTGCAGTCTTAATAATTTTATCCATTGTAAATCAGAGTACGCGATTATTCTTGTTCTAGCTTACGGTTCGTAAGAATTCAATAGATTTTAATAGTTTAGTTAGAGAGCTTAATGAAAGCTCTGCAAGTTATAGAATTTTGTGCACTATAAGGAGCAAGTGAGGAAAATTGAATACGTGCGATGTCAGAAGAACGGAATCACATATTTCTTGCTTTAACTTTACTTGCTCTCTAAAGTAAAAGAACGAATTTAGCGCGATTTAAACAACAAAATTTTAAAAATTTCAAGAACGAATTAATTTCTTTTCCTGTTGGTCACACTTGATCGCGAAAGAAGATGATACAAATTAAAATAAAGAATTTTTAAATTTGATTATTTAAAATAAAGGCCAAGTAGATTTCGACTACTAAGACCTATGCGCAGTTGTTAATTAACGAAAAGTTTAATTTAAAAAACATTTATCAGGCCTGTTTCCGATTTCGATTCCGAACAAAATATTGTATTGGTATAAAAACCGACTCTATTCTTCGGCTTTAAACTTCAAAAACATATTTACCTTTATAAGAACTTCTTGTAGACAAAAAGATTCGCCCGAATTCTTTAATGGTTTTATAGATATCACAGCTCTTAACAATTTTCGTTCAATCGAATTTGGAAACGGGAACAGGCCTGTATATTTTTAAATGGAGAGCAGATAAAACCTTTTTTGTATGAGACTTGTAGTTTAATTTTCATCAATTTACTACTGGATTAATACTAAGCCAAAACTAGAAAGAGTAATTTAGGTTAGAGCGCTTTTGAAAAAAATATTTTCGTTCTTAAATTTTTTGAAAATTCGTTCCTAATTTGGTTAAATAGGCGAGGGGACTAGGATAAGTAGCACCATCGGAGAGTATTGTGTTCAAGCGAAGATATTCGGCATACAAGAAATTTGTATTTAAATAAAGAATTTTTTTTGCTTTAGTTCTGATAACGAACATACTTAAACCGAGCATGACATTCTCGATATTTGCCTCTAATAAAGGTCTTTAAAGCCTTTAGGAGTAAGAATAATTATTTTTTCTAATAGTTTTCACTTTTTGAAAAATTTTGAAAACCTTAGAAATAAAATCTAAATTTAACACCATTTTCCGGTTTCCCTTTCTCAATTGAAGAAAAAGGTAATTTCAAGATTAAATGCTTGATTAATTAAAAAGGAAGAATTTTAACATTCTAAAACTTTTACCGCGTACTGTTGACTTAATTATAAATAATATTTAAAAAACTTCTTTACAAAACTTACCTAATGGGCGTTTGTATGATGCTGAATATTAAGGTAATCAATAATGCTTTGGTAAAGTGCACAAAATAGCAATTCTTCATTGTGAACATAATATAATCTAAACTTAACTTTTAGGAACTGAAATTGTTGTTTTTTCTTTCTCACTTGCACTGGCAACTTTTCTTTTCGGATGTCAATTGAAAAGTGATTTTTTGTCTAATTAAGATCTCATGTTTTCGCTTCACTTTATCCTCGCACCTTTCACCACGCGCAACATTCACTTTGTTTTTAATTGATTCAAATTCAAATTAATAATTCTAGAAAACTATATAGACGCCAGTCGCCGATTGTTGACCGTTGATTGTCGGAGGTGTTTTGAACTCGAGTTGCGTTTGCGCCCGACAGAAATACCTGCGAGAGGCCGAAGCTGCGCTGCCGACAACGCCGACACCCCGAAAAGCACTGAGGCTGGATAACGTTTTCGCGTATAATTTTTTATTTTTTGGTAACTTTTGCTGATAAGAGCCAGGTTAATAGATGGTACCGCCCACAACAACAACAACAACCGTAACCGTACAAGCAAGTGCAGCTATCGTATCGTGTTAGTTGTCGAGCAGCTCAAAGGCAATAGCGGCAGGGTCGCTGGAGAATGCTTTACTTATAAATACAAAAAAACTTCTATCGGGAAGCAGCGAGTGCAATAAGTAAACCGGTATCGCAGTCGTCTTGGAATTGCACAAATACCAAATGGCATTAATAAATAGAAACATTGTGGAACTATTAGCATATATATAAATATATATAGAAATAGGGAGCGTAAATACAGATGTCGCTGCTGTCCACGCTTCTAATTAAGCTTCCAAGTGTTTACCAGGCCTTGTTTAAACAAATGCACATCATAACAATTATATAAGTTCAACAAACTATTCACCCACCGATATTATTGGTGGTTGAATAAACCCACCGAATCTTGATTTAAAGGGATTATGCTTAAAGGTCGCTTTGTATTCGGGCATAAAGCCGCGACGTGACATAGAAAAACAAAAAGTGTGACAATAATTGAAAAGAGACTGACGAATTGCCAATAACCAAATGAGTTAATAATAATTTGTCAAATTCAATTAGTGTCCATTGGGATGAGAAGGCAGTAGCTAAGAATCTAACAAAACGTGTTTTTTGTTGCCATTTCCTTCAATCTAATTGATTTATAGGTTTAGCTTAGACATTGAAATAGTGCAGCTTTGAAGGGAATTGGCAAGTAGGTGGGGTTAATTATTAAAAGTCTAGTTGATCAGACCAAAAAGTCATTAATAATTTAAAACTACTTCCAAACTTATACATCAATTAGCACACAGAAAAAAAAAAGATCAAATATCAGCCCTATCTTTAATAATATCGAAATGATATCAATTTTTCATATCGATGTGATACTATTTCTACCAAAACATATGGACGCTATAATATCAACTTGATATTTTTTTCAGATGAAGGCCGATTTGATACTCAAAATACCCGTATGATACTAAATATCGTGATCTTTTTTTTCTGTGCAATTATACTTAGAAGTAAAACAAAACCCATCATCTTTTTGTCTATTACAAAACCGCTTATATGCTTTTTGATAAGTTATAATATTCAAATAAATTTCAATAATAGTTAAAACTTGGAAAGTAAACTTCCTAAATATGTCGGTAAAAAAATCTCATATCTCTTACAAAATTATCGAAGATTGCCTTGGGATTCCCAAGCGGTTATAGCAGTTCTGTCATAAGGTACTCTCTGCCAGCTCATTGAAGATTGGTCAAGTCTGCTGATGATTAAATTGGGGAATTCATGAAATAGCGTTATACAGTCAACCAGCTCCCTTTGTGGTGTTATGGAAAAATGTATAAAATCATGACTTATTGACCTAGAGCCTGCTGAAAAGTTCTGAACTCATTATAAAATGTGGCAAACACAAATCTATACCCATACGAGTTTGAGTAGTTTTTAATTTTTTAAAAATTTCGATCTTTACACATCCGTCCTCATAATAATCGAAGCTAATTATGAATTTCCTACAATTTTGCCATATTTGGAACATTTGATCTACACCTCCTATTTTCCCGTCTATCTACGCGTCTGTCTACAAATCTATTTAACAGCTTTTATGACAATCTATACTCATATATGAAACCGATTCGGACCGATCGGCCTACTCATACAATTTTACAAAATTCGCTATATTTGTGAACCAATTGCCACAGCCATACCCTGTCACATGTGTCCTATTTACGACAATTGCCAAGTATTAAATCTTGATCATAATCTTAACGTTTAATAAAATTTTGATCGATTTTGTTTAATTTCGTTCTTTCCATTATTTGTATCGGTCGTCCGTCAGCCCGATCAACACCATGTAGACGACAGTTATCGCGCTCAGTTTTTTTTTCAGTCCCTGAAAATTTCATCTGATATCTTCATATTTGCAATGCATTTATTTAGCTTGTAAATTCTTTTGGGATTTTTCTACATGCGACAGCCCTTCAACAAAAAAGGCCAAAAACAAGTCTCAGCCACTGATTTATGATTCCCAGCTCTGTGAATTTTTGTCAACTTAATTCTTGTATTTGGCTAGCTAATACAAAGTGTCGTCTGATGATGACAGAGTAAAAAAAAAGGGAAAACAGTAACTAGAAAAAATGGTGATGGACACGTGAAGACAAACTATAGAAAGATATCAATAAAAATATCAAATACTTACTCTCCCTTGACTGATAAAAACCAAAGCCATGAGTCAAGCTGACATTTTACAGCAAAAGTTAGACTTCCTGCCATATTAATTGGGTCTACACATTACGCATACGCCACAGTGGCAAAATCAAATATTCAACATGCTGCTCTAAGCAAATAAAACAAAGCTAACAACAAAATGTTATAAAATATAGTAAGACGTCACCCAAAAAACGGGGGAAAGAAGACAAACGTGTGCCTTAAACTGATAAGCATTTTGATGGTAGGACTAATTAGAGTAGCGAAAAAGTACCCAAAGATTAGCCAGATACTCTACATATGTAGCAGCTGTCTGTCATTGTTTAATATTAGAGGCTATAACCCATCCACTTGAGACAGGAATAGGTAATTGGTATTTATAGACTTTGTTGAAGTATTTTTTTTATTTCGTTTTTAATTTTTAATTAATGAAACGTATTATATTTTTTTGTTTTGTTTATCGAGCCAAACACAAGTAACTGTCGCACCCTGTCTAGGCACAGATGCTGTCTTGTCTGATAACAGAACCCCACGGATGATGACTCATACTATGCCAAGAGATAATGCGGTATAATATCAAAAGATCGAATTATATCACGTGCTAACCAAAATCTCATTAACAAAAAGTCTCAATATTTGTGGGCAAATATGAAATCACAATTCCAGCGACCCATAAAAATGCAAGTAAATAAATGTTTAACCTTTAAAATGTTGAAATGCGCATACGCCCCGGTAGACACAGCAAGCAACACCTACCAAGGAGACCTCTTCAGAGCACACACACTCGTACTTAAGATAAGCAAACCTCTCTCTGACGGCAGAGAATAGAAAATTTGTTTATTTGACAACGGGGAAGGCAATAATTAAAAAAACAAAATGCTTTCTTCTTATTAAATATGAGCAAATGTGTGCAATTGCATGTTTGTCCAGGTATTCATTTAATTAAAGTTCCTAAAATAACAGCAAAAAAAAAGAGATAACAGAGCGAAACCTTCATTTATTATGAAAACTGTCTATATTTGAACTGACGCAGGTCGGCAAAGAAGCAACAAAACAATTGTTCGAATTACATGGTTCGATCTTAAATGTTATTGAATTGGCCGTTGACTGAAGAAGGTGCTAGAAATAGCCGACAACAGTCTGCGTTCTGATTGGTGATGATGTATCAATTGATTAGATTATCTCTATGAAAAGGGTCGGTTCAAACGAATACTAAGATTAACCCAAGTAATTTACAAATAGCTTCCGATCCGAAAACGATCCGAAACTAGAAGGTGGTCATAAAGGAATAAGATCATAGAATAGGTGCGGTCATAAGACACAACCTAACCCATAAACATGTCTCTTTTAGTAATAACCTTTAATAAATTTAGGGATGCTGACAAGGATCAGGATGCACCTGACGGTGGGAAAAACTTGAGATGCCTTGTATGAACTCCCCCTTTTTTTTTAAGGAATGAAATATTTAGAATAAAAGCAACATCACTCACAAGATTCAAAACTATTTACAACTGTGATCATTTAAAGATGTTTATTTCTATACAGAACACATATAAAAATCTTTACAAACGCTTAATAATGTATTTGGACGAGAAACAGTACCAACTAAAGATTGTTCGGAATTCAGGAAATTCGACCTGCAACTTCTAATTAAAAAATGCAAGAGACAACAACTGCACTTTAAGAGGTAGCTAGAATAACCCTTCGAAACTTAGAATGATGCAAGACTATGGACCATAACAGTTACAATTTTTATACCCGTTACTCGTAGAGTAAAAAGGGTATACTAAAGTCGTGCAAATTTATGTAACAGGCAGAAGGAATCATTTCCGACCACAGTCGAGTCGATATAGACATATCCGTCCGTCCTTATGTCTGTATATACACCTAGATCTCAGAGATGGTAAGAGACAGAGGTTTGACATGTATGGGACAAATGCTTCTTTTATCTGCACGCAGATCAAGTTTGTTTCACGCCCCCTCCCGCCCCCGCAATTTGGAAAAAACTTTATATCTCCTACAGTTTTGAAGATAGAAGATTCGTCTATCCTATCTATCTCCTTCTAGAGATAGTTAGTTATTAACAAAATAAAGCGATTTGCCGAAGAAATGATAAAGATTGGATGAACGGTTTTCAAGTTATGAGTAAAAAAGTCAACCAAGCCCCTCCGCTACCCACCCTAAAAAAATGTTGCATACTTTTCGGATGGTCACCCTAAGGAACGCAGGAACACTTTTAAAACTGTTTTTTCATGAGTAACGGGTATATCGAAGTAGGTTAGAGCCGACTCTAACTTACGCTCTCATTATTTTAAAAGTCCATACATTAACTGGTAGTGAGTTTTATTTAAAAAGTCTTAAATTAACAATTATTTAAATTTTATTTAAAAATTTTTTTTTTTAAATTTTTAAAAAACAATTATTTTTGATTTTATTTTAATTTTGTCTCGCAATAACAGTTATTGATGACTTTTATTTGAAAATGATATCAATAACTGTTATTCACAGTCTTTTATTCTTTTTGTCATTCAATAAAAGTCGTTGCATATACTTTTTTGACGTTTATTGTAAGACATAAAAATAAATCTCTGAATAACTGTTATTGATAAAAATTTTAAAAATATTTTTTATACTTGCAGGCAGATCAAGTTTAATTTCAATATATGGCAAAATCATTCTATCTCCCACATTTTGGTAGATAGATAGCTTGTACCAAGAAGAACTATATAGTAATCAAGATTATTTATCGATTTGGGGAAGGAATGATAAGGGTCAGATGTGCGATGTCCTAGTTATGAGGAAATCAAAGAATTATTATAGCATCGGCCGCAACTGCGATGGGCACCACTTCCCGAACTATATGGCTTCGTTGCCACTGTGTGTGGCTTCTAACTTGAATTGAATATATATATATATATGTATATATACTTCAGTGTAAGAGCTTGTGCATTTCCTGGTCGGTCAGAGCATCTTTTTCCCAGTATAGGACCCTGAGTTCCTTCAAAAGAAATTCCGTTCTCGTTCAAAAATTTTTGATATTGCTGCCACGTCTAAATTGTCACTGATATAATTTTTATCTCTTAAGTTATACTCCAGTTTTTTGTACGTTTCACGAGGCTGACTTTCACGGGCTTGTGATTCAAAGCACTTGTTATGATGCTTTTTCTTTTAATAAGTGTTCTCTGACAATTCTTGGAAGACGTGTGCCCTCATTTGTATAGATTTGTTAATATAATCGAAGTGAAGTTGCAATGGGTACAGAAACATAGTTGGGAGACCCGTTTCCATATGTGTAGCGTAATTGGGCCAGAAGTAACATGTAATCGGCATACATTAGGATGTATATATATATAAACTTTGGGGGTACATACAGTCGATTTTCTTGCTGGTTTTTTTTTTGTGTACTTCTAATACCTAGTTTCCAAGTCTAAGGGCCGATTTCACATCTTCTACATAGAGCTATTTGTCACATAAACTAACAAATAACCATTTAAAATCGATGACTATCTGACTCATAGCAGCTATCTGGGAGAACATAACGCGGCCCTAATAGAGTTAGTTTTCTTAATAGCAAATACCTATTTAAGGCTTTACCTTCAATTCTCTGTATTCACTTAGTCAAAGGGTTTGGTCCCTTCTACTCCTGCTCAGGTGTGCTCATGGTTTGGAGTCAATTTCAGGTGGTTTCGTTAGACTAGGTCTCAGCACCCCAGAGCGGAAAAGCAGTGTTAGTCTCTGGGTCTTTTACCATGACCATAGCAGAGTGTTACAATAAAGTACTTTGAGATTGGGCGGTTCTAGGCAAGAAATTGGTTATTTTGGAGATTCGGAAAAGTATTTTTCAGATAGATGTAGATATTAACATTTAAATAAACAAAGTTAACAATAAATTAACAAGTTATTATGGAAGAATTTCAAAAACAATTGTTTAAAAATATTAGAGGAAGATTCAAAATTTGTACCACACAATCCTAAGACCTAATCATACACATGCTAATGTGATATTAATGAAAAGTCCATGAAACCTTTTCCCAGCTGATTTCCAACGCTTAACACATACATTTATTAATTTCTAATACAATGCGTTTTAAGTATTACCTAGAAAGTTGTTCATTTTTCAGTATCCTTCAGCTGGCCTTGATATAAGGCGCGGCGCGGGGCAGGGAAAAGTACATTTACATATTCAATAGGCTAACTATAAACTAACATGAAAACAGCCTCCCATTGAAAAGACACTAGAAGCTCTATTGCTGTTTGATGGCATTCGTCGCCTGCGCCTGGCTGCTATCACCCGTTATGGCCGGCGATTTGGCAAAATCCTCAAATGTGTCCTTCACCTTCTTCAGACCTCGACCCGCATAGCAGGGCAACATGTGTACGAAACGGAATGAGCCCTTAACGCCCTCATTATAGTAGTGTTTGGCCAGGAAGCGCATCTCGCCAGTTCTGGGCAGTTCTGGCACATCGAATGGAAGCTGCTTTTTCGCTTTCTGGACATAGGGAGTCACTTGGGTCTTCATATCATTGTACAGCTTCTCTGTCTCCTCGGTACTGCCCCAGATGCCGACCTTGCGTGTGTAGTAAACAGCGCCAGCCAGTAGGCCACCGCGCACCAGGAGTCTAGACCAGGAGAAGATTCGTCCGTCAGAGGGTTACGTAATTAATGCATCAAAAAAGTACTTACCCAACTATCATGTTGAGCTGTTAGAAACGGGAAGAGAGATCGTGAATTTGGTATGAGCCGGGTGTACTCCAAACTCTTTACGGTTTGGTCGTTTTCGTTAAAACAAAACTTAAAGAAATCTCGGCGAGATTTGCAAACAACAACAAAATATACAAATGGAATTTGTGATTTGTGTGACCAGACTACCAAATGAAGGAAAATACTAAAAAAATGTCTGGTGGTTGAAAAATACTAGATTTGGAAAATGACTGGTAGGGTGGTCCTTAATTAGGATGGACCATTAATAGGAAGTTTCATAACATGTCATATGGAATTTGTTTGGGCTATGTTTCCATTCACTATAAATATATAAGCGTTTTAAAATTTACATATCGCTCAATTACTTCTTTTTTTTAATTTACTTTTTCAATTTTTAATATTTTACTATTTAGATCAACTCAAAATAAACAAATTCGTTATATATCTTTTGAACGTAAAATTTTGGGTTAAGCTTTATCTGAGAAATTATTTAGCTGTTAACTTCTAATTCGAGTTGTAGGTTCAAATGGTTATAATTTCACGTTTTAAACTGGGTTCCGAACCAGTTAAAGACAGTTTTGAAATCGGTTCAGAGCCACATCTCAGAAACTAAAATGGGTTGTCTATATTTTTTATAATATTAACATAACATATACAAAATTCCTAAAAATTGGAATTTGAAACATCGATCCCAAAAAATATCGATAAATCAAAACTTTAACAAGACAATCTGACAATCTGAATAATTTTTGTGTGCTAAACACGAATCTGTTTTGGAGAATATTCCGTCACGTCGCGATTTTTAGTAATTTAAGGTAAAAGTTGCTTGAAATGTCTATTTAAACCATTTTTAGGCGCGTTTTTTTCGATATTTTTTTGTAAAGAATTGTTTCTGAACTTTAAAATATACACTTTCAACCAATTCCACATTAGATGTCTGTTAAACGCGCCTTTATTGCCTATTCGGTAAGGTTGCACAAAATAGTGAAATAGGCAGGGCAAAGTACCTTTGAACGGTAGAATCAAAATTACCTACCCCAAAAAGTATCTGCTCGGTAGGCGACATTGAGATGTCTGTGGAGACGCACACATCCAACCTAACCGAAGCATACAAAAGGAGAACCAGACCCCCCCTGATGGACCCCAGTGCTGAAAGAGCGGACGAAGGAGGTGGAAGAATGCTTCAAACTCGCCAAACAAGGGCACAAGAAGTACAGAAGGCAAAACAAAACTCATGGAGAAACTTCTGCTCCAGCATTGAAAAGGTCTCAGAAACAACTAGACTCAGGAATCTACAGCTAGTTGTATGCCTGCCCAAAGCAGGGAAATGCAGTCACGTGCAACCAAAAGACCAAAGGCTGGATCTTTATATAAGAGAAGGCATGTACCTGACCTTGGAGGATAACCAGCACGGTGGAAACAGCGCTGCACTCCCTAGTAGCCACCATTTAGAAGGCACTGTACCATCAGGAATTTGCCCTGGGAGCATTACTTGACATATCGGGTGCTTTTAATGCGAAGCCTTAGAGCACTAGCAATACAGAAGGCATTGGACTTCTGATTATACAACCTGCTGAGTTGCAGAAGAATACAAAGCACTTAAGATACAAAAAGAGACAAAAAACTCACATTACAGTTCTAAAGAAGACTACTTATATTGACAATTCATGCAAACAAAAGCGTCCCTATTTGGAATCTTATTTATTCAGTATTAAACTCAGCCTTTTTTTTTTAAACTTCGTTGACGGCTAACCCTTGAAAATTGTTAATAAATAAAATATGGCGACCGTTATCAGTGGTAGAGGAGTAAACCTGCTTAGTTCCAGTTGCAAATCAATTCAGAACTTGTATTATAAAGTCTTTAAGATAGATGGCATTGTGATGCGAAATCATTTCCTCAGTTGCCAAAGTACTCAAAACAACACATTTTTTACAAGGCTGCAAACCGGTCCGAACCCGAACCCCTTAGAACCGGTTCGGTTCGGGTTTTTTGGGTTCCCCGTACCGGACCATGAACCGAACCCCCCATAATTTTGCCCCCTCGAACCTGAACCCGAACCGGACCACTTTTTTCAAAAATTAGGTTCGGTTCACAAAATAAAGTAGTTTTTCTTAACGACACATGCAGAGACAAACAGAGATTTTTTGTAAACTATCTGGTATCATTCAAGAAGTTCTTTAATCCTATTTCAGATTTATACGATCACTATTTATATGCTGTACACACTCTAGAAGTCGCACACTTTGTAGAAAACTCTCTACTCACACAATACGAAATCTATTGCATATAGAAAAGTCTAAAAAACTAGTACTAGACTGTGTGACGCGGTGAACTTAATCCACAAAATGTGCAAATGCTAACTAAATCTTAAAGGTTTTTGCATTTAGAGTTCCTTAGAAAAGACTTCACCTAAAAACATATGATTGGGAAAGTAATTCAAAATGTATATAACTTGCTGTAGCCAATTTATAAAACTTCTTTAAAGCTGAACGATTCACAATCAGGTGACTTTAATATCGCTTGCTTTTCATGTCGAGTAATTCTTTTAAAATCTTTCACAAAGCATTGTTTATTACAATGTGTTCTTCGTGTTCCTAAATGCATATACTAAGCCACAGATGCCCTTCAAAATTACTAGAATATGTTTGGCAACTGGGCGGCTTGATGGAACATTGCCATAAGCACGGACCTGCCCGGGATTATTCTTGCATGGTCAGCTTATAGAGCATAAAGCAGCCCATAAATACCTTGGGGTGACACTCGACAGAAGACTGACTTTTGGACACCGGATCAAGGCAATAGCTCAGGCAGTGGCTGCTAAAGTACGGCGCATGGGATGGCTCCGGAACTCCAAGAAAAAGCTGTCACTTAGGAATAAAGTCCTAACTTCACGGCTATTCTAGCTCCGATGTGGTGATATAGCCAAACCTGACAAGATTACAGTGGACAAGATTAGGAGCATTACGGGAGCTAAATCAGGGATATTGAAATTCTCAGTGTTCTTATACCCGAGATTTCAAAATGCTCCAAAAACCGAGGACTTAAAAATTATAGCCTTAACTACTTATACTTGTTGTGCTGCTTAGGTATCAGTTGAACGAAAAAAAGATAATATAAATGAACAGCGCTTAAAAGTTATAATGAATTATAAATCTAAATGACAGATTAAGAATTCAATTACTATTTTAGTTATTAAACTCTTTAGCTGACATAATTTTATACAATCGAAATAAAAATATGATTTGTTATCTTTTATGTTCTAGCGAATCGAGGTTCGAACCAGAACCTTGGGTTCAGGGGTTTCAGGAACCGGTCCGCGAACCGAACCTTTATCTTTACAACGGGTTCGAACCCCCGGGCCGAACCTTCTGCAAAATATTAGTGGTTTGCAGCCTTGATTTTTTATTTATACCTGGCATATAAAAGATGAATATATCGGACGAGAAATGAGAGTCAAGCCATAAATTTTAAGAAAAATTATGCAATGATGTCTGTTGGAAGAAGACCTTTAAGGAAAGATGAGCAAGGTAAAGATTTAAGTTAGCTGCGTTGTCTCTTTCTCGTTCGCTCTCTTTCCTTTGTGCCCATTAGCAACAGTGCGGCCAATTTTAGTGAATAAATACATATATATCGACTTAATGATGCAGAAATGTTCGCTGTCTTCTGTACTATTTTATACAAAAATTTTCGTATTGCTATCTCTTCTACTTTCCATGTGAGATGAGAATATGTCGCCATATTATTTTCTAGGTTCATTTTCATGTTGATGCAAGAGCGTCATATCTCAGTTGACCTGCTGTCGAACATACTTCGTCTTTCTGTTAAAACATCATATTTTCAATGTTTATTAATGAGCATTCTAAATTTTTAATATTTTACTTAATTAAGTTGAAACTAAAAGAACAAGGTCTGTCTGTTTAGAAGGTTTTTGTAGAACTTCCTACTTAATCTAAAACAATTTCTATTCATATTATAATTAACGGAAACTATAAAATTTGTCTTCCCATATCATTGCCAATGCAATTCTTTGCTTTCATATTTTAAAACCCACATTTCACACACTTTTCAACAATAAAAAGTGTACATTTTTACACCCAAACTGCCACAATTGTTTCTTATCTTGAACACCCCTCAAATAGCCGGCACAAGCCCTAGCCTCGTTGTGATATTAGGAACCGGCCCCTAAGTCTAGGGCAAACACACACGCAGACGCGTGCGCCAATAATATCGAAATCGAATAAGTAAACAAGACCCATAAAAAATATAAGATACCAACATACACGGCTACACGGCTACATGGGTCGATTGTGTTTTAAAAACCGCTTGGACCTGGTGGCAGCTGCAGTTCCATGTGAAATCCACACGCGTGTGAAGCGCGTGTGCTCCAAAAATGTCAATAAAAGAAATAGCAACGGGCAATATGTTTGATAGTTTAGAACGACGGCTGTAAAATTCCCTTTTCTTGCATTGTTGCACAAAAAGGGTTGGAAAATCTAATTTTCCTACAAAATGTGTAAAATTTTACCCCAAAACAGAGAAAAAAAAGGGGTCAGTGAAAGGGGTGGCGTTTGGTTCCAACAACCCTTTCGCATTGTAAAATTGCAATTTTCTATGGATAATGCGAAATTTTCCAAAAATTTTTCTTGACATTTTGCGCACAAATCTCGAAAAAAAAAAAAAATAAAACAAAATTATTGGGTCGAGGGTTACACAAAAGGGAAAGGGTCACCCAAATGCCTGCCGCGCATTGTGTAAATAAAGGATCAGCGAATGCAACCAACTGTCACACGTCCATGCGAAATTAATAAATTACTGTTGTGTTTTTTTTTTCGTAAAAATTTTGCCAACTTTTGAGGAAAAAATTAAAAAAAAGTCGATGAAGGGGTTGTGACACACTAACTGAACCCATTAATAAGCGTTGCCAACCCCGGAAGCGACCTTTTGAGCGCATCGCCTGACACGTGGGTCAATGTCACACTAATGTGGACCCGACAGGCTCGACAGGCCCGACAGGCGACACAAAAAATGGGTGAAAAAATATAAAAATTCTCACTCGATTGGAAATTGTTACTTTTCAATAAAATTGGCACAAGCCTCTAGCAGGCAATAATCCTCTTAACTGCAACGACTGTCGCAAAAATTATAACAAAAGGCTACTGGGCAGGGTTGGGATAGGGGAATGGGGAAGTGCACCCATGCTGGCTGCTTGTTTCATAAATGAGATTTCATTGAAAACAAAAAGCAAACTAAATGGGTAGAAAAATAGCAAAAGAAGCAGGAGATTTTGAACGCGGCTAAGCTGAGTTTAGGAAATGTCAAAATTGAAAATTAATGCTACTGAATTTCAGTGATTAATCACACTTTCGGCCAATTTAATAGAAATGACAAAGTCTTAACTAAATCCAATAACCCTAAGCCGTTATTTAAGACCAATAAGATATTATACCGAACCTGTGTCTAACTCCGGAACTAGTACCTAAGTTACAAAAGTGACTAATTCTTAATCAGTAAGCGACTTTAACGACATTTGCCCTTCTTTTTTTTGGCCCGATGTTTGCATCGCAAACGCTTGACTCCTTCTGTGTGAGCTAACACCAGTTGTTCACACCAAGCTAGGAAATGTCTTCCCGCACCTCAGTGGTGGTCGTTATAGACCATTTCGACTAAACTAGTGTCCCCATAGAACTCACACAGTTCGCGTTTCAGTCGAAATCCTCGTCAACTTTCAAAGGTCTATCGCCGCCTCATCTACTGTCCATGCTTCTGCCCCGTATTGCAGGACTGGAATGATAAGCGACTTCTATAGCGCTTTTTTCGTTCTTTGAGAGAGGGCTCTGCCCATGAACTCCTGTGGCGGTTCCAATTCTAGTTCATCCAGCTTCAATCACAGATCCAGTTCCTCTAACAAGTTTCGATGCTTATATTTTGTATCTAATTCACACACACACAGACTTATCTCTCCGTCATTGTGTTACACTCATTCTTTCTGGCAACACGCCGTCTCCAATAAACCGAACTAAAACCTAATCTGTGTTTTAAACTAAATAGTTAACGTGGCCCACTTCCTCTCCGTAGTAGCATCGGTTTGCAATAGTGATTCTCTTCGGATTTCCAGGCTGACTCTGTTGTCGCTGTTAATCATTGCAACAGAAGAAGAAGAAGTGGGCAAATTACTCCAATCTTCGGACATGCTTTCGTCGGACCATATTCTGCAAAGGAAATGGTGAATGAACCTTACACTAGCAAAATACTAGAACGAATATTTTGAGTATTGTTTTGTTCTTGAATTGTAAAGAATTTCGCTCTTGGAACCGATCTAAATACTTTCTTAATTTGGTTCTTAATTAAATTAATTAAATAAATTATTATTATTGGGGAAGCAAACTTTAAAGGAATAGCGTTGAATGAAGAATGTCGGGATCAAAAATTTACTCTTGGATCAAGAATTTCGGCCTTGGACTAGGAATTTTCGCTCTTACCGTACTTTGAAGTGCAAGAGTGAAATTCTTTTTTTTTTCTCTGCGTGTATCAACTCCTCGACGCTAGTAGTCTTTAGCCTTTTATGGCTAAATTATCTTTGTGATGTTGCAATGGGTCTAAATTGATATCGTCGATTGGTGGCATTGTTACTTCTCCAGTGGCTGCATTGTGTTCGACGTGGCCACCCAGCAGTTGGGCGAAATAGCATCTCCACTTGTAAAGAACCACTTGCGGATCTGTGACCAGTTTCCCGTGTTCGTCTGTGCGTTGTGTGACTCCGGGTTTAAAACCTTCGTCCAATCTATTGATAAAATTTTCGAGTCTTACTCATGCCGAAGAACCTCTAGACTTCCTCGCGCATGCGCCTTTCTCGCTCATTCTTATTTCTTCTAAAATGGCACTTCTCCTCTATCCTTATTCCCGGTATTGCTCCTTAACTGTCCGTGTTGCTCCAGACTGCAGGGTTTTCCTGCAGGCAACGTATTTATCGTGGCAGCACTCCTCATCGTACTAAGACTGCTTTCGATGGTACTCGGTAGTATCTCCTTGACAGCCGTACTCATGGAGTGTGAGATATGATTCCACGAAGGGAATGAAGAAATTCCTCTGAGCAGTTGGGTGAGTTTAGCTATGTAGGCTTAGCGATGTTCAATCTTAATGTCGTTATCCAGGTAGGACTCTTATAGTTGATCCAGGCGCATGTGCACAGATAAGACTAATATTAAAATATTTTGTCGCAACTCTGAGCGCGACTAGTTGCTCGTCAACTGGTGTGAAGCTGATGACTGAACGACGAAGTCTTTCACTCATTTCAAAGCTGCACCCAAACTTGTGCTTGTAAGCATGCCCGCTGTCGTGGATTTCCCAGGGTGTATTGGTTGTTGATGGTCTTGTCAACTTGCTCGCCTGTCCAATCCATCGCATTTCCTGAAGTGCGGTAACGTCCGATAGTATTTATTTCTTGAGGACATTCACCAACTGGCGGTCAACATCATCTCTGTTGAGGGTGCTGACTTAAAACGTTTGTGTGGGTTATCGTCAGAGGGGATCCGAATCCGAATTTTATTGGTTTTATGACGGTGGTGGGTATCAAGCCTAATGCACCAACTCTTTATATTGTGCCCTGTAGGGAGGGCTCGCCGCTCACATTAGCCAGCAGTTTTCAGAATGCATCGCTCTGTGTGAGACGACTTGAGACGCAGTAAGCTAGAATGGTGTTGGGTTCTTAGGTCCAGAAAATCTATGACTAGAAGTTTCTGGAAGACCACCAGTCTACAGTTCTCTGTGAAGTTAGAGCTTAGTAATCTTATGCAATGTAATTTTAAGAAAAACGTAAGAATAAGTCGATTGCTGTAACTTATTTGCTTATTAATTTAACAGTGATTAACGCCTCTTTCACGCTCAGTACTAGATACTCAGAATTAGATTCTTACAGACTGAGTACTTAAAACGCAGTTCTAGATGCTCAGAGCTCAATATTCAGTACTCGATAATCAGAACCATCTACCTGTTGCTACGGCAAACGATAAATGCAGCTGACTTGCAAACACAATCGCGTACCCAAAAGAATATGTAACATAGAAAAAATTTGTCTAGTTTTAGTCCCCCCTCGAACATTCTTAAGAAAGTTCTAAATTAAGCTTGTAAACAATCTTTATCCAAAATTTTGAATTGAGATTTAATTTAGGAATATAATTTTGAGTTGAGATTTAATCATCTCTGTTGACTCGGTTTCGAGACTATAAGCTTGATTTTATATTAATTATTTTCTCAGCGTAAAGAGCCTGCCTAAGATTTAACTAAATAGTTCAAATGTGTCATTAAGAATGGGTTGTTTCGTAAACTATTTTAGTAAAATAATATAAACCCACATACATACTTACCTATTAAGTCTGACCACACACACACACACCCACGCCTACACTCATAAGCAGCTTAGGCACTTATTTGCCGTGAATGTGTGTGCTTGTGCGTGAGATAGTGCATAAAATTTATTGGCGTTTGGGAGGGTTACGGGGGGCGAATAAAGTTTTTTTTGTGGGAGGGTTGCTGTCAAGTTTCGTATTCCAGCCTTTTATAATTTTATGCCATTTCTTTCAATATTTATTTTGTTATTATGTTTTTTTTTGTAATGAGCCCAAGTTATGGCTGTTGTCAACAGCCCAAGCCAGCTGCGACGGCTACGAAATGAGGACAAAATTGTATCAATAGATTGGTTGTGTGTCTGTGTGAGTGTGTGTGTGTGTGAGTGTATTGCCATGGAAAATTCCAATTCCTTGTGGCTCAACGAACATAAATTAATTAATTTTGGTTTTAGTTTTTTTTTTCTTTCCCTTTTTCCATAGAAATTTGTATTGGTAAAAGCAAGTCTAAAGTTACTTACATTTCCTTATTGATTTTTTTCCATAATGAGCAAACAAACAAAAAGTGTAGCATACATTTGGGCTGCTGAGATACTTCGTTGGTCACATTTACCGAAGGGACGACAAAAACCAAATTAATCTTAGTGTCATCATTTATATTTCATACAGTAGAAATGCTTTATAGTGCATTTTATAATGTATTTTAATTAAAATGTGTAATTGGAGCCATGTTTACTAATGTGTACTTGATATATTTTATAAATGACATTCATATTTTAGCTCCACTTTTGGTTTGGCAGCTTGGCATTATTAATCTAAAACAGGGTTCCCCAAGAAGAGAGCACTAAAACGTGACTGTGTCTCTCTCTATAACACAATGAAGTATGAATTCGGCAAGCATTCGGCAAGTAAGTTCGTGCTCCCGGGGCTATCGCTGGATAACTCTAATCTAAAACAAGCTGAAAATTTGTCAAAAAAAATCTTCGGGGTACACAATTTCTTATTTTATTATTTTTGCTTGAAAACCCCTACCAGAAATTGGGATTAAAGTTAATTTTTACGAATCTTTCCTTTGATTGTTCTAATCTTGTCAAAATGAAATGAAAATGTTGATATTTTTGTAAAGTTCATTTTAATCAGTTGAATAATAGCATGAAGCTAATTCGAACCCGAGACCTCGACATTCCAAGACAGGCAAGAAGTGTACTCAGAAAATAAAGTAAGGACTTTCCACTTGAATCAAACGGTGCAAGAAATCGCAATATTTTCATAGGTTTATAATAAGTTTGAATTATCATAAAGACGGGCTCTAAAAAAATCGCGATAAATTACTCAATTTTCGTTTGAGTTTAGATCAGTGATGGCCTCTAGTTCCTCACCGAGGGCGATAACATTTTGCTATTCACACGTACATGACCCGAACGCTTGCCGAAACTGACACCAAGATGGCAGAAAAGCGTCATTCGCTCGACAGAGTACGAAGCGATTAGGTCGAAGGTAAATAGATAGAAGGTAAAGATCGAAAGGTTCACAAAATTGCGAAATTTGCTTTATTTTAAATTGCGTTTACATTATCATGAAGATGGCAATTGAAATATAATGGGAAAAAGGGGATTACGAAGTTGTGCAAATGTATGTAACAGGGAGAAGGAAGCATTTCCGAACCTATAAACAGCCGAGTCGATTTAGCCATGTCCGTCTGTCTGTCTGTATGAACGCGTCGATCTCAGAGACTGTAATTGATGGAGCCACAAGTTTTGGCATGTATGTAGGTGAATACCGTACCCTCATCGAATTTGTCTCTGATTTCGAAAATTCCTCCTCCTCCATCTTTAAACAGCGAATAACAGTATTAAACAGTATAAACAGTATAAAAGCGTGGATCTCGCAGACTATAAGAGTTAGAGCCACAAATTTTTGCATGTGTATAGTGTAGCCACATCGAGTTTGTTTCAGACAGACTATAAGAAGTAGAGCCAAATGTTTGCATGTGTGTAGGTGTGCACCGTACCCAGATCAAGTTTGTTCCAGGTTTGGGAAATTGCTCCTCCATCTTCTTCTAACCGCGAAAAACTGTCAAAGCTACTATTTTTAAGTTGGAACCTAGTGACTGAATATATATATAGTATTTAGTTAGGCCCAACATCTATCTATTCTGTGTACCACAATGAGATCCGAGCAAAATCACCGAAGATATGTACAATGTACATAAGTGCGCCTGCCCATTTATTCAAATAAATTTAAAAATAAATGGAATTCAAAGCTACAGGAACCACATTACTTGGGACAGGGTATTTTGCTATCGGGGCACTCGACCGCAACACTCTAACTTGTTTTAATTGTGTTTGAAATACAAACGAGGAGTTAGCAACGCATTCGAGCTAGTAATTTGTATATAGTTTCATAAATTGTACAACTCTCGAGTCCGGACAGCAAAGTTTATGTTTGGACAGTGGAACATTGTTGTTAATTTTTTCTGCCGCCTTTACTAATTTATGGTTACTTCATTTAGATTGGGTAGATTTATCCCCTCAAGTATTTTGCATTCTTTATGCAACCTTGTTGCCTTGCGTTGTTAAGACTCAAATATTTAAGAATATTTAATTTCTTCACACTTGTCTTTTTTTTCTGATTTTATTAAGTGTATTCAAAATAGAAAGGAATTAAGAATGAAACTAAAATGGTGACTTTGATTGTGTTTTGGGGTATAAAGGGGGCTGCCAAAAAACTAAGATCGGTTTCAGTCAGAGCGGGCAAACAAACGAAACGAAACGTTTCTGAATCGTTTCGTTTCGTTCTTTGCACAGAGCGAAACACAAACAAAACCCGACAAAAGTAACTGTAACACAAAATGAGTTCTGTTCAGTTTGCGTTCGTGAACGCAAACTAAACGTAAAGCGAAATGCTCTCATCTTGATTTGCGGACAAAGGGAATCGGAACGATATGCAACGAGCGCGAATAGTTCGGAAACGTTTGCTGCTCTATTTGTATTTGTATTGTTGTTGTTTTTTTCTGTTGCTTACTTCTTTGTTTCTCTCAGCTTTGTTGTTGTCGTTCCGAAACGTTTCAAGGCAGTGCAGCTTTCGGAAGAACAATATTCCAATCGTTTCGTTTGCGTTCTTCGGCAATATAAAGTTAGTGGTTTCGTTTTCCCTCACTAGAGGTAACAGCTACAAAACAAATGAATCGTTCCTTGGCTTTCGCGAACGGTTCGTTAAACGTTTCGTTTGTTTGCCCGCTCTGGTTTCAGTTGGTTTCACTATTGTTAATTGATTTTGGTTTTTACTTAAGATTTACAAAAAATAAAACATTTCCAAATCCCAATTCCCAATATGTACAGGACGAACACACACACACACAGACACAGGACACAGGACTTTTACTTTCCATTTGCCAAGGCATACAATAAGAAATACGCAACCGAATCGAAGCCATCAAACTAAACAGGGATTTAGTTCAGTTTGTTGCGTTTTGAGATTTTTTTTTTTTTTTGCTCCTTTCCTTTTCAATTGGATACACACAACCACACACACAATCACACACACCGAGACAGCTCCGCTTCATGTGCGTGTGCGAGAGGCTGAGCGGGCGTTGATGAATAAATTTTTTTTGGGGGGGAGGAGAAGGGGCAGGAGGCTTACGCATCTGTATGTCTATGTGTGTGTGTCCGTGTACTTGTATGGTTACGTTATGTTGCTGTCGGAAGTGTGAGGAGTGGACTCTGGGGAGGGGGAACCAAGCAACAAGATGGCAACATTTTTGTATAAGAAGAAAATTGTAATTTTCATCAACAAAAACGAAAAAAAAAGAAAAAAAACTTTTTTTATTTTCATCCTGTTTGACCTTAAAAGAAAATTAGAAGCTCGTGTGAGAATGCTCGTTGTGTGTGTGTGTGTCTGTGTGTGCGTGAGTGTGAGTGATATGGTGAGGCTATCGAAAAATTCCAAAATAAAAAGAAAAATTTAAGGCAAAAGGCAAAAGTTTTTGGGGGAGTGTCAGTCAGAGCAAGGATGCTCGCTTCTCCAATTTCAGGCTGGCCAGCTGGCCACTGAGATGAGGGTTGTACATGTATGTCTTCAGTCTGTGGTCCTTAGACCGTATATGTGTATGCTAAAGTGAAAAGTAGTAAATTGAACTTTTCTTTATTTTTTTTCGTCTCTTTTCTTTTCTTTGGCCTGCCTTTTCGTGCGTTCGTTTTTATATATATTTTGTGGGCAATTTGTACTTTTCTGCGTTCAGCACTTTTTCTACTTTCTTTTCACTTTCATTTGACGGCTAAGCATGTGTGTGTGTGTGTACTTATTGTAGTTTTTGCTCCACTGACCAAGGAGAGGGGGTAAGGGAGCATTTGTTATTTATCGCTTTTCAAATTAAAGTTGAGCGACTTGGGCAAAATTATTTATAGCAATAAATATGAGCTTTCCCCCCGAGCCCTTCCACACACACACACACACACACACACACTCACACGAGCTCTTAATTAAAAACACGTTGACAGGACAACCGAATTGGAGCAAAAAAATTTCTTCCAGCTGGATAATAAATTGAAAAATATATCAAAGGTAGCAGCCACTTGGTTACCAGTTAGTTGATTGACACACAAAACAAAAAAACATGACATTAGGCGTGAAAAGAAGTGTAACTACAGTAAATAATCCGTATGTGGGCTAATCCTGCGTTACGGACGTTACATTTGTTCGCAAATTTGCTTGTTAAAATTGACACATTGGTATATTTTAATGATTTTTTTTGCAATATGAAAAAAAGTTATGTTTTTTAGTAGTATTAAGGAATAGTATAAAGTAATGTGCAATAACCGTTGGTTTAAGTGTCATAAGCAAGGTTGACACACCTAACGGGATTCTAAAAAAAATAGCCTTGAAAGCGTGAACAAGTGTTCACTTTTGCCACGCAGCTGCACGCCGGGCCAATATTTTACAACAAAAGCAAACTTTAAAGTGGTCAGTCGATTAATTACGTTGCCGATTTTAAGTTATATTTAATGGATTTTAAAGTTAAATTTATTTATTTTAAGTTCCAATATTAATAAAAGCCATCTTGTGTTGTATTAGTTTTGAAATTACCTCTTCAGTTTTTTTCTGTTTTTTGTACATTTTGTGTGAGGGTTTAAATTGTTTACTTGAAGTTTTAGTTGTCTTCCCCCAAAATCCCCCGACTAATTTTTTTTTCAGTGGATTTGTTTGTGTCTTAAGATAATAGAAAATTAAAGTTAAAGTGCAGATATTAGCAGATGTGTCCACAATCAACAATATACTAACGCCGTCTCTTATCTTTTCAAGGTCAAATTTGAAGACAGGTTTTGTGTTCTTATTATAATTTTGACTGCGATTACTCTTTTTCGATTTCATTTTCGTAGGCGACTCATATGAGTGTGTATGTCACTCTTATATATTTTTAATTGTTGGTGCACAGAAAAGCGTACCAATGCAGAAAAATTACGGAAGTCGATCAATGATGTGAAAATATCGGCTACATGCCCGAGATGAGCGATCTTACAAAATGTATTGGGTACATTTGTAAAAAAATTTAAGCATTTTGTATTCAATACAAACGTAAAAAAAGCATCAGTTCTTCAATATCAATCCAATTGGCCTAAAGAAAAGGAAACAGTTCCAATAAAGCGCATCCCTAGTCCCGTCCGTCCGTCCGTCCGTATGAACAAACAGATCTCAGAGATGGTAAGAGATAGAGCTTTGACATGTATGGGACAAATGTTTCTTTTATCTGCACGCAGATCAAGTTTATTTTCAATTTTTGCCACGCCTCCTCCCGCCCCCACAATTTGGAAAAAACGTTATATCTCCTAAAGTTTTGAAGATAGACGATTCGTACCTTTTAGAAATAGTTAGTAATTATCAAAATGTATCGATTTGCTGAAGAAATGATAAAGATCGGATGAGCGGTTCTCAAGTTATGAGCAAAAATGTTAGTCACCCTCCCCCCACCCCCTCCCACCCTTTTACAACTAACACCGCACAATTTTAGAGAGAGAAAGAGAGAGTGAGCGAGAGAAAGAGAGAGAGTCTAAGAGATGACCGCAGCGCCAGCATTGCATTTAACTTCTACTCCAGGTACAGAGTATATTATAGTCGGGCTTGACCGACTTTCTCACTTGTTTATTATAAGTTTAAAATATTATTTTAGAATTTTGGTGAAAATTTCATAACGATATCACAACTAGAAGTATTTATGGCCGCGGCTTTATACAAGCCCAACCACTGTGTTTGGAAAAAAACGAAACATATCTCCTAAAGATTTGAAGATAGACGATTCGTACCTTTAAGAGATAGTTAGTAAATGGCAAAATGAATCGATTATGTTGATTATGTTTATTCATGAGTAACGGCTAAATCGAAGTCGGTTAGAGCAGACTTTAACTTACACTCTCGTTCTATTTACAAACATTTTGGAAAACTTTAAATTTAGCCCTTGGTTTGAAAATTTTCCGATAAGCCTATATGAGAAATCTCCAGATTTTAAATTTGTTGAAGGAAGGATGCCATACATTTTTTTTTTTCTAGATCGTCAGTAAACAAATTGCTGCCTTGTCACTCATTGAAATCGCTTTGCTGCCTTCATGTAATGCTCAGTGTCGAAATAGCGTTTAAAGTATTGTACTGGTAGAAGAAGAGCACGTTCGTCCAAACAAGACTCAGAAACTCGCTTATCATTAAAGGTTTGTGTTTTGGGCAATATGTTTTCTTCTATTCTTTCCTCGCTGGTTTCTAAAGCTTCTGGAACAGATGTAATTCTTTGAGCAATAAATAAATGTCTTTCATTATCATTTGCTTCAGAATAACAAAAGCATTCCACATCTGAATTTTCACATCAAAATTTACCCCCGGAAACAGATGTGAACACCATGTGCAATTCTAGAACAGATTTAAACATCAAATTTTTAGCCCTTGCTAATCTTGTCAAATCTTGGTTTATACAAATTAAAAAAGACATGGTCGGGGCTTGGATTTACAAATGTCAAATTCTCAAGTCTTTATTCGGCGCTTTGGTCGTATAAATAGTAATGAATATCATGGTTGGAGTGTGAAAAAGCATAGAAGTCTGCTGATGAGGATTTGGGGACAAATCCGAAACAGTCTGTCCAGACATACCAATTGCTATTGCGATGTAATGTTGTGAGCTATCTCTGTTAAATTGTGTTGATTGCATTAAATTGTTATCAACCATTGAGCTTGAGCCAGCGCTGTAAAAAGCACAAAAACTTTGACTAAAATCAATGCAGGTCACTAAAACCCTTATATGTACAAATTAAAAATTTTTACATATTTCTTGATTTTTTTGGACCGCTTGATCTTGACACGCCAATTTACCCGTCTACATGATAATCCAACTCATACAAATTTTGTTTGGTTGTTACACAAAGGGAGATCCGGGCCTAATGGTCTCACGCATAGCTTATGGCTATACGTAGAGCAAGAACTCGATTTGGTTCCAGCATGTTTAGTGCTGACGTGCACTACTTTTATATTTATGTCATTATATCAACTTACTTAATTGTTAGTTTTTCACCAAATATTTAACAACTCCACTTAGCTTCATCTGTCCTAGTTACATTTTTAACAAAAAAAAAACTTTGGAAAATTCGCTTAAAATTAGTTTGTTCCGATTAAAACATTTTGGGCACTTTTTTTTTAACAGAATTTAAAATGTTCGGCTTGACCTATCTTAATCAGTGGATGCAGCGGCATTACCTAGCCGTTTGCATGGCCACAATCATCATGATGATAATTTTCTTCACCCTGGAAGCCAGTTATGTTTTGTACCAACGTGATCTCATCGACTTGGGCGTACTGATCGAGCGTCTCATCCGGCAACATGTTTTGGTACTCCTTTTGTTTGTGATTTCCACCGTCGTCTGCAAGATCTTGATTTTGGTCAGCGTGGTGGTGGAGCATCTCTTTCCCTATCGCTGGTTGAGCAACTATCTCCTACGCCGGCAAAAGGCAAAGTTTGCCAATTTTATTGTACGGCGCCTGTTGTACCAGCTGGAGCTGGCCAGCCGTCAGATGCCCAAGCCGGAATCATGCCCAAATTATATGCAATATGTTCAGGCCAAGGATGCAGCCTATCTTGCTGTGGATATCTTTCGACGCGATGCCAATGGCCTGCTGGTGCAACGTTTTCCCAACTCCAATGGGCAATCCGATTATTTTGTGCTTGATGAGGAGGAAAGAACTTTGGCCGAGGCGGGCTATAAGCGAATTGACTTGAAGATTACAGAGAAAGTCCTAAAAGGGTTACTCAAAGCGCCAACAGTTTCAAATTCGGCTTGAATGAAGAAAATAGATTTTGTATTTTACTTTTTTTTTTTTTTTAGTTGCGTTCTGGAAAGTCATTAAGACTTACCCCACTTGGTGGCTCTGGTGCGTGTCCTTTTGCGTCGTTTATTCAAAATTGCCGCATTTCGGGGACTTAATGTGCATATGCCAAGCGAAACCCAGGAAAATAAATGAAAAACCCACCCCCAAACGAATTCACATTTGGAAAATGAGAAAAAAACAAAACAACACACAAAAATCCATAATAAGTTAAATTATTAAAGTTTGTTGTTGTCGTTAGCACGAGCCGAGGACCTAGCCAGGCATATGGTGACAAAATGTTGTGTTTTTGTGCTTGGCGCCTCCGTCTATGCCTCCGCCTCCGCCTCAACAATTTAATTGAGAGTTGAAATTATATACATATACAAGTCCATATGCATGCGTGTGTGTGTTTATCTTCGGAGGGGCGTCCTAGATGGGTGTTTAATGCCCATTGGCCCATGGCCCAAGCTGCGCGTGCCAAGTTTGTCAAATCGATTAAAAACTAATTTTCAAAACACCCAACAACAACAGCTACCAAACTTGGATATTTTTTTAAATAATTTAGTAGGACAATTACTGACCTCAAGTAGAAGTAGAAAATGGTAGTTATTGAATCCATTTAAGTTTGGTTTAGAGCAGACGGGCAACTCGATTTGTGAACATTAGGCCGTGCCACTAGTAATTAAGCTCTACAGCCCTTAAAGTTGTATGAAAGTAGAGCAATATCTCACATTTTTTCTAACTCATACTTGATTTAATTTTGAATTTTTACAACTGTTTTCTCTTGAGATTGATGCCCAGCTGCCAACTAGTGAGCTATCTTCTTTACTCCTTTACTGAATCGGACTTTTCAGAGCCTCAAAAATGGACTTCTTTCCCCACTCAAAACAAATTGATTGAGATGAATTGATTTCCTCACAGCTACTGTTGCATATTCGAAAAGTAAGCCATGTATAAAAGTCAAGCATAACCAGATGTGAGTCTGCAAAAGTGTGCAACGGCTAAATGTTAATCAGACCTGATCGCGATTCGATTTCGATCAAATCATGCGTAAGTTGCCATCGAGAAGTTCAGATAAAGATGATAAGGGGTTTTTAAGTGATAAGACTGGTTTTCGAAGCGGTTTTTCAGTTAACGATTCCGAAAATGTTGCCGAAAATCCGACTGCGCTATTCAAATTTTAACTTTAAAAACCCCAATTATCTTCATTTGAACTTTTTGATGGCAACTTACAGATTTTAGCAATGACGATCAATCGAGTTCGGAATGGAGAACATGTCTTTATATATAACCGATAGCACTCGTAAATATAAAAATGGCTTCACAGCCAAATTGCGTGAAAATCCCCCAAAAGTAACTCCTCACTTTGCAGTCTAGTTATTGCACTCAGAATCAAAACAATACCGGTACAATGTTTAGATTCTTTTCGATTGTAATAAGATCGGTTTCATTCGGTTCTTTTCGGTATACGGTTACGGTTTCGGTTTGACTCCCTGGTTGTATTGTTATGTTAGGTTAAGTTAAGACTGTCCCTTTACTTACGCCAAAATAGGTCCAATTCGATACCATTTAATTCCCTATTTGAGCCAGGGCCTTTCCCCCGAGATGTTTTCCCCACTTTGGCGCAAAAGACTATTGGTTCGTTTCAGGTTAAACGAGGACCACGTAACCCCAGCTACAGCGCAAACAAAAAAGTTATTGCGTCTTTTCGTATCTTGGCGCCACACAGATGGGAAAAACCTGTTCAGAAAATAAGTTGCCTTCTATTTAAAATAAGAACAAGAAGTTGTCAAAATTCTTAAAATGTTTCAAATGTTCTTAATTGAATATTATTTACTTTATACAACACCAGAACCGGTTTTGGCCAGAGAGAGATTCAGGAGAGAAAGCAAGAGAGAGAGCGAGTTGGCTCTCTTTTTGATCCCACTCTTTGTCTTTTTTAGCTCAACCAAGCATAACTAGCCCTCTAGATGTGAATCTGCAAAAGTCTGCAACGGCTGAATGTGTTGGCACGTCATTCCAAACGATAGGAACATAAGGTTTCAGGTTGATTACCTACATTTACGGAAAAACTTTTCTGTGTTTTTATGAACAATTTAAATCAGAGTCAGGTGGATGTGGGTAGTAGATGGAATATTTCTGATCTCACGGAATATATGGATGAGAGAAACAGCAGAGTGTATTCAGGAGAATCTTGTCTCCCTTCCCTTTCAATGCCAAGAGGTATGTTCACACATTCCCCATTCCACCCAAATGTGAGAAATCCGCTCACACCTGGTCACACCTGGTCAATCAATCGAAATTGTTTCCCAATTGAGTCTTAATACGGAATAATATCAACTCAAGTCAAGTTATTAAAAATAAAACAATATTTACTTAATTTGTGAACTTTATACTACAAATGAGAAAAACCATTAATGCACTCTTTTTGGTAACGTTTTTTTCTCTTTGTTTTTTCCCTCTGTGTAGATTCTAATGGCGTTTGCTCTATCCCAGTCGCGTCTACTAGGGATATTGACGTCATAAAGTTTCTGAAATGACGTGGGTATACAATAGTCTATAATAGCGAGACGATTTAGTATAATTGAGGGCCCTAAGTTACCCTCGTACCAGGCTTCAAACTCTCTTAATCTCAGAGCTGTAAAGCCCGCTAACTGTTTAGACATCAAGTCAGGAGCAGGAGGTCTTGGGGTAGTTCGGAGGTTTATTCATATTTCACCTGGTTTCTGTACCTTGCGTTCAGGACTGACGGTTTCCCGAGTGCTGTCTACCTGCCTGGTGAAGCCTGCCTCGTGGTTGCTTTAAAGAATTGCCGGCTATAAAATAGGTAAATTCACTTAGCCAGGTCGAGTACTGCACCATAAAGTATTTGTCACACCAATTTGATGTGGTCCATCTTATTATTGCTAGTAATGAATAGCTCATCCTTCAAATCATTGTTAATAAAATTATGTTTGGTTTTTACTTACAACTGCTTAAGTTTGCCGATCTGGAAGAATTGAAGGACTTTCTCAACAACTTCATTAGAGGCCAAGTACTTCAGGCTTCCTGACCTCTTCTTAACAAAAGAGAATGTACGACATTCGAACTAAAATCTTACTTACTATATAGATTTGGCTTCGTTTAGTTCTGCAGGCGCGCACTAAGAAAGAAAATTTGGAAAACTTGTCCCTGAAGTGTGAGAAAACCACAAAGAAACGTTTTTAGGGGCCACATAAAATGAACTAAGGTGCTCTGGCAATATTGTGGACTAAGCTGTTTTGCTAAGAGCGCGAGAGAAAGAGAGAGAGGGAGAGAGTCACGCTCATACAAATTAGGTATGTGTTGTATGTATGTGTCTTGGCTCTCTGAGACAGATGATGAGAGACAAGTGTTGGAAAGAAATAGTGTTTAAAAAGAGAGAGGAGGAGGGGGAGTAGACACAGGAGAAAATAACAGGGCGGTGGTTGGAGAGGAATGAGAGGGGACAGGAAATAGTGGAGAGCACAGGAAGAGGGAGGAGGAGAGAAAAGAGGCGGGACGGGAAATAGTAGAAAGCGCTGGAACAGGGAGAGGAAAATGAGTAGAGAGCTGTAGAGAAGGGGGTGGGGAAAAACGGAGAAATATTACAGGAACTGAATTATAATTGAAGAGTAGCTGCCATGAGGTCAATTTGTGTTGATATTTTGTTCTTAAGTATTAACGATACGGGACTTATGTCGAAGTTTTACCCAAAAATGTTTCCGAAAGACTAAAGAATCTATACGATCCCAATTATGAGCAAAAAGAGAAATCCACAACCTTCATATATTTAGTAGATAGATCGCTGGGCCCGAAAGAGAGGAAGAAGGGAGAGGTATGTATTCAGCATCCACTTGACAGAAGGGACTATTATAAAATTCCGGAATTTTCGGGACGGGATGAGTAAAAAATTTAACATTTGTTCAGGCCAACAAAATTTTGATATATTTTTATCAGTTATGAACTCAATTCTATCTATAGCCCCATACGGAGTACGACGAAAAATTCGTTTTTTTACAGTATTTCATATAATTAGATACACCTTGGCTTTGCTTTGATGTTCATGTGCTGTTAGAAAGTGTTTCTATTTATGTGAAATACTGTAAAAAAACGAATTTTTCGTCGTACTCCGTATGGGGCTTATAGAATAAAGCAACACAATTTCTTAAATTTCTTAAAGTCTTTGAAGTAAAAAATGTCGCGGCGGGTTCACCTAGTTAAGAATACTTTTTACTGATTTTAAGAGTAAATCGGGTTAAGCTTAAGACCAACCAAAAATTATAATTCAAATTATTTTGCAATAGTTGGAAATGTACTTAATATATTCCGAATCAATCTTAAATTAAGTAAAATCGTACTTGAAATAACAATTTAGTATTTGAATCAAGTATTTTCATACCTACTGTACTATTGACAACGTTTGTAATTGATTCAAGTACAAAGTTGTTGATTTTTTTGGTCAAAAAAGTAAGTTGTTGTTAAATTCGTCCAAAATTGGGAAAATATTAACATTTTTAATTCAAATGCTAAAACCTTCTGAAATTGTGAACGCCATACTTACTTTTGTATCCACCCTCAAACTTATGTTTATACCATTCCAGTCCAACCATTTAGGAATGTACAAAAGATTTGTCTGTTTGCTTTCAGCACTTACTCCTCTCGTATACTCAATAGCCATTGTCTGAGATCAAATCCTAGAATTCTGTTGTATACACACTTCCTGACAAGTTCTTTTCTATTTCCATGATTTTCATATTTTTTTTCCATTAAGAGTCGTTTATTCTTTCTTTTTGGAGAAAGTTTTTGGCAACACCGGAAGGACATGGACGACAGGGAACAACTAAAATAAAGAGCGAGCTGTCAGAAACACGCGCCAAATGCACAACCCCAGAAACTGCAAAGAATTATTGATAAGAAGACATCACAGGCTGAGGCTGAGGCTGATGCTCATGTAATACAAATATTGACATACTTTGATTTTTGCTGCGGCTTTTTTGGGGGTGGAAGCAGCAAATCGAATGTCAAAACTCGCCGAAAGTTGAGAGGGCGGCGAACTAGTCTCTGGGGCCGCCCAATCAGCTTAGCTGCCACTGGCTTTAAATGGAATCATGACGGGGCCCAAAAGTTTTTAAGCAGAGCAGATGATGACACTTTTACCTGACCAGGAACCAAAGGACACATCAAATTTTGTTTTGTTTTTTTTTTTTTTGTGTTATATTTAAGGGTTTAAATTCATACAATTTAGATATATATATGGTTGTATATATATATATATATTTAATATAATCATTAAAACACATACAATTTTTGATAAATGCTCGCTTACAATCAAATGAAAAAGAGGGGGTAGTTGGGGGCAGGAGTTGGCATGTTGCCATTTTTGATTTTTTGCTCTTGACAATAATTTTAATTTATTTTTAAGTACATACATAAACATACATATTTAAATTTAATATAATTTTCACACTTAGTTTTGTTCTTCCTCCTTTTTGTTGTTGTTTTGTAATAACAAAGTAAAATGTTTATAATATTTTTATATAAATCTATTCAATAATTTTTGCCAATTTGTAATTTTGATTTTGATTTTTTGCTCTTCTTCTGGTCTTTTGTTTGCATTTGTTCAACATGAATTTTCAAAGCTTATAAACTAAATTTTGGTTTTTGTTAAGATTTTGTAGCTTAGAACTAATAAAATGTGTTTTGGTTTTTGTTGCACCTCAGTCGAGGCCAACCAAAATTTTGATTTATGCTCATTTAAAAGGTACGTGGCAAAGTTTTGTAAAATTTTGTTTACTTAACCATTTAGTTGGATTTTTTTTTTGATTTGTGCGTTTTGTGTGTAGAAAATAAAATTAATTGAAAGTTGAGCCAGTCCCCCGGTACTTTATTTCATTTAATGGCCTTTCATGGTCAATTTTCCTTTTTTTTTGCGAGGGGTTGCCAAAAAACACCCTTCGTTATGGCATTTTATACTTTTAAACATGCAAATGTGTTCCACGAACATCCCCTCAAAATAGTTGCCCAAAGATTTCGCGTAAATTGCCAATGCAAAAATTCTATTGAAAATATGGAAAAATTACAATTTGCATCCCTCTTCTTTAAGGGTAGCTGAGTGAGGGTATCTTTAATTGCAGCAGCAGCAGCAGCAGTTTTAGTGTCAGTGGCAAATGTATCGAATATCCAATCAATGAGCAAAAATTTGCATGGACACGTGACAAATAATTAAGGGACCAATTTCTTTCTTTTTTTTTGGGTGGTGGGCTATAGAAACCTCAGAGGGTCAGTATAGTTTATCAATACACAGAGAGAAAAAGTACAGTACGAGTGTTTTAAGGATCATTCCCGATTTCAGCCTACTTTCGTTTATATGTATGTATGTAATTTCCTCCAAAATAAACAGACTCACTGAAGAAGACTGCAAAGCTGCCAAAACGCGTAGGAGAACAGCTAAATGGTTTAACTGCAGCAAGAAAGACGGCCTAAAACAACCTCTGGGAATATTACAGAAAATACGGAACGGTCCCTCATTAATCCAGACACCTTTTGTTTACTTTTATGGAATATTAAAACCCAGAACTTTAAAATAAATATTACGAGTATTTCGTCCCGATTCGGAATCTCGGACTTTCTTACCAGTTCGAAGTTACCCCAATATGAGCCTGAACCGGATCACAAATAATAACGAAAACATTAGTTTGGTTCAAAAAATGTTAACATTTAATTCCTTTTTGGACTGATGGGAACCGCTTCAAATAAACAACTGGTTCGATTCAATCGCTTAAAGAAGTCTTAAACCTTCGATTTCGTGACTTAAACTTAAACTTTTGATTTGTAGGTTGGTTTTTCAGTTCAGCTCACTGTTTCACACTTTAAATTGTGCTCATTCTACCTTCTGAGATAAATATTTCTAACAAGGCTGAGCCAAACACCGCATAAAGGGTTCGGTTTATGTTTATTGGTTGTTTCTCTTCTGAAACAGAGCCTTCTAAATCTGAGACTTCCCGTTGGGAAAATGTTTTGGTTAAGAAAAAACTACATAAGTCTCTTTTTGAGATTTGATATAAATTTCCTGATTTTTTAAAAAGAAAACCTTACGTAATCTACCAGTTTTATATCATAAACTAACTGAAGACATTTTGGCTTGTGACGTTCTTTGTTTATAAAACAAAAATTTGAGCCGTAATTTGGCAAAGCAAACCTCGCATATTTATGTACGATTACTTTATGAAAGAACCAAGAAATTTTGAAAGGTGACTCATAACTGATATCGCTCATAAAAGTGGGTCTTTTGACTTTAGACCAGAACTGGTAAAATATAGTCAACCAATTTTTGCTCACCGAAATGACAAGGAAAAATTTTGTTGTATTTTCTCTATTATGTTTCGTATACACCTGAACAAAACAACTGTCAAAACAAAGAATTTCATATAAAAATAACTCACAAAACTTTTGACACCATAGACAGACAGACATGACTATATCGACTCATCTGCTGTTGCTGATCAAGTATATATATATTTTATAAGATCGGAATCGATTGCTTCTCTCTGTTACATACTTTTGTACAAACTTAATATACTCTGTGTACCTTCAAATAGCAGAGTAAATTGTGCGATTATCTGATACATAGCACCTTTCTGTAAGAAGAGAAGTCGGCCCTTATGCGAGCTAATTTAATAAGATTTATTTTCCTGATATAATTGGAAAATATTTCAAATATATTTGGAACGAAACGTTTTTATTAGCGTTATTCGGTTTGGTTTAGCACTGTTGAACATAATTTAACAGTTCATGCTAGAATAATTACAAGCATGATACAACTATGACAGGTATGGCGCTCTCTTAGTGTGCTCTCTTTTCGGGTTTCAGTGTGTTGCTGTCACTTGATTGAAAATGTTGAGTGCGCCCGATTTCTTGCCGACTAGATTTCTACTTTATTTATAACTTGTGAAAATGTCTCGCCAATACTGTTACTGAGCTAAAGTCAGTCGTGTTTTTGTGCAAAAGCTTTTGATTGTGTGAAGCACTGAATTACAAGTTAAACGACTGTGGTATGGGCAGAGCTTTCTTGTACACCAACACAAGTAACATTTTCTGACCTTTTTATTCGGCCGGCACTGATGTAAAGCAGGATTCCGCAAGAAGAGAGGGCGAAAATGTAACAGTGACTCTCTCTAACACACAGTGAAACATGATTTCGGCAAGCATTCGGAGAGCATTGGAGAGTATGTTCGTGCCCCAGGGGCTATGACTGGGGAACTCTGATGTAAAAAATCGAACATTATGCTTCAAATGCAGAAAAGTGTGGTCACTTACACAGTATAGTAAAATTGGCGAATTACATATTAAAGACACTGAATTTTACTCAAGAGAAGGCGATAAAAAAAGTTTCAGGCATCCAAGCAAATAAGGCCTGATTCCAGATGACATAAAAATCAACGTTCGCATGAATAGAAACACTTTTGAACTGTTTTGAAATCTGAAGACTATTGCAAAGCAGTCTTATTTGAAGAAAATAACGTGCCGAAATAAAAAACGAGAAAGGCAAAGTTAACTTCGTCTGTGCCGAAGTTTTGATACACTTGAAAACGCTTGTCTCAACGGTTAGCAACGTCGACCAAACTTCGCAGATCAGTTTAAAAACATTTAATATTACCCAGGACCGTGATTGAGAGCGGTAATGTTGAGAAAAAACCAGTTTTTCTCATTAAATCCCACTTTTCGACCGATCATTTGTATGGCAGCTACAAGACGTAGTCATCCGATCCAGTCGGTTCCGACATATTAGCAGCGTGCAGACAAAAGAAGACTCTGTGCAAAATTTCAGCTCGATAGCTTCAAAACTGAGTGACTAGTTCGCGTAGCAACAGACAGACGGACAGACGGGCGGACAAAGCTTAATCGACTCAGCTCGTTATGCTGATCAAGAATATATTTACTTTATGCGGTGTATAAAGTGTATAATAATGTCATCTGGAATCAGGCCTATACCAATAAAAACTGTTTATGCATATTCTATATGTTTTATTCTCTCTCTCTCCCGATTTCAGAAAAATAAACGCTTAATGCCATACCTGACATAGTTGTATCATGATTCAAGGCAAACATTTTGCTTCCATATATTGTGCTGAAACTTTGACAGTCTGCCATCTGAAATATCTATAGCTAATACCTATTTTTATGTTAATAACGGATAGCATTTTTATAACAAAACGAGAGCGCAAGTTAAAGTCGGCTCTAACCGACTTCGATATACCCGTTACTCATGAAAAAACATGTTGAACAGTGTTCCTGCGTTTGTTAGGGTGAACATCTGAAAAGTATGCAACACTTTTTAACTCGGCTGTTTTTCACATTTTTGCTCATAACTTGAGAACCGCTCATCCGATCCTTATCATTTTTTCGGCAAATTTATTCATTTTGCTAATTACTAACTATCTCTAGAACGTACAAATCGTCTATCTTCAATACTGTAGGAGATATAACGTTTTTTCCGAATTGCGGGGGCGGGAGGGGGCGTGGCCAAAATTTGAAATAAACTTGATCTGCGTGCAGATAAAAGAAGCATTTGTCCCATACATGTCAAACCTCTATCTCTTACCATCTCTGAGATCTAGGTGATCATACAGACGGACGGACGGACGGACGGACGGACGGACGGACGGACAGACGGACATGGCTATATCGACTCGGCTGTTGATGCTGATCAAGAATATATATACTTTATATGGTCGGAAAGGATTCCTTCTGCCTGTTACATACATTTGCACGACTTTAGTATACCCTTTTTACTCTACGAGTAACGGGTATAAAAAACAAATCATCATCATTCTGAAGACATTTTCTGACGAAGTTTCGGTCACTGATTCATGAAAAAAATCTTGAGCCCTATTTACGAATATTGCGACTGCTAAACAAGAGTGCTAATATACTAGTCTGAATACTCTGTTTGGTAGCGACAAGGCTGCGAACCGGTCCTGAACCGAACACTTTAGAGCCGGTTTGGTTCGGGATTTTTGGGTCCGAAGAACCGAACTATGAACCGAACCCCCAATATTTCTCTAGGTCAGATTTATTGGGGCGAATATGGTTCGATCAGGAGAACTTTAAAAAGAGAAGGAATGTAACTATAAAGAATGTAATGTTGATGGAGTTTGCTCATGTGAATCAAGAGCATTTCTTGATTTGGACGATAACCAAATCACATTAATAGAATTCTTGGAGGATTTTATATCAGGGCATTTCCACAGCTATTTTTTTAGCCTTTATTATAAAGAAAAATATTAAAATAAATTTTCCCATATTGGATCGAGTTTTTTTCTGCAATTAATACTTAGGTGCTCTGCAATGATCAAACTTTATATTTATAGCTGATTCGCTGAAAAATAATTGTTGCTTTCTTTCAATTTGACTCATTATGATACGCAAAGTGACATACGTTATGTGACAAGCCTTTCTCTAGAGCAGTACTTCTAATACTTTTTATAAATTATTATTGCGTTTCGGTTTTGGTTGTCCTTTCTGTGGAAATGCCCATATATGCCTATGTAAACTGTAAGCAAACTAGCTAGTTTTAGCCGTCTTTAAGTTGGTGACAGTGACTACTGAAGATTAAACTGGTAGGTTCTTGAAACAGCTGTACAGTCCAGTCTCCTTTGCAATGTTTTGTGTTCCTATTGCTATTTTGACAATTTCCATTTAAATTCAACTTTTTCTCTCTGTGCATCAAAAATTTTCCACACTTTTTTAACTGCAATCCGCGGCAGCTGCACAATTTGAATTTTCCTGCGCTTGACCCTCACGACTGAATGCATTTTGTGTGTTGACCATGCTGGGTTTTTGTTATCGCATTTTTAAGGCAAATAATACTAATCAGCCTCCTCTGCGTGGGGGTTGTTTAAGGCCCGGAAGCCGCTTTTCCCATTTCATTTTTTATGAGGGTGCCTATATTTTAAATTTCTGCTGAGCCAGCTGGCATGTTTTTAAATAAGACGCCGATGACAAATTGTTTAGAATAAACTGCAATCAAAAAAATATCAATTTAACAAGGCGTTGAACCAGCATACCGCATGTAGAGAGAGACCCGAGACCCCCATAAAAAAATAAGGTCTTGTACTTCAATTTACAGCAATCAATGACAACTTTTTTAAGGGCTGTTGGGCGATAAGATTGTGTGTGTGTGGCTTGAGACTGGCACACTTTTGTAAAATAAAAATGAAATCAGAAATGAAAACAACTCATGATTAACAAATAATTTTCTGTTTATTTCCAATATATACATACAAAATTAGGAATTAAGAACTAAGGATTAGGAAATTAAATTGTTTTTAATTTTTTGTAAAACAGCGACGCATTTGCTAAAAGGCACGCAGCATTTTAAAAAACACACGTTTTTAAAAAAAGGAATTTTAAATAGCAAATTAAACGTCGCTGTGGAAGAGATTTAGTGAATGAATTGAACCAACTAACGTAAAGAACAAACGCCTTAAATACTACAAAATAATGTACGAAAGTTGGTTCAATAGATGAAAAAGTTCACAAAATCTGTTTTTGACTAGATGGTTTAGCGTTTTTGGACTAGCTTGAAAATTTTTTGGTCTGTGGAATGTCTTAAATTATAATTATTAAAAATTAAATTAAGGTAAATTATAAGAAAGTTATTTATATAAGAAATGTTTTTGAACTAAATATAAAATGTTTAAAATTGTTTGTGCTTCCTTGGGGTTTTTTTTATATAATAATAAATTGTAGGTTTTTAAGTTTGGTGTCTGTGTCTGTGTCTGTGTTGTGTGTGTGTCTGTGAGGTAAATTCACTAAAAAATTTGATTTAATTTGTTATCTGCGTTTTGATGAACTTTTTCTTTTCATGCAGTTTAATTAAATTATTGTTTTCAAGTCCGTCTGAGGTAGCATTTTATATGTGTTTAACATTTATAATTATTTATAATTTATTTTGTTGATTTATTATAGTTTAGTTTATAAAAAAAAAGTACTAATGGTCATTGTACTTTTGCCCTGAGTTAATTTTTTGTGTTGTTAATTTCTTACTGGCGGCCTTCTACTTGCTTTTTGTCTTTTTTTTCTGGGGTTAAGTGGAGCACAAGTCTTCTATTATATACAATTCTTGTAGGAAATGGCTGTGTCTGATCTTGTGATATCTATTAAACTATTTTTTTGATTTTGAGCAATATTTTGTCCTGAACTGACTCAACTAATCCTCTCTAACCTAAGCACACCAAAACCCAGCCATTATATATATATTTATATGTAAGTAGGTATAAGTGTATAATTGTAATTTTGATTTCAAGCTGCTACTACGATATATGTGTGTGTGTGTGTGTTTGTGTGTGTTTTCTAGCGACTTATCAATGTATGTACGTATTTAAATTTCCTTTGACTAAGTTTCTTTCTTCTGCTGGTTTTTTTTTTACGATAGGAACTTTGATATTTAATCACTAGAGATATTAAGTTATATGTTGTTTATGCGTTATTATATTTGTTTGGTTTATCAAAAAATATGTTTTTGTATATTTTTTGCCAGTGTTGCCAGCTGAAACGGACTTGTTCTTGTTTGGTTATATTGTATTGTATATAATGTGTGTATTTCTGGTTAGTTTTATGTTAGACATATTTCAGTTTTAGTTATGATTTTGTTTTTCTTTTTATATTATTTGCTATTATTTTGTTTTTTTGTATATAAACTTTAATAATGAGCTCAACTAATATAAGCACACTCAGTCTTTTGTAGTTCCGCTATTTTTTTTACTGTCTTCTGAGAGGGGGAGAGTTGAGGGACAGAGATAAGCTTGATTTAGATTCAGTCTCTTTGGTTGCAAGTCGATTTTAAGCTTTAAGGAACGACAAAGTAAAAAAATGATTTAACAAACTTTTTAGTTAATGCAAAAAAGATTAAAGTCGAATGCCAAACTACAATTTCACTTTTGAATTCCATCAGCACATGCAAATCTTTGAATATCCACTATTACAGCACACTATTTGCCTCTTTTGTTTCTTTTTTCAGTAGGCGAGAAAATGTATTGCCTTAAGCTAATTTCACACTTGAAAATAAAATTCGCGCTCATTGTGCAATTGAGGTTAGCCTTGAACTCTAAAAATTTGCCTAAACGATGTTTAGTGTTCCCTAAGCATGGACAAATATTTGCTCTTAAGAACTTTGGCAAATTTTTTCCCTGATAATTTGTGCTAGTGTTATGTAGTGTCAGAATAATTTAATTTTTTTCTTGGGCAAATAATTTGACCAAATTTTTAAGTTATTTAGCAAAATGGTTATGAAAATCTGTTAAAAAAAAACAAGCCAAACAATAGCTACTAATTTTGCTCTTACAAATTTCAGACACGCAAATAAATTTGCACCCAAGTTCTGGTCAAACTGTGGTTTACGGTTTTAACAATTCATACACAGAGTTACAGAGGTACTAGGCCCAATCTGTTAATAGAAGGCCAAACAATATTTGCACAACTTGCTAACAAGATTAAACTCGCAAACAGGCAAATAAATGTGCATACATGTTTTTGTCCAAATCTTTGGTACAGAGGCAAAGTCTACTTGGCTTATTTTTGTGCTCAAACTATTTGGAGTTCCAACATTCTGCAAACAAAAAACAGTCATTTTTTTTTAGAAAAATTTGCACAAATAATTTGTGAATAGGTTTTTAGCTATTCTAAGCCTATTTATCATCAAATCAAAATGTGACTATTTTAGCGACCTTTTGATTATCTCAACTAGTTCATAAGTTAGTCAACTAGTTAAGATTTTGTTCAAAACATTAATTGTTGTGGACAGGTGTAGGAGGGGGAGTCTGACCAACGCAGTAAGAATTACTTCTTAATAGCTTTACTTTTTGATAGTTGGTGAAAATGTTCTGCTCAAGAGTCACTCTATTGAATCTTTGAAGACTAAACAGTGTGACCGTTTGACAGTTGATGGAACTTAAGAGTCATACTATCAAATTTACCAAATCAAAGCTTACATTTAAAGTGGCATGAACATTTTGCATTGCAGTAAGGATGGCATCCTTAAACAGTGTGACCGTTGACATTTTCCTGCTTAAGGTTCACACTTTTAAAATTATTAAGATACATTGATATCGTTGGTGAATGGTTTAGCAGGACCACATTCCAATAGAGTGGAAGACGATCAAATAGTGTGACCGTTTGATGTTTTAAGGGAATTTTCAGACTCACTCTATCAAATTAATTTCCTATAACAGGGAGTCCGAACCTACCTACTAAAAAAGTCGCACGTAAATGCAGCATGGCCTTTAAGATCGCCTCCCAAAACAGTGTGACCGTTTGATACGTATATTACGACACGACCTGGTCACTCAGCTGAGTTTTCGTCGGATTTGCTGTCAGACCGTGTAAAAAGGCGTCCGAGTAGATATGAAGCTATTTGGCCTGACCACTCAGCTTAGTGGCACCTATCGAATTGCAGTGTGCTGGCGTTGTCATTTTTACATTATACAATTGTTAACGAATTTTAAATTATAGCCTATTTCCACTGAACAAATGAAGCTTCATTTCATGAAATGACAAGAAATGAAGAAAATGATATAGTTTCTTCCATACGAATTGTCACTTTATTTTGCCTTTCATTTCTGAAAAATGATGAAAAATGATGACATTCCCCACGAGGATTGGTGTTATACTCTCTGGCATTACTCGCTACTCTCTGGAAACGGAAAGTGTCATCACCAATAATTTGTTAATTTGAATTTAAATAGTAGGCGCAATTTTGTTTAAAATATAAATTTGTCCATAAGAGTTGTGTATTTAGCTTTCTGTTGATAATTCAGGATGATAACAATGCGTTTGCCCCTGAAAATTGCTGTCACGACGGGTATGTTATTTTTTGCTAAATATTCCACGTGAGTTTGAAAGTGGCGCCTGTTATTTAAATCAAACTTTTCAGCTGTTTTTCACAACGTATCGTTGTGAATGTTAAACAAATGACAATTTGTCAATGGAAACGGCAAAATTTTTAGAAATGAAAATGACAAGAAATGAAGCCAGTGGAAATAGGCTATTAAAGTTTCGCTTCCATTTTTTTTTTCATTTTGGATTTCACTTAATAGGACGACAGTATAATTTGCCAATGTAATTCGTCACAATGTTCATATGAACTTGATGATTCTGATGAACCATTGGTTCTGCAACTGGCTCAACTGAGCTTCTCAGGCATGTGTAAAAGCGAAACTGAGTTCAGATGAGTTTAGGTCCGAAGAAAATTCATCTGAGTGATCAGATCATGTAAATGGAGCTTTAAGGACCACACTTTAATAATTATTAAGATAAGTTGATTTCGTTGGTGACAGGCTTAGAAGCATCGCATCCTAATAGGGAAGTATAACAAAATTGTATGACCGATTGATAGTTTGGGGGAAATTTAGGGTCACACTAGCAAATTTACCAAATCAATTTAATTCCTACTTAAAGACTGGCACCAAAATTTTGCATTGCTGTAAGGATGAATTTTTGAAAACTTTCCTGCTTTAAGGTCACACTTTCAAAAATTATTAATATAAATTGATGTTGTTGGCCACAGGTTTAGAAACATAGCAAAAAAGTGTGACCGTTTGGTGGTTGGAATTTAGCACTATTAACTGGAGGACCGCCTAAATTAAAAAGCTACTTTAGAATAAATAACAAAACATTGTGACCGTTGGATAGTTTCTGAAATATTCCTACTTAAGGTTTAAACTTTCAAAATAATTATGATAAATTGATTGAGGTTTAGGATCCTCGCGGAATAGCAAATAAGTATAACTGTTTGATAGTTGAGGGGAATGAATATCAGGGGCACACTATCAAATTTAAAGAGAGTCTAACTTAAAGTTGCACGACAATTTGGCATGATTTATGGATCGCATTCCAAAACAGTGTGACCGTTTGATAATTTGTAAAATTTTCCAAAATCAATTTCTTTCCTTGGGGTTCAGGTTTAAGAGTATTGCATTCCAATGGAGTAGGATAACAAATCAGTGTAATCGTTGCTCTGTTGAAAGTTAACTCAAATTTACCTGATTATCTTTATTCTCAATACAGGAAGAACGCTTCCTAATTAGCGTGACCGTTTGATAGTTAGAAAATATTTCTGCTTCTGCGTCTGCTTTACTTTTTATAATTATTAAAATATATTTATTCCGTTGGTAAGAAAACAGTGTGACCGTTTGATAGTTGGTGAAATTGCATAGTCTTAATCTTCTGTTGGCAAAAAAATGTAGCTGATGTGAGTACTTAGCTTTTTTCCTTCTTTTATTAGAAAATTACAAAAAAGTGCTAACCATTAGGTGACCGAATTTTTCGGATTTGTTACTTTGAATCTTCTTCTTGTTCTTTTCTCAAACTTGCAACCTGTGAGACCTGCTTATCTCTGTGTCTTGAAGGGGGGATTGGTTTTTGGGCTGGTTTAACTTACGCTGGCAACACTAAACACGGGGTTGCTTCTTACACTCACGAAACGCTTTAGGCCGGCGTTAGCCTAAAGCTAAAGGTGTCCGCTTCTGTGGCACGCACTCGTACGGGTAAATAGACGAGAGCGGGGGCAAAGAGTGACTCTGCCTGGTTATTGGCTGGTTGCAGATGAAATGCTTGCATTTGATATGGCTCCTCGGTTTGATCGAATGGGGGTTTGATCGTCGGTTGATTACCATTGGGGGAGGACTCAAAGGGCGAAGTGGCGGCCGAGCGAAGAGAGCTGGAGACCAAACCATTTGGTGTAGAGGGTTTGGAGGAAATGCGTCGTTGAGGTGGCGATGAGGATGAAGAGCGTTGTTGATTTTTGGGTGACGAGGAGAGATTGGTGGGTTCCTCCACGGTTTTGTGGGATTTACTAATGCGTTTGGGTTTGGACTCCTCTAGCAAGGCATGCGAACGCTCGTGTATGAAGAGAAAAGCATAGTAGGGTGTGGTAAAGGGGCACAAAGAGCACTGATATTCCTTGAAGCGAGGCGAGGGAGGCTCCGGATTAAACATGGAGGGTAGAGGAAGAGGTAAACCTTTGGGTAGATGGTTGAATAAATGTTGGGCATTTAGGTTTTGCAAAGCCTGGGCGAGGTTCTGGGCGGGCAGCGAGGCGGCAGCGGAGGCATGTCCATTGGGTATTTTGAGCGTGGGGCTGGAGGGCTTGGAAGAGCTTACTGGGGGCGTGGGCTCCAATTCACGTAGTTTTTCTACACCAGCTGGACCATGTTCATTTAACAAATGTGAACGCAGCCATTTGAAGCTACGAAATTGACGTAAACACAAAGGGCAAACCTCCTGGGGTGCGAGCGAGGAGGAGGAGGAAGAGTTGTCCGGGGTTTTGGGTGAAGGTAAGACGACTTCTGGTTCCAAAGACTGGGTAGAAGGGGGGGCCGCTGCCTGTGCCTGCTGCTGCTGCTGCTGCTGTTGCTCTAGCTTCAGACCATTTTGTCCTCTGGGTTGAGGCAAAGGGGAACCCTCTTCAATGATGCCATGGGTATTATGCTTGTGCACCCTTAGGAAATATTTACTGCACAGCTCCTTGTTGCAAATGTTGCATACCACACCACCAATTTGTGCCCCATTTTCTATCTCTATGCCATGCATGCGTTGCATATGAGTTTTCATAAAATATTTGTTACACAATTCCTTGTTACAAATTTCACAATAACTGCTGGTGGGTGTAATGGTATAGGCTGGTCTGTTTGAAGGATTGACTCCTGGATTGGTTACCACGGGTCTTTCGGGTGTAAAGAAACCCTCACCTAAGGGACTAGTGTTGGGTAACGTATTTGTTCTAGCCAAATGCATTTCAGCGATATGTAACTTAAATTCCTGATGACTTGAAAAATCTCTTTCACAGGGCTGACAACGTAAGTCATTCATCAAAGGAGTTTGTTCTGTATCCTCTAAGGAGTTGGGTGAAAGTTTCAAATCCATTTGAGCTGAATGTTCGGTCATTAGATGTGCCTTTAGCATATATTGATTTTCCATTTCACGTCCACACAGATGACAGTTGACAGGACGTTTGCCATTGAAATCATTGAGCTGTTGCAACATGGTTTGTAATTTTTGTAAATTTTGTACGGCCTTTTCCTCTTCCGGGGAAATTTCCGGATTGGGTTCCAATTTAATACGTTTGTTAGCAGGAGGCAAATCTTCAGAGTTGGCAGCCGCCTTGGCTAGCATTAGATTTAGGGGCATAAAGGGCCAAGTGGTCAGTGGTGGGTTTGAAGGATTATTTACTTCTCCCTCTGTTTCCGGGGGCACAAATACCCCATGACGTTTCCATTTGTGTGTGCGTAGAAAGTATAGATTACCATATTCCTTAAAGCACAAATCACAAAAGTATTCCGGCAGTAGTATACCCAAACGACGTAGTTTGTCCGGATGAAAGTTGGACTCTCTTGCCTGTTGTTGCATTTGAGGAGTAGACAGTTGCCTGGGTTTAGGAGCAAAACTGCATTCCTCTTGCTCTAGTGAAAAATCTTCACGAAAACCTTCGGGTAGCTTTAAGGGCTTAACTTCTACTGGCAACTCCTCCTGTTTGATCTCCGCCGTAGTCTCCGTTTGTTCATGTTGTTTGGCTCGATGACGTCGCATGGCAAATATGTTGGTAAAACGTTTCAAGCAAATGTCACAGCTGACTGTATTTGCCACCGGAGGAGTAGCTGCCACTGGAGTAGTATTTTCCACTGCCGTTATCATCGCATTCTGATTACTGCTCCCGCCATTATTATTAATTGCCGTTGTTGTCGTTGTCTCACCCACCGGATCAAAGATTCCATGTTTATTGGCCTTGTGTGTCTTTAAAAAATATTTATTACAAAACTCCTTGTTACACAGCTCGCAATAAGCCTCCGGATTGAATATACGCAAAGGTGGTCTATTCAATCCTTCCAAGCCCGGAAATCCTCCTATACCCATTAAAGGTATATAACCACCCGTGGGGTAGGCAAACCCTGTATTAAACCACTGTTCCTGCTCCTGCGGTTTGTTGTGTCCATTCATTTGCTGCTGTGGACTATCCTCTCTTTCTGTTTTAATCTCATTATGATCCTGCAGCATATGCAAACTCAATTTGAATTCGGTTTCAAAATTCTCTCCACATTGCTTGCAAAATGTTTGATAAGGATTCTGCATCGCCTGCTGCTCCTGTGATATGTCTGGCTCCTTTTGCATTAATTCAAAGGTCTCCTTTAGCTGTTCCAAACTCTTGGGCATTATCAATTTCGACAACTTTTCCTCATAGTCTATTGAACCTTCTCCCGTTTGTTTTACCTCCTCGCTTAGATTCAATGCCTCCAGTCTACTGGGATTGTGTTGTTTGCGTCGCTTTTTGGCCGCATCATTGAGGGCTTCTATTAGTTGCAGCTGCATGGCTGCTGCCATTGTGGCCGAAATGGCGTTGGCCTCCTGCTGACCTGTTCCCGTTTCGTTGTCGCCGCCATCGACGTCTGTTTCATTTGGTGTGCTTCCCGCTGGCTGGGATGTCTCTGGTTCGGCTTCCGTCTCTTTGTCCATTTGTTGAGTGGGTGACTTGGTTGTGGATGCGGTTGTTGTTGTTGTTGTTGTGGCTGCTGCTGCTGCTGCTGCTGTAACTGTTGCTGTGGCTTCATGTGTATTGTTGTTGCTGTTGCTGCTGCTGCCGCGATTTGTGTTAAGTGTCGATGAATTGGAGACATCGGAAAGAGCAGTGTCCTCACTGCTCAGATCTGGCGGTGGGGTAGCATATATAGAAGCAGCCATTTTGGATGATATTACTAAAGAGTTGAAATGGAAAAAAGGGTAAAAACTAAATTAATCAAAATTATTGACAGATTTGTAAGAGCTTACTCCTTAGGGATGATATTTTAGGGCATGCTTAAGGGCAACCATATGCATGTATTTATAGGACAAAAAGAAACAATTAAGAAGTCGGTCCAGCGCTGCGGCAGCAAACTTTCTTTTGCTCATAACTTCACCAATAGATGGCGCCACTACTTACTTTGAACAATGCTGGTTAAAGCATTTTTAAAACTCGCCAATAGATGGAGACACTACAAACAAGGTAGCTCATAACTACAGTATAGTTCATCCGATCTTTATCATTTCTTTGGCAAATCCAAAAATAATCTTGATACTAAATATCTTCAGAAGGTAAAAAATATCTATCTACAAAACTGTAGGAGATTTAACAGGCCGGGCAAAAATTCAAAATGAACTTGTGCTGCCTGCAAGTATAAGAAGAATACATATTTCCCTTACATGTTAAACCTCTACCTCTCACCATATCTTAGATCTGGCTCTTCATACATTGAAGCTGATATATATTCTTTCGTTCTGAAATTTGTTCTTTCTTCTCCCTGTACGAGTAGAGTTTTAAGTCTAATGTGAGTCAACGATTCATCAATTTAATAGCTTTTGATAATTGGAATATTTCGTACGATTCGTTTAAAACTAATTGAATTTTTTTAAGGAAAACTAATTTTCTTTAAGAACTGACGCAGATTTGTAAATAAGATTAGTTAATTAAGTTTGTTGAAATAACAGTTTGAGTTTCTGGTAGGTCAGCTATTGGCTTAAAATCCCGATTCTTCTTCTTTGTTTAAGGTGTTATTTTAGTCAGAAACGGATAGGAGGAAATTAATTGAACATAATAATATACCGCACTGAACAGATTCTCACCATTTCCCCAACATAACCCTACCAGATCTCCTTCAAAACCCCACCAGAGCCCGAAATATCCCCACAAATTCTCCACCGGATCCCCGCCAGAACCCATCAAATCTCCTCCAGATCTCCACCAGATCCCCCAAGTTGTTTTTTAAGACTTAAGCCCAGTACAAAGGACGTTCAAATATTCCTTTAGCTGTCAAAATCCATATAAAACGAGAGCGTAAGTTAAAATCGGCTCTAACCGACTTCGATATACGCGTTACTCATGAAAAAACATGTTTAACAGTGTTCCTGAGTTCGTGAGGGTAAAAATCCGAAAAGTATACAACATTTTTTTAACACGGCTATATATTATCCGATCTTGCTGTATATTTCAGGGATTTTGGTTATTGCTAATATTTTAAGCTATAAATCTGAACTCGATATCTTAAAAAATGTGGGAGTTATTCAGCATTTTCTATTGTGGGGGCGGGGGTAGGCGTGGCCAATTGAAACAAACTTGATCTGCGTGCAGATAAAAGAAGACTACGTGTCAATTTTGGTAGCTCTAGCTCTTATAGTCTCCGAGATCTAGGTGTTCATACAGACGGACGGACGGACGGACAGACGGACATCGCTAAATGATCAAAAATATATAGACTTTATTGGGTCGGAAATGATTCCTTCTCCGCGTTACAAACATCCGGACAATTTCAATATACCCTCTCCAAGGGTATAAATATTGGTAATTGTCTAGTACATATTACTAAAATTCTAAAAAAATTACTTTCGATAGAAAGTGAATAATGATGAATTTTTAACGAAAACGCATCACAATTTTCTTAACTTTGACCAAAATGTTGCAAAATATCGAAATCTCCTTCACTGTATCATTTACTACTAGGCATGTTTCCCATATTTGGACAAAAAAATATCACGACAAATATAATTCAGTTTAAAAAAAAAAATATCGGTATTTTGAAATATTTTGGACAACCCTAGAAAATGGTATAATCATAAACTCAATTAGCAACTTCCTAGCAAGAAATGCAGTCTGATGACAGTTTCTGGATTAAATGTTTGAAAATTGTAAGCAAGTCAATAAGAGGTCTTCCATTAAACCAAATTTAACCGAATATCGTTAGAAATCGAAATCCCCAAAATTTAGTAATCTCATTTTTTGGCCAAATCTCTTTAATTTACGACAATTTACCTTCAGTGTTTCTAAGATTTTACACCGTCACACTTTAACACATTCGAACTACCTCAGAGCGACGCAGAGTACATGGGCTAAGTTCGGAAGATTGCTCGATTTCAATTGGGAATATAATTTTAAAAGCAAAACCCCGCAAAAGTCCAAACCTTTAGCTATAAAACATTATTCAAAGAAAATAATAAGCAATATTGCAAGAACATTAAGATAGGTACTTTTGGGCACTCTTAACGCAAGGTTTCCAAATGTAAAAAAAAAAAAACAACGGCAACTTTGAACGTCTGCCATTCAGAAAATTCGTGTAAAAAGGCGCAAAGTTTTGCCAAAAAATGTTTTGTAAGTATGTATTCAAAATCATTTTCGACAGTTGTTTTATCCAGTTCAGGCCTTGTGGCCCAGTAATGTTCAAGATTCCCACAGATGCAAAAAACAGTTCTCAGTTTCAGAGCGGTTTGCATATTTGTCGTATTTTCTTTCAAACAATTTACATTAAGTATAAAAAATAATTTACTCAAAAATATTTATTTTTTTTTCATATTTAAGTAATATGAAGTGTTGTTTTGAATGTACGAATAATGCATACTTAATTTAAATTGATTTCAATGCCTATTTCGATCGTTTTAAAATTCTCATAGTTGTTGCTTTTTGAGTGGAATTCTGTGGAATTTTGGGAACTAATATTCACTTTCCATAAAACTTCACTTTAAAGTTTCTATAAATTCAGATATTCATAAATTATGATTATCAAAAGTTAAGCTATTATAGCGGCTCTCCACCTCACTTTCCCCTTCCCCTCCAACCAACCTCGCGGAGATCTCTCTACTTTATATATTAGCCAGAAGATATGCTGTTTGCCAATTAGTCTCAAGTTTGTGTGTATGTACGAGTAAATGTATACCTAAGGAGTACATGGCCTGTTTACACTCTGTTGCCATTTTCATTTAGAACATTTTTCTTACACCCCACCTCTCCCCACTCGACCGCTCTCCACCCCACACCAGGCTATTCTTCACAAAAAAAAAAAAAAAGAAAAATCAAATAAAATAACATCAAACTACCTTAGGCTTTATAAAAATCCCAACCACCCACAAACACACACACACACATATACACACACAGATACACTCACACCAAGCGAAGAGAAATGCGCACATCCTGGCAGGCATTTTTGCTTAACTCCTCAAAGTACCAAAAGGGGGGTGAGGCAGCGGGGACTGCAGAAATTGTGTAAAAGCAAAGTCAACACAACAACAAAATCTACGAGAACCAATTTCCAACCATGGAAACTTAATTTATGTCTGCAGCATAGTTGAGAATATTTTTCTTTTCTTGCTTTTCTGTTTTGGAGAAATAGGAAAAAAAAAAGAATTTTTCGGTTTATTTCGACATTTTTTCCCCTTGCCTTTGGCTGCCTGGTTGCCATGGACCTCCCCCCTTCCCTCCCCTCCGCCGCCCTGCTCTTCTTCTAGTATATTGGCCTTCCTTCCTTTTTGGCATTTTCTTGAGAATCAAATTTATTTTACCAAGTCATGTTGAAGAAAATTTTTATAAGTTTTATGCTCAGCTCAAGTGATGGTGTCAGGGGGGATAGGCTGCGGGGGGAGGGTGGACTGGTAAATATTACAGTGGGCGTTGTGTGTGTGTGTGTGTGTCAGGCGCAAAAAGTTTGTGTGTGCGCCACACAAAATAAGCAAAATTTGTATTCCTTAAATCGGATGACTTTGTATAAATTTTCGTGTGCGCCCTGGCAATGGGGTTGTAAGTGTGTGTGTGTGTGTGTGTTTGTGAGTGTGTGGGTGGCAGCTGGGCGCTTAGCAAACAAAAACTTTTCTATATGTTGGACATACTCGTTTCTATATGTATGCGTATGTATTTGTGTATATAATGGAAAAATTTTTCATAGAATTTGCACAAAAATGAAAAAGTGTAGCTAGAAGCAGAAAACAAAATTTGCTTTTTTTTTTTTTTTGGCAGAGGGAAAATCTTGTGTGGTAGAAAAAGCAGCACAAGCAGAGAAACGAAATTAAGCTCATAAGGAAATGAGACACAAATGTTCTCTGTGTGTGTGTGTGTGTGTGTGTGTGTAGGGGCAAAAACATTTTTCGCAGCATACTTCAAGGGGCAGGCAAAATAAAATTGAATGGAATTTTGGCCAGTTTTTCTTCATGGTTACATACTTTGGTACATATAGGCACATAATACGATTTAAGCCGCCAGCTATATAAATACAAAACATATTTATTATGGACACTGGCAAAACATTTTACATGACGGGTTGGACCGAAAACTTTTCATAAGATACAAAAAATTGACAATAAATTAAATAATGGAGCTTAAATTGGACTAAATTACTTAGCCTTTGTCTGTTTCAAAAGTTGAGGTTTTAGAGGTTTGAAGGTACCAACAGATACAAATTGTTGTACTAAAGGTTTTTGAGAGAAACCTAGATAATCGATTACAATAGTCAATACACTGAGAGAAAAAAATCTAGATTAATCTACTGAGATCTTTGACATACCGTGTCAAAAAGAGTGTAACAAGTAAGTGTATTTATATGAAGTTGCAACAGATCAAATCAAGTTAATATTGTTTCGATTTCAAGAATATTTTTTAAATCAAAAGAGCACATTCCATCTGCACACTTAGCTTTTAAACGGTGTTTCAAGTCAATCGGACTTTCTTAAAAAAAAAAATTTTCAGAATATTTCCAACCCAATTGAAGCATTACCTGTCAAATTGTTTTAAGCTGAGTTTCATTTCAATGGAATGAAAAAATTATTTGCAAACAATATTTTCTGAATTTTCCATTTGCGAAAAAATACAAAGCTTGCTTAAAAACCAGGTTTCAAAATCGATCGGATAAAACCAGGGAGCGAAAATAACTGTTATGAAAAAAATAACAATTTCTGTTAAAAATTATTGTCCCGATGAAAAAAGGGCATCAGACTTCATAATTTTTAATGGAGAGTCCACTGAAGCGATAAATTTTTATTTGCAATTTTTTCCCAAAAAATTTTTTTTAATTGTTATTATATAATTTTTATCATAAAACAAAATTTTCTCCATTAATTCTTTCCGGTCATTTTCACTCACTTTGGAAAATTTTTTAGCAAATTCCTACATAACTAATTAAAGGTTTATGTAGACCCTTATATTTCTAGAGATTTAAATATATAAGAAAAAAAAGTGTACCCTGAAAGTAAATATATATATGATCAATTGCAATTGAAGAGGAGGAAAAACGTAAAACAATTTTGTAAGCTTATAACACTGGAACGAGCAATGGCTATAGACTTAAATGAAAAGCTTTATATACCGTGTTAGCTGAATTGCAATAACCGGTTAGCAGATTATGAAAGACTATGTACACCACTTCTTCATCGAGTCATCCTTAAACAATATAATACTAAATGCACGAACAGGAACAGGGCTGAGATTACTGAACCTACAGCACATATGAAATTGGCAAACACTCCAAGAAAAGCCAAAGACTCAGTTATAGACAGAAAGAAGAAAAATTGATAAAGCTGAGTGAAGACTTCAATCAATAGCGATCCTTCTTGATCGCTATATACATTTCTACGTGGCCCGGCAAAGTCTACAATCGACCATTGCAAGATTTAAAGAAAGTGGCACAACTATATACAGGACATGTAAATCCAAAAAAAAAACTTATCCAATCATATGCCCCTAATTGTAAAGGTAGAGCTTTTGGTTTACAAGAACTTATCGGATAAACGTAGCTAACTAATACCCAAGCTGAGATAGATTAAAGGGGGACCGAGAGATGGGATCAAGAGCTGACAAAGCGGACAATAACTCAGGAACACATGGAACTAAATGATCTCATTAAAATTACTATAATTTTTTTCTCGGTGTATAGTGTAATCTTTTAAACAAAAGATTTTCCAAAACTGAACTCGCATTGAACCTTCGAAAAAATTGGTGATTAGGCTACTTTCACTGTTTTGGACTCAAGAGACATGACAAGAGACATAGTAGGCCTGCATGCCTTCATGTTCGACCTTGTACCATAGTGTCGAACAGTGTGAACCTAACTTAACCTATGTTTCTACATCAGTGTCCGGCACCGTTCAATGTTCTGTGTATAGAAGTAGCGACGTCCATTCTCTGTAGCAGCGGCGACGATACACAGACACTATACGAGCGTACACTACTCTCTTTTGCACTAACAAACATGTGCTAACTGAGAGCGCTCTCGCGTGTCTGAACGCACACATTCAAAGGCAAAATAAGCATGTGCGTTTTGACGGACACTGTTCTACATCCTTAAAAGAATTTAAAGAATTTTTAATGTAAAAGAAGAATTTAATTAAAAATATTGAAATAAATTATTTGATTGTTCTTTTTTAGTGCAAGATATCTATAACTTTCGACTACAGGTCGACTTACAAATAGGTTTTTAATTCAAGCATTTAAAAAAAACTTTTTTTTTACCCTTTCGAGGGCTTATTAAAATTGTCCACATGTTTGTAACCAGGGAATCGGACCAAATCGAATTTTTGTTCCGGCTCTGTTCCGGTAAAAGGTTCTGTTTTGGTTCTTATATAATTTCGATATTCTTTTTAGTAACGGTACCTACATTTTTGTACGGTATAACGGTACGTAACGGTATGTACCGTTAAATTATGAAGAAAGATTAGTCATTGGTTTTGCGTGCATCCAATTTTTACCGATGACTTGACAATAGCACTCCAAAAATCAAACGAATTACGCTTACTTGCCCTTCTCAAAGGCAAATGTGGCAACTATGTCAAGTTTTCATATTCTTAATTTTGGGAACGTTTCTCAGGAAAAATTATGATTATTGATGCTTTTAAACTAATTGTTTTTGTTGGGGTTTTTGGTTTAATCGAACCGAATCTTTTAAATTTTTAAACTCCACAGACTCGACCTGAACCTGACTTATAAATTACACAAGTTTACAAAAAAGGCCAACTTTTGGACCAGAGAAGTTAGCAACCGTTCTTTATGTATTTTTGGCCGCTGAACTCAGATAAATTGTCCGTTTTCTTCCAGCACGTCAGGTTCACGAGATATTTGCATTAGAGAGGTATCCTCACATTTGTTGGTCGTGTGGCCACATTAAGTGTCCTATTCGAACCAACTTTGTTTTAATGTAAGCTGCATTGAATGACGTTAAAGAAAAACCAAACACGAAGTTTTGATTTTGCTGATAAGGTACCAATTTTTGTATTTGAACATTAAAAATGTGGGTTTTTTTGAAAAAATCTATTTTTTTTGCAAGTTTAAGAAATTCTGTAAATTTTTCTGCTAATATTAAAAATCTTAGAAAAAAATAGTTGTTTGGCCTTTGTTTCTTTTTATTTCAATTATTTTCAGTTTTTCGATTTCATTGCGATTTTAAAAGTTATTGTCCAAAAACCTTAAAAAAATTTTGTAATATGTTTACATTTTTTTAACAATATTAAGCCTTAAAATGTCTAAAAATTTTCAAAAATCGATCTTAAATAATTTTTTAATATCCATTCTTTGGTTTAAAAATAACTACCGTGTTATTTTCAAGCTACAAGAAATTTTGGCGGTAAATGTTGTCCAAAAAAAGCCGAAAATTTGCACAGTTTTTGGGCTATAACTTCTGAAAGCGCATTGAGATCGGACAACTGAAAATATGTAAAACAAGAAAAAACAAAGGACTACCAACTATTTTTTTCTAAGATTTTTAATATTAGCGGGAAAGTTTTCAGAATTTTTTAAACTTTGGAAAAAATCGATTTTTTAAAAAAATAACTACATTTTTAATATTACAATCCAAAAATTTGTACCTTATCAGCAAAATCAAAACTTCGAGTTTGGTTTTTCTGTAACGTCATTCAATTCAGCTCACATTAAAACGAAGTTGGTTGCAATAGGACACTTAATGCGGCCACAGGACCAACAAATGTAAAGATACCTCGCTTATGCAAATATCTCGTAAGCCTGACGTGCTGGGAGAAAACGGACAATTTATCTGAGTTCAGCGGCCAAAAATACATAAAGAACGGTTGCTAACTTCTCTGGTCCAAAAGTTGGCCTTTTTTGTAAACTTGTGTTATTTTAGAGTGCTGAATCGGATCATTTCAAAACTATATACAAACTGCATATTACGACTTCGAGAAGGAAATAAAATCAAGTTGACAAATGGCTTATCAAATCCGTTTATTGATTTACATAGAAGGTGCGGCCTACTCTTCATTCTAGAGTCCAGGCACATTTGTAAGCCCTCGAAGAGAACTTAACTGAAAGCTTTCTTACAAAAAAATATGATTTATTTTTTATTAAAAATATCTTAACGATATCAGAATTTATGAACCAAGCTTTGGACCAAAACCGATTTGAGAAATCGATTTGAGGGAAATGAACCCCCGAACCGAACCATCTCTAGAATTTCAGAGGTTTGCATCCTTGGTCAATATGGCTTTCCTCATTAAGTTTCATTTGAAGAGAAAGGGAACAAAAATACTTATATTAAGTTTATCATGACATTATAATGAGGATCTAAGAATATTAGATGCAACATTTTCAAAAAAACTGATTTCGCGTTTTTCTATATCACTCCCTACCTTTTTTGAAGCATCCGAGTTAACCAAATTACTTAAAAGTCCCCAAAAACTATATTCCAGATTTTCAATAAAGTTGGTGCTCAGGACCGAAACTGTCCTTTCCGTTCCAAGAATATCGGTTCTCGGATACCGGTATACAAAAAATTTCAAATATCGGTTCCGGTTCTGGTTCTGAGTTTTAGTCGGTTCTTTTCGGTAAACGATTCTGGTTCTGGAAGCAGGAAGCATCTCCGATCACATAAAGTATATATATTCTTCAGTTAATATGGCCATGTCCGGCCGTTTTCTCTATAGGTAGCACATTTGTCGGAACTTGACATATAAGCTTCTATTTATGAAGGCTGGCAAAATGTTAAAACTTGCCGAATCTGACCATATTATATATAAGATAGATCCTAAACCAATGGTCCAATCGATTCAAAATGTTTACTGCTTTCTCCAAAACAAACACCGTATGAATTTTCCTTAAAATTTTTAGTAAGTTTTAAAATGTCGTAAACAAATGGATGTTCGATCAAAATCCTATAAGCTTAGATAATCTTCAGTAAGCCAAGTATTTTTTAGTAAAAGAACTTTAAACACATATTTCCACATACTCATTAATTTGTTTTTGCGAATCACCAAAACACTTGTAAAAGTTTTCAAAAAGAGTCGATTAAAAAATGTTTGTTAAATTGTTGCGCGTTGCACTTAGTTCGGTTTTTCGTATAGAATCACGCGGCTTTTCAAGTAGTTGGCGCATGCGCACTTCGCACGTTGTGTCCTGCCAAGTGGCCAGTTCGTTGTCAACTGTGACAGCATGACGCAGCACAAAAAAAAACACAACAAAAACTGTGAAAATCGAAATGAAAACAGTTACGGAAGCAAAATCAAAACAGCAAAAACATTGATACTTAATTCACACACACACAGAGATCGAAACAGTAACCGAATTGTATCTATGCCTACCCCGGTCCAACATTTAATAGTTTTCCCATAAACACACACAGACACACACACACACAACCAGCCAACGTTACCCATATCATGACATTTTTTCAATGTTCGCTCCCAAAAAAAACCTCAATAAAACACCCCAAAATATCAAAAATCATAGAATTTCCCTTAAAAAAAATTATACAAAAGCAGCAAAACGCGACAACTGAGCAGCGCTGCCCGGAAAACCATTGTTGCTCCGCCCCTTTTTCAAATTTTTAGTAACCACCACACAGACAAACACACACACACACACTTACACACGAACAAGCCATAAACGAGGCGACAACCTCGACTTCGACTTTTTCCTTGCTCTCGTGCCAAATTCTCATTGTTCAATAGTTTTTCAATTTGTTTTTCCTACTTCCAAACTACTACAGTAGTTTCAGTCGCTGTTGCTGTTGTTGTTGTTGTTATTTCTATGGGTGTTCTTGTCGCTCGTCGTATACATTTTTTGTTTTTTTGTTATTCTAATGATATGCGTTACCCCAGCCCCTGGGCCCCGTGCCTATAAAGATTTATCAAAGAAATTTTAACCCTCATCTTTCTGTGATCTAACCGAAAAGACATTGTGTAATTGTGTAAAGAGGCTGGAATTACTTGACTCGAGCTGACTTTAAAAAAACGGGAATAGGGGTTGGGCATAAAATTGATACAGTAATTGAGGTAGGGGCTTGCGGTTCTTAAGTGTGTAATTAGGGCATAAGTCAGCAGAAGAAGAAAATGGTTTATTTGAGATTGATGTGTGTATTTCAGGTATATTTCATAATGAGCTCAGGGGGAAGAACTGCTGCAACTTAAAAAGAGTGTAAAGGTAAATTATTCATTCATTATGTATCGCTTTAACAAATTATGAGTTCATAAGAGGCAATTTTTGCTAATTCAGCTTCCACATTTTGTCGAAATTGGCACTGATTTGATTTCTCTCTACCAAATTACAAAAGTTAGCGTGCGGCAGCTAAGGAAAATACATACATCTGACTTAAAGCTACGACTTCAAAGATATATATATCACTAAATTTTAAGGCAGCGACAATACTACAACAAGCGCTATACATTTAAAATTCTTCACATTATTAACATATCAACAGACAGAAGACTTAACTTCAAAACGGACACTGAGAACTGCGCTTCTTGTACAGACTGTTAGCCGAGAACAAAAAAATTAGTTTAGGAAAATGTTGTAGTCGGAGCCGGAGATTTCAAACCGAACCTGAACGAAAGCAGAATCACCTTTTTTCCAAACCGGAGCAAAAAAGTGCTGAAAAGGGATTGGTTCAAAAAACATGTTGTCATACTCGTTTCTCGAGCTATAAACGTCAAGTTTGGTATTTTCTAATATTTTTAAACTTTGGAATAAAACCAGCTTGCAAAGAAATATTTTGCTTTGGCGTATAATATTCAAAAGGAACTAAAAAATAAATAGTAAACTGAAGTAATATGGTCCAGAGCAAGGTAGGCCCACTCGCTCTCTCACAACTTCTTATATTTGTGTCAAGAGAGCGAGAGCGAGAGAGTAATATATTTCAATATAAAGCCTACTAAGCTTCTAAGTAAAACACAGAAAATTCGTCCGCGGCGGTGCTTCGCTTACAACTGTTGCTGACTGAAATTTAACAAGTTGTCAAGAGAGCGAGAGAGTGAGTAGGCCTACCTTGTTTAGTATACCTTGGTCCAGAGCTCTTAGATCAATAGCGTATGTATTCAAATCAAATTTAGTGCGGTAGGGAAGATAGAGCATATAAACTTTGCACCAAGTTTAAGTATAATTTAGGTCAAGTTGAAGACAATTATACGAATCAGGAGACGACAGCTTCACAGAGAGCTTAAAATCATCCACAAACATTAAGACGAGATGACTTAACAACCTGAGGAAGATCATTAATAAACAAGCCAAAAAAGTAATGGTCCTAAGTGACTACCCTGCGGTACACCAGAAGTACCACATACTATCTCAGAAGTTAAATCATTAAAAATGACTCGTTGTTTTCTGTTTAAAAAATAAAATGTTTGAAAATAAAATTTGATTTTGCGACAGAGGGGATTTTGGCGAAATCGGTTTGTAAGCCTGTCTGGTCAATTGCTCATATCGTCTTTTTTTGACTTTCTTAAGATATGACCATCTTCGAGAAAACCATGGGGAACTATTAGAAGATTTAACAATAGAGCCTTTTGAAAACAACGCCTTCGGCGAGGAGAAGCAGGGACCTTTGGAGGACCCAGGCCATTGATAGAAAGTTGGATTGTCGGGTGATGAAGATCTTCTGTAACTGATAAGAGGGAAATGCGGACAATAGTTACTTCACACATATCACATTCAAATACCTAGTCTAGAAATCGACCTATCAAAACTTCATTGAAATAACTTAAAAATGTGGCGTTCGATTTCTCGAAAGAGAGCTTTTTAAAATTCAAATGAATAAACTTCTGATTGCGAAGTAGTAAAGTTTATGAAAGCAACAAACAAATATTAAATATCAATTCTGTAAGTGAGGTTATAGATTCCTTCGACAATTATCCGAAAAAAAATATACATCGACAAATGTTTTTACATTTTGAAAAGGTCAAAAAAAAAACGAAGACATTGTGTAACTGTGTGAAGAGGTTGGAGTTACTTAACTCGAGCTGACTTCAAAAAGAGGTTAGGGGTGGCATAGAACAATAATAGAGGTAAGGGCTTGCGATTTTTAAGTGTGTAATTAGGGCATGAGTCAGAATTATTCAGCAGCAAGGGTATTAGTTGAACGGGCCTTTTCAACACCTAAGTTCCGAGTTTCTAAGATTGTCCATGTTCAGCAGAACATTATGCTTCCTGATCAAGTATAAATTTGCAATAATTTTCTTACTGAACTCGTGAGATGTGGCATACATCAAAGAAATAGTATGCTGCTTTAAAGTGATATTGCTCCCAAGAGCAGAAACTTTTCGGGATCAGGCGTCAATTCTTCTGCTGAAATGAAATATGTGCACCACTGACTTAAACTAAACAGTTCTCAAAAGTTGAAAATATGTCAGCTAATAATTTTGATAACTAAAATTACATCGTTCACTCTCATGCTCACTCTCTCTCGCGCTCTTAGCAAAACAGCTTAGTTCACAATATGGCCTGGGAGCCACAGCACAATTTGTGCCCTATACAAACTATTCTTTAAAGTTTTTACCCACTTCGTCAACAAATTTTCCAAATTATCTTTTTTAGTGCGCGCCTATATAACTAAACGAAGGTCCCGAGCAGTCAGTCACTCGGGCCTATAGATTTATAAGTATAGATAGGATCAAGCTTTCTTTTATCTGTTACGCATATTTTCATAAAGTTAATATACCTTATGAACAGGAAACTAAACTAAAGTGTGTTTTACCAAAAAGAAAAAAAATGAATGAATTTAAAATAAAATAATTTGCACAGAATTAAAAATGATTTCACACTCTTCCCTTGAGAGATGGGTAAACCAGAGGATTGACTGATTGAAATGTGACTTTACTATTTAAGCACACACACATATCCTAACACACAAAAGCGAAAGTGACTTGCCAAGTCTCGCCGCTGGTTCGTCTGTCTCGTGTGTCCTTCTGTTTATACTGTTTGTCCTGCCACGCAATGAGCTGGTCCTGCGCACTGCTGGCTCTCTCGACACCGGCTTTATGCTCTCATGTGTGAGCTTCTGTGTGTGCGTGAAAGTCGACTCGAAATCGCCGGTTGAACGAACCAGGCGAACAAAAATGCTCAAAGCAGCAACAGCAACAGCGTCAGAGCATTTGGAATTCATTGGTCGGGCATGGGCATGGGCACGGGCACGTCTAGTGGTCAAGGTTTGCTATTGACTTTCACTTTCACATGTCGGCATGTCCACTGTGTGACGATGGCCCCGAAGCCGGCACTTTCGCTTTCACTGGATTGCTCACACGCACAGACAGACTCCCTCGTCCTTGTAGGCGCATGTCCACACGTGTGTGCGTGTGTGTGTGTGTGTGTGCACTCGAAATGTAAACAAACCCAAATGGAAAATTATAACTCTTTGGAAAGTGTCAGGGGACAGCCGCCCTATTCATTGACCATTGAGGTAAAATAATCATTATCGAATTTAAAACCCAAAACCTGCCGCCTCTTTTGATCGCCTTCAGCCACACGCAACCCCCAAGCATGCAAATGACCAACCCTTACCTTCATCATAATAATAACGTGTCCCATTTCGTACCGATGAGTTGCCGGTTATGATTGATATGCGTCGCCCATATGCCACACTTTCCACTCCACACCCTCCCCCGCCGCAGAAAAGGGAAATGCAATTAATATTTTGTTGAAAATCAAATTGAAATTATTCCTCAACTCAAAAATTGAAAATCAACCCCTAATGCGCTGCTGATAACCGTTGGTTTTCGATTAGAACGGTGGTGTAGGTGGTGCTGCTGGAGCTGGAGAAGTTGAAGGAGGGGTAAAATGTGTGCGACAAATTGATTTCAGAATTGAGCAAGACTTTTTCGTGAGAGTTTGTTTGTTGAATTAATATTGACTGGTTGATGGATTAGTGTTCGGAATATGTATATACACATTAAAGATTCGAGTTTAAGTTAAAATCAAGCGAATTTTCAAATTGAAATAAAGTGTGTTTTTCATCTTGTTCTTGTGGAATTTTTTGATGGCAGTTTGATCTTTAAATAAGTTTGGGTGATATGCTATTTATTAACCATTTGTTTTAAGTTTGGAAATATCTTTATCAGCAAGTTCCAAAAAATTACAAAAAATTCCATGCATCATTTAGTTTTCTAAGGACCAGATTCAAGATATTGCAGTTATAAGCAGGTATCAGATTTTTATAGTAATGTAAGCTCATATGAAACAATTTCGAATTTCGCGATTCTTTTGACCGTTGTATATGATTTTTTCTACCTTGTAGGCGTCGATCTTAACCAAATTTTCACAGTATCTGCAGGTCCCTTAGGAAAGAGTCATAGGCTGTGTGCCAAGTCTATGAAACGGTTCGAAATTACTAAAAACTAAGCAGTGCAGTGCGGTGCAGTGCTCCGACGAGGCGCATGTGCGGCCGCGTCACACACACCCAATTCCTTTACCTTTTCCAAACCACTCATCTCACCCAAGGCCGGACTAAGGTGTCATTCGGACCATGCCGAGAGTAATCCTAGCTGGAGGCCCGTATAACAAATAGACCAATCTCAAACGGTGGTCTTCGGCAAATACCGATCGCCTGTTCTACTGGTGGGCCTTGCCCATTGGGAAGCCCCAAAAAAGGACCTTAAGCAGAGAGAAAAGTAACGCATATAAATATAAGCTGGATATACTTGCAACAGCTGTTGCGAGACGGTTTGAGGAGAGGCAGATGGACCGTAAGACGTCATTCAATGGGGTCGTTGAATATTTAACTGATTCAGAGCCGGTTTCGAATTGGATCCGAAGTGGTTTAACGCAGTGGTGCCCAAAATGGCAAAAGCCTATCCCATGGGATAGGAACTCATAATTCTGCCGGCGTCGCAGCCGACTCACGCATAGAGGGAGAGAACACGCTCCGCAGCTTGCTTTTTATCAACCCGTGCTTTCGGCTTTTTCTTCTCCCACGAGGCATTTGATTGTTTGCTTATTGCTCATGTTAAACGACATGACTTTAACTTTGTGTTTCGCTGCCACGCTCACAAGCACAAAGCTTAATTGAGTACTTTTAGGCACCCTAGTAATTTTTTGAGCTATGAACTGGAAACTTGTTTTTGAGGTTGGTAGTATGGAGTTGGATATTTTTTATGGCTCAGAACAGGCACAGAAAATGCACTTCTGGTTGCGCTATTTTGAGGTTATTGTATCATGCCTTAATGACCAAATGTTTTTAATGTTAAACTCTACAGATTATTGAAAACGTATTGAAAAATCAACGTATCTTTCAACTATTTATGAAAATATTTAAAAAATATTAATTAAAAGATTATGTTATGAATTTGCTATCATATATATGTCGCTAGCTTAGAGTTACTAGAAACCATAAGGAACGGGGCACTCAAAAATGCGCTCGCAAACGAAAAACTCCCTATATAAAAGCAGCTGGGACTTCACCAAAAAAAATAATTGTGATGCAGTTGACATGGAGAGCCTCCACCAGCTGTCCAGAAAGATCTGCAACAAGCATGTCCGGGCCAAAAGCAACAACGGTAATATATGAAAATTTATAACATTTTTAATTGATCTTGCACGCCACCAAATTTGTATTGCGTCTGGAGGGGGTGTTTCGTTTTGACGCCAAGTGCTCTTCCAATAATTAAAAGAGGCAACTAAAACTATTGACCCTCATAAGGAAGCTTGGAAAGCTTTGTCTCGAATTGTTGTGGGAAAGTAACGGGCCTGACAACTATGCCGAACCCTGTCCTTACCCTTTGACCAAGCCGAGGGCTTGCTGAGTTTTACATTGAGTCTCGACGTGGAGTTCTATATCAAGCGGAATCGTCATGTCCGACAGTTTGCTAATTAAAAGGCTATTTTTCTGAAATGTAATGAGATGGTTTAAATACTGCCATAAAACGTTGCACGTTTTAATGCTGTCGACTTTTGCAGTTGTATGGTATGTCCACCAGACCAAATAGATTAAGCAATCGATAAATTTTCGGATTATTTTATGGACGATGTCTATTGCATAAATTCTTGCGGTCGAGGACATACAGCATCTGTAACGTGCCTAAATAACATCCTCGCTTGATTAAGAATTACTTGTTGAGGAAGTAATTGGGAATATTACTTACATAGATTAAAAAAGGCCCAAGGTATAGCAGGTATATACCACTGCGTCTTTTGCGTCAACTTTGCCTCCAGTATATCCGAAACGTGAGTTCCTGCAAATCTCTATTTCTGCTTTTGGGTCAAGTATATTCTCAAAAATTCAAAAAAATGAAAAAAACAAAATATTCTTCGATGGGCCTTAAATTATATTTTAAAGTTTTCGCTATTTATAAAATTTATTTTTTTCATTATACATTCATATCAAAATACGTTTTATTTTTAGCAGGAATGCAAGCCGGTTCTGAACCGAACCGATTTTAAACCAAACCGAACCGCTTATTTCGCTCGTGAACCGAACCGTAAACCGAACCGGTGTGTTTCAAAAATACTGAATCCGTACCAAAAACCGAAAAATAAAATGGTTCGGTTCGGTTCACTTCATTATTGAGTTAAGCTTGGTATGGAGATACTTGCGAAAAGTGTGCGAAATCTCTGCAGCGGGACAATTTAAACTAATTAACAGCGAATATTTATGGTGGCCTTTAATGATGCAATAGTTGCAGCAATAGCTTTATGTGATTTGTAAGAAGCTTTAGTGAAGGCACCTAGGGTTCGGCAGTGTTTGTTTAATCCTTACTTCCTGTGAAGATCCATGTGGAGGCAGTTGTAGAACTTAAATAAATCGCAACAAAATAAATCGTTTGTAGGTTCATCGTTACCTTTATTTGTAACTTTTCAATCATTTGCTCCAATTGGCAATTGGTGCTCTTTGGACACGACTAGAGAAATGGCAGAATTGACTGTTGTTGCCATTTCATCTCGACGTTATGTACTTATAATGCAATATCATAGATTAGAAGATGTTGTCCACGACTTGCGGCGACAAAGTAGTCCCATTAAAAAAGTTCTGCGGCTCATCCGGTCGACATACGGAATCGCCGTCGTTCACAATTGAATCACTTTGTGCTGGACCAAGTTCCTCATCAACAGACCTCTCGTTCGAGGAGCTAAGTTTCTTGAAAAGAGAATGAGCACTTATTTGTTCACATGCATGGCACACATACCTTGTGCCGACAATTTGGTCAAAAACGACACAAGTGGAGCTAACTGCCATTTCACATCGTTGCGATGGATACTCCACCACCGCTTTCACTCTTGGCGTGCTTAGGACGCCGCCAGCGAACGGTGGCGCTGTCCTTTACCGAAGCCCAAGCCGCGTTGCAATGTTCTCCTAGCAAAAACAATCAATTGTAAACAGCATAATTAAACTCAATAAATTTCTATACTTTTACAGATCATTTTTGACAAGCCGCTATCACCTTTTCCTCCAATGAAAAGATGTTCATCCTTTTAATGTTTTTGTATTGTTGTCCTACTCATTTAAAAACTCCGCGCCACAACACTTGTATCTATATGAGTGTCTACCGCCATATAGAGTACGAAAAATATGTTTTACATATATTTCACACCTTCGAAATCAACTCTCATCACATGCCTATCGGGTGACTATCGCGTGACACGTTGACGTCGGGTGGCAACGCTGTGATATCGATATGCCAATTTCGCGCGTGATCTCCATACCAACTCACGAAACAGCAACTTGCGAAATCCGTGCGAAATCAGTTTTTTTATATGGACTTTTTCGCGGGTATCTCCATACCAAGCTTTACTGGCAAATAGTAAGCGAAATCAGCAATTAGCTTTAAAATATTTGGAAAATTCTTGGAAAAGCAGAGTTTTTGTAAAAAAGCTGAGAACATCAACCTTATCAAATTTGCTACGGACCTAAAATTGTAATAAGCCAAGTCTTGTTGTTTTCATCTTTAATTCAGATTGGCTTGAAATAGACAATGAGTATGAGCATGCCAAATTAAGGTTGAACGAGAGCGCAAGTTAAAGTCGGCTCTAACCGACTTCGACATACCCGTTATTGATGAAAAAACATGTTTATCAGTGTTCCTGCGTTCCTGAAGGTGAACATCTGAAAAGTATGCAACACTTTTTGAACTCGGCTATTTTTCACATTTCTGCTCATAACTTGAGAACCGCTCATCCGATCTTTATCATTTCTTCAGCAAATCGATTCATTTTGCTAATTACTAACTATCTATAGAAGGTACGAATCGTCTGTAGGAGATATAACGTTTTTTTCGATTTTCGGGGGCGAGTAAACATATTTTTCTCAAAAGCCCTTTTTAGTATCAGATAATGGGGAACCTTATGCCTTCATTTTTGTATAGCTGACAACAATAGCTGTGAAAGATGGTTAAAAGAGAAAAACAAAAACTTTTAATTAGATGTTCCAAACGAAGGCTCAAACCCAAGTCATTCAAATTTTACAAACCTAAAGTACTATTCCTTTGCACACCTTACAGTAACAGCAACAAATCACCACCCTTAGTTCAGAGCAACTAAACAACAACAAAAAAATAGAAAAGAAAAACCTTTCAAGCATTTATAGTAGTTGGTTGTGCCCTGCTCATTAGTAGAAAGAAATCTCATTAGAGACCAATGAACGCGCACCGAAAGAAAACACTAGACCAATACACACACACACACCACACACTCAGACTCAGGACTCAGGCTGCTTCGCTCCTCGCTCCTCGTATGTGAGTCGTCAATACTCGATTTGCCTTTCAGTTTAATTCCACATTTTCACTTTCACATCTCGGGGCAGAACGCAGGGCGTCATAAAGTGAAAAATTAATTTCCCCTGCCAGCGAATCGTACAATATTTTCTATGCCGCTCGAAAAAGCCAAAAAGAAAAGCCAACTATTTCCATCTCTTTTCTATCAAATATTATTTGTACAATAAACTAAAATGTGTGTGTGTGTGTAAGTTCCACCCCCTGAGCTCATGTGTGTGTGTGTGTGAGGGCAAGATAAAATAAAAATACGAAAAATATGAAAAAAAAAAACGAGGAAAATTAATAATGAAACACACACACTCACACACACACACTGAGGCAAGGACAAATGTTATATACATAAGCCAGGCTATTTGTGTGTGGGAGGAAGGGTGGGAGGCGGGAGGGAAGGAGGTGGAAATAATAATCATTTTTATAATAATGCAAGTGTATTTCGGGCAAAAGTTTTTGCGTAAGACGATCCTCATTATCCTCATCATCATCATTATGGTCAAGTTTTATCTAGACACACGCATCGCCACCCCCAAAAGTATGCAGTAATATTTTCAAGAAATCTATAGCAAGAAAATTCCATAAATTTTTTTCCTCTGCTCCTTCCACGCACACACACACACACAGCCCGTGGGGGGAAGTTTGCAATTTTATCACACACACACACACACACACACCCTTGGAGCGACTTTATGAAACCATCAAATTATTTTCTTTTCCATTTCTGACACTCAAAAGAAAAGAGAAAAGAAGAAGAGGGAGCAAAAAAAAAATATTATTTTCCAGTTACACTCGGTTTGGTCCTTCGGTCGTCATGGCACATCCTTTACTTTATTTTTCCTCCTCCTCGCTGTGGCTCAAAAAGTTTTTGCCTGCCTGCGGGTTACTTTTTGCCTTGGCTACTTGAAGGAGGCAGCCACTCTTCTTCGTCTTCTTTTCGAGTACGAAATTTTTATGAGAAAATGCCTGTCCTCGTGTATGTGTGTGTAAGCGTATCTCTGTGTGTGTGTGTGTGTGTGTAAGTGGTATATCAACATATTTAAAAGCAAATATCAATAGGAAAAACACAGCTCCGGGCGTCCTGAGAGAAAAATATTAAAAGGCATATAAAATGTAAAAAAAAAAGAATGTTAATAATGAGCTAGATCCCCAGCGCCAGCGCACTGAGAAATGAGAATTTATTGATTTTCATAAAAAAAGAAGCGAATAAATATTGTTGAAACAGCACATGGCCCATGACTATGCGACTTACGAGTATATCAGTCTGCCCGATGCGAGGGCAGCTGAAAAAGAAGTCAATGCATAACATACAGAAGTGTAAACTGTCTAAGCCTAATAAATATAAATTTATTCTAAAAAGATCCGACAAAAAACCCCGAAACTATACACGAAACATCTTTGCTTCTTCTTTTTTTCGCACTTTAGAATGCTGACTGTATTGATAGGTTAATCAGATAACATTCTCTTGCTTGCAGGACACCGAGCATAAGTAAAGCAGATCGGCAGCAACTGAAGTAAAGGGTGATTCATAAAGAGGTTTTTATACTCTGTACCAAAGGTACATAGAGTATATTAAGTTTGTGCAAAAGTATGTAACAAGCAGAAGGAATCATTTCCGACTATATAAAGTATAAAGTAAAGTATGCGTTAAAGTTATCATTTGAATTTTAAGCAGGGCTTAATACCGGAATCGTTAACCGAAATAAACCGATTCAAATCGGGTACCGGAACCGGAACTGAAACCGATATTAATTTATTTTGAGAACCGAATACGTTATTATTTGAACCGATAGAACCGGAACAAAACCGAAACTTTAGAGAACCGGTAGAGTTTCGGTTTTTTTTATACGCTGCACCTAATTAAATTAAGCTTGTGAAAAAGTATGTAAAATATGTATAATATCGCTCACTTACTTCAATACTGGCATAGCTCAAAAAATACGATTTTTGACTTAATGATGCAGAAATGTTCGCTGTCTTCTGTACTATTTTATGCAAAAATTTTCGTATTGCTATCTCTTCTACTTTCCATGTGAGATGAAAATATGTCACAATATAATTTTCCAGGTTTATTTTCATGTTGATGCAAGAACGTCATATCTCAGTTGTCCTGCTGTCGATATTGAACAAACATACTTCGTCTTTCAGTTAAAACATCATATTTTCAATGTTTATTAATAAGCATTCTAAATTTATAATATTTTACTTAATTAAGTTTAAGCTAAAAGAACCATGTTTTAGTTTAAATCCATTGAGAACTTCAAACGTGTTTTTCTCAAAATGGATTATTTTGAAATATGCCAGTATTGAAGCAAGTGAGCGATATATTCTTGATCATCCCATTGATGGTTACACAGGAAATTTTTTTGTCTCTTGGAAATCCCGTAGAAATTTTGATTTGTTGTTATACTTTACACGAACGTACAGAGAGAATATATTAAGCTTGTGCATTTGAATGCACTGCAAGTTGTAAATATAAACACTGACGTCCTCTCTTTTAAAATCGCACTTAAACGTACTTGAAAACATTAAAACGTTCTTGATTGGTGGTCAGAATCCTTCACAAAGTTCCAACAATTTCCACTTCCTCTTCTCAGTATTAAAATTTATAATGAATCTGCTAATAAGTTGCCTGGACTCAACCACATTGAACGCAATTTGTAAATATAACCTTTAATCGAAACATTTCATTTGGGACGTACCGGTACTGGAACCGGAACCGTAATTCGTTTCGGTATTATGCAAAAACTAGCAATCACGATTGCACATCACACTCCCTTACCACAACAATCGAACTAGATCTATCGAGTTTTGTGTTTGATGTGCTGGTGAACACTGCCATTGTTTGACAAATCATCATGAAAGGACTCACACCGCAACAAAGTCTCCAATAAACTCTGTAACAACTCAAAAAAGATAATTTTTTTTTGCGCAAAATTTTGTTCAGTGATGAGTCGCAATTCAGATACCGCTCATTCAAAATCTACCTAGAACCATAGGACATAGAGTCGGTGACAACGCAAAAAAGCAAGCTACGGGGTTTGTCTGGAAAGTGAAAGTGTGTGTCGATTTAAAATTATTTATTGATCCAATCGATAAAAACTTTCAAAATAGGCTCCTTTTGCGTCGATGCAGCGCTGCCAGCGCGATTTCCATTGTCCGAAAAAAATCTTTAGAGCCGCGGTGCATGCTGCTTGGGTACCTCCTGATGTCTCAAAATGCTTGCCTTTCGTCGGACTTTCCAGGCGAGGAAACAAAAAAAAGTCTCACATCTGGGCTGTAGGGCGGCTGCGGAAGCGTTGGGCTCTGGTCGACCAATTTCTGGTCGTGTTCAAATGCTCCATCATAATGTCATAAACCACAGATTTTGGTAAATTTAACATCTGGGCAATTAAGTTCAAAACTTTACGCACACGAGTCACATTGTCAGTGTTTGTCGAAGGCGAAGGTCTTCCAGCACGGTCTTCATCGGCAACTTCTTCCAAGCCCTCGAAAAAAGGTCTGGTGCCACCGAAACACACCTTTCTTGCTAAAGCAACATCTGGGTAAGCCTGCTTAATCATATCAAACGTCTCTGCTTGCACCACTCACAGAAACACGTTGCGCGAAAATGCCTGTCCTGACTCTCCACGTGCTCAGTGACAACCCCCCTCGCTCGTTAGCTTAGAACGCCCTCCAGCGAATCCAGTCGGTGCGCGTATGCTCCGAAGTACAGTCCCGGCGCCCGTGGGCATTATTTCATGCTCCCTATTCATTTTTTTTATCATTCTCTCTTTTCCTTTAGATAATACTTAGCTTTTAAATCTTATATTTAATATTTCCTGACATCCATAGAATGTGCCATCGACGCAGACCGAACTATAGTGCAAACTGCTTCATCTGGGCATAAGACAATGTTCATCCGTTATATGCAATTCTAAGGTGCAACTAAAATTAAAGGCTCTGATCATAATTATGATGTGTACCTACTATGCCACTTCAGAAAATGCAGCCGATGAGTTTCTAGCCAATCCTGGGTAATTATCTATTATATGTTTCCCCTCCAAAAATACGGGAATTATTTTTCCTCAATAGACCTCGAATTACAATGAATTTACGTAGCGAAATTAATTGGCGCTCATTTATGGTTTCTTTTAAAATGAATTTTGAAATTTGCTTTTTTTCAAATAAATATTAAAAATTATAAAATTTGTCGACAACTCACATCTAGAACTTAACTGTATTGACATTTCCAAGTCCATAAAACAGACCAATAGCAAAATAAAACTAGGTGTATTTAGTCTATTTAGTTGACGTGGATAAGGCTCTGAACTTTTTTCACACCACCCATTAGAGGAAAAGATAAAGGCGAGTTTACATCCTCCTATTAATTAATATTTTGAAAAACGAAACAAATTTTTAAAAAATCGTCTAAGCAAGCACGGTACAAAAAAATGGGCAAGGGACACCGACATAGTTGTCGGAGATAGCGTGACCTCATCAGCTGACACCGAACTATGCCACAACATAATATAAGGTGGTGTCGAGGAATGGAAACTTCGTTCAGCTGACAGACGGGAACGTTAGAATGTGAGCCATCTCAAGAAGGTGCCGAAAGAACTTGTGACTAAACCAGAACCGGGATCTACTGGATCAAATACTGCAATTACGGACTTAACAAAAATCGAGAGCGTTAGTTAAAGACCCGTTACTCATGAATAAAACATGTTTAAAAGTGTTCCTGCGTTCCTTAGGGTGACCATCCGAAAAGTATGCAACATTTTTTTTGGTTTACTTTTATGCTCATAACTTGAGAACCGTTCATCCGACCTTTATCATTTTTTCGGCAAATCGATTTATTTTGCTAATTACTAACAATTCCACAATGCTGCAAAACTTTTTTCGAAATACAATAAAACTTCCTTTGAAGTGGTAAGTGTGTACCTAAAGCTTTAATTTTGAAATTTTCCTCGAAATCCACACAGTTTGACTCCTGTCTATCAACACACTTATCAAACGACCCTCGTATTTACATACATATGCCAACATATTGGAAGATTGATTTTTGTTTGGCTGACGTTGAGGCTTATCGTTGAAATTTATTTTTTTTTTATATTTTTTTATTGTCAGTCAGTCGCAGTCGCATTAAAAATACTTAATCTCCGACGGCCCTAAAGTTATGACAGCCCCACAAACTCTCATACGTCCATAAAAGTTGGCAGTCCGCTCTTTAATCATGTCCATATCGAAATTTTACTTTATCGCGATTTTTTCGCCCCCCACCTCCCTCGTCCCATATACGACACATTGTTGAGTTGTTGTTGTTCTTGTTATTAGCACCCGTAGGGACCTCGTGGCGTATGCGTATTGTGGCGATAAAAACCCGCCTCAGTGTGAGTGTCAGCTAATGAGACTTTTTAATAAATTGCCCCGTCCATTTTGAGTACAATTTTCATTATTAATAAAAGTTTATGGCATACATATCAGCTGTGTGTGTGTGTGTGAGTCTGTGTGTACATTTTGTTTAATAAAAAAGAAAAGCACACAAAATTTATTATTCCAATTAAATTTCAGACAATTTCGTTTGTCTTTCTATGCGTCATTGACAATATGAAAATGCACATGCGAACGCCTAAAAGTAGATAGCAAAAAAAACCGGCAGGAAATTTTATTAATTTTCATATATATATATACTCTGTGTTCATTATTGTTTTGGACTTTGAGACCTAACGACAAAGAGAATTTATTTTCCTTAGCAAACAGAACCATTTTAAAGCCAGGCTATGCTAACTCTTTTTTATACTCTGTACCAAAAATTCACAGAGTATAAGAAAAAGAAAGCGCTGCTACTGCAGGTATAACTAGTTGAAGACAAAGTCTAAGTTAAACCATCATTAATTCTTTCAGACGTTTTGTAAGCTGAACACGAATCTGTTTTGGAAAATGGACCATCTCGTCTAATTTTTTTACAAATTTCAGCTTAAAATGCGTATTTTGACCGTTTTTAAAAGCGATTTGTGAAAAACCCACGTATTTGATCTAACCTTTCAGATAGAACCATTTCCAATCAAAAAAAAAAAACATTCCTAAACCATTTTTTGATCTTTTTTACACGCATCCGGTCTTTGTCTCAATTTGACACAATTTTTGCGACTTAGCTAATTTTCGATCCATTTGAAACAGACGATAAAGCCAGGGAAAATGAAATTGATTTAAAAAATGAGAGTAATAGCAAAGACACTACATATATAGATACCGCATCTCATACAAATTTTTATACCCGTTACTCGTAGAGTAAAAAGGGTATACTAAAGTCGTGCAAATGTATGTAACAGGCAGAAGGAATCATCTCCGACCATATAAAGTATATATATTCTTGATCAGCATCAACAGCCGAGTCGATATAGCCATGTCCGTCTGTCCGTCTGTCCGTCTGTCCGTCCGTCCGTCTGTCCGTCTGTCTGTATGAACACCTAGATCTCAGAGATGGTAAGAGATAGAGGTTTGACATGTATGGGACAAATGCTTCTTTTATCTGCACGCAGATCAAGTTTATTTCAAATTTTGGCCACGCCCCCTCCCGCCCCCGCAATTTGGAAAAAACGTTATATCTCCTACAGTTCTGAAGATAGACGATTTGTTCCTTCTAAAGATAGTTAGTAATTAGCAAAATAAAACGATTTGCCGAAGAAATGATCAAGATCGGATGAACGGTTCTCAAGTTATGAGCAAAAAAGTGATACAACCCGCCCGCTACCCACCCTCTCACCATAAAAAAAATGTTGCATACTTTTCGGATGGTCACCTCAAGGAACGCAGGAACACTGTTAAACATGTTTTTTCATGAGTAACGGGTATATCGAAGTCGGTTAGAGCCGACTTTAACTTACGCTCTCGTTTTATTTGGGATCCAATGTCAGCTCCCAAGAAAAATCAAACAAATATTTCTATTTGCAAATAGCTGGCGTATAAACGTAGTAATAGACGAGGAAACAAGAAACTATTTGAAGGCCGAACTCGACTTGGCATTGTTGGCTTATAAATTCAGGATTCACTGGATGAACCGAATACTGTACGCCAAACGTTATCTAACTTGCGTGTGAATTCAGGTATTCATACATATTTGGAGTCGTTGAGAGAAGCTTGGCTTGGCCCCTTTGGAGCTGTATAGCCAATTTAACATTAACATATTTGGAGTCGGGAGAAATTTAACAATCGACAATTTCTTCTCATCTTACACTCTGGCAGAGAAATTGAAGCAGCGACAAATAATCATTGTCGGCACTAGTCGTGAAAATAGAAAGGAGCTGCCAACTCTGCTGCTGGATTTCAAAAAACAGTATTTAACTTCTTTTTTTGTATTGTGTCAAATTGACACACCAGGTAAAGATTATCATTTAGAATACATGTTATCTGAATTATAGAAAATTTCAATTTCAGAGAATTAATGTAAGTATTAATTATACAAATAAGACCAAAAAATCATTATTTTTATAGGTTGGTTATTGAATACGTTTTTTCTCATTTTTCTGAGTTTTCTAACCGAAATATCTTTAGAAATCGAGCAAATGAATCATTTCATTTACCAGCAAAGTTATTAATACCAATTTGTAGCATTTTTAATACCTTTTCTTCAATAAATATATATATATAGAGACCGGTATATTAAAGGGTTGGATGTGATTCTAGATAGTTTTTGTATGCTAAAAGAGAATCTGTTTTCAGAAATAGTCCATCACGTCGAGATTTTTACTAATTTGAACTTAAAGTAAAGAGAAAATGCATATTTTGATATTTTTTAGACGCTTTTTGTTTGAACAAAATATCTCTCCCTAACTTTAAAATAAATAATCCCAAACTTTTCTACGATTATTTCAATTCATATATACCATTATTAGTAATTGTATACGAGTTCACAGAAATCCATTGTTTCTGCCCCAAAGCATGCAATCGGTTTTGGTAAAAATTTTCAAATTTTTGAAATTTTATGCATATTACTGGACTGCTTGTCAACTTAGACAATTATGTTACTTTATTAATACCGAGATTGTGTATTCAAAGTAGAATTTCTTTAGTAAAAATAGTCGTAAAATTCTTTGGGATATCTTTTTTGGAAGTTAAGGAATAGTTATATACGAAACATCAAAGAGATTCCTATCAAAAGTATGGGTTACCCACAAAACGCGTCTAAAAAGAGTCAAAAATGTCATTTTTAGAATTAATGGATCATTTCTGAAAATAGATTCGTGTTAAGTACAAAAAATCTTTTAGAATCACCAACAATCCTTCAATTTACTGAATCTTGTTACCTGGTGTAATTCTCTAGTTGAAAGATTTTATCTTTAAAGCTTTAATAATGTGTTCAAGTAAACAAAATTTCACTTTCTAAAAGCCTATACTCAGATAAGATAAATTTTTATTTTGCTACGATATTTCACATGAATAGAACTCCTTTTCATAATCATTCAGATTTCAAAGCAATTTAAAACTGTTTCTATTCATGTGAAATATCGTAGCAAACTAAAAACTTATCTTATCTGAGTATAGGCCTTATACAATGAAAAGTGTACTATACAACAATTTAATAAAAAGTTTTATACAATATTATGAATTTCCATAAACCACTACTCAAAAGGGTATGCATTTTAAGCAACTTTAAGCTCAAATCACCTACTATCCAGACGAGATGGTTCTATGCTCAAACACAATCGCCTCCCCTTCTATAAACTAGTCTTTGTTGCCTAGTGCTATAAATAATATTAAACATTGCATACTTTCAAGGGCATATATCATAATATTTATACCCTGTTCCCATTAAAAATGGGAAAAAGGGGATCATGAATGTGAGCAAATGTATGTAACAGGGAGAAGGAAGCATTTCCGAACCTATAAAGTATATATATTCTTGATCAGCATCAACAGCCGAGTCGATTTAGCCATGTCCGTCTGTCCGTCCGTCTGTCCATCTGTCCGTCTGTCTGTCTGTATGAACGCGTCGATCTCAGAGACTGTAATTGATGGAGCCACAAGTTTTGGCATGTATGCAGGTGTGTACTGTACCCACATCGATTTTTTTTCAGATTTGAAAAATTTCTCCTCCATCTTCTTCTAACCGCGAAGAACTGTTAGAGCTACAATTTTTAAGTTTGAACCTAGTGACTTAATATATATTCAATTAGACCCAACATCGATCTATTCTGTGTACCACAATGAGATCTGAGCAAAAACATCGAAGATATGCAAGTGCGCCTGCTCATTTATTGAAATAAATTTTAAAATCAAAGGAGTTCAAAGCTATAGGAACCACATTTCTTGGGACAGGGTTTTTTGCTGTCGGAGCACTCGCTGAATGTGTCCCGGAAGACCATAAAAGTTGATAGAAAAAAAATAATTGAAAAAATTAATCAAATATAACTAATCGGCCCTGATTTCACATCTTGTACATAGAGCTATTTGTCACATAAACTAACAAATAACTGTGTAAAATCGTAGACTATCTGACACATAGCAGCTATCTGGGAGAACAGGCCCTAAGAAATAAAGAACATTAAGAAATAAACTCCATGATTTCCGAAAAAGTTGAAAAAAAAAATATGTAGCAAAACTAATTGTATTTCTAGTACACATAATGGATTGTTCAGTATTTTTAACACCCATTGTCACTAGATCAGATCCATTGCATACAGAAAAACTTAAGGTATCCATTTGTGATATTTACAGTAGGGTGTTAAAATCCATTTGGCCCTAAAATGAAAATTTCAATTAACGATTGTCCTTGGATTATTTTTCACAACTTTCGACGTTATCTCAACAAAAGTAGGTCGATAAACTTAGTTCTTTGTACGGCTATAAAGCACCATGAAAACCCACTGTAAATCGCTGGAATAGTAAATTCAATCGTAGCCGTATCTCGCTCAGCGTCTCATGGCCGCCAGTTCGAGAAACGTGTTTTCGAGTTTAAAGTTTGAAGAAATTTTAAAATGACGTGCTTTAGCGAAGACATTGTTCTACAAAAAAGGCTATATCTTTTAAAGTATTTCGAATTTCAAAAAATTTCTTTTATGCCGATTTTCTCAAATGTCTAAGCTATAATGAAAAAAAATAAATCTAAGAAAAATTTTCCACATGGAGAATTCCCTCTTATTTTGAATTTCATTTTTCTGTTAAATTCCGAAATATTTGAAAAACTTATTTGGTTTAGCTTAAGGCCGCTCTTCAAAAAACGTATGTCCATTTTATCTCAGATATATTCAAAATTACATACCCTATATACATGCATTTGGTTTATTTTTTATTTTATTGGGTAATTTAAGGATCACTAAATATATATATAAAACATAATGCATTATAGATTTGATCAATTTCGAACCAATTATTAATGTTAAATTTTCAGCTGGAAATTAGTGTCCAAGAGTCTTAGAAACTAAGAGGGGGTTGAGGAAGCATTCAAAAGCATTTGCCAATTGTTTAATTTGTTTCTAATAGATTTTGCCAAGCCAATTGAATTTTTTGGTGAATGTCCAGCCAATGGTTGTTGCAAGCAAATTTTGTTTACGGGTTATGGATGACTGTTTCTATTTTTCTTTTGGCACTCACAATGTCTCTAGTCAGAGAGAGCATCATCATCTTTAATCCTACGTGTAAGCTTATATGAAAATAAACGCGCAGCATTATGATTAGCAAGATGATGAACGGCATTGAACATAAATTCGTTAGATAATTCATTTTTGGGCTAGTATCAAAAATGTTGGGCGAAAGTTCTGTCAATTGTATTTTGGGTTATATAAATTGTGTTAACATTTAAAGCACTTCATTTCTTAGATTTTTTATTTTAATTTATTTTTAGGTTTAGCACAGCGTTAAGATAAAAGTTGTAAAAAATTTGATTTGTTTGTTTTGCTTTTAAGATTTTTTGCCAACAGTTTTTTCTTTAGGCTGGTTTGAAACTTACAGAACTTGTACAGGGCGTTTCACTTATTTATCATACCGACAAAGTCAAGCACGACGTTGTGGTAGCCACGCGCGGCTACTTCTGCACCACGTACGCGTTTTCTGTAGACTGATTTGGGTTTTTCAAAAAGGATGCACAGGCAGCGCCGGACGCCCACTCACAAACACACACACACACACACTTAGACATTTGAGCTTGTGTTGAGAGCAAACGAAAGAGAGTCGGCCACAGAAACCACCACCAAACCAAAACCAAACTCCCCAACTCCCAAAAATTTACAGACGCTCTGTTGCTATTTTGTTTACTTTCAAAGCGGGGGCGTTCAGTAAGCAGGGAGCGGAAGAGGGGGTGGTGAACTAACACTGACATGTGTGACATGTGTTGGCCAGGCAAGCCTGGTTTTGACCTCTTAACATTACATTTTTCTGTTGCCTACTTCTAGGCTCAAGTTAAAAATTCAGCATATTCTAAATTTTTAAAATCTTAAGTAGATTTTTAGAGGGCAGTTTGTTAAGTCTTCAAACTGTTAACTTCCATATCAACTTTATTTTTAAGAATTTTACATTTTGATGCATATTAGTTATAAATCCACTAACTCATCATCTGCTAAAATAATATACCGATAATCGCTAAGGTTTTGAAGATTCAAACAAAATAATTTTATCACATGTGCCAATGTTCAGAACTGAAAGTCATTTGAGAATCCATAACTTTATAACGAATTAAACATTTCGCTTCGTATGACTCTATCCATAAAAACGACATTTAACTACCGCAGACATGCATTTTAAGTATGTTTGGTACGGCAGAACATATTGGCCTGGTCTCTACTACGTGAACGTCATCAATATTTTATTGTTTGGAAAAACCTAGCCAGCAGGCACGGAGTGGCGCTTTCCCCAGAAGATCATTCCAGCTGGAGATCCTGAGCGAAAAACCCTCTTTTTAAAATGGATGCAGCTTACAGGCATTGAGCAATGTCAAGGAAACTCCGAACGGCTTATTTATAAAGAGTTGCATTATGACCTGGAAACATGGAACTATTTCAAAGACACCTTTACAATGGATCAAATTCGCACCATCTTCAAGGTTAGAGACGAGATTGTAGAATTTAACTTTCTCCCTAATATGGTTGGCAACGACAATACATGTTTACTTTACAATTTGATCCCATTTTGAGAAAGCACCGATTGCTTCATTTGGGCAAGGCTGATCTAAAACTGCACGAGATAATAAATTATCTTAATGGCCAAAACTGTCGAAGGACAGTTTTGAAAACGGCATCACCGCTACTTGGGTTCTTAACTACGCAGTTAAATGATCTGGAATCTGGAGAAGGTGTATTAGACTACGTAGCAAAGGTTAGACACCAAGGCGATATGAGTAAACTTCTTGCTTAAAATTTTAGCCTATAATCCTTAGAAAATAACTACAAATGTAAAAAATGCATTTGTTCTACTACTTATAAAAACCACAGATATAGTTGCACTAAAATATGTTTAGTCCGATATCTCTAACAAAAACATAAGTAACAAAATTAACAAGTTTAATTTTTCGATCAGGGAATTAAATAGCATACAACTTGTTGACAAAAAAAATATTGACTGAGGCTGCCTTCACACTGTTCGATACATGAAACATGTTAGTCTAGTTGTCTACCTAAGATACTTTCGACAGGTGATATACATATCTCGATTACTCGAAATTAAACTTTCGCAGGTCCGCATATGTCTCCTAGTGCAACTTTTTTCATGGGTAAAAAGATCAAAAATATACACTACGATTTCCGAATAAAGTTAAAAAAAAGTACAGCAAAACAAGAAAGAGTGTTGCGGTCGAGTGCCCTGACAGCAAAATACCATGTCACAAGTAATATGGTTCCTATAGCTTTACTTCCTTTCAATTGTTTAATTTAAAAAAAATATGTTGTAAAAAGATAAAAAATAAACACTACAAAAAGAGTACAGCAAAAAAATGAAGATTAAGAGTGCACTATAGGCTGTATTTTTAACCAATTGTCACTAGGTCAGATGTGAAAGTCAGGTGTGTTGCCACATCGCTGTTGCGTACAAAACACCTCAAGGTATCTGGTACGGGTGCCCGTTTTTCATTTTTCCTTCTTTCCTTTATTTGACAGCACTTCTTGCTAACATTTTCCATACAGAAATAATCTTGTTTAAATCTACAGGTAAACCACTGAGAACTAAACTGTTATATTTTTTCTTATAGTTTTATTCTTTCTCTTTACTATATACAAAATTTTGCCACGATATCTCTCATTCTGAAATTGTTTGTGTCAAGACTTTTTTGGATGTTTAAAAACTTATTAACTTGAAATGGGTTAAAAAATCTTATCGCTGTGCGATAAAGTATTAACCAGGCTTGGACAAGGGCATGCAAAATACCCACCCGTCAAATTTGAATACTGCTTTATCCTTTAGAGTGCTTTCTTATTACAGCGAGGTCATTGGCCAATTTTTTGTATTGAAACAAGGAAATCAAACCGAAGCGTATTTCGTACTGGTACGCACCGAAACTTATGTTAGTCCGGTACTCGGTTCCGGATTGGTACCTGGATTTTTATACCCGTTACTCGTAGACTAAAAAGGGTATACTAAAGTCGTGCAAATGTATGTAACAGGCAGAAGGAATCATTTCCGACCATATAAAGTATATATATTCTTGATCAGCATCAACAGCCGAGTCGATATAGATATGTCCGTCTGTCCGTCCGTCTGTCTGTATGAACACCTAGATCTCAGAGATGGTAAGAGATAGAGGTTTGACATGTATGGGGCAAATGTTTCTTTTATCTGCACGCAGATCAAGGTTGTTTCAAATTATATCTCCTACAGATAGACGGTTCGTACCTTCTACAGATAGTTAGTAATTAGCAAAATGAATCAATTTGCCGAAGAAATGACAAAGATCGGATGAACGGTTCTCAAGTTATGAGCAAAAAAGCGAACCAAGCACCCAACCCCCTCCCACCCTAAAAAATGTTGCATACCTTTTGGATGGTCACCCTAGGGAACGCAGGAATACTGTTAAGCATGTTTTCTCATGAGTAACGGGTATATCGAAGTCGGCTAGAGCCGACTTTAACTTACGCTCTCGTTATTTCAGTATTTGTGTAAAATTTAAAGATATTTTTAACCTAAGACCTAAGAAAGTGGGTAAGCAACCTTTTTACAAATACAAATACGAATCCGTGTCGTCCCTAGAATTTTGATTTCTTGAAGAACCGGCCATCTGGCCTCAAAATGCTCCACATCCTCTCGTTCTTGCTGATTGCATAGAGTACACATGATGTCTTCATTATGATGGTGCGGTTTGTAGTTGAGGCTCAGCACACGGGACTTGATATCATCAATGACCCAAATTAATCTTGGAATAATTTTTTCTGCCATATTGTAGCTCAAATACGGACGTATTAGATTTACATCAATATTCAATTGTATTCGTAGATAGCTTCCATAATTGATTGCTATATGGTGTCAAATTTTTATATTGATATGATTTTTACTCTGCTTATACTGTTTTTCATTTTACTGCTTTATTTTCATGATCCAACAACAGCGACAAATTTCAGTTGTCCTGCAGACGATATCGTTTTAGCATTTATGTTAAAGCGTCATTTTACCGAGTTGGGTTGATTAGAATTTAAAAGATGTAATTCCCATAGAGATCTTTAAACATTGTTTTGGACAAAATCGTTTATTTTATATGTAATGACAATGTAAGGGCGCGTAATATGAAGCGAGTAGAGACTTCTTCACTTTCAGATAAATTAATTATCAGAGCTGCGTTCCTCACTTAGTTTCACTTGAACAGAAATCAATGACTTTCTTGAATAATTATTTGCCAAAGTAGTTAACAAAGTAAAATTCTGTTTAGAGGTTAGCGTGGTAATAAAATGTGGGTCCGAGAAAATGCCGTGAAGTTTTCAAAAAATTAACTGCTTGCTTGGCAGTCTAGTTGATTCACGCAGAACCGAAACTGTACCAGTACTTGAATACAGGTACACAAGAATTGAAAAATATATCTTCCGGTACCGGTTCTGATTTTAAGTTTTAATTGGTCCTCTTGGTATACGGTTTCGGTTCTGGTTTCGATTTACTGATTGAAACTATAATTTAAACAAAGCTAATATAAATTTTGAGTAAAAATGCAATTGATGGATTTAAATAGGGCGTCAGCCCTGTTTTAGAATTATACACAATTGTGACCCAAAATAAAATAGATTTTCCTCCTTAAGTCACAGTCTCATCAGACTGCCCTCGTATGTATACAGCGCGCCCACTTGATGGATTCGTTAGAAAAAAAAAAATAATAAAATCAAACACACACACAACGACTTACACCCTCTGCTCACAGGACATGCGTATTGAACTGAACCTTACTCATAGAGAGCGAGAGAGAATTTGGTCATATTTCTCTTTAGTTTTTTTTAATACACTTTATCAGCCAAGTCTCTGATAAAACAATCATCGTTTATGGTGCAACACCCCCCAACCCCCGAACCCCACACAGCCCACTCCCAATCTTCCCCTTCAGCATAATTGAGATATAGTTCAGTAAGCAGCAGCAGCAGGGGGGTGAGTCGAAATATAGTATTTGGGTTAACTTCTAAAAATTTGTTGTATGTTTAATGATTTTTGAGACCGGTTTTTATGGCAAACAATCTCACAAAAAAAACCTGCGTGCGGCTTGTTACCTGCCCTAAATCCTGTCCGGAAATGACAAGGCATAGTTTTCGCATTTCTTTTTAAATTAGAAACAAAACTGAAAACAAGCGAATGGGAAATCAAATATGCCCTTAGCACGAAATATTCAAATTTCAGTTTTTATTTGCCATATAATCGTCGTACCCCACCAGGTTGAGGTTGGAGGTTGGTGGGGTGGGGGGTTAACTTTTCAATAAGCTTATTTATCGTTGTTGGAACTTTTACGCTGACGGTGCTGTAATAACTCCTGGTATTGCTCCACAGAGCCATCCTCATGCTTGGAGTTGAATTGTGGCTGGTCTGACGACGACGACGACGCCGCCGGCTTTTCGGTGGAATCGTTTGCTGGGTCTTTGCCATGTTTTTGGGCACGCTTGGATTTTTTGATTTTATCACGCACGCGTTTAGCCAAACGCGATTCGGCAAGCACCTGACTGACCTTGGAGCTTTTCAGGTAACGTGTGCGCCAAGACTGTGAATGATGAGAGTGTTGGATGAAGAGGATTACTTTAAAATGTGTCAAGTTGCTTACCTCTGAATCCTTAGGGGTCATTTTGTCACGCTCATCTTCGCTGGTGTCCAATGAAATGACATCGTTGTCCACATCTTCTTGTGTCTGCGTCTCGGTTAGTTCACTTTTGACACTTGCTTTGGGTTCATCTTCTTTGGCCAGTTCTTCAATCATTTCATGTTCCAAATCACCGCCTATGGAAATGACATCATCATTTTGATCCTCATCTTCTACCACCGGCATCACGGAGGTTTTAATAGTTTGCTGCTCTTCCGGGGCTGCTTCTGCTGTTTCTTCAGCCTTCGCTGTTTCTATTTCTTCCTCTTTTGACTTCTCCTCTACCTTTTCGGGTTCATCTCTCACCTCTCCTTCCTCTGGCTCACTTTCCACCATAGGTTCAGCTGGTGTTGGAGCCACGGCTGCCAAGGGCGGCTGCTCTGTTACCTCCTTGGTCTTGTCCTTCCCCTCATCATCTGTACTATCGCTTATCAGCAACGTCTCAGGCTCAGTTTGTATGGGTATAACATCTGGTGAGGCTGAACGCGATTTGGGTGCATCTTTTTTGAGTTCCACTTGCTCTTTCTCCGGTGACTTTGTGCTCTGACGATAATTACGCTTGATTTTGATCTTCTTTGAAGTGGCTGTTACCTTAACGCTAATATCAGCCGCAGGATTTGGTTCCTTTCTTTGTGTCTGCTCGCTAGACTTGCGTTTGCGTTTTTCCTTTAACTTTTTCGCCGACTCTGTTGCTGGTTTTCCCTCGGATGATGAATCATCGGACTTTACCTCGATTTTGGTTATGGGCTCCATGGCCAGCTGTGAACGTATGGCACGGGCGCGTGCTTGTAGTTCAAGGAGTTCTAATACGCTGATTTGACCAGTTGCTGTAATTATAAAGAAGAATGTTAATGTTTTACTTTACTCTTGCAAAGACCACAAATTGCATTTTGTTTGTCCTGAAGACAAGAGATTTGCAACGTTCCGAAAATTTATAAATAAATTTTTTTCGTCTCGCGCAAACTCCACTTTAAGTTACTCAAGAATCCCGAACAACTCGCGGATCCCCTTTGATCCTCCATCTTTGATAAAGACTTAAATATTTCTTAAATAAATTTTATATATTTTTAGTTTATATTTTTTTTGACAGTTTTACAACTGAAACTACAAAACTAAGCAGAACTAGGCCCTTTACTACACAAGCTCTTTCTTTATCATTACGTTAGTTAAACTGCGAAAGAAAATTATGAGGAAACCCTCTTTGACATTATCCATGCGGAACTGAAAGTGCAATAAATTGTTCCAAATTCATTAAAATTCAATTCTCTAGGAAAAATAACGTTATAGCAGAATGAGTACAATACACCTCACCTCAAATACAATTCACATTCTTATCAAGTACACACTATACACATGCGGGAGCAAAGCCTGAAAATCCTGGGGCGTGTTTTCACAAATACTCCGGGGGTTATACCCGAAATTGATGGAAGATAGAGGTACTTTTCAAAGAGAAGTTGGAGAATGAAAATGCGCAACGTAATGCACTAAAATCGCAATAATGCACTCTTATCGAAATTGTACCGGAGATGCTTGTAAGCCTCTGGAGACTCGGCCACTTCAACACACCGAAATATATAGAGTTGTCGATATTTCTACAAATATCAATATAATAATACCAAGTCCCAAAAAAAATTCGATATATACTAGAAAATATTTTCCCAAAAAGGATTTTCAAAAACTCGAATTTGTTAAGGAGACACAGCTCATTTAGTGACCCAATAAACCTAATATACGAAGCCTTATCGTCAGAGAAACTACTTAAAAATGGCTCGGCTTGGAAACGTAGAACAATATCGAGTCTTTTAACTTCTTGTTAAGAACTTTTGCTCTTAAGGATATACACTCAGCCTAACTTGTTGTTGAAAATGCAAATTTCCTAGCAACTGCCATCTTCAATAAAGGGTTTTTGCCAATATTAAAAATTCTGAGCGTTATGGATGTTAATATTGGCCCCCAAGCTTACTCAGATGCCGTACAGCGCAATGGCAAGCCAAGTAGATGCTCCAATGGCATAGCGACATATCTCCGCCCAGTTCATTTTGCGGAGATAAGTCGTTTCAAAACGAGGAGTTACCCCGCTCCGATATGAGAGCAGCGTCACCTTCAAAAGAAGCAAGAACCGCAAGCAGAGCCCAAAACGTCGGCACAAACAATCAAGTTCTGCATACTCACTTTCTTTCTTGCTCTTTTTTTTAAACGCGTTTTTCTTGAAACCAAGATTTTTAAAATGGTTGCCACGATTCAGCCAAAACTACTGTACCGATTTGTTCTACGAAGTGTCAAACGACGCAGAACTGTCGTCATTCTCGTCTGAACAAATTTTTGATATTTTTTTTACACTAGACTACAAAAAAAAGTAAAAAAAAAATTTTCAAAACGCCGTCATTTTGTTAAGACGCGTGGGCTTACCCACCTCCGTTTGTACTCGGCCTGAGTTCACATACACATCAATACATTTTTCATTGATGATAGCAGAAAAATATCTTTTGAGCATTTTACGAACGCTGCTTGTGAATCAATTAACCAATGTTTTTGTACGTTGTTTAAAAAACCCCTGGATCGACCTAATTTTTACATTGTTTCTTCTTCTTCTTTCCGGTCTTGACTGTCAAATAAGAACGTCCCTTTAAATTTTTAAACACAAAACAAAGAAGTGAAACTTACTTGACAAGTGCATTTATTAAATCTTCATCTGGCGAAAATCGCGGACTTTGGAAATTTCGATTTTCACTATGCGTCTTTTTACCCGTTTTCATAATGATCTAAAATCATTTTTAAATTTTTAAAATTTGCGTTTTTTGGTCTCTTTGATCAACACGTCTCATTTCTTCAAATAAGAATTTTTGCAAATTTCTAATAATTTTCAACCTATCAAATCTATGTAATAATCTGAACGTATTATATGATTTTGTAAGTTTCGGGATTTTTGGGAAATTTTGGTTTATACCACATAATTTTCGGAATAAGAAAATTTAGAAAATTTCGCATTTTTTTTTGTTTAATTGATTTTGTAGTATATATCTTGCGAAAATACTCAAATGAAAATTTTGTAAAATCGCGTAATGTTAAACATCTTTAATTTCGGTACGGAAGACTTAAGTTTGAGTAAAATTTTATTTCAGCGTCACGTGACGTCAGTCATATTTTGTGTTTGTGTTTTGTGGAGTGGGAAATATGCTGAAGAGGAGGAAAAGGGGGACTGGCTGGACCCTGAGTATGTTCTGGAAAAGATTTTGGTGGAATCTGGGTGGTATCTGGGAGGGATCTGAGAGGGTTTATCGAGGGATCTGCGTGGGTTCTGGTATCAGGTAGGGATCTAAGTTGGATCTAGGTGGGTGTTGAGGTTGATATCTATGTGTGTTCTATAGAGCGGTCCCCATGTATATGAAATTTTTCAGGTCATGCTCTCACCTCAGATGCTTTTTCATGTATAATTAGCGTAAATAAAAACAAAAGATGAAAAAGTCGAGTTTTAACCGGCGCGACTGGCGTCTAAAGTTTTTGAATATAACTCATACGCAGTGTTGCCTATTATCATATATTTTTTTCATTTATAAATAGTCGGCGATGATTTTATTTATAAACTAATCAAATTTGAACAATATTTTACTTCCACAAATGTTGATCCCTTTTTGAATTTCGAACAATGACAGCAATTGAAATGAACTAATAACTTTGTTTGTAAAATTTTGTATTTGGTGAACGTGTCGTATGATTAATATTTTTTAAAACTTTGAGACCCTGTCGCGCCCATTTAAAATTAAAATAAAATTTTTTGATTTTCACAATTATTAATTATACAACAAATATTAGCTTTGGGAATGCTGAGACCTTCTTTTTTCCATTTTGCCGGTTTGGGGACCGGCCTAGTGTTCTAGGAGGAATCTGGGTACGTTCTGGGTAGGATTTTGGTGGAAATTGTGTGAGTTCTGCGAGGGATCTGCTTGGGATCTGGTTGGTATCTAACCGGGATTTGAGTGGAATCTGGTTGTTATCTTGGAGAGATCTAAGCTAAATCTGGGTGGGTCCAGTGTGGTGTCTGGAAGGGATGTGGTCCCACCCACGGTAGGATCTGGATGGGATCTGAGTGGGATCTGGCACAATAAACAAGACTTACTGAAAAAATGAATAAACACTGCAGCAAGTGATCTTGTTTTCGGTATTTCTACTCCTTATTAGTTTCCTCCTTTTGAAAGATTGTCGTTGCTGATATATTTACCATTGAGTGAGTTTGTGATATTGAAATTAAGCTCTTAAGTTTCGCATCACGGTTCACATCAAAGCCTCGTGAGTGTTAATAATACTCATATCTTTTTTTATCCGCTTGTTCAATTGCCATTTTCTTCATAATCTTCATAATTTTTAGAAATTTTAAAAATCATTTGAATTACTCCTTTTTTTTATTTTTGAAATTTCGCGATTTTTTGGCCGTAATGCGCAAAAAATTTGCCAATATACCGTTTTTTTACCATAGGATCTACACCTTCTCCTGCATTGTCATCTAAACATAAGGAGCCTTAATAAACAGTTTTATAAAAATTTTGCAAATTTCGCGGTTTTTTGGATCATCAATATAATTTGTGAAGATCGGTTCAGCGGTTTAGACGCCTACAAGGGCAAAATCAGCCTAAGGCAAGGGCACAATTTGCAATTGGTGTATTCTAAGCATAAAGCAAAATTACCAGATTTATGAATTGTCCGTAGTACTCCGTAATCAGCACTACGGAGTCCGCACTGAATACAATCTACTGGGAATTCTTATTTCTTTTCTAGTAGGCCCTTTGGAACCATCATGTAGATCACATAAGATTTATACACATTGACAAACACACACATAAATTGTTTAATTGTTTTTTTCTACTTACGTTCTTTTGTTTCGTCCGTTTTCTTCGAGCCAAGTTTCTTCTTTTTGGCTAAAAAAAGAACAACACGCAGTTTTGCATTAAAATTTGTAGAGGTAAAAAAAATTAACTGCACACCAAAATGGAAGGGGGGCCTGTTTTGCTGTTGAATAGTCAAGAGGGAGAGGAGCCACCATCCCTCACACTCGATGACAGTGATGACAATCAATTGGACAAGTTTAAGGTGCGTTTGAATGGACAGCATGATTTGGAGTTGCGTTTAAGAGAATTCAAAGCGGCCTGTGAGGAGCATGAGAAGCATGCAAGAAAACGTAGAAGGAGACGCTACTATCACATGGGTCTAATGGCCAAGGTGGTGATGGAGACGACACATGATGAACTGCGTCGCATGCTGGAGAATGGAACATATACATTTCATGTGGATACGGTGGCCAATAAGCCGGATGAATTGATGAAGATACTGGAGACGTTGAATATAGCCATTTCAGCGCATGCAGTGGAAAGGGAATTGAAAACGGCCACGGGTTTGGCTTTGGAGATTAATGGAGAATGCTGTCGCGTGGGTAGACTGAGGAATAATTGTACAGCCATGCTGGCCAGAGGAGCGGTGGTGACGCTGACCACCAATGAGGAGTATAGATATAAGGGATACAAGGAGATTATTTATGTGATTAATCTAAAGGCCTATTTGGAGGGCATCAAATTGGGAGATGTTTTGTATATAGGCAAGGAGGTGCGTTGTCGGGTGGTCAAGACTTTGAGGGAGGCCTTGGCGGTGATGATTATAGATGCGGGTTTATTGGCTTCATATGACTTTATAGAACTGCCCAAACAATGTCATGCCTTGAGTGCGGATATGTATCCTGAATTATTTATGAATGATCTTAAAATGGCGAGGGATTTAAGGGCTCACTATGTGGTTTTACCCAAAATAAGATGCAAAAGTTTCCTCAGGGCCGTGAGGCAGGCGTTGAATGCAGAATTTGACTTCAAATTGATAGGAATGATTGATTTCGAGTATGTCCGATGTAATATGTTGGATCTGTTGGGTATCATCAAAATGGTGGACTATATATGGATACCCGATATGTTTAATGTCAATTGTTGTGTCTATGGTTACATAATGGAGGATGTTTTGCCCATTTCCCAATGCCAAAAGAAGCCGGTTATAGGCACGGTTCCCTTGGAACGCTGCAGCGACTTTAAACGTTATGAATTGCATGAGTTTCTATGGAAAATTGATACCATGCATATACAAAAGAGTCCTTGGTGCAACAAGTATCCTTTGATAGTCAAGAAACTAATGCCCATACGGGATTATCGTGTGGGTGTGGTGCAAACTCAATTAGTGGTCAAGAATATTTTGACTTCTTATCAAACCATAGTGAATTTTATTATACGCACCATCAGTTCCATTGAGTGTCAGGCCATCTTTTTGTATACCCGCTGTGAGCAGGCCAGTGTGGCCTTGGCCCGTACCGAAATCTATTGTCCTGTCTATCTAATGATGCCTCTAAATGATGATGAAACCGAGGAGACCATCAAGTGTAAATTTGATTTGGCTCGGGCTTTACATTTAAGAAGGAATATGCATCCGGTGTTATATACCCAGGATTTGAATGAGTGTAACTACAAACCCATAGAATTTGGTGTGGATTATATGAGACGAAAAGGCTGCCTGGAGGTGGGAGATTTTGTGGTTACTTTAGAGGTGGGCAAAGAGGATGAAGAGAATGTGGTTTTGGGCATAGGCGAGGATGTGTGTATACTAAGAGCCTTCTATGTGAATCCTTTGGTGGCCTGTGAAAAGTTTAAATATGGCTCCTGATTTCTTGGTGTGCAGTTGTTTAGTACTTTAAATTAAAAGTAGAAAAGTTTTACCTTTACGTGTTTCCTTGCCTCCTATGTCGCTATCCGATGATATCTCCTCCAGGGAAATGTGTTCTATTTAGGTAAAAATTTTTTTTAAAAACTTTTTTTTTTGTCTCTTTCTTCTGACTTACCCTCCTTGCGCTCCACATCTGAATCCTCATCGGAACTGTCTGTATCCGTAGGACACCTTGTGTCCTCTATTATAGACTTTAAACGCTTTTTGGACAAGCACAGCAATTCCTCTAGACATAATCCCTCTATTTCCTCCAAGGGAGTTTTCTTTAAATTGTAAAAGTTGTCTTATCAACGACTGTAGTGTTTTTGAAGCTTACCTTGAGAAACTCTGGGGCTAGATTGAGTATAGTTTTGGGTTTCAGTGTGGCAAAGATTTGTCTGAAAGTTGGATAAAGTCAGTATCTTCGGACAATGAATAGCTATCAACAACAAACCTGTTCAACTCCAGCCGGTCATCTAGGTAATGCGATATGGGCTGCAGCGTACGTTCTTCTTCAGTCTTTTCCTTTTTGATATTGATGGGTTTGGGTATTTTGTCCCCTTTACTGCTTTTTTTCTTGCTGCTGCTCATTTTATTAGCTTTTTAGTTAGATTTACCTAAATTTGTGGACAAATAACTAAAATGTATAGTTCAGCGTTGCCGTATCGTTAAGCAAGCAGTTGTTTAGCCGTATAAGAGCTACAGGTTATCGATAATAAAAAAAGCTAAAAAACTTGTATGATAACTCATATAATAGGATCAGTTTACTGAGAGTTGGGAAATCATATAAGGCCATGTTCTCAATTCCACTTCCACAAAAGTTTTGTGATTTGGAGTGCAAATTTAGTACTAAAACCGGTTTTAAATCACAGAATTTTTGTGGAAGTGGAATTGAGAACATGGCCGTATATGATACCGATAAGTTACTTAACAATGGAACTTCTTAGATTAAGGCTGAAATAATAATATCAATATTTTTTTAAACCTGACAAAATTTTAGTCACGATTTTTCGACCATGGCCAAAAATCGTTGGTTAAAGCGAGTCGGGGAATGCTTTAATTTGTTTTCAACAGGCTGAGATGATATATATAAAGAGACTTATGTTCATTAGAGCGGTCCCCAAACAGGCAAAATGGAAAAAAGAAGGTCTCAGCATTTGTTGTATAGTTAATAATTGTGAAAATCAAAAAACTGTATTTTAATTTTACATGGGCGCGGTGGGGTCTAAAAGTTTTAACAATATTAATCATACGACACGTTCACGAAATACAAATTTTTACAAACGAAGTTATTAGTTCATTTCAATTGCTGTCATTGTTTGAAATTCAAAAAGGGATCTACATTTGTGGAATTATTCATAAATGAAAAAAATATATATTATAATATGCAACACTGCGTATGTTAGTTATTACACTCGACTTTTTTATCTTTTGTTTTTATTTAAGCTAATTATACATGAAAAAGTATCAGATAGGGGGTGAGAGCATGACCTTAAAAATTTCATTCACATGGGGACCGCCTTAATGTTCATAAACAAAAAATATTTCCTGTTTTCTATTTTGATTAATTGGAATTACTTAGAGCTTTGATTTCTAAGATTTATTATTTTGAAGAATTTGGTCAAATCTTTTTGTCATCAAGAGGGTCGAATGAAGGTAAATGGGGTTTCAAAGTTAAAAGCTGATAAGCTGATAATCAAACAGCCCTGATAGTATCATTCCAGCCTGACTATAACAACACTATCTAAGTAATTCATATAAAGGATATCACACAACAAATTCAAACTTTCGAAGAATAAATTTAAGCTTGCTTTACAAATCCCGCCCTAAACTCATATCGATAGGCATCTGTCTTATCATATTTATCATTACTCTGTTAACCATTTAACAGCGTGTTGCCGTACTCTAAAATACAGCTGACTCTAGTCTTCTTTTGCAGTGCTTACTAAATTTAATAAATATTTACTACAGTGTAATAGTTCAACAGGCTCATGTAAGTAATATTAAACTGTTTAAGTGTATGTCGTATGGCATTCGTTTGTAGTTTATAAATGCAATGTGTAAGAAATTAGGAGCTGGCGCCGGCCACTGTACAAACTTAAGTTGTGCTGTCGGTCTGGCATTTTTCAAGCTAATTCTGTTTTACACAACAGCATAGCGGAAAATAAGAGCCTACCACTTTCACAAAGATTTTGTGATTTAAATCCGTTTTTAGTGCTGGAATTGGACTTTTAATCACAAAAATTTTGTAGAAGTAACTTTCTAAAACAAGACAGCCCCGACACCACAAAGGAGTCTGGTTGACTGTACAATTCAAACATCAGCAGTCTTGGCCTATCTTTTTTCATGACTGAAAATGTTTGGCACTTTAAACTTAATTTATTTACAAATAGTTAACCAGAAGTACTAATATAAGAAAAGTCTTATACAGTACGGCAAACCCATGGTATAAGAATCAGCATGCAACACAGGTCCTGGGGGGTGAGCTGTCATCATGTTGGGAAAACACCAGCCCCAAGGAAACACTTATGCCAAGTTGATGAGGCGGACCGAGTGACGCCTTCCATGGGCCCAGAGGTCAGAGGGGTGTCGTCGGTTCAGAAGCCAGTTTGTAGCCAATTCGGAGGAAAGTCTGTTGGTGTGGGTATGCATATAGATTTGGGCGCATAATGGCAAAACATTCAGATCGCGACGCGCTGGAGTACTCAGCTTATAAAAGATTCTAATTTCTTGAGTGTAGCCAGCCATAGCCAGGAAACCGCTACGAGGTTTGAGAAGACAGTCGAGGACCTTCCTGTAGTGGGAGTTTTGTTTCTGCTAATGCAGTTTAACGCGATGTTACTATTCCAATACTTCCCGACCACTTGTAAGTCTGCGGTTATCGTGATGATTCCCAAGAAGGACAAGGATTTTTCAAATCCAGACTGCTCCCGGCCAGTTAGTCTACTGCGAACTTTCTACAAAATGTTTGAAAGCATATTGAAGAGGCTATACCAGACCATCAGTTTAGATTTCGCAAAGGACACTGTGCGCCGCAACAGTTCCATCGACTCACAAACCATATTTTAAAAGCGTTTGAGAACGATCAATATTGCTCTGCCTTTTTTTGGATATCATTTGGTACGCAGACTTTCTTTATAAGCTCAAGTCTTTCCAGAACAATATCTACTGATTTACTCGTTTCTCATAGGGCATCGTTTTACGGTTAAGCTGAAAGGCGAGCGCCCTAGCACCCGTCCCATTCTTGCGGTGATACTTAGGGAACTGTTCTCTGACCGTTCTTTTAGTCTCTGTTTAACTAGGATCTGCTATCGCGTAGCCCGTACCACCTTTATAGTCAGGTACGATGATGATACCGCTTATCTAGCAAGAGAGCATCTGCTAAGGTCCAATTCTTGAATGGCTTTGTTTGTTCGTCCAAATCGTCCAAAAATTTAACCCTGTGCCGTCGCTAAAAGTCGAGGGAAAGTTGCTCGAGAGCGACTTCTTTGGTCAAAGTACCGTATTCGGAATCTTCTGTTAAATACCTTGGTGTGTATCTGGCAAAACAATCAACATGGTCAAAGCCCTTTAAGCCTTAAGTCAATGCGTTTTTAGTAATCGGATCTGTAGTCAAAACACACTTCATCCAGCGAATTGGGTCTGATGGGAGAGTGGGCCAGTTTTGAATGAATGGCATCCTCCGCGGAAGCTAGACTGATGGGGTGAATAGACCATCTTAATTTTGGCAAAATCCTCGAATATTTCCAGATCAGACCCATCTTCCCTTTGAATTACGAACCTTTGTAAAGGCTGTCTCCTGACATGATGGGTACGTTTGCAAAGAGAGAAACCTCGATCCTGCGAAATAATATTCAGCCTAAGACTCATCATGATAAAGAAAAGAATAAAAAAAATTAAATTAAATTGCTTTGGGCTCATTACGCCAAGCTTGTCTTATTCCTTGGCAAAAGATTTAAGCGAGATCCGAAAGTCGAATTTTTATAAGCTTATTCACAGCTTTCACCTTAACTCCTACAGGTGACCTGTTGAATACTAATAACATAGAAATAAACTTTATCAGTATCAGAATGTCCTTAAATTGTAACTTAAATTTACCTGGAAATCTTATTTAAGATGGCATTATTATAGTTTAAAGCCTGATTTCGTTCACTTAATAAATTAATATTTTTCTACATTTATATATAGACATATTGAGAAACAAGTTAGAGCCAACAATAAAGTCCACAATAAAAAAAATTAGCCTAAATTTTTATTAAAATTTTGCTAAATAAGCCAAACTAGGTAACTTTTCTACCATATAAGATCAGCAAAATTCTTCAAAAATAAGTAGTTGGCCAAGTTTTTCTTAAAATTAGGGCAAATTAATAATTATTTGCCAGTGGGTTGAATAATTTGTACTTTTTTCCAATAAAACAGCCGTTTTCAAGCTTTAAATAACGTAAACACTGACTCATCTCTGTAAACTAACAGAGCTCGGTGCCTATCGCTTAAGTGCCATCTCTAGGTCCGAACATATGTTCTCACAATGCCAGAGCAAGAGCGCGTCGGGAAAAAGTAAAAATAGCAAAATTTGTTCTACAAAGTGGAAAACCAGACAAATGATTGTCAATGAAGTTGCGTTAAATATACAAATGTGGGCTACCGATTGTGTGCTGGGCGAAAGATAGGACGCCGCATAACTTACAGAGAACAGTTTAGCCGCGAGAGAGAGAGAGCGGGCGGGGGCGCAAGCAATTTACGACTGCGAAAGAAGAAAAAAAAATCTAAGTACGAAGCAATTAACAATGAGTATTTCGCGTGGCGCCAACACAACGTTGGATTTGGAGCCGCTGCTCGATGACAAGAATGATGATAGCGATGTGGAGTCTAAAGAGCTGAATGGATCCGCCTCCAAGGAGCTAAGAGCCGGCGTGGGCCATCGCGAGCGTGAGGACTCCAAGGCATTTGTGAAGAAAATTGGCAGCGCCTTGTTTTATGGCATTTCGTCCTTTATGATTACGGTGGTCAACAAAACGGTGTTGACTTCGTATCATTTTCCCTCATTTCTGTTCCTGAGCCTGGGTCAGTTGACGGCCAGCATAGTGGTTCTGGGCTTGGGCAAGCGTTTTAAATTGGTTACATTTCCACCGCTGCAGCGTAATACCTTCTCCAAGATCTTTCCCTTGCCCTTGATTTTCTTGGGTAACATGATGTTTGGTTTGGGTGGAACCCAGGCCTTGAGTTTGCCCATGTTTGCGGCTTTACGACGCTTCTCCATACTAATGACCATGTTGCTGGAGCTGAAGATTCTAGGGGTGAGACCCACGACCGCAGTGCAGATAAGCGTATATGCCATGATTGGTGGAGCTTTGGTGGCTGCTTCGGATGACTTGTCCTTCAATATGCAGGGATATGTGTATGTGATGATCACAAATGCTTTGACCGCCTCGAATGGGGTGTATGTGAAGAAAAAGCTGGACACCTCCGAGATAGGCAAATATGGACTGATGTTCTACAATTCCCTGTTTATGTTTGTGCCCGCTTTGATACTAAACTATGCCACGGGGGATCTAGACAAGGCCATTAACTTTACCAGCTGGCATGATCCAGCATTTGTGGTGCAATTCCTGCTCAGCTGTGTCATGGGCTTTGTCTTGTCCTACAGCACCATTCTGTGTACACAATTCAACTCGGCTTTGACCACCACCATTGTGGGTTGCCTGAAGAACATCTGTGTGACCTACTTGGGCATGTTCATTGGCGGCGATTATGTGTTCTCGTGGCTCAATTGTATTGGCATCAACATCAGTGTGCTGGCCAGCCTGCTCTACACATATGTGACCTTCCGGCGGAAGCAGGCGCCTGATAGGCAGCTCCCCAGCACCGCACGCAGCGAGAATGTCTAGCCTCAAGCCAAAGCCATATAAACATAGTACATAGATAATTAATTATAACTCAACTGTCCCTGTACATATGACTAAAGTTATGTATTTTTAATATGTAATTAGCAATTATGTAATTTTAAGCACTTTTTGTTACATCAAAAAAGTGTCATAAATACTAGAAAATACACCCGCAATACGAACGCAGAAAAGAAGGAAGAGAAAGAGAGTGTAAAAATACATGTGTTTTTCTTTTGATAAGATTGCAAATGATAACACTTCCCGCATAGGAGGAAGTGCAGCCTCTGGTAACATTTGTGAAACAAATTTCTTAATTAGGTTTTAATTTTTGCCTTATCTTAGCCACGGGGGAGGAGCTACTCTTTAAGTATTAGTTATTTTTAGTTGTGCAAATATATTTGAGCAGCTGCTTGGCTTAGACAATTGCAATTATTATTGCCTTGTTGGGGAATTACTCATCAAATTAAGTTAAGCCAAAGATGCTCGAATGTTGTACACTCTTATAAACCATTCTGTCCAACCCTCCAAATACAATTTAATTTAGCCCCACGGAGGCAAACAACTGATAGCAAAGTATTATCAGTGTTTAGATTTCACTTCTTAAAATAATTCGCTCTTTAATCATTTTGATTAAATCACTTGGACGAAGGTAGTTTGATAAGTCAGCGAAACACAAATTCTGTCAACTATCAACTGTTTGGAACAAGTTTCTTCGTTTAGTTGGGGTTTAAAAATTATTCAAAAAGAATTTGAATTTAGTTTCATTTAGCGAAACTCATTTAAGGCTGCGAGCGACATTTTGTAGCCGTGGGCAAGACATTGATCCATCACAACACACCAGAGACCGACAACATGCTCAAGGCGACAGTTAAAACAGATTTGGTTTCGCGTGCCACCGTCTTGTTGAAACCACTAATCAGCCAAGTCAAATTCTTCCATATTGGTGGAAAAAGTCGGTAATAACACAGTTTTACCAAATGTTTGCAACAGAAAAGATAGAAAACTTTCCATATGTTTTTTTTGGTCGCTGAATATAAATCAATTGTCCGTTTACCCTTTATGATATCGAAGTGGTTACAAAGGACTATTAATTATTATAATTTAAGATTATTAGCATTAGCAGAAAATTTTTCACAACTATTTAAGCTTGGAAAAAAAATTGGTTTTATCAAAAAACTAACAAACCCGCGCGCGTCGCTGCTTACTGAATGAATTTTATGCTGTCGTATATCGTTCAAAAAGTGATTAGACTCAGGTTTCAAGTAATCATCCATCCATCCATCAAGTAATGTGCTCAATGGTTGTGGTTGTGCTTCAACTATAAATTTATATGCCCGACAATGGCGACAACGTTTGTTCATTGGACAAATTATAATATGCCTATGAGAAGCGTTATCAATGACACGTGAACGCAACAACCTATAGATTTTAAATTTCACGACGTTCATTTGCAGTTGTTGTTGCATCATTGCTCCGTTGATCTGAACGGCACCTTGCTGTGCGTAGACGATTATTTTCATTGTGATGTGTAATGTCTTGGCTACTCTCACGCCACAACTTGTGACGCATTTCGCATTCAATTTTAAATTTAAAAAACCCCCACACAGGTTAATTTAAAACGCACACATTTTCAAAATCAACAAATATACTTACACAAATTGCAATTTTTTCAGAAAAATTTTTTTTACAAAAAAAAGTTCTTCATGAAATTATCCATTCTACAGATATTTTTCTACTTTATAGTAGGGGAGAGTCTCCGGTTGTGGACATACTTGCTTTTTCACTAATAACTTTTTCCAAGTCATCATTATGCGGTGGTGTGAACATCATTGTAAAGCTAGAGACTCTAGCTAATTTTTCTCTGAAGTAACCTATTGTTTTAGACAAATGGAAAAAAATTTGCAACCATGTATATGAAGTGATGATTTTTGGGCAAAATTTTTTTTGTACCTGGTGGTGGACACCCTTGTAAAATCGCTAGAAATAAAAAAATATAATGTAAAAGGGCCATGAATTCGTGAAAAAAGTACCTTTATTTATTTAAGAAGCCTTCAGTTAAAAAATGATGGCCTTTAGTGGCAAAATGAAAAAAAAATGATTCCGAAATGCAACTTTTTCATGTGAAATAGCTGGCCGCTAGCGCTCTTCAAATGCGCAGGACGATCGCAATGGATCGAATTTACAGCGGTCACTTTTTTTTGACAAAAGCGCCAAACAAATCAAACAGAAGTCGACATCTTCGTCTTCTTCCGGTGACGAAGACGCCTTCTTCTTGGCACCGCGTTTGGCCGACCTATTGGCTGGTGGTGTTGCCTGTCGTTTTCCTGGCCGGCTACGTTTCTGCGGGGTCTTTTTCTGGTGAGACACAGAATCACGCTTGGATGCGCGCTCATCTGATTTTTTTTTGCCTTCTCGCGCAAATCCGGAGAAGTTATCACAGTGGGTTGCATTGGCTTGCGACCGCGATTCGATGGATTTTTCGAAGAAGTTATTTGCACGGGCCCAATTTTATTCAACAGTGATAGCCGAATACGCTCGTAAAGTAGATGGCTCGGGGGAGGATAACACCTCTTCTTGTCGCCCATTATTGGGATCGGCGGAAACAATGATACGACGCTGATTGTCTTCATCAAGATCAGTTTCTGTGGCGACTTCTACTGCTCTTCGGTCGACAGCCTCAATGAAGTCAGCTTCGGAGAAAGCATCAGGGTCAAACGGACCAATACCGGAAAAATATTTTACGCTTCATGTGAGAGAGGTAAAAAACACACCATGTTAGATGGAGTTCGTTGGTTGCAATCTCGAACGAATTCCAACAAAACTGAATCAACAACGGACGAAACATCTGCAAAATTTGCTCTAAATTTCTCCAAATACCGGATCAAAGTGGTTTGAGGAAGCCCATAATCCTTGGCTGTAGCTTTGAATCGGAAGAATTTTTTGGTGTTTACATGGCTAAAACTGCACAAAAATTCTCAAAAATGCTGTAAAACTAGCTGTAACTAGCATAAACAACGATATTTGACAGATTTATGGCCAAACACACGCTTTAAACACAAAAAAAGAGGGTGTCCACAACCGGTGCAAAACTGTGTCCATTCTTGGAAATGGTATCCATTTTTATTTTGTTCAGCAAATTTACACGACACAAACATTTTCCTAAAACTTGATATCCCATCACAAAGTTCACTTAATAAACTAAAATTTTTTTTAATTAATTTTTTTTTTAATTTTGCTTCGATTTAACGCAATGTGGAAATTGAAAAAAATAGAAACTCGGAAAAATTTTCACGATTTTTTTTTGTTTGCTCAAAGCAAGAACCCAAATGTTTGTTTATACTTCGGTATTGGCTCAGATTATGGGTACTGTCAAACTACAAGTTTGACATTACTCAGTTTGGCGGCATCTGTAACCTGTCAAAAATAGACTGGGGTGTCCACAACCGGAGACTCTCCCCTACTTCTTAAAAGTCAATGTATTTCAGTTCATCTGATTTCTTATCGAAGACTCAAACTTCACATCGGAAATTTCACATTTTAAGCTTACTTGGGTAACTGGAACTGCAAGAATAACTTTTGATAGTTCATATAAGATCACCATTTAAGCACATCCTCTTATTTTAAAAACGTTTAATGCTCAGGAAAACCTTGATTGATGCCATTTAAGTGCTTTGTGATTTGTATTGTCTTACTTCTTTTCATACAAATCTGTATTATAAAGTAGAAAAAATGCATGTAAGGGGCTATCTCCACAACTCTTGCACCAAATTGCATGCCGTTTATTATTAATACATTTTTTTTTGCGATTTGTATAAGTATATTTGTTGCTTTTGAAAATGTGTGAGTTTTAAATCAGCCTGTGCGGTTTTAAAAGTTAAATGTCGAGACGATCAAATTTGTGCCGGCGATCGCGAAATGCGTCACAAGTTGTGGCTTCGAGAAGCCGTGAATGCAAACGAAGCTCGTGGGTTTGCTAGTTTATTATAATCTAAGATTTTTAATATCAGCGAAAAAAGATTTTATCCAAAAATAACCACATTTTTCATATTAAGGCCTGATTCCAGATAACATAACAAAAAGCCGAGTCGATTTAGCCATGTCCGTGTGTCCGACTATCTGTATGAACTCGTCGATCTCAGAGACTATAAGAGATAGAGATACAAATCATTGCATGTGCATAAGTGTATACCGTACGCAGATCAAGTTTGTTTCAAATTTGCAAAATTCCCAGAACCATTATCAGCAGTCTTTGCTTGTCTACTGCAAGTTGGAACAACATTTGTCGTGTTTTGACGCGTGATAACGATGAATAGTGTCTAAGTATAATTCATATGACCCCTTTACAAATGATTTTGGTTCTTAATATATTTTCTCGTAAATAAATATGTCATTTGGTTAATATGTGATGTAATTTTATTAACAAAAACTTTTTTCAAAGCGATGGTGTCCAAGAGGTCATACATTTAAAAGGTTTGGTTCCCGGTCGGATTTGTTTATTACGCCCTCAGTTCTGCAGTTCGGTTTGACATTTATGAAATTACACTGTAGCTGTGTGGGTGGTTTGGTTTACAAACTCAACTTGGGCTCCTTTAGGAATCGGTTTGCATTTCAGGTTTTTTTAAGGATTTACCGTTAAATTGTTGAAACGAACAAGTGATATAATGGAAGACATTGTATGGAGACTTTAAGCAAGTGTATAACAATGACGATAATAAAATTAAGCATAAGGTGCCAGTGCCCCCAACCATTTGTTTATTTAGCCACATCTTTTGGGACTTGTTCAATGAGTTGGAAACCGAAAACTGGTTTCACAGATTTAACCGTTGGACGCGAAATCATAAATATTTGTTGTTGTTTCTCAATTATAGACAAATTGTTTACTTAAAGCTGTGGCCTATTGAGTGGCAAAGCGCACGTACAAAAATAAAAACCAGAGACAGGTAGTCAGGGTCAGGTTTATGTTAAATAATTAGAAGTCGAAGCTGATGATGAGGTGAATGATGACGATGTTACTTTTTCAGACAAAATGATGCAGCGTTTGAGACTGGCCCAGCGTGGGATAAGCTGGGCCACGGCACGGAGACAAAATCTAGCCACAGCAACGGAAGCCTATGAGCAAGAGTTTTTGAAAGAACACATACAGATTACACCATTTCAGAGATTACTGTTGGGAGCGGGTTCCTCCCTAGCGGCTATACTGGATCCCAGACGGTAGATGGTCAAGAAATTTAATAAAAAGTAATTTAGTAAATATTTTATTTTAAATTAAAGACATGATATGATAGCCTGTTTGGGTGAAACTACAGGAGAGGAGGCTCTATGGAATATTTTGGACACAATGCAGGCCAGCGAGGAGGGACAACGCATCATGGCGGAAAAACCACGCATACATACCAACACCATAGACTTCAAACGTTTGGAGGGCCTGCCCGCAGATACCTTTGGAGCTGTTTATGTCAAGTTTTTAAAAGATAATGTAGGAAACAACACAAAGATAGTTGAAACCTAATTGAAAGTGTGTAATTTTTAATTACAGCAAGTCACTCCCGACTCACGCATGGCGGTGCGCTTTTTGGACGATCCCCAGTTGGCCTATCTAATGACGCGCTATCGTGAATGCCATGACCTCATACACACCGTTTTGGATATGCCCACAAATATGCTGGGCGAGGTGGCAGTCAAATGGGTGGAGGCTCTCAATACGGGTTTGCCCATGTGCTATGGCGGTGCGGTGTTTGGAGCCGTACGTTTGCGTCCCAAGTGAGTTGAGTGTACTCTAAGAACCAACAAATAATTTAAATTACTTTTTTCCTTGACTTAGACAAAGACGTGAGTACTTAAAGCGGTATTTGCCCTGGGCCTTAGAAAATGGACAAAAAGTGAAGCCTTTGATGACGGTATACTGGGAGCAGCGTTGGGAACAAAATGTAAATGAATTGCGTAAAGAATTGGGTATTAAATTATTGAAATAAAAAACGACTTAATTTGAAATCGATAAACCAAGATCGATACTTCTGCTAATGATATGGCAACGCCAAGCACGGTCACACTGGCTGCCAATGTAGATCTATGAGCTGGCTCTCTACCCAACTCCATTTAGTTAATTACTTTATAATGACTGAAAATAAATTCAATGGATTTAGCCACGATGAAATACTCAAGATTACGGGTATGAAGAATCCAAGCCAAAGGCCGCCATTGGAATTAGGTAAAAATCGTACAAGTTTTGTAAACAACTAACAAAATGTTTAAACAAATGTTTGTCTCTGTGTGTGTGTGTGTGTATACAGCTAAACAAGCTCTGCGCAATCATCCCGGCATCCGGCGGCAGCCTGATAAAATGTATCGTCAAGCGGATCAGCTAAGAAAGCAACAATCCTCGGCCTCAAATAATCCACAAAAGAAATCCAAATCGACACCCACTGAATCTCTACCCACACAGACACCATTAGAATCAAATGATGTCAGGCTTGAAGAATCTTTAAACTTGGAGCGTCCCCTCTCCAACTCTCTGGTAGATGCTCTCTATTATGGTCAAACCAAGGCCATTCCACAAGCTGCCACCACAAATCTTGCCACGTTGGCTTCTTCTTGTAGCGACACCACCACCAACGATGACAGTTCCATACTCAAACTCAGCAGCCTTGAAGCTGATACCCCCCCTTTACCCAGCTCCAAAGAATCACTCAACACCGACTCACCCTTTAAGGGCATTTCCCTCAAGGACTTTGAGCAGCATCGAAAATTAATTGAAGAGCAAAACAAGCAAAAGAAACAAATGCTTTACCAGGCCATTGAGCAACATACTCAAAAAACCGCCGCCGAGTGTAAAAAAATTGAGGAAATACGCCACGAACTGTCCAAATTGGAGAGTGATTTGGCCTTGGATGTGGCCTTACTTCGAAAGCAGATTGACCTTGCCTGCATACATTTTGCCACTGTGGAGTAAGTAGGACCTAAATCCTTAACCATTTCGCAAGTAATTCTCTGTTTTTTTTTTTTTTCATAGAAAACAATATGTCAAAATTGAGGCACAATTTCTCAAGGCCAAAATGGATTTGCACAATGCCTCCGAAAAGAAGGAACTGCTTACCGAACATCTTTGTACGGTCATAGCCCATAATGAGGATCGCAAGGCACAAAAATTGACAGAACTCATGCAAAAAGTTGGCCTGGCTTCCACGGATGAGCCGGAAATGAATGATCTAGCAGGAAACTGATCGAATTTTGAATCTTGAATTATTTTTTTTGTGTGTTTAAGTGTTTTGTAGATTTAAGCAAATTTAGAACAAAATTGCAATAAATTATGTGTATGTTGTGTAAAATAGTAAAAAAAAATAGAATGAACTTTGCTTTTGGATCAGCAATGGTCACTGGATCCCTTCAAGGGGCGAATGCATTTCTTTATTTACACAAACACGAGCCGAACGCATGCCGAAGCTGGTTAGCCTTTGATGCGGTCAGGTCGATGCAAATGCATGGCTCTCTATTTTCACACACTAATACATACACTCATTTTTTGGCCATGCCTTCTGCTCTAGAGTCTAGAGTCTAGACACAGCTAGAAAATCAGATACATAATAGAAAGAGAAGGGGGCTTAAAAAGGAGAACATGAAGAATTATTGAAAGAAACGCCCACGGATAGATATCATTAGTGATCAGAAGAACCTAAAGCCTTAGACGGATACTCTAACCTACCGATTAGAGAATAGATACTATTGTAATTCCCACATATAAAGCGACACTGACAATTAGAGGCAGAAAACGAAAAAGCAACAAGTGGCCTCAAGTGGACATAGTTATGCATTTGTCTTTATAAGCTTGTGCAGCAACATTATAACCAAAATAGTGCGTCTATGTAAAAGTTGGAGGTCTAAACTGTGGATCCCAATCCAGATCAAGAAAAGATTCAATAAACATCCCAGCAAACAATTGAGCAATGGTTTAATTGCCAATTGGCAAAAATAGACTTCTAAGATTCATGCGGAAGATAACCTAGCAATAATTTTCGCGACTCCCGGAAGATTATTTAGTCTCCGATCGCAAAATATTGAATCTACCAAGCGATCGATTGGCGATAAAAATACGTTATTTTGAAAACGTGGGAGTGAAGGAGTAAGTTACTTAAACCTCTAGTGCAGTGGTGCCCAAGCACACACTATCAATCTTTGAGATTGTGTGTGTAGCAGAGCAACACGAAGTAAACGTCGTTATGTCAAATATATAAATATAATAAACACACATATGGGTAATTATTTCTGAAGTGGGCAACTATTCATTTTCATAGTCTCCAAATATTTTAATTTTTTTGTCAGTATAAAACCGCAGTTTTCAACGATTTTTAATAGATTTTTCAGAGTTTTACCATTGTGGGATGCAAAGATATAGCGACTGTTTATATATGTTAAAGTTGGTTATAACTAAATATTTAATGGGCCTCAAAATAAATAAAAATGTTAAAAAAATATTGCTTTTCCTTTACTTTGGGGTAAAAATATTTGCGATGGTTGAATTGGAGAAAAAAACCGCCGAAACTTAAAAAAAAAAATTAAATCGCGGTTTGTGAAAAAACGGCCATTTTGAGATTTTTCTAAAAAAATAAGGAGTAATCTTCATGATATTCTTAGTGATCTGTAAAAGGCTTTATGAAGGGACGGCCATAACTTTCCGAGAAATTCAAAAAACCGCCGAATGAAGTACCATTTTTTGATTAACCCACGATCACCTTCATACAGGCCTTTAACCATACCTAAAAACACACCGAACTGCATTTCCAGATTCACCAATGTAGCCTTGGTTCATGGATTATGGTCATTTTTGTTCTCTCAATTGCCTTTAAAAAAACATTGACCAATTGAGCATCACAAGCTTTTCCAATATTATTCAATTGATCTTTTTAGTGATATTCTTAATCACCAGCAGGAAAACAGTTCAAATCATCTAATTACTTCAGTTGCAGGCATCTTAGCGTCTTGCGGTTTGACTACCAAAGACATTTTTAAAATAAGACTTTACTTTTTCTTGCTGGCAGTTAAGAATTTACTATTAAGACTTTTTGGATAATTTTGGAGGGGCTGGTGATACCCAAAATACCCAAAAATGGTCAATGTTTCTCAAAGACAATTGCTAAAACAAAAATGCCCATAACCCCTGACCAAGGCTACATTGGTGAATCTGGAAATGCAGTTCGGTGTATTTTTAGGTCTTACCTATTGCCTATGAAGTTGTTCGTAGGTGAATCAAAAAACGGTACTTCATTTGACGGTGTTTTGCATTTCGCGGAAAGTTATGGCCGTCCCATCATAAAGCCTTTTTCAGATCACTAAGAATATCATGAGGGTTACTCCAGATTTAAATTTTTTTTCTTAAGTTTCGGCGGTTTCTTCCTCCAGTTCTACAATCGCAAATATTTTTACCCCAAAGTAAAGGAAAAGCAATATTTTTTGAAAATTTTTATTTATTTTTAGGCCCATTAAATATTTAGTTATAACCAACTTTAACATATATAAACAGTCGCTATATCTTTGCATCCCACAATGGTAAAACTCTGAAAAATCTATTAAAAATCGTTGAAAACTGCGGTTTTGTCCTGACAAAAAAATTAAAATATTTGGAGACTATGAAAATAAATAGTTGCCCACTTCAGAAATAATTCCCCATATGTGCGTGCTATTTATGGAGCACACGTATTCTCTTTCTCTATGCGTGTGTCGGCTGCGACGCTGGCAGAATTATGACTTCCTATCACACGGGATAGGGAAAATGAAGTGTGGGCACCACGACCGTCTCTAGACGGGCAAAGTTCAAAACACCGTTAATCGCTTTCCTCATTCCTTTTTGACTTCGTTTTGGGTTTTTCTAAGCTGATGCAGTCGTTTGAAGTTGAAAATTTGTGCAGTTCGGACGAAATAATTATTTTGTAAAATGTCTGAATTAAACCATTTTTTTAAATATTCTAAAAAGTTTGCCTCAAATCCCACACTAAACAAAGTTTTCGTTAGTTTTGTATTGCTTTTATAAGTTAGGCGGTATTCGGACAATTCGAAAAAAAAATTATAAAGTTAGTTTGGAAGTGGAACAACTCAAGACATATTAAAGTCCAAGTAATTACTTCAGTAGACATGGAACAACGACAAATGTATAAGCTATCAGCTCTTTCCGAAGTAGAGATTGAGAAATTTTTGAATTCGATTGAGTTTGACATTGATACGGACGGAATAGAAGAATTGGAAGACGATTTGACTGATGATGTTTACAAGGCAGCGTTTCCTGTTCATGAGGAAGATCAAGAAGTGATTGAAACATCGATAAATATGTCGGATTTGTGAAAGCGGAAGTCCTACTCCGTTGGTGAAGCTGTTATAGCGGTTGCTAGAATTTTGAGATATACTGCGGCGCATTAGGCAACCAGATCTTGGTGCGATAGCAGAAATGTTCCGGATTTAAAAAACCGGACTATGTACTTCGAAAATTATTATACTTGTTTTCCGCTTCTTGTATATCTCAAATTTCGGTGAATATTTTCTTGGGGAACTATTCGTTCGAATCGCATTCCAAATTGTAAGCTGTCAAATAACAGCGATCTCAAGAGACCAATGCGTGGATATTATACTGAATTTTGTGGATCTGCATCAGAAGTTGAAATGTGTTTGACGGTTTTGAAGGACAATAAGGCAGTGTGACTTGCTTCTTTCCTGAATGAAGCGAATTCTAAAGGTCAGGTATCACGTTTTGTTCGCTCTGAAAAAAGTACGTTGACATAGATTGACCCAATGCAATCCACGAATATAACAGCAAAATGGGTGGTGTCGACTTAATGGACGGACTTATTGGTAATTGGTATTTCAGTAAAGAGCCACAAGTACACAAAAAATCTGTAAGCTTCCTGATTCCACTTCCGAAACTTAAATTGTAAGGCTGCCTTCACACTGTTCGACACATGACACATGATAGTCTAGTAGGCGGGCCTACTAAATATAAGGCATTTTTGTTTTTAATTCGGTTCGCGAAACGAAACAAAGCGGAATTTCGGAGGTCAAAAATACCAGATAAGAAGAGCAACTATTAAAGCCCAGTTTCTGAGTTTTAGACTAGAGATAAGACAAGATTTCCCAGCGAGAATTGCAAAAGTCAAATTTTAGCCTAGCAGTTTGGAAAAGTTTGTGTTTTTGCAGATCTTCTGTAAGCTTCAAACCACCAGAGAAAGTAATCAGTTATTGGTTTTCTTTTATATTTTTAGTTAAACAAAAGTTTTCCCTGCGTTACTATTTAATTAATTAATTATTGTTAATTAATTTTTTGATCACTAAATAAGTGAAATTAAGTCACTTTAACCATACAAGGGTTAAGATTTTCAGTTTGAACTAGGTGGCAACTCTTTAACTGCGCTCTCAGCTGTTCAACCACAACTCAAAATAAACGTGCGAGAATTCTTCGGAAATTGTTTAAACAAAACTCCAATAACAACACAACAAATCATTAAAAATGGCAGGACGTGGTCGTGGAGGTAAAACCGGCACTCTTACAGCCGAGCAAATGGCTCAGCTGGGCTGTGTAAAGGACCTGCCCGTACAGACAGCGCCGCCTCCCACATTTCCAGCCGTAATGAATAAACCCATCTCACTGGAGGTATGTTATCAATCAGGTTGAAACAGCCAACAAATTCTCATAATATCCATTTGCCAGACCACCGCCAGCCAAAACTATCAATTGCTGTGGAAGGAAGATTTCCTCAATCGCATACGAGACTCGCCCTACTACATAATCTCCGCCAGCCAAGAGAAGGCTAAAACCGATGTCAAAGATTGGCGAGAGAAGGCTTTAAAGCACATGAAATTGAAAGCAGAACCCGAGTTTAATTATAAGGCCATGCCCCGAGAGCTGAATACCACGAATCGTAAGCGTCGTGGGGCAGAGATTCGACCCAAAATGTTGCCCAAAAAGACCAACATTGAGGACCGTTTGAAGGTGTTGGAGCAAAATGAATTGAAATCCAATAAAGACCAAGAAAACGAGGATGTTAAACAAGAGTCGGATTCCGAACAAGAAGATGATCAGGAGGCGGATCCCGAGGCAGCTCTAGACGATGAAATGGATGAGGAGAATGACTATGGCAATAGCTATTTTGATAATGGCGAGGCCTACAACGAGGAGGATGACAATCTGGATGATGGTCCTGTGTATTAAAAACAAATTCACCAAATTTTAAGTGTTTGTTGTTTTACTATGTCGCCACTTTAAGCTTATTTAACACAAATTTAAACTGTACGTTGAAGGGGGAACGGAACTTAATCCAAGCTGGCTGGAGGGTTATAGTTGAAGTGAATCAGACCAGTGGATTTGACCTGAGAACAAAAAAAAGCATTTACTAAAGGGAATCCTTAACAAGTATCAGAAACTTACAAAGCCAATGGTTCCGGCCAGCACCAAAATACCAGAGATCAGAATGGCATTGTACTTGGAGTTCTGACGGCTGTACTGCTCCTGCCAGTCACCAGCGGGCACAGGCAAATCATTCATGGTGGAATGCTTGTGGTGTTCCCCACCGTGGTAGGCGGCACGCGACATGGCACCAGCTGAAAACACAAAAAAACATTAAATCTCTGGCTCAGCCTTTCCTTTTCCATGGCATCATCACATTATGTAATTTTTAAGGTTAACATTTTGGCCAGAAAAAACGCCCAAACTTACCATTCTTGAGCAGAAGCCCTTGCTTGACAATGTGCTTGACCAACATGTTTGCTCGAAAGTTGCTAAAAATTAATGGGAATTATTTTATTAAAGTTTTGCTAAGTTTTTTTTTCTCACGCAGAACACTCACCCAAAAAAATCGATAAGTATTGTGTTAGAGATGAGCGTTGACGGAACAACAGTCTCTGCGACCTGCATTTATCGATTGAAACCGTGATCGTGAAATGACTTCATTTTATATAATTTTAAAAGTGAATTTTAAAGCCGTTGTAGGAAAAATAAGCTATAGAAAGCTGATTTCCTAGACATTGTACTGTATATTTAATAGCAAAAAAAACTACAAAACTCTTATAGTCTTGTTCAACTGATTCTCGAGAACATTTCAAATAAGAGACTTATAGTGAAAATTCTACTAAATACCTGACGACCTTGAAAAACAAGGGAAAGAGTGCAGAAAAACGTTTAACTCAGTTAATAACACTAAACAGGATTCATCCTTAGAGATGTATAAAGCCAACTTACGTGATTTTCGACCTCCGACGTATTAAGACTTTAAAAAGTTTTAAAAAATTTACCAACCCGTCCGGGACTCCTACAAAATCCAGATGGAACATTTTCCTGGATGTCTAACTTCTTTGGAGCCCATAAAGGAACCTAGAGACGACACGCTAACAACAAATTAAGTGGCCTGTAAACTCTTTTCAGCCCCACAAATCTACTGGGCCACATAAAATCGTTTTTGCTGCTCAACTTCAACAATCGCTACCACGTATATTTGCAGGGCTTCAAACAATCTTTGTCTGCTGCCTTCGATTACATGGAAAGACATAAAAGTGGATTTTATTTCAAAAGCAGGAAAAACCTCTCATGTCAGACCTAATGACTTCAGGCGGATCAACCTATCATCTTTTCTGCTCACAACACTAAAGAGTCTGATAGCAAATAATAGATTTATCTACTCTGACCCCAGCGCAGCACGCATACAGCAAGGGAAGGTCTACAGAAACAGCTCTCCATTCTCTTGTCTCGAAAAATAACTCGAGGATAAAGAATATGCGCTTTCGGCATTCCTCGACATCGAAGGTGTAACCGCTTACCCTCCTATAGAAATCGATTCAGACTAGATGTTGAATAGACAAGCAAGAGCGCACGCTTTTGATCTCCGGCTGCTGCTCGTCGGCTATGGTTGGTGTTCTTCGGTCTCTTGCCTGACCTTAAGGCCTATTAATCTTTCCTTTCCTTTAGTATAAACGTGCGAAACCGAGGACTAGCAAAAAAATGGATCTTCTAACCGGAAAGAGACACATATTCTATGACAAAGAGATTGGGGCTTGCGCACACACAAAACAGATTACATCAAGCTACCGATGATTGGAATCCTCAGGTCTTGTTGAGGCCCATTTCGCCCTCCCTTCCATGGCTATCCTCTGCCGGACTAAAATTACTTTAGGACAGCCCGTCTGAAATGTCTGCTCACGGGGGTGGCATGATTAGCGGAAGTCCAAACGGTTTAAATTCGCAATTCCTTATAAAGGTTGTTAAAGCTTAACATCCTTACGACAACTTGGGAATAATTTTAATGTATCCAAGCCGAAAGAGATAGAAAAATAAACTAAATAATAATTTCTGTTCTAATGCTTTGGTGCCGTGCAGGGGCTACCTAGTCCTGAAGAGCATAAGTCTGTTCCCTTGGCCTCAACCCTCTCCGCCAACTTTTTGGATAGATGGGTGTGGAGAGATGTGTCAATCACTCGAACGCCAATGCAAAGTGATAATTGGAGTGGATGCAGATTTGAGTGAAATCAGCTGAGATTAGGGCTTCCAAGTCGGCGCCGCCGTATCCATGTACTGGGGATTTAATTTGACGAGAAATTTCGCTCCAGAATAAGAGCCATACCTGAAAGCAACCATGCCAGGCTAGTGAGGATCGGCTTTCAATTGGGTTTCCCCAAATAAGTGCACTCAAGCGAAACACTTGCCCTATCTTTGGGCAGGCTCCTGCCGAAATTTCAGCCTTAACTTCACTTTTCAATTTCGAAATCTCACCCGCATCTTGAGTTTATTCACTCTTAAATTAATACGCCATCATATTTCTTATGAATGGGTCCTAAAAGCAGGCAAGCAAGCTATAATTATTTTAAACCAACGTTTTTTTAAAAAAATCTTTTTGTATTGCAAATAATGAAATATATATAAAAACGTAAGGTTGGAAGAGTTTAATTACTGTACTATAACATATAATTCAATGTGCTTTAGAAGGACTATGTGTATATTGCTCCTTAAAATTTGAAGATATATTTGATATATCTGATTGACATAAATTCTCGAGCAGTAACTGTCACTGCTATTTGTAACACATCTCTAAGAAGTTGTCTATCGATTTCTTGCTTTCATCGATTAGAGTGCCCAGTTGTGCTGCAGTTGCATCAGCTGTTCCAATGCGGAGGCGTTTTTCATTTTGTAATTGTTGCCTATTAGTAAATAAATAATTGTTGTTGTTGTTGTAATCATCCCCTGCTGTTACTTCGAACATTCCTCCTCCCCGTTCGCCGCCATGCTTACCATTGGCGCTTTGGCCAACATTAAGCATATTTTGCAAAAGGAATTATTCTTGGCTGTGGGTGAACGTTTGTTATCCGTGGTGACGGTGGTCAAGAAAAAGGATAAAAGAGCCTGCTATTTGTGTGTGGTGACCACAGCTCCGCCCGTGCCGGTGGTTACGTTGTGTTTAATCAAGCAATCGGAACGAGAGCGCGAAAGTGAATATAAAAAGAAACGCATTTGGCAGCTGGACGAGATTAAGTGGATTGATGGCCGAAATGAGCAGTTTGAGACACATGAATTTGATATACAGCTGGAGAAGTTGTATAAATGGTATGCTTTGAATTTGCATGAAAGGCAAAACTTTCTGGCAGTGTTGAACCGGCAAATCCAGAAATATGTGCGTGGCCAGAAGGCAGAATTTCGTAATGTGCCAATGGCCTGGCTGTCCGAAAAGTCACCGGAAAAGATGGCAGTGGGTAGAATGGCTGCACAGAAAATGGACGAGGAGGATGAAGGGGAAATGATGATATCGGATGAAATACAAGAGTTTACGGCGCTGACTGATAAGGAAGCCAATGAATTGAGTAAACTATTCTCGGAAAGTGATTTTGCTATCAAAGATGCAGAACAATTTATAGAGCAATTGTCCAGGGAGCTCCATGATTTGGATGGGGTAGGTTGAAGGGAAAGGGGAATGACTTGATATACAGTTTTAATTTTAAATGCTATTTTTAGGCCAATATGCAAAGTGTTTTAGCTTCAGAGCAAAAAGTTTTAAAAATGATGGAGCATTTGGATAAGGCCATTTCCGAGGCGGATAAATTTGAAACTCGATTGGATTCCTATGAGGATATTTTGGGACATGTAAAGGAGACCATGGAAAAGATAGGAGGCAAGAATGCCATGATTGAAATTGCCAACAATAACAACATAAAGCTAATGAAGGAGCTGAACAAAGTCATAGTAAGAAATTTCAAACATTTTTGAATCTTTGATTAGAAATAAATATTTTCAGAGCCAACTGGATTTGCCGCATGGCCAACAGCAGGCTTTGGATGAGCCGGATTTGAAGACGGCAGCGGGTAGAAAGGCCGCCATAGCCGCCGCCCAATGCCTGCAACAGGCCATGAATAGTGATATAGATCCTGCCCTGTTACGCCTGGAGGCGGTGCAGGATCAGCGTAAACGTTTCGAGAAATGGAAACAAAAGTTCTCGGCCACTGTTAGTCGGTTTATGAACAATTTATTTATACATTTGGGCAATGAAATTGGTGATACGCCCCTGACCAGCACCGAATTGAGTTTACCCAATCACTCGCAAGTGCATCGAGAGCTTAATCCTTATACAGAGCTAATGCACTGGTCCAAGGCCATGGATCGTAAAACCTATGATGGTCTGATGAGGGTTTATACCGCTTCCCTAAGCAAAATCTATGATCGAGATGTCAAAAACTTTTTCAATTTGGTAAGTTTAATCCCTAGAAGGAAACACTCTTCGCTTCAGTTTAAACTAGGGTTGACGAGTGTTTCAAAAATATATATATCGATATTTAGGGCGATATTGAAAGAGTAAAATTTCGATATAATTATTTTGACCTCAAAAACATCGATACTTTTCAATAAAAACCCGGAACTTAACAATGAACAGGTCTATTGTATTGAGGTATTGAGGTAATTGAGGAGTCATTTGACGCCTAAAAAGAACTACAATCTGACTGCGCTTTAAAAATATAGATTTAATTATTATTTATTAAATTCACAAAATATATTTATTTTTTATTTCATTTTATTAGGGAACAAAAGAAAGTTTCCTTTTTAAATTCATCATTCTTCAAAATAGAACATTCGATCTACAAAGCATAAAAAAGCTTACTTATTTACATCTACGAAACTTAAAAACTTCTGATTTTACCAATAATCGTTCTAAATAGATTTTAGGAAGACGCGTTGAGTTATGTGCTCATCGGTCTTTCGGCTTCTGGTGTCAGAAACCACTCTTTTTATAGCCGAAGCCAAGCGTTTCGATGGCACGGAGCTTTCCGGTGTTATAAGATATGACAATGTCAAGTGCAGAATTTTTTGAAGTCCCGTTCTAGGATAAATTAAAATACATATTCAATAATAGTAAGGAAGTATTGCCATCAGCGAAGAGTGATCCTTCAAAAATTAAGTCTTCAGAGAGCGAGTTACTAGATGCATTAAATGATGATTCATAAAAGAAATATATATTGGATGATAAAGCTCAGTTTCTTGGGAAGTTAACAAAGTCAGCGCGAGCCCATAAAAGATTAAAATATATGGGACATTCCATATCAACTCAACCACCCCATTGTGTTTATTTCTAAAAAAAAAAATAATGGCTCTTGTTTGGAAGTACTATACATAGCTGAAAATACCCGAAAAAAAAAGTTTTCCCTACCGTCAGTAGTTCTTCAGATAACCCGGAAGACACATGATATTTTCAAAAAATCATAACTTTTGAACGGTTTATCGCAGTTTATCGAAGCAAAAACGGGTTTTTGTTATTTTTACGTGAATTTTTCGAAAAAAAAAATGTGAGACTACTACCAAAGGTATCGAAAGTATTTTTTCTTCAAACAAAATCAGTATTTTGAATTTTTTCCGAATATTTTTCTCAGAATTTTACTTTTTTATTTTTATGTTCATTTCACAATTTATTTCAAAATGGAAGACAGTTTTCGTAGATACTTTTTTTTTCGGTTTGACTGATTTTTCAAATATTATGTCCTAAAAAGTTAAAAATTAATTAAATTTCTATTAAATTTTGTTTTGACTTTTATTACCCAAATAAATAATCCAAATTCTGACCAATGAAAACTAGAAAACAAACAAAAGAAAAAAAAATTCAATAATTTTCTATTATAAATTGTTAGTCAAAGCTTAAAAGTTTACCAATTTCCTTGGGGAAGAACTTCGACATCAACTGCTGCAGAACTAGGTTTAATTAGCAATCGATTATCCAATTCGGCAAAAAAGCAATGTTGCTTCTGGATACCTGGAATGGACTTTGCACTGTTAAATCTAGTCTTAAATATTGCTTTCCAAGTCTCGTGCTTCTCTTTCGTATATAAAAAAACATCAATCCTTTGAAAATGACTATCGAAAAGTGATTTGGAGTCTTCTACGTCTGGTTTCTATTTTAAAAGTTGCGCCCACTCTACCACACGCTTTAAAAAAAAAATTGCCTCAGCTTTCAAGCCGAAATCACGTTCCTGATTTAAGACATTCGCCATTAGGAAACGATTCTATAGAACGACCAAATTCTTATACTTTTGCTCACCATAATAATAGACCAATGAATGGACTGTGCACTGATCGTTATTGTAGTGGAACGATTGAGCAGCATCTTGAGCCACAAACGCGTGATTTTCAGAGAAATCACAGTGAACCAGCAACTGAGTGATCAGGTCGTGCAAATAAAGCTTAACATTAGCTTATAAGTGCAAAGTGTGAGCACCACTCAATCCTTCTAGTACGCATTGTTTTGGTCTTATTTAAATATCAAAAAAATAATCGCTCCTGATCCGAATTTCTACCCGATTTTCGTGTAAACTTTAGTATTTTACAGTCAAATTTAAAAACGTTGCATAGAAGGCGACAGTTTTACTTACTAGATCAGTTAGTACAATAGTCGGAATTGTGGGAGCAGCTAATACCGATTATTCAATCCCAAATGAGTTCAAATCGAGAGAAACTGACGAAGGGATCTAGTAGACTATAATTACTTAAATTTATATAAATTAAACTCGAAATTCAAATGTTTACACGAAAATCGATTCGGAATTCAGAACAGGTCCAAATATGCATACAAAATTCTTCCCGCGCTCTCAGGTTCTTATTGTGAAATGTGGATTAAAATATGCTCTTTCTGAAAAAAAATAATGGGATCTAATACAGATTGTGGCCCTCGCGAAGAAAAATAAACAGTTCTGATTTATTTTACACACAAAGAACCCAAAATCACAGAATTCAAAATCATATATATACTTACATTTACCATTGATGAGTTGCATTTCAGCCAAGCTTCTCAAAGCTTTGCTTTTAAGTGCACCTTTTTACTATTTGTTGAGTTGCCACTGGTCTTTAAAACTTTATTTCATAGTCATCAACTTTAATTAAATAACTTTAAAGCATTTTGGCTCAAATGTCCAGAGCACAAGAAACTGTTATTCGCAACAGTGTGACCAAACGCTAAAACAAAAATATTCTCGAAAAATGTTTCGACAAAAAAATCGATTTCCGATAATGATATTCGTCATTTTTTTATCGATAATATTTTTGACAACCCTAGTCTTATCTTTCGTTTTATTTCTTTTCTCCAGGCCAAGCTTCAAGTGTCGGAAAAATTAAGAAACTCTCGCGAGGACTTGGACCTGTCCACTTCTTCACGCAAATCAGCCGTTTCCACCATTCCCTATGGCACTTTGGGTATTAATCGTGATCAATGGGGTCCTGGTGTAGACTCAGCGGATCGTATACGTTTTGATGCTTTGCTGGAAAAAGTTTTAGCCGAACTGGAGCCCATTGCTTTGCAGGAGCAACTCTTTTGCATTAATTTCTTTCAAATGGATGTGATAAGTCCCACCACCAAAAATACCCAAACCACTTTGGAAATGGAAAAGGCGGTGGATATGTCGCAATCTTTTACAGCTACAGCCTCAGCTTCACCCACCATTGAGGGTGTTCCTCAGAAAAGAATCGATCGTCAAATTAATGAAGATGTCCGAAAATTAATGATGGGTTTATTTGGTTGCCTGGAACCTGAACTGGTTAGCTTTATACAAAGCTTTGAACGAGTGGACAGCTTGTAAGTTCTTCAAATCTTTTTTAAATCAAAATTTCATTTTTTTTCTCTCTTCCAGCTACTCCCTTTATGTGCTTGTACGTCTTACCCAACATGTCATGTCCGCTCAGGACACGCATTCTTTTCTCAGCATGACCTTTGCCTCCGCCTTGGTTCAGGTTAAACGCAATTTTGATCGTTTTATGCAACAGCAATTGCAATCCATTAAGGAGGCTAAGTTGCATAAACGCTCCAAGGCCATTCTACCTTATGTGGAGAATTTTGAGAATTTTGCCCAAACCGCTGAGGGAATATTTCGTAAATCTGATAGACGCACCGACATGGAAAAATGGTATTTACAGCTGGTGAATGCCATTTTCGAGGGAATCAGTTTGCACTCTCAAGAGCATCCGAAAACACCATCTCAAGTGGTGCGCATGGAGAACTATCATCATATGTATGCATTGTTGGCACAACTCAAGGTTCCCGGCTTGGATAATTTAAAAAAAGAAGCCAAGACGCGCTATAATGATGCACTCAAGGCCTATGTGACACAGTATTTTGGACGACCACTGGAGAAATTAAATGTAAGTAACAGAAAAAAAGGGGGGACAGAGAATTGCATGAGAAAGGGGTTGAATCGAAAAGAGAAATTACAGTAGGGGACATTGGAATTCATTCATTTTGTATTTGAAATAGTCCAAGGGTTTTGAAATTTGTTTTGCTTGAGATTTATCTAAAAGACTTGGCGAATGTAGCCATCCAGACCACGAACTCTGCTCGACTTTCGGCGGAATGATAAGTTCTACTCTGACTACTAATACCAACTAATGGACAAGGTAGAACAGCCCGCACTCAGAGTTAGCCTGGGGCTCCTCAGCAGCAGCAAATAATTTTTGGGAAACAACTAATCGAGGGAGGGTGTGGATCAAACTTAAATTGGGGGTTCTCCGATCATTGGGTTTGGTAGAGACCGGAATGAATTGAATGAAAGTTTCCCTTGACTTTGTTTCTGATCTGTATCTATGAACTTCTATCACTCAACTCAAATAGCTCATAGGGTTCGTAGCACAGATGAAGTTATATAAGCCTTTTCGTTTATAATTTAGCATTAGCACATTGAGTGACAACAGTGTGGCGTCAGCTGCTCAAAGCAAAATTAGGTCCAGAGCCTATTTACATAGATTCCACAAATATGCAGTTAAGCGTAACATTTATTCTGCAAGCATACAATATGTGAAGTGGGTCGAAATCGTCAAAAACATTAACCGATTTTAATTACCTCTAATGTGATGCATTCAGAACTTTTACTTTAATGGTCCAAAGACCGCGAAATTTATTAATTGTTAATCTAATTTGACAAAATTAGGAAGATTGGATAAATTTAATTGTAGACGGAATAATGGGAAATAAAAGTCAATCGAAAAGTCAAACCCAAATAAAGTATAATAAATAAATAGGAAGTATAAGCCAACCAATTCAAAGAATTGCCAAACTGTTATAGTACGATGAGCTTAGCTTGTCATGAGGACGGATAACTAGATAAATAGTGATAGTAGATAGTTTTTAAGTTCGCCTCTTTTTGTGACTTGACTTGTCTTGAATTTGCGCTGACTTAGTTGAGCCAAAAAAGTTTCTGACTTGATTTAATTGATCCATTTTTTTTAAAACACGAATCAGAAGGGTACTTTGACTCCATCTATTGTAAGTACTAATGCTGCTAATGATTGCATGCTCCCGACTTTAAGAAGCGAAAACTATGTTTGTGTTTACATTGAACAATGTACAAAGATATGCCTATATACCATTATATACAAAACAAAGCTCGAAAGTCAAGTCCATCAGCAAAACACGAATCAAGCAAAGGGAAAGAAAACTGGTGGTTCCAAGTGCATTGATGAATTGTTAAAGCCCAGCACACGGTTGTCTTCTACCCAAATAAAATTGATAATTCATGTACATATACATGTGTATAGCTTGCTTACCCACTTTGTTTGGACGTATAACAAAAAAATACCGTAAAAAAATATATAGGTACCGATACAGAACCGAATACCAAAATAAAATATAACCAAATCAGAACCTTTTACCGAAACAGAAAATTGAGTTCGTACTAGAAACAGAACCGGAACTGAAATTCGATTCTGTATCATTTTCTGGTTCAAATTCTTGCATGGAACAATTGTCGAAACTGATTTCCGAAACGAACCGTTTTCGAATATTTTTGGAAAAATTTTGACCAAAAACTGTATTCTATTTTCTGAACAACTTTTTGTCGTCTTAATAGGGAGTGTCGACAGACACTTTTATATATCTATTAGATAGATACTTTATTCTTCTTTTATTCTGATTAAGACTAAGTACACAATGACACAATGAAACATTACAGTTTCACAATTATTTAAAGAAAAACATATATGTAGACTAAAGCATCACAGGGTCTCATGAAGATCCAATTCACTGGGTTGTCGCGCTCATCCCACGATACCCAATCTTTCATTCCACTCAAAACCCTTAGCGATATTCTATATTTAATTATTTTACTAGACTATCGTATAACCCGTTGGGCTTCGCTGCTCCTTCTACAGTATAGAACCAATAGCAAAATCAGATTGCCAGCGCCTTCATCAGGGAGCCTCCATTTATTTAATCTCGTTTAATATTCAGGTATATATTTTTGTTGTAATTTGAATTAGACCTTCTACATAAAATCGTTTAATATACTTAAAATTTTGTGAAGCATTTCTTTGCCTACCCAGGCATATAAAAGATCTTCTTGTAGTTTGTGACTGTGATTTCGGCAGAGATTATGTGTATATCTCTCCTTAATTTTATCCCTTCACAAGTAATTTGGGTAATACTCCTACGGGCTGATGGGCTTAGACCAAATTTTCGAGTCCAGTTCAAAATTTTCAATGCTGAGCGTAAGCAAAGTATACTGATGATAAAACTGGGAGTATCACTTTATGTTTTACTCATGCACATCTCTTCCTTCAAATCCTTAACTTATCGAATCCCAATTAATTCTCCTTCCCCTCTTCTTTTTCTTCAGCAATTCTTCGAGGGTGTTCAACTAAAGGTGGCCCAGGGAGTCAAGGAAACTGAAATTAGCTATCAAATGGCATTCTCCAAGCAAGAACTGCGCAAAGTCATCAGTCAATATCCCGCACGTGAGGTGAAAAAGGGTCTGGAGAATCTCTACAAGAAGGTGGAGAAACATTTGTCCGAGGAGGAGAATCTATTGCAAGTGGTTTGGCATGCCATGCAGGAGGAGTTCATAGCCCAGTACAATTATCTGGAGGAGCGTATACAGAAATGTTATGCGGGAGCCATGATCACTCTGGAATTCAATATCCAGGATATTTTAGCCTTCTTTTCGGACATAGCCAGATCCCATTAATAAGATGTTTAAAAGCAATTGTTAATTGACAAAATATACCGCGCTCATATTTAAACAGCTGTTTGACAGAGAGAGAGAGAGCAAAAGCTTTCTGTCAAGCTTTTACTCCTGATCGTTCTGAGACCAGCTTTTTGTTTTACTCCCCAGTTCAGTTGCGCGTTTCATCTCAAGCGGTTCGCTGTCGCTTCGCCTCTTTTCTTTGTAAAAACGTTTTATTTTAATTTTGTGCATTTTTAAATTGTTCTTTTCACGTGTGCGTACGTCTCTCTGAGTGTGTGTGTGTGTAAATACTGTGAAATGCAAATGCAAATGGTAAATGCTAAAAACCGCAACGAGTGCAATTAAATTTTTCGTGCATATTTTTATCATTATTTTTAAACTCCCGCCCTGTTGGCCTACAGTCGGAGTCACAGTCAGTCCTTCCTGTCTGCGCAGGCGTTCCCTGCACACAGCAAAAAAAAAAAAGTTACGACCAGTTCAACCAGTTTTGTGTTCGTGTTCTTCTTCTTTTTGTGTTCCCCCGTTCTTATAGTATTTCCTTTCCTTCCTACTTACGTATGTATACTCCTCCTCGCGCATCGTTTGGTTCTTGGCGGTCATCGGTTTTTTTTTTTTACTGCGAAAAAGCTAGCCCACCTTGATCAGACTCAGACCCAGCCGCAAGTTCAATGCTATGGCAAATGCATTTGAAAACTTCCGCTATAAACTTACACGCACGCAACACATAAAACAAACAAACTAAACTAAACTGTTATCCCAATAAAAGCTTTAAACTTTAACTTTAAAATAAAACTTAATTCAACGGTAAAAACATTGTTGGAAACTGGCTGTACCCTACATAAATTCACACACATACATACAATAGTGCAAGTGTTATCTCCTCTGTACATTCAAATGTGAAGCTCATTAACACTATTTCTTGTGCAAACAAATTAGAGTTCAACTGTTGCTCTTGATAGCTGATAAGATCTTATGTCACCATCAACGCGGGATAAGCAATTGGAGAAAACACATGTAAATTGCAAAAAATAACAAAACACAACGAATTTTACATAATAATTTGAAAAGATTATAACATTTTACATATATTCTTGTAAATACCACAAAAGAATGACAAATATATAGAAAATACTTTATTAACCAAGGGAGTTTTTTATACCGCAAAGAAATAAGATGATAAAAGGCGGAAGGTGGTGTGTTTGCAAAATGCTCGATCCGAATAGTGGTTGTTAAATAAGAAGGAGAGGGTTCTGAAAGATGCGGTTTCAGGTTTCAGGTTCGTAACAAGGATCAGGAATACCAGGAATGTAAACCCGTCCTAAAAATCGGAAGGGGTTCACTTAAACCTGCGAAACATTTTGGGTTCGGGTTCACCTACCTAGACCTAGAAAAATCCATCTGTTTTTTGGAGATTGTAAAGCAAGATTTAAGAATTCAATATTATTTAGTTCCTGAGGCCTCTGTCAGCTTTACAGTACTTCATCTTGTCCCCCAATCGTTGTGCACATTTTTGACAATCTCGACATTTACAGTTATGATTTAAGTCAGGAATTGTCTCTGGATGTTCCGCAAAGCAATTATCTCTAACGACATTTCGCAAAACAAAAAAATTAAGCCGTGTTAAATCAAAACGGCTGATTATTCGGTTTGTAAATTTGGAGATCGTTTAAGCTCAATAATAGTTATTTCAAGGAATATTTAACTTAAAAAAGGTAAATTTTGAACTAGTTTAAGAAAGTAACTATATAAATTAGCCCTAACTATCAACACAATCTCTCATACCCATGTGTTCTACAAATCGCTGTCGACCTTGAAACGACACGATTCCCATACGATGTGAGTCGTTTTTGGAACACATGGGTATAAGAGATTTTCCTGATGGGATGTTCTTTTTTTAAGAACTTAAACATTTTTTATGGCATATTTTTCAAAGTTCTAAAAACCTTTTTATATTTTTTAGAAACAAGCATTAAATTCGACAATTAGAAATGTCGCTAACCAACAACTCTATTTTTTAGAAAGGGTAAATTAAAAAATCAGGCGTTTTGATTAATTTCATGGCACATTTATTTTCTACTAGCTGAAACCGCCGCGACTGTGTCCGCGTGCAAGATTTTAAGAAATGGTTTTGTTTTATATTGTAGACTGTTTCGAGTTCCCCGTCATCCTGTCCTAAAGGACCAAGCCAAATTTTTTAGGCGCTGGATAATTCCGGAATTATATGCTAGTTGATGCTGAATTTGAAAATTGTGTGAGAGTGATCAATCTCAGGGTCACTCTCTCTCGCGCCCTTAGAAAAAACAGTTTAGTCCAAAATTATCTGAGCCCCAAAGTTGCGTTACTTTTCTTTGGCTACATGTGTACATGTTTTGGCTGCTATCATTGTGAAATTTTAACTTCTTTATTTTGAAATACGGTAAACATATTGTTAAAACTGTCGATATGTTTGGTATGTGCTATAAGATTCAATTCAATTGGATGAGGCTTATCGCTATTTGATTTTTTGTTTGCTTTCAGGGCGCAAAGATTTATATACATAGATGTGTGCATTTAGATATATTGGAAAATGGCAAAGTAAGCAATTATAGCCTCTAGAATAACTTTCAAAATTCTTGAAGTGAACACATTTTTGACTTTTTTCCTGCGGCTGAGGTTCAGTTTCAACCGGAAAACAATTTTTTGCTCCGGTTCGGGATTGGTTCTGACTTTCCAAAAATCCCGGAGACTCCGAACCGGTAGACAACCCTGGTTAAAAGTCAAGCGATAAGTGCATATTATTACTTATTACTTAGGGTAGCTGCACTTCGGTTAATTTCGATCGTATAACAGAGCGTCATTTATTGTTCCAATTCTATTAGAATAGCTTATGCTAGGATGTAGGTACATACATGAAGATTCCAAAGCCCTGTTAAAAGTACAAAAAATGTAAATATGATTCTATACGGGTTTGAGATAGTCTTGAATCTCTTGAAAGTGTTGAGACCAGACATTCAAGCATTTACACAGATTGGACTACTAAAATCTGACACTAGAACTTTTGTTACCATCACTTCAAACCAAGGGTGCAAAACTGCACAACTGTTTCTACATTTTGGGTCCCTTGAACTGGTCCATAAACCGAAACTTCTAAATTTATAACTTTCCGAAACCGATGGGTGTTCGCAACTATTTTGAAAAGGATTGTACTCTTATAATTTCAGATATCTGCTAAGGAATCGTTTTGAAATTCATATCGAAACGGTATATTACGACTTTGAGATGTCGTTATGTCGCTCGTAACAGTGACATAACGCCCGCTTTCGGTGTGACATAACATTCGCGGGCATAATGTCTCCTTCAACAGTGACAAAAAGTCCGAATTTTCAAAAATATACGCCCGCGGGCGTTATTACATACACCCTCCGTTTCTTCTGTGTAAACAATACTGCACACGGATGTTGTACAGGCTTTTTCTGCTCTCTTTACAACTACAAAATAGTGCTAAGTGAGCGTGGCTACACACAAACACGCAACGCCAAAATGAACATGCGTGTTTTGCTGGCCTCTGGATTAGATTATCATGAAGTCCGAAAATAAATTATTATGTAAATCTCCACATAAATAGAAACACTTTTGAACTGTTTTGAAATCTGAATGCTAATCCAGTCTTTAATAGATGTCAATTTGTGGACGGGTAAATAGTTGGTGTATTTAAGAAAATAGAAATTGTACATTGAGCGGTCTAAAAAATCTCAAAGTGTGCAAAATTTAATTAATCCGGTGATCAATTTAAATCAGAAAGTTCACCTTTCAATCACTAGGGTGGACGCCGATTAAAAATAAACCTGATACCATCTTAAACGATTACTTTTAGGGTGTACATAATGAATTAAAAAATCAAAGAATTTTAGATCATGTTTTAACCTCTGCAAAAAGCCTTCAAAGTTTCCATTAATATTACGTATACGACCCGTTCACCGAATCGAAATTCTATCGACGAATTCTTCGTATCATTTTAAAAGTTGTCATATTTGAATTTAATCGAACAACAAATAAAAATGGAGCAGGAATCGAATGTATTTTTGGTTGGTAGACTAGGACCAAATTTTGACGAAGCGAGCCCATTTATTCCAACGAAGAGATGCCTTTTTTCCACGCGTTTATATGGGACTAAATTCTTAAGACTGCCCCTATCAGAAAATGCGACTAGTGTGGCTCGCACTTTGAAGTCAATATGGTCCACGAGCGGGGTTTCAACAAAGGGCCATATTCGCATGAACACACTGTCCTTCTAGTCATATACTACAGACATAACAGTGGAAACCATTTTGAGTGTCCATTTTGGCTACTATGGGCAATTTGCTTAACTCAAGAGATCGCTCCGTGGACACCGTTTTGAACCGATAAAGAGACAGAGCCCCAAACGAAGAAGAAATTAAAGACTATACCAAAAGAAGACTTTGCAGCATGTTCTTAAAATTGTCCCACAAACACAAACAAAATTGTAAAATACTTTGGCACAAGTGTAATGCAGTAGGGGGATGTTACTTTCAAGGGAATGAAATGAATTGACAATATTAAATAAAGAGTTTTTGATTTATGAATAATTTCCCTGAATTTTTTGCCTATTATTTTTCGATCCTGAAAAAGCTTATTTTTAAGCAGCCCAGTAAAAGTAGACTATTCGCAGGAACGGCTGCAACCGTGATGCGCAGCACTTCAGTTCACCTGGGACCTGAAATCATTTTTTATTGGTCTTGGTACCTTTTTGTCAAATGTTATGACTTCAAACCAAGTCTACGCCAACTACTAAAAAGTTAAAAATGTAGGCATGGGCAACAGTACGTATGAGTGATAAACTTTAAGTTCAAGTCGCACCCCCAAAACCATATTTTTTCTAAAAAATTTTTTTTGCTATGCGTTTTATACACAAATATGCATCGTTTAAGCGGTATGACGTTACATTTTTTCATATATAAAATTTCCGACCTAATGATCACCATTTATTTATATTTACTCTTAATTTCCTTTCTTTGATTTTCCACCTTTCTATTAAAAATCAAGAACTTGACTAACTGGCAAAGCAGTTTCGCTTCTCCAGGCACCTTAAAGAGACGTTACCGCCCCAGGTAATGGCCACTGTGCGTGGCGTAAAACATTGGGAACCGCATTAGAACCAAACCGGGCACATCAAAATGAGGAAACTGGTCTATATATATAATGTAAGACACGAGTTTTGCAGCCGCCACCGATCACGTTTAGCTGGTGAAAACCGAACCAAACTAAAACCAGACGGCTAAAAGGGGACGAGATGCCGCAGTTGCTCCTACTGGGGGGAGGGGGAGGGGGAACTGTCAGTTACCAAAATGAGTGCAGAGCCATTTACTTGAGGCATGTTCGCTTTTTAAGTTCTTTGTTTTGCTTTGCTATTCTCTCTCTCTCTCTGCCTTTTGGCCACTTTCTAGAACCTCCCAAGCAAATTGCACCACTTTCTGGCCGTTCTGGTGTGCGAGGCAGCCAAAGAGGCGTTATTATCATCACCATTACATGGCTGCAGTGTACCTTACTGACACCATAAATGGTTAGTCTAGTGGCTTTTTTTGTTCTTTGTTATGGCTATTAGGGAGTTTGTCTGGTTCTTTGTTTGGGTTGAAAAGGACTTAAAGTCAATTTCGTCGAATTGTTAAATATTTATAAGTATTATCTTTATTTTCCCAAGAAGGAATTTCAGCCTCATTGTAAATATTTAATTACTTTATTTATTTTATTTATTTTCGTCTCACTCCAGTCCAGTATTTACAAATTGTGCTCATTTTTCGCACAAGATAAGTTTTTACCGGGTAATGGACATACTCACTTTTGTTTTTCATTGCTTTATCAGGTGTTTATTTGCCTGGCATAATTTCGGTTCTGTTGCACATCCGTCGTGGCAGACTCATTGCACATTAAACAAAGCAAATACACACACTTAGACTTGAATCTTATCGACGCTTCCATATTTCTAGCTATTGCAATGTCAAGAATTACACTCGCTCGGGGAGTAGCACATTTTTTGAGGCCATTAACGTCTCGTGGTCGTGTCTGAGTCATGAGCTTTTCTTTACTTCAAGTTAGCTTTTCTTTTGCTAAACTAATTAAAATATTTTGTTGTTTGTCAGCGGAATTAGTTGCCCATGTACTTGGCTTCTAATCTCGGGCTTCAGTTTAACAGCTGCATTTTTTTTTTTTTTTACGTGCCTCTTGAACAATTTTTTTTTTTTTTCAATTTCAATTTTTTGAAGTTTTGTAATCACATAAGCTTGCATATGTATAGAGTACCTATGTTTTATAATGCAGTTGGAAACAAAAAATGGCAAACAATGGAACGTTATACGATAATAGAAATAAAGTGCGGGGTTGCATGTCAGTCAGTAAGGCTGAGAAAATGAAGTCACTCTCGGGAAAAATGCGAGAAAAGTTACAGCAAGTGCTAACTAAATATATTCATATGACTGTGCACATAATATCTCACATATAACCCCACTGTCTGCTGTCTGCCGTCTGACTTTAAAGTGCCAAAACAAGCAGTGAATCTTATTGTTGGGTTCTCAAAGGTGAGATGCTTATACAGGTGTGTGTGAACCGAATGCAACAATAGCCAAGCATTGGTCCAGATGAGGGAAAACTTACTTGGAGTTTTAACACAAAATTGCCTAATTATAGTCACTTAGCGAAAGATTAAATGTGAGCTCAAATTTTAATTCTTAATATTATAGAAAGATTTTAGGAAATTGTAGATATTGTGATGTTTTATCATGTGGACAGTTTCGAGTTTACAGCTGGTATAAATATATGAAAATTGTGAGTGGTAAAAGTTAAATTTTTTCCCGTCCCGTCCTAACGCACCCAATGGGCGCGCGAAAATTCGGAAATAGTATACAAATACTCACAGTGCGAGTGTGAGACGTTTGCTTTCATGCTCACTCTATCTCTCTCTCTCGCGCTCTTACCAAAACAGCTTAGTCCACAATATATCCATACAATCTTTCATTGGCGATTTACCCACTTCGCTCTTAACTTTTTCAAATTTTCTTTCCTGCATAACTAAACATAGGTCTATGTTAAAAGCTGTTTTGGCTGTGGGTTGATAATATGTCAGTTAGTAAGTCGGGCCCCCAGATTTATAGCTATAGATACTACAGTGCTCATTTTAAAAGGTAAACTCTTAAAGCTTTTTATACCCGTTACTCGTAGAGTAAAAAGGGTATACTAAAGTCGTGCAAATGTATGTAACAGGCAGAAGGAATCATTTCCGACCATATAAAGTATATATATTCTTGATCAGCATCAACAGCCGAGTCGATATAGACAAGTCCGTCTGTCCGTCCGTCCGTCTGTTTGAACACCTAGATCTCAGAGATGGTAAGAGATAGAGGTTTGACATGTATGGGACAAATGCTTCTTTTATCTGCACGCAGATCAAGTTTGTTTCAAATTTTGACCCTCCCGCCCTCGCAATTTGGAAAAAACGTTATATCTCCTACAGTTTTGAAGATAGACGATTTGTACTTTCTAAAGATAGTTAGTAATTAGCAATTTGCCAAAGAAATGATAAAGATCGGATGAATGGTTCTCAAGTTATGAACAAAAAAGTGAACCAAGCTCCCCCGCTACCCTCCTCCCAGCCTAAACAAAAATGTTGCATACTTTTCGGATGGTCACCCTAAGGAACGCAGGAACACTGTTAATCATGTTTTTTCATGAGTAACGGGTATATCGAAGTCGGTTAGAGCCGACTTTAACTTACGCTCTCGTTAATAACCAAAGTTCATCAAGGGTCATCTTGTTCCCATGAAGAGAAACAAGATTTTCAACAATTTTAGAAAATTAGCTTAATAACAATTGATTTTTATCAACAAGCACTCGAATTCTCAGTTTTTAATATCTGTTTTTAATATTGGGCGTATTCAGCAGGTAATTCCGATTTACGATTTGTGATTTATGATTGCCGATTTTACCTGCTGAATACAGAGATTGCCGATTGGGATTGGAAACTTTGACAATCATGTTTACTGAATAGAAATCGAACAAAACGTATGATTGCTTAACGATTGCTTGGTCAGCCTACCTTAGTGCAGACATTCATATGAAATTTACTAATTAATAAATCTATAAATATAAAGGATTTTGTGTCGATATTTTCTAATTTTTAAAAGTACCAAACCCACGGATTATCTTACAGTCTGCCATCAATTCCATTCAGCAGAGACTCATCAGCAATCGCAAATCGTAAATCGGTAATCGCTAATCGAAATTATCTGCTGAATACGCCCATTGCTTTTTAGTCTGATCAATAAATTTTTCGTTCTATGGGTACTCTTGAAGCAAGAACGGCGATATTGGGTTCTGTCATGGCTGCTAATTCGCTGCTAAATTGAACCTTAACCCGAAACGGTCCTCCTAAAAACAAAATCCCCTTTAAAACAGTTTTATAGTTTTCTAATTTCTTTTATTTTCTATTTATAAAGTTTTTAGTTGTGATTTCACGTAGGGTTCTATTAGTACAGTTAATCCCTTCCATTCATATTTAAGTCTTGGCGGTTATTTTCAAACAATTGCCCTAATTCTACAGATCTATGTATTATCTAGTATAACTTCTAGTAATACACCAACAAATTGTTGGTTGCCAAATGGCGATGACTTCTTGTAATAGAAGGAAATCTTTTTACCGATTAAAAATTGACGATGAGTCCTTTAGGAAAATAGCTCATAAATTTAGCGGAAATGTTTAGTCTAGGGGTGCCAAATCCCATTGCGCACGCCGCGTGCTCTTTAAAGTTGCACCAACAACAACTTCAGATGGGTTCTCTCCACTTTTAGTTGTTGGCTGCGAATGATTTCGAGTGCAGCACAATCACACATTAACGAAAATGGGTTTTATCTTTCTATTTTTTGTGGTTCTTGTTCCTCATCAAATATGTTGTTCATTTGTATAGGTGTCCACGTGGCCTTAAGCTTATTCGCATTTGGTTTACTCGATGTCATAAGATGTGAACGAAAACCATGGGTCCGTAAACCCAACCTTTTCCTTTAGATCAGTGGCCAACAAAACACACATGCTCATTTTACCTTTGCATGTGTGCGTTTAGACACCCGAGAGCGCTCTCAGTTAGCACATGTTTGTCGTTGCAATGAGAGTAAAATAAGCTTGTACACTGTCTTTGTCTTAACGTCGCTGCCGCTGAGCAGTATTAAATACACAAAAGATACAGGCGTGCCGGACACTGCTTTAGATCCAACTTAAGCCTCTGCACCGGAACCTTTTTGAAAAGGACATCGGATTACGAGCATCGAACTCTGTTATTTGTTAGTTTATGTATCACATAACTCTATTTTTAAAATTTGTTGTTAAAACAAAATAAGAAAGAAAAATCCCATAAAATGCCATTCGGAATCAATTTGCATCCCCTGTTTTCACTTCAAAAGACTTCCGAACTTTTAAACACTAAAAATGTCGGTTTAGCTGATGGTCTACTGTAAAGTTGGGTAAGAGTGCTTCACTTTTCCTGAACATGTTCTTGTTAACACAGCGTAGCGTTGCGTATAACTTATAAACAGTCACTGAACAGAGATTAAGAGTAAGGCTGCCTTCACACTGTTCGACACATGACCCATGACATTCTGTCTAGTAGTCACTAGACAAAAAAGAACAATAAAAGAATACCATTTTCTTTTGTTCGGTGCATTGAACTACTCATGTTTGTTCACTCACTCATTCATCCTTTATCTACTGTACTTATCAAAGTTTGTACAGAACCTAGAGCTTTCAAAAATGTCACCACACGAACAAAGTCAAGTACAACCTAAGAACGCCACATTTAAACTGATTGATATGATGCTTTGGCTTGAAACTCTATCATCGTTCGATCGATAAGATCCGAATAATTTACGAAAGAAATTATGGGAGAGACGGTATACATTCCTCTTAACATCTCTGATTTCTGTGTGTTCCGTTCTTGCTGCTAATCAAGAATTTGTACACTTAATTTCCTTAAACTCATTACACCCCTTGTACCTCTTGTATCTACAATATAAAATGCTTTAAGCACTCGCACGTTTCTCGTATCAAAATATTTTTCTCATCAGCATCATCAATAATTTTGCGTCTGTTAACATTCGTGTTAATGCTAAGTAAATTATAAAAAATTCTTAATAATAAAAATTATATTGTTGACTCGGCTGATTTAAAATTAGAAATGAGCCGGAAACCGGTAACTCTGTGTGGCAGCATCTTTTTTTTCTTCGATTGCAATTAGTAAACATAAAACTAGGAACTCATTAGCATGACATGTACCCCGCTGTCCGGGAATTGGCATTGTGTGAAAAATCGAAAAGTCAAAATAAACAGAATTCAATTACACGTCGAGCAAAGGGAAATGAAGTTGTAAACGTTTTTGCAGGGGATGACCTTGAAATTGTATGCAAAAGTGCAGGTAGAGTCCAGGGGATGGTCAGGGTTCAGGTAAAGAGAAGGTGAAGGTATTGTATGATTAATTTCCTGTTTATGAGCAGCATTTCGTTTGCCTTATTCTTGTTTGTGCGGCTTCTTTCTTATATTTTGGGCAAGTCTTGAGGGTTTTCCTCAATGGACATACATACAAACTCACATACGTACACTGCTCAAAACAGTCTTTGGACTCTTGCTACCAAATAGTTTGCGTGTTTTGCTGATATTAACTCGATCAGATACATTAGGCCTGTTACACGTGTTTCGTACCAGCCGCCTGTAAGCTGAGATTCCCCCTCTCCGGCTGTCTGACTGTCTACCTGCCACAGAGTCGGAGCTGTTGCTGCGTTGAGTCGCCTGCTCAGTCTATCCGAACCTGTTGTCGTCATCGTGTTAGTTTTCTGTTACCGCAACGCTTTGGATTTCAATGCGCGTAAAGTGAACTTGCTGTGAGAATTTTTTGTTCTTTTGAACGTTATTTCCCGGAATTTTGCAATTGAATTGAAATTGATTTTCGGTCAACAATCATAAAAGTTTGAATGAAGTGATGTGATATGGTACACGTTTAGTTGATGTGAAGCAATTCGAGTTTTTGTGGAGCATTCAAATGAGTTTTATGGAGCAGTGAGTGCCGTCGTCGTGTCTGATTACACGTTTGGTTTCAGCTGAAAGCAGAGGAGTTGAATACAAATTAAAAAATTATCTACTTCCCTCCCAACATGCTAAAGTTGATGATGATGTTCTTATTTGAATAAAGTTTTCTTATGCTCAACGGTAATTATATTATATTTAATGCAAGAATTTTTATTTTAAATTGATTCAACTGGAGGGGGAGACAAACGAAAAATTTTCAACCAAACCAAAAACCGCAAAACAAAACCTTTCGTTTCCGTTTATTTTATAGACAAGCTAAATTTTTAATCTGGATTTAAAGCTCACCAAGATTGAGCTCTAGTCAACTTAAACCAAAGTGTTTGTATCGTCCCCTGGAATGCCAGCTTCGAGACCTTTTAACCTGTGATAGCTAACCCATTAAACAAGTGTTCATAAATGGAACAAAGAAGGTGAAGTCCTATTGATAACCACCCCATTTTTACGGGCTCTACAGAGTCTGGATATGAATACTAGGGGAATTGTATGGGTGGAAAAAAACGAACAAAGCGTATAGCAAAAACGAAATCTACGGCCAACTCTAAAAAAAATTTCACGAAGAAACCATGAGTCTACAATTAATTCGTAGTCGCGCAAATCGACTTTATTTATGTTGCATTTTTCCAAAAAAAAACTTAGGAAGGCGGTGAAGCCCGACTATAACATACAGGGTTTGTCCGGAAAGTAATCAACGGTGTCACACAAATCTCTTCCAACCAAATTCCAACCCAAAACCAATTCTCGATGTCACAGAAATCTCTTTCGGTTGTATTTAACTAGAAGATGAGAAATTTTTTTTGCAAGAAAGAACAACCCTGTTTATAGATTTGATTGAAAAATACCATTAGCATGAACTCAAACCTTCCAACTCGATCTTCTAATAAGAAAATAAAATCTTTCGAAGGGACACCGACGGATTTTTCGAGCGTTTTACAAACCAACCGAGGCTAAAAACTCTAGAAATTTCTGTGACGCCCCCGAATATGACTGATTTTCTTCCACTGCGACAGTACTTCGGAGTGAGCCTAGGGCGTTCCTAGCTAACGAACGAGCGGCGGGTTAGTTTTCTTCGAGCACCTGGAGAGTCAGGACAGGTATTTTCGCGCCTCGTGTTCCTGTGAGTAGTGCTAGCCGAAAATGCAGCGTTGGCCGGCGTGTGCCATTTGGAAGATTGCCTCTTTGTCTCGGGATCATACTCAAAGATCCATGACTCGTCACCTGTGATTACGTTATTCAAAAATTGGGGGTCACTTTCACTGTGACAAAAAAATTGATCTGTTTTGAACTACAAGAAGTGGGTGCATGTAATAACGCCCGCTGACATAACGCCCGCGGGCGTTTTTGTCATTTTTTTCGGGCTTTATAATTTTTTTATTTTTATTTATTGAAATATTTTCAGGATATTTTCAACAATTTGTCTGCAATAGCAAATTGTTTGTTTTTTTGCCTTTTCAACCAAATTATTTAAACATTCAGAACAAGTTTTGTAGCACATCCCGCGCATTTTCCATTCTGAATTGCAATCCAATTCTTAAAATGTCTTTTTCCACTGGATCAAATCATTTTGTCCGTTTATGAGACAATTGAAAAAGTAGAAGAGTAGAGTTACCCCTACTAAAAAATTCCTAAAAAAATATATAGTACACATATGTTCATGAAAAAGTAAGTAAGTACTTCTCCACATATATATTTTTTATAAAGCCAACAAACCGCGAATTATTTTTGGTTCAAATGCTTAATTTGGAAAAATTGTTGTTGTGCTGAAAGCACAAACCCTCAAAACAATCCTACTCTCGTATACTTGATCAATTTCGCGTTCACGCTGCTCAGTATCAAAAACACCCTAATAAAAACATAATCATGAGTAAGATGCAGAAAAGAGAAAAAATAATGGACGGTACTTTCATTCAAGAGATAACAAAATGAACGGTACTTGAAATGCTGAAGTTCCTCGTGTTCAATGCAAAAGGTATATTTTGGAAAATTCTGGCGTTATGTCACTGTTCAAAGTAACATAATGCCCGCGGATGCTATGACACACCGAATGCGGGCGTTATGACATTTTTAAAAGTGACATAAAGCACGCGGGCGTTATGTCAGCGGGCGTTATTACATGCACCCAGAAGAAGTATTTGCCCCGTACATGTCAAACTTCTATGTCTCCATGTCCATGTCTGCGATCTATTCGTTTATCTGTCCAGTATCTCTGGTATTACATTTTTTTTTTTATGATTTTTCGACAGAGCTCCTTAACAAAAAGGTAACAATTTTAGTAGAAATAATATCGACCGAAATAGGGACGAAGTTTTTCGATCAAAAGCTGTCCTTGAAAACGAAAACTGCTGACAGCAAAAAATTTAATTTTTTTGGTGAACATTTATATCCCATTTTAAAATGTACTACTTTAGCTTTTCTAATTGATAACGAAGCAATCTAATTTGTCACTTAAGACGATGGTATTAATGAGAGCAGCGATGCAGAATCAAATTGATTCAGTTTATCGTTTAAAGATGGTACAAAGAAAGACTAGATGCAAGCCAGATACATAGATCGCAAGATTAAGATATTGGAAGAGACAACCTATCCCAAATAAAAACCTTTAGTTTACAGGTTATGGTTACTGCTCTTAATGAAACAGCTAAAAAGTTGAGCAGTGTCATGTGGCCCTTCACCCTTGGTTCAGCTGCCTGCTTTTTCCCCGAGGGTTATTGATCTTGGTTGGGATTTCTTGATCTGGTGCAAAGGCGTTGGTCTGCCATCGAGACGTCGTTGTTATGCTGGTATGAGCTTCGATTTTGGCTTCTATGCATTCACCTTGAATCATTAGGACGGGGCCAATAAAACAGGCAACAAAAGGGTAATCTGTTCTCAGGTCGAATTGAGCCGGGTTATCCCATCTACCCATTGCTCCTCTAGTGTTACAGTTGATTTGGTAGCCGGCAGGAAAATATTTCTGCTTGAAGCTGTTTAGCTTTCCTTCAATCGGTTATTTGGCGAATCAATGTTTTCACATTTATTCAATGGCTTAATCTCTGCCGGCTTTTTTCCAGTAAGAATAACAAAATTTCCCAAAGATTCAACACAAATAAGAAAAATAACATCATTTAGCTATTCATATGAAATATCAAACAAGTGATAATATAGCTTATGTCTATCATAAGTCCATTTAAAATCGAGATCACACGAACTTTAAATAAGCTTAAATCTAAAATTGTGAAATGAAAAAATTTTCATTCATTTTAATACCAAATAACTTAAGGTAAGATCCATTTGTTAGGAAATTTATCTGTGTTGTTTATGGTATAAATGAAATTACAACTTATTAAGAACTTATGAAACCTTTACAGAATGTGAAGGAGAACTCTTCTCCCTTTGTCCAGTAATTACCTAACAAATTAAAGTCTGATTTTATTATGTTTGAAATTATTTAAGCTCTTGGCATTCCTAAAAAAATTCTAGGAAGTAAATAAATTCAACACAGCTTCTGACCTTTAACAAAAATAAACAAAATTCCAACCTTACTCGCCATTAAATCTCCATTATGACTGAAAATGTCACACAAAAAAAAAACAACCTGTTAAAACAAAGTCCAACAAATACCTCAAAACACTAATTAATAACCAACAGTGTGTCTAATTAAGCGATCATCACCGGATCCAAAGCCAAAAAAAACGCACCTTAAATTGTGCAGCAAATGTTCATTTAATAAACCTTGGAAATTGCAATGACATGGCCCAGACCAAAGCAGGCACTCACGTTTATGGGATAAGTATGAGTTTTGTATTCGTAGATGTATCTGTATAATTGAAAGTCGGCGTGGTGCTTGGCGCTTGGCGCTTGGCTGGGAAAGAAAGGAAAGTAAAAACTAGTAGATGAGTTTGTTTGTCCATTGTGGCTTTTCCCCCAACTCCCGCCGAGGCTTGGAACGAAAGTAAAAACAACAAAACTGAAACAAGTTGAACATAATTGTGCATAATGTGATTAGATTGCTGCGTACAAGTATCTGTGGCAGTTGACATAGTTTTTCCCACTTGCGAGAAGAAAAATAAACAAGTGTTTCAACTAAGATTATGTAAAATGGTGACTAAATTAAATTGAAAGTCTCTCTTGCAAAGTGTGTATGTTTTTTGCTGTATCGCATTGATTGCTTTTCATTGATTGTTCAATCGAATGTAATTAATGTGGTACGCCGCTGCGGTAGCCAGTGAGGCAAATCTCACTGTCCCGACACGCCCGTACACTAGAAAAAACTGTTTGAAAAGTAAGCCAAATAAACCTTTTGAAAAAAACTGAACCGGAACTTATGGATAAAAGATTTGGTTTAATAGGTTCATTTTAAAATGCATTTGGTTAATTCAAACATTTACTAAATAGTGTTTTTACGGTTTTGGGTTTTGTATTTACACACGGTTTTCTATTTACAATGTCCTTAAGCGGATTTAAATCATCTGGTTTTTCTTTCTTTCAGTCCATCTTGTCCATTTTCTGTCTTTCCACTTTCGGTCTCCTCATGGTCTATTCTTTAAACAGTGTGACCATCACTTGCTGTCTTACAAAATACCTTAACCCTAAAATATAGTTATATCCACATCTTGGCGCTTATTTTCAACTAATACCAAAAACCACAAATTATTTTATAAAATTTTTCTCACTGTCCAAACAAACGCAACGCTTCATTGCTGCCAGTTTCCTAAATAAATTTCGTTTTAATTTTTCGCCATTAAATAATTGTCACATGTCTTGGCACATATTTGGAGAGACACATACGGCGAGAGAGATCTTCAAGTTGTGCAAAAAACACGTACCACAAATTAAACCTTTGCAAATTGCATTAAGCTCTACGTAATTAAATTTCCAAAAGATCAAGGCACCGTCAAGCATGGACATCGTTTTATGGAACCAGTTTTGGTTTATTTTTGTCCCCAGACTGCCACTTGCCACTTACCCACTGGGTCAAGAGCAGTCAGTCCCTCAATCATTGAATAATTATGCCTAACTCTAACTTCTACTGCCTGTCAATCATAACTCCCTCGTACAATGCATTCAAGTCGCCTCGATTCTCCTCGATTGCCGTCCATTATATAACAAAGATTCGCACGAAAGCAATTATCAGCATCATTAGCAAAACTGAATGGGTCCCTCTGACGAATTGACATTAGATTTGCTATTTCTGTAAGCGAGTTGAATAACACACAAAATTGTATACTCAGTGGCAAAAGGCATAAAAAAAAAATAAATTGTGTCTGTATATGAAGAAAAAAAGCAAATATGCAAAGTATGATAAAGATCTCTAAGTAAACAAAGTTAAATACTGAAATATGACGCAAGTTAATGAAAATGTTCTACAACGTCAAGATTGTAATTAAGAGTTATTTTTAGAATAGTCCAAAATCGAAGATGAGCCAAACATAATAGCTAGCAAAAATTTAGGTAAACATTTAATGAGACAGGTCGTTTACGCACCAGGGAGGGACATGATTTGGTTTTCTTTTTGAACAAATTTCGAATATAGAATAGATCAATTTTAATATGCAGGTTGGTCCATCTTGTGTTTGTAGTTTTAACTATTCATAATTTGACTTTAAAAACGTCAAATATCATTCGGAAAGCGACTAATATTTAGTAAAAACTTTGACATTCACGAAATGCCTCGCTATTCGCTTGATGAAAGTTGGAAAATATTAAGTTTTACTTTAACAAAAACGGATAGCACAGTTACATTACTGTTCAATGGTTAATGTGACATTGTGAAAAGTTCCGAGAAATGTATTATAAGATACAATACTTGTATAAAAGTATTCTCGCATTGTTCTACCTTAGATATCTGAAAACTAGACTTATCATCTCGCAACTTATCAAGCATCCTACAGTTTTCTGTAAAGCTTTAGTTAGAAAATTTTATGATATTTATTTATATTAGAGATCAAATCCGAATCGAATAACGATTTGGGTTGCGGTTACTGTTTTCCGGTTGCGGTTGTGGGATATGGCTTACTGTTAGGCTACGGTTTATAATCTTATTCTTATTATATAGAAGTATTGCGCTGGCGAATTCAGGCTTTTTTCAACATCTTTATTTAACAAATGGGTGTAAGAAAACAATACAGTTAAAAAATCTTAGGGTAACAGTAGTGTCCACAAGCAAAGTTATCATGAGTCAAAGCGTGAATAAAAATTGTTCATTCCTCACTTCCATCCACAGTTAAGATCACAGCGCCAAACTGTCAAAATGACGGAGGGCCAGTAACATTTTTTTCCACACACATACATATGTATGTATTAGAGAGGTGCACGAGTGATTCCGGCATCGTATGATTACAGGTAAAAATACTCATTTTGGAGTACAACGATGCGGAGTAGTTAATCATGTAATCGTTTGAATGATTACAAGTATTTTTATACTCTGTACCGAAGGTACATAGAGTATATTAAGTTTGTGCAAAAGTATGTAACAGGGAGAAGGAATCATTTTCGACTATATAAAGTATATATATTCTTGATCAGCATCAACAGCCGAGTCGATATAGCCAAGTCCGTCTGTCTGTCCGTCTGTCCGTCTGTCTGTCCGTCTGTCCGTCTGTCTGTCCGTCTGTCCGTCTGTCCGTCCGTCCGTATGAACAAACAGATCTCAGAGATGGTAAGAGATAGAGGTTTGACATGTATGGGACAAATGTTTCTTATAACTGCAGGCAGATCAAGTTTATTTTCAATTTTTGCCACGCCCCCTCCCGCCCCCGCAATTCGGAAAAAACGGTATATCTCCTACAGTTTTGAAGATAGACGTTTCGTACCTTCTAGAGATAGTTAGTAATTAGCAAAATGTATCGATTGCCGAAGAAATGATAAAGATCGGATCAGCGGTTCTTAAGTTATGAGCAAAAAAGTACTTCTCCCTCGACCCACCCCCTCCCACCCATTCACAACTAACACCACACAATCTTAGAGAGAGCGAGAGAGAGAATGAGAGAGAGAGAAAAAGAGAGAGAGACTTTGAGATAAGCGCAGCACCAGCATTGCATTCAGCTTCTACTCCAGGTACAGAGTATGTTATAGTCGGGCTTGACCGACTTTCTTACTTGTTGATTACTACTCGTGAGTATTTCCCGAGTAATATTCGTAGCATCGTTTTAGAAATTTAATCGTTGTGAGGCAAGTATTTTAATTATTATGCGAGGTTTGGTCAAAAAGTATGGCGAATATAGTGTTAAAAAGTATATTTTTGCTGATTATGTACATCTCTCCAGAGATCTCCATGGTAATAAGACCGTTAAATACTTAAGAAACTGCTGTATACCGTTTTGCAGTGTCGTTTAAGTAGAGTCGTTTTGCTGAGAATGTAGAAATATAGGCATCCACATTTTCGCCTTTTAAGTGGGTCCTTCAGTATTTTAATACTCGGTTTACCGAACTAAAACATCTTTCGCTGAACGCTCAGGATGCTGGAATGCAAATAATGTCTCGTGCCTGTGCTTGGAAATCCTATGTATGTATAACCATGTTGAAGGCTTTCTTTTCTATTCTCTTTGAGACAAAGAAAGTAACTTGAAAAAAGTGATCGCGCAAACAATAAGCAAATGAATAAATACAGACTTTTTCATACAAACAAATTGGCTGTTTCATAGCAAATATTAGGAAGGATGAGATAGGTAAAGATTTCAGTTAGCTGCGTTGTCTCTTTTTCTTTCGCTCTCTTTCCTTTGTGCCCATTAGCAACAGGGCGGCGCATAATAAACAAGCAGCAAATTTGATTAACGTAGTCTATTGTCAAAAATTTAGTTTCTGCAAGCTCTTCAAAAATCGCAGTATAAAAACACAGTTGGGAGAAATCCCGACTCAGCTGGCGATAGAACCAATTAAGAACCAATTCCCATTGTTCCAGCTCTTTCATGGGGTGATTTACAGAACTAAACATTGTCACATAGGTCGTCCCATTAAAAGAAAGTTATGTTCTATAAAAATGAATGGAAGTACAAGGGGAATTCAAAACTTTGGCTTAAAACCCATCTTAGATTTATAGCTTGACATTGAATGGTAATTAAATATCCTTCAAATAAATCAAAGTGAACATTTGGTGATTTCATTGAAATGAATGACTCCAACTGTGATAACCGATTCTTTGGAACTCGCACCCCTTTTTTATTTTATACCAAAAGAATTAAACAAAAAGTTTCAGTACGGTTTTATGAGTGAAAAGGCACTTTACCGACGTTAGCCTCTACAGGTGCCTCGCCTCTCTTCTGAGTTCAGTTAAATGGCATGTTAATGTACAACTTGGCTTTGTGGTTACGCGCGGTTGAGTCTGAGCTGTTGTTGTTGTTGTTTTTGTTGCTGGTGGTGGCCCGGCCCGGCCCGGCCCTCATCAGAACCTTTATCAAGACTGTCATAGTTTTTGTTTCCTCCTTCTGCCGTAGTTGTCGCCGTTCAATTCGAGTGCACAAAAAAGGGCCCTGCGAGATATGTGTCTATGTAGTTAGTTGGCCATTGTACTTTCTTTCAGTTGCAACTTACTTACCTGTTAATAATATGTAACTTGATGCAGCCAGATCCCTAGACAGGTCTCGTCTCACTGCCTACCCAAGTCCCACACGGTCCAGTGCGTTAACGACCGCGAAGTCGCCCCCGCTTCATTCTGGATTAACACTTTGGGTCTGCGGCTTTTTGTTTTGTTTTTTGTTTTGTTTTGGCTATCTCCACGTATCTGTTTCCAATAAATGCAAATCTTGGGGGCGCCACTTGGCAGCGTTCATAAACATTTTCTTATAATGATGCACAGTTTGTATAAATACTTTTGAGATTGAAATACGGGCTCTTTAGGGCCGTTTAGTGGTCAGCGAACTCAATCGCATGTTAAAAGCTGATGTTTTTTTTTGGGGCGGCTTTTTCATTTTTGCAAGCATGCATAATAAATTTTGTAAATATGCATTTCAAGTGACGGTGATAAAAAGTTTGTTTTTGCAAGATAAATATATGCCATCGTGACGATAAGATGTTTGGTTTTCTGTTAAACAAAAGATAAACAAATAATGATATGATTTTAATGAACCAAATGACAGTTTGCTGTTAAGTTTGAGTCATCAACTAATGTTGATAAATGAGATTAATGTTAGAACATTCTATGCACTTTACTTAAGTAATAATTATTTAATGTTCAAATGAAATTTAGATGTATTAGGGCAATTAAAAACACAAAAAAAAATTGAAAGCGAATATAGCAAGTTGTGAGGGTGATTTTAACAAAATCCTATTATTCATTTTTTTAAGCAACGATATGGGTTAAAGTTATCGATCGATTGCAATGCATCTCATCTCTGCGGAAGTCGTTTCGCACCAAACCGTATCTTCTTTGGATGTATTCGTTCCTGATAAACCTATGGATCGCTAAAAATAATCTTTCTGTCCCATTTCCAAATTCGAAATTTTATTATTACATGGATGTGCCACTTGCCATTGTGTGTATTTCATTGTGCTCATTCAAAAGGGAGTCCAGCTCACCGACAGTGCGCCTAGATTAAGGAGAATTGAGGTTACTGTAGCCGCATCGTGCATCCACACGATTGACTTCCTCACCGCCCATAAAGTAGAGGAAGTAGAAGTACCTTATGGTACACTTGGCCTTTAATTTTAAAGGTTGAATTAAAATGGTGATCATTTGCCGCTGTATTGTGCATTATTTCTGTTGCTTCGATCGAAGTCATTTGAAAGCAAGAATGAAATCTTCGAATGAACTTCAGAAACTAGTTTAAGTCACGATCCGTGCAGATGAGCAAGCGGTTTAATGTTTCGGGTGGCGTCTCAATTTCCGGTAGTTGTATTTTTGAATTTGAGCGCATGACCGTTGGAACATTCTTTGTCCATAGCACCAATCAGTACATGCGGATGAGCGGACTATTCGATATCTGGCTCATACTCGAATGCTCATACTCGAATGCGAGGGAAGAAACAGATGTAAATGCTCGATGTACTTGTAGGCGTTGTCGGTTAATTGTTCTGCGTGTGTGAACATCTGTCCGGCGCGCTTGTCTTTGCTGCAATTTTTGTTTTTGACTGCGGAAAGCTCGTGCCACTTGTGATTGAGAAGAACGCATTGGCTCTCTTATGACTCTTAGAAATTTATTTATTTCATGTAATTGTTGATCTGTTGTTGCTGCATTTATTTGACGGCCCAAATAGCCACCCCTACGTGTTTCAGGCATTATTTACTGTAAGGCTGCCTTTAAACGCTTCGACAAATGAGACATGATGATCTTATAGGCTTTTGACAAGCTATTAAAACTTAAAACATAACATAAAGTAGAACTACTAGACATCATGTCTCATGTATCAAACAGTGTAAAGGCAGCCTAACACTCACACACACAGATAGGCATTATTTAATTTTAGTAATTTACAAAATTTTCACAATAATAACTCACAGAGTGACACAGATAATATGAGATAAGCAGATTTTACTTAAAAGAGTGTTCTGCCGAGGAACGCCCAAACACTCTAGCGTTACGAAATATAGTTAAAAATCCTATTCCACACCAGCCAAATATATAGGAAAAAAAATTTCATTAAATTTGATCAAGCCGTTTCGGAAGAGTTTGCCCGGTACAAAGAACCTCGCATTAGTAGAATCTAATTCAGTATTTTTATCTTCCAATATACGCCTTTAGTTATTAATGAATTTTATGGGCAACTTGTCGTATCCAGCACAACCGAGATGCTAGCTTCGTTCTTCGTGAGAGAAAGAGAGAGAGTTCTGCTTTTAAATTATTCTTTGACAAAAGTTATATTTCTTTGAACTTCAGTGACACCATTGTAGCTGCTGCTTATTGGTGATTTCAAGTAGACGATATTCTTTACAATTTTTAAATGGTTCTGCTTACAAACTGGTTAAACCCTTAGTAGATTAAAGAAGTCACACTTAAAAAATCTCTGTTCTTTCTCCTTGCGGCATTTTGATAGAGCAAGATCGAACTTACTCAGCGGATATTCAAATAACTGGTCTGTGAACGGGTTTCCTTCTTGGTTCTAGGGTCTTTCATTTACAAACTATTTGCACGAATTTCTGTATACACACGTTTACTATGTATTGATAATGTAATACGGATTTTCTGCGCATTCTATTTCCAGCTTCTATCATCGTTCGTCTTGAGCTCTTGTCTTTCTGTCACTCAAGCTTCTCTATCATTCTCTTTAGTTAAGTTTAGTTTTATTTAGTTTAAGACTAACAATGTTTTGACTAACAAATATCGTCTCTATAAACCTAAATTACACTAGAAAAGTGGTTATACATACATTTTATAATTGATGAACTGGAGATTGGTATTATATGTTTTGTCTCTGAAGATGTTTCTTAAGTTAAGTTATACCTGCCTACCTAAGTTATATGGATTTTACAGAATTTGGTAGAGAGTTCCATTGGCGAGCAGCATGTATGAAGAACTGTTTCTCAGAACTAGCCAGTTTATGCCCAAATATTTATTAACACACTTACTTGAACCGACTTATCAGACTACTTACAAATATCAGCAGAAGGACAGGACATTAGATAGGTCATTAACATACCTACAGAACAATAACGGCCCCAGAACATATCCTTGGAGTACACCTCGCGTAATCGATAGAAAATCGGAGGTACGCAAACCTGCGACTACTGCCTGTTGTCTATTGCTTATCCAGCATTAAATTAACTTAGTTGCAGTGAACGAGAAGTTAAATAGCGCTTTAAGATTTCTGCACAGTACTTGTAGATTCACGGTGTTGAATGCTTTATAGTGACCATCGTCTCTTTCATACTTATCGATATACACATATGTACACTAGCTGAACTCGCCGCGTCTTTGTCCGCGACCAAGATTTCAAAGAAATTGTAAAAATTGTGTTGTTGTATCTTGTAGACAGTTTCGAGTTCACAGCTGGTAAAAATATAGATTCAAAATATCGTTTAGATTCCTAAGTTTTTTTTCCTTTGTTTCGTTGAACCAATAATTACAAACTAAAAATGAAAACAAATTGACCTCATGGCTCGACATGACTTTGTCCCCTCACCCACTCCCGCTTCCTGCGCTCTCCACTCTTTCTTAAAATTTCTAAATTTTCTTTCTTAGTGCGCGCCTACCTAAACGAAAGTCTATGCCAGGACCTCTAGGACCTAAGGAGTTTTGGCTGGTGGTTGATAATATGTCAGTATGGCACTCTGGCCAACAGAATTATGAGTATAGAATTTGTCGGCCTACAGGTCAAATTTGAATAACAATTGGTTAAAATATAATAAATGTGGTCGAACATATCTAAACTAACAATGACCTTTTCCTCTGGGTGTAAAAAGGCATTATATCTTTATCTTATTCATCATTTTATTTGTATTAAATCTCTGTAATCGTTTCCAATCCTTTGTTCTTCTTATAAATCATATGTATGTCCTTGTTGCAAATTCTGTCATTTGATCCACTTTCAAAACAAGCTACTCAAACATTCTCCTTTGAATAGGCTTCATTAAGTCTGGGCCCAAAGCTTTAACATCAAGTAAATAATTCCATTTGTCATTTTCAGGTCAATAATGAAATTCAACTTGAGAAACATCTGCTACTGATATAGTCTGAGTGTCTGTCTTTTGTTTAGTTTTGCTGTTTTGTTTAATATTGAAACAGTTGTTTTTTACGATTTTATGATTGGCGTTGTTTATTTTGAACAACTTTCTGTCAAAATAAAAAATTCAATGTCGCTTAATTAAGTTGGGTGAAATTCATAAATGTCATAAATACAGAACTTAACTATTGTGCTCTAGAAGGCTTTCACTTTCACCCAAAAATGTGCAAAACTTTTACTTTCATTGAGCAAAATTTGCTTAGTTCTCTGTTCAATTCGATTCTCATGCAAATTGCCCGAAAAAAAATAAAAATCTCTCAAGTGAATCATTTCGTTTGAAAAAAGGTTTTTTCGTGTGAACTCAACCCGTTTTGGGATTTGAACTTATTAATAAAAATGCAAATTTCCATGAATCTTAGTCACCAACATTTCGTACCTTTTTTTTTGTTTGTCTTGTCTCCAGATCTAATCGATGACCAGCAGCTATAAGCCACGCAACAGCGCCGAGGCTCTGGCCGAGCAGCTGAGTCTGCCCCGCAGGCCAACCACCCCCAGCTATAGACAAATTTCAGGCGCCATGGCCACTCTGCCACGCAATGAGACCCATAGTGTTCAGCGTTTGGGCAATGTTAATGACGCCACGGCCAGAACTTGCGTCTATATAGGCGGAGCCGGTGCTGCCACTTTGGATCGACGTCAGCCGCAACGCATGTCCTGGTTGAATATGCGTCGAGCCAAGGCTGATGCTGAAGTGGCTGCCATCACACCCTCACCACAGACCACAAGGAGTTGTATTTCCACAGTGTCCAGTGTGGTGGATAGCGGCGGTGGACGGACCACCGCCACCTCGGGTCGCATTAGTTCCAGTGGAATAATCACACTCAGCGGTAGTAATAATACATTGAGTGAAATACAGGGTGGCTTTCATGATCACGATATACACGATCTGCATGATGGCGTCTCCAAGAATTATTCGGTGACGGCTTCGGGCAATTCCACGCATAATATCACAACGGCCAGCAATGCCAAACTGCTGCCGCCCGCCGAGGATGAGGCCAATAAACAGGTGAGTGGGCAAGTTAAATGGGAAGTGGGATTTGATGAAAATTCTGTTTATTAGTGGGAGTAATGAAACACCCTTTTGCATTCAGATTTTGTAATTTTAATGTGCCGCTTTTGCTCTGTTCCCAACGAATGCATAATATAATAATATACTACAATCGATGGCCGTGTTCACCAGTACAAACGATTACTGTTGGATGTGATGGATGAATAACAGAACATTTTAATCTCTTATTTAACTTTGACGCATTCTTTTCTTAACTAAAAATTTTTATTAGAGCCTTCAGCATAAGTCAATCAATTTATTATTTATGCATGATGGTTGATGTAGGATTGCTTATGTTTGATGTATAATAATGAATACGGTCAATATTTCTATTGAGTTTGTCATCGCTGCTTTAATAACCAATTTTTTTCTGAAATTATATAAGGTATCCACCGTTAAATAGAAATTTTGTTTGGGAACAAAATTTTTCAATAAATTTTTTCAAACTTGATTTAGTTGAATGAAACATAGCAGAATTCCAGGCTGAAACGTGGTTCCGACGGAGTCCCCAATGCGTTAATTGGCGAACTCAAGGTTTAGTGGTCGTTTGAATGTGAATATGCAATACAGAAGTCCGCTGATGATAAGATGTGGTTAGCTTTGAAACAGCGATCGTTGTACGGACATACCAATTTCTATTCCAAACTGTTGTAATTAATCTCTGTTGATTTGTGTTGATTACATTGAACCACCGACAAGCCAGCCAAATGCAAGACTTTGAAAAAAAAAACAGGTCGCTAAAACCCATAAAAAAAAATAAAAGTTTAAATGAAAGTTTTAAAAATAAAACTTAATTTAGGTCAAAGTAACCACGCTTTTCTTATAAAGGTAAATTATGTTCTGCTTCTTACACAAATGGATGCCATGCATTTTACTTTTCTACCTCTGAAAGACCAACATATTTTAATTTATTAACTCTGCAAACTCAATAAATTATTGGAAGATTTGGTCTACTAGTTCGATGGGTTGTAAGAAATTTTTGGGAGAAGGTTATGGTTTGAACCTTGGTCCAATTTTAACAGAAATCTAATCATTTCTATCAAAGCATAAGTTCGAAAAGATTTTCCTTATTGGAAACACTCTGTCTAACTAGACCGATAGCCATATTTTGAGTACGGTTATATTATGGGAAATGTTTTTTAATTGCTTTTTTGTTTCCTAAACAGTTTTCGACAATTACAAAAACTTTGACCAAAATCGAAAAATCGATGTATGTTTTGGTTTTAGTCCCTGATCTTTATTTAACATTTATCAGACAAAATCCAGTTTTTCGTTTTAGTTGGAAAAGCCCAATCAATTGAGACTTCCATTGATAAGAAAGTTAGCACGATAGCTTAAAACTGTTTACATTGATGAAATGCCCAAATCTTTAGATAAAGTCGTTGTCTCACAATTAAATTTTTAAAATCATTAAAAGCTCTTAAAATGTCAATAATCGTTTCATAAGCGGATATAACTTGTGACATTTTCTGAAAGAGAACTCTTAAAACTTTACTTTAACCTCAAGTTAAGTTTTGTAGGCCATGATATATATTACCAATTTGTTTTTAAGTTTCTAGGTATCACACATTAAGAATTTCACAATAAAATCTTTCTATGTTCTGCAAGTATATATTACTTTTCTCCTACATTGTTTGTCATTTATTTCTGAATTATTGTTTTTTATCGAGGTATCGCGCGCTTATAAAATGTAAGTGTAAAGTAGTGTCCACAAGCAAACATGTCAAGAATCGAAACGCGAATAAAAATTGTTCATTCCTCTCTTCCATCCACAGACAAGATCACTGCATAATTTCTTAAGTTACCAGCTCCAATCTGTCAAGATGACGTCCTGCCAGAAACATTTTTCTCTTACATATATATACATGCATAGGCATTTTCAAGGCTTTTTTTTTCACTCCCATTTGGAGGAAGAGAGTTACTTAATCAAATGTGATGGCGCACGCAACAGCAACATGTGTAAATATTTACGTTTCCATCCAAACAAATTGGCCGTATAATAACAAATGTACAGAAAGGTGAGGAAGGTAAAGATTTAGGTTAGCTGCTTTGTCTCTTTCTCGTTCTCTCTCTTTACTTTATGCATATTAGCAAAAATGCGGCGGAAAATAACTTAAAATAACTTCTTTTCTCTCTGTTTTTTGATAATCTAATCTCAATAAACAATTTGGAAAATTTCGCGTCTCATATAAGAATTAATCAAATTCCGTGATATTTCTAAAAAATGAGCTCTAGCTCATTTTTAAATTTTCGAGTTTATTTTGGATCGATTGACCTTCACGTCCTATTTACCCGTCTACAATTGTCATCAACTCTTGGTAAAAATTAAAATCTTATATGAAAAAATGGCAAATTTCGCGGTCTTTTGGACCATTCGAATATATTTTTGGGTATTGTGCTATTCGTAGAGGAGACGAATTCAAAAAATCAGAGATTATAAACGTGATTTATAAATTCGCGTGGCTAACCCGACCATGTTTAATTTGTATAAATGATGGAGCTAACAATTAATCTTCTCAGTTCTATGAAGAAAATAATACATATTTATCGATACCTTATCATTTCTACAAAATTCGTCCGAATATAGAAAAATAGCAGGGAAGAAGTAAGGAAACTAACTTGCAATGTCCAAATCCTTACTTACAATTCTCCAAAGATTTTGTTTATTAGCATAAGTTCCTTTTCGTATGACAAATTTTTATATATCGCCAAGGGCTTCCGACCTATCTTTTGCATAGCTATGAGGGCCTGCTGTTCATTACTTTCGCTTTTTCAATGATGTCGACATATTTTTTTAAAACTCAATGGTATAGTAAGGCCATTCTTAAAGGCCTCAGAAACTAATGAAGGAAAAATATATTTTAGTTATAAAAATATTAATGTCAGAGTATCATCAATACATTTTATGTACGAATTTGCCGGCCCTAAAATCTGCAGCTCGGGGCGGCGTTTTTGTAAAATTCTTTGACTATTTTTGATTGTTTTTGTAGACTCTTTTATACAGTTTTAAATAATTGTTGTCTTGCACAATTCATTTTTTAACTCACATATCGACCTTTAGTTTCCTTAATTTCAGTAAGTTGAGTTCACTAATTAAATCCATAAATACTCCCAGACTGTACACTTAATTTTCGCAAAGTTCAAATTGTTATCGCATTTCTGATCTTTGCAAACGGTAGTTAATCTAGTTTCCACTCGTGTATGCCATTTATTTGCCATAATTTCATCAGCTAAATTGGCCATACCTGTTATTAATTTTGCTGTTTTTGTTTTCTTCTCAACTAATCTATAAACTTTATCTGCTTGCATGAGACACAAATATAAAAAGTTTAATGTTAACCTTTTTAAGGCTAATGAATATGAATAAGTCTAAACTTCTTAAGGTTTATCTGTTGACCGTAATGTTGTGAATGGCTTTGTCGTGCTGTTTGCTTTTGTGGTGATGATTCCGGTCATCATCAATTACTCACAAAGTGGCGTTGACACTTATTCTGTTGGTTCATAATGAATTCGTCGAGTACGTGCTGTCATGAAACTGCAAATTTTATCGATCGATTGTCTTAGATTGTCTACGTGCGATAGGGTTAAAATGCATTTGAGTTTCCGTTAAGGGGGACATACTTTTTGCAGCCACTGTGTGCGTTAAGTTTCGAGCCTTTTGTTTGTTTAACATACAAATCGGTTATGTTTGAATTGTGTGCGGTGGGAGGGTGCGGCAAAACAGCAACCTTGATGATCGTTGACAACCTTTTGTTTTGATTGCTGATCGTCTCCTTTTTATTTCTGAGGAATTTCTGTCTGTCCGCTGACAACAACCTCATAAACATGAACCAACTATCAAAAAACTAGTTTCGGCTTTAATTCAACGAGTTGTTTGTTTTTTGAATTTGGGTTAGTAAGGCAGGGCTGGCGGCATTAAAAACTTTGTGTGTGTTCCAATTGTGGCGTTAATTGCATTTTGCCTAATTTAGGTTCATGTTCTGTAGAGTGCAAAGTGCAAGAGCACAATGTGTCGAACTGTTGCTAATTGGTTTTAATTAGAAGCGTAAATGTGTGCAAATTGTATGGTTGTGGTAGGTAATATTCAAGTTCATTTGAGTTAATTTTAGTACAAGCATTTGTTTTTGCCTTTGAAATGCTTTTTGTTTTGTGACATTTCGAAATCGAAAACTGTTTAAGTACCAGCACAGCCCACAAGTATGCTATGGTTTTTAATCACTTTGAAAGTTTGCTATGACTTGCAAAAAAAGCATAGCCTAGCACGCAGGCGCATCAAGTTTTTTGCTTAAGTCTTTTGTTTTGTAAGCATTTAGAAATGGTTTCAATTTTAAATTTCCGTTTCCGAACTTATTAAATCTGTATGCCCTGTTAGCATGCGCTTTGAATTTGACTGCAATACATCAGCTATCAAAACTTTATAAGCAGAGTACTTTACCTCGCATTTAATTTAGATAATATAAACCCTGTTATTAAACAATGAAATAATGTGTACAATATGTACTTTTCTCCAACCGATATGGACATCTCAATCCGTTTTTCGGTAATGAATGAGCAGTTCGTCTCACATTACACTGAACTACTACACCAGACTGCCCGGGTCGTCCCCAGTTACCTGATCGTTTCCCAGTGTAATGCCCATACCTCCGAATAGCCGTCCGAGTAGTTGACTGAGCTCTCCCAAAAGTTGTCGCTCCTGTCATCTAGTAATCTGATTACCTCTTCTTTGTTGAGAAGCTACTTCTCAATTCTCATATGGCATCGTTTTCTTGGATGTTATATAAGGAGTATGAGACATGTTCCGTTCGATTATAGAGATTTGACGTCAGTTTTATTAAATCAAAGCAAACTCTTATGATCCAAGGAATCTTGTGCGCTGATAGAGACACATATTTATTGGATACTGTGTAGTCGAGATACTTATATATCCTCGAGGTGCTAGAGCAATGTCGGTGGATTTGTTCCCTTAGGGCCTTATGTTTGGGTGTATTGTGCGTTCCATTGCCAAGCCGTTCTTGTAGCACTTCGCCATTATAGTCAAAAAGGCCTACATAGCTCCTCCAGCCCAGAAGTCCCAAAAATGTTGCAAACCGATTTCAGAAGTTTGCCATTTATAGCCAAGATGCAGATCTCCCATCACCCAGGCCCATTTCTAGTGCTAATGCATAGCTCGGTGTGCAGATTGGTAAATGCAAGACCTTCTTAAGGAAAAAGGTTTGGAACCTGTCCACTTCTTCAAAGTGCCTTGAGATCCTTAGGAGAGACTGTGGGGGTAAATATAACTCCTAGGTACGAAATTTTTATGAGTTCTCCTTTAAATATCCACCGCTTCGTCGCTGCCAAGACCTTAATTTCGGATTAGATTTACCTTCATGCACCACATGGTGCAATACTCCTCCAGCCGATTAATCGTCTTCTGAAGTACGCTGATATTATTCGCTGTGACGACGATATCATCTGCATACACGACGATACCATCCAATACAAAGTCCTCCTTTTGAATACTCTGTGCAAATCATTTAAAAGACAGACGACAGATTAAAAAGTTTAAGCAATGGATTAGTGCTTTTAAATGAGAAAGTAAAGAGCTTTCGGAAATCGAGGGAGCAGTTATAGAGTTAGAAAAATAAATGTTATAAGGATAAGAAGCATTAGTAAAGCGCGTAGAGGAGTAAGTAGATTGAAAGAAGTCGGCGAACAGGTCAACGGCTGTGGAGTCATCGTTAGCCTTTTGGTCGCCCAGAAAAAAAGAGGAAGGTAAAGAAGAAGACCTACGTTTAGAGTTTACAAAGTTGTAGAATTGCTTAGGGTCCTCTGCGAATTGAATTTTGCATCGGACCAGATATTTCCTGTAGCACTCAGCATTAAAAAGTGTAAAGTTCGATTTTGCAATTGAGTATTTAGAAAAGTCAACCGCAGAACCAGTTCTTTTATACTTTTTAAAGCATCTAGACTTAATATTTTTCAAATTAGAAAGTCTAGGACAGAACCAAGGAGGATTAACTGACGCGGGAGAAGCAACGCTATTAGGAATACAAATATCTAAGAGAGAATTATAGATTCATAGAAAAAGGTAGAAGCTAAGTCTAAATCAACCGCATCGTACAAAGGAGTCCAGTCTGATCCTATATCCTCTATTTTTTCTCTGAGTGTAAGATATGGTGTTGGGGATCCGTGCTCCAACGGTTTCTTGACAGGAACTGCAATTTGTAGCAAAACATCTGTGGCTTGCTGATTGTAACCCAGCGTTGAGGCCTTTTCTTCGATTAAAGGGTCAAAAAGCAAGTTCTCCTAAGCAGGCTGATGTTGCCTTTCGTGGAGCCTTGCATTGAGAAATCCTGATGTCTCTCGTTGAGGGCTTCGTGGTGCCTTATATTGAGGTCTTCGTGGAGACTAGCATTGAAAATCCCTGATGCCTCTCGTTGAGGGCTTCGTGGTGCCTTACATTGAGGGCTTCGTGGAGCCTTGCATTGAGAAATCCTGATGTCTCTCGTTGAGGGCTTCGTGGTGCCTTATATTGAGGTCTTCGTGGAGCCTTGCATTGAGAAATCCTGATGTCTCTCGTTGAGGGCTTCGTGGTGCCTTATATTGAGGTCTTCGTGGAGACTAGCATTGAAAATCCCTGATGCCTCTCGTTGAGGGCTTCATGGTGCCTCGCGTTGAGGGCTTCGTGGAGCCTTGCATTGAGAAATCCTGATGTCTCTCGTTGAGGGCTTCGTGGTGCCTTATATTGAGGTCTTCGTGGAGACTAGCATTGAAAATCCCTGATGCCTCTCGTTGAGGGCTTCATGGTGCCTCGCGTTGAGGTCTTCGTGGAGCCTTGCATTGAGAAATCCTGATGTCTCTCGTTGAGGGCTTCGTGGTGCCTTATATTGAGGTCTTCGTGGAGACTAGCATTGAAAATCCCTGATGCCTCTCGTTGAGGGCTTCGTGGTGCCTCGCGTTGAGGGCTTCGTGGAGCCTTACATTGAGGTCTTCGTGGAGACTTGCATTGAGAATTCCTGATGCCTCTCGTTGAGGGCTTCGTGGTGCCTTACATTGAGGGCTTCGTGGAGCCTTGCATTGAGAATTCCTGATGCCTCTCGTTGAGGGCTTCGTGGTGCCTCGCGTTGAGGGCTTCGTGGTGCCTTGCATTGAGAAATCCTGATGTCTCTCGTTGAGGGCTTCGTGGTGCCTTATATTGAGGTCTTCGTGGAGACTTGCATTGAGAATTCCTAATGCGTCTCGTTGAGGGCTTCGTGGTGCCTTGCGTTGAGGACTTGGAGTTGCCTCTAGATGAGGACATTGATTGATATTGGTATGAGTGCTATGACTAAGCCCAAACCAATTAAAAAGTCATGTAGAAAGGTTGGCTGTTTTAACTACTTAATACTAATACTCCCTTTTAAGGCGGGCATATGTAAGAACGCTTTAGTAGACAGCTATTTTAGTTTTGCTACGCAGTGTTGCAGTTTCTGGAATTGAGCATCTGGCAATATACTGGACTGAGCAAGCACATAACTCTCAAACTTAATGCTTGGAGCGATCATCCGGCGAAATGCTGGCCGGAGTGAGCATATGTAAGTGAACGCTCAAAGTCATCGGTGGTCCAGTTGTCGCGTTTTTTTTCCTGTTTCTCAGTGACCTTTCGATCATTTTTCTGATACAATATTTAAGGACTTAAATTAAATTTTCTTTGTTGAAATATTAAACAACATTTTAGAGTTCAATTTCCCAACTATTCATAACAAACAAAAAAAATGGTCTTCACTCTCAATTAGACTGCATTAACATTCCAAGCACATTGGCTCTCTACTTACCATTATTTGTATGCTCATGGACTTACAAGTTTTTTTTTGGTGGATTGGCAATTTGCTTACCACAGTCAAGCCGCCGCCCCGTTAGTCATTGTTGCAAATGTGGCAGCCACCGTATACATACTGCCACAGTTACTTCATCTCTTATGTTTTTTTGTTTCCAATTCGCTGATTAACAAGTTCAACAAAGCCAAAAAAAAAAAACAAGAAACAAAATTGTGCAGCTACTTATGTACTTTCGGGGCAAATTTGGCACTCGCACATTTTGTGCGTTAAAAGAAATAAGCCAATTGCTGACGTCATCACTGATCGAGTATTGCATTCGGATAAAAACCGGCTCTTGCTCTGCTCTCTGCGGTTGTGGGTAGCAATATGATAATTGCCATGTTATTAGAATTGCATGGACGGACATGGGAGCCAAGTGAAAGTAAGCAAACTGACCACGAAGAATCCCCAGAAGACGATGACAATTGGCCAACTGAAACTCAAACTGGCCTGGCCTAGCTATACGCAACAATGCACTACCGGGTTTTGGGGTGTAACGTTCGGTAGCATTTGACTAGTTAACGATATCACAGCCGCACGGCTTCATGACTTCTCCTTTCACTTGCCAAGCTTTGAATGGGTAAGACAATAGTCCGGTCCCCATGGTCCAGTGCCTCTCAAGATGTGACTGTCAAAGAGATTGTCGCCCATTATTCATTTGTGGTTACATTTTCACACTCCAATTTCAATTCAATGCGTTGACGATTTTTGTGTGTTCATTATAGAAATTCAATTCTTTATTCTATGTAGAAAAATTATTTTCTATCGCAATTTTAATTGGCTGGGCCCACGCTTTTACTTTTGGTTTTTTTTTGGGGCCTCATTAGAAATGCCAGGCACAGATTGGGGTAACTGCCAAAGCCAAATTTCAAGCCATCAATAAAAACGCACATCAAATCGTCATACCATAAATTTCAATATTTCCGCTTACAAAAATAAAACCGCGTCATGTCGTAGCTAATATTTCCATTTTCCATTAACGCCCAACTCTGATTTACTTTTGCGCCAAGTGGCACACTGAGTGCTGTTAATTATGCTCCCCTTGCGCCAGTTTCGCTCGCATGCTTACATAATAATAATTATGAAATTATAAGACTTCTGATTCCTCTTTCGCTGCTTAGAACGTGTTAAAATGAAATTAAATTTAACTATGAGAAGCGAGAAGAGCGCACAAGAAAAGCAAAAATGAAAAGAAATACTAATAGACGGGTTTTCTCTTTGGTGGCCACCACTTCCTGCTGTTGAAGAATACAAGTTAATTATGTTAGGGGGGGTTCTGTGGCTTGAGAATCTGCCCCGAGGGCAGGGAACACATCTATAGGAACATTCAATTAGTTTGTTGTGTGGGCGCTACACAGTAAAATATACTTAGCAAAGCTAAGCAAATCAATTAACTTAAATTATTACTGAGTTCTTAAAATCGTGAATAACACTTAATTCTAAAGAATTTTGAGTTGTTTCTCATTATGTGATTCCTATTTTGAGTTTGCAGTTTGTATTCTGGATAAGTCTATTGTGTAATTTTTCTAGAGATAAACAGATTAAAAAATAACTAAGAAACTTGACTTAATTTTTAAAAGAAATAATTAAAACAAGGATAAAACCAGTTATTAGCCTAATATTCCTGCCTTGTTTCAGAAAATTATAAAATATACTCCGACGATAAATTGTAAATTATGAAAAAAAGATGTGAGTGTCGATAACACTCACGAGGCTTTGATGTGAAACATGATACTCAATTTAAGGGCTTAATTTTAAAACCAAAAATCCCCAATGGTTATAAATCATTTATGACAATCTATCAAAAAAAGAAAATAGGTTGTAGTAGAATTACCAACAACAAGATCACTGGCTTCTGTGTTCATCCTTCTTTTCTGCAATTGTGCGAAGTCACAGACAAGTTACTGTCAAGTCACGGTTAAGTCACTGCCAAGTTACTTTTAAGACACCGTCAAGTCACCTTTAAGTCACAGTCAATATACTGTTAAGTCACTGTTTAGTCACTGTTAGGTCATTGTTTAGTCACCTTTAAGTCATTGAGTAGTCACTGTTTAGTCACTATTAAGACACGTCAAGTCAAACACTGAGTCTTTAGTCACTGTGAAGACACTCTTTAGTAACTTTTAAGTCAATGTTTAGTCACTGTCAAGTCACCGTTAAGTCACTGCCAAATCACTGTTTAGTCACTTTCAAGTCATTGTTTAGTTACTGTTTTGTCACTGTCATATCACTGTCAAGTCACTGTTAGGTCGTTGTTTAGTCACCTTTAAGTAATTGAGTTGTCACTGATTAGTCAAATGATCATGATGATGATTAGCCGTTGGAGGAGCTGTATAGCCAATTTTTAACATGTCCGGAGAACGAGCTAGCTATTTAAGAAGCTTGATTTTCTGCTATCTGAAACACTTACGAATGATGCTTGACACGAGTATGTTCACATTTTCTTGTTATAAGATTGTATCCGGGACCGACTCTTGGTCCAAAAAGTCTACTAAGATCTCATCCAATTAGTTTAGGTAACCTTCTGAATTCATGCGACCTGTAATCTTGAAGAAAATGAAGACTAAGCCTACATTGATGACATCTAATAAATAAACCTGAAGAGATATTACGAAACGTACGAAATGTTTTGGGGGGAGATGTGGAAAAATGTGGTTCTCTAAGATGAGAAAAAGTTTAACTTGAATGGGCCAGATGGTTTTAGTTACTAAGGGCACGACATTAAAGCGTCTAAGTGCATTTCGACCTCCAAAAACAGTAGTGGCGGCTCTGTGATGTTTTGGGACGCTATTAGCTATCACAATCGGACCCCGATATGCAAGATTTTAGGTCACAGGATTACAGAGGGCTAATTAAATTTTTTGGAGCTAGAGCCGGACCCGGACACCAACTTTCAGCAAAATAATGCTCCGATTTTCATTTTACGGGCCAGTCGAGGTCGGTAAATTAAGAAGAATATCCAGCTTTTAGTGTGGCCTGCGAGTTTTCCGGACATGAATCCAATTGAAAACATGTGGGGTAACCTTACACGTCGTGTTTATGCTGACGGACGAAAGTTCAGCTCGACTGAAAAGCTCTGAAAGGCTTGGGAAAGGAATCGGCCAAAATACCGGACTCAGAGTTCGAAATCCTGCTTATCGCAATCCGGTTAGGTATTCTCAAGTTCATAAATAAGACTAGAGGTTAAATCCATAATTAATTGATTTTTTATTTATCCTTATTCTGCATACTTTATATATTTTTTTTAAGACTGGCTTTATTTAAATTTCTCAGTAAAAACTAAATTTTTTTAGCAGAAATCATGATTTTACTTTAACAAAAATATTTGATATTGTTAATTTACCTTAAATTAAGCACGTTTTAACAATTTCTGTCAAAAAAAATTTATAACATGCTCAAACAAGATATAAGTAACTTTAATTAAATTTCGATAATTCGGGATATCCCGCGTCTAAAGGACGAGCTGAAAGCATTAAAAAAATCACTCATAGCGTTGACACGATTTTAATTCAATTGTTATTTAAATTTTTGAAATTATTAACATTGTACGACAGGAGAAAGTCCTTCAAAACAATTCTTTCTAAAATCTCGATTCACTTTGCTCAAACCACTTTAAGTAAGAGATAAAATGATCGAAAACCAAGAGAAAAGCGAATCTAATCACAATTTTTTTTTTACATAAATTATCACTTTGATAGAAGCATTAAACAAAAATTTAAAACTAAATGTTTACAAATTACTGTTTCTTCTTAGTAATAACTTACATTGTAGTGTTTCATTTACTCGACGATTGTTGTGATTAGTTATGTTTTCGGTTAGTTCTAGTTGTTGGGATTTTAACATCCAGCTTAATTTTTAAGTGTAAGTGGATCCTTAAAAGTCTTCTACTATTACGGATTCCATGTATCCTGCGCCTCCTGAGGAAACGTCTGGCGAGGTTGTTTGAATGAGCAGCCACCTTTTCCAAGTACTTCGCTGCCAGATTGTTGATCCATACATATGTCTCACTTACACTTACTTACTTACTTTACGACTTTCTTACATTGGAATCTAGAAAAATAGTAAACACTTAAAATACTTATTAAAGAAACTCAAAACTCACAAAATATTGTCTACACCATAACTGAGATATGTTGCTCGTTTTGAATCAAGAAAATTTACCTGTCTCTTAACTCCCTCAGAAAGTATAAAAGATATTGCAGAGATTAAAAACGAATCGAATAACGGTTTAAGTTACGCTTATTGTTTGGTTTGATCGCTTATTTGCCGGTTATGTTTACATTACGGTTGTGGGATATGGATTGCGGTACGGGTAACGATTGCAGATGTCGTGCATTTTTGGATCTGCTAAACTTTCCAGTATCCGAACCAAATTGGCTGTATTATATCACTAATGTATAAGAACAGATGGGGAAGGTAAAGATTTTGGTTAGCTGCACTTTGTGTTTTTCTCGTTCCCTTTCATTTCTTTGTGCCCATTAGCAAAAGTCTATGTAGAATATTTATAGAACAGCCTTCGTCACGCCGATAAGGTTTAGTTTCTTTGAAGCCCTGTCTACATTTGGTTAACTAGCAAAGTAGCTTTGACTTTGCATGATGACGTTGAGAAGTACACAAAGCTCCGTCAAAATTGGAAAGAACCTCTTTAAAGCATTTGTTACCAAAAGAGGTTTTAGGCAGAGCGAAAAATTCTTCGGAGGATTTATGGATCTTCAAAAGATGGCGATGATTTCCGCATTCGAATGAACCGCGAACTGTATCATAAATCATAAACAAGGGCTGCGCTACATAAGTCATCCGGATGAAGCTCCAGCAAAAAAAGGCGTTCAAAGCGAAGGCGGCTGAATAGGCAGGAAAAGGCAAAAGGGGACGACCAGGTTCGCTTAGATATTTCCAGCATTGGTGTGAACAACTGGTGCCAGCTCGCACGAAGCATTAATAGCAGAGGACGAGACCGGTGTGATGTAAACATGGGCCCAATAAAGAAGATGAAGACTGGTAAAAAATAAATAGCTAACCAAACTGTTTGAGAGATATGACGCCCTATATCTGTGGTGCCCAAAATGCCAAAGCCTATGGGAGAGGAGCTCATAATTCTTCCGGCTTCACAGCTTCCGGCTTCAAATAGCACGCTCGGCGGCTTGCTCTCCCATGACGCGTGCTTTCAGCTTTATTTCTCTCACGAGGCATTTGTTCGTTTGCTTGTTGTATATGCCGTGTTTCTCTGCCCTAGATTGATACTCGATATTTAAGGAATTTATGGGCTATCAGTTTTCCGTAAAATTTCGAACAAAAATTACCGCTTTTTTATTTACTTATTTTAATAGAATGCGAAAAAAATTTAAAGTATTGAGACTCTGTTCTATGAAGTCTCTCAGTTTAATTGAAATTTATCTTAGACCCCTACTTTTTTTTTACCAGTGTACCAATGCTCAAGCGCAGACACTCAACACTCGGCACCTTTGTTTCGTTTCGTTTGGTTCGCTGACTTTTGCCAGCCACTGTTTTATATAGAAAGCCAAGCTTTGGAGCTGCGCCACCGGCTCTAGCTGGGCCGCCCCGTCAGTTCTGCATTAATGAGAGAGCAGTTAGGTACATCGCTGCTCGTCGAACGTCGCACGCTTCGTGTGGTCCCAGTACCCAGTACCCCGTGATTGTGAGTGTGTGAAAACTCTGAATCAAAAAAAAAATGAAAAGAAAAATTCAGCAGAGCCACGCTCGCACTGAGAGAGCTGAGATCTACTACCAAAACGTGTTTTGTGGGTCTCGTATTCGATTTTCCAATCAAATTCGTCTGCGCAGTCGCAGGTCGGCGCTGCTTCGGTGATGAGTGCAACGCGCAACAAAATGCACCAAATAAAACTCAAAGCGAAAATATGAATAAACTAAAAAAAAGTGTGAAATTGATCGCGTGCCTAATTCGGTGAAATAAATTGTAATTGAAGAATCCAGAAACAGAAACAGAACCAGAACTGCCATTGATATGCCTGCGCCCCATAAGCAAAATGCTGCTCAACGAATAAGCGGTTCAGGGTTACACCATGAAGGTGTTTTTCGCCAATATGTTTTGTTTTGTCCTACTAAGTGATAACTTGTTCCACATACAAATCAATATTTGATCACATAAAATAAATAAGCAATAAAAGCTAAATGCTAAATGTCGAGGTTCCTAAATTTGCATACCCCGGACAAAAGAAAAACCGCACGAAATTAAAATAAACTTTAAAGTGAAACCAAGGAGAAATAATAATAAATTTATATTAAATAAAGTTCCGCTAAAATAATTTAATTGAAATATAAAATAATAAAGAAAACACTGGCTTAGATTTGTGAGAAACATGTGGGATTCCAAAAAGTAGTTTGAAATAAAATAGTTGAAGATTTCCTTAAAATAATGTTAGTTCGCTTAGAATTTAATCTGCAATTTAATACACTTTAAAGAGAACTTGAGAATGGTAAAAATAAGGTCATGATAGTGGGTGGAAAATAAATCTTGGATCATTTGTTTGTTTCAAGTGTTTCTAAGCCAAGTAGTTTGCTTAGACCTGACACTGAAGATTGTTTCTAAATCCAGAATATAACAACATTTTAACATTGCGTGTGCCACTTGTTTGTCTGGCGCCAAGAATCCCTGACATCCCTTCAATTCAAGTTTGTTTTGGAAGTCAAACAGAAATGTAAGCACGTGCATTTTCAATGCTTATGATGCTTACGATGTGTCAAGTCATTGTTAGTCAATTATAAGTCAATAAGTTGAGTCTTGTTGAATTGCCAACTTCAAGAAAAAAGATTTTATAAAATTGAATAGGAAAATGACACCTTAAATCATTTTTTTTTGTCGACGAAAAAATGTTCTAAAAATAAAAAGTATATAAATTGTTATTGAGAGCTGATTCTGATAGCATTCTACAATTAGAAAAGCCCTACTAGCCTAAACTATTCCTTCTTTATCTTTTCTTTATCATCTTTTTTAAAAAGCCTACTGATGATAGAACCAAGAGGTTCTAGAAACTGTACGGTATGAGAAACAATTTTTTTTTATTATTGTAGAATTTATAATTTGTTTTGCAATAAGCATACATAAGTTCATAACCTCGAGCCGAAACTACTCACTTAGTACTTTGTGAACAACTTCGCCATCAAAACTATCATAAAGCATTGAAGCCTCATATATTAAGGCTTTGTAAAAGCTATAAAGACTCTTCATATTTTGCTTAACGGCTTTGAGAATGATTGATAGCCCTATATTTGGATTCGAACAAAAACCTTGGCTTTGAAAGCTGGTCCCTGAACCAACCTTATGCTTAACAACCGTTTCGAACCTTTAGATCGATTCTTCTTTACAATTGTGTTTGTTATATATCAGCTAAAATATATTTTTTGGCATCCGCACAAGCAAAAATCCATGCTTATCAGCGCCACCTAGGCGCACAAGCAGCTCTGAGTGCAACAAAATGCACTCAGTGAAAGCAACTGAGATTCGCTTGCCATAACAGAATACAGACAGTGTCGGAACGCTGCTTCACTCGAACCTCACAGATAATACCTTATTCACAGCTTCAAAAAACTTCTTAAGTTCAAAAGAAAATACATTAACTGAATGGTCACTCAATAGTCGCGACAAACAAGCTGCAGCTCAGCTTTCATTAGTAAAACCATTTAACTCATAGATTGTTATCGTTTCCAAGTACTTTTGGCGATACTTCACAAGCGTAATAAGTAGTGGTAGTCATTTTAGTCATTTATTTGTTTTGTTTTTAAAGCTGCGGGTATGGTGTGAACACATGCTGCAGGTTTTCGCGGCTTCGACAATGTGAAAAAACTATTAGAGTTGTTATTTTGCTGTTCTTTTGTTAAACTGCAACTAAACTGCAAGTTTGTACACACCGCTGGTCTATTCTTAATTTATGGGTAAACAATAGAACGAACCGCAGGCCTACAAACACAGTTCGTGTGGCGCCACATTTAAAAGTTGTTCTGTTGATCACATCCCTGAGAAAAAAATCTATCTAAAATCAAGATTATAATCTTAAATCAAAATAAGTTTGTGTCAGAATTCGACAGAGACAAGATAATTTTAACCCAGTCAACCAATCTCGAACTAAGATCGCTTATACTCGACTTTAAGATAAAACAATCTTATTTTTAAGATCACCATTTGAAACTACACTAAAATATAGTTTTAAAAAAAATGACTGTAAACTAGAGTAATTAATCAGACGATACTGGAACTTGAACTGAATTTTACCAAAAACTGTAGGATGGATGATAAGTTGGAAGATGATACATCTTGATCTTAGATTTCTAAGCTCATTTCAAATTTTTTTGAAATTGTTTTTAAAAGATTGCAAAATTCTCGAAAAGGAGGTATTCAATCTAGATTTTAGATTGATTTTTTTTTCAGTGTAGGTCTTGACCAACTTTTTAACTTGTTTGTTCTGTTACAAGAAATATCCATCAGAAGGATTTATTTTTAGTATTAGGAATTTCTTGACTCAACTGATCAGTAGTCGTCGATGGTTAAAAAATTTTGTCTATGTTACAAATGCTGTTTTTTTTTTAACAGTTAACGCCAATTAACACACTTGTTATTTATCTGGCAGTAATGAACAGCCTCAGCTTATGCCTGAAAACTTTTATCAGTGCCGAGTTCAGACGAAAAAAATCGGAATTATTCCAATTCTGAACTAATTTCAGTACTGTGTTTAGTACTATTCGTGGGATCTATGCCTAAATGAAGCGATGGTCATGCTGTTTAATGCTGCCTTCACACTGTTTAACACATGAGGCATGATGATAATCATGAAATTCTATGAATTTGAACATAACACATAATAGAACTGAAAAGCCTGCCATGACTTCAGTACCAGCCCTTCCTTATCAGAGCATATTCAGTTATGATTCAGGTCTAAGCCGTGCTAAAGCGAAAAAACTTGCCTTTTATGAAGATAGCGGAGAAGATTTCCTTAACAATTGATGCTGTCATAGAAAATAAATCATAAAAAGTTGAGAAAAGAACGAAGAATTTAGATGTGAAATTTTCTTTGGCAAAAATATGTGGTCATTTTTCCTGAGGAATGAGGTTCAACACACGAAGTAGAGTTAGACTCAGAGGGGTAGAAATTACTCTAGCAAACAACCTGCTACCATAAAAGAAATATAACAGAAATAAATTCAGAATGAGTAAAATACAATGGAAAATTGACAGAATATTGCCAGATTTCTCAGAACATATATGGCTACAATCAACTGGCACTAGCAACCTGCCAGTGTGTGTGCACGCAACCCAGCTCTATATCTCTATATAGCGGCTTACGGCCGCTTGGTGCCTTAAGAAATAAAGAAAATATTTGTGGAATAACCAGAAATAGACAGAGAAAACTGATTTTTGTATGTGTTTGTGTGTGTGCTCGTGGCTGTCTGATGCATATGAAATCAATCACCGACAAGAACCAAACCTTCGCTCAGAGAGAAAGAGCACAGAGAGCACATATGAAATTGCTAAGGTTATCCGTATAGCCAGAAGCTAAGCGGGATGGTAAAACGCATTGCTTTTCGCGGCATGCGCAATTGACTTGGGCATCCCTACTTTATAATAAGCTTAGTACTCAGATGAGATCGATTTCCAGACAGGGGAGTGGGGTGAGCGTAGGATCCAGTGATTTCCCTAAACTAGTGTTGGGTAGTTTATGAGTGAGTGGACAAAATTGAGTTGTTCTTTAAACTAAACATGTTAACATGTTCTTCTTTAATTGTTCATTTTTGTTCCGTGAGTCTTGATCAAGTCTTGTTCAGTTGTTCACTTGTCAGAACCACAGATTGTTCTTGATAAGATTCATATTCATATTCTTGTTCACTTGTTCAATTGTTTAGCTGTTCACTTTTTCACGAGTCGACTTGAATTGAAATTAAAGACATACTTATATACTGAACTTAATTCTTTATTATGTTTCTAACAAAGCAGGTACAAATTTTGTATCCTTATTCACTAGAAACAATCACTGCTTACATTAGTCCAGAGGACGTCAAGTGAGCAACCGAACAAAAAAAAGTGAATCACTGAAAAAGTGAGCAATTTGAGTAAGTTGAATCTAAGAAAAGAGCAAGTGGACATGTTCAGTGAAATGAAGAACCTTTACACTACCATCAACGCCAAAATACCATCTAACGTCCAACGGTCATACTGTTTTGTAAGCTGTGATATGGTTATATAAGTGTGTTATTTGGACGATATACGAAAAGCAGTAGTCTTAGGGCCGATTTCTATTTTCTCAGATAGCTGCTATGTGTCAGATAGTCAACGACCTTACACTGTTATTTGTTAGTTTATGTTTCAAATATCTCTATTTAGAAGATGTGAAATCGTCCCTAAATCTCATCGTTTTTCCGCTCATATCAATCGGTATTAAATTAGCTGTTACTGTCGGACAAATTAAGGACGACATGAGCAACTTTAGTTTGGCAGAGAAATTTTCCCAAGCATAAAGACTGGTCGAAATTTTTTGAAAGCATTCCGGCACCCTTTTAATACCCATGGAAATCGTATTAGCATATGTGAGAACTCCTCTCTGTGGAGTACTAAGCTATAGATCAGATTTCGAATTGGAAACAGACTCATTTAATTCTTTGCTTACATCTAAACCAGCGATGGTCTCTAGTTACCCACCGGGGGCTAAGACATTTCGCTATTTACACGTATACGAACCGAATGCATGCCGAAGCTGAGACCAAGAGAACAGAAAGCAGTCAATCGCTCACCAGAGCTCGAAGCGATTAGAACGGGGCAAATTCATGGCGATCAGATCAGCATTGGCCAACGAAAGCAAGGCAAAAAAGTGAGAGTGTATTGGTGTGCGAACAAAAAGCTTCAACTTACTTCGACCTGACAGTATTAAAGGCTGGCTAGTGATTTAAAGTCTTTTTGCTCTCTTTTCTTTAGCTTTGGCAAGCGTTCGGCTCCTATATGTGTAAAAAGCAAAATGTGTTCGCCCCCTGGGGGGATCCAATGACAGAAAATAATATGAATATTAAAAAAGGATGAGGAAACCTTAGAGTCTAATCTACTATCTATAAAAAACCAAACTTTAACCAATAAAATAAACAAAAGTGAAAATAATCGTCATATTTTGCGAGAGAAAACCTCGTTATATTGAATCACTCCGGACATTAACTCTAGGAAATCATCAATAAATCTCCGCCGTAAACACCATAATTCAAAACTTAATAATTTGCTCCTTTCAATCTAAGCCAGTGTTAACATATTTTATTAAAATAAATTTCCAACATCACAGCTCAAATCCCACTCTTTAGCTTATCTCCAAAATCCAACAACTTTTATCCATCATCCAATCAATAAAAACAACAACAACAACTACAAAAGAAGTCAACGTCAAATTATATGCAACATAAATCAAATGCAAGAAAATGACAAATTCTTTTGTACCCATAATAAACATTATCAAATCTGTCCCAAGATGGAGATACCCACAACGAAATATCTAGCCGATTATCTGTACGTAGTGCATGAAGATGTGCCGTTTCGATATTATCGCAAAGTAAGTGTGACTGAAGACTGAAATTGGAGCTGGTTTAGTGTTAAGTTGATCGTTTGGTAACATGAATATAGAAAATGATCAGGCATGATATGTGATATATATACATCTATGTGTGTGTGTGTGCTCGCCCATCGCTCACGCTCATAAACTTCAAACGGCGTTTGGCTTTGGGCTTTTGTTTACATTTTCACTGCGGTGCACCGCGTTTGGTGCGGTTTGCGCTTTATTAACTGCGTTTACCTGGGCGTCACAGAGTCGTTGTTGTTGCTGCTGCCTGCTTGCCCGTTCATCTAACTGAGCATTACTGTTTGCGCTCTCTTGAATGAATTTCACTTAAAAGCGTTCCAGTGGCAAGCGATTTATTTTTATTTTCTTTTGCCTTTTTTTTTGCGCGCTTTTAATGGGCTTATGCTGTACATTTGGCCAACGACTTGTTAGAGCCATGAACACAATTTGGCCTCTCCTTTTTGGCCCTCATAATGAGCACTTTCTTTTGTTTGCCCCTCTTTGTGTGAGATAAATAAACATCAGAACCAGAGTAGAGTCTTCAGACATGATGATGAATCGTAAGACAAAAATAAACACTGAAAGTAAAATTGTGTAATTAATGAACACAAAAAAAATGCGAAATCAAAAACAAACAAAAAAAAATTACACAAGTTGAAAGCGGAAGTACCGGAAATGGCCGTGTATCTGTGTCTGCGTGTGTGTTGTAGGTGTTTTTGTGATGTTTCTGTTTGTTTTTGCTGCACAGCCAGCGGATGCGGCAAACACACTAAACTCAAGTGAGTTGCAAATATTATGATAACACCAAATGTCAAAGAAAAATTACTTTTACCTGAGCTCAGTGGGAAATGCAAGAGCATTGGATTTTCTTCAAAAAAGCCGCTGATTCGTCTGACGAAGTAACTTGGCTTAGAAGCAGAATCATTGACTCAAACCAAACGGAAATTGGTGTTTGGTGACACTTTAATTTTTAAATCTATAAATCCACACAAAGAGATCAAAATAAAGTATTAAGAGTATCAAATTCTTAGCACAGAAAAAAATCTGAGATATCCAGGCTAAAATTAATCTCAAACTATGTCAGAAGTTGGTCAAGCCTGAATTTTTTCAAACCCAGTAGGATCAGGATTGATTTGATCCCGGAATTCTTGTCTTGATTCCGACTTCAACTCACACAAAAATGGTTTTATCTTGTTATTTGAGCTCGATTGGATCCCACAGTCAGTTACCATCTAGAAGGTCTGATATTGATTTAGGCTCGATTTTCTCTTCAAGACTAAGATGTGTTTTCCATCAAAAATTACTGATATTGACTTTAGCTCGATGTTTAAACTCATTTTGTCCCAAAAAAAAGCATCTCACAAGAACTTAAGGCTACTTTTTCAACGACCTTTTTAATTATCAAACCAGCAATGGAGGAATTAATAAGGTGAAGCTTTCAGCCACTGCTGAGGGCCAGTTGATGTATGCCTGTGTGATGGAAAAAACGGCCGTACGCTTCTAGCATTCACAACGCACTGGCCCTTTGGCCCAACAAACAGAAAGAGCGCTGTCTCAGTCAGCTTCATCTTATTAATTCCACCAAGTATACAACTGTATAAACAAGACACAAAAAAACATTACAATTAAGGCAGATCGCTATTGAAGTCTCTTCTCTTCTTCTCTCTCTCAGTTTCGAACTTGCTCTAGCTTACCTTTCGCTCTTTCACTTTGATAGTATGAATTCCATACTTACTTCAATCTCGACTCAGGATCATGTGATTTTCTAGCTGGATCCGTACTTGAAATGAGCATTTTCGGACTTTTCAGCCTTTTAGGATTTTTCCAATCCTTTCGTACATAATTCCAGTAGAAGTACGGCTAGTACTTAAAATTTAAACTGGAAGGTCGAGATTAATTTTTTTAACTTAATTTAGGTCGCCTTACTTTTCTGCTCCAACCAACAAAACTAATAAACGATGTGTAAATTTAGTTTATGAATGGCAGCACAGGGTATCAAATGAAGGGGTCAACTAAAGCCCATCCAAAGAAATAATGGGACCCCCGAGCGAACCCCTTTATGATGATAAACCTTATTGAAAATTGAACTATTATCTCAATGCTAAGTCAATGTTAAGACACTGTTTAGTCACTGTTAACCCCTCTTCACACCATCGCACCCTACAACTCCACACACCCACAAACACACAACCCACTTGTTCCTATGGAACATGGTAAAGTGGTTCCTAAGCAAATACAAATACAAGGCGTGGCTAAAAGAATCTGTCGGAAAGACAAAATTTTTCTTGGTTAATACCCCAGTCGAACTTTCAGCTTCCTGTCTTCCACCGACTAGATACTCACATTATAACCAATTCTGGAGAAGACCTTAAGAAACCCATAAGTCCTGTCCTTGATAAGGTAAAAGTTGTTTGAAGTACACTTTGGTACAATTCACATAGTTTCGTTGAGAAGCATACAAAGCTTCAGCAAACGTTCATCGGTTAAGATATTAATATATAGGAATACAGAAAAAGACGAACACAATACGAAAGTTATTTTGGGTCCACTGAACTAAATAGTACCTAACCGCTGATTCGTGCTCGTAAACCGAGCTAGTGAACTTGAAAGAAACTGAAAATCGAAGCGAAATCATCAAATGAAAATATTTAAGCTGAAATAACACTTGTCATATCGCTCACTTAAATAGTCGGTTGTACAAATTCTCTATAAACAAATTTTTATCAAAAAGAACTGTCCTTTTTTTATCAAAGAAGGCTACACTTCCTAAACATGAAGTGTTATTTGCGTTACCTTAAACGAACTCCAAATATTTTAATAAGAATTTCTAAAACAAAGACAAAATTTAAAGAAAAAAAAAAAAAATTAGTTGGAATAAATAAGGAAACAAGAATTAGGAAATCAAAACAAGAAAAACACTCATAGTACTAAAATTTTGAATGATCTAGTTCAGTGTCCGGCACCGTTCAATGTTCTGTGTATAAAAGTAGTGACGTCCATCCTCTCTAGTAGCGGCGTCGATACACAAACACTATACGAGCGTACACTGCTCTCTTTTGCACTAACAAACATGTGCTAACTGAGAGCGCTCTCGCGTGTCTAAACGCACACATGCAAAGGCAAAATAAGCATGTGCGTTGTGCCGGACACTGATCTAGTTTATTAATATAAATAAATCTTAGCTTTAATTTTCAATTGCCGCGGTTTCATTTCCCAGATCCAATGCACTTAATGTAGGCTAAGATAATGTATGACCGTATTGAAACCAAACAAGGATTTGTTGCATTCTGCGACAAGGTGGCCCACAATATTTATATATGGACTATTCCACTTCCAAAATTCCTAATATATTCTTAAAAAAAGGTACGACAAAATTTAATGTTTTGACTGGTTCCTTTTTAAGAATGTTCTGAAACATAGCAACAAACCAAAATATTGAACCTTATTAGGAAAAGTGCAAAGTCCTAAAAAACGCTCGATTTTTAATAACAATTTTTTTACTTAGGATTTTTAAAATTTTTGTACAATAGTTAAGACAGGACTTAGAGGGTATCATTAAACTATCCAAATGCTTGCAAAGCCCATAAGGTAGCCCCTTCGATTTCGACCCAAGAAGTTTATGTGTATACTTAATCAACCTGACCAGATGAGTTTATATAACCAAGTCCATCTGTTCTTCCGGTAACACGTCTATAAAACACGCAGTCATTTCACCCAACACAACAATTCAACAATCCGTCATAAAAATTCAACATAAAACAAAGTATTCAACACATTTCAACACACGTCAATTCAACACTAAACTAAATAATAAATTTATTATTAAATTTTAATTTTGTTTGAATTGAATTGATGAAGTGTTAAATTGTTGTGTTGGGTGAAATGACTTATAGACTTATAGTGTGATGATTTTTTTTTGTGAAGACTTTGTTTGACGTTCTGTGTTGAATAGACGTGGAACCGTTCTTCCGCCTGTTTCTATGCTATCTCCTCAATTAGTTTTAAAGCTAATCCTTAAATTAGGGATTGTTAAAAAAGCGAATGCCGAAATGTTAGAGTGTGTTGCAGTGCGAACATAAATTGACGAAAACCAGCTCTTAACTGTTTTATCAACCGCTGGCCAGCTACTGAAAAACTGATTGCACTCTTGACACAAGCCTCGGCATGCGTTAGGCTCTTGTCCGTCAGAATAAGGAAATGTGTTCGGGGCCTGCGGGCCAGGAGTGGCTTTCGCTGCTTCAAATATTGTCATAGAAACTATAGGAACTATTTGGCACTGACGAAGTTAGACTTAGCGTTTTTTTTGTGGTAACACGAGCTGATAAATTCTCTAATAAATAAACAAATTTTATAACAATTTGTGGTATCGATTTTTTCATTTCTAAAATATTCTGAAAAAAAAAAAAACAGAATGTGTGCGTAACTATTAATATTAATGGATCAAATGGGTATGAGTGAACAGCAGCTACTTTAAGTAACCTTACTCAGCTTTGCACTTACTTGACTCCTTTCTTTGCTTAATAAAATTTTATTGGATAACCCAAAGCAATGGACTCCAAATTGGGCGATTAATAAATTATTATACTTTTATGTTTTTCGTTTAATTAATGCTCCTGTATTTCTCCTTTCTTTTTTTTTGCAGACAAAATGTTCCGTTTTTCGTGGTCTTGTGCTCTGCATTTGCCTGAATGTCAGTTATGCGAATGTTGTGCGCTTTCCCCGCGAATTGGATAGCTATGGGTCGGCCTATTTGATACCCTATGTGGTGTTGCTGTTTCTAGTCGGCCTGCCCATGATTCTGCTGGAGATATCGGTGGGTCAGTTCCTGGGCCAGGGTGCGGCGCACACTTGGCGGGCATCGCCCATATTCAAAGGTAAGCAACAGGTGGCCATTGCATACTTTTGGGGGTGACGAAGGCAAGCAACAGGTTTGTGGGTGGGGCTAGAACAAAATCAACCCTCGTCTAGATGCAAAAGCTTGTTGCATTTTAACCACCCTTGCAGGACTTACAGCTTTTGCTTGCAAAAAAGCTTTGCATTTCCTGCTGCACTTGTAATTCACAATTCGCTATTCGGCGAATCGTTGTTTAAATACCAGTTAGCCAGGTCCTTTGGTTGGGGCGGTCGTGCATTTCGCAGCAATGACGGTTGGACACATCCCGTCTATCCCACACACTCTCTCAAAATTGTGTCCGTTGGTAGCCGAAGTTACGATTGCAAACTTTCGTCATCTCTCTCTCTGAAGCAAAAACAAAGCAGGCGCAGATGCTATAAACGCAAATGCAATTGCACAAAAGCACAAGAGCAAAACTATATAAAATATATAAAAAAAAACAACAACAAAAGTCTAAACATGAAATCACGAAACGTAAAGCTAACAAAAAGTCAAAAAGCAACAACAAATATCAGACCAAAAGTATATCAATGCAAACAAAAAAACTAAAAAACACATAAAATACACTAAAAAAAGAACTAACTTAAATGTGACCTAGTAGATAATGATCATCATCGTGTTATCAGGACAACAAAAAAACTCTGAAAAAATCTAACAAAAAAAAAACACTAAAAACCGCAAAAATGCATTGGTGTGTGTGTCCCGTTCGTGAAAATCGCTGGCGCGCCTAATCCCGCGCCCCCGAGCGGCGGCAGAACAGCGAACACTTTGATGGAATCCTCCGCAAACAAAGAAGACAACACAAACGGAGCTCGCTCTCCTGCCGATGGGCTTCAAGCTGCGGGTGGTCCCGGTGCTGGCGCGTCCACAAAAAATAACCATAGAGACGTTTAAGGCAAATTCTAAATGAACAAAAGTATAAACCCAAAATCAATTGTAACGAGAAACAAACGATTCAAAAAGAAAACTACGAGCAATATGAGCAACAACTAATAATGGCCAAAAGCAAAAAATGAAACTGCAAATTACGACACAACACCTTCGAAAAAGACCTCAGTAAATAATACACGTAAATGCGCTTGGTGGCTGCAAAAGGAATGTCCGCGTTGTATCGCCCCTTTTTTACCAAAAACAAAAAAATTATTTTAATATACTGTAATTGACCGGAAATAGAAAGAAACGAATTGTAAAATATTTTACATGTTCAAATTTTTTAAAAAAATTTTAAGTTCAAATTCTGATTCAATTATAAGTAATTCAGAGAATTTTAGAAAGAAAATTGGAAAATTTTTTTAAATAACCCAAAGTTTATTAGCCAAATGTTGCAAATTTAATTTAATCTTAGTGGATTTTATAATCCACCACAAAAAACTAGTTTGCTTACTTACCTTACTGGGAATTATACTCAACAGTTTCGTAACTCAACACGGGACGGACCGAATCATAGCAAAGAATGTAAACACCTGGCACGTGGTCAAGTGTTCGCTTACGACGTCTAAGTCGTGTGTTCCAATCCCCGTAGAACCTTTTTTTTAATGTTTTTTCATTATTATTTGAGGTGTTTTTAGCCTTATCTACATTTTATACAATGCACAATGGTCCTTAAAATAAAATTAGGCATTAAATTAGGATTTTTAAATTTGAAAATGCTTTATTTTGTTGTTAATATTCCTTAATATTTAAAAAATACCAACAACTATTCCTTAATATTTTTTACAGATGTTTACCGATTTCGATTTAAAAATTCAAATATTTTTGCTCTTTGTATTTAAACTACTAAACCGGTTTAAAAACAATATTAGACATAGAGGAAAATATCTGTTCAGAAAACAAATTGCCTTTAACTTAAAATATGAACAAAACTCTTGAGAACAAATATTTCTAATGTTTCTGGAATGAGTAAAATTATTCTCAGAAAGATATATATATGAGGGCGAGAGGGCGAGTGAGAGCGAGTTGGCTCTATTTTTTATCTCCCTTTTGTCAGATCTCTAGATGTGAATCTGCAAAAAAACACAACGGCTCAATGTGCTGGCGCGTCGTTCCATACGTTAAGTGCATAAGCTACCTGGTTCAATCAAACTTTTTTCCCAGTTGAGCGTAAAACGTTCTTTAAAGCGAAACACTATTAACTCAAATCAAGTTTTTAATAATTAAAATGGTACAATATTAACTCAATTAGAGATTTTGCGTTCTGAAAAATTACTTCTTGAAGTGAGAATATTGTACTACAAATGAGAACAACCGCTCATGCACTGTTTTTGGTAACGTTTGTGTTTCCTCTGTTTACGCGATTATTTTGCATGTTTTCCCAAAGCTAATATTTGGAAATTAATAATTGTGAAAATCTAAAAATTCTATTTTATTTTTAAATGGGCGCAACAGAGCCTAAAAGTTTCGAAAAAAAATTACTCATACGACACGGTAATTGAATGAAACTGTATATCAATTGCTCTTATCTTTTGAAAATACACGTAATATTAGAAGACTTTAATTACACAGTGTTAGAAAAAAAAATCTGCACATTACTTTTCACGGGACCCAGTATATATTGTTAGGCTAGTCGAGTATAGCACTTCCTCCATACTTGGTTTTCTCCAAACACCCTCAAAATCTGAAGTTATGGCCCAAAAACAGCTTTTTGCTATTTTACCGCAATTAAATAGATATAACTCGCGAATGGACTGTCCGATTGTTCATATCCTTATCAATTCCGATAGTGACGAGAGTCCACAAATAAGGCCCAATGATAACTGGCTAACCACGATTGTAGAGAAGAGGACCACGCCAAGTAAAATTGAGAGAAAAGTGACATCAGCTTGCTCTTAAGTAGCGATGGGTAATGCATAGCCCGCTTGGGCCGCGATGCCGGACCCGTTGTTCTGTCTAAAAACTCAACGGATAATACATTGCCTCCTTTTGAGGCAAGAACCGCACAAGCTGCCGTCGCAGAAACTGTAATTTGCTCGCTTCGAAGTGAGTTAAAACTAAGTCCACGCGTGTCGACGTCAGCCCACATAAGCAGTCAGCGCAGAAAGTGCAGTGTGGGCGACTGTCACTCGCTTATATGGGTTGCTTTTTACTGTTTCTACAAAATAGCGCAATTAGGCTCATTAGTTTACATAAATAGAAAGCGTTTATCTTGGACAGAAATCGTGAAACATGAAAGTTTACATATATTTGCATTTTAAGTATTTAAAAAGATTGTTTGAATTTGGCAGCAATCTAAACTGATTTTACTCTTAGGGGCAATTATGTTAAAACTAAATATGTTAGAACACTGAAAAAAAAATACTAGATGGTCGATGTGTAATCAGAAAATCGCGCATAACTTCGTCTAACGGTATCCAAATTCATTGGGACAACATTCGACGGAGAATTTATTGGGCTTTTATTACAAACGTTAAGAAAATATCGCATAAAATAAAATAGTTAAACCAGTGATGGCCAAAGTACAAATTTCTCAAAAACTGTTGAAAATGTCTAATCTGTAAGTCGCATTTCTCAGCCATCGCGTTAAATTAGTCTAACCATTGATTATAATGTATTAGATTCCTCTGGTCACTATCGAAATTGATAAGGATATGAACAATCAGACGGTCCATTCGCGAGTTATATCTATTTAATTGCGGTAATATAGCATAAAGCGGTTTTTGGGCTATAACTTCAGATTTTGGGGGTTTTTGGAGTAAACCAAGTATGGAGGAAATGCTATACTCGACCTGCTCTACAGCGTAGGTTAGGTCATTTCGAAAGTATCTTTTCGCTGTAACACTGTGTTATATTTCATTCGCATAATTTCTTAATAAAATCAACGCTGATTATAATAATTATTTATAAATGAAAAAAATATATGATAATATGCAACACTGCTTATTAGCTTTACACAAAAACTTTATAGACTATTTGCTTCCGGTAGAGACTATTTCAGGCAGCTAAAGCGTTTAAGTCAGTTTGCCCGAGCGCTTGTGTGTGTGTTTGTATATGTGTCTCAATTTTATAGGGTATTTCGGAGTCAGGCCACTCGACTGCAACTGTTTTGTGGGCAACCTGGATTGATTTTTGATATTTCTATATAAACATTGTAAAGCGCTCTTTCTTATCTTTCAAATTGATGTTGCCAAACAGTTTTTAACAAAATTTTCATATTCACATTTTTTTAAAATTATATATCCTCTCTTAAAGAAATCGTAGAATTGTTTGGGATTGCTTAGTTTAAAGCAGTGGTGCCCAAACACACACTATCAATCTTTGCGATTGTGTGTGTAGCAGCGAAACACGAAGTAAACGTCATTATGTCAAATAAGCAAACACTCAAATGTGTGTGCGTGCTATTTATAGAGCACAAGTATGTTCTCTCTCTATGCGTGTGTCGGCTGCGACGCTGGCAGAATTATGACTTTCTATCACACGGGATAGGGCAAATGACATTTGGGCACCACTGGTTTAAAGCTAAGCTACACAAAGTTAGGAAGATTTCATGGTAAGCCGAAAAACATGGCTAAAAAAACTCTAAATTGGGTACATTATTAGACCTCTGCAAGCTGGGAATAAGAAATTTTGACAAATTGTTTGGAATTTGTTTGATACATCGATTTCATGGAAAGTCTTTAACTTCAACTTAATAGGCTTAAAACAAGCCATTTTAGCAACTTAAATTTTAAGCTCATAATAATTCATAAAATGGATTAAAGAATTGTTTAGAATAATTTATTTCAGTTTGATACTTTGTTTTCTTCTTAAAACAACACCCAATAATGGTAACAATAGCAATTTTAACATGATGCAACATTTTTTATTGTTATTCCCAAGTCATTGACTTTCAGAGAAAAAAGGTGACACAAATTGCACTTAATTCTTACCTTTTGAAGACTCAAATGGGTTGTAAGCTGTGTAAAGTTTGATGGCTTTATTATAACCTATTTCACATTTTTGAAATTTCCTGCTTACAGGTGCCTGCATCATCAGTCGCTTTGCCTCGTGGGTGTCGGCCATTTGGATATCTTTACAGGCGGTTTTGGCTTTGGCCTACATTGGGATGTTAGCGTCGAATGAGCTGCCCTTTCGTGAATGCGTGGGTAATCTGAAGCTGAATATAGTAAGTGGAAGTAAGTGGAGATGAGGGAGATGATGTTTACTTACACAGCTTTACGCTTTTCATAGAATGGTTACTCAGTGACGGGGCAAATTGGACAGGAGTGCCTGCAGCAGACGTTTTTGAATCCCTTTTGGAGAAATCCTTTGTACTTTGGATTGTTGGCTGCCGGGTTAATAGGACTGTGGATAGTGGTCATGCTGTGGTGAGTTAAGGAAATAAATAAAATGGAATAATTAATTTGATGTATTTTTTTTTTAAATTTTAGCACCCACAATGGCAAGGTGTTAAGACGCAGCCTGTTTGTCTATGGCCTGACGGGGCTGGTAATGTTGTGTGCCCTCACTGGCTGGGAGGTGCGCAACTCCTTTTCGCGTCACTATTTCCCGGAGCTGTGGGGCTTTAATCCGCGTTTACTAAAGGAGAGTAATATATGGTTTAATGCCTTGATGCAGGTTTTATACTCAGTTAATTGTGGATTTGGAGCCTTGCCCATCATGACGGGAAAATTTCTGTACAAGGGTGATGCAGTGAGGACTTCGGTGGTGTATCTATGCTTCAATCTGCTGATCAATGCCATTGCGGTTACCTTGTTTATGGTACAATTTGATCTCTCGCCAAATGGTAATCAATTGATGGGTGAACTGAAACCCTTGACGGCCATTTATGATCGGGCTCTGAAAGGGGCTTCCCAAGGAGAGACTGAGCTGGTACAACATTTAGTTCCTGCCTTGATTTATAGCTTGATTATATTATCAGCTTTGGTGTCCATAACGGTGGCGGTTTATACCTCCACACGCTTGGTACCCAGACGTCCCAATTATGTGGTCAGTCTGGTGGCTTTGGTGGTGTCGGTAATGTCCTTTGCTGCACCCAAGTTTATGATAGCCAGAGTTTTGGACTCCAGACTGGTGGGAACCATGGTGATTACAGCCTTGGTATTTGAACTGATTGCCATTACCTGGATCTATGGAGCCAAGAATATTTACACCGATTTGGAATTCTCCATAGGACGTCCCATATTTAAAGGATGGATGTGGCTGTGGGTCAGTTGTCCGGCCATATTGACAGGGATTCTGGTGTGGTGGTGTGCGGATGATGATCAGTATGATCTGATGGCTGAGTATTTGCCACGCTGGGCTCCAATACTCTTTGTCTTGGCTGTTATTTTGATCATAGCCTGTGTGCAGATTTTCCGCCAGGTGGAGTACAACTTTTTTGGCATGATTTGTGAGGCCTCCAAGCCGGCTAAGGAATGGGGTCCAGCTGATCCCTTGGCCCGCCATTCCTGGAAGCAATGGCGTTCGGTGTGTCAGGACACAGGACGTCGTGATTTTACCTTACGTCGACGTGGCACCCGAGACTACACACACTCCATCAAGAAGGGCCAATACTCCAGTGCAGGACAGAAATATGTCACCGCCAATGGAGGACAAACTCAGCTGCATCATCATCAGCAGACTCACTGGAAATCCTCCACCCCCGGCAACAGTTCACCCAACTACAGTGGCTCCATGTTTGGTGACTCCGCCATAGAGGAGGACATTAGCGTAGACAAGTTTCCAGCACAGCAGCCGTATGTTCCCTTCCAAGCCATGAGATATTCCCAGCGTCAACGTCAAACCGCCCAGCCTCAAACTCAAACCCGCCTGCCTCCACCAAACCCCACGCACCTAGAAAAGCATCGCGAGGTGGTCTACATACGGCGACTCTCAGATGGTGGCAGCGGCAATCATGCCACTCGCATTGAAATTTCCCCCTCCCAAGAGTCCATTAGCTATGGCCCTGGCAAATCCACAGCCATGTCACGCAATCCCTTGGGTCGCTCCACCGGCTGCCTGTCCAACCCCGCTGCCCCACCTCCTCCGCCCAGCGTGCACATCAAACGCTCTGCCAGCTCCGTGGTCAATGTCAATTCCCACAAATTGCCGCCACCCACCTCGGCCTCATCGGGGGATCACATCTGTTGGCGCAAGTTCAATGTCACTCCCGAGGAGTACTCCACGGAGCTGTGATTCCCTATAAGACTTGCTGTAGCCAAAACAGAAAACATTACATTTATTTCTAAGCTAAGTGTATGTTCTAGTTTCGATAACTGTACATAGAAAGTGAGGGAAAGTAGCCTTAAGTCGAGCGAGATAAAATTCTGTTGTCATTCTCATTATCTGGAAAACCACAATTTAGTCTTACCTTAACCTAAGGACTTATAGTTAGATACATACATATATGTTGGTATGACTGTATCCGAGTGCCTGCGAATTTTCTTAAGAGAAACTTTAGTTTTTAGTCTGACAATTGTCCTAAGAATCCTGTGTGACGTGGCAGGAAGAAGCTGCGTTACCCAAACTGTAAAGTTAATGAAAACACAACGATTACGAAAATGATCTTATGTAATAAATAGTACGATTAGTAAATTATATATAAATATTATAATGTGTTTTTTTAAGGGGGACGTGTAATAGATTTCCATCGAAAAACGAAGACTTCTGTATTCAAAGACTCTGCCCAAACAAAGATAGTTTCTGTAAAAAGATAAACACAAAATAGCCTGTTTAAGACCGAACACTTTCTTGCTAAGGATTCTACTACTTTATCTTCCTTAAACTATTTAGTATTCAAAAAGATTTATTTAGGGCCAATTTTTCTTCTTCCAGCAGTTATCTGGATCTTAGTGTCAGATAAACTTTTAATATACTCTGTTATTTGTTAATTTATGTGACAGATAGATCTATGTGGAAGATGTGAAATCAGACCTTAGTGTTTTAAACCCACGAACCTTTTTGGTGGCAGATTCTTGGAGGGGGATAAGATGGTCGGTGAACCTAGGCCACTTTGATGTTTCCCTTAATTGTCTCAGATGTCCCTGCTCGGGCGCCACTTGTAAGTAAGCTCGGCCGGGTTATTTATCTCAGTCAGAATATTTGTAAAGTCTGAGACACTGAGGGTTAAGGGATCTTGGCAAGAAATATTCCAAGAGATAAGGAGGAAAGAAAGGATATACGGTCCCACTCACTTTCGTCCGGCTCTGTTCCGCCCGTATCGGGTCGAGACCTGGACGATGGAGGGAGCTGACAAATGTGGTACTCACCATCGCGGTTTTTCGATGCATGTTACCATCTCTTAAGGACACATTTAACTGGTCAGTATCTCAATATGTTTAAAATCTTAAAAAATTCCATCGAGTGGTTATTCATTAATTCCATTTTCTAAGTTAGTCCTCTATGGGCGGGGTACTAACCGCTTATTCATTGGCGGTGGGAATTTGGTTTAACAATTGTGGTAACTCCCTTCATTTTTAGTGAATTTTACAAAATTTTAGCTCTCATCTTTATTTGACCAGCAACAGATGTTGTAACTGTGTGTTGCTAGTATAAATGTGCCCATTTAACGCGAACTTGACGTGGTCCAGAATAACTGAGTATGAGGAGTTGCTACTAGACAATTTATTGGTCCCAATCCCAGGCAATTTTGAGTGTTCTAGTAAAATAATCAACACAAATTAACAAAAATTTGAAACATTGCACATGACTATATTTGCCTGTACAGTACTGTTTCGAGCGTCTACAATCCTCTCATTAGCAGACTTTTTTACTATCACACTTTAAGTCGTTATGCATGTTACCTTATTTGGGGACTACAAGGAACACCTCAACGAGCGCAGATTCATGGAGAAAGAAAACTGAAAGCTATGCAAAACAAAATAGGTTGCACGGCGCTCCCTGTTAAATGCATTAAGCTAAATCTAGCGTGCAGAAAAACTACACGCAACGTGTAGAAATGTAAAATGTAAACGTAGAAAAGTTAAATGCTGCGTGGGCGGGCAAATTCAAAGTCTACACGACATTAGAAATTCAGCGTATTTCCAAACAACTTCTTAATTTTTCAAGCAGCGATCTGAATACCACAAATGCTAAGATTTTCTAGTGTTAGTGGTGGTCTTAGTGTCTGCAACAAAAACATAATATTGCTGCGATATACACATGATATAGTGATGATGTCTGACGATCTTACAGCTCTGCAACATATAATATTATGCATAGATTGGGGCATGGAAGTAAATACGTCAAAGTCAGATATCATGGTTTTCAAAATAGGAGGGCAATTGTCGGCGGCAGAAAAAAGGCTCTACAATGGCAAACCCATGCTTAGTGTTTCGAAATTTAAGTATCTTGGTGTTGTACTAAACCCGATTTGTCTTTAATAAAACACGTTGAAAAACGAAACTCAGCGGCGAAAAATAGTATAATATATTATTTGCGCAAAAGATCTAAAATTGTTTGGTGGTCTTTTAAATATTGTTTAAAGAGAGGAACTTTTGGATCCGACTATCTGGGCACAAACCCGAATAATGAAGTAAGATGCGTTATCGGAGAATCAAAGTCAACATATCTTGGAAAGGACAATGAATAGTGTGACACGAATCTACAAAGATCTCCATGAATCAGTTACTACGTTTATGCTACGAAATTCATGATTTCTTCAATTTGCAAAATCAAATTTGTTCCTGTTTATGCAGCTTTTGTAAATTCACAAAATGACCTGCACACATATGGCAAAACAAAAGATCTGGCAACACCAACGCTACGAAAAGCCTTTGCGACGCGGCATTTCATGTATTGACAGTGAATTCATAGTCAACTTTCGTGTGTAATCGAATTCATGAAATGGTGTTTATGCACGCACTTTCGGAGGCATTTCATGAAATGATTTTGCAAAATGAGCTTAGCATAAACGTAGTAAGTATGTAGTAGACTGCTTGAATTAAAAAGCAGAAGTGTATCATGGGTGCTGAGAGCAAGATGCGAAATGAGTTGGCTCGACGGATATAAATACACATTTGGGAGTTTTGCCACACCAACGAAAACGAAGACATTCGCCACTTTTTTTGCAAGATGCCCAACTCTTCCCGAGTATAGATTGTCTTTTTTTAAAATTACATGTCTACACAAAAGTAATGGCTTGAAAATCCAGCTCAAAACGTGTTTAAATCCTACATTTTCGTGTTGATTTTGCATTTTTTTCTCTGTGCGTATTGGGTTGTGCGTCAGTCACCAGTTTGCCAGTCAATTAGTTAGGTATATTACGGTGGAGCAACAATACCAACTAAAGTGTATCAAGAATACAGAAAATTCACATATCCTTAAAGATAAGAAGTAAGACCGCTGTAGTCAAGTGCTTGCACTCCATGCACTTATCTTCAGACAGTCCGTTAGACATGACTATATTGACTCAATTGCTGATCAATAACAGGGATGCCCATAATGGCGGCGTGGAAACAAATACAAATGCACAAAATATATCTCAAGCAAGAACAGCTACAAGAAATAGAAAAAGAATCCCAACAAAACCTTAGCTCCGAAAGAAAGAGAGCTGTGCACGCATATCAAGCCACGAAAACGTATAGTACTCATAAAACGTGAAACCTTCCATTCTTTACAAGAGGTTTACATAAAAGACAAAATTAAAAAAAAACTGTCGTGTATTTGTCCGTGGTACGTCCGAGCTTGCACTAAGAAAAAAAAATTCAATCTAAAATCTAGATTGAAAAATTTTTTTCGAGAATCTTTCAGTTTTGTAATAACAAGATAAAAAAAAACCTTGAAATGAGATTCAAAATCTTAAAAACAAGATTTATCATCTCGCAATTTATCAACCGTCCTACAGTTTTCTGTAAAACTTTAGTTAAAAAACTTTATGATATATGTAAATAAATTTATTTTGTTAAAAAAATTAAAAAAAAAAATTAAAAAAAACAACTCGGCTCTCCTGGGACTCGAAAAACAACCTTCTCGTTCCAATAAAGCTTTTGACTTCCTCTTTACCGACTCTGCTATTGAAGGAATTTTTTCGCACAACCAGTTGCAGTATAAGAACTCAGCTGGTATTGTCGTGCTGAGTTCTTATACAACGACTAGTGACGCTCCAACAATGAGGCTGAACAGCCGAGAGGGCTGTTCCCAAGCAAGCAACAACAACAACATGTGAGAGCAAAAGAAATAGAACGATATAGTGTGCGTGTGTGAGAGCTCACTTGAGGCTTGTCGTCAACAAGCGGTCTAGCGATCATTTAGAGGCGACGAGCATAGATGAGTTGGGTAAATGCGACAGCACTGTAGCTCTGTCCCCTGCTATGGCGCTCTGGTGGTTCGAGACGAAGACGGTTTGCAGTCTGAAACTAAACTTAGTTCGACTGAGAAAAGGTGCAGTCTAGATATTAAATGGTTCTTGGTTGCAGGTCTCTGATATACACATTTTTCGAAAGCTACTTTTCTTTCCAATCAAAAAAACTAGCTTTCTAGCGATTTCTCGAAAACGGTCACACTAAAAAAAATTTTGGACTGCATTTTTGGCTCATCAAAGGAATTTACGCGATTGAAAATGCAATAATCTAGTGTTTTCGATTGCTGTTCGTAAACAAGGACCCCCTGGGGTTCTGTGGCGCAATTTCCAGCCATATGATGAAATTCCTTAGAATTTATAGCCATGGATGGGTTTATAATTATAAAAATTTTGTTGAACCAGATTTTTAATTAGCATACAAGATCGGATTTGTTTGTTGGATACCTAACCTACCTAACCTACCAGCAAAATGTTTCAAATTTATGTATTGCAATTTTTGTTCACGACTTTTGTCATAAATTAATAAAAAGCGAATTTGTTTAACAGATTGTGGACAACTTTTTCAAACAAGTGAACTTTCAGTTGGGGTGGTGATGGCAATTAACAAAAACATGCAGAGCAAGTTTAAGAAATGTAACTGAATGTACAAAAAAGCAAGGGAGAGTTGATTTACCGTTTAACGAGTGGAACATCAAATGACATTAATTGTTTAATATTTTAGTAGGGGGCGAGTTATTTACTTTTTTTCTTTACAGTTTATATTTTGTTTAAGAATACGCATCATATTGTTAGTCTCAGTTTCAGTTCCATGGAAACCTTGAATATTGGGCAGATCTAATGCTTAAACAAGCGTGTGATGGATGTCTCAACTCTGCAAAGTTCACATAAAATATAGTTTGAATCGAAGAAGAAGAAGAGTGCATTGAGAAGATCATTAATGCTCACACTAAAATGCTAATCGATGCTCAACACACACACACACACACACACACACATCGACCGATTAGCTTCCTCTGTTTTGCATAACCAAAAACCACAAACGAAGTCTTGAGGCTCTGCGGCTCGAAAAAGCTTGTATTTTCAGCTGACGTATGTGCTGACTGATGAATTTTATACAAATTTGATACACTCGAGGTGAACTTGATTCCATTTGGTGTTGGTAGAAGCATCTAAGCAGCGCAACAAGTTTTGTTCGCAACTTTTTTACGAAATTCAAATTAAAGCTAATAAATACTTAGGCGTTGTGTCTCGTCTTCTTGCTGTTGTTTTATATATATTTTTTTGTTTTTATCTTAAAATTATTTTAATTTGTACTAAAAAGCTGAAAACTTGTCCAACTAACCTTCAGGCGTTGAATATGCTCAGAAGCGAACAGACTTAAGCAGATTAATATTAACGCCTAAAGTTGCATAATCCAATTATTATTAAAGTGATGATGGTTAATTGATTTTGTTCGATTTTCATAGCATACTTTTAGCTGCAGCGGAAGCCAGAAATGTCAGCGATCATCAACCAGTCGACAGTTGGCCAACAAATCATGCAAACGCCACGCCTCGCCAAACAACAACTGAATTAATTGCCGACATGAAATTATTTATTATTTAGAGAGGGATATTTGGTTTCTATGCAGAAATGCGTGTTGATTTGCGTCAGCTACCATAAAATTTGAATCGCCCAAAAAACACTAGTCTGAAGCTCGCTTTATAAGACACCGAACGTAGACATCTATTAATTTTTATTGTGGATGAAACTGAAATGGAAAATATTTTGAAACTATTTAAGCGAAAGATGGAATACTCTTTTTATTGGATAAAAATAAATGTTGATACTGGATCAAATATAAATTGGAGTATTAATTGGTACAACCAACAGAAAAAAACACTTTTTTTTTAAATTGGAGTAAAATTTTTCTTTACAACATCGTTAAGAACAAGAGTCACTAAAAAAAGACACTTAACAATAGTTCAGAAAAAAAGTCGCTAAAGAAAAGTGGCCAAGTAAAAGTCACTAAAAATGAGTGGCAGAACAAAGGTCGCTCATCAAAAATCAATAATCAAAAGACAAAAATAAATTCTCAGAAAGAACAAGAGACACTGAGCAAAAGCCGCCGAACAATAGTCACTGAACAAAAGTCACTAAGCTAAAGTCTCTGAACAAAAGTCATTAAACAAGAGTCGCTGAAGAAGTCTTTAAATAAAAGTCGCTGAGCAAGAGTCGTTAAAAGAAGTCTCTAAGAAGAAGTCATTGAAATATAATTTGCTGAACAACAGTCTATGAGCCAAATTCACAGAGCCTTAGTCACTGAGCCAAAGTCCCTAAACTAGAGCTACTAAACAAGAGTCACTGAACAAGAATTACTAAACTAGAGTTATTAAACTGTAGTTCGTGAACAGAATAACAGAACAATTTTTACTGAACGAGAATCCAACAAGACGAATCACTGCAGTTACTAAGTAATAGTCTCTAAACCAAAGTCACTGAGCACGAATTACAGAAGAAGAATTACGAAACAAGAGTTATGGTACAAGAGTCCCTGAACAGAATCACTGAACAAGAATCACCAAGAGCAGTTACTTAGCAAGAATCGCCGAACAAAAATTCCGGAACTAAAGTCACTGAACGAAAGTCTCTAAGCCAGAGTCAAACAAGAATGACTAAACCTAAAAAAGAGTCACCGAAAAGAAAAGCGCAGAAAAATAAGTTAGTGAATAAAAGTCCATGAACAAGATTCACTAAATTAGAGTCACTGAAGAAATAACAATTATTGTAATAGTATAGAGAAAATCTTATTTAAGAATTAATTATACATACATGTTCAAACACACAATGTGAGAGGAATGACAAAGTGGTAATAGCGCAAAATGAAGAGGAAATATTGAAAAAGCAATTTTAATGCGTGGTTACTTACGTTTTGTTGTCAGAGGGAGTCCGAGGCATTATAGTCGCAGCATTATTTAGAAGAGAGGTTTGCCGCTCATGGTAGTCAGCAGATTTGCAATTAAATTACTGTGTTATTAGAAGCTACCACGAGGTGTTGTGTGACGATCTCAAATGGTCTGAGATTTTCACAGTACGCCGTTAGCCAGGACCGCGCAAAGTTTGCCAAGCCGATAAAACACACATGCTCATTTTGGCGTTGCGTGTGTGTGATTTTAGCCACGAGAGAGTGCGTTAAATAAGCACTTCATTGTTGTTGCAAAAGAGAACAGTATTAGCTCGTATACTATCGGTGTGTCGACTCTGCTATAAACACACCTGCAGAAATCCAAAGAAAAATTACTCACTCACAGAGGAAAACCTGTTTAAGATAAAAAAATTTCCGTCAACTCAAAAGCAGTACGAATAATTCTCAATTTTAATGAAAAGAAATGTTATAAGTGTTTTAGAAAAGAAGAAAGTTTTATCTTTTGTTGCAGCAACTCATTGTAAAACTCCACATACTCGGGAAAAAGTACAACCGGTGTCTGTAGAACGGTAAGTACAAAAATATTTGATTCAAGTTCAAAATTCTTACTTCAAGAAAGATTTTTTTCAATCCCAAAATACTTGATTTAACACTGTTTCAAAATTTATTTAGTACATTTAGAACTATTTTGAATTTTAAACTATTTTAAATTTGTGATAAATATTTTTATTTTAATATTTTATTATTAATTAACAATACCTTGAAACCAAAACCAAAGTTCAAAAGCCATTCAATTTTAAAGCTATTCCCAATTTGTTCGTAAAAATGTGCTTCGGTATGAAATTCGGAAAAGTCTAAAAAAAAAAAGTTGAGCAAATACCAAGATTAATTTACTGTTCGCTAGACATTTACCTTTACTCCATACCCAAAGTATTATCATTACAATATCATTTACAGTCGATTTGTGATTATAGATCGTACTTAATTTGAGTACATACATTCAGAAACAAAATATACTTGAAATTTAAATTATAAATCGGCACAGGGAAAACTATCCGATGAAATGAAATAATCAGGGACCGTAAATAATGATTATTTTATTTTTTTCAAGTAAAAAAATCACCCACTTGTAATGGACCTAGAAAAAAATGATTTATACAAAAAATTCTTATTTTTGTACAATCTCTGCAAATCCACCATGATTTTTAAATTTTTGATTTTTACGATTTTCTTCAAAAATAATGATTATTTTTGAGTAATAAAATAAAACTTAAATAATAATGATTATTTCTGAGCAAAAAAATAAAACTCAAAAATAATGATTAAAAATGATTTTTATTTTTTTTGCTCAAAATAAAACTCAATCTTAATTTACGGCTTCTGTGTTAAACTTTTCGCGGATGTGATTTCACATTCTTGATCTATGATTGAATACCTTTCATATGATATACCACATGTCCTTCAAGGACGAATATAAAGGATCTACTATTTTCTATTAAATTTAATTTATTGAGCGCTTAAAGCGCTCAGCAGCAATAAGTTCACCTCTAAGCTAGTCTTAGGGACAAACAACAAATTGGACCAACTAGGCAGCAGGAACAACCTGACCCTAAGATGGATACCGGGACACAACAACATCCCCGGAAACGAATTAGCCGACGAATTGGCACGCAAGGGTGCAACCACTGCAATGGTAGGGCCAGAACCCTACTGCGGCATAGGCCAACACACAATAAAAGGACTTTTAAGAAAGGAAGAAAACACGCTTAGAACAGCCTCCTGGGTAAACACCAGACGAGCTACCTCAAAAGGTTCCAAAAGTTAATCCAACAAGGAAAGAATGCCCTCAGAATTCTGACAGGGCTGTACACGGGTCACTGCAGACTGAGGAGCCACATGTACAAGTTGGGAATAACAAACACCCAACTTTGCAGATATTGTGGAGTCCTCTGAGCATATACTAGCACACTGCGATGCCCCTGCGAGGCGCAAAATCATCAGATTTGGGAAACACATTCTACACCCATGCAATATCAGCACCTTAAAACTCACAAAAATCCTGTCTTTTGTACAGGAAATAGGGCTGCTAGCAACAGACCAAAATTGGTCGCGGTGCATCACTTCACCAACAATAAATAATAACTAATAATAACCAAAATAATACATACTACATACATACTGCAACAGAAAATAGGGGAATAAATGAAATTTAATAGAAAATAGTAGATCCTTAATATTCGTCCTTGAAGGACATGTGGTATATAATATGAAAGGTATTCAATCATAAATCAAGAATGTGAAATCACATCCGCGAAAAGTTTAACACAGAAGCCGTAATTTAAGATTGAGTTTTATTTTGAGCAAAAAAAATAAAAATCATTTTTAATCATTATTTTTGAGTTTTATTTTTTTGCTCAGAAATAATCATTATTATTTAAGTTTTATTTTATTACTCAAAAATAATCATTATTTTTGAAGAAAATCGTAAAAATCATTTTATAATCATTATTTCGAGATTTTTAAAATAAAACTTATAATGATTACGGTCCCTGGAAATAATGTAATTTTGTAATATATATAATATAATTTCACAATTTTTGCACAAAAATCTGAGTTCGCCATGTTCCTATCTTCTGTGTATACAAGAGCCCTCTGCGGCAGCGACGTCGCGACGTGTCGACACACCAGCAGTATACGAGCTCAAACTGCACTCTTTTGCAACCACAAAGTAGTACTAGTAGTAGTAGTCAGCGCGCTTCCGCGTGGCTAAACTCACAAAACGCGCAACGCTAAATAAAGCATGTGTGTTCTGACGCCCTCTGTTTTAAATACAAATCATGAACTCGCGTCATAGAGTTTGGTTTCTCAAGTTCTTCTAAAATAAAGTTATTATACTCTGTACCGAAGGTACATAGAGTATATTAAGTTTGTGCAAAAGTATGTAACAGGGAGAAGGAATCATTTCCGACTATATAAAGTATATATATTCTTGATCAGCATCAACAGCCGAGTCGATATAGCCATGTCCGTCTGTCCGTCTGTCCGTCTGTCCGTCCGTCTGTCCGTCCGTCCGTATGAACAAACAGATCTCGGAGATGGTAATAGATAGAGGTTTGACATGTATGGGACAAATGTTTCTTATAGCTGCAGGCAGATCAATTTTCAATTTTTGCCACGCCCCCTCCCGCCCCCGCAATTCGGAAAAAACGTTATATCTCCTACAGTTTTGAAGATAGACGTTTCGTACCTTCTAGAGATAGTTAGTAATTAGCAAAATGTATCGATTTGCCGAAAAAATGATAAAGATCGGATCAGCGGTTCTCAAGTTATGAGCAAAAAAGTACTTCGCCCTTGCCCCACCCCCTCGCACCCATTCACAACTAACACCACACAATCTTAAGAGAGAGAGCGAGAGAGAAAGGGTGAGAGAGAGAGAAAAAGAGAGAGAGACTTTGAGATGAGCGCAGCACCAGCATTGCATTCAGCTTCTACTCCAGGTACAGAGTATGTTATAGTCGGGCTTGACCGACTTTCTCACTTGTTTTTAATTTATGTATTAATTTTTGTTCTCTCAAAATTAAAGCAGACAACCTGAAGAAGACAGCGAAAGGAGGACGGCCCATTATAGCTCCAGTGGATGAACTTATGTAATAAAGTCTAATATAAAGGAAACCTTTAAGGAAGATTTAAGTCTTATAAATAGGGTGAGAAAATATTTCTACCCAAAGCGATTTCAATGTTATTGGTAATGGTTCGTAATTTTTTAAGATATTTGTTAGTTCCGTTTTTTGCCCAGTTTCCAACTTGATGTTAAATTCGACCTACCCTTATTTCTACTAAATTCCCTTTCCGAGACCATAAACCAAAACTGGAAAATTTGCATGTTTGACTTTTAATTTTCATTTGGTAGAATATCGAATGTCGTCAAAGATCTGCCTATACATAAATGAATTGGCCATATATTAATAAATATTTTGGCCGAACCAGTTAGAAATTAAAATTAAATAACCAGTTCACAGTTCGCCAAGTCCAAACAAACGAATTTTATTTGAAATTAATTTTCGATTTAGTAGAATGTATAAGTCTGCTTTGAAGCTCTATTTCGAACATACACACACACATACAACTGTATATATTTTATATTTCTAATTTGTTTTCTTAATTTTGTTTTGTCTTGTTTGGCCAACAGCCTTGTAACTGTTATTGACGCGTGTGAGCCAACTTGCTCCAATTTTGTGGCTATATTTGCACTCGGTGTTTGGGTTTTAAGTGGGCTAATTCACAAGTGGTCTTTAGTGCACTCACCGAATGGCCATTAATCAAAAATTATAAGATCGGCTCGGGTTTCCCTTGCGTTAAGTTATGTTCTTGCGTAAATTCTTGTTTATCAGAAACTTTCGCTTTAAAAGGCCAAACAAGTTTAATAAACTTTTAAGGGTCACTTTAGTTACATAATAAGCCAACACATGGGATTCTGTGGAACAGGTTTTACGTAGAAGCAGTTTCAGTCCCCCCCCCTGACCCTCAACGGATTCCAATCTGTAAACTCAACCAGCCAACTTGGCTGCACAAGGATTCCAATGGCAATGGCCAGCTATTGTCGGCTATAAATTGCTAAATAACAGGTTGGCGTTTCGTCTGCCGTGTCCTTGATAAGGCTTATTAATTTGAATTTTTTCGGGGGAAAAACACGTTTTATTGCCCACCTTTAATTTTGTTGCTAAAATGGAAAAAAAAAACGATCGTAGTCAGGTTTTGTTTTAAACAAATTTCACAGATATTAAATGAATTTAAAAGGCGATTAATTCTTCTACTTAATACTGAAAAAATACCGTTAGTTAATAAAATTCGTTATGCCATATAATGACAGCAATCAAAGTTGTATGAAATGCAGTTTAAAGATGTTTGGATAATAACAATTTGGTTAATTAACATTTTATTCGTCGTAATTGTATAATAATTTCAACAAAAATTAGGTATAGTCTTAGGTATAGTCTGTTTATACGACTCAATCTACTTCTAGTGGTTGTTGTTGTTTGACAAATGATTTTCAGATCAGTTCTGGTTTCTTTTGCAGCAGGAACTTTTGACGTTCACCTTCAGTTGATTCATCTTTTGTAATATCGATCTACCCCACCTTTTGTTAAATGAACTTCCTACAATAACCAGAAAACTGAACGCCCGAATTCAAAACCAAATTGGAACTAGTTAGTCGGGTTGCTACTTTGTGGCTGGATTTGTATATTTTATTTACATAAATATATAAATCTAAAACAGCGCTCAAAAAGTAACAAAAGAAAAAAAAGATTCAAGATTCTTATGTTTGTATGTTTCTTTACGCAAAAGACACAGATAAATGTGTTATTATATAACAATTTTATGTATGGGATTAATTTGCATAAATCATAAGCACAATTAACGATGTCTGAAAAGTTTTGTTCTTGTGCTGGTGACGCAGGTGACGTGACATTTGACTTGAAATTTATACGCGAGGTTAGTTTAAAGGTTTTAGTTCTCAACATAGTTAGTTCTCTAATATTTCCTCCAAATAAGAGGGTTTTGTTATTGCTCTTTTGTTTTTGTTTCAGTCATGGCCTTTTTATTCTTGACCCTTTCGAAATAGTGAAGGTTGGCAAATTCAGTAACTCCCAAGCTAGATGGCTTTTTAAATAGGACATGCTGCTTGGAAGTTATGGTAATATGTCTTAACTAACCAGTAAACTTTTTTATGATAAAGCCCAATATGATATTCTCCCACAACTATTATCTCAAGCCTATTCACTTTTTTACTGACAGGACTATCGGGTTGTTCTGCAAGTAGCATTTTGGCGTGATTCTTTTCTTTGCCGTCGGGAAGACTATTGGCAATTGTTCTACGAGACAGTTTGATAATAGTTTGTTTGAAGAATGTTGTTTATCAAAGATCCCATTGACTTTATTTCTTATTTAAACTATCTATGAACTTCTACTCATAACTCAGAGAAATATTAAATCATTGAATTATAACTCATGTTATGAGCCATGAGCTATTTGACCTGTTTAAAACGATTCAGCTCAGATCAGCTCAACGAAGCAACTAAATCAATCATGCTCAACACAAATAGCTCAAAGAGTTTAATGAATAGAGCCTAATTGTCATACTATTCTGAGCAAATATAAAGAAAACTAATTTTCCTCAATTTCATTGTCAATTCAAACGTTATTGGAAAGAGTTGATAGTTAGCGACCTTTCTAACAGGGTTCGTAAAATAACACACATTTGTTTTTTTCACGCCCTATATTAACACAAAGAAAAAATTCAGTCTGTAAAAAATTTTAATTTTCACACGTGTTACTAACAATTTTTTTCAGAAGAAAATAAAAATTTTTTTCATGATATTATCACGAGAATTTTTTTCACGCGTGTTACTAACACGAGTGAAAAAAATTTTTGCTAACATCTGTGAAAAAAAATCCAGAAAATTTTTCACACAATATTTTTCTCGCGCGTGTGAAAAATTTTCAGAAATTTTTTTCATTGCAATAGTATTGGTGTGTACGTGAGACGCGTCGGCTAGCCTGAGCTCAGGCCGACTACAAACGGGGGTGGGTAAAAGGCACACACTCTTTGTGCGATCGAGGAGATTTGGGTTCATTACGAATTTCGTAATGACCTGCTGCAGCTGTGGCCGCAAATATCCAGATTGAAGCAAAACATTCGACCTTTAACTCTGTCAGCAATGGTGACGCATGAGAGGGAATATCCCTTTTTATGAGGGCCATAAAAATTGGCGTACCTCAGTTTTCGAAGCTACCTGTTAACCGTCAATGGGTAAGGTAAGAGTTACCCATTTTAATAAAGAGACAAATGCATATTGCAAATGTAATTGATTTTTTGTCTTGCCAAACCTGGTATTTTCATTTAGAGTACATTAAAAAATGGTTTCAAATAATTTGTTTTGAATTTTATTCGCAATTAATACAATTTCTTTTTACTAGTACTATTTAATAGTCGAATGTTTGGACTCAATGTGGATATTTGCTGTCACAGCTCCATAGTTCTGCTGTGGGCAGGTCATTAAACAAATCTACTTGATCGCACAAAGAGTGTGTGCCTTTTACCCACCCCCGTTTGTAGTCGGCCTGAGCTCAGGCTAGCCGACGCGTCTCACATACACACCAATACTATTGCAATGAAAAAAATTTCTGAAAATTTTTCACACGCGCGAGAAAAATATTGTGTGAAAAATTTTCTGGATTTTTTTTTCACAGATGTTATCAAAAATTTTTTTCACTCGTGTTAGTAACACGCGTGAAAAAAATTCTCGTGATAATATCATGAAAAAATTTTTTATTTTTTTCTGAAAAAAATTGTTAGTAACACGTGTGAAAATTAAAATTTTTTTTCATTGATGTTAATTATCATGGCAGAAAAATATCTTTTGAGCATTTTACGAACCCTGCTTTCTAAATCGTAGAATTTGAGTATTGCAGGTAAAACACACAGATGTGTATGTTGTTTTTCCAATAAATTTCGGGTGCTCCTTCTTCCACCATCTTCAGGGACACTACAAAACAATTTCCAATTACAATGTAACATTTATTTAATACAAAAACACAACTTACATTGTTTTACACATCTGTTCCGTTTGGCGTGGAGTTGGATACTGAGTTATTGTTTTTTCAGTGAGTGTCTGTATAAGTGCGCACAGTTTTCCGTATCCGATTTGTAGTTAAGCCTTTTGTCAGTGTGTGTGTCTATAATATATCACATCTCAAGGGTGAAGCGTTTGCTGTAGTGGTTTTCTTGCTGGCGAGTGTCCGCTCTCCGTACAGTGTGTCGCCGTTTTTTGGATGGTGTTTTGATGTCTCAGGTTGTAGTTTGATTTGTGTTGAGATATCCTAATTCTAAGTTTCGATTTTGTTGTAGCAATGTACTATTTGTTGCAGCTGCTTTCACCATTTCCATTACATGGAATCTTGTATATCACATTGCTCCTACGTCTACTCTCACCCTGAAGGCGCATAATGGCTTCGCCACTGCTGCCAGCTCTGTCTAGGAGATCTACCTACAGACTCATTTATATGGTTCTATAATTTTTGGCTACTTTGGACTTCGCCTTATTGAAAAAGTTCTTCATTGTGTTATTTGGTTCGTGGGCTAGCTGTATATCGTGCTAGCAGTCAGAATAAGCGAAACGTTCTGAATGAATGCTGAGTGAGCATATCTAAAAAATGGAGCATAATTATTAAATTGCACTGGAACCATCAGTAAGTAAATAAAGGATTAATATTTAGATTGTTTAAAATTAGATAAAATGATTTTCAAATAAGTGAAGACTAAAGTGGAAGTTATATCTTTATTCATAAATAGTCTTCATCGAGTTCTACGGAGGCTTTAGAATCAACTCAAAAAGATTTGAAAAATAAGCTTATTTCTAGCCCAAAGCATGGAAGAGGCAGAGTGTAGGAAATCTTTGGAAAAATATTTGATTAGGAAAGCAATGAGGACGGCCAGTTATATAAATTGAATAAAAACACCTTCAATTTGATCCTTCATAAATCTAGAAGCAGACACTGAAAGCAAAAATCAAGAGGTGAAAATTATGACTGAAAATTGTCGACCTTTTCAATTGATGGCAGTTTCGGGGGGAATGCAAATGTAGAAAAGTTAAATGCTGCGTGGGCAAAGCCAAAGACTACACGACATTTGAAAATCTGCTTCTTCCCCCTAATATTTCTACATTTTTCATGCAGCAATTTGATTACCAGATGGGCGTTTAGGTTTTCTACATTGACGCTTGGATATTGAAATGCTACACGCGCATGTGGAAATTCTAAACGAAAAATGTAGCTCTATATCAGTACTAAATTCCTATATTTTTCGTTTAACAAACTAGTTGCCACACGTGGCGTGTGGGATTTCTAAATGAACGTTTAGATTTACAAAATCTACATGAATCGTGCGCAAATTTCTGTTACCGGTATATAAATAGCGATTGCGTTGAATTAGAACTTGAGAATTACAAGCAATCAAATATTCGATTGTGCCTTTGGCAGATTCAATACAAGTAATGGCTTAGAGCCCTAGAGTAAACGAAATACAACTCGACTGCGGCTAGGTTACAATTTTCTCATGTAGAATCTATTGGAAAGATTGTTAGGGTTCAACGCTTTATAACTTTAGCCTTCAAAAACATTCCATCAACTCAGCTGTGTTCACAATTTGAATCAGAACTAATTAGCACAAATTGCACACAGAAAAAAAAGATTCCCATAGAATGGATATTCAAAATATTCAAAGATCAATGAAATATTTTTTTCGAATATAACCTATTTAAGCGAAAATAAATCGACCTCGAAAATATCCAATGGATCCCAAAAAAGGATAGTCAACTATCTAGTCCAAATGGATACCGAAAATATCCTGAGGATCATCGAAAAATATCATTTTTTTCTCAGTGTAGATGTTTATTGTTTTAGTCCTAAAAACGTTCTTCATAAAGTCAGTAATCAAACAGCCCTCGCACATATATGTTTTAGAGATTTGGTGCTTAGATCCGCGAAATTTAAATATATTCTATTTAGGCACAATTTCAATGGTGAGAAGCGCCGACCACTTGGTTTTTATAAATATTCAGTGTGTGTCCGCTTTTGAGTAGGCTTTGTGGTTGGGTTAAAAGATTCTGTTAGATTACAATTTTAATGGTTTGTTCGTGCAAATATTTAATTAAGGGAGGAACTTTTGAATGGACACTGAAAACTTTCATTGGAAATTTAAATATACTCGCCAATGATATCTGTTCTTTGTAAGTCAAAATCTGAACTAGTTTGACCTGATAACTTATTTGCTTAACAAATCATTTCCGCTAATCAAACAAAACAATGCTTATCTAGAAACTGTATCAAAAAAATTCAGGGACAAGCTCATTTCATAACTTATGACTGATGCAAACCATTTCCCGTGCTTTGCCAAAGTCAAATTATCTTTAAATCGAATGTTGTAATCTACAATGATGTGACAAAAATCCTTTTCCTCTGACAAGTTTGGATTTGACAAAAAAAAAGAAGCTTTAAATTCCGCACAATGACAAATTTGTTGAAAATGTCAGCAAGTGTCATTGCCTTCCCAGAGAAGTTGGACGTGTTGAGGTGTAAAGCAAGTTATGACCCGAATTGTTAGGAGTTGTCTAAAAAAAAAGATTGAGTAATAAAAAAGAACAATTAATAGTTGGCGGTCACTTGAGACAGACAGCAATTTGTTGTATCTTAAAAGGGTGAGACTTCCTCAAGTCAAGCACAACTAACACACACAGTTCAAAGTCGCCCCCCTCTAATAGTTAGTTCGCATATGAATTTGTTGCTGATATTTTTTTTCTTTTCCAATTGTCGGTGTGGGCGTTTGTTGGCTGATTAGTTCATTAAATGCAAAATTGTTTTTATAGCCAATCAACAGTAGCGTATTTGGGGGGTAGAGTAGGGGCAATGGAGGTAAATGCCTGATTCTGAGGGGCCAGCAATTAAAAAAGGATTCAAATAAAAGTGAAAAGGTTCATGTAGAACTCGAAACTCAGTTCCCGAAACTCAGTAGTGGGAAACTCAGTAGTGGGAAACTCAGTACTCGATACTTAGTACTCGATATTCAGTACTTGAAACTCAGCACTTAAAATTCAGTACACGATACTGAGTACTTGAAACTCAGTACTCGATACTCAATACTCGTTTTTCAGTTCCTCAGTACTTGGTTCGTAGTAATCGATACTTAATACTAGCTACCCAGTTTTCCATATAGAGTACTCAGTACTTTATAGTCAGCTCTAATTTCTTAATAGTCAGTACTCAATGCTCAGTGTTCAATACTCGATTCCAGTTTTATTCCTTCAGTTAAACGTCTGATAAAAGCTTTGCTTTAAAAATCTATACTTATAAGAAAAATGGTTTGTGGTTTGTTGGAATGCTTAAAACTTGAAAACGACTGAACAGAATAAAATAATTCGGAGGGTTTGTTCGTAAATGGTACACAAAGTCTTCGGAAAGAAGAAAAGTGGGAAAATTCTTACCAGGTGACGCTGTAAGTGCACATTTCGTTCTTCAGTTCAGTTCAATAATATTTTAACACGTGACGCAGTAGGCGGTCATTCCATTTGGCAGCTCAGCATAGGAACAATGAAATTGAATTGAATGTTGAACTTGAAAAGATTGCAGCAGAGTCTCCAAAAACTTGGGTTTTCCATTCGTTTGCCATTCTGAGCCTTTGACTGTTCCTGGGGTTTTGTTGGGCTTACTCTTTACCAGGTACTAGGTCTCCACTAATTATGATGTTAAGAAATGCGAAACTCATCGTACTGATAAGATAGTTTTTAAATATTCTGGTATGATATTTTGACATGAACCAATCATTCAATACAGTGGCGCACGCATCAAGTCAATTTGGTTAGATGTTTGTCGTTGTTCAGCATTGCAAAGCAGTTAATATAATGTCTTTCTGATCCAATATAACATATACTTGAATATATTTTAAAAAACTTCAGAATGATACTAAAAACGAAATAATGATATCAAAAAATATCATTTTGAAACTTTGTAGCATTTCAATTTGGAGAAAAGTGGGTCGCAGCATTCCCAAATCTTATATCAAAATTTTTCGAAATATTATTTTACAGGTTCATTTTTATGTTAATGCAAGAGCGTCATATCTCAGTTGTCCTACAGTCGATATAACACAATCATACCTCGGCTTTCAGTTCAAACATCCGATTTTCCAGTTTTATTGATGTGCATTTGAAATTTATAATATTTTAATAGATTAACTTGAAACCAGATTCTCTCATCCTATTTCAGTGCAGTGAGAAGCTGTATATTTCCTTCGATGCGATATTGCGTACGATGCGTTGCTTTCCAGAATTACCCCATTTTGCTCACACATGTCTTGAAGCTTTGAAACTATCCCTAATTATTGTGCATAATTTTCTTTACCTGGACATTCGGAAGTCGAGCTACTTCATACTCAAAAAGTTATTTATTTTATTGTGCCCATCTTCAAGTCCTGCTTCTATTGCCAAAATATAATTCGGCGTACAGTCTGGTAAGTATCCTCTTAATAAAAAAACGTTATAATTGATCTGCCTCGTCCCTTATTTCTCCACCCCATATTTGAGCTCCATAGCACTGCACCGTTCTGCTGATAGCATTGAAGATTTCCCATTTTGCAGCTCGGGTTCCCTTGTAAAGGAAATTTGCCCACACTGAGTTGATGCTCGCTTTAGCTTCTCTCGCTTTTGCTGTCACATGTTTTTTGAAAATTATTGTTGGCGTCAAAACAACTCCAAGGTATTTGTACCTTTACCGGCTCTGTCTGAAATGTCCAATTTCCCAACGCTGACAGCCTGCCTCCTTTTCGGAACACCATGATCTCGGACATCGTACTTAAATTATGTTTGCTTATAAGTCGGAAGGCCCGACTGACTGACATACTGACCGACAGACAGACAGACTGACATATTATCAACCTACAGCCAAAACTGCTTATCCTACTGATCTAAGATTTGACATAGACTTTTGTTTAGGCGCGCACTAAGAAATAAAGTTTGAAAAAAAATTTTTTTGGGAGCACATAACATTATAATGCCGTTCATCTCTAGGCTCTCTAAAACAGATAACAGCTACTACATGTGTTATAATGAAGGGGAAGGGAAAGAGTGGAGAGCGGTAGAAGATGGAAGGGAGGGTGGGGAAAGAAAGGTGAGCGGGTGAAGAGGGGTTGGAGAAAAAACGGTAAAGCCAAATTGAATTGAATAAAAATTGAAGAGGGCTGAAGTTGCTCTTAAATGCACAGTTTTCCTCTAAGATCGCTACACCCGAAATTCACTTGACTGGCAGGAACTAACATATAATTCCGAAATTTTCGAGCGTCTAGATATTTGGTTTGGTCCTTTAGAACAGGAAGACGGGTAGCTCGAAACGGCCTACAAGCAGACAAAGTCGCGGCGGGTTCAGATAGTAATTTTGATAAATGTGAAAGTTTGTATGTTTGGGTGTTTGCCCTTTAGTTGTTAGATAGTTTACTACGTGGACTTGATCATAGGCCGAAATGATCGAAAAACCTCGAAATTTTCAAAATTATTGCAAGAGTTTTTATGAAAGCGGTTTCACGCACCAATAGCTGACAATAGTAGAGTAGTTTACAGCCTTAAGTTAAACATAGGCTATGTAACTAACGGTTAAAACAACCGCGAAATTTGCAAAATTATTTGAAAAAGTTACTTATTAAAGCGCTTGATGATTAGGTGATAGAAGGTGTTGATCCATTGGGCAACAAAATCGTAAATTTGAAAAAATTTTATCAAGATTAAAAATTGCGAATTTTGCCAAATTTTTATTTGATACTTACGTCAGCGCAGGCGTTATTTTCAATCTTCTCATTTGAGTTTAGATTAATAAAGATACTAAGATAATTAAAATTGTTCTTATTTGAGTTTAAATTATCATAAAGACAGTTAAGCCCGCGGGCAAATAGGAGGAGTAGTACAAGTGGTCAACAATATCGCGAATCAAATTGGGCCTAGCAAACTAAGCCGGGTAACTGCTAGTAATTAAAAATAATAATAATAATTCTAAAAAACAAAAAAAAAAATTATTTTAATTTTAAATAGGCGCGAAAGACTACTCATACGATGCGTTCCAGGAGGTAAAATCTAATAGTTATATTAGAGTAAAGTTCTAGCTGTAGGCACTGCCTATGTGCGCTGCTATAGCTATGCGCAAAAGAACACCAAATGCGCTCTGTGCGTATAGGTAGTGGGCACTTCTGTTGTATAGGTTTGAAATAAGATTTTTGATACTTTTGCAATTCAAAACTGATTTGGAATAAGGTTGGACCTGAAGAGTTTAAATACAAAATCCTCTCATGTATTCAATCAATTTCTCTCTCCATTGAAGCCCCCATTCTGAAGCGCCTCGATTGCCTCGTATTGGTTACTTGCGGCACTGGCAATCAGAATCATTTTTTGGCGTGACTAAAATTTTAAAAATTAATAAATTCAACTGCATTTGACAATCAAGATGAAACTTGTTTTGACCAAAATGATGAGCATCGGTTTCAGCCTCATGCAAGCACATGATTGCAGCTTCTTCATTTTTATGTATGGGCGATTGCGGATCGTGTGTATATATATTTATATATATATTGACAGCGCATTTTGCGTTTAAAGGTCATTCGGCTATGGGTGTCTGAAACATCTACCTTAACATTCAACACGATGGCTGACCCAGGCAGAGGCACGCACCAAGTAGTCAACCGGTTCATGTGCATTTTCATAAAAATAAAAAATCACAAAAATGTAGGCCCAAAGCTTGCCACCTGGCCGGGGGGGGGTGGGGGGATAATTGTTAAATTGGTTAGCCTCTTATTTGCCTTGATAAGCCTCGATGAAAGCCTTGACTAAATGTAGAAATGAAGATCTCATTTCCAAACCTTTTTTTATTTTTTGGATGCTCCATGACAAAATGTTTAACATGTGCTCACATTTTTGCAGGCAAAAAAAATTATTTCTTGGCCAGTAAAACTAGCTAAGTAGATAAATCAATAAACAGTCAGGTAAAATTAAAATAAAGAAATATTAAGCACGCGTTTTTGGCAAATTTTTGGGTAAGGGTGGGGGGACTTTTATGTTTTATGTTATATGTTAAGCCTCTGTTAGCTACCAAACATCATCAAGAGGCAAAAACAATGACAACATTAACATCAAGAGCAACGGCAGCCGCAACAGCAGCAACAGACGCAGGTGAGACTGGTTGGTCAGCTTCGGGTTGACGTCGACGTTGGCAGCAACAGCCGCATCTTCATCTCATCCAAGTCCAAGTCCGTGTGTTAACAGCTGTCGCTGACGCTCTGCCCGCGCCGGCAGATGGTCCGGCGTAGTATATATAGAAAATCTTCAAGTTTTGATGCTTTAGTTGGTATCCCACAGTCGACCTAGAAGATATAACCAACCAAATTGTTTTGCTTGGGCATCGATCAGATTCAATTGACCATTGAATTTTGATACGATCGGTCGAACGCGCTTTTAAACGTCGCGTCAGGATTACACAAGGATTATCTACACAGGATTAAATACAGCGAAAAACGAACAAAAACCTAAAAGAAAAACTCCAAAAGTGTTCAAAATGGTAAACAAATAAACTTAAAAAGAAAAGTGCAAAAGTGAACAAACATTAAGCAAATAAATTGCACAATTGGGACCAAATGACATTTAAAACCACAAACCGTTTTGTTTTGATTTACGTTTCGTATTTGAATTGTGCAAGTGGCAAACGAGTGCATATAGAGTGATCAGCTTACGGCCTTATTACGCATACGCCATGGGCGCCCACACGCTCATCTGCATGCATCTTCATGCATTCCAATTTGCCCGTGTCCATGTTTGCTTATTAAGTCATTTAACTTGACTCCCAGCTGCAAATGGCAGGCATTTGGTTGTGCTTGACTGTTTCTATGTCAGACATATGAAGAGGCTGCAATTCAAACCAGTTTCCCATACATATCGCTCGAGGAGGAGGTTGACATTTTGTATTGGCATATTTAGGCAAATTGACCATTAGATTTGCCTTTAAGTTATATTCTTGATATTCTTGTTGTCTGACATTGAACAGTGGGCGGCAAGTTTGTTGCCTAAGTCTTTTGATTTTACAAAGTAAAATTTATTCAGGTTTCTCAGTGTTTTGGTAGAAAAACACACCTTTTTTAACATTTGTGTTCAAAATTTGAACTTCAAATTAAAAGATTTTATTTTAAAATTGTAAGCCAATTCAAATAAGCCTTCTCTCCCATTAGAAGTTCTGAATTCTAAGTACCTACCTTAAAACCACATCAGTTAACATTTTTTGGTATCCTTTAAAATCAATCATAAGGCGAAGCATGAAAGTTTTAAAAATCGGTTAAAATTTGCAGTTGCTTTCAAGATTTTTTTTATATAAAATTTTAATATATTGAAGCCTGAGAAGTGAATTTAAAAATTTTTTTTTGTCATTTTAGACCTCTAAAATCTCTTAAAATATATGCAAAATCCGCTGTCTAGTAGTAACTGTCATAAATTTAAAATACATACTTAAGCTTCAAGAATATTCTATCTAAATAGTTAAGGCAGGAGTCGTCAAAACACACATGCTTATTTTGGCGTTGCGTGTGTGTGTTTAGCCACGCGAAAGCACGTTCATTTAGCACTTTCTTGTTATTTGAAAAGAGAGCAGTATACGCGTTGTATTCACAGAAGATACAAACGTATTGGACTTAATTTAAAGATTTTGGCTATAATGAAAATTTTAACTTATTTTCTAATTTGATTTTTATGAAGAAACATTTCCTCAACAAATCTCGTCTTCTACCTAGCATTAATGGGTTTAATATTCTTCTTTGTAAAATTTACAAAAATGATTTTAACTTGCCTCTTTAGTTTTTAGATAATGCCCATGCCAGAGATGGGCAGGCTATGGCCTGTTTCGATCTTAGCCCCCCGCCTGTTATTAATCCAAATAGTATAGATGAAACCGACGCAATAGATGGCAATTATAAAAAATTAAGGAAAAAGAAGAAATAACTGTTGGTTGTCGTAGCGGCATATCGTTAAACTTCGTTGGCCATAGACCAATACTTTGACTTTTCTCTGTACCAGTCTGGGTTGTAACAATTCCATACACAATGTTAGTCAAATAAGTCTAAATGTAAGTGTGGAGTTAAATTTCCTACGTATTTTGAACAAACTTTTTTTTGGGTGTAAAGGGGTGTAATGTTTATTTTGACAAGCAAAATTAATTTTGGAAACTTAGAAATTATTTTTATTTCAAGCTTTGTTCATATCTGATCAACGAAAATTGCTCAACTCCACGAAGAAATCCTTAATTTGCGTTTTCAAAATTTAACTTTATTTGACTCAACATCTGATTGCGAAGAAGAGAAGCTTATTAAAGCAATAAACAAATATTAAATATGAAATCTGAATGATGTTATAGATTTCTTTGAAAATTGTTTATGAAGAAAGAAAAGGTCTATAGAAGAGGGTTTTAAAAATATTGCCTCAACCATACTTGCATTAGGTATTAATTTACTAAGCAGTTATAAAAAGCTGTAAATGTCAGCTAATGAACTTGACAATTGAAATTACATTATTACTGAAGTAAATAACATTATTATTTTGTTGTAAGTTCGGTGCAATTAGGGATTTTAGCTGGCTCAAGGTCTGAAAAAGTTGTGTTTTGCATGAGCTGTTTGCCTATACGGTACCGTTTCATCATTCTCCCGAATGAATCTTCAGTAGGCTTATCGCTGTCCAAAACCATCGCTTTAACTGCCTTTCCATACAATCAATCCGCGAACCGAACATTTGACCTTACAACGGGTTCGAACCCCTGGAATATTCGAAAAGCCAAAGTCTTTCATATCAATCAAGACCAGCCACCTCAGGTGGCGCCATCTATGTAACAGCCAACGGACTTAGTGCTGGAAAGTTAGGCTTTGCACTTAATTTTTGAAAAATATGACTTGAATTTGAATTATAATTTAAAAATTAATCATAAAAGAAATTGTATTCGCAGTATGTATTCTGCTGCTGATTTGCTCATGTTCATTCGAACAATATTAATCCAGAATATACATAGTTCGAAATGCTTCCTTTTTATATTTGCACAAATCCAATATACTCTGTATACTTTTGGAACAGAGTATTAAAAATAATCTCAATCGCCACTACAAGATTAAAATATCTGCACTCCCCTAGTTTCACCTCTCTGATAAACGTCCTTCAATGTTTGCTAACTTTACACAGCGTTATAAATAGTCCAAACTGTAGATTGTAGAAACAGTGAAAAGTTAAATAGCGTTAAGTTAAATATAAAATATAATTTTTGTCTTGGTTTTAGCGACCTGATCTGTGTAATTCCAAATGGTTGGTTATTCTGGCTCAAGGTCACAATTTTTCACAATTTAAAATATTAATTTTCAAAGCATACTTTGAAGGGCTTTTATAATGATATTTATTTTGTGTATAAACCAAATATAAAAGAAGATTCATTCGTAATTAGTAAAATAACGGGAATGATTCTGAGATCAAAACATTGCCAATTCGCCCAATTTTTTATATAAACTGAAGTTTAATGTATTCAAATATTTGTCCTTATTGTTAATTAAAATAATGTTATAGACTGTTGATATTAAACAAGTTGATTTCATCATCACTTGCCTGTTTGACTTTTGTGTGAAAAATATAACCTTGAAAGTGGCGAACAATCTTAGCGAATAAAAATCTTCATTTCATGAAATATCGAAGGTGATACCGAAATCTTTTTCATTTAAATTTCAACCCAAAACCATTTCATTCAGGGGTGTCACAGAAATCTCTAGAGATTTTCGTGTAAACGATTGCACTTCGAACAAATCAGGGACTACTTTATTTGCGAAGTGCCAAGAATCAGACCGCCTACTAGATTACGTGGATGGAAAACCGTACGCTTTAAATCTACTTGACTTTGAGCAGGCGATTTCAAATCTCTCAACTTTTGACATCTAATCTAGTAGCCGGGCATATTTTAGCCCCATAACATATAAATTTAAACAGCTTTGGTATAAAATGCTGACGTTTATACGAAAACCTCTAGAGATTTCTGTGACACACCCGATTTTGTGGTTTTAAAACAAGACAAGACCACACAACCACAAAGGAGGCACTGTATAAAGCTATTTCATGAATTTCCAAATTTAATCATTCTTAGCGTCTCTTTAATGAGCGGAAAAAGAATTCTTCATGACAGAACTGCTATTACCGCTGGGAAAGGCAGGCTTGTAGTAAAATTCGACATCACTAAAGCGTGCCCCGTATTGGCCCTTCTGTTGTTTATGGGGGTAGTTGTTTCCCGGCATTTGACACAGGAGCCAATTGTTCTAATCGCCCAAATGCAATCAAACAGGGGTTTTTGTTGCTTTTTAATGATTGAAGATAATGAGGGTACGAAGAAGTGTGGTAGCCCCGAAACTTAGGTTTCAATTGACCAACTATGGTACGAAAGTTAATTGGGATTCGGAAGTTTTTAGACAACGATTTATACTTTTATGTTATTTCTTTTTCAGATGATATTAAGTACTGAAATAAGAAGCATGATTAAAAGTTAATTTAGTCATGCTAGTTCTAATAAAATTGAGTGCTAAAATTATCATTAACAACATTTTAAGAGTATAATAAAGCTTAAGCAAATTCTTACATAAATATTTAATGTTTGAAGTTAAACTGTTCACAGTTGATTTATACGAAACTACAGTATATTATCTTAAATGCGCTATTAATCTGGTGTTCACACATAAATTAGTTGATAAATTAGTATGCGATGTCGGAGGTTAACTGATGTTGCTCTTAGGTTTCTTATATTGGGAGGGTGTTTTTTGAGGTGCGTTCTTTATAAAGTTGAAAAAAATTAAAGTTACTTTAATGATGAAAAGTTGAGAATTTAAAAAATGGCGCCCTAAAAACTTATAAAATATTTTAGTAAAAAGTGAGGTTTTGAAATTTATTTGTCGACCCTTCTAATATAACGAAACAAGATTTGCAAGAACATATCAATTTTTTGTTGAACTAGGATGTGGGAACCCTCTTATCAAATCCAATTTGGCTTATCATTATTGTAATTATATTTTAAGTTATTGAAAAAGTACTAAGCAATTTTGCTCAGCAATGTACGCATGTTTAAAAATATTAAAACTTACCTGGGGAAGGCAATATAATTGCCGAAACGCGTAGGAGAATACCTGAAGTGTTTTGACTGCAGGAAGGGAAGACGGCCGAACAACAATCCCAATTTACATCACTAAAATATTTTTTCTTAACTTTTTACAATTTTTAAAAGAATTTTAAATAATTTACTTGATCTTTCTGTACTTCACCCGAAATTATCCAGAAATAAAACTGCCTAACTTTAAAAATCTTCGCTCTGTTTTAATTAACTTAATTGACCCAAATGAACGTCATTGAGTTTAACCAAAATGAATGCAAGGTCTTGCCTGCTGTGTGTGAAACAGATTAATTAGCATAATGTTTGATCAAGGAACACAAGCAGATGAAAGCCACATTTATAGTCTTTACGGAACTCATCCTTTCACTTTCGTGGCATTTTTTAATGAATTCTTGAACAAATCTTAAACCAGTTAGAACAGCAAAATGTCTGGGTTCATTAGCATAAATTATTTAATTTCATTTAAATACAAAAGTTTAAATCTTTTTTTGTTTGAAATTAGCAAAAATCCAGACTCTTCTGTGTGTGTGTGTGTGTGTTTGTATTAAAATCAAACAAATTTGGTTATAAATGGCACCCGAAGGCGTTTTTATGGCTGTCAATGATACGTTAGTGCATATGCTAATTTTGTCCAGTTTTTCTCACTTTTAAAAATGCTTGAGCTGATTATTATATAATCTTAGAACTAGCCATCAGCCGGTTTGTGGCATAATCAGCTATTTTTAATACATGCATAAATTAGCCGAAAATTAATCGAACACTTTCATTAACGTTGACAGCGAATCGAGGAGTTGAGTTGACCTTGCCGAAATAAATATGCAACTGCAACGGCGGAAGCCGATCGGTTTTATTTATGAGATTTTAATCATGCCCGTGGGTAAAGTCGTCTGCAGTTAATTACAAGTGACAACGGCGCACTACCCTGACCTAGAGATGCAGTCAAAGTTGAATGTCTTTAGGGTTAGTGTGTTTACATTTTGTTTAGTTTGTTTTTTTTTTTATGGTTGAACTTTAAAAGCGTGGCTTGACTTGCAACAAAGCGTGAAAAAGTGATTAGCCGTTAATTCGATGGGGGCACTTAACTGCAATCAGGTTGTTAGAGTTGGGTTGTTAGTTGTTTAGCCAAGAAGATTGGTAACAAGACTAGACACTGTGACTGATTTTGAAAAATCTTTTGGGAATTTTAAATGAAAAAAGATATTCAAGGAGGAACAAAGGGTGGAACCCCAATTGCCTCAAACCCGATAGGATTCAATGTAAAGAGACTTAAAAAAAATGTTAGAAGGGCGGGGAAAGACCAGACATAACTAATGGGACTTAAACTCAGAGCCACAAGGACTTAAAAAATGTGCGACGGCATCTTAGGTCTCACGACTATCGAAGAAATTATGGTAATGAATCTGAACAGCTGGTACTAAGCGATCAGCAAGAGCTGAGGTAAACACATTCTCTTGCTTAGAACGTCAAGGTCGTGGGTTTCCTCATTTTGAAATTCAAAATTGAATAAAAAAAAATTAAAGAAAACCCTTCAGTTCAACCTCTCAGTACTGAATTTGTCAGACCGGAGAAGTAAGAATTGCTCATCAAGATTTTTCTGTACTGAAATCAAGCCTGAAAGATGATTAGGACAAGACGTAGTAGACCCTGTCTGTATTAAATTTATGTAAAGGCAGCCATGATTTCAGTAGCTGCATTTACAAATCAGGGCCGATTCAGGTCTGATTCAGTTTTTTTTTTTTTTTTTTTTTTTATCTGTTGGGATTGAATCATACTTTTTGAGGTAGACTTCTGCAAGTGAATTGCTTAGAGCATCGAGGACGTAGGTTGAAGCTTCCAAAGCATAATATTTTTTTTTAAGACCTTCGAGGTCGTAAGTTAAAGTCTTCATATTAAATTTAAATTTAAATTTTTTTTTTTTTTTTTTTTTTTTTTTTACATTTGGTATTCTTTTATCGATTAACATAAAAAATCATGCTTATGGGCAGGACTGAAACATACTTTTGAAATTTTTATATTTCTGCGAATTAATTTTTTTTTTTTTTTTTTTTTTTTTACATATTGTATGTTTTTATCAATTTGTACTAAAAATTCAATGCGTACGGTCGGAATTGAGCCATAATCTTTAATACAACTCATTTCTAATCTTGTATTTACAGAGAAGTGCACTTTTTGTCTTGGCACTTTGCGTTGTGGCAGTAGCCACCGCATCAGCCAATACGCATGAGGTAAGAACTCCCTCCACATCCATCCATTCATCCATCCCTCGAACTTAGACTAAACATTTCGTTTTAAATTATAGCGTAAAATCCGCGCCGCTGTGGGTTATGACTATCCCACGCCCAAGGTGCCGTTTGAGTTGCCCGAGCGCACCACTCAACCACCAGCTACTAGACCACCCACAACACGTCCACCACCGCCACCAACTAAGCCGCCAACCAGGGCGCCTACCACCAGGCCACCAGCTACATATCTGCCACCTACCAACAAGCCCCAGACGCCGGCCACCACCCGTCGTCCTACACCACCTCCTACCGTGAGGACTCCCGCGCCGACAAGGCCCCCAACCAGGGCTCCTACCACCCGTCCACCGGCAACCTATTTGCCACCTACCAATAAGCCCCAGACGCCGGCAACCACCCGTCGTCCAACACCACCACCTACAGTGAGGACTCCTCCTCCAACCAAGCCAGCAACTAGACCACCCACTCCACCACCAACCTATCTGCCGCCAGTGACGACTAGACGCACTCCCCCTCCTACAGTGCGCACTCCTCCTCCAACCAAGCCACCAACCAGGCCACCTCCTCCCCCACCTACCTATCTGCCGCCTGTGACAACTAGACGTACTCCTCCACCAACAGTACGCACTCCACCACCCACTGTACGCACACCCCCTCCAACCAGGCCACCAACTCGTGCTACAAGCACTCCTGCTCCCACTTATCTGCCTCCTACCAACAAACCCCAAACCCCAGCTACTACCCGTCGTCCTACCCCACCTCCTACGGTGAGAACTCCTCCACCTACGGTGAGAACTCCTCCACCAACAGTGCGCACTCCACCTCCAACCAAGGCACCAACTAGGCCACCTACTCCACCACCAACCTACTTGCCCCCAGTGACAACTAGACGCACTCCTCCTCCCACAGTGAGGACTCCTCCTCCAACCAAGCCACCAACTAGGCCACCACCTCCTCCACCAACCTATCTGCCGCCAGTGACGACTAGACGCACTCCTCCACCCACTGTACGCACTCCCCCACCTACAGTACGCACTCCCCCTCCGACAGTGCGCACTCCTCCTCCAACTAGGCCACCAACTCGTGCTTCAAGCACTCCTGCTCCTACCTATCTGCCTCCTACCAACAAACCACAAACCCCAGCTACTACCCGTCGTCCTACCCCACCTCCTACGGTGAGAACTCCTCCACCTACGGTGAGAACTCCTCCACCAACTGTGCGCACTCCTCCTCCAACCAAGGCACCAACCAGGCCACCCACTCCTCCTCCAACCTACTTGCCCCCCGTAACTACTAGACGCACTCCTCCTCCTACAGTGCGCACTCCTCCACCAACCAAGCCTCCAACCAGGCCACCACCTCCTCCACCAACCTATCTGCCTCCAGTGACGACTAGACGCACTCCTCCACCCACTGTACGCACTCCCCCACCTACAGTACGCACTCCCCCTCCGACAGTGCGCACTCCTCCTCCAACTAGGCCACCAACTCGTGCTTCAAGCACTCCTGCTCCTACCTATCTGCCTCCTACCAACAAACCACAAACCCCAGCTACTACCCGTCGTCCTACCCCACCTCCTACGGTGAGAACTCCTCCACCAACGGTGAGAACTCCTCCTCCAACAGTGCGCACTCCTCCTCCAACCAAGGCACCAACCAGGCCACCAACTCCTCCTCCAACCTACTTGCCCCCCGTAACTACTAGACGCACTCCTCCTCCTACAGTGCGCACTCCTCCACCAACCAAGCCTCCAACCAGGCCACCACCTCCTCCACCAACCTATCTGCCTCCAGTGACGACTAGACGCACTCCTCCACCTACAGTACGGACTCCTCCACCCACAGTACGCACTCCCCCCCCAACAGTACGGACTCCCCCTCCAACTAGACCACCAACTCGTGCTACAAGCACGCCAGCTCCCACCTACTTGCCACCCACCAACAAACCCCAAACCCCAGCTACTACACGTCGTCCCACTCCACCTCCTACGGTGAGAACTCCTCCACCTACGGTGAGAACTCCTCCACCAACAGTGCGCACTCCACCACCAACCAAGGCACCAACTCGGCCACCCACTCCTCCTCCAACCTACTTGCCCCCCGTAACCACCAGACGCACTCCCCCACCCACAGTGCGCACTCCTCCACCAACAAAGGCTCCAACCAGGCCACCCACTCCTCCACCAACCTACTTGCCCCCTGTAACCACCAGACGTACACCCCCACCCACGGTGCGCACTCCACCCCCAACCAGGCCACCAACTAGGCCACCAACCCGCCAAACCACCATCTACATTCCACCTCCCACTCGGGCTAGTGTGCCTCCAGCCACGACTAAGCATCAGGGTTATCAATACCCCCGGCCCAGCATTCCCTTTGATTTCTAAGCTTCGTTTTAAGCTTGCTCAACCGTCAGCCCCCTCCCTCCCTCAGCGCTGATCGTTGAGTGACCTGCAAAACCTACATCTAGCAACGCAATACCAACCATATATGTCTAGGGCTAGATAGATCTAGTCAAAAACAGTCTTAAAGATTTTTGAACGTTTCACTTGGGTGCTAAGGATACGAGGCCACTGAAGCGTCAGCAAGAATTCAACTTGTTAGTTTTTTTTTTAAATCACCCAGTTGGGGGATGGACGGATGGAGGGTCCATCCGCTGTCCAAATGTCTTGTGAGTTTATTTACTGTCTCCTCAGCCCCTTTGGGGGTGTGCCTCAGACTATGTATGATATGAAGTAAATCTTTTCCAATTGAATTGCTGAAACCTGAATACAATAAATTAAGTTTTTCGAAATATTTGCTGAGTTTGTGTATTGGATTTGAGGGGGAAATGAGATGGGAGCGGCATTGGTATGCCAAATCTTGTAAGTTTCGCAGGCATTTGGATCGTGATGAGAAGCTAACCATGTGTGTAACCAAGAATGATTATTCAGTAAGAAAGTAAGTATTATTAATTACAGTGGTGCCCAAACTCACAAAATCGATCATTGCATAGCAGCGAAACACAAAGTAAACGCCACGACATTTCATCATAAGCAACAAGCAAATGCACAAGTGACTCTTGAAAGAAGAAAATGCCGAAGGCACGCGTCGCGAGAGAGCAAGCAGCTGAGCGTGCTATTTTTAGAGCACCCGGATTCTCTCTCTCTTTACGTGTGTTTGCTGTGAGGCCTTCAGAATTATGAGTTCCTATCACATGGGATAGGCTTTTGTCATTTTGGGCACCACTAGCTAAAGATGTGTCTTGAAGTGTGAGAAGCGTGCATCAGAGGCCACCGTTACGACGGACCTAGAGCTAGATTACTGGTCTAAGATATCAAGAGACGTGTGCTACTCGTGCTGGTGGTATTTAAAGAGCAGCTGCTGTTATTATGTATTCAGAACCAATCCAAGTTGTTGCATTTTGGGTTTAATTTGGTCTAACTTGGATATTCGCTTTCATTCTGCGACCAGCGAGGTTTCAAGCTTAGATATGTTGGTTGTTAATGGGGAAATAGCGCTCTGCGAACAATCCTGGTGTATTGTGCTTCCTACTGCTTGTACATCTCTCCTACTAGCCCTTTTTCCTGTAAAAAGGTCAGGATTTGCGAGGGTTCTTGGTTACTGATATTGTTTGTTCCCTTTGAGGCAAAAAGTTCTCCTTGGAACGTTTGTCCCCGGTGGAAAGTAGCCTTTGTCTTCCAGAGAAGGTGGGCCGTGTTCTCGCTGGCTTCAGGGAATGGTCCCTCTTCTTTTCAAATACTTGTTCACCGCAAGAGCTTCGTAAGGACCCCGTGGTGTGTTTTTGTTCACTGCTGTGCGTTCGCATCTCGAACGAGGCCCGGACGCTCCCGGTCTATCTGCCTATCATCAAACTGTCTCGCAACAGCAGTTGCAAGACTATCCTGCTTATGCTTTACTTTTCTTCATGGTTGAAGGCTTTATTCTTGGGGCTTCCAGAAGATCGACCACCAGCCGAGGCCCACCAATGGCAAGGCTACTAGGAACAGGGGGTCGCCACTTGCCTGAGCCCAGCGATTACGACAGGACTATTTGTTACCCAGGCCTCCAGCTAGGGTGACTCTCGAAACGGACCGAATGACACCTTAGTCCGGCCCTGGGCGAGAAGTGTGAGTTGGGAAAGGGGAATGTATTCTTATTTTGCAGGCGAAAACGCAAGCGCCTCGTCGGTGCACTGCAGCGTGACACCCGATGGCTGTCTGGCACTGTTTATTTGTGGGAAGGGCGTTTGCTATCCGCAACCTGCAATCGGTTCGATGGCCCAACAGCTAGGCCCCCTAAAAACTTTCTCACAAGTTCTTCTGAATTTGAAAAATTTTCGTAGGACCTTAGATTATTATCAAGATTAAATGGATGACAATTAAAGACCGAAAACGGCAAAATTCGCTGGGCGTTGGAAAATGAAAGGTGTATATTGAACGGTCTAAAATATTACGAAATTTGCCAATTTTTCTTATGATCATAGATTATTATGAAGATTTGATAGACAGCAATTGTGTACGGGTAGATATAGGAGTTATTGATTAATCGATCAAAAGGATGTTAAGTTTCCTTCACAAACGATCACATTCTCTCGCCCAAACAGGCACCCGCTCATGGACGGCACCCCGAATCGAAATAATATTAGCGTTCATAAATTTTCTTGACGTCCAGCTTAACATTGAGGAAAATCAGCTGATCTTAAGATTTCGTACATTTCTGATGGCGAAAACGAAAACAGAAATGATTCAAGACGAATCAAGAAATCAGAGATCTCGACACTCCAAACGAAGGTGCAAAAATGTCTCAAAAACAGCTTCGACTGATACCAGTGACATGTGGGATCTTGCAAAAACTTTTGTCACTGGTGACTTCACCTCACTCTATGACCATTGAGAAAGTGATTTCTCACTATAATTTCGTTCAGAAGTTTTTTCGTAAAGATGGCGGTTTCTGATTTTATAATCACATCTATTTAACAGACAGGTTCACTCATATCAAAACATCTAAACGTTTGCAATAAAAAAAGCGATTACATAAATAGTTATTTTTCATATTCTCTTTGCCCACAAACTCTTAATTGTATGCTGACATAAATTCTCAATCACGAGTTGAATTTATATATCAAAACGGAAGTCGTGCGTATGTTTTTCCATATAAATGCCTCAATTAAAGCATATTTGATGAACAGTCATTCACTCGTCAATAATTTTCAATCGAATTAGCAAGTTCTATTTTTTTGACATTTTGAGGAAATCATGTATGTTCAGAAAATTTCTAACATTATGTTAGTTTTTAGTTCTTCACGCATTTCCATAGTTCGAGCAGTCCAAAGAATCAGGAAATATGCAACAATTTTATGATTGGTTCAGATTATAAAGAAGATTTAATAGATGGCATATGAAGCCATATAAATAGGAAGTGTCGGTCAACCAGTTTAAAGAAATTGAGAAATGTGCAGAATTCTTAGGAAGACGGGTATATCGGAGGTGTAGATCAAACTGTTTAGATTATCAAAAAGGCTTCACTTCTGTGTAAATCAAATGGACAAATAAGTCGCGAAAATTGCCAAATTTTATAATTAGTTTAGCTTTTTGTAAATCGTAGTGCCGGGTACCTTACAGTGTTCAATCTTTGTAGTTCTGTTTAAGTATTGTTGAAAAGTTTAAGATTCGATATTTGAAAATGGGGTGAATTAAGAGCATGAGAACCAAAAGCCAAGCCAGGGGGATCAGCAAAAATAAAATCCATCAGCTGACCTATAGTAGGGAGAACTGTTCATGACATAAGACCACCTATGTGTCAGTGCAGTTAGTGAGGAGATGAGAAAATATAAACTAGTTCCTCTATTACAGTCGAACTTATTCCAGAGTAAGCCGAAAGCCGATAGGTGGCTTTTCCAATTAAATTGCCGAATGCATGAATAAAATAATTAAATGAAGTTTTTTTTTGCCATATTCGCTCGCGTTTGTGTCTCGAATTAAATGGGGAAATGAGCTTTGAGCGGCATTGGGGCGTAGTTGTTGGAACATGTCCGGTAGAGCAATTGGTATGCCAAATCTTGTTAGTTTTGCGTGCGTTTGGAAGACTCTTCAGCAAAGAATAGACGAATTGCTGACCATGCTTGTAACATAAAATATTTGCTTATAATATTTAATAAGGCAACGTTATTTTGTCATGATTTCGAACCATTTTAAAGCGTTCCCCACATATAGCTCAGCTTTGTTAAAAGTTTAGTTACTGCTCTAGAGCATTTGTATCTCGACTAGTTTCCCATTAATACCTTCAGTCATTTCTAGTCATTTCTTTGCGAAGATCTTTAAGTTTTTTCATGGTCAATGCGTTCATAATATCTCTTTCTTTTCCACATGCCGGCAACACGAAATCATTTGAGCAAAATTAATTTATTTGTGTGTTTTGCTTTCGTTACCCAAACCCGATTAAACTTTCTAATTAGGCGGTTGCATTTTGTATGCAGTGCCGCTTGGTAGTATAACTACCTTTTTAGGTGGCTGCTAACAAAAAATTCCATGCAGTCGTCTTTGCGATTCGCAATGAATCAGAAGTCGCGTCAGTTGAAGCAGAGTCAGTTAACACGTTGAAAGATGCAGCCAGTGCCAGTGTCAGTGTCAGTAGAACGCAAGTTAATCTATCGAACACAGCTGGATCCTGGCGCAAGAAGAAGCCGCAGGCTTTGGATTATGGGCCTGCTATCGGTGTACACAATTGTGAGGAAAATTTAAAGTTATGGAACTGTGAAATCTGTGAAGTGGAGACTCTAGAGGAACGAAATTTAAAGTTTTTGAGATAAAATCGTAGAACTTTTTAGCAGGCTCTAGGTTATTAAGCTATGATTTAGTCATAACTTTACTAAAACAATATACCCAAAATACCACAAAGGAAGCTGGTTGACTGTATCAATACATTCCATCATCAGCAGTCTTGGCCCATCTTCAATGAGCAGGCAGAAGGTAGCTCATGACAGAACAGCTATGATCACATGGTTCTTGAAAATATCTAAAAGCAAGCATTTTCAACCCCTGAGGTAGTGTGCGTTCACACACAATCGTAGTTCAGTTGCTTCTATACACTTGTGAACAGTAGCCAGAGCAGTGCTAGCGGACTGTTTCTCAATATATGTTCAGAGAAATCTGTTAAAATTCCCATGTTTTCTACGCAGTCTTAGCAGGCTAGCATTCAAAAGTCTGCACTCAAAAAAAAAATCAATCCATATGGGATCAAATCAATCCCAAGCGGTAATGAAAACAACGTAATCTCGGATATGATTGCCCCGATCTGAAAAAAGATTGAGTTGATCCGACTTTTTCAATCCTAAGAAGGATTACATATATCCCGGGGTAATCCTATGAAAGATTGAATTGTGCAAAAAATTCGAGCACAATTTAATCCCAAAACTGGATCATTTTATGCCTATTCTAGATTAACTTATGCTCGATATATAAGATTGATGTGATCTCAGGATAGATTACTATTTTTCTTTTCCTCCGCCATGCCATTTGCCATAGGACATCCTTATACACTTCAAAGACCTCTCACATCAGTTTTGGTTAATTTAGATTTCTGAAAAAACAAAGAAATAAATATAAAAATTTTTGGCTCCACTGGGACTCGAACACACGACCATTCGCACTGAACAGGAATGGAACGGCATCTCATCGCTCACCACCATACCCAATGTTTGTGTCAGCGTGTCTGAGAGGCTACTTATATTTCTTCGCTCTCGCTCTCTAATTTATGGGCATGTGATCTCGAAAGGGATTGTAGTAAGCACATTTGGAATGATACAAGCTCGAAAGGAATGGACCAATCCTTAAAAGATTGAATTGTGTAGAATATCCCGGAAATCGAGATTGAATTTTCAAGCTCGTGCCGGGCTTACTCCAAGATTTTAAAGATTGAAAATATCTCGGCGTTTTTTTTTCTGTGTGACCACTTGCCAGATTAAGTGAACGCACCCTTTTTCTAGTCAAGTCCGTTCTTTTGGGAAACCTAAAAGTTACCAAAAATGTAATATGTTGCAGAAAGTAGCAGAACATTATGAAAATTTAACAACAACTATGAAGTTTGTTAAGTAAAACAACAGGAAGTAAACCGAATCCAGTTTAATCCCAAAAGTTCTTCTACAAAAAAAGTAGTCAAAGCTGGGAATTTCAAAGTTTCCAATTTTTAATTTTTTCCGACAATTAATGACTGCCTGAGCTCACCTACAACTTCTTGAACTCAGCAGGCATACGATACGAGGCACCACAAAAGCCCTCATCAAGAGGGCACACGAACGTCTTCAACAAGAGGCAGCACTAAAATCCACAACGAGAGTAATAAGAAAGCCCCCAACGAGAGACAACAAAAAGTCCCCCACAAGAGGCACCACAAAAGTCTTCAACGAGAGGAAACAGGAAAGACCTCGACAAGAGGTACAAGAAAGTGCACAAACAAAGGCAACATGAAAGCCCCAAACTAGAGGCAAAAAGAAATCCCCCAACAATATGCAACAAAAACGTCCTCAACGAGAGGCAATACGAACGTTCTCAATTATAGAAATGCAAAAGTCCTCAACGTGAGGCACCACTAAAGCCCTCGAACGAACTTGCTTATCTATACTCGGGGACAAGATTAATCAGTAGAGTCCGGATTTCGCATATTTGCATATTTTGAACCGCATGCCACATCTAGTTTCTGATTACACACATTTTATTTTTATTGTAAAATTATATAAGTCCGCTAAAAACGTTTTTAATGACTCTGTCCCTATGAGCGCACAAATCCCAGAGATGGTAAGAGATAGAGGTTTGACATGTAAGGGACATAAACTTCTTATGCTTTCAGGCAGATTAAATTTATTTTCAATTTTTGCCCCGCCCCTTTCCGGCCCCGCAATTTGGAAAAATCGTCATATCTTCGACACTTTTGTAGATAGATGATTCGAACCTTTTAGACATATTTAGTAATCAACATTACTTATCGAACTGGGAAAGGAATGGTAAAGATCGGACAAAAGATAGTAAAGTTATAAGGAAAAGAAATTTCGCTGTCGCAGCGCTGCATCTCCGTTTGCGTTCTAGTGTTACTGCAGGAGCAAAGTACACTCTGAGTATTGTCCTTCATAGGTACAGAGTCCATTACAGTTGGGATTGACCTTTTTTCTTAAATTTTTTTTTTTTGCAAAATTTGCCAAAAATTATAAAATACAAATCCAAAAATATCAAATTTTTTGAAAACGAGCAAAATGTATTTAAGGGTACTGTATACCTTCAGAAAAATTTTTTTTTATTTTTTTTTTATTTGCTTAAACGTTCTATTAGGATCTTATAAACATCCTGCAATACTTTCAAGCTGATCCGAAACTTAGTTTTAAAGATATAAACAAAAACAAATATTTTTTCCGACCCTTTTATAAAAAAATGGTTTTTATCAACCCTCGTATTTTTAGAAATTCGTATTTTTTTTCCCATTTTTGGTCAAAAACTTTATAAATATTTATAAAATGTTCGACATTATGGAAAAAAAAAATTTGGAAAAAAAAATTGTACTTGGAAATTTTTGGAGATTTTATTTTTTACCATGTCTTGACGCATTTTGACTCAAATTTCTGGAGAACTGCTTAACCGATTTTGATAATCTTTTTTTTCGGTGAAAGATAACACCCAAATGCACCAAATCCGACTTATACATTTATTAAAAATAATTTTTATTTCATCGAAAACAGATGTCGAATCTTTAAATGCGATTATCTCGGAACCACTTTTTCCAAAATGGTTGCAAAGATTTAAAGTACCTGTTGACCGATTTTCAAATTCTTTCCCTTAAATTGCTCCTAATACCCACCATTCTGGTGTGAACTAGGATATTTTTGATCGGTCAACAAATAACGGAGCTAAAACCAATACAGTGGGAAAAAATAGTCGATTTTCGAAATTTTGACTTTGAAACCCCATAACTACGTCATTTATTGACCGATCCAAAATATCCTAGTTCACACCAGAATTACATTATTTCTTAACACAACCCTGTCTTCAGTTTTAAATTCAGATCATCCGTTCTCAAAAAATTTTTGCAACCATGGGCCTATGTTTTAAATTTTTGGTTAACTTTGAACAGAAATACAACAACAACCGTAGGTACAACAACAACAACAAAAATTACTAAATTTAGTTTAACCGATTATCTATCAAATGAAAAAACCCGCTTCTTAATACCACTTATAGTTTTTGAGTAATCTAATTTTTAGTAAACCTTTAAAAAATGACACCTGAAGGTATACAGTACCCTTAATACACCAAGTCATATACATGTTAATGGACACAATTGCATCTTTAGTTGCGAGAAGCAACGAAGAGCAGCCCACTTTTACTTTACGGAAGAAGTAAAATTTACTTAGATTCGCTTGAAAGCAACCACACACAAAAACAAAGAAACAACACAAAATAGCTCAAAATTTCGTTATATTTTTGAAATTAACATACTATTTGCTACATTTTGGCATTTCAATACATTAATTGCTCTATATTTTTATAGCTGTCACCAGAGCAGTAAAATTTTTGTTGAAACAACATCTTACTTTCAGGGCCGTTCCATTATTCCAGGGATGCACAAAAAATGTTTTGAACCTGCAATTAGAGTTCATGGTTCTATATTCTTTCAGAGGAATTATACTTTTTTCCAATATTGCAACATTTATTTTTTGACTTTATGACAAAATTTTGGTTGTATTAAACCATTTACTCGTCTACAATCGCCATCTATTAAACCTTCCAAATATCATAAAATTTTGCGAAAAATCCAAACTCAAATATTAATTTTTGACAGAACGGCTTAGACTTCCCATATTTACACGTCTGCCATTGCTGTCTATTAAGTCTTCAAAATTATCTTTGGTCATATGAAAAATTTACAAATATTGCGATTTCTTAAGAATTTCCATCTATACCTCCTATTTACGCGTCTACATTGCCATCTATTAAACCTTTATAATAATCTTAGGTCATATGAAAAATTGTAAAATTTTGGACTATTTAATCTACGCCTCTGATTTGCTCTTTGGCAAAAGCAAAGGTCTACACATTTTAGGTCTTCATTATTATCTTAGGTCCTTTGATTTTCATGACCATTTGATTTACTCCTCCTTTTTACTTGCAGTTTTACGCTTCTTTATGATCTTCATAATAATCTTAAGTTTTATGATATTTTAGAACGTTTCATTTGCTAACACTAAAATAAAGTTTTTGCAAACTTTGCGGTGTTGGACCATCATAAGCTTATATTAAAAATGTTCAACTTTCGCGAGTTTTTTTTGCATATTTTCATATATTTTTTATTAATTATTATTAATTAAAAAATTAGTTTATTATTATAAAAATAGTAATAATAATTTATTATAATTATAAATCCAAACTTTCACCTTAATCTGTCCTATTTTAAAAAGTTGCATAAAATCCGCTGTCTATTTATCAGTTTCTAAAAAATAGTTCGTTCCTCTACTTACTCACAGTGTGACAAGCCTATCATAACTAAGGATGTAAATTGGTTAACAATATTTCTTTTTCCCATTGCAGATGTCTCTCATGGTAGTCAAGGTCGCTTCAACAGCAGCATTATATCAGCAACAGCAACAACACCAACAGCAACAGCAATTACTCAACCAAATTGAAGAGGTGACATCCAGTACCGAAAGTGACAACAATAGCAGCGACAGCGACATTGAGAAGATGCGTGCCAAATTGCAGCAATTGCAGCTGGAACAGCAGCAACAGTATCGCCAGCAGCAACAGCAAATGCAACTGCATCTGCAACAAATGCAGGCGCAAGCCGCAGCCGGAGTTGGAGGCGGTGAAGGCGAACCTGCCTACTTATTGGAGCGTGCCGATAATATAGCGCCTGCTGCTGCTGCTGCACCCATCTATGGTACCTGGCGCACGAAAGCGAGACGACCCCAGCAACACGCCACCTCGCTCACTGAGTTGGACGATAATCATCTGTACGAGCGTCTGCCCAAACGTACGGCGACCATGACTCCTCTGAGGGGAAGTCTATTGCGTGATCAAATGCCACGACCTCCACGTTTGGCCACCCAGGGTCCCTCCACAGTGACCTCTAGGGCTTTGCTGCGACGTCAGTACTCTGAGACGCCTGGGAGCTTGGCTCAACGTGATGATGATTTCAAACCCAAACCCTTTCACTTTCCCTTTGAGGGTCCATTGCCCGAGCAGTTCACCAAGAGCGAAGCAGAACGATTGCGTCCCTCTCTAAATAATATACAGGATATTTTGCAGCATTTGCATTTGAATCCCAGTAAATTACCACCCATGGTAATGATGCCCACGGGTTTGCATATAGCGGGAAATTTTAAAAATTTCAAATCCAGCGGCATTGGCAACTTTTTCAGGGGCAAAAGGCATAAAAAGCAAATGCAGTTCAGTATACCCTTGCCCATGCCTTTAAGTCACATGCCCTTGCCGTGGTATGGTCAAGGACCACATCAACGTGTGGCCATAGACCAGCTGTATCCCTATAAGCCACGCTCACCACAGGACATCAATCTGTTGGCCTTGCCCACGGGCAAAGCTTTAAGCAAAAAGCAGAAAAAGAAGCAATTGCAACAGCAACAGTTGCTGGAGCATGGCAGCCAGCAACATTTTGTGGCCGATCCTTATGTGCAACATTTCCAACCTATACTCAGCATAAATGCCACACGACAGCCTCCCATGAAGCGTTTACCCTTTAAGGTTAATCTGGACATTTATCCCGTCATGCCACCCTCACGTCCTGTTTCAGTTTTGCGTAATCCCTTTCAGTCGGAATATGCCAGCTCCTCGCCGGGTCAGAGCATATATCAGACCCCCTTCAAATTTCCCACTCAGCCACCTTCCCTCATCTTTCCCGATCAGGCCACACGCTTTAGCCAGCAACAGGCTTTGTATCAACACAAATTTCCTCCTCCTCCTCCTGCTGCTGCCTTAAGCGAGGACTGTGTCTATGGTCCAGAGCCTCAAACTAATCATAATCAACTTATGTTGCACTTGAATGTCTTCCCCAAACAAAAACCAGCAACAGCAGCTGTAGCTGCCTCTCCTCTACGTGCCTCCACAAATCCTTTTTATAATACCCAACTGCAGCGTAATTCCTTCAACTCTCAGGATTTGCCGCCACCCCAGCCCCCTAGTCCTAGCTCTATAGCTCAAAATACGACCCAAACCCCACCCCAACCATCGCAGCAAGTGCAACGTAATAGCTCCATATCACGCAGCGATCATTTGCCCCTCATTGATTTCGAGCATCCCATTGTGGCCGCCGAATTACCCGAATTGCCACAACCTGCCGCTCTTACGTCCAAACGTCACTATCAGGATCATTATCGTTATCCGAAAAGCTCCAACATAGATCAATTGGCCGCTGAGGCTCAGACTGCCTCACTATTTCGTTTTCCCGTGGAGGATCTAATACAGTTTCAGGTGGATGATGCTTTATAAGTAGTTTTAAGTTTTATTTTTAAATAATTTATACAATTTTTTAACTGATTTATAGGATGAACAAAATAAGAAATAATAAAATTAGCAAGCAAACAAAAAATTTGGTAAGGGTAAATTTGGATTTGTGTAAGCAGAGTAAAATGAACCCTTATTAATGAAGTTAGCCTAAGGCTTAGATCCCACAGGCAAATAATTTGCCCAAATTTTGATGCAAATTTGTCTAAATAGCCCAAAGTAGCCAAATTCGTGCGAAAATTGGTTTAAATTCACAAAATTTCTACGAAAATTTGGCTCATAACTGAAAATTTAAGTGACCTTAAAACAAAAGCTGTGGTTCCTCATGCAAACAACTCGCCCACAAACTTTTAATGAAAATATTCAAGTTTCCTTCAAATTTGGACAAAATTGACTTCGGACAAATTTTATTTAGGAAAAATTTTATTTGCGACAAATTTTATTTGGAACATATTTAATTTTGGACAAATTTTATATAGGTGAAATTTTATTTCAGACAAATTTTTTTAGGACAAATTTTATTTTGGACCATTTTAATTTTGGACATATTTTATTTTGGACAAATCTAATTTTGGACATATTTTATTTTGGACGAATTTTATTTAGGACAAATTTTATTTGCGATAAATTTTTTTTGGAACATATTTAATTTTGGACAAATTTCATTTTGGACAAATTTTATATAGGTGAAATTTTATTTCAGACAAATTTGATTTTAGACAAATTTTTTTAGGACAAATTTTATTTTGGACAATTTTAATTTTGGACATATTTTATTTTGGACAAATCTAATTTTGGACATATTTTATTTTGGACAAATCTAATTTTGGACAAATTTTATTTTGGACAAATTTTATTTTGGACAAATTTAATTTTGGACGATTTTCATTTAGGACAAATTTCATTTTGGAAAAATTTTATATAGGTGAAATTTTATTTCAGACAAATTTGATTTTAGACAAATTTTTTTAGGACAAATTTTATTTTGGACAATTTTAATTAGGACAAATTTTATTTGCGACAAATTTTATTTGGAACAAATTTTATATAGGTGAAATTTTATTTCAGACAAATTTGATTTTAGACAAATTTTTTTAGGACAAATTTTATTTTGGACAATTTTAATTTTGGACATATTTTATTTTGGACAAATCTAATTTTGGACATATTTTATTTTGGACAAATTTTATTTTGATCAAATTTTATTTTGGACAAATTATAGCTTAAGCTATGTTTACACAGGCAAAGAATCTGCCAAAATTATGGTAAAAATTTTATTCCATAGTCCAAATTAGCAAACTTTTCCTAATAATGTGTAAATTATTTGCGTAAGGAATCATAGTTATAGTTATTAAATTGTATAATAAACCAAAGTTGTACGAAAAATTGGTTTATAATCGCAAAACTGTTGCAAAAGTAAAAGTGAATACATGGCTGATAACTCCAATTTTTGGTGAACCTATGACCAAAGCTGTGGTTCCTCACGCAAGCAATTTGCTCAAGTATTGTCATACTTTTCATCAAAATGTTTAAAATTTTCTTCAAAATTTAGGCAAATATTTGACTTAACTAAAGTTTTTTTCACTCAGGCAAATAATTTGCATAAAATTTGGATGAAAAGTTGACTAAATAAGCCAAATTGGCTAACTTTTTGAACAAATTTAATCAAATAATTTGCATAAGATACCAAGTTTTTATCATGTTCATGCTGAGTTCACAAAGGCAAATAATTTGAATTTGTTTGAAAAAATGTTTTTAAATCGCAAAACTTTCGCTAAAATGAAAGTGAAAGCATGGTTGTTAATTCCAAATTTTGGTGGACCTAAGACAAAACCAGTGGTTGCTCAAATATAGCCAAACTATTCATGACCATTTTAAAGTTTTTCTTAAAATTTCGGGCAAATTATTTGCCTAAGCTTAAGCTATGTTCACGCCAGAGAGCGGTTTCGTTCGATTGCAAAACGCCTATACATTAATCAACATCCCGAAAAATAGGCTTTGCGCTCAATAAATCAAACTTGCATATGAATTGTATTCAATTTTATTTTACACACTTGAGCATATACCGATTCGGGGTCAGAGAACGGATTCGTTTGATTACAAAAAGCTCATACATTAATCACCTGTCGAATAAAGAGGATTTTTGCTCCATGTATCAAACTTGCATACTCAACATGTTTGCCGTTGAGTTTAATTCAAGCCTATTGTTGGCACTCTGAATATAATCATGTTCGTCTTTATTCAGAATGAGCCAAAATCTCCTCTTATGAACAAACTCCTGCAAAGACGCAAAGGTGCTGCTGACAGATATGGAAAGAGAGAGAAAATATAGAGACAGCAATGCGCTGGCCAGTCAACGCTGAGTTTTGCTCAATCGAACACTCAAAACGTTTGCGGGTATGACTATGATTATATTCGACGCTGAGTTTAGTTCGATGATTTAATATGAACATAAGCGTGGGAACACAAATCTCTGGCTCAACCGCTCGATGCGATTGCGGTATGAGCTAAATATATTCACCGAAGAGTTTTGTTTATTGATTAATTAATTATTGTAAGGGAGATCCAAAAAAGTCTCTTCTCAAGGATAAAAAACCGCTTCACACTAAAAATATTCAAAATTTGTGCGTGTTTTGCTGCTGCTCTGCTAGCTAGCTGCTGGTTTCCTCAATTATTTTATAATTACGAAAACAACGATTTAAACAAACTTATATTTATTAAATGAAAAACTTTTTCCTACTTTTCTAAGAGCCCTCATAGAAATTTGTTGTTGCTTTATGTAGGCGCCATAAGCCAGCTATTCCTTAGCGTCAACCAACAATAAATGCGTGCCTTGCGGAATGGGCATGGGCACCCCTGAACTAAATCATTACCATAAAGCATGAACGCCACAAACGATCAGACAAATCTGGTTGATCAGAACAAAACAAAAGAAACACACATTTAAGCTATACTGGTAAATTTTTTTTGATTTCTAGGCTAAATGCACGTTTAAGAAAATAGAAGCCACAAACATAACAATATAAAGCCAGCTTCCAACACTATTCCATATTATTAGAATTTCGCGATACTATCTTCAGAAAGTTTTTCTAAAAACGCATGATTGCCAAATGTCTCTCCTTACAATCATTGCCTATCAATGAAAACCTTAGACAATCCGTCGAAATCCTTCAACAAATATTTTAGAGCCCAAATAGAAGCTAAAAACCTCAGAGCACAAAAAAGAATTTTGCAGTTAAGTTATTTGTTGAGTTAGTGTAAGGAAAATACATATCTTCAGAATTCAGCTCATCTTTAATGAGACAAGGCTTGAGCATCTTTATTCTCAGCACATTCTAACATTTTTGTTGGAAATATGGATCAGCATTTTAGGACCTTTTTAAAATCGATCGCAGCGTGCTCCCGTACTTAATTTTGAAAAACATTTTCAATACTAACTCCCACACCAGGGTAATTCCTCCGTAACTTATGTAGGCGCCAGGCAACAGATTCCACACTACCACACCCAATAACGTAGTGATTGCAGACAGCAGGAAGGAGTAACAGGGCCACAGTCCCATACCACAGAATCGAGTGACAATCTTCACAGTAAGGGTCTCAAGGTGGCACCACACCTGGAACATAGCGAACTCGGCTACCGAATTAGCAATAATCGTTTCAAAGGCAATTACGGCCATAGGAGGAAGCTTCTTCTTCATTATCGTTATTTCATCCATTCCATAAAGAAGTTTCATTATCGACAGATAAAATATCCAGCTACCCCAAACGCCTTCTTCCAAGAAATCTGATGAATGTTCAAATACACATGCTTTTAGCCACAGATGCGCGAAAGTGGTCAGCAAAAGTGCAAAAGCGTTCATCTTGGTAATGTGTGGAAGGAAACGGTTAAGATGAGATAAGCAGCTGCTTGAAAGTGGATTTAAATAAAATATATGTGGAAAATTGTATTATTTGAAATTAAAAATGTATTTTAAAATGAATCTTTGTGACTCTTCCGACTGACTAAACTGTGACTTTTACAGCACGGACGATGTGAACGCAAATGAATTCGTAAATACACCGCGTCAGTAGGAACTATTGTAAAAGACTTAAATCTTTGACAAGTACTCCTATGTACATTTTTACTCACAATTTTCTATAATTTTTTTTATTCATTGTGAGTGTACTCTGAAAATTTCATGAAGTTTGCTTTATTGTCCATTATGTATAACATTTATAGCCCTCGCTCTCTTCCCATTTCTCTCTTCTTCAAAAAAACAAAGGTAAACGTCATGATACATGATACGTGGTTTACTATTTTTATGTAGGGTGATTCCAAAATAAAGTTTAACATTTTTTAGCATTTAGTTAAGTATACACTACAAAGGAGATTGGTAGACAGTATAGCTATTTCATTAATACCAATTCAATCTTCAGCTGTCTGCGCCTGTCCTCAGTGAGTTGGCAGAAGGAACCTCATGAACCTCACGCTTAAAAAGCTTTAAAATTTAAATCCGATACCGTAACCGTAACCGAAAAAAATAGTTTTCTTATAACCGAAACCGTATAACCTTTATTTACTTAACCAGTTATCAGTACCGTAACCGAAACAACTATAAGGGTTTATTTCGCTTTTAACTCAACTAGTAAAAATTGTATTAGATGTATGAACAATGAAAATTTTACATATATTTGACTTGCTCAAATGCCTTAGATAAGAACGGTAATATGGAGATAGGACGATGCTCATTATTGTTTTTTGGAATCGGCAGTATTTTTGCTACTTTCCAGACATTAGGAAAAATGGAAGTCATTCATGCTGTGTTGTATATATGCGTAATATGGGATAGAAGTTGAGGAAGAAGAATTTCAATAAATTTGGGGTCCATTTCATCTAGTCCAATGGCATTTGACTTTACTTTAAGGATAGAAGATAGAACATCACATTGCTCAACACATATAAAATTAATGCATAGACCTAAATTATTATATGCTTTAGAAGTCAGGTACGTATTTTCAATGATATCAGGTACTTCAGATTGTGATTCTATTTAGATCATTGGGATCAATATCTTTAGAAATATTCATCCTTGGTTTACCAACCCCTAGAGACTTAATTTCCTTCCAAAACTGGTTGGATAATATTCTTCTTCTTCTTCTTCTTTAATGGCCATTACAACCGTTAGACGGTCTGGGCCTCTGCGATTAACGCTCTCCATTCGCTTCTGTTCTGTGCGAGCTGCCACCAGTTGGTCTTCCCATCTTAGTGGTGGTCTTCCCACCTTGCCGCCTCCATAGTCAGCCGCCTTCGATTTATACGCCTTTTTTGCTGGAGCTTCTTCCTCCATCCTGGCGACATGTCCTAGCCAGCGCAGCCGCTGCTGCTTTATGCGCTTGACCAGGCTGGTGTCCCCATAGAGCTTATACAGTTCGTCGTTTCTTCGAATGCGGAAATCATCGCCGACTTTTAAAGGTCCATAAATCCTCCGAAGAATTTTTCGTTCAAACACGCCAATCGCCGCTTCATCCGCTGCTGTCATTGTCCATGCTTCGGCGCCATATTGCAGGACTGGGATGATAAGCGACTTGTACAGGGCTATTTTTGTTCTTCGCTTGAGGTCTTTGCTCTTGAACTCCCTACTTAGCCCATAGTAGCATCGGTTCGCAAGAGTAATTCTTCGTCGGATTTCCAGACTGATGTTGTTCTTGCTGGTTATCATCGTTCCGAGGTAGACGAAATCCTCTACAACATTAAAGTTGTACCCCTCCATTGTAACAGATTGCCCAAGTCGCAATAACTTTTTGTCCGCGGTTACTAGGTACTTCGTCTTGTCCTCATTTACCGCTAAACCCATTAATCTAGACTCCTTCTCAATCTCTGAAAACGCCTTGCTTACCGCCCGTGTGGTTTTGCCGATAATGTCAATATCATCGGCATATGCATTAGATTTTTATAAATAAATCCGCCGGTTCTGTTGGCATGTTCGCACTCACGCAGTATATATTCCATCAGTAGATTAAAGAAGTCACACGATAAGGTATCGCCTTGCCTAAAACCTCTTTTGGTATCAAATGGTTCGGAAAGGTTCTTTCCTATTTTGACGGAGCTTTGCGTACTTCTCAACGTCATCATGCAAAGTCGAACGTACTTTGCTGGAATACCTAAAGTAGACGGGGCCTTGAAGAAGCTTGACCTTATCGGTGTGTCAAAGGCTGATTTATAATCAACAAAAAGATGGTGTGTTTGGACGCCTCTTTCATAGGTTTTCTCCAGGATTTGTCGAAGTGTGAAAATCTGGTCTGTGGTGGATTTACCAGGTCTAAAGCCACACTGATAAGGTCCAATCAGTGTATCAATAAACGGCTTTAGACGTTCACAAATAATGCGGGACAGAACCTTATATGCGATGGGGAGGAGACTGATCCCGCGGTAGTTGGCGCAAACTGCAGGGTCTCCTTTTTTAAAGATTGGACAGAGAACACTTAGATTCCAATCGTCGGGCATGCTTTCGTCAAGCCATATACGGCACAGAAGTTGGTGCATGCACCTTACCAATTCTTCGCCTCCAGCCTTGAACAATTCAGCGGGCAGCTCATCCGCGCCTGGCGATTTGTTGTTCTTTAGCCTTCGTATGGCTAAACAGACTTCCTGTTGGGTCGGCGGGTCTATCTCTATGTTGTCGATCGGTGGCATCGTTACTTCTCTAGTGGTGGCATCCTGTTCGTCATCGCCTCCCAGTAGGTTGGAGAAGTAACTTCTCCATTTGATAAGCGCCACTTGCGGATCTGTGACTAGATTCCCGTGTTCGTCTTTGCATTGTGGGACTCTGGGCTTGAAACCTTCTGTTAATTGCTTAATCTTTTGGTAAAATTTTCGAGTCTCGCTCATGCCGAATAACATCTCGACTTCCTCGCGCAAGCGCCTTTCCTGCTCATTCTTTTTTCTTCTAAATAGGCGCTTCTCCTCTTTCCTTTTCTTCTTGTAAACAATTTTAGTAGCTTCTTTTTGCAGAGTTGCATTTAAATGTTACTGCTTTCCGCAGTGTCTGGTTGTCTCTAAACAGACGGTTTGTCCTGTACCGTTTCCACTTCTTATAGGCTTCGTTACTTTTTCTATTAGTCATTTTAATATCGGTATTAAACCAGTCTAAGTGTTGCATGCTTGTTGTATAAACTTTCAATAGTTGTGTTCATGTATTGAAGTTGGTTGTCTACATTTGGCATCGTATAGATAATGTCAAAGTTAGAAGTATGGAAATCATTGAGTAACTGATTATAACACAGAGGAACAAAATTCAACTTTTTTTTTTGCCTGGGACTGGGACCAATAAATTGTGAAACTAGAGGCATGAGGTAGCAACACCTCATACCCAGTTTTTCTGGAGCACGTCAAGTTCGCGTTTAATGGGCACTTTTATACTAGCAACACAAAGCTACAACCTCTGTTGCTGGTTAAAAGAAGATGAAAGCTAAAATTTTGAAAAATTCACCAAAGCTGAAAGGAATCACCAGTATTCTAATATAAAATTCCCGCCTTCAACGGATAAACGGTTAGTACCATGCCCATAGAGGTCTAACTAAGAAAGTGGAATTAATGGAAAACCACTCGATAGAATTGTGTAAGATTTTAACTATATTGAGATACGGACTAATAAAATGTGTACTTAAGAGATGGTAGCATGCATCGAAAAACCGCGATGGTGGGTACCACATTTGACAGCACCCATCATCGAGGCAATATAGGTCATAAACTGGAGATAAAAATAGACCGAACTGCGTTTTTAGATTCACCATCGGACCCTTAAGTCACGGGATATGGCTGTCTTTGTACAAGCAATTGCCTCAGAGCAACATTGACCATATGGGTATCAAGAGCGTCTCCAAAATTATGCAATAAATCCTATAAATAAAAGTTTTCATTTCCATTAAGAAAATCAAAAATTTAGTTTAAAAATGTCTTTGGTGGACAAACCGCGATACGCTAAGATGCCTTGAACTGATGTATTTAAATGATCCGATCTGTTTTTCTGCTGGTATTGAAGCACTTTACTCATAAGATTAATTCCATAATTTTGGTGAAACTGGTTTCACCTAAATGGTCAATGTTGTTCGAAGGCAATTGCTAGTATATAAATGCCTAAGAACCGCGAACCAAGCTTTCATTGGTAAAACTGAAAACGCGATTCAGTCTATTTTTATCTCTAAATTATGGCCTATATTGCCTCGATGATGGGTGCTGTCAAATGTGGTACCCACCATCGCGGTTTTTCGATGCATGCTACCATCTCTTAAGTACACATTTTATTAGTCCGTATCTCAATATAGTTGAAATCTTATACAATTCTATCGAGTAGTTTTCCATTAATTCCACTTTCTAAGTTAGACCTCTATGGGCGGGGTACTAACCGCTTGTCCATTGGAGGCGGGAATTTGGTATAACAATGGTGGTGACCCCCTCTAACTTTGGTGAATTTTCCAAAATTTTAGCTCTCATCTTCTTTTAATTAGCAACAGAGGTTGTAACTTTGTGTTGCTAGTATAAATGTGCCCATTAAACGCGAACTTGACGTGCTTGAGAAAAACTGGGTATGAGGTGTTGCTACCTAATGCCTCTAGTTTCACAATTTATTGGTCCCAGTCCCAGGCAATTTTGAGTGTTCCACAGTGTAATCAATATTTTTAAAGTCACGGTAAGTTATGGCGCAATCATGAAATTCAGGGATTATATTATAAACTAAGAAGAATAGGTCATGCTTCAAAAAAGCAGGCACTAAAAGTTGGTCATATGAGATAGCCTTATTCGGGCTATTTACAAAAATAACGTCAAGTAGTGTGTCACTGGTGTTGGTAAAATGGATCGGTTGGGAATTGTTCACAAGTGTCAGGTCGAGAGTTTCCATGTTTGAAGAGAGGTGTGATTCCGATAGCATGTCACTGTTAAGGTCACCAGTTACAATGATATCTGTATACTCTTAGGAAATAGAAGTCAATACATTTAGAGCTTCAGTAAAGTCAGTTCTTCGGTTGCCTGTCGAAACTTTAAAAGCCTTGGCCATCAAACCTCAAAATATCAGATTTTAGATTTTCCCTAAATTCTCTACAAAAAAATACAACATTTTTTGAGCCATGTTGTGCTAAGAACTAGAAAAAATATTACTTTTCATATAAGGCAGATACGGTCTACTGTAGAGTCTCACAACATTTTGTTGTACAGCGCATCAAAGTTAGCCTTTTAAAAGTTGAACTAGCAAGTGTCAGCCAATTTCACAGAATTTTCATTTCATTTGGAGTTCCAGCACGAAGCAGAAGTGTCAGCAATATTTCGGAAGTTTTCAATTTCAATTGCCGGAATGGAAGATACTACCTCCAATAGCATTCAACGCTGTCGGGCCGAGATACCGTTCAGTGATTACATTGTCTGTCCTTATGACAGTGTCCATCGTTTGTTGCCAACACGTCTGGCCGTGCACTTGATTCGTTGTTCCCGCAATCATACCAGCACCAAGCTGGTCATCTGCCCTTTCAACAACACTCATGTGTTGACTGTGGCCAAAATGAAGGTAAGTCGCATCAGGATAAAGAATTTCTTCTACGTATGTATTTATTTTTTAAAATTTCATTTCGTCAGGATCATGTTGTGGATTGCCCCAATCGATCGGCATTGGTACGGTTTAACAACCCGGATAAAATGCCCCCAACCGAACCGAAAGCTGCTAAAAACATTTTGGTTGAAACCGCTGAGAATTGGGACGCCGAGCCCGACGTGCCCGCCTATGATCCCAAAAGCTATTGTGACAAAAATCTAATTATACGCAATCCTCAGGGCGCTCCGCGGGCAGCGCGACGCCTGTTTCGTGAACTTGAGCGTAGGCGTTTCAATGAGTTGCAATCTCTGAGATCTGAAGGAGATGTTCAAGCAGAAGCCAGTGGAGTCAAGGAGTACTCTGATGATGAACTGCCAAAGATTTTCTGTGAGCAATTGCAGATTGAATCCAAACAGAAATAAACTAAACGATCCACGTACTTAAAGGGAGACAACATGAAAAATATATTAACCTTTAAGAAACTAAGTTTTATGTTTGTCGTAAGTAACGCCTTCACCTTCACATATCATAAATATTAATATGTTATTTTTTTTTTTTCATAAGCGTATAACAAATGGAATTAAATACACATTCAATGTCAAAAAGAGACGACCTGATGGTCACAGATGTTCCTCTCACTTTCCATATAAATTTGTGAATTTATGTTAGAAAATCCAATGTTTATAATTGGAATTTTTATAAGTTATAATTCCTTTTTTAAGTCCGGTTACAAAACACGAAATAATAAAGCGATTTAAATAATAATTTTGCGAGTGTTCTTTATGGTCGATCAAAAATTATATATGTAAATTACTAAATTATTTTTTTACTGCTGTCGAGTGAAATGATAATAATTCTTTCTTGCCTCAATTTTCGCAAGTAAAAGTTTCTGCATTTACTTTTTAAAAACTCAACGATAATCAGGGAACAAATTTTTGTGAGAATGGGAGCGTAAGAACGAAATTTAAAGGTTTACGCAAATCGCTTACAATACCAAATGTTATGTAAATGTCGGAGGCTGTTATACTACAACGCTTAAGCTAGGTTTACAAACCGCTTTCTTAATTCTTGGTAGAGCTAATTTTCAGTTCGCGTAATGAGCGCTGTTATTAGTGTCCGTTGTGTAGTTGAGTCTCCTGTGTGTTGGTGTGTTTATAATGTGCAGTGCTTGTTGTACAACTGCCTTAAAAGTTTGTAATGTATGTGTGTTTTATGTCATAGCTTGAAGTCAGAATTCTGTTATGCTAAATGGGTCTTCAATTTAGATTATTATATCCTTCGCATGGTATCTTGTAAGTGAAATTCTTGCCATTTTTGATTAATTCCAGTAAAAAAATCTTTTTCCGACCGCATAAGGTATAACTATTCTTGATCAGCATGACGAGCTGAGTCGATTTAGCTTTGTCCGTCCGTATGTCCGTCTGTCTGTTTCTAAGCGAACTAGTCCCTCAGTTTTGAAGCTATCGTGCTGAAATTTTGCACAAAGTCTTCTTTTGTCTGCACGCTACTAATATCGGATCGGATGACTACTTCTTGAAGCTGCCATACAAATGATCGGTCGAAATTGCTAACCGTTGAGACAAGCCTTTTCAAGTGTATAAAAACTTCGGCACAGACAAAGTTTACATTGCCTTTCTCGTTTTATGTTTTGTTTGTTTATTATAATTATAATATAATTTACTTTTTTACCCAGTTGGGAAAATCATTATTCCCCTAAGAGGGTATTCTCCTTAAAAAAAAAAATCTTATTTGAAAACGCAAAATGTTTTTCTAATTCCGGATTTTTATTATGCTACAAACAGACTAAAGTACACCAAAATATTTTACTGCTTTGAACGAGGGCTATTCAAAAAGTTCTCGGCCGTCAAAGTGGGGGGTCCAAAAGAAGGTGTACACTCATAAAAACTAGAACGAATAATTTATAACTACGAACACTCTTGAAAAAAAACGTAGTCGCTCTTGAATTTTCAAGAATTTCGCTCTTGGAATCGAGATAAATTCATTCTAAATGTGGTTCTATAGTCAGGGTTCCCCAAGCAGAGAGCGCTAAGTCGTGACTGTGTCTCTCTCTAACACACAATGAAGTTTGACTTCGGCAAGCATTCGGTAAGTAAGTTCGTGCTTCCGGGGCTATCGCTGGGGAACTCTGTTCTATAGGCAAGGAGAGTGAGGGAACACAAACTTTGAGAGAATAACGTTGGACGCGCTCTCTCAGAGAGACAGCGCATGCGCAGTTTCTCGTTGTCATATGACATTGGCCCGCCGTTAATTCTGTTAATCTTGAACATTAAGACTGTGCAAAAGTAAATGATTAAACGACTTTATAATATAATAACAATGCTTAAAACTCCACATTTAAAAATAAAAAAACAATATTAAAAAAATAGAGAAAAAGTAAAAAAAAATGTTCCTCCGAGGACTTGATCGACGGACTCCATGTTTTCTAAGCGAACAAGACATCCACTCGGCCACCCGGTCGAGCTCTCGCGGCGGGGTCCCAATTTGTCTTTAATACCTTCAGTTATTTTGTTTGTCTTTTATTTTAAGAATAATTCGTACTTGGATCAAGTACTGAAACTCTTGAGTGAAGAATGTCGGGATAGAAAACTCACACTTGGATCAAGAATTTCGCTCTATAAGACACATACTCTTGGTTCAAGAGTGAAATAATCTATTCTCTATTTTGTATTTTTTTTTTTGACAAAATGGCGGCTATTGAAAAATTAAAATTCGATTTGTGTCATTTTTTTAACATAAAAATAAAAATAAAAAACAATAAAATTTTTTTTTAAATTTGATTGACGGTCAGAACAGAACGGTGACAATTCTGCGTCGATTTCAGTATGAATCATCAAAATCGGTTCAGTGTAACTGACGATATCATGGCCGACAGTTCGAAAAACGAGGTTTCGAGATAAAGTCCTTTAAAGTTTGAAGAGAGTAACACAAGGTCTTGAATTTAGCTAACTGCTAGCTAAAGAACAATCACCATGCCCACAATGGCTACTTGAACACCGTGATGGTTCACTCTGCACTTCCAGTGGCAAGGACAAGGCATTGCTGACGATTCTGAATGAGGGCAAGAACCTATACACTCTGGAGCACAACGATATCATTAATGCCCTGTGCATCTAGCCCAACCGATACTGGCTGTGCCTATGGTCTATCCATCAAGATCTGGGATCTGGCCTGCAAAAAAACTGTTGAGGAACACCGCCCTGAGGTCGTTTCGCCTACCTCAAAGGCCGATCAGCCTCAGTGTCTGTCTCTGGCTTAACAATACAAGTGTCTGTATCAGCTCACTAAAAAAGAAAACTTTATTTTTAATTTTCACAAATTAATTGCTCAAATGGAAATTGGCACAAAATACTTGCTGCAGAGAATTTGGTTAATCAAAAATTGATTTTTGTTAAAAGGAACTTAGTTGAAAAATAATGTTTGTATGCCAATTATTTGGAGTTGTACAATATATTTTGCAAACTGATCCTGCCTTTGCCTATTTGCACTAAACTTTAAAATTTTCCCCTCCAGCCTAAAAGTATGCCACAGAATTGCTCACATTTAATTTGTGGGTTTGCGCAAGCGCGAAATGTTTATCAAAACAAAACCGGCAACAGCATGAAACCAGTATTCTCAGCTGAGCTCAACAGAACGTCGAACCAGGCAGAAAGTAGTCAACAGGTAAAAACCAACAAACAGACCCAACGACCAGAAGGTGAGCAAGCGTCGCTCTGCACAGACCGTGTCCCGCGCTTTTTCACACAAAAATCGCCGTCTACAAAAAAAAAAACAACAACGCGAGTGGTCAGGGCAAGATCAAGTTTCGGACCTAGCGTCATACCGCAAGGGTGATTAATTTTTGTTTTGCCAAAAAAAAAATACCAAAAACAACACAAATATTTAAAGTGAAAAAGTGTTTGGGAATGAAAACTGAAACTAAAATAAAATGTTTACTGCACTTCACCCAGAACTTGGTCTTGAACATCTATTTATTTGCATTGTTCTTGCTGGCTTCTTTCCTTTTTGGCCAAACTATGTGTATCTCATAGATACTGCACAGCCTAAGGCCAACCAGCCCCAGCTCAGACAAGAGCAACCAGTTCTGTTTTTTTTTTTATTTAGCTGCTTTTGCACATTTTGGTCTTTAGACCGCTTCCACTTCTGCTGGCTTTCTTACGGGTGTGTGTGTGTGAGTGAGAAGAAAGCCATCATTGGCAATCGCAATACATGATTGGAACTCTTAGTCCCAGACTCACACATCATCATCATGTGCCACTTTTCGCATAAGCAATAAAGTGAAATTTTTACAAAATCTTCTTCAACCTTCCGATGTTTTAATTACAGACATCAGTAGCCATGGCCCGCAAGGCCAACCGAGTGGGTGGGGTGGGCTGCAGTTAACATTGAAAATTATTTAAATTCTTGTTGCAGCCTCCAAGAACCAAGAAGACGTGCCAGTCGAGTTTTGTGTGGTGTTTGTGTTTCGTTCGTGTTGTGCTAAATACCTAAGAAAATAATCAACGAAATTTTGTGTTCGAAATCTATCCGTTAGGTTGAGTACATAACGGTATTGGGATAATTAGCAACGGCAACATGTGGCTGCCGTCGCTGAGGTTAGCTGTGGTTGTTGTTGTTGCTGCTGGGCTGCTGTTGCGTTTGTCCGTGGCACAATTGCTGAATCATCCGCCACAATTTGTGGCCGGGACAGGAGATATGTCGAGGTTTAGTCTATCGGAGCATACACCAGTTGGCAGTCCAGTCTATCAGCTGAAGGGTAAGTACATTGAGGGCGGCGTGTGTGAGGGAGGGAGTAGCTCATATTTGTTGCACGCTTGCTTCACTTCTTTTTGTTGTTGAAGTAAACAAAATTGTAAAAAATGCCAACAATGCGAAACAATAAAAAATTATAGCCTAATTCCCACGCAAATGCCTTTCACTTATGACCAAATGGCGTAGGGAAGCACTAAACTGGTGGACCTGGGTCAGCTTAAAGCATTTTTTTGGTAGAAGAACTTAATTTTAAGAATATTTATGTGGAGAATAGTTGCATCGGAGGTCTTTTTTTCTGCAGTAATTTTCCTCACTAACTTGGCTTAATGATAGAGAACAATCTAATGGAATTTCCCTGACCGAGTGATCCCATAACATTTTAATATATTTTAATTCAAACTTGATTATAGAAAGAAAAAGAAGGTTGTGAAGAGTATTAAGAACCTTATTTCTCTTTGTATTCAATCTGCAATTGCTCACAGAAAATCTTTGGCAGCTTATCATCAGAGTACTCCTTGACTCCACTGGCTTTTGCTTGGACATCTCCTTCAGATCTCAGAGATTGCAACTCATTGAAACGTCTACGCTCAAGTTCACGAAACAGGCGTCGCTCTGCCCGCGGAGCGCCCTGAGGATTGCGTATAATTAGATTTTTGTCACAATAGCTTTTGGGATCATAGGCGGGCACGTCTACTTCAACGTCCCAATCTTCGTTGGTATCAACCAAAGTACGGGGTGCTGCTTTTGGTTCGACCGGCGGCATCTTGTCGGGAAGATTAAAGCGTTCCAATGCCGATCGATTGGGGCAATCCACAACATGATCCTGACGGGATGAAATTTTCAAAAAATACATACGTAGAAGAAATTTTTTATCCTGATGCGACTTACCTTCATTTTGGCCACAGTCAGCACATGAGTGTTGTTGAAGGGACAGTGCACCAGCTTGGTGCTGGTATGATTCTTTGCACAGCGAATCAAGTGCACGGCCAGACGTGTAGGCAACAAACGATGGACACTGTCATAAGGACAGACAATGTAATCACTGAACGGTATCTCGGCCCGACAGCGTTGAATGCTTTTGGAGGTAGTATCTTCCATTCCGGCAATTGAAATTGAAAACTTCCGAATTATTGCTGACACTTCTGCTTCGTGCTGGAACTCCAAATGGAATGAAAATTTTTAGAAATTGGCTGACACTTGCTAGCTCAACAAGCTCCAAGTAGGGTTGTCAATACTTTGTCGATATATCGATATTTTTGTTGGACGATAAGGGTTATTCCGATATGATATTTTTTGTAACGATATAGGCGATTATCGATATTTTTATAAACGATATATCAGAAAAAATTATTATGGTAATTTCGGAAGCAAATTGTCAGTACAAGACTGTCGATTTTCTTCTGCACAAAAGAAAAAACGAAATCTGCGTAAAAGTTTGTCCAGAAACCATAGTCTAAAATGAATTCCTCCATTCAACTTGATCCAGAAGGGTATTCCGATATTTCTACGATATTTCTTCGTTGAAGTGCGATTTCTAAGTTTTCAGTCCAGTTGGAAAAGACGCAATCCTTAAATGTGTCGATTTGCGCGGACAAGAAATTTATCGTAGACCCATGGTTTCTTTGTGAAACTTTCTTAGCATTTACCTTATTTTCTTCGCAGAAGTACGATTCCTAAGTAGAATAAACTAAAATTGTTTTTCAGTCCTGTTCGAAATAAAAAATCCTCAAATATCTGTAATATTTGAGATCAATTTGCTCCGGCTAGGAATTTGTTTTAGACCCATGGGTTTTTGGCGAAATTTTCCGTAGATTTCGTTTTTGCTATATGCTTTGTTGATTTGGTGTGCCTATTTGAATCGAACCCCCCCAAAACTATAATCTAATTTCGGAAAACTAAATCATTTAAGTCTTAAAGTTATACCTTTAGAAAGATATGATATAACGGCCACTACAAATGGTCATTTGGCAGTGAGGACGTTCTTCAAAAACTTTTCAAATTTCTTAAGCCTTAGAAAACAACGATATATCGATGTTTTTTGGACCCGATTAATCAAATATCGATATTAAAAATTTTGAGTTGTGATATTTTGAGAAATATCGACAACCATAGCTCCAAGGGGGTATAAACTGCGGTCGAGCCGAAGTTAGCTAGCCTCTATTTTTAATTTTGTTAAGATTTAATTAATTTGCAGAGTCTACAAATATTTACAAATATTTATAAATATTTACAAACATTTTTATTACTGTGGAAAACAATGATCAAATTTGAACTTGAATTCCTGTTTGTTTAAGAAAATTTACATTTTTGATAAATTTAGTAACCTGTTTTCTATGGTTTGAAAATTTGTAAGCGGTAGCTGCAAACTTGATGGAAAATATGATAACACATGTCAATAGTATTGTCATGTCACAAGTTACTCAGTTGCTAATTAATACAGACCAGGGTATCAATCCGAAACGCCAATCGGAATCGATACCAACATTAACGGACTATAACTCTAAACTAAAACAAGAACCAAACCAAAACCCAATTTTAATGTAGCTCAAGTGCCGGAAAAAAAACTCATGCACATTTCTGCATTGCAAACACTTAGAAAAAATTGCGTTCTAATTCTACCGAAAACGGTTATTTTTGGTTATTAATTGTAGGGTAAGTCCGGGCTTATATAAAGAGCGAATTTTTTTAAGTACGTTTGTGTAATTTAAGGAAGTCTCCGTTCTTGTTTTCTGAACTGATGAAACCCGTTCTAATAAATCCAGAAAAAAACAAATATTAACCTCATTTAAGAGAGTGGTGGTAGAGCAAAAAAGGGGTGAGTGGTGTGCTGTTGCCACCCTATTTGTTACTATTTTTTTAACCTTACCTTACTGGGATTAGAACTCGGTAACTTGAATGACTGAATGCGCACGGACGACGACAGCGCTTTAGCTTACACGGCTATTACTCACACGCAAAAGGTGGCGCTTAAATCATAGTTAAGGCATAGTAGGCAAAAGCACTTAGCCATTAGGAATAAGCACCTAGGTGTAGAAGATTAGGGGTGGCGTCTTCCCATTGAAGTCGAGTATTCATGGTTTTTAAATTATAAATATAACAAAATTGATGCTAGACTTATATAATTATATTTTAGCAATTATCATCATGACGGGCGCGTCGGTCATATTTGAAGACACAATTTAAGAACGAGCTTACTAATTTTGTTCGATTTAGAACGTATGGAATATTTTTGAGAACGTGGTCTTGTTAAAACAACCGAATGGGTATAAAAGTAATAAATTTGTGCTAATTTAATTTCCTTAGCGGCATTGTTGTCGAAGTCTATGTGGTAACTGGGCTGCTGCTGAGCAGTTTTGTATGCACAGTAGATAGCGACGCGCCTACGCTTGATATATTTAAATACCACTCAGGTATATAGTCAAGCTTTAACCTGCTGAAAATTCGTTTTCACATTTAAGCTACCGGCTTCAGATAACTAAACTTAAATCACTTTTTTACTGGAATCTTTATTGTAAAGGAGCATTAAAGCTACTACGTCCACGAAAGCAAAATGGCTTTATTCTTGTAGGAAGTCTCATAGTTCACTGTCGAATGGGCAGTCATGCCGCGGTGCCTTCCCAATGATTATTATAGAAGCGGTTGCTAAGTTGATGCAGAAAGCATCCACTTTTCAGAGTTCAGTAGGGGCATTTCGCCATTCTAGGTCAGTCTTTCCTGTTTCCATCCTGACAGTATTTGAACTAGATATTGCTTTGCTGATTTTGTGCTCCTAATTATATGGTTTAAAAAGCTGACCCACAGCTGAAAGATAATGAGCTAAGCTAAAAAGTTCTTATTACCTTTATGAGAGAGCTGATTATCAACTTAAATCGGCAGAGCATCGGCTGAATCAATTTGAAACCACTTTAGAAGTTAATTCGGTACCGTTCTAGTATAATTCCTTATAAACTATTTACCCTGAGCACATCTAACATCGCACATCACAGTGGAGCTGAGTGAAAATGCTTAAAAACTATTTGCTATGCCAAGATTTGAAAATTTTTATTTTGTCAAATTAATAAGTAGGTTGGTGTCTACAAGGACCACCCAAAAAAATTTTGCCACGAAAAATGATTATGACTTATGTGTTTCTGATTAATATGAAACACACAAACATACGAGGTTGGATCAAAAAGTATCAGGAATTTTGAATTTACGTGGACTACATTCGATTTTTCGAATTTTGGTAAGCGTAACGTTAGTACTCTTGTCCCTCACTTGTGCTGACAAGGCGGACCATTTTGCTTTTTTTGTTCATATACTTTCTCTACTGTGACTTCAACTCGGGACCTCCAAGACAGAACACACGGACGAGGGTGTGTTAGCTCTCTGGACTATCTGTCATAAAACCTTTTGTCGAAATCATACTTAAGAGTTTACGCTTTTTGTATTTGAGTGCATCTGACAACGCCAATCTACGCATGGCCTCTCTTACTCTCTGTGAGAGCGCGTACAACGCTTTTCTCTACAAGTTTGCTTACCCTCACTCCCCTTGCCAATAAGAACCAAGTTGAGAATAAATTTATCTCGATTCCAAGAGCAAAATTTAGAAAATTCAAGAACGAATAAATTTGGTTTTCAAGTGCGTTTGTACTCAAATTATTCGTTCTAATTTTCTTTTAGCGTACAATATATATTATGTATTTATTGATAAAACTATTTTATTGACTTAATGTTCGCTTTGTTTGTGGCTGTAAATTTGCCACCAAATATTGCAAAAGGCATGTACGAATTGTATTAGGCCATTAGATACTTGTTTCTGAGCGTGGTTTTTTGTTTAGCATTTTAGGAGCTTAATATCTTGTTTCTTTTTTGCCACCTTAAGGTTGTTTTTTTTTTGTAAGATCATTAGCGAGTATTTGTTTAATTCTTGTTTGTTGCCCATTTAATGCTCTTTTCATGTACGATTTATTGTTTGGCACATGACGAGAAGAAAAATAAAAAAAATTTTGTTGCCTATATTAAAAGCAAATGAAAACTCTTTAATTTAACAAAACCGGAACCAGATACGGTAAGATTCGGTTAAATTTCCTGTTGTACAAACATAGTTAATATGCTGTGATAATCGTTGGGAACTGTTTACTGTTTGAAGCTTAAGGCTTCTTTGCTTTGCCCTCATTTGGCAAAAGCTGAAGTCGGCTTTGATCAACCTAAATCAATTAAAATAAAATTTGGTTTCCATGACTTCAATATTATAATTGCCTAATTTGTGGATATTTGCTAAGTAAAAATAATTTTGACCATCATTACAATATCATTTCTTTCAAAATTGTCCCCCCTAAATGGTCTTAGCAATTTTTGTTGTTGATGTTTACCCGACAACTCTTGGCAATCCTAAATTATGCACCCGACTCTATTTCAAAGTTGTTTTAGCAATTGCTTCCTGACTCAACCTCACAGTTTAGGCCAAACAATTTAGACGTTTTTTGTTGTTGTTGTATTTTTCAATTTAGTTTTGAAGCATTTTTCATGGCACTTTTCATTTCAAATGGTAAACGTGTTTTGTATCTCACGGATGCAGCTTGCAAAACGAACCTGCTGAGACACCGCTCACCCAGTCACACACACACACATGCACACTCACATGACACACAAGTCATTGAGCATCATCCAGGGCAATTTGGCACACGCTCACCCGACCCACTCCACCACAACCCAACCAGCTAAGACAATGCTTCACGTCTGGTTATGAAGTTGTCTGCCGCTGCTGATGAAGTTGCAGTGGCATCAAATTGCAGGCATCTCCATGTCTATCAAGCCAGGTGTAACCGTAACTGGGCCGGTGTGTTAGGGAGTCGGGCTTAGGATTGCAGAAGGAAGCGATTGCAAAATGGTCACTCTCAATTGATTGGCCAAGTAACAGTGTCATACTTACATTCTAAGCAAAAGTGAATGCATTTCCATTGTTATGATTCATCATTATCAAGCAGACTGAACACTTAACACAATTAATACGCACAAACGTGTTCAAATGCGGTTCCGTATGTTAATCGCCCCAAGATAATACCCAGTCGAAGCTTTGTTTGTGTTTGCTGTTGATTGATTACCAAACTGCATTCTTAAGCATGCACAAAAGAGGAGGGCCTTCCCAAAAAAAATAATAACAAAACCAGAAACCATAAACAATCTACGAATAACTTGCATTGCCGCAATTTTGTTTTTTGGCTTGCACCGCATATCTGATGTAATTCACCAAAAGATACAAAGATACTTTAAGCATATGTATGTAGATATGTACGTGCAATTACAACAATTCAATACCCCACCCAAGGTTAGGCCCAAAGTAGGTGGCTTTGTGGCCAGCCAACCTAATAACTGGGTACAACGGGCCACAAAAATGAAAGTCAGCAATGGTAATTTGATGCTGAAAAAGTCAAAATTATAAAAAAAATTTTAACTTTTAAATATATGGCCAAATATTACGATAGAAATATATATATAATATATGTATATAAAAATTATTGGTATTTAAATTTTAATGAGTTAATTACAGAGTTAAGTACACAAATGCTTGAGGCGGTAAAAAAAATAGTTTGTAATCGGGAGAGAATGCAAAAGAAATAAAAAATCCATTTTTATCTGAACTGCCATCAACAGCACACTTTGCCAAATAATGCATATTTGCAGATTAAAGATATTGCTAAGTTGCAAAAAATTGTTCCTTTCGAATTGCTATTCAAGTGGACTAAAATCGACAAATAACTACATGGAAAAAATTTGGTCGGTAAAAACAACAAATCTTTAATTAAATGCTCCAACTCATAATCATGGGTTGAACATACCGTTAGGTAATGTAAAAGAGGCATAACACATAACGTAATGATTACAGAAGCACAATAGATTTCGACCAGAAAAGAGGGTTAAAAATGCTCCAACCAACAAAAATATTTAATTTTATCCTTGTTAACAGATTTTAGATAAAATAATCAAAAATTATTCTTAAGTCTACACTTTGCTTATTCTTTAGTAGTTAATGCTCTTTCCTTTTGCCGCTATAAGGCATAGAATCTAAAATTTTTTGCTGAGTTAATTGCTGATTTTTTCGCACTTTACAACATAAACGTGCTTAAGTTGCTTGAGTGCCTCAAAATTTCGACCATTCCTTAAAACTGGATTCCCCAGAGGGGCAATCGCTGGCCAATCCAAAACCGGAAAGTTTCTGGATGAAGTAGAAGCCTGCCTTTGTTGAAAATTGACATATTCAATAATTCTTCCAACGGTTTTCCAAATTCAACAAGTAAACTCTCCAACAACTGTACATTTGCACAACATGGTTCAAAACCTTCAGAATGTTTTATAGAGAATATGGAAAATCTAAAATCAGGTATTTTAAGGTTTAATGGACTAATATGAATGATAGAAAGAAAAGGATAGAGCTTACGTCGTTTTGTACTTTAAACTTAAAGCATGTTTTGATTTTGAATGTGCTTAAATTAAGTACGAATCATTTTAGAATAGAAAAATTGACTGTTAAAATTATTCAAATAAGAACAAACGTTCTTGAATCAGTTGTAAGAGTCAGTAAAAATGTAAGAAAATAACGTACTTAGTTCAAGTAGAAAATTTCTTGGATTAAGTGCAGCAAAAAGTGTGCTGCGAAAATGGCGAATTATTTTAAGTTAAATCTGTTCTTGAAATTCCCTCTTGGATCTAACACTTTCGTTATGAAGACAGGTTAGATTTTCGACAGCACAGTACAAACATCTTGGACTTTGGATAATTAATTTTCTTTGGATTTTGATGTTATACAGAGACAAATTGCGAAAGCTTAGAATTTTATAAGCTTAAGCCAAGAACATTTTGTACTTATTTTTAAAGTTTTGCTTCAAAAATTTCTTGGAGTTGGCCTTAGAATTTATTAGACTCGATAAACTTGCACTTATTTTTAGAGTAAGTCGGGCTGTTCTTAAGACCATAGCAAACAAGTATTTCGGAATTTAAAAAAATCGTACTTGATTTAAAGTTTTTGTATACAGTATACTTGAACCAAGTATTTTCAAGCTAACTGTTCTATTGTTACCTTTCGTACTTAATTCAAGTACAAAATTGTTGGTTTTTTTCTGAGTGTAGTTGCAGTGAATCGCGATAATTTGTATAAAAAACAACTGGACCGTCTGAATTAAACTTTTTCTCATCAGAGAATACCACATTGTGGAAGTCAGTTAACCAAATTTTGTATTTTTCAGCAAATGCCACATGGGCCTTTAGGTAAGGTGGAAGTAGTTTTGAAACAGGCCCTCGGGAAGTACATATATGAAGGGTTATTGTTTTCATTAAGAAGAAATGACTTTCTGCAGAAGTTCCCGATTGCAGCATTCATCTATGATGGTTGATCTTTCATGCCAAGCCAGGATAATAGCTTTATGTAATAAATGTATCCACAAGTAAACTTTCGTTATTTTTTAATAAAGCTTATCGGGTTAACGAGCCGCTCACCGCCAAATTCACTTCCAACTTAGCTCGCACATATACTTATTTCTTAAGAAAATGCGATCACACCACACAAAATTCATGATAACTGTACTAAGAATGGTTACCAAAGAAATATTTTGCATAGGCATCTAAAACTAGAATACAAATACAAACTTTAAAATACTGAACACATTCTCCTTAGTTGAATCTTCCCATTCTTACAGTAAATTTTACTGCAATATTTGTTCTTGTTTTATTTATTGTATTCTTTGTATAAATTATCTATACAAATAGTAAATCTAGCGTAATTTCAATGTTTTTTTTTTGAGCAAGTAAGTTTGTAATGAAATTATTTAAAATTGTGATATTTGTGTGTAAGACTGGATTTACACGATGAAGCAAATTTCATGAAGTTATCTAAGTAGGCGAGACATACACATGTGTTTCCATACATTTTGATTAACAAATCTAGTAAAATCCCTTTGATTTTCAAGCCTACTAAGAAAACTTCATGAAGCTTGCTTCATCGTGTAAATCCCGACTAAGACGGGATTTACACGATGAAGCAAACTTCATGAAGTTATCTCAGTAGGCGAGACATATACGTGTAGTTGTATGCATTTTGATTAACAAATCTAGTAAAATCCCTTTGATTTTCAAGCCTACTAAGAAAACTTCATGAAGTTTGCTTCATCGTGTAAATCCCGACTTAAACTGCTCTAAGCAATGAAATTTACTATTTTTATTGGTTGGAGCATTTTCAACCCTTATTTCTGGTTGAAATTTAATGAGCTACTGCAATCATTACGTTATGTTTTATGCCAGTTTTACATTACCTGACGGTAAGTTCAACCCACGATTATGGGAATTGGTTTTGTACAAGGCTGTAAACCGGTCCTGAACCGAACCCCTAATATTTTTTACAGCTCAAACCTGAACCCGAACCGGACCACTATTTCGAAAAATTAGGTTCGGTTCGCAAAATTAAGTAGTTATTCCAGGGAAATAAAGAAATTCCAAGTAATCTGACTTGTGTCATTCAAAAAGCTCTCCAATCCTTCGACATTCCTTTAGTTCAGATTTATATTATCGACGTCAATAATGGAGCGAGTATAGTTCGAGCTGGACCACATTTAAATGATAACTGCAAAGCAGAAAAGGTATGCAACTATGTATGAAGAATGAAATGTTGATATAGGTTGCTCATATGAATCAAAAGCATTTCTTGATTTGGACGATGACCTGAATAGATTACCTGGAGGACTCTATAATAACAGTTCGATTGTTTTAAGGAAGTTTAGTTTTACTTTAGCAGAGAACGCACACTTTGTAAAAAACCAGTGCTAGACTGTTGGACGCGATGGAACTCAGTCTACAAAATGTCAACCGAATACCGAAGTAGAATTGAGAACAGACCTGATAATCACATAATGAATTTTAAATCTGTAAATAATCGGTTATATATAATGTTGAGAAAATTACCCCAGAGAACGTACATGGATTTCATGTTTATTAAAATGTACAGACGCCCTGAAGAAGGCAATATATTTGTCGAAACGCGTAGGAGAGAACAACCCCAAATTGACACCACAATAATACAACGAAAAAAGGACCAAAATCAAATTTATACATGGATAAATGTTTTAAAATCTTGGAAAGGTCTCTGCTCTGACTATATTTGCTGTTTCAGCAACTCAGGCCTATTCAATAGTTAAGTTTGATCTTTCTGATATAAGAGCTGGAATAGATCAACAGCTCCTAGAAGATATAATGCTTATTACGCTGCCTTCACACTGTTCGACACATGACACATGATAGTCTAGTAGCCCTACTTCTTGTTATATAGTAAATTTAAATAATTGTCAAATACGTAGAGTTTTCTGGGGAAATTCAGGCCCACTAGATATCATGGGTCATGTGTCGAACAGTGTGAAGGCAACCTTACCTTAAACTAAGCAGTTCTTTATTACAAAAATACATTATTGAAATACAGAAAACTATTTTAAAAATTAAGTATTTATAAATTAAAACTATTTATAAATGTTCAAGCGAACCGAGGTTCGAACCAAAACCTTGGGTTCAGGGGTTCCGAGAAAAGGTCCACGAACCGACTTTACAACGGGTTCGAACCCCTGAACCGAACCTTATGCAAAATTTTAGAGGTCTGCAGCCTTGGTTTTGTATATCATTAATAAAGTTACCGTTGCTTTTTTAGAAAAGTTTGAGAAAAATCCTAAAATTTTTTGATTTTCACAGAAATTAATTATAGAACAAATATTAGCTTTGGGAATGCTGAGACCTCCTTTTTTTCCATTTTGCCGGTTTGGGGACCGCTCTAATGCACATATGCTTATATCACTTAGATAGTATAAAATCCAAACTATTATACGAAATTCTCTTAAGATACTTTTAGATAATTTGATTATTGCTTAAAAATCTGTATTCAATTGCATTAAAATGATATAATTTAAGATAGGCAAAGAATTTGCCCAAATTTAGACAAAAATCTTCCTAAATTAGCCAAATTAGTGAGTTTCAAGTAAAATTATTTGTGTATGAAACGATAGTTATAGTTGTTAGTACTGAAAAATCTAAAATATTTGATATTTATCCCAGATAACTACTTCTCTCGCTTTTCGCCAGTTAATTTTACATTAAATTTTCACAAAGTAAAACGAAAATTAATTGCACAAACGTTGGCACATGGCGCGTGTTTTCCCTCCTCTATCAATAATAATTTTCCCTCCTCTTTTTGGTTTGGTTTTCGTTTGGCATGTGTAATAAATAGCAAAATATTAACAAATACGCTTCGCGAAGCATGAAATCACAATTCACAGAAACAACCTCCCCCGTTTGATCAGGCAAAGTGAAAAGTAGAAAAATAGAAAAGCTTTTTAAAGCAATTACAGCCCAGCTCACTTTTCCCCGCACGACACATAAGAAATCAGAAATCATAGAAGAAGCAAATAAAACTGAAAATGTGTGTAAGCCCGAAAAATATACAAGAAATGATTATGTACATTAAACAAAAAGTGGAAACGACCACAGCAAGACCGGGTTGGCGGAGGAACGTGTTGCTGTTGATTTGCTTCCCGCTTTGTTTTTGTGGTCGTGCTGCAATTGTCGGTCTCGACTGGAAGAAAAAAAATATGTGTCTGCGCCAAAAGCAGTTTTCCGACTTTTGTTGGGATCATTTGTTTTCTTTGGCTAGAATTTCTAATGTTGTTGGCCTCAAGCTGGAACTTTTCTCCATTTTGTGCGTGTAAGTCTTAAGTAGAGAAAGAGAAATTGTTGAATGAATGACACAATCCACTTAGTAGTAAGCTCTATTTTCCACGACCCACTGAAGGAGGTTGTGGGAACTTCATTAGCATTTTTCACACGCTTTTACATAAAACCAACTCTGCACTACTGAACGACTTCCATGAAGTGACAGCCTATGACGTTAGCCAAGATTACTTTGTAATTAAAGCAGCGAGCGTGTCGAGGCGGTGCCCACAATGAACCAACTAACAAACCGACAAACCGCTTAAATTGTTACACTCGTTTTTCTTTCCATGCTCACAACAGGCAACGACCCGGAGGGAGGCCGGCTCAAGTACAGCATATCTGGGCCAGTATTCTCGGTGGATCGCGAGACAGGTGTGGTGCGACTGCGTCAGGAATTGGATCGCGAAGCTCAAGATACCATCGAGGTGATAATCAGTATAACAGATGAGGGTGTTTATGGCACAGAACCCAATACGGTGTCACAGCGTCGCGAGATACCAGTACGAGATTACAACGACAATCAGCCCACTTTTTGGGTCGACCCTATACGGCGGAAGTGAGTGAATCATTGCCGGTGGGAGCAGAGCTGACCATAAAACCGGCCATTATAGTGGTCGATCGGGATGAGGGAATTAATGCAGAAGTACAAATGAAATGCGTTGAGGTAAGTAATGCTAACGAGTTCTTAATAATGAGTAAATAATGCTAAACTACAATGAGATAAGCTAGATTGAAAAATTGACAATACAAATTTTTAGAAACAATTTTAGTGACAGTTTTTGGGTAAAGGGAAAAGACTTTGGTGGAAGCGAGACAGAGTAAACTTAAGCTCTCCACAAAACCTTTTTTGAAAGGACACAAGGATAGAAGTTTTTTCAGTCTTCTCTTTCAAGTATAAGTAGAAATCTCTATTTAAATAAAGCTTGAAAATTTTAACTAGCTCGAGGTTTGCACATAACTTTCAACAGAAACTTTAAACAGAGAAATGACAAAGGAGTCTGTCTTGTCGACTATACAGCTGTTTCAAGAACATCCCGGTTTTTTCTTCAGTACTCTTCCTCCTCATGCCAGCGCTGCTGTAAACGCTTGGGAACACAGAAGTTTTTGTGCGTGTGTGCGTCCCCAAATGGACTTCAGAATAAGTAGATATTGCTAACACTATGACCAATTTTTGTGAGTACAAAAAAGCATTTACAAAGAGTCCCTTCTAAGCTTCTATGTGATTCTTGCATTAAACGTGTCCTATAGGGTGCATCCTTTTTTTTTTTTTTTCATTTTTCTCCTCTAGAGTCACCTTGTCAAATGTGCTCGAAATTTAGAAATTCATCATGTAGTGTGTTTTTGCCGCTGGGAAAAAATTTTCATTATAAAATATATGATCTTATTTTGAACTTCCGCATATTGAATTAAGCCTCACACTTACCGTAGCGTAAATGCTTATGGTTACTTCTCGTTACTAAGAAGTACCTCAAAGTGCAATTTTTTGTTTGCAGCTAGTCTTTCCAAGTGCTTTATTGAAGTTTCTTTGAAGCCTTTGGAATTTACAGAACACCTGTAATGTCTCTATAGAGTGTTGCTTAGCTATTGCAGATTCCACGAAGACTATATCGCAATACGAATATATCGCAACCACTTACGGAGATTCTTTGTGGGCTTCTAAGGGCCGATTTCATCTTCTTCATGTGTCACATAAACTAACAATAGCAGTGTAAAATCGATGACTATCTGACACATAGCAGCTATCTGAGAGAACAGAAATTGGCCCTAAATCGATTAGATGTAACGAGAAGAGAATTGGACTTTAAAGTCAACCATGAATGTGATAATTGGGCTTAAATAATTTTATTTGACAACTTAGCATTTTTGAAAAAATTTACATTTCAAGCAGAATTACTCATTAATCGAATTTTACTGCTACAATTATCTAAGTAATTGAAAAAGTAATTAAAACTTGTTTGGCTGTAGACCTTGTGGGAAAACACCTGGATACATAGGTTCCGTTCCATTCTTAAGCTTCGTTTATGAGTTATAACTTCTACTGGAGCGTGTTTAATAATTACAAAGAGCATCAGTGCTCTTCTGTCTATACAGTAAACAGTCGAAGGTCGCACTAAAATCAAAAAATAAAGGCATTTCTGAGGTTTTCCAAATAGGAACAGGCGATTGCGGTGGAACAAATTTTCGAGTTCAATCCAATTGATATTCGAAATTTTTCAAATATTAACAGCAACTATATTTTATTGCTACTTTTTTTAGTTAGTTAATAGTTATAGGTATAGGTAGGAGCGCTTTTCAAATAGTTTTCAACTTCCGTCAGTACTGCTATTATTGCATCTATTTTAATTGCGGTCGTTTGTCTTTGAAAAATAGCTTTGCATGGTTTGAAATCTAATGAAATTTAGCAAATTATTATAGCAGAAGCAGTGAAATATGCCTTGACACATAGGAATTTTACGGACTCAAGAAAACATATAATCCCCAAACATGAGTTCTATGATTTCGATGAAGCCGGTAGAGTAACCAGAATCTCTTTGCAATTTGATAACTTTTAAGATTTTTGATTTGATTTTAAAATCGATGGCTTAGCCGTATAAGAAACCTAAAAAGTCGGATTCGACAAGTACTCCTAGTCGAAATTTTTTCAACGAACTCTTCGTATCATTTTAATAGTTGTCAAATTTGAAAATTCAAGACCAAATTTCGACGAGTCGAGTCGGTTTTTCATCGCAGTGAACTATTTCGTCATTTCAAGATATTTTCAAATCGCTTCATCTCGGAAAGTACAAAAATTGTGGCTGGCAGGCTGGAATCATTATGGACCATGAGCGGGAATTAGACAAGGTCTTTCCCCCTGTCAACTGGCGGTCTTTGGCGAGCGATAGTAAAAAATTTCAAAAGTCAAGCATTATTATATTATTTCTTTTGTTAAAAAAGCAGACGTTCCTGAAAGTCCCTGTCACTGTGCTCCAAAGCCCATTCCGATGCACAATTGTGGATTAAAAAGGGGAGGGTTGGTGGGTTCCTTGGTGTTAAAAACCACAGTAAAATGTATCCAACTTTATTTCCAAATATTCACTTTCATTCATAATTAAATAAAAGAAGCAAAATTAATTACAAAGTGCGATCTATAATTTCTCAAAGAAAAAGAGAATGTCTTTTTATACTCTTTACCAAAGTTACAAAGAGAATGTGCATGGCTGATTCCACAGAGAAGATATATTCTTGATCAGACAAGTCGATAGAACCAAATCAGTCAATCCGCATGAACGCACAGACCTTCTAGACCCATTCTCAAAGTTTAGAACAATTTTTTTTTTTTTACACAGCTCCATATAAATCGACTATGTGCAGTAACGGCCGCAACCGTAATGTGCAGCACTTCAGTTCGCTTCGTGTGACGCCTCACTTTAAGGGTATCCTAATAGCCTCTTAGTGTACGAAAAAAACTGGCTTTCAGCTAGAAGAGAACAGCGCAGATTCATAGAAATATATATTTAGTTCTCAAATTTAGTGATTCCACTTGAAATTCGTTTTCTTAAAAAAAAACATAGTACGTTTAAGAAAACGTCATAGCGAATAACAAAAAATTTTCAAATTGTTTAAAATTGGGCCTTTTCAAAAAATATGTACATGTGGCCGAAAGCACCTATTGGTGCTACTGACAAGGACTATTTATGAATTAAATTTCACAAGGATTCACATCTATATCTATAAAAGAAAGTGTTCTGACTGATTCACTGATTGGCAATCATCGGACAGCCTTAACGGTAAAAGATAGAAAGCTGAAACTTGGACACGAGTAGCCACTAGAGGCTTTGAACTCGGTTTCTGAAGATAGAATTCGAAATATAAATAAATAAAGAACATAAATTTGAAATAATACATTTTGAGTAATACTTTTCTACATGTGCCAAGATGAAGGTTTTACCCCTTATCCTAACCGGCTTTATACACTTGTGGCTCAATATATTGATTAGTAAAAGGAAAAGAACATAGTGGAGGAAGAAATTGCCGGCAGAAAACTATTTTATTAATCGATAATGCAAATCTTTATGCCACTGTTGTGATACCGATGAGAAGAATGAGGTACCGCCGCGGTTTATAATTGAATTATCAGTGATTTGGTTTTTAGAACATAAAAGAAAAATATATAAAAGCTAATTTTGAAAATCGCCCATTACTCCATAAGAGAAGTGTTTAAATCAAACTGAAAGCTAAGGGTCAGATACAATTGAAAATAAAAGAAAATTTTTCGCCAACTTTAGCTTGCACTATGGGCATATTTTGTACTCAATCCTTTTTTTTTGTTTGTTTTTCTACCATTTATAAAGAAAAAATAAATAAATATTATTAATTTAAAGCAAGAAATATATTTTTATTTAGTAGAGCTTAAAAAATATTATGTCTTTCTCCTACAAAGTTGTTGGCTCTACTGGCTAGATTTATTGAACAATTTGAAGGTTCAATTTGTTGGGTTTCAATGGCCTACTATTTTTTAGAAATTTGTTCTGGCCTGCTAAGTTACTAAATAACTGTAAGAAGGAAACGTTTTTGACTTGTTTTCGTTTCAATAATATTTAAAATGTTTCGTATTTAATTTAAGAACTTCCAAGTACTTTTAGAACGATCTTAACTCTTATGTAGCCCATCCTGGTATTTTATAGAAACATTTTAACCCAAATTTTGTTATTCTTACAGGAAAACGATATCTGTGACACCTTTGAGGTGCGTGCTGTCCGACTGTCCGATGGTAATTACACAGCTCGAGTGGCTCTTAAGCAATCTCTGGACTTTGAAAGTCGTCCTTCCTACATCATGACCATAGCTGCCTCGGATAGTGCACAGGAGAATCGTCTAACCTCTTTGGCCACCATTTCCATTAATGTTATCGACATCCAAGATCAACCTCCGGTGTTTACCAATGCCCCCTACTCGGCCACTGTTGCAGAGAATACCCCTGCAGGAGTCAGTATCCTTACAGTCAAGGCCATTGATGGTGATGTGGGCATTCCCAGAGATATATTCCTTTCTCTAGAGGATGAACCATTTGGACACTTTGAACTAAAACCCTTTGGTGATCCTAAGGAAGGCACTGCCGTATTACAAACCACCGGAGAACCTTTGGATCGTGAGAATCCTGACATTTTACAAAACGGTGGCGTCTATGTCTTCTCCATACGTGCCACGGAACTCATAGATGGAGCCATTCCCGCAGAGCATGCCATAACACGCGTTACCATTGTGGTAACCGATGTGGATGATCATGATCCCACCTTCAGTTCAGGACATTTTAATTTGTCCATTACGGAAAATCTGGCACAGGGCATGCCTTTGCCTGGGCTTTCCATATTTGTGGATGATCGTGATATGGCTGAGAATAGTCGCTATCAGTTGGCCTTGAAAGACGTAAGCAATGCTGGAGGAGTCTTTGCTGTTTCCCCCACTGAATCGCAAGGACGCACTCCTGTGGTGGTCAAGGTTTTAAACTCCAGTCGCTTGGACTTTGATGTCCCCAAGCCAGAGCTACGTCAGTTTGAATTTGATTTGGTGGCCTCGGTGAATGGTGTGGAAAAGGCCAAATCGCGCGTGGAAATTCATCTAATGGATGCCAATGATAATGCCCCAGTCTTTACTCAGGCCAGCTATCGTTTCCAGGCCACCGAGAATCTCACCGCGGATGCTCTTATAGGTTATGTCAACGCCACGGATTTAGATTCAGGCGAATTTGGTCATGTGCATTATGTCCTAAAAGGTTTTGGAGCAGACAACTTTTATGTAGATCCTGATACAGGAGGTCTTTATCTTCAGAAGCAATTGGACTATGAGAAACAGAGCAGCTATAGTCTCACAGTGGTGGCCATAGATGGCGGTGGTCGTGAATCCAATGCGAATCTATTTATAGATGTTCTCGATGTGAATGACAATTATCCCATCTTTGAAAGCTTGGAATATAGTCGCACCATACGGGAAGGTGCTGCCATCTTTGAGCCACAATTCTTTGTCAGAGCTCATGATTTAGATGGTCCCAGTCAGGGTAATGGACGAGTCAAGTATTCCATTGTTTCGGAGAATAGCATTGCGGGCAATGTGTTTCGCATAGAGCCGGACACGGGTGAAATTGTGCTACAAAAGGCAGCTAGATCTATGGACACGGAGCGTGGAGAGTATGAACTGGTGGTTTCGGCCACGGACTTTGGTAAGCCTACTATATCTATACCTAAATGGTTAATAATTATACTTTTCCTTAGGCATTCCTCCCCTGACGAACTCCACTCGCGTCTTGGTGCGTGTGGGCATTTCGGGTAATCAACGTCCCATCTTCAAGGGACACTTTCAAAATGTCGAAAACTTGCCCATCATAGGACCACCCAGTTATCGTGTATCTATACCCGAAAATGCTGCACCTGGCTATAATGTGACCACCGTATCTGCCCATGATCCCGATGGATTGGATAGTCTGCTACGCTATCGTATAGTTGGCGCCAATGATAACTTCCAAATAAATGAGGTGTAAGTACTTAAGGCTTATAGAGGGTGATTCAATTGAAGGAACTAGAATGAATAATTTGAGTACGAACGCTCTTGAAAAAAAAATATATTTGTTCTTGGAAACGAACTAAATTCGTTCTCAATTTGGTTCTTATATGCAAGGAGAGTGAAGGAAAGCTAACTTTGAGAGAAAAGCATTGGACACGCTCTCACAGAAAGAGAGAGTTGCCAGACCACCAGACACCAACTGCGTTCAATCTAAAATATGGTTTCGACGCAACGTGTAGCTTATGTATGATATTCGAGTGGGCTAAGCTTTTATTTTAACAATCATTCGTACTTGGATCAAGTAATGAAACTCTTGAACGAAGAATTTCGTGATCAAAAATTCACACTCACGTATGCTCTTGATTCAAGAGTAAAAATATCTATTATTTCTCTAAGTGTTTGCTCAAGCGCTGGCTTTGTCTAGTATATTCATACCTGTTTATGTTTTTCTGGCAGCTTATTTCAGTTAAAGCAGATTTCGTTTACTTAAACCTTCTAAAAGATGTTTGTTGGACTCGAGATCAGATCAAAAATATCTAACTTAAGTGTTGAAAAGGCTTATTTAACAAATACCTGAGTTGCTGGAACAGCAAGTATAGTTAGGGTCAAAGTCATATTTTTTAAGACCTTTCCAAAATTTTAAAAAATTAATCGATGTATGTTCTTTTGGACAATTTTCAAAGGCAACGATAACATGATTTACAGCTTTTACATTAGATATGGGCATTTCCGCCAAATGGTAAGCCTGGACCGAAAAATAAAATTTAATGACAATTTTATATTTAATTATTTAACATGCAAAACATATTACAAAATCTCTTCATTGCAATCAATTAAGAGGAAAAAAAATGCATAGAGACCAAAAAAGTTCGATTAACGGTTAATTTTTATCTTGCTCTTTTTAACCGTACGTTCGCGACCGGTAATTAATTCAATTTAAACGAGAAAGGCAAGGCTATCTTCGTCCGTGCCGAAGTTTTTATACACTTGAAAACGCTTGTCTCAACGGTTTGCGACTTCGACCAAACTTCGCAGGTCGGCTTAAAATCATTAAATATTACCCCTGACCGTGATTGAGAGCGGTAATATTAACGAAAAACCAGTTTTTCTCATTAAAACCCATTTTTCGACCGATCATTTGTATGGCAGCTACAAGAAGTAGTCGTCCGATCCGGTCGGTTCCGACATATTAGTAGCGTGCAGACAAAAGAAGACTCTGTGCAAAATTTCAGCTCGCTTGCGTCAAAACTGAGGAACTAGTTCGCGTAGAAACAGACAGACGGACAGACGGACGGACAAAGCTGAATCGACTCAGCTCGTCATGCTGAACAAGAATATATATACTTTATGTGGTCGGAGATGATTCCTTCTATGCGTTGCAAACTTCTGGGCAAAATTATAATACACTTTTCAAGTGTATAAAAAAACCAATCGAGATATTTTTCTGTGTAAACACTCAATAGAAAGCTACATTAATCATCTTTTATAATAAATAAATAGCTTTACAATATTCCGTTCCATTTCGCAAAATTTTGCATTTCACTAGATTAAGCCAAAGTCGACTTCTATTCCGCGTACGTTCGCGACCTCATGTTTATTGCTATTATTATGAAATCTAAAACTCGATAAGCCCCGTCTTTTGCACTAAACACAGAGCTAACAAAATGCTATCAAATCGCAAAAAACAAAGTGGGGATAGTTTTTGTTTTCTGTCTTTTTTAGTCTTTTTTGCACATCAAAAGCGTACAAACGTACGTTCGCGACCCGCGAAAATGCCCATATTTGTTTACTGCTTTCAAAAAATTTTCTTCTTCGCAATCAGACGTAGAGCTATTTAAAGTAGAATTTTTTAAAATCTTTGAGTTAATAAACGTTCGCTCTCTGGTTTCATATAGTGTAAATAAGGAAAAACTTACATAAACAAAATCGTTAACTACTAAATTTAGCAAAAGGAATTGTAAGTATAGAGTTCTTTATAGAATCTGTTTAAGGTAAATTGGTGATCATCAAAATTAAGGAATGCTTTTGATTCACATAATCAACCTTTATCAACATTTCCTTCTTCAGAGATGCATTCCTTTTCCTGACCTAGAGAAATGCTGCAATATTGGAAAACTTCTTAAGTGTTAGCAGTCCCTATTCCCAGATACCTATTTTTTCTTTGCCTGTCGTTAGAAAAACTACTTAGTTTCGTGAACCGAACCTAATTTTTCGAAGAAGTTGTACGGTTCGGATTCAGGATTGAAGAGTCGAAAATATTAGGGTTGAAGTCCTGGCAGCATTCTTGCCAACATACTCAAGATGTTGTTTTAAACCGACTCCAATACTACGACCAGTTACCTAATGGTGGCTTCAACCTAATTAAGCAGCATCCAATTTCAATGGTGGCAGATTCCACTATTTCCCCGCTACAGACCAGCAACGTTTCCGTCTCCGTTATCACGGATGACCACATTTGTGTTGACTTCCACTTCTTCCACCTGTTTAGCGACTGAGATAGCTGCAATGTCGTTAGTGAATCCCATTATTGGCCAGCCATGGGGTAGCAGTAGGCTACATACCATTCCAGAGAGCTGAACCTAGCAACGATCTAAGGTACACCTCCAGAAATCTCCCGTTGCATTTCTCCTGCTGCAGTATCATATAGCGCTTCAAGTATGATTTGCCAGCTGGCAGTGTTAAAGGCATTTTTGACATCCAGCGTGCTAATAAGGCAACATTTCTTGTTTCCACAGCGCCATTTTCTGCCTTTGAAAGCTCTTCGCGCTCTACCAACTACCTTAGTAATGGCGTCTGTAGTGCTCAGTTTCTTCTTGAACTGGGTGCTGCTTTTGGGGATCAATACTAGCCTCTGCAGTTTTCATTTGTTCGAAAGGCGGCATAGTTAAATGCCCATGTTGTAAAATTTTACAAACGCTACGTGGCTACGGACATCCTTATCAACCTGGTGGGCACACCATTAGGCCCTGGTATCAGAAAAAAGAAAACATTACAAGTGGTTGTTGCTCTATACTTTGGTTTGTGCTATGCGATGCTCATAGGCTATGCTCCCCCTGGTACCAACTGCATAATTATATTTTGAAAATAAAGATAAGAGCGGGCGCTACCAATAAGGATTCCAAGTAAACTTGATGATTTTGAATGAAAAGAAATAAACCATCAATATTAAGCTGGCTCAAGGTCTCGTTATGCATGCGCATAACTCCAAAAAGGAGGAACACAACACACCACAAGTGAAGCTAGTTGGTCGTACAGCTGTTTCAATGGTAACTCTACCATATCATCAGCGACCTTCGCTTGTTTGTATTGGCCCAAACGTCTCCCACTCCATGCCAGAGCTGCCATAATCGTTTGGGAATTCCTAAACGACTTGACTGCAAAAAACCGGCAACCATGAGAATAGCGCAAGCATAACGAGACCTTGAGCCAGCTTAATATTGATGGTTTAATAATCATAAAGGTCGTTAAAGCACACACATGAAAAGAAATAATGCTTAATCGATATTTTGTGGATATAATGTAATACTCAATAACGACAATTTGGATTTTTTTAAATTTTCTGATATTAATAATAATTTCATCAATGAAGCGGTTTTCGGTTTGCTTTGAAGTTCGGAACGGTTTGCATAAATTATTCTCTTCTGAAAGAAGTATTTCTTACCTGAGATTAAAGCCGGAACGAATAATAGGCCGGTCGCTTTTCCCTGTTGATCATGAGAGCAGAAAAATTCATGAGAACAATTGAACGCGCAACTCTTATTCCTTTGCGACTGTTACAGTTAGTGCAATATACAAAATCTTATTTGTCTTTTTCACACAATTCTCAGTTAAATTTTCCAAATTTTCATTCATAGTGTTTACATATGCAAAAGAAGGTCTATGCGAAATTTTAGATCTTGAGGATATGCGGTCTTGGCTGTGGGTTGGTAAACAGTCAGTCAGTCGGGCGTAGAGATTAATATATATATTCAAATAAGCATGTTGAAGGCTTTCTTTTTCATTCATATACAGAGGAAGAGAGTATCTTGAAATAGGCGTGTCAACAATATGTGCGAATACCAAATCAAATTGGCTTTATAAAGAAAAACAAGTAAGAAAGTCGGTCAAGCCCGACTATAACATACTCTGTACCTGGAGTAGAAGCTGAATGCAATGCTGGTGCTGCGCTCATCTCTAAGTCTCTCTTTCTCTCTCTCTCTTTAGGATTGTGCGGTGTTAGTTGTAATAGGGTGGGAAGGGGTGGGGGAGGGTGATGTTCTTTTTTGCTCATAACTTGAGAACCGCTCATCCGATCTTTATCATTTCTTTGGCAAATCGATACATTTTGCTAATTACTAACTATCTCTAGAAGGTACGAACCGTCTATCTACAAAACTGTAGGAGATATACCGTTTTTTCGAAATTGCGGGGGCGGGAGGGGGCGTGGCAAAAATTGAAAATAAACTTGATCTGCCTGCAGCTATAAGAAACATTTGTCCCATACATGTCAAACCTCTATCTCTTACCATCTCTGAGATCTGTTTGTTCATACGGACGGACGGACAGACGGACATGGCTATATCGACTCGGCTGTTGATGCTGATCAAGAATATATATACTTTATAGGGTCGGAAATGATTCCTTCTCCCTGTTACATACTTTTACACAAACTTAATATACTCTATGTACCTTCGGTACAGAGTATAAAAAGGTGACGAACAAGAAAGAGAGAGTTGAAGTGCAGCTAACCAAAATCTTTACCATTTTTATTTTTCCTTTTACTTGTTCATCAAATAAATTAACAAATATCGAAATTTTAACCACTTCAAGAAATCCGGAAATGAACCCATACATTTGTTTCTTGTTTCGGTACTGATAACTGGTTATATTTTTTAAAGATTATAGGTTTACGGTCATATGAAAAATTGTTTTTCGGTTACAAACTAAAAAGCGTTTTTATTAATGGTTAATGGTTATGATTTTAAAATCTGTTTTTAACTGAATCTTTAACAATTTTAACTTTTTCTCTTCATTTTCTTCTGTTCCAGTTCGGGCTTGATTACCGTCTCACCGCAGGCTCATATCGATCGCGATTCGAACATGAACAGTTTTGAGATCATTGTGAATGCTGTGGATTCGGGTCTACCCATACCGGAAACAGCCACCACCACAGTCTATGTGAATGTCAAGGATATAAATGATGAGAAACCCAAATTTGAGCAGGCCAATTATGCTGCCTATGTCTCGGAACGCACTGCCATTGGTGAAAGCGTGCTGCGCGTCAAAGCCATTGACAAAGATCTCAACTCTCGGCTGGAATACAGTCTACAGGGTCTGGTCCAGGCCACCACCAAGGCTGGCGTAAGCATTGCCAATCGCAGCAATTATCGGGTACAGGAGGCCTTCCGCATTGACAGTCAGAGTGGTGAAATCTATGTGAATAGCTCCTTGCGTCATGATGTGGCGGCCATTATCATTTTAACGGTGGCTGTAAAGGATTTGAATGCCGAGGTGGATCCAGAACTGCAAGTGGATACCACTGAGGTCACCGTGTATGTGCAATCCTTCCAAGATACCAATCCCGTATTTAAGAATCCCGGCTGGAGCAGCTCCCGTCCTGTGGTTAATGTTAGGATCAAGGAGGAAATGCCTCTGGATAGTGCTTTGTTCATATTGCAGGCCGAGGATCCGGTCAATAAGCAAGCCATTAACAGTTTTGAGCTGGTGGAACCCAAAGAGCTGGAGTATTTCCAAATATCGGAACGCACGGGTGAGGTCATCCTAAAGAAGCGTCTGGACTATGAAGCTTTGACCCAGCCAGACTTTGAGCTACAGGTGCGGGCCTTCAGTGCGGATCGTCAACGTAGCACCATCAGCCGTGTCAATATCACCGTGGAGAATGTGAATGACAATAGTCCTTTGTTTGAGCAAAACTCCTACCATGCCACCATCATTGAGAACAAACTATATCCCGAACGTGTGGTGCGTGTCCGGGCCCAGGACAAGGATGCAGTTTTAACTGCTCGAGATGAACGTTTGGGTTATCATAAGATTAGCTATTCCCTGCAGGGTGAATATGCCATGCTGTTTGAAATCAACAACCTGACGGGAGAGGTGATCATAGCCCGCAATCAGCTGATAGATCGTGAACGTACACCACACATACGGCTGCAGGTGAAGGCAGAGGACTCACCCGGCCAGCCCACAGATGCTAAGCAAAGTGTGGTGGATCTCTTGATTGATGTCTTGGATGTCAACGACAATGCTCCAGAGTTTACACAGAAGAAATACAGCACCGTGATACCAGAGAGTGCAGCCATCGACTCGTTTGTTTTAAAACTGGAGGCAAGCGATCCGGATGAGGGTCCGGGCGGAGACGTGAGCTACGAACTGGTCAATGAGGGTGAGGCCAATGGACTGTTTAAAATTGACTCCCAGAGTGGTCTACTCTCCACGCGTCTTAATCTCACGGGTAAAGGACGTGCCGATCCGTATATTTTGATAGTGCGCGCCCAGGATAATGGAAATCAGGTGCCCAAACAGCCCACATTGTCTACAGATATGGATGTACGAATTTTCATTGGCGATGTCAGTGCCAACGATGGGGTGCCATATTTTGTGGCTCCACAAGTGGGACAAATGGCCAATGTAACGGAGGTGAGTGAATTAAGTTTTATTTGAGAAGATAATTAAAATTAAGGTGGAGGGGGTGATTGGATGTTTACGGTCCGGTTTTACTCAGTCTCTATTTGAACCATTTTAAGGAGACGACAAATAGGGCCAGGTCTTCTTGGGCCAAAGACTTCTGCTAACAGAGCAAACAGTTTTCCAGTCGCTGCGCAGCAGTCGACGGAGTAGGTCAGAATACACACCAATACACACTCACTTTTTGACCTCGCACTTCTGTACAATCCGTGCATCAAGAAGCTTCCGCTCCCTATGAACGACACACTCTTGAAGTTATCTAATTTAGCTCTGGCCTAAAGGCCCTCCCGACCCGATAATTTTTGAAAAAAAATTGTTTATTATTCAAATCGTAAAGAAAAAGTAAGAGAATAAGATCAATTGCTCTGAGCTTCTCTGAGATTTTTCGAGAAACTTTATTTAGTGTAGATCAGTGCGGCCCAAACTCCCGCAATCGAGCTTTGCGCTTGTGAAACACAAAACAGCGGAACATGAGCAACAAGCAAACGAACAAATGCCTCGTAAGAGAAGAAAAAGCAGAATTCATGCTTGGTGAGAAGGCAAGCCATGGAGCGTGCTATTTTATAATACACATATCTTCTCTCTCTCTCTCTCTCTCTCTCTCTAAGCGTACGTCGGCTCCGACGCCGGCAGAATTGTGAGTTTGTATGCCATGGGATAGGTTTTTGGAATTTGGGCACCACTGACCTAGATACATACCTCCCAGCCAACATTTCATGAATTTTTTTTTCACATTCGAGTCATTTTTGAGTCCTCTGTCTGATTTAAAAATTAATAATTGCGCTCGTTTTCTGATCATAAATGATACTTTGGTCTTAAGAAAATGGTACCTCAGCAGCGATTCTTTTTTAAGAGATTCTTTTTGAAGAGTCGACTAATTTTCGAGACATATTTCCAATAATTTGCGAGATTTTTTTGGCGTTTTTTGACTCAATTTCGAGTCTTGCTTATATCGCACATAAAATTAATCTCTTTTTATACCCTTGGAGAGGGTATATTAAAATTGTCCGGATGTTTGTAACGCAGAAAAGGAAGCATCTCCGACCACATAAAGTATATATATTCTTGATCAGCATGACGAGCTGAGTTGATATAGCCATGTCCGTCTGTCCGTCTGTCCGTCCGTCTGTCCGTCCGTCTGTCCGTCCGTCTGTTTCTATGCTATCTCCTCCGTCAGTTTTAAAGCTATCGCAACCAAACTTTGCACGAAGTCTTATAGTACAAATACGCTGCACATTTGTCGGAACCGGCCGGATCGGATGACTATAGCATATAGCTGCCATAGGAACGATCGGTCGAAAAACTAGTTTTAGTAAGAAAAACTTTTTTGTTTTCAATGCTATCGCTCTCAACGCTCGTATTTATAAGTTTTCAATGATTTCACATAATTTCACTAAGGCTTGTCGAAATCGGACAACTATATAGTATAGCTGCCATACAAAAGTTAGGTCTGAAAAAAAGTCTTAGTGAGAAAAACTTTTTTGTTTTCAATGTTATCGCTCCCAACGCTCGTATTTATAAGTTTTCAATGATTTCACATAATTTCATCAAGGCTTGTCGAAATCGGACCACTATATAGTATAGCTGCCATACAAACTGTCAGGCATAAATCAAGCTCCAAGGGTATATAAACTTCGGTCGAGCCGAAGTTAGCCTGCCTCTATTTTTAATCATCAAAAGGGCTCGAAAAAGACTCTAGATAATAATTCTTTTTAAAATGATCTTTCAAATGGTAGAACCTTATCGACCATCCAAAACCCAGCACAATCTGACTCCTATTTAAAGGATTTCGTTCGTGAACTATCGTTTACAAAACCAGCCCGACTCTCACGGAAAAACACCACTATAAAGCTAGCTTTATAAGTCTGGCACAATTCTTAACCGATATGTTATATTCTACAATAATTATACATTTATATTCAAAAACAACAAAAAAATCTTTGCGTCCACGCTGACTCGAACTCTTGATTTTGCCGTCCTAGCGTCCTACATAAAATACAAAGCTCTCAGCAAAAAGCTATCAACCACCAGAGCTTTGTCTTCAATTCGCCACCACTTTTAAAGCGAAGTCGATAGTTGTGATGGTTGAGATGCCTACTCTTGCGTTAAGTAGCAGTGCGAGGTTCTGAGTTCGATCCCTGGAGAGCGGATTTATTTTTTTATTTTCATTCAAAATAGGTAATAGGTAATAAGTAAATTCAGAAAGATACCAAAAATCGACAACAAAATTGATGGATCTAGTTTAATTGATGTGGTGAACGAATGTGATGTGCAATCATGGTTGCTAACTTTTGTGATTCTAATAGATAAAAAAAAACAGCTGTCATTGAAAATTAAAGCGGTAACTTCGTGGCATTCTTTTCTTTCTAAAAATTTCATCAGAGCGTTCAACAATCAACTATTTTTTTATGGATGATGTTTCATATATGATTTTTGATATGATATGTATTCTAGTGAATGCGTCCAATGATATGTTAAAAAATTTACATTCGAAATTTTCAACAAATCAATTTGATATATTTTCATATAAAACGTAAATTTAAGAAAAACAATAAGACTTCTTCTTTACTTCCAACAGTTTTTTATGAAAATTTTGAGAAAATTCAGAGGCATTTATCGTTGAGAGAAACTCTCGAAGCTGTCTTACGATAACAGCATGACAATGATAATTTCGTTCGGCTCTCAGCAGCTGAGCATAAGCAACTGAGCGAAACAAGCCAAGTTGTAAGTTCTTGCGCATACACACTTGCAGCTTACCAAGAAAAATGCGCAACGCGCATACATGCGCAAGAAACATTTTCGGCCGATTCTGAGCAGAAAAGTGTATCATGAAAACAATTGCTCAAAAAGTTATAAAAACTTATGTTGATAGAGCAATGAGCCTGTGGAGAAAATGCAGAGGAGAAATGTAAATTCGAAAGAAAATCTAGCACTTTAGTCAGCTATTCGTGTTCATTTTGGTTCTCTGAGTCATTTATAGACTCTTTATCAACTTGTTTTCTTATGGTAACAAAAACTTTGAGTAAAAGTTGGAGTTGTCACAATGAATGTTCTCTTTATCAGGATGGAACTAACATTACTCAAAATAGAGAGGCGTTTCAAAGTGCGCTTCTATGTTAGATTTTCTTTGTTTAAGTCTCTGAGAATAATTGTTTGTTTTTTGACAGTTAGTGAAAAGGGACTAATTTTGGCGAGCTCTGAATATAAGTTAAAAAGTACTTCAAAAACTAAAAATATGAAAATCTGTTAATAATTTTTATTCTAAATTTGGGGATTTAACTAGTTCGTATGGAAGGACTTCTTTATAAAGCAAGCAACCTATTTTTGATAACACTTTCTGGGATTTTTCGGAATTTGATCTTGGACTTTTCCGATATCCCTCTCTTTTCTCCAGATTGTTATTTATACCTTCCGTAGAATTTTAAACTTTTGTTACTCCCATAAAACTTAATTTAAACTTTTTGCTTTTAGAATGCCGCCATGGATGCACCCGTATTTCAAGTAATTGCACGTGATCCGGATGATGAAAATACACCCTCTGGTACCATAACCTATCGCATACTGCCAGATACACCCGATGCGGAGGCATTTACCATAGATGCACACACAGGACTAATTACCACCCGACACAGTTTGGATCGTGAGAAGAAGAGCATGTATAAGATTCTACTGGAGGTAAGCGACAACGGACAGCCCAAGCAGTCGGTGACACGTGTGCTACAAATAGTGGTCCTGGATGTGGATGATCATGAGCCTAGATTCGCCAGAGAGATAGTAAGTAGACCCTTACCTCCTTCCTCTAGTAAATCTGAAATTAAAATAAATTTTTCTTTCTTAGGACGAGGGGCCGCTGGCTTTGTCCGTGAGTGAGGAAGAACCGGCGGGTAGCATAGTGGGTAATTTCAGCGCCATTGATGAAGACTTAGGCGAGAATGCGGCCATAGATTATGTGATTATTGAGGGCAACAATGAACAGCTTTTCAGCATAGAACGCACCAACGAAAGTCTGGCCATACTCAAGACCAATCAACCCATTGATCGGGAACTAGTCGAGTCTTACACCATTACCGTGAAGTGTCTGAAGTTGGGCGAACCTGCTTATAAATTTATGGGTGATTCCTACGATCGTCGCGATCTTTCACATCTGCGCATTACCATCAAAGTTTTGGACGTTGATGACAATTTGCCCGAATTTGAGCAAAAAGATCCTACGGTGGGTATACGCATAAATGTGCCCATAGATACAGTGGTCACCACTCTAAGAGCCAGCGATGCTGATGCGGAAGCTCCACCCATTGCTTTGTCTATAGAGAATGTGACATTTGTGCCTCAGTTCTATAAGCGTAGTCGCAAACTGGCCACTGGCAATCTGCAGAATCTTTTCACCTTGAACAATCACACGGGAGAACTACGTACGGGTGGCTCCTTTGCCGACTATGTGGATGGTTACTTCCTCATGCGTGTGGCAGCCAATAATTCGGAGAAGCCCAAACGTCAGGCTTTTAGTAATTTGAAAGTGTTTGTCATACGTGACAAGTCCCTGCTGAAATTTGTGTTTGCCCGTCCACCGAATGAGATACAACATAATATACGTCCCTTCCAGGAGCAATTGCAAAAGAAACTCAAGCCTCTGGGCCTGGAACTGCATGTTTTGGATACACAGGTGTTTACACGGCCCGACATGAGCCTAGACTTTACGGCCACAAGTTCCTGTTTCCAAATGTTTAGTCATGGAACGGCTTTGTCTCTTAATGAAATGCAAAAACTGATGAATTCCCAGCAATTGCGTCAGGAACTGATTGATATTTATGCGGCATTTGGTGTAAGCGAGGTGGAATCATGTTCGGTGCGTCGCACACATACAGCGGCTTTATTTGCGGGAATGCTGACCTCTGCAGGAGCTTGGCTGGTCATACTGGCGGCACTCATAGGCTTTGCCGCCCTGATATCCCTATGCACCGCTTGCTGTTTGAAGAAAAAGTAAGTATTCGAGGAATAGGAATTGAATCGAAAGGGTTTTACTCTGTTTTATTTTTTTGATGTTACGTACCGTAAAACTTTAAACCCTTTATAATACCACAGATTTTCAAAACATTTTCAAAAGAAAAGGAACATTTATTAACTATGCAATCAGCGTTTAAAAAACCATCCTCAAGCAAGGATTCACCCAGTGATTTCGGAGAAAAAGTATAGTGAATTATTTGCCTTTTCATATTCTTAAGAGACTTTTGATTCTTGAAATCGTTCTCATTCTGGGTTTTATAAACTCAGAAAAAAACTCTTCGTACTTAATTGCTCAGCACCGAAGGGATAGCTTCAATTTACGACTGATTTCAGTACTGTTTTCAGTATTACCACATAAAACTCATTCATGAGCTCAGTACTGAAAACCTTACTGATATGAAGAACTTCTCACTATGGTCCCAAATCCCAAAATGCTGGCCATATTTTTTTATTGACTTTAATGATTGGAATAGTTGCAGTGGAACATCTAGTTTGTATTCTGACCGTTTATAAGGAGAAAATGTACCCACCTGGCTCAGGTATGAACTGCATTCGTGAGCATCGAGCGTGCCTCATCGTTTATTCGTAATGCGTCCAAAATTACACAACGTTTAGAAGCGTATAGATTTCCGAAAAATTAACCGATTTGGATTCTGGAAAATCTATTGTACTCTAGAATATAAGTACAATTTAAACGTATTGCTTAAAATTATTATTAACAATGCATGAAGTAGTGAATCATTAATAAAAGTAGATAATTTTTTTTCGGTCACAATTCACCAAACCAACTTTTTCTAAAGTATTTTGGCCCGCTGAGCACGAAAATCGACATGAAAAAAAATCTGTCGAACAGCTATCGAGATATTATCGATAAACGGGTTTTTCGATGTTTCAGCCAAAACAAGTACGTTTCCGAAAAAATTGTCCGCCATATTGGATCCGCCATTTTGTTTTTCTAATTTTTGACGACGCATTCGTGATCAGCGACCCCGAAAACCTCCGAGTACAAACTAAAAGCCAATTCAAAGACGTTTTTCGACTTTTGGCCGTGTTTTTGGGATTTGGGACCACTGTGCGTCTGTCTTTAACTCAGAGCTGAAATAAAGGCCGCTATGATATCAGTACAAATCTTTCGAAATTAAACTGATTCTTGGATTCCTAAGTTTCAAGTCTGTTTTAAATACAAAACATTTCAAAATGCAGGTAATCTTCAATCAAGCACTTTTCGTACATACAATGCGCTAAAAAAATGTTGAAAACACTTTCTTCTTGTGTAGAGTACGAATTTCACTAACAATGCAAACCCTAAAAAATATGCAACAAATATGAGAATTAGTTTAAAATGATTCTGCTCTAAAAATTCCCAACTGGTTCTCAAAAAGTTTTAACGAAGTGATTGTAGATTTACCATCTTGGACTTTGGTTTATTCCTGGCCTTTGGATCTTTCATCTTTGATCTTTGGCAATAACTTTAGAATTTTCTGTGTTTAAAATAAGAAAGAAATAAATAAAAAAAATCTTCCGGCTAATAACCAGAAGAATAAGACAAGCAAATGTCGAGCTAACCTCTGAACAGAAACTGATGCGTGTAACTGCTTTGACAGATATATACTCAATAATTTTATACACATCTGTTTAATAGGAACAAACTAAGGAAAGCAGCTTCGACCCAATCACCTTGTCTGAAAATGGAAATTAGTCGGTATTGCATGACAGAAACGACTCTGAGAGTTCTAGACCGTTCAGGATAGAATTTCTTACCGTTTTGTACTTATTCATTTTGCTCGTAATATTTACAACGGAGTTCAGACGCCTCAGTGGCGTAGTGCACTCATAAAAAGGAACTCGTGTGTTCGAACCATGTAAGCTGACTTCTATTTTTTTAAGGCCTAATTCCAGATGACATAAATATCAATTTTTATGTTGAAGTTCACATGAATAGAAACACTTCGAACTGTTTTGAAATCTGAATGCTATTGCAAAGCAGTCTAATTTGAATGAAGTATTGCGCATAAATAAAAATGTATGTCATCTGGAATTAGGCCTTAATCGTTTGTTATTGAACATCTTTTGAGACCTCCGCTATATTTTTGTCACCTTTATATATAAATTTCTATATCAGACTAGCACGATACCAAGTATGTTTAGGCGATACTTTGAACACGTCAATTTTTTACACTTTTACATTTTTACGAGAGATTTTATAAACATACCCCAGGGCAACAAAAAGCTGGTAATTTTTTTTCTATGTGTTTTGTTGTTGTGTCGTAAACTTTTGGAGTTTACGCTTTTTGATTTACACTTTTACGAGAGCTAGTGAACACCCTAAATGAATCACAAACTTTTTGTACTTAGAGTAAACCGAAAAATTTAAGAAAAACGCGTTCTACTTTAAGGCCTGTTCTGAGAAGCGCTGAAAATTTAGCACTCTATATTGCACTTTATTTAATTAGCATCCACATAAATTTTCAGTGTGCCCATATGTACGCCAAAGAGGCCAAGTACAGAATTGGCCACACTAGTGATCAGCTTTTGATTTGTTAACAAAAAAATTTGAAAGACTTACCAAGTTGTTTGCTGCACAACAGGAACACAGATATGTATGATATGATATCGGTGGATGCCATCGTGATAGTACGTCCCTTCAGTGTGGATTTCGTCATTTCTTGGGCTCACTTGTGGCCCTTAGCTTATAGTTTCCTCGCGGTTGAAAGTTTCGCTCCATTTCCTTCTGCCGTATGATGTCAAAATAAAGAGCTGCAAACTGCTATCGATACGTCAACTATCGATAGGCCAATTGGGTATTTATTTAGCGTGTCTCAGAATACAGAGAATAAATTCATCCGCGGAAACTTTTGACAACTTCTTTTTTTATGTGTAGTTCATCATAAAAATTTATTTTCCGCGCTTCTCAACACAGGGCTTTAGGTAAAAGTACCGTGGATTGATGTCAAAATAGACTCCAAAAAGTGTATTACGAAAATTTCGAACTATTTGAAGTCAAATCTGTTTATAAAATTATCTCCTGGTTGTAACACTTTAGTTATGAAGTATGGTTAGATTTCTGACGGTCAGTAAAGCTATATTTGACTTTGGCTAATTGGCATATTTTCAAGATCAAAATGGGAACGGTTTTAGAATTTATTGAGCTTACACCAAGACCTATTATATAAATTTTTGTATTGTTTTAAAAATTTATTGAAGTTGACTTTAGAAATTGTGGGACGTGAATTTAAAAAATCGGAAAAAAACTAGACTTCGAAGATGACCAAAATGCTTAAAAATAATTTTAGAAGTTCTGAACTTAAACTGAAACGGATTTTAAATCAATTGTGTACTTCAATCAAGTATTTTCGAACTTGATTCCAAAAATTTTTTTTTTATTTTTTTCCTACTTAATTTAAGAACATAATTTCTTACTTTTTATCTGAGTGTAGGTAAGGGGAGTAAGGATAGCTATGCAAGTACAGTTGGAAAATACAGCATTCACAGTTTATGGATCAAAAGTTCATTCATTAAGTACATACGCTTTTAGATCAAGAACTTATCATCCTCTGACATTGAACTTAAAAATACTTTTTCTCTTTGAGTGTAGCTGAAATGGTTGCAATGTTGTGGTTACTAAAACTCGTTCCTTAAAAAACAATTTCTAACAGTTTTAAGATCGTTGGTTCTTCTTTTTTCACAAAACTGTCATACCCTGAACTTTTTCTTAATTTTCTTTTTTTTTCTTATTCTTTTTCGCAGACTCAAGCGCCACAGCAAACGCAGTCTGCAGGCAAGTCTGCGTACACCCACAGAGCACACACCCACTTCCTATAGCTACTCGATGCCAGCCGTCCTCTATTCGGAGCCCATCTACGGTCCCTTGTAGCCGCAGCTAATTTTCTGCACCGTTAGCTCTAGGTCCAGCCCCTGGCCATGCTGAAAGACTATGCCGGCACCCAAAACTTAGTCCATATAAGCTTAAGCATCATTTAATGCGCGTGATCTAGTTGGTAAATTCTTTTACAATTTGTATAAAGTCCATTCTTAGGTTTTTAGTTATTACAAAATGCGAGCTCAAGTCATTTCATTTGTGTCATTCGCTCGAGTAGTTCGATTTGGTATAATTTTCGTAGATTCTAGAAATGCATTTACTTTTATATATTTATCTTATCGTCTCTATTTGCCTAAAGCATGTCAAACAAGTGCAAAATAAATATTACCTAAAAAAAATGTAACTTAATTTCAGCGTGAAAAATGTGCACAATCCTCGAGCTTCTGGGCAAAAGTCAGTATGTGCGTGTTGCCTGAAAATGAATTGCCCATTTTCAAACAAAATGCATATGCTTTTGTTTTTGGTTCGTTGCTATTAAGTAAATATGTGTATTTATATTACGAGTAAGTAGAGTGTTAAATGTGAACATGTGTGCAAATAAATTCAACTAGCTACAAATAAAAAACAAAACAAAACGCGAGTTTTAGTCACTTTCCAGGGATTTGCGGCAATGCGGCTGGAATGCGTGTGAAGTGATAGGCAAATGAAAGGTTAAACGGGAGTAAATGGACAGAAATTTAGTGAAGGGAAAATTTTCAGAGTTTAAAAAATCTTTTACTACTTTATGACCTGCACTCTTTCTTCTCTGAAAGCAATGCACACTTACACACAGACTTACACATTACTGACCTCTATTAATTGGGAACCATGGTCCAGTTGGATCATATAAACTTATAATTCTTTAATTTATTTATTTTTTTTTTATTTGATCGAACCCATCAAGAAAAAATCTTATAGAACCCTTTCTTAGCTTTCAAAAAACCGTATTTTAAACAATTTTACGATTTTGTTTATAACATAGATATATTGTTTTGAGTGCATGTGTTGTAAATAAAAAAAGTCTATTGCCCAAAGGTGTGCAATGCATTACCAAAACAGCAAACTAGTCATTTGTATTGAATTCTAATGAAAATTTCCAACAACAGAACAAAATGTTGCCAATTGTAAACATGTAACCCTAGAAAAATTTAGCACGAAACGGCGAGACTAAAATCAGCTTTAATTTAGATTTTTTAGGAGAAGACAATTTATCTTGACTTCGAACGTCTCAGAAACTCGTGCTTGATTTCAGTATTTTCGACTCCAAGTCTAAGAATATTGCGAAAGAATATTAAGCACATGATCGGCTTGGATTTTTCTCTGAGTGTATTCAAAATGGTAATGGAACTGGTACCAAAAGGTTTTAAAAGCAGGGCTGCAAACCTCCTAAAAATCGGGAGGGGTTCACTCCGGGGTTCGAACCCGCGAAACTTTTTGGGTTCGGGTTCACGGAGAGGGTTCAGAAGGTCGCTGAACCTAGGTTCGGGTTCGAACCGGGGTTCAGGAATAATTTTTCTTCGCTTATTCAGCAAACATGTACGTAAGTTCAAACAAATTTAGTGCCAATTTCCCTTATTCAAGATAGCTGGTATGTTTCAGATCTAATTTAGCTTATATTACATATGGCACTATGTAGAAGATGAGAAATCGGACCTTGAACATTTTGTTTATATATATATAGAAGTTCAGAGGCTTGATAACATCATATTCGAACTTGGATCATTGGACTTTTCAGCGGACTCCAGGTCAGTAAATCATGAAGGAATGAGTTGAGTGATGATAAAAAATAGTCCGCAATGAGATTATTATTGTTCGTGAAGCATATCACAGTTAGAGCGAGACGGGCGTATTCCCAAGTGCACTTAGAGAGCGCAAGTAACTGCGAACAGCTGATTAATTTCTGACAGCGCAACCGTTAGGTCTATTTAATTAAACTTTTAATACAAGACAAAAAGGGGGATGGTCGACTGTACAGATGTTTTAAGAACCTCCCGGTTCTATTATAAACAGGCTTTGCATATCTTCTGCAAGTTCACAGAGGCCATTGCTATGACTGTTCGGGAATTCCAAAGGCAGCACAAGTGAAAACGCTGGGAACTCCAAATCGACAGAAGACTTTGCGTGTGCGTGTGCACCTTCTTCTTTCTGTTTTGATATTTATTTATATGATATTCTTTGTGCTAGAAATACAGGACTTAGTTAGACGCACTAATTACAATGACGATCACGAAGACAACAGTCGATGGGAGTCATACAGTATTTTCAAAGATATTATTTATTAGTTCCATTTAAATATTATACAATGAAGCAAAGTGTTTCTTTGTAAGCTGTTTTTATTCCAAGGCTCAAAAATGGCTGCAGGCAATAAGACCCCAATGAAATAAGTCCCCAAACGATAAAATGAGATAAGGCCCCAAATTTGGGGAGTTATTTCATAATGAAATAATACCCCAATTTAAATTATGAAATAAGGCCCCACTGAAATGAAATAAGGCCCTAAAATAAAATGAAATAAGGCCCCAAATTTGGGGTGTTATTTCATAATGAAATAATACCCCATTTTGAAAAATGAAATAACACCCCAATTTTTCAATTCTATTTTTTTTGTTCATTTTATTGCTTTATTCAATAAAATAAAAACTATTGAAAATACCTAATATAAAATTTTAAAATATTTTCTTATTTGGATTTTTAGTGAAACAAACTACCTATAACATTAAATAATAATGAAAATTTTTTACAAAAAAATCGCGCGATTTTTGTGTAAAAAATTTTCGCCTGCGGCGCTTAGATTGACACAATTTTTTTGATATAATATGATAATATGATATTGAATATAATATGAAAAGTTTTCATATAAAAAAAATTTCGTCTGCGGTGCTAAGATTTTTTAAAATAGACAATATAATTACCTCGTCAAAATACAGCATTTTCTGTTCTTTGACGTAGAACAAATTTCCAGTTCGCCGTAATGCAACAATTTTTTCGCACTTCATAATTTTATCTCGTACTTGAACGTCTGCTTTACACAATGCAAATCACTAAACTGACCAACATACTCAAAAGCTTGTCACTGAACTAATTGTAAAACGGTACTTTTGCACATCTGTACAAAAATGCATGAAATACTAAGTCAGAAAACGCAGGCAGATAAGAAAATTAACCGTTATTGGAATTTTTTTTCCATATATCAGCCAAAATAAGAGAAATGAAATAAGACCCCAAAAAAATCATATGAAAAATTGGGGTCTTATTTCCGCGAAATGAAATAAGACCGCAAAACTAATTTTTGGGGCCTTATTTCATTTCTTCTTTTGGGGACTTATTTCATTTTGAAATTTTATTTAGGAAATAAAGCCCCAAAAAAATGAAATAACACCCCAAATTTGAGAAAAAATCGTTGTTTTTGTTTTCCATATAAATTTTTGGGGCCTTATTTCATTTTTTGTTTGGGGCCTTATTTCATTGGGGCCTTATTTCGCAGCGCCCTCAAAAATATTGAAAAATTTGTTTTTGAATCGAACCCTTTTCTTCTTTTTTTTGCTCCGGTTCAGGTTCGGGTTCGGGAAGAAAAAATTGTTCTGCTCCGGTTCAGGTTCGGTTCGGACTTCCCAAAAATTCCGGAGTCTCCGACTCCGGAGCGGTTCAGCTCCGAACCGGTTTGCAGCCCTGTTTAAAAGATTTTTAAGAAATGGCGTCAGCAGTATTTAAGCGTATTACACAATGTTGCAACCAACTTAATTTTGAAGCCTCATCATTAGGTTTTCTTTTTCAGCAGGTGTCGTTTCGCTGAACTGTAAACAACATAGTTTTAGTGTGCTTCGAGTATGTGATCTTTTGTGACAACAAAACACAATTTGCGGGAAAGTTTACTTTTCGGCAAAAAAAATTAAAAGGGATTTCTGCATCGAAAATGGATTCATAACGATAGCTCCTAGAGCAAAAAATCATACGGCCCACCTGGCCATACTTTAAAATTGACGACAAAGCCGAAAATTCAAGGTTGCGAGGATTACTTTGTATTTAATAAGACCAAATGGGCGTGGGCTACTCTCAGCTGCTACAACCGGGTGAAACCATCACAGGGCAACTCTACCGAATTCAATTGATACGATTGAGACGAGCACTTAACCAAAAAAATTGCTAGAGCAAAGCCATGAGCAGGTAATGACAAAGCACGGCCACAGTTTTAAGTTTGGCAGCGATCGGACCTTATTTGATGGACGTGCACTCCCCCTCAAAATCGAATATTTGAAATAAATGGGAAAGAAAGGGGATGAGTTTCGGATTTAGTCTCTAAAATTTCTAAAAAAAAATTTTAGTAGTTATTCTTTTTATATCTTTTTAGGGGAATATCATAGCATCATTTTAAATATTATATAAATGTCTTGGTCAGAATCATTTCAAAACAGCAAATTTTTCTCTTTCTTTTTATACCCGTTACTCGTAGAGTAAAAAGGGTATACTAAAGTCGTGCAAATGTATGTAACAGGCAGAAGGAATCATTTCCGACCATATAAAGTATATATATTCTTGATCAGCATCAACAGCCGAGTCGATATAGACATGTCCGTCTGTCCGTCTGTCCGTCCGTCTGTATGAACATCTAGATCTCAGAGATGGTAAGAGATAGAGATTTGACATGTATGGGACAAATGTTTCTTTTATCTGCACGCAGATCAAGTTTATTTCAAATTTTGGCCACGCCCCCTCCCGCCCCCGCAATTTGGAAAAAACGTTATATCTCCTACAGTTTTGAAGATAGACGGTTCGTACCTTCTACAAATTGTTAGTAATTAGCATAATGAATCAATTTGCCGAAGAAATGATAAAGATCGGATGAACGGTTCTCAAGTTATGAGCAAAAAAGTGAACCAAGCACCCAACCCCCTCCCATCCTAAAAAATGTTGCATACTTTTTGGATGGTCACCCTAGGGAACGCAGGAACACTGTTACGCATGTTTTCTCATGAGTAACGGGTATATCGAAGTCGGTTAGAGCCGACTTTAACCTTCGCTCTCGTTTTTTTGTAAGATTTGTTAATATCCCAGCGGACCAGCAAGCGAGCATTTTGCGAGACTATCGCAAAATTCTCACAAACGAGCTCGCATGTGATTTGATACAAAGAACGTTAGACAAATTTTTTATCGCAAAGCACTCGCACACGAGCTTTCCTGCGAGAGTTTTGCGATAAAAGGTCGAGTGCCGTTTAAAAAAAGCAATGAAATAGAAAGAGACAGGGAGTAGATAATTCAGTAAATCTTGTATTTGGCTCGCTAGAAATATTACAAAAGTATCGCAAAACGCTCGCTAACCCTAATTCTTTCGACTATCGAAAACGAGACTTTCACTGCCACAAACTGAACGACATATGAATCATATTTCTATCTTTTCTTGATCCGATTGCAAGGATAAATGAGATTCTGATTTTTGCTTTTGCCCGGCTGGTAAAACTTTCGTTTTGGTCCCAATAGATATAGGAAATAGTTTGGCTGCGATTGGACTACATTAAGTGGACGCGCTCTCTCCCTAAAAACCAATCAATTTTTATATATACTGCCAATATATAGGATAAGTTTCGGATAAGATTTAAAAAAAAATGTAATTTAAATTTAAACTAAATTTTTTTAAAATTATATCCTTTAAGAGGAACACCATAGCAACATTTTAAATATTAATGTTAGGAATTTTAAGCATAAACTTCGTTAGAACCATATCAAAACAGCCAATTTTTCAAAAAATTTTTTTTATTTTTGAGATGAGTTGCGGATTTCTAAAATACTACAAATTTTTTAAGTGCTATTTCTCTTTATATTCTTTAAGGGGAATACCTTAGCAACATTTTAAATATAAATGTTGGATATTTTCAGCGTCATCTTGATTGATATGATTCTTATCAAAACAGTACATTTTTCTCGTTGAAGAATGACTTTATAACTTTTCGTTGAAATCATTAAATAAATATAATTTTAACAAAAAAATACATATTAAAAATTTGGAGACTCTTCTTCTTTAGTTCTAGGTGACTATATGCAACACTTGCAACAGAGCCTTTGGGCGACTCTTTGTAGCCTCTTCAAAAGAGCACTCTTGCGACATCTCCCGAAGACTGTTCCGCGACACTTCTGGAAGTGTCGCTGAAAAGGCTCACTTTCTTCCAACAGACAATCATAAAATATGCGAAAAAAGACCGAGCTAACACCTGCCCCCCGAACCTAGTAACTGGGTAAATTCAAGTAAGTTTTTCCAAGCCATGCTGATGCCTGGTTTGGCCTCACATTTTTATACCCTTGGAGAGGGTATATTAAAATTGTCCGGATGTTTGTAACGCATAGAAGGAAGCATCTCCGACCACATAAAGTATATATATTCTTGATCAGCATGACGAGCTGAGTTGATATAGCCATGTCCGTCTGTCCGTCTGTCCGTCTGTCCGTCTGTCCGTCCGTCTGTTTCTATGCTATCTCCTCCGTCAGTTTTAAAGCTAACTTAACCAAACTTTGCAGGAAGTCTTTTGGTACAAATACGCTGCACATTTGTCGGAACCGGCCGGATCGGATGACTATAGCATATAGCTGCCATAGGAACGATCGGTTGAAAAACTAGTTTTAGTAGGAAAAACTTTTTTGTTTTCAAAGCTATCGCTCCCAACGCTGGTATTTATAAGTTTTTAATGATTTCACATAATTTCACCAAGCCTTGTCAAAATCGGACAACTATATAGTATAGCTGCCATACAAAAGTTAGGTCTGAAAAAAAGTCTTAGTGAGAAAATTTTTTTTGTTTTTAATGTTATCGCTCCCAACGCTCGTATTTATAAGTTTTTAATGATTTCACATAATTTCACCAAGCCTTGTCAAAATCGGACCACTATATAGTATAGCTGCCATACAAAAGTTAGGTCTGAAAAAAAGTCTAAGTGAGAAAAACTTTTTTGTTTTGAATGCTCCCAACGCTCGTATTTATAGGTTTTCAATGATTTTACATAATTTCAACAAAATTTGTCAAAATCGGACCACTATATAGTATAGCTGCCATACAAACTGCCAGGCATATATCAAGCTCCAAGGGTATATAAACTTCGGTCGAGCCGAAGTTAGCTGGCCTCTATTTTTTGTTGTACAATTGTCTTGTGAGGAGAGTTCAGCAGTTTTTTTAGAATTTAATTACCCGATTTCATAGCAAAATTTAGTGATTTCTCATACCTCCTGGTATACCATTTATCCAAGCGGTCGATCAAAGTTATATTACTTTTTTATTTTATTATTCAAAAATTTCATTTAGATCAACTAAAGATGCATTTCACATTTTTTCATATTGATTGGATATTTAATGATATCAATTTGATATTTTTTTTGCTACGTGTGTCAAAAAGAGATTTCTTAAATTTGGTAACAAATAAAAATTTTAACGCTTTTTTCAACTATTCATAACAAGCATTTTGTAAAGCACACTTAAAAAACAAAAGCGTAATCTAAGAAGCAGAAATAATTTCAAATGGCCCTTAACCTTAAGCAGTTCATTTTAAGATACAACTCGGACCCAATCCTTTTTCTTAATTCTTACAAAATACTTCAAGCATCATTCAAATAAATTTCTCATTTCCAATTAAAACTTGTATGCTTAAAATAATTGGCAAAATTTTAATTTCAAATCAGAAAGTGCGTCAATGTAAATGTAACGTCCAAAAGGAAAAAAAAAACTCATAAATAATAAATGTTGTTAAAACTAATGTGCGGCGCTCATTAGCCCCTGGCAACAACGTCAGAAAAACAGGGGATGATGCTCACACACACACACACACATCAAGCCTAAACATGAAAGGGTGCCAGATGAACTGACTGAGGGTTGCTGGATACTCGCAGTTAACTAGACCGAGTTGAAAGTGCGAGTTATTTTTATAACTTTTTAAAACGAAACAACATCAACAACAGTAAATCAAGTGTTCTGGGGTCAGCTGAATTTCAGGGTGGTTCAAAGTCCCGATAAGTTACAGTTTTGAAAAAAATTAGCATGAAAACCAGAAACACAGAAATTTGGCCAAATCAGTTTCCACTTGAACATTGATTGATGGATGTTGTGTGGCCCAACACATAAATCATACTTCAAATTCGAGAGCCAACTGTCGCTAAATCTAAAATGTGATAATCACTCAGTAATACCCAAAGTCAGCGAGCTTTGCCATGAAATCCACAAGTGCAGGTGTCCTGGCACTCGCCACAAACAACTTTTTACCCTAGATTCAATTCCTTTGACACTGGGTTGAATCGAGAGGCAGCTGGCCTGATGTCCAACGGACAAACAATGAAAACAATTAATGACTGAGCTCGGCCATTTCCTTTTTGGGCAACAGAGCAACAAATTGTTAGGGAAAAACGTTGCGTGTTTAGTAAGAATAAAGTAAAATCAAGTAAGAGCGGTTAACTATGATTGAAGCGAATGCAAAATACCCTGTAGTAAGACAACTTCCCACACAGGGAAAAAAGCGTTGTTTCCTTAGCAATATATCATTATACCCTTTCAACCTCTGCTACAGGGTATAATAAAATCATAACGGTCGCTTGTCGAGGTGCCACAAAGCAAAAAAAAAAAACGGAAACACTCACCCTGCTCGCGGTAATTGCAGTTAACTACTTGTTAGACTATTTTTTGGGGTAATTTTTGGCAATTTTTTCACTTAATTTTTTGGGTTCTGGCACAATGGCAGCCTAATCACCGGATTTTCTCGCGCTTTTTTCGCACTAAGCCGGAAGTGGAATTAGCAACTGTTCAATAGAACTACTTAGACCCCCACCCTATACCCTTACCCATTTCTCTTGTTTACATTTAACCATAACTGGGCATGAAACCGTTGTTTGGCATCAACCTTTTCCTATTCAATTTATGCACTGCAAAAAAAAACAAAAAATTAACAAATATCTACCATAAATTACAAATGTCACATTCATTATGCACATGGCGCTGCATAGTAATTAGGCTGCTTCCAGCATTTCTCAACTATATTTATGACCACTTGATGAACTGCAGCAAAAAGCAGTTTGACATTTGGGGTTGTGCGCCTGTTTCTTTCGTCCTGGTTGTGCTCATTTGCATAACAATCAACTCATCGTTTGTGGTACAGACTGGGGCACAGGGATGTGCGGATGTCCGTGCCCATCCAACTCTAATGGTTTTCATACACTAGCAGCGGGTGTGAAGTTGTAAAGTTTAATGTATTGTTTGTCTAACAGTTTATTCATTTGGAAAAGAAATTCTTGTGTTTGCAATATGATTTCGAAAAAAAAATATAAAAAATATTCAAATGGGGTTGAAAAAACGGTTGCCTAAGCAAATCATTAGTCAACTGAAATGACAGTAAAAGGACACGAAAATGTATGCGGAATGTGCTCAAGTCATGTATTAATTTTAGTTTAATTTTAAAAGTTTGCATTAAAAAATCTCAAAACATTAGTTTAAATTTCAGAAAAATTGGAAAGTATTTGAAATTCTGTCAAAAAATGGAATACCGATTAAAAAGTAAAATACATTTAGTTACTAAATCCTTTTATTCAAGTTAGGTTAACAATTTAAAACATAGAAAGTGTTAATAAAAATCAGAGATTAAAACCCGAGCGAATTTCGAAAACTGTTACGGTATCCAAGGCTGCAAACCTTCAAAATTTTGCATGTCTGTAATGTGCTACTTTGCAACTTTTTTTTTGGTCAAAAGTTAATAAAGTTGATAATCTCGGGTCTAAGAGCACTGTAGCAAATACTGGTACGAACGTTCCTTTTCTACTCTGTAGTTGGCAAAAGTTCTCCTTCTCGATCCATATTCGCTCTATTATCGACAGTGACCTATAGAAATGTCATAGGATTGGAGAGCTTCTTGAATGATAGCAGTCAGATTACAAGTAATTTCTATATTTATCTGCATGTGTCGTTGGCAAAACTACTTAATTTGTTGAACCGAACCTTATTTCCCGAAAAAGCGGTCCGGTTCGGGTTCAGGTTCGAGGAGTCAAAAATATAATAGGTTCGGTTAATGGTCCGCTTCGTCGAACCCAAAAATCCCGAACCGAACCGGTTCTATGGGGTTCGGTTCAGGACCGGTCTGCAGACTTGACGTTGTCTATCTCGGCCAAAAGCTAAATTTTGGTTGCGCTTATATCATGGGAAACGAACACAACTTGCTTTTCGGTTTCCCATTCAGCTAATATAAGGTTTAGGGCAATGTAAATGCCTTGACAGAAAACTATCGTTAATCTCTGATAAAATTCAAAGAACATGTTCTTTTTTTTCTAAGACCTCTGTATACTACATCAATCTATTTTAACCTAAAATTTTTAAGTGAAATAACCTAAACTCCAAACGTAATGTTGAATAAATCAGGCCAACAAAATGAAAAAGTTTGATTTGAAATTATGAAAGTTTATGTTCAGTGATTCCCAAACTGGTTTCGGTTTAGTTCCATCAGCTCTTGTTTCCAAGATATGAAGAAATGTTAAGTTTTTGGCACTCTAGGTCTTAAGGATGCCAAACTAGGCATAAATATTTGGATTTATTAGCCAGTTGGGACATATCAATGCATCTTTACCTGCTGAATACATTGATTGCCGATTGGAATTGGAAAATTTGAGAATCAGGTTTACTCAATAGAAATCGCCCAAAACGTATGATTGCTTAACTTTTGCTGGGTCAGCCAATCTCTGTGAAGGCATTCAAATAAAATTTTATTTGTAAAAAATGCATTAATATTAAACAATTTATGTGATTTCCATTTATAAAAAGTACTTAAACCACAGAATATCTTAAAGTCAATTCCATTCAGAAGAGACTCATTAGTATACAGATTAAGGGGGGTCGATTTGTATGGGCCGAAAAAAACGTACAAAGCGTATAGCAAAAACGAAATCTATGATCAATTCTAAGAAAATTTCACCAAGAAACCATGGTTCTAAAATGAATTCCTAGTCCACGCAATTCGACTTCAAATATTTATATTACAATTTCCCAAAAAACGAGTTAGAAAGTCGGTGAAGCCCGACTATAACTTACTCTATATCCCCCAGAGTTTGCATTTATCTGATAAATTTTATATAGAAGCCACACAAAGTGATGAAGAAGTCATAAAGTGAGAGCAGTGCTGCCCATCAACATTGAACCGGTGCTACACATCAAAATTTGTTTTCCGTGTAACTCCGCTATCGTTAATCCGATCTTCATGATTCCTTTGGCGAATCGATAAATAATCATGATTACAAAATATCTCTTAAAGGTAGAAACCATCTATCTGCAAAACTGTGGAAGATATGACGTTTTTTCTAAATTGCGTGGCGGACACAAATTTATTTGCCATCTACAAGAAGTATTTGTCCCATACACGTCAAACCTCTATCTCTTACCATGTCAGCGATCAGTACTCTTACAGGTATATGGACAGACAGACGGACATGTCTATCTTCAGTATAATTTTCTTCTTTTAGCTTGTGATTTTAAAATTATAACCGTTACGGTCCCAGGATAAAACTGTCGAAGTTTTATGATTGTCTCGTCTCGTTGAACCAATGAATAGAACTAAATATTAAATCTCAATTCAAATTGGACCGTTCCTCCCTCTTCTACCGCTCTGCACTCTTCCCCCTCCCCTCCCTGTTCCACCGCTCTCCATTCTTTCCCCTCCCCACTCATTCGACTCGCTTTTGTATAATAACATGCTTTGGGCTTCTGGTATTTAGCTATGGCTGTCCGGCTCTGAGTTTGACACATACCTAATTTGTCTGAGCGTTGGTCGTTTTCTACTTTCATGCTCTACCACACTTTCTCTCGCGCTCTTAGCAAAGAGCTTAGTCCGCAATGTTGCCAGCGCTAAAGCTGAATTATGTGGCCCATACAAACTTTTCTTTGGCCTTTTGATCCACTTCGCGGACAAATATTCCAAATTTTCTTTCTTAGTGCACGCCTGCATAAATAAACGAAGGTCTATGCCAAATCTTAGTTGTCTAGGATAAGCAGTTTTGGCTGCGACTTGATAATATGTCAGCCTGTCAGTCAGTCAGTAGCATTTAAAACAAAAAAGTTTTTAAAGAAGACTTTGTACGTACATGTATTTTTAATGCCAGCTATACTATATAGTTGTCCGATTTTAATTAAGCTTGGTGGAGTTATGAAAAGCATTTTTTTCCAGGGTTCATTAACGAAATGTGCTAGAAAGGCAATGATTTGAGAAGACTTTAATCACAACGTAAAAGCTAAGGTCCTATGTGGTCTATGTGTGGGCTCTAGCACCGCATAGGACAGCTCGAAATAATATAACCTTATTGTAAACAAACTCTACTATTTATATACGAGTCTGTACAGACAGGGAGACAGAAAGAGAACCCCGTATTGACAAACTGTGAAGAAGATTGTATTCTACAAATATAAAATACCTTAATATTTGAATATCGATACATCTATACATAGTGGCGGTTCATAGGACCTAAATCTGTTTTATATTAGTACCTACCTTTGTAGAGAATTTTTACAACCTACTCTTTTGGGACGAGTGTCCATCAACTTCACAGCTGAAGTCAATGACAGGGCTGTTAAAAAATCTTAAATAAAAAATGTAAATTATTTCAATACAAAGCATGAATGCAGATTTTTCAGTTCTTTAGACTGAAATATGGTTCCATATGCAAATAAATAATCAAATTATTTCAAAAGTTCGCCTATTTAGCAAAATTTTCATTAAAGTTCAAGCAAATTGTTTTCCTGTGGGACCTTAACTTCAAATCCTCCCCAGCTACAAGATATTAGAATCAAAACTTGTGTTCAGAATCTTAACATGATCTCAATTCGATGTGCTTATCTGATGTTGATTTACATGTGTTTACATTTGATGTGTGCCACTTTTTTTTGCCCTGCTGCAATGTGACATAAATCTACTTAAATTTGACTAAAACCACGCTGATCGGATTAAGCATGAAAACTTGCATAACATTTTACAGTTTCAACTCACGCACACAGACAATTGCAGCCTGATGATTATCCTGCATGCACACAAATGCGACAGATTGGCTTCCTTTTTGGCAGGACGAAGGGAAGTTATTGAGAAATAAATAGGTCTGCTGCCTGCCGGTAGAAATACAAAATGTAACAAAATACTCGAACGGCTGTTTGTTTATCCAATGTTTTTCGGTTAGATGAGCACACAGCTCAAAAAAAAAAACAAGGAGACGCACCCCGAAACACAAACAATATAACAGTCCAACGTCACAGATTTCACAGATAAACCAATTCGAGCAGGGCAATGAATTGGTAAAAAGGTCGAGCAACACCAAAGCGAATTTTAGACTAGGGAAGGGTTATGTAAGCACAATGTGTGTCAACTCTTTTTTTGCTAAAAAGGCGTAAAACAATTAATTTGGCAAATAAAATTCGATTTGCGAAATGGTGAAATGTTTAAAGCGAATCGGGAAAAAAAGTAATAAAATATATTTTAAGCATAAATCGCACCCTAAGGACTGCCACTTGCTTCTCATCCCTTTTTGCAAATTTGTTACCATTTTTGGTTTCCTTATCTACTTAGAAAAATCTCCAAATTGTTTTTTCCAGCCCCGTTCAGGGTATTAGCATAGTCAGTCCCTTTGCAACGATAGTCATCTCAAACGCTAATGATGCCCCGGATCTAGAGCCATCCCTTTTGATGACAATGCTGTAGGCAGCTTAGCAGCTCACCCGCTGCGTATTTGCTCTATTGTCCTGCCTCATAATGATTATTGTTAAGATAAATCCCCGACACCTTCAACAAAGCTGCACAAATGACAAACGTTCGAGAGCTGAACTGCAGCTGAGATGAGCTTGGCATCTTGGCGAGTAGATCAAGTCACCCCTTACCCCCGGGTGTAACGGAAAATGTCAGTGAGTCAGTCAGGCAATGCTTTCTCGACTCTTGCCGGTTCATTCAACTAAATAATTTGAGTGCTCTTTCATGCAGGTCCAGTGGCTCATGTTTCACAGGATTCGGTATTTCAGGGACTGCCTGTTGGTACATTCGTTTTGTAATTCTGTGGCAGGTGACGGGCAATCTTCCATTGTTCCGACCTCAACTCACCCCATATCGAATTGTAAGGGCGCACAAATGCCCCCTACAATAAAAACAAGCTGCAATGCACACACACACACACACACACAGTTTTATGTGCACTGCCATATACAATATTTATTTGAATTTAAGTCCTTTGTTTGGAATCTGAAATCCGCACACACATTGACAGCATCTCATTTTGGCTTAGGGTTGTTTGCTTTGCTTACTTACAATACTTACCAAACCTTGCCCTGACTTTGCTCCTGCTCCTGCGGCTGCTTCTGCTCCTGGAGTATAACAATATCACAAATTCATTTTCATCAACTTTATTATCAAAAAATAAATTATTCAAAGTTTACAATTAAAATTCATAGATCTATATATAACCCTGATTCTGACTAGCTGGAGTTCCTTGCATTGCAATCACTTTGTGTATAGCTAAAGGATATTCAATCGATTTTTATATTTTACATTTGGTTTCAGAATAGTTTTGGTTTCTTCTTAAAGGTACATAGGTAGATGCTCTCACTTAGGCTAGAAGGTAAGGAATTAGTTGTTGCAAATGTGGCGTAAAAATTAGTCGTGCCCAAGTTAAAGTTGAAGGCCAGTCTAACAGAAACATCCCAAGTATTTCATATATCTCTTAAACCATTTGCCAAAACAAATTATATTCAAAAATTCAGCATACGTTGGGCGGCCTTGTGCTTTTTAATTAGTTGTCAGTTGCTGCCATACAATTGTGAACACCTGCCCAGAGGCAGTGCCAGTTGACTGTTGTGTGTGAAGTTGATTTTTGACTTTTCTGAGTACAAAAATGAGACAATCCAAGCAGATCAAAAATGTATGATAAGAAGAATTATAACCAGGGCTGCAAACCTCCTAAAAATCGAAAGGGGTTTTTGGGTTCGGGTTTACGAAGCGTGTTCAGAAGGTCGCTGTACCAAGGTACAGGCTCCAGTGTTCAGGAATAATTTTGTTTTATCGCTATTTCGGACAAGAATAAATTGGAAATTATTTCAAAATTTTAATCATTAAGAGTGCGCTTACACATGTGCCTGAATGATGAACTGACGTCAAAACTTAATGCTGATCTTGACATATAAAAACGATAAAATCTGTAAATTTTAGTTGTTTAATTCGGCCCAACTAAAGTATTATAGTTGCAATTGTGCTTGCGTCCTAACAGAAGTTTAGAGTCTTCATATTTTCTATATAATTTTTGAGTATTCCAACTTTTATCAGGAAAAGCTAATACCCAGCAAGCAACTTTTTTAAGAGCATTCACCGTCATAATGTGCACAAATAAGAGTCCGGAATGAGCGTTTTTTTTCTATGAAAACGGTCGCACCTAATGTCTGAGTTTTCTGAGTCTGATCCGACTCTTTTCTGACACAGATATAAGTGCTTGCACCCTCCCAAAGAAGCATATAAAAAACCTCATAAAAGTCACATTAAATTCTAGCTAATTTATCGCGCAGAGATTTCATATCACTTTCGGAATCGTCAGACTCTGAATCGTCTTTGTTGTCTGTAAAATATCCATAATTATTCATCAAATTTGACTCCAACTGAATCCCGGAATTCAAAGATATTGGTTCATTTCTATGATTCAGTTCACCGATGGCCAAGTCTCACTTCAGCATCGTTTCTTGGCTACCAGTTCATTTATTATTTTTAAAGACTCACTGTAGCTTGATCTTTCGACACTCATTTTGTTTTTTCAGCATCCCCTTACTTTCTCCAAAAGAATCAGTAAAAAGATCTTGGCTACTTCAACTCCGAAAATGCTTATGAGCCCTTGCTTAGAGAGAACTAAATGTGATCCGAAAACCCTCAAGATTATGTGTTTACTCAAAAAATCGCTCTTAAGCTTGGCTCTTTTCAGACACATAATTTGGAGCGCTCCGAACCTTGCTTGCTGGGTACAAGAAATGTTATTTTTTTAAGTTTATACAATAATAGTTTTTCCATACAACATTAGAACTTTGAACGAATCTTTAAATTCCGAGTAAATAGTCAAAAAAAAAGAAATAATTTAGTAAAAACATAATTTTGAACCGAACCCTTTTGGACTTTTTAACTCTTGTGCGGATAGCAAAACTGATTCTCGGATTTTTAGAACGTAGAAAGGCCGTAAAAATTAACACAAATGAAAAACTGTAAGTCCCCACTAAAAAAACTCGATCTAAAGCTAAGGTCCCACAGGCAAATAATTTGCCCAAATTTTCATAAAAAATTCGTAATATAGCCATGATTACAGATTTTTCATAATTTAAAACTAAAACTATGGTTCCATACGTAAGCAATTTAATCAAAAATAGCCAAAAAGTTTCCTAATTTGGTCTATTAGGTCAAATTTTCATTAGAATTTGGGCAAATGCCTGTGGGACCTTAGCTTTATATTCACTTGCCTTGTGTTTTTAAGGTATTTGTATTAACTAGAATAAGTTTGAAATACGTGTGTTTCTTGATTTTGCTAAAATCACCTAAAATTTCCATTATAATCAAGCCTGCCTACTACAAAAACTCTGCCAAATATTCGGTTTGGGACTGAAAGTTATTGGAAAGTCTAAGGTTAGGTTTAACTTAAGCTGGATTTATGAATTTTAAGATCAATGCTATTGAAACCGTAATTAAGAGCCAGTTCATTCGTTATATTTACCAATTATAAGCTTTCTAAAAAGGATTTCCTGAAGGATTTTTTTTGCCATTTAACCAAATCAATTATGATTTATTTCCTTTTTGAAATCGTAATGCACCGAATGTGGAAATGATTTTAAAATGATAATTCCGATTTTGTGAAAGTTTTATAAGTTCTGGAAACACTGACTAAAGCTATTCTGCGAACCGAACATTTTTCCATGTAGAAGAGGTCCGGGTCGGGCTTAGAAGATTCAGTTCTGGGTCCGAACTCCGGGTTTCGGTTTGCAGTCTTGATTATAACAAAAAGGTCTTTAAAAAAACACCCTTTCTCTTTCGAATTTTAAGTTGTTGAAAGGAGCCAGCACTGTAATTCTCAGCTCTAAAGCAACCTTAAGAAATTTTTTGTAAAATCAGAAATCTATATATAAATCCTGTGTCACAATCGTTGTTAGCAAACTCCTACGAAACGGCTTAACTAATCAGTGGTGAATTTAATAATGAATATGATTAATTACAGATTTTCAAATTTACAGATTGAAACTATGTATATACCCTAGGTGATTTGAGTGTTCCTCTGCGCCACATTCTTTTCAATTGACTGTGTTTTATTATTGGGAAAATTTGATAAATTACTAAAATATGGGAATATCGAATTTCATCATCGTTTCAATTTGGCCTATCAGTGAGTGTTACAGTAAACAAAGCCAGCAACGAGTAGGGGTGGCTATTTTGGTCGTCCAACGAATGCAGCAACACACATGCAAAATGCTAGGGCAGCAAGAACAGATCAACAATAAGCTTCCGAACTCAATAACAACAACAAGCTTGCTGGACAAATGTTAACACACGCAGAACTATTAATCGACAACTCCAACAAGTGGATCGAGTATTTACATCTGATTCGTTCCTTCGAGTATGAGCCAGATTTCGAGTATTCCAAGTTCTGATTGGTGCCATGGACAAAAAAGTTGAAAAATGAGGCCGCAAGTATGGGTTGAGCATCAGGAAAAGGGCAACAACTACCGGAAAATGAAACCCCGCCAGAACTATTAAACGGCTTCCTCATCGGCACGGATCCAGGTTCAAAACATATGGCAGAACAACGTTTGAAGGGTCAGCTAGTCTTCTTATAAAACTCTTCAACATAATTTTGGTGTCCAAATTTTGATTTGGCAGCAATTTTTCTGATTTAAATACTGAACATAAGTTCGTTAGAACTTGATGGCCTCAACTCTTAACTTGGACACGACTGAATTAACTATATCCACATATGAAAACTGCAAAAAAGAAACAGTTTGGTTTTTCATTGCAGTCTCAGCTCTGATTTAAAATTCAAATCAAACTGTAACTTCTTCAATAAAAAAAGCTACACTTTGAGTCAAATTCAACCTAAACTATATATCAACTGAATGTTAAGATGGGTCAGGAAAGTGATTTAGGGGAATTGCTAGACCATTTAAGTAAGTGATTTTTGCTTCTCTTTACACAAAATTCAGTCACTAGATCATCTTGTGGGTTTCCCCTAAGCCAGTTTCCTCTGAACTATACACAAAACATATCACCTTTTGACTAGCTAAATAATTAGGCCCCAAAAACTATGCTATACCTGATGCGTAAAAGCTTTGTAATGAGTTTGAGGGGGCTGCTCCTCTGGATAATCCTTCCAAGGCGGCGTCTGTGTGTAGAAACTGCTTTGTTGATGCAAACCTGGCTCTGTGGTGGGTGTTAGATGAGCAGCTGCCTCAAAGCTGCCACGGAAAAGATCATATTTCTCCTGCGAGAAGTTCTGGTTTCCAGAGGTGGTCTCCTGTGCCTGCGTCTGCTGCTGCTGATAAAAGCGCATGCTGCTGCTAAAGTCAAAGCCCGCGGGTTGCTGCGTCTGGTTAGTAGGGGTATAATCCATGTTGTTCGTCTGGTAGGACATCAGGTGATGCGGATGAGTTGGCGGCGCCTGTGTTTGATTGTAGGGAAACATGCGACCGCAACCAAACATGGGAAATGGCTGGGGATTTACAAAAAGGGCCTCAAACAGCTCCTTGGTAATGCGTTCTCCACTCAAGGTGAAATTCTGCAGCTTCTCCAGATCCAAATTAATGGTATTCCCACTCTCCAGGACTTGTTCCAAGGCAAAGATATAATTGTGAGCAAATCTGAGAATCTCAATTTTGGTCAATTTGGTCTCTTCCGGCAGGGAGGGCAGGGTCACTCTTAATTTCTCCAAGGCATCGTTGAGGGTATGCATGCGATTGCGTTCCCGATCGTTGGCCTTCATGCGACGGAACTTCTTGATGCGCACCACTTGGGTGGGACTGCGCGAGCGGGTGACTCTGTTCTTGCCGACGGCATATTTGCGCTTGGCCCTGGGAGCATCTGGATCTTCGGGGGATTTCAAGGGTGTGCTGGTTAGCTGCGGTTCAAAGCCTCCACTATTCGCTCGACTATTCAAATGCTCCACCAAAGTGCGTCCACTGCGTGTACTGTGATTGCTGCTGGTGTCCAGGAGACCCACAAATCCCGGTGGCGGTGAGTTGATTGGGGCTGCTTCCCAACTGCCGGCATAGGCCAAAGGATGGGAAGCTGCGCCTGCATTGTAGCTCTCCTCGAACTCCAAACGTCGACGCGCACTCAGATTGGCCTCCGTTTCGAAACTCTTCTCATAGCCGCTATCGAATGAGGCATCATCGTCGTCCTCATCGAAATCAAAGGATTGCGCATTGAAGCAGGCGGACATTTTGGAATCTGGGTTTCTATTTACGCATTCTACGTGTCACAGGAGAGAGAGATTTGGGTGTTTCTTTCGTGTTTCGCGTGCCCGCACCAACTAAAAGCTGGCAAGGAGTGCGCACCGGTTTTATGTGCCCGGCCATTAAAGTGAACGGGCAGTAAGCCCGCTGATTTAGCCGCCAGCGGCAGCGGTAACAACCCTCGGCGCATTGTCGTCGGTCGTGGCGGCGCCATGGTACACAAATCCCAAAAGATATGCGCGCAGTGATTGTCGCCAGAGGGGTGGAAATATACCCACACACTTACACTCACTCACGTACGGGGAGAATCAATTCGTTATACCCGCTAGGCACTACCAGTTAAAATACGAGCATTTTTTACGCTTAACCGACGACCTTTAAGCTCTAAGCCAATGGGAAGGATGATGTGTCTGTCTAGTCTGCTGAGGATCAGTGATGACGCCAACGGGCAAATGGGAAATAGTTCAAGGCGGCACAAGTTCAAAGATTCAAATGGTTTGAAATGGGGAAATACTATTTATGCCTTAGTTATGCCACAGTAACAAAAAGTAAAAGCAAAGACATGAAAGAGCGAGAAGAGATTCACATATGAAACTGTTGTTGTAGGTCTGAACGGGCTCACAACAAAACCTTAACTCAAAAAGAAAGAGATCAAAGCCCACAAGTGACTTTATTGTTGCTTTATTTAGGCTTATGGCGCTCGCTTATGCGTGGTTTGCGGAATGGGCTTGAGCACCCCTGTTCTAAGCGAATGTCTTGCCCTCTAAGTGCCAAGTGCTTACACTCCAGGGAATTAAACCGATTCGTATTTTGGTTCCGGTTGCGATTCAGGTACGGACCGAAACTTATGTTTCGGTTAAAGGTTCTGTTTTGCTTCTAACATTTTATACCAACAAGCCCTGTAGCCTAGCCGGAAGACATTAGCTTAAACCCCGTCGAAGAATAGTCATTTTATATTACATAATAATTTAAGGATATTTCACATTGTTTATAGTTTTTACCATTTACCTTGGTCCTAAAAATGAGTGTTTTAGAATGTGTTCCATCTCACTTTAAGAAGAATCACATTTGGGTCTTAATAGTGATTTTTAAGCGACAGTTCGCCATTCACAAATTTGATGATAAAAATGGAATTGGACGATTAAAGTAAATAAAAAATAATAAGCTTTTTGTATTGGTCTGTTTCTTTTCATACAATCACATGTATGATTCGACTTAGCCTCCACTTTAAGCGGTTTTCGGTTCCAAAAATTTCGGTACTCAGATATAAGTTCTGGTCCTGAGGTAAAATAGGTTCTTTTCGGTATACTGTTCTGGTTTAATTTGACTTCCTTTTACATTCTTTACTATGAATTGCTCAGTATCTCTTGCGTAATGAGAAAAAAGGAAAAACAAAATAAAAAATTTTACATTTGTTTGTTATTCAGAAAAAAGACGTTGCCGTTATTAACAAATGTACAGCAAATTAAGGTGGGGTCCAGGGACTGGTTGCCACCTCCTCCATTCTATACATACAGGATTAAGATTTACAGTCGAAACCGCTGCTGTCAGAAATTAGTCTGCTGTTTGCTCTCTCTTACGCTTGAACCACTGTCATTTTCTTCTGGCACTATTAAATATCTATTCAGGCACTATAAGTGTCTCGTTGGGCTCATGGTGGAATTAATAAGGTGAAGCCGATTGAGACCGCACTCTCACTGTTTGTAGGGCCTCTCTTTCTCTTTCTGCGTCAAAGGCAAACATGCTGACGACTTCACCTTGTTATTCCACCTTGCGTATTCGTCATTAAAAAGAATGGCAGTGTTATAGCAGAAACAACTCCTAGAACCTGAAATACTAAGAAAAAACCACCGTTCAAGTCCAAGCATAAGCGAACTTCTTTTTCAAAGATTTTGTCATTGAATTCTCGTTCATAAAGCAAACCATTCGAAAAAATAAAACAATAAAAATATTGAATGGTTCGGTTCAAGAGATCCATTAGAAACCCGAACCGAATCGGTTCTGAGGGGTTTTAGGACCAGATGGCAGCTTTGCATAAAACTGATTTGTTCGACTCGCAACAACTTTGTTATTTTTAGTTGTGGGGTTGTTGCTCGGCCGTCTTTCCCTCCTGCAGTCAAAACAGTTTTTGGCTCAGGTTTCCTCCTAGGTGTTTCGGCAAATATATTGGGTAAATGTTAACTAAAAATCAATCTTCAAAATAATGGCGAAAAATTTAAGTTATAATTGAAAAAGTGCATTTTCCAGGGCAAAATCTGTGATTAAGTGGGGGGCAGCTGCCCCTCCCTGCCCCCCCCTGGCTACGCCCTTGACTATAAGGTAACTTTCTCCGAAAATTCTGAAATTATTTTTCCTCGATGGGTCGCGATTGGCCTTCTAGAATGCGTTTACAGTTGTACTTCCGAAGTCCAAGTTTGGTTGGTTAGTTACGTTTAAGTAAATAATTATAAGGCTCTAAGAATATAGGATGCAATTTTTTATATTGTTTATGGGGCCAAAGTGCCAGTGTAATAGACAAGCAGAGGCATACAAAGATGCTGCCGCCTCTCTCTATCTCACTGGCAAACATGCTGACGAATTCACCTTTTAATTCCACTGGGTACGCATATTTTGGGCAACCCAAAACGGGTTATTTATATGACTTTTTATATGGTCAAGAAAAAAATTTAAGACTTGCCCAAAAAGGGAAGATTTTTGAAAAATATTAAAGTGATAAATTCGGAAATTTAAAATTCGAACAAATAATAGAAAAAGAAAAAACCGAAAAATTGGAAAAAAATAACCAACCCAACATTCCTCGTATTCTTTATCAAGATAAATGGTAGTGATAAAGCAGGAACTAATCACCGTCCAAAACCAAACAGAAGCCAACTGCTTTTGAATTTTCAACGAATTTTCGATCTCAGAAAAATAGCACATTTAAAGTTATAGAATGTTAGGTTCACTGATCGGTTCGAGGGATCCATGAGAGTCCCGAACCGAATCTGCTCTAAGGTGGTGGTTTCAGGACCAGACTTGCACTGTCTTTGGTGTTTTTGAACTATTGAACTAAATAGCTAGAACCGAAGCACTCCTTTTGTGAACACAGCTGAATCAGCCCGTTTTTGGGTTTTAAAAAAATATATAAAATCGATTCATGTGCTTTATTGAAAACGCTTGTTTTTGGGTTACAAAAATTTGATTGGACTAATTGAATTTGAAAACTAGAACTATACTTACTTACCCTCTGTGGTTTTAAGCTTAGTATACACCTTAACAAAGAAACTGCCAAAACAAAAACTCTACTTTAAAAAAACTCACAAAATGTTTGCCACCAAAGCTTTTTGATGCTCCCTTTCCACAAAAGGCCTCAAGTAAATATTACAAAAATGTTGCAACCCAGCCAGGGTCCAAATGTAACTCCAGCAAGTTAAAGAGTTCCCTAAACCGGGCGAATACCGAGGGATTTTCCAGCATGTTTTCAAACTGTGTAATGAATAATAATTGTATTATGGGATTTTATTGTGATTACTTGCCGCATTGGTATATCTTCCTCTTCCCTTGGCAGAGCTTTCAAGCGAGTAGGAGTTAAACCAATATTTTAGTTCTACTTCTTACTGTTCTGCTACAGGAACGACAGCGCTTGGCTCATAGTGGAATTAACAAGGTGAAGAAGAGGCCCAGTTGATATATGCCTGTGAGATAGAATGAGACAGCAAAACATTTGTTTGTCTCTGCTTGTGTATTGCCGTTCGCTTTTAGCATACACAACGCACTGGCCCAAACAGAAAGAGCGCTGTTTTGCTCGGCTTCACCTTATTTATTCCACCATGCCTTGGCTTCTCCTATTTTCTTTTCATTTCATTTTGTAGAATTAGTAGGATGATCATAATTTATGCAAGTTTATAAAAGCTGGTCACTTTTAGTATATATGTTTTGGCAGTTCCTTTGTTGTGTGCATACTAAGATTTATTTAAAAAATTTCCTATTTCGCAGCTGACAAAATATTAAATCTCTCAATCGTTCATTCATAGAGTAAGCATCCCTTGGGAAAGCTTAAGATTTGTATTTTCACTTTCAATTTTTTAAAACAACATTGAACTTGTGCCCGCAGCTCGTTCACTCCTATCATAAAGGTTTCAATTACTGGCAACTCTTTTGTCACTTTTGCCACTAAACCGCAATAATCATTTAGGGCTTACGCCTGTCGCTAAACGAATTACCGCCACGTGGCCAACAATTGCGACCAAAAATGGAAACGCAACATGTGTAGTACTCCCACTTCCAGTAGCTTAGGCTGGGGCACGTGTCGTGCAGCTTACCGGCTGCTCAAGTGGCAAAGTGTGCCAAAACAGAAAAAAAAGGAAGATGAGCCAAGTGGGCGATGGTGGGCGCCACGTGCGGATTTGTTATGATATGTGGCAATTGTGGCACAAATTGTGGGCACGCGTAAGGACTGCTAAAGTGTTAAGTGTGTCAAGAAGGCTAATTGAGAAGAGAAAGTGATTTTTAAACCCGTGGGAAATGTTTCCAAATAAACAAATGTAGTTAAATTTTAGTAAATTAAATTTAATTAACAAATTAGTTGAGTTGAGTTACTAATTAACATGATAAGATTCCCCAATTTTGCTTAACCTAAGTAAACCGTTTCCCGGCTTGGCATCCGTTTTTAAAAAAAATTCCCACCAGTGTGTCACGTGTGTCCTTCAAGTATTATTGTTTCTGTGACCGCCTACACGTGTGGCTAATTCTGAGCTCTTGCTTCCAATGCGTATCAATTAAGCAGTTAATTAAAACAAATTTTCGCCTTCGGGCCTCGACCATGTCCTGGACAAACAGATGTGTACACACACATCTGAATCCATTGCGCATTGTGAGCCAAAGCAAATACTGGCTGTGTGTGCCCCAGGCTAATTGCATTCTAACAAGCGAAGCAAATTCAATTTTCCAGTCTGTTCTCTCGTCCTGTGTTGTTCAACCCCCATTCGTTCCAAGCACGTATTTAGAATGGTACAATTTCCTCCTCATACAAAGGATCCAGTTCCATGACATTGGTATAACAGTGCTCTGGTGGCACATCTGAAGAATCTGAGGATAACTCAATTACATCCGCTGCATAGGCTGTGGCCACTCTACCCGTATTTAGAGGCCTGGGAATGCGCAAAGGCAAACCACCACGATGGCCACGACTGCCGCGACCTCCACCACGACTGCTTCCTACTCCACCACCTCTTCCTACACCTCCTCCACCACGACCACGACGTGCTCTGCTCGCTGGTCTACCACGTCGTCGTTTCATGGAAGCTGGGCGCGGTGGTGCATCCTCGAAATCAGTTGAAGAATCAGAGGTTACCTGTTTGAGGCTTTTCAAACGACTAAGCGAGGGCGTGGGAGAGGGCGAATCGGAGTTGAGGTTGATGAAACGCTTCAATCGTACTCTCACTTGGCTGGTGAGTTCGGAATTTGGGGTGGATGGATTGCTCTCCTCGGTGGGGGTAAAACTGCGACTGGCTGGACGACTAGAAGAATTAGCTTTTAGTTTTCTACGTTTAGGCTGCTGCAACTGCTCCTGAACGTAGTCCTCATAGTTGAAACGTTTCAGACGAACGCGCAGGCCACGCAAGGGTTCATAATCTTCGGCGGTGAGTAGACGAAGACGCACTTCTGCGGGTCGTGTAAGACACTCGTGAATGAGACGCTGCTGAAGGGAGTCTTCTTCGGAGTCTACGGAAATTCTCTCGGACTTGATTCTCTTGGCGGGATGAGCGGTTTCTTCAGCGTGTAAACGCTTGGAATCTTTCTCAGATTGCTTTGATGCTTCATCTTTCTTCTCTTGCTTAATTTCTTCTGGAGTTAGATTCCTTTCCTTTGAATTGTGTTCTTCTTTAGCTTGATTCTTCTCCGTCAGTTTGGTTTTATTTTTATGTTCTTCTGAAGTAACTTGAGCTGCATTATTTTCGGTTTCTTCATTGACTTCTTCTGTTTGCTCTTCCGCTTCTAAATGGGTTTCTTCCTTAGTGGGTTCCGTTGGCTCCTTCTCCTTAGACCGATTCTTCTCCTTTAGCTTGATTAACTCCTCAGCTTTATTCTTCGCCTTTGGCTTAATTTCTTCTTTAGCTGGAACCTTCTCTGCTAACTTGGTCTCATCTTCAGCTATTTCTTCATTTGCTTGATTCTCTTCCGCTAACTGGGACTCTTCTTGCGCTAGCTTAATCTCCTCCAAATTGGTCTCTTCTTCAGCTAGATTCTTCTTCTCCAAATTGGTCTCTTCTTCAGCTAGATTCTTCTTCTTTAATTTGGTTTCCTTTTCCTCTAGTTTAGTCATCTTTTCCTCAAGATTCTGTTCTTCTAGCTTGGAATCTTCTTCCTCTGGCTTCATCTCCTTTAAATTGGTGTCATCTTCAGCTAGATTCTTCTTTAAGTTGGTTTCATACTTAGCTTGATTCTTCTTCCCCAACTTGGACTTCTTTTCCTCAAGATTCTGTTGCGCTAGCTTCGTCTCCTTTAAATTGGCCTCATCTTCAGCTAGATTCTTCTTCTTTAATTTGGTTTCCTTTTCCTCTAGTTTCGTATCATCTTCAGCTAGATTCTTTTTCTTTAATTTTGTTTCTCCTTTAGCTTGATTTTTCTCCTTCATTTTGGTCTTCTTTTGCTCAAGGTTCTGTTCCACTAACTTGGTTTCTTCTTCCACTAGTTGCATCTCCGTTAACTCGGTTTCTTCTTCCGCTAGTTTCATCTCATTTACCTGAGCTGGATTCTCTGCCATCTTAGTTAAATTTTCCTCCGAGTTCTGTTCCGCTAACTTGGTTTCTTCTTTCGGTAGCTTCATCTCTTTTAACTTGGTTTCTTCTTGCGCTGGGCTCTCCCCGGTTTTGGTGAAATTTTCGTCAGGATTCTGTTCCGCAAACTTGGGTTCTTCTTCCGCTAGCTTCGTTCCCTGTAACTTGGTTTCTTCTTGATCTAAACTCTTCTCCTTTAAGTTGTTTTCTTCTTCAACTTGATTGTTCTCCTTCAACTTAGTTTTATATTGAAGACTCTTTTCCGCCAAATTGATTTCTTCGTCCGCTAGCTTCGTCTCTTCGTTTAGCTTAATTTCATCCTGAGCTTGAGCTGGATTTCTTTTCTCCAAATTATTTTCTTCTTCAGCTTGACTCTTCTCCTTGGTTTCTCTTTCCGCTAGCTTCATTTCCGTTAACTTCGATGCTTCTTCAGCTGGTTTCTTCTCAGTTAATTCTTCTGCAATTATTTCCCCTAATTTGGATTCTTCTTTCTGGTTTTCTCTTGCATCTATTACGACTCTTTCTTTCTCGTTTAGCTTAATTCTTTTTGCATCATCTTCAGCTGGTTCTTCGTTCTCTCGCCTTGTTTCTTCTTCTTTAGTCATTTTGGTTTTTTCAGTAGTTAATTCAGTTTGTTTTCTCTTTTTTAGCTTAGGTTTTGGACGAACTAATACTGTTTTATTCCTGGACTTTCGATTAGTTTTTTCAGCGGGCTTCTGCTTTACCTGCTTTGATTCTTCTGAAATTATTAGCTCCATTTTTATTTCTCTTGAAGTTAAATTCTCCATTTTGGTTTGTTCAGAGGACTTTGATTCTTCAGAGGTTATTTCAACTTGTTTATCCTCCATTTTGGTGGAGTCTTCACAGGCTGGAGACACTTTAGATGATTCCTTTTCCGTTAGACTTGAGTTTTCTGTAATCTTTTCCATCTGTTCCTCCTCAAAATTAATTTCTGGTTTCTTTTGTTGAAGCTGGGATTCCAATTCATTAGAGGGTTCTTCTTTAGTGTCTTCGTTCTGCTCCAGCGTGGCTTCTTTTAGCTTGATTTCTTCCTCCCTAAGTTCAGTACTTGGCTGCACTTCTAGTCTGGGTAGCGCTGAAAGTACTTCACTTGGCTTTTCCTTCTCTAGTGTAAAGTTTTCCTCCATAGCTTGAGTTATGATGGGCTCAGTTTCCTTCTCTTCAATCAAATTTTCTACACTTGGAACAGAAACCTCCTTGCTTTCTTCTTCCGTCTTCTTAGCTGGTTCCGTTAATGTGCAATCTTCAGCGGGAACCTCTACAATCATGTCCGTTTGCGTGTTCTCACTTTCAGGTAGCCTACTCACTAAAGGCTCTGGTGTTGGCTCTTTGACTGGCGGAGCTTTAGCTTGTGTGAACCGCTTTAAGCTCTGCAGGTTCTTAAATTTACTAAGCACCGAACTGCATTCCGTTAGCACATTACTCTCATCATTTTCCACACTTTGCAGTTCTTCTTTTTTAAAGCTCCAGATATCGGCAAAGGATTTAAAGCCACTCGTTTCGTTGCTGTATTTGATTCGGGTCTCCAGTAGCTCACCAAAGGAACGCTTTTCAAACGCTGAAGCTTCTGGTTCTTCGATTATTGGTGGGAAGGGTGGCTGCTCAATTACAGGTTCCGGTTCTGGTGCAGGTTCAACTATAGGCTCTGCAGCACTCGGAGATCTACGACCACTTCGCATATTTCTATCCATATCTGAGATCATGGCATTGGCCACAATGGCTGCAGCACGCGTCCGTCTTCGCCGGCCAGAGCAGGTGGTATAGTTTTCATCTCCATCATCAGAGAAATGCTCCTCTTCATCCTCGGAGATGACTGAAATGGGGAGAAATGTATTAAAATCAAAATAGTGGGCATCTGGGCAACTCGATTTTAATTATTTGATATTCAATTCTCGAACAACACTATTTGATTCCCAGTAATCGATAATAAGTATTTGAAATTCAGTTACACAAGTGGACAAGGGCAGTAAAAGAGTAGCCATGTATAAGAAAGAGAACCGCGGAAAAGTGAATAGAATGCTTTTAGGTAGGACGACATGAGAATAAATCCCACTGCACAACTTATTTGGAAAAATAAACTAATAGACGATTTAGCCAAAAATAACTTATTTTACAACAAACAGAAACAAACTCTTTACGGTTTAAGCGATAATGCCCCACGAATTTATGGACTTCCTGAAATTCATAAGAAACAGACGTACCACTTAGACCCATAGCCGCATCAACTACTGTCCCCTGCTATAAAGCTTTATAAACAAATAGGATACATCTTAAAGAACATAACATCTGACAAGGACAACATACAAAAGTATGCTCAATTAAAGGACAGACTTCGAGACCTGCAGATTGAAAAGGACGAAGTGCTAGTATCATTATTCACCAAACGACGGTTCAAGGAAGCAAAATGATAATTCATAATAAGGAAATATCCCTTTTAATGATCTGCAGAAGGAAAATCCATTATCAAACATTCAAAATTAAAAAAAAAAGTTGTAGAAAAATTTTTAACACGGGTGACGGAGAATTGGCATGTGCTGAAAATATAGCTGCTGAAAATTTTCAACTAAAACTACTAAAGTAAAGAAAAGCCCTCATATTCTCGCAGACAGATCCTGAATTTCGATGAAATTTACTGGTGCTGGAAGCGGTTACGTAAAGAAACCTAAAGATCAAAATTTGATCCTGGATAAAGATCGACCTGCACTTTTTTTTAGAAGAAAACGCAGAAGGGAACATTTTAATTACATTTAAGACACTATTAAGTAACCGTTTAGTCACTGTTAAGTCACTGATCGCCTATTGCAACCTCTTTCCCCTTCTTTCACTCCTTTATCAAAGCGTCACGTGACACTGAAATTAAATTTCACTCCTACTAAAATCTTAAGATGGTTAACATGAAATTTTATTTATTTTAAAGATAGCTGTTGGGTTTAGAACCAGGGCTGCAAACCTTCTAAAAATCGGGAGGGGTTCACTCCGGGGTTCGAACCCGCGAAACTTTTTGGGTTCGGGTTCAAAGAGCAGGTTCAGAAGGTCCCTGAACCTAGGTTCGGGTTCGAACCGGGGTTTAGGAATAACTTTTTTCTTTGCTCATTGAGAAAATATGTAAGTAATTTGAAACAAAACTAATTGCCGTTTTCTCATTATTCAGATAGCTGCTATGTGTCAGATAAACTTACCATTTACTCTGCTCTTTGTCTCTTGTGACATATGGCTCTATGAGAAACATAAGATGAGAAATCGGCCCTTAAACATTTTATTCATAGGTGGAAGTTAAGAGGATTGGTATTCTAGGTTGGATCTGGTGTCGACTGCGCAACCGTTCAGTCTACATCAGGTCAGTTCCCAGTCCATTGAATGATGTGATTTCTAAAAAACTATTAAAGAACTCGACCGTATATTTTTGCTATCAAGAAGATCGAATTATGGTTAGTGGGATTTTAAAGAAAGAAGCCCAACAGAACTGTCGATTTTTGGAAGAGAGAACATTTAACAATTCCGATTCTGCATGATTTGATCGAAATCGAAAACGGGAATAGGTCTGTATATTTATACAAGATGGTTGGTCTACTGTACAACTGATTCGAGTACCTCCCAGTTTTATTATAAGCAGGATTTGCCTATCTTCTGCAAGTCGGCATAGCCCATTGCAAGAACTGTTTTGGATTTGGAAATTCTATCGCCTTAGTTATCACAATTGGTATAGGTTCATTATTAGTGTGTCTTCAGCAATCTTTCATTATTACTGACTCTATCGCTGGGTAAAACAAATATGGAGTGAGAAAGTGCGCTGGACTGATACTTGTGATGCAGGAACAGCTGATTCAATATATGTGACATCTTTAAGTTCTTTACAATGATAGATTTTTCAAAACTTTAAGGCAAAGAGATTGCTTTTCTTCATCAAATATAAACATGGTTAAGAATTGTTAATTATTTTTTTATTTATCATTTTTAAAGCTTTTGATTATTAGCTCCTTCTGAATATTATACAATGAAACAAAATGTTTCTTTGTAAGCTGTTTTTATTTCAAGTCTTACAAATATTAGGAAATGGCAGTATTCACATTAATAGCACCTAGAAAAAATTTAATAGAACACGTGTTTTGAACCGAACCCTTTTCTACTATATTTTGCTCCGGTTCAGGTTCGGGTTCGAATAGAAAAAAATTGTTCTGCTCCGGTTCAGGTTCGGTTCGGACTTCCCAAAAATCCCGGAGCCTCCGACTCCGGAGCGGTTCAACTCCGAACCGTTTTGCAGCCCTGTTTAGAACAGGTCTTAGTTATTTAAGAATTAGTTGTAGACAAAACGTGTATATGTTGTTTAAATCTCCAATATAAACACAAAATTGTCATAGTTGATAAAAATCAAAAAGTTTCCAAAATTTTTACATTTAACATTAGCATTTTAGTTGCATAGTTTAAAACTGAGTCTGTTTTCTCATTGATATGGTCATGTAAGTGTCTGTATATGTTAGCACAATTTTCTGTATCCGTTTTATAGTTCAGTCTTATATGTGTGGGTGTGTTAATTATGTGCAACATTTCCAACGTGTACCGTATGCTCACATGTGAGAAAGCTGGTGACTGAGTTTGATACCAGACTTTAGATTTCGCCAATGTATACTATATCGCATACAGTGGTTCCGTCTCCAGGACATGGCATTTGGTATATCAATTAATTTTTTTTTCAGCATCGGTTTTACGGTTTTTGAATTGCTATAAAATATTTTATTTGTGTGTATCGGTTTATGGGCAATGGGCACTATAACTTTGTTGTTTTAGCAATTGGAAATAACAAAACGATCGGAAAAACTTGGTATATAGACCACCAATTTGTAGACCTTGGGTGTGTTTTACTGTTCTTCAATAGGCCATGAAGAACAGGTCATGTGAGGGAAAATTGTTGGATTTTGAGAATTATTCGTTTTTGATTGTTTTTATGAAAATTCAGATCGCTTGACTCCAAGACTTTTCTAATGAAATTTCATGCTGTATTGACTATGATGTATTTTGGGTGTTTAGAGTAATAATGTATTGTCCTTTCTATGTATGATGGAATCTAGGAACGGAAGTTTTTGGTCCACTTCCAACCTAACTCCAGACAAACCGAATCGATTCCGACGGGTGATAACACCATATAAAAAAAGGGAGTAGGAAAGCTTTCGTTAAATTCTGACAGGCCTTTTACGATCGGTCGAACTCAGACAAACTAAAATTTCCGTTCCTACAGGTTGGAAAGCTCATGGTGCTGTTAACTTGACAGGCACATCCGCTAACTTGACACAAAGTTTAGATGATATTGTCGAAAATAAGAAAATTGTTTATTGCTTCCGAGCACAACCTCCATCGTAAAGCCTATGGATCTAGTTGTTATAAAAACTGATCTGACGACTGTTCAAACAGAGGTGGGACACAGGTTACACAAGTAATGGAAGCCCCACTTGGATCAAAATGCAGTTTAATTCAACAAAATATTAATACCGCAAACCGAGGCTTTGGTGTACTCCATATTCAGTTCTAGATACTTAGTAATTCGCCCCAAGACCTCTTCCCTTTTTTCCCCCGCTTACCTTCATCCCAGAACTTGCGCGTATGTCTTCTCTTGGGCACCACAGCTGGCGGTTTCTGATCCACTTCCTCTTCCTCATCCTCGCTTACTTCATTCTCAGCTTCAGCCAGATTGGCAGCATTCTCATAGCCCTCCTCAATGGAGCCATAGTCTAACTGCGGCCGATCCTTGTACTTGGCATAGTCAATCTCCAGAAACTCCAACTTGTCACTAGCCTCGGCCATATTTAGAGCCACAAATTTGTTCTTCAAGTCCGTACTCTTCAACAAAGCGCTGCAACGTTCATGCAAAGTCTGCCATTCAAGAGCCCAAGAGTAGCGCTTATTTCTGGGCTGAAAAGCCACCGTCAGCAGATCCTTGATAATGCTACGTGGCAGACGCAAAGCCAGCAAAGCATTATATATGGGATCATAGTCGGCCACGGGTGCATGATGATTCGTTATGGTTACAATTTCATCCACATCGATGGTAGAGCTAAGTAGCTCATATTTCACTCCCAGCGACACAGCACGAGCTGCCTCTTCCCTCTTTTTGCGTGCACATCGCTTGACTTCGTTATAGTAGGTGGCTATGGGATGCAGATAGAAGGCGGTCAACCAGAATTCAGCCTCCATAAATCCATGATCAGAGAACACCTTGGCCAAATCGGCATAATTATTGGATAGTTTCTGCTCCAAACTCAACATAAAATCTAAGGTCAATCCGGGATGATAACGCCAGATTTCAATGGCATTCAGTTGTTGGCCAATGATTTTAAGAAGTAAAGCAATTTTGGCAAATTGCCAGCCACGAAATGTCTGAGAAACAAAAGGGATAAACTTGAAGGTAAAGTAAAAATCTTAAACAAAACTCACTCGCTCTGCTAACAATTTGTAAACAAACTCCAAGACCTCGTCATTATTGGGCACATTCTGAAAGACCGGATCAATTTGCCTATCCAGTTCCTCATCCACGTCCAAAGCAGGTTTCTCATCATCATCGCAGTTCTTGTAGTTGCCCACATTGCTGGCACGATTTCCTTTACAAATCTGCTGCTGATAATTCAAGTTCAAATTCACGACATGCGGCTGGTGGTGACTGTTTCTTTGGGACTCCATTTTGGGCAGTTCATTCAGCAGAAACCTTTCGCTATTCTCACGCTCCTCCAAATAGCAATGCATTAAAACCTTAAACTGTGGCATATTCTGTTGGAAATCATCCGCATTGAGAGCCATCAGTTCAAGTAGCTGATTTCCCAAAACATAGCTTGTATAGGCCTCGAGCATAACGGCAAAGGAGGTGACCAAATTCAAGTGGAATTTCTTGAAAACAATTTGCTCGAAGAAGCTGGATTTGCTAAGACGAAGACGTACACACACTTGAGCTATCAGGCGAGCTGGAGTGAAGGTAAGGTCTTCTGTTAAGGGAACCTCCTGCATGCTCTGGGCATAGAAACGAATGTTATACATCTGAAAAGGAGAATTAAAAGGTTTTTATTTAAATTGAAATAAAGCAAAGAGGAATACCGAACGAAAAGATGGACTGGTTTAAACTGGTCAGTGGTTTAAGCAGTTTCGGTTCAGTTCATTTGTTCACCCTTTATTTGTTATATATTTTTTGAAGACACGGTAATTTTATGATTTCTAAAGTAAACAGGCGACTTTTCGCACACTTTGGAAAATGAATTCTTACACAGAAAAAAAGGATTAAGATTTAGTTGGAATGGATATTTTTATCATATTTATATCACCAAAAAATCAAACAAGGCTAAAAATTATAAGTGCTTAAACAGACTGTTTTTTCATATTTTCAAGGGGAATAAAATAAAATTAAACTAATATAAGCTAATCTTAGATTTACTCATAGTATTTCGAAAAATTCTAGAGCATATCAGTACTAGGTCTTCTCTCTACTTTACCACTAAATATTTGACATTAATTTCGCTTCAAAGCATACGACGGTCACGTTTGACATTATAAAAATCAAGGCTGCAAACCGGTCCGAACCCGAACCCCTTAGAACCGGTTCGGTTCGGGTTTTTCGGGTTCGCCGAACCGGACCATGAACCGAACCCCTAATAATTTTACCCCCTCGAACCTGAACCCGAATCGGACTGTTTTTCCGAAAAATTAAGTTTGGTTCACAAAATCAAATAGTTTTTCCAAACTACTCATACAGAGACATACAGAAATTTCTTGTATTCTGACTGCTTTCATTCTAGAATTTGTACAATCCTATGTCAGATTTATACTATCGCCGTCGATAATGAAGCGAATATAGTTTGAGCAGAACTTTTCAATGACAACTGCAGAGCTTAAAAGAAATGCCACTATAAAGAAAGTAATGTAAATGAAGGTTGCTATGTAAAGCAAATGCAATTCTTGATTTGGACAATGACCAAGTTACCTGAATAGATTCCCTAGAGGACTTTATAACTACAGTTCGTTGTGCTGCACACACTCTAAAGTAATTAGTTAAAGATATGTTTAAGGAAGTTCAGTTCGACACTGTGAAACTCTCTACTCACACAATATGAAATCTATTGCTTATAGAAAAGTTGATAAAACTTGCGCTGTGTAGCTCGATGGAACTCTTTAAACAAAATGTGCAAACGCTAACTAGCTTCTAAAGGATTTTGCTTTTAGAGTTCTTGAAAAGAGTTCCATCTAGAGCTAAACGATTCACAACCAATTGATTTTTATTACGCTTGCTTTTCATGTCGAGAAAATGTTCTAAAACCTTCAACAAATCATTGTTTATTACTTCGTGTTCTCAGTGTTCTTAACACAGATTCCCTTCAAGTATACCTGAATAAGTTTAGCAACTGGGTCGCTAGATGGAACATTGCCATAAACACGGACAAGTGTGCTTCGGTGACTTATTCCAACCGTCGTGACACCTGCCCAGGACTACATATTGTTGCACGGTCAGCTTATGGAGCATAAAGCAGTCTATAGATACCTTGGGATGACACTGAAGAGAAGCCTGACTATTGGACACCATATCAAGGCAATAGCTCAGGCAGTGGCTGCCCAAGCTAGTCTCATGGGGTGGCTCCTAAACTCCAAGAACAAGCTGTCATTCACAACAAAATTTCATTTTCAAGGCAATTCTGGCTCCGTTATGGAGATACGGCCTATAAATTTACGGAATCGCCGCGAAGAGTTACCTGACAAAAATTAGAGAGGTCCAGGCAAATATCCTTAGGCGCAGTACGGGAGCTGAATGGTACCTGAGAACCAGGGATATTCAAATTCTCAGTACCTTTTCAACACTCAAGTTTGATTTTTCTAATCATTAAGCTAGTATAGATGAACAGCTCTTAAAAGATATACAGCTATGCTCCCATTTTCACTTTCGTAAATCTTTTGTTATTTCAAACCTGTTTTAGAGCAAATTTGGTCTTGGAATTGGAAAATTTTCGCTAAAGCGAGAATGGGAGCGCATGGCTGATAATGCTAATTAACTTAAACTAAGCAGCTCTGAAAAGTTGTTAAAACTATTTTATCTAGTTAATAAAAAATTAGTATTAATAAATGGAAACTTAGCTTTTATGTTCAAGCGAACCGAGGTTCGAACCAGAACCTAGGGTTCAGGGGTTTCAGGAACTGGTCCGCAAACCGAACCTTAGACTTTACAATGGGTTCGAACCCACGGACCGAACCTTGTGCAAAACTCCTGAGGTTTGCAGCCTTGATAAAAATACCCTTATCCCTTTTTATACCCTTGGAGAGGGTATATTAAAATTGTCCAAATGTTTGTAACGCAGAGAAGGAAGCATCTTCGACCACATAAAGTATATATATTCTTGATCAGCATGACGAGCTGAGTTGATATAGCCATGTCCGTCTGTCCGTCCGTCTGTTTCTATGCTATCTCCTCCGTCAGTTTTAAAGCTGTCTTAACAAAACTTTGCACGACATCTTTTGGTACAAATACGCTGCACATTTGTCGGAACCGGCCGAAACGGATGACTATAGCATATAGCTCCCATAGGAACGATCGGTTGAAAAACTAGTTATAGTGAGAAAAATTTGTTTGTTTTCCATTATATATTTTTAAGTTTTTAATGATTTCACATAGTTTCACCAAGACTTGTCAAAATCGGACTACTATATAGTATAGCTGTCATACAAAAGTTAGGTCTGAAAAAAAGTCTTAGTGAGAAAAATTTGTTTGTTTTCAATGTTATCGCTCCCAACGTTTGTATTTTTAAGTTTTCAATGATTTCACACAATTTCATCCAAACTTGTCGAAATCGGACCACTATATAGTATAGCTGCCATACAAACTGTCAGGCATATATCAAGCTCCAAGGGTATATAAACTTCGGTCAAGCCGAAGTTAGCTTGCCTTTATTTTTTTATATTACAATATCTATTTCCCAAATCCTTTGCACGATTTTTAGCCCCATCGGATATGAAGTTTAGATCAATTTTGCAATAAATGGACATTATTACCTAATATCCCTTTACCATATTAAAACTATTCAGTAAAAATATATAACGAAATCATTCAATGGATCATCAAAAACATATAATTTTTTTTTTTGGTCTAGATAACATTCTGTTATCCTAGTTTACAGCCTAAAAAGACTAATTCTACTGGAACTATTTTAAAGTGTAGTTAGGATGGCAGTATCCAGTCTTTTCGGCAAGGCTGGTCTTAAATGTGACAGCGCAAGTTGAAACGGAATGGTCCAGGCATAGTTCGGATTGTTCAGCAATTTCGATCTTCCCATCAACGCGATCTCAGTTACAAAACTATGGAGTCGGACACTTTTGTGGGATATGTGAAGGCGATTGGAGTCAATTAATATTCAAATAAAGTTTCACTTCTCATTCATTTCCAAAAGACACCAATTTAGAATTTTATATATTTGCGATTTTGGTCATAGCCGTGGTCTCCCAGATACTTTGCTTTGTTTTCTTGTCAGTCAGATGTTTTTTCACATCAACAGCTGTTCACGAGTCTCTATCAAATCAATGTTTAGATTTGCTTGTAGTTTAAGCCATAAGCGAAATCTAATTCAAATCTAAATCGTTTTATGAATATCACTAATAAACAGTGCAGACGCGCTGTCATTCTACTATTAGCGCGTTTTCAGCCCTGCCGGTCTGACCGTGGCTCAAATTCCCAAAATGATTCTCAACAAATTGCACAATTTTGATTTGAACAAAAACAGGAACATGAGAAATCGGCCTTAAGTCAGTGTTTTTTCAGCAAGACTTTCAATAATTATACCGAAAATCTAAAAAAATCACACGAGTAAACACCCAAACACTCTGCGGATAGCATAAATTTGTTAAATTTTATATTTAGCACTGTGCATTTAATGTCACATAAATTTGAATACGGACATTACACACATGGGCTTTATTTCCGGTCAAAATGCCCAGAAAAATTTTGAGTTATATTCAGGGAATCATATTCGGTTCCGGTACCTTTTTATTTCGGTATCGTATCGTTACGGACCGGCATGGACCCGTAAAATTAACAGAAATTTTAAAACTTAAGTTCAATCAAAGTGGTTTATAATCAGTACACATGTATGTGTATATAAGTTATCAATTTTATATTCATAAGATGATTAAAATGATATTTTATTAACAATGTCTTCACCAAAAAAAAAAAAATTATTTACACAGAAGGTAATTTAATGATTATTTCTTAGAAGCATGTCCATCTGATTTCTTAGCGGAGTCATAGACGGAAATACATTATATATAATACAATACAATAAGCTTCACACCGAAAAATAAACGTTCTACGCTTACTTGTGTATCTGGAGCAGCAAGAATAACTTTTATAAGTTCATACAATTCCGGAAACTTTGTCGAATTCTCTGACCACCGTTTACATTTTTAAGCTCAGAAAACTCTTGATTAATGCCATTAAACTGTTTTGTGAAAATACTAAATTATTTGTATTGTCCTGTCTCTTTTCATAGAAATTCATATATAAATCGACTTTATCTCCACTTTCAGACAAAGAAGTTGAGTCAGAGTTGCTCTCCTCATTTAATTTCAATTCAACAGAAGTGGATATAATTCTTGAATATGTATCAGTCAAAGCAGTTACACACTTGTACTTTTCTGTTCATAGGTTAGCCTGACATTATAACTGGTCTCGCGATTTTCTCTTTCACTGAACAAAAGTTTTGCTAAGCCAGAATCTTTTATATTATATTTAAAGCTAACAGTTGAGTCAAATTTAAATAAAAATTCACCAAATCTAAATGCTCGCTTCAAAGTCTAGTGGTTGCACTCAGAACCGAAACCGTACTGGTACAACGTTTAGGTTCTTTTCGGTCTTTTCGGTTCCAAGAATATCATATGGGCCTTATGTCCATGGGCGTTTTGTCATGTCACCGTAATCGATACAGTTTGCCTCGGGCTTATTTTGTTCTTACTAAGTACATTAGTAAATTCCCGGATGAAAAGAAAGCGAATACCTTTAGTTCCACCATGCTACACTAATTCCAAAAATGTTACGCGAAAGACTATTGGCACTATCCATTTTAAGAGAGACTAGTTTATCTTTTAGTTCCATTTTAACATTACTCTTTATCTTCGCTGAATCGGCCGCTAGAACACTTTTAGCAATTTAAGATATTAATGAAAACGGTTGGTTTACTTTTTTTAATATATACAACGCATATTTGATGATTCCAGAACATTAAATGGGATCCCGTTCTCAGTCACAAGTTCGATGGAGCTCCGAATTAGTATTTTTTGTTTATTTCTATTTTAATAGTTTGCTTTCGAATCGTATAAGTATTAGTTAGTATTCCTTCACTGTATGATTTAACATCACAAACTTTTTTTTGATGGATTTTAACTAAATGAATTTTTAAAGTAAATATTTTTTTACATACATGAATTGGCTATTCATTCTCCTCATCACTTATTTAAAAGTGTATTAAGATTGAAGCTTTGTCAAGCCGTGTAGCCAAGTGGAACCCTTTGGAATGTAATAAGAAATGCTGCAAAACTTGGCTTTCAGTTATTGTGGCAGTTGTGATTTCATGTATTTTTTATAATCAAATCTGAAAGCTCCTAAAAAATCAGCTTTTAGAATAGAATCAGAGCTTAAAAAGGGTGAAAACTAATTCCAGTAAAAGCTTGCATTTAACAAAAAAAGAAGAGCTGTACCGAAGATTAGACCGAAGTTAGAAACTCGCCAAAAAGTATTAATCCGATTTTAATCAGTCTGGACAGAACTATGAGGAAGCATTCTAATAAATATCATATTTGGGAGCAATATCATTGAATACAAAAAAGTTTTTTACTAAGACATTTTTTCAGACTTATTGCATAGCAGCTAAACTATACAGCGTATTTATACCAAATGACTTCGTTCAACGTTTGGTCAATATAGCTTTAAAACTGAGGAAAAGGTATGGCTATCTCAACGCAGTTCGACAGGCTGATCCAGAATGTGTATACTTTAAGTGGTTGAAGATGCTTCTTCTATGAGTTACAAACCACTTTAAAAACTCTTCACCTTATCAGCTAAAATTGCGGTTCGGTTACGGTTTGAATCATTTAATAACCGTTTTTTATCCCTGAAATAAAATCTGATTTGCTTACCAAATTATCAATCACATAGCCACGATTCTCATCCACCACAAACACTGTCAACAGATACATATGTGCCACCAAGGTAACGGCTACTTGATCCTTCTTCACACACTCAAAGCTGGCATCGGAATTGCTTTTAAGCCAGGCAGCCATCATGCGCAAGGAAAACTGTTTCACAGCCTCCCAATTGCCCGCATTGAACAAGCTTATCAGGCGCAGTACTATCAAATTTAAGCCATCCTGCCGGAAAAAGCTTATATCTAAATAAAGAAACACATAAATATTCTATTTCTACTTAATATAGATGATAAGGACTTACCCTCCTCTGTGGCCGCTGGCACTGGATGCTCAATGGCCAGCTTTTTGTTCTGTCGCAGTTGACCAAACAATTGCTGCAGATAGGGCAAACGCCAGGGATATTCCTGCAGTTTAACTACATATGCCCAATCAATTTCGTTTACTTGGTTAATTTGTTTAAAAACCATTTGCGATTTGTCAAGGTAATACAGCAGCATGCGCTTGAGACTGTAGGAGCTGGTAATCCATTCCTGGCTGAAGAAAATGTGCAGCGAATAATGGGCCAACACTTTGACTACGTAAATAAGGGCCTCATCTTCATCCCGTCCCAAATGCCGATGATGCAGTTGACACACCGCCCAGCCATAGATCAACTGCTGCAGACGACTATTCCCCTGCAATTCGTAGACATCCACATCGCTGCTGCCTTGGCAGAAGACAAACAATTGCTAGGGAGTTGAGTTTTGTGAGTTTTATTATGTTTGTTGAAAAAGTCACGTAGACCATTCCTGGCCCAGGTTCGTTTGGTTTCCACTTACCGCCTCCAATTCTTCGAAATTCACTTGCGATGCGCATTGCAGGAACTTATCTCCATCGTGCAAGTCCAGGGGTAAAATAATTTCCATTGTGAGATTAATATTTATTGGCAGCCGGCATAGTTATTTGTTGTTAATCAGAACAAAATACAACTTAGGGTGACCGCACTCGATTTAAAGACAACTTGGGGTGACCACTTTCGATATTTGAAACAAATATAACGAATGTGGGCAATAAACAAAGCTAATTTGGTCGAAATGAATTACAATAATAAGCAATCGCCTTTCTTGTTAACTGTATTATGGCTTTGTTTAATAATTATGAGAATAGAGCATCAATGTGGCGATTTAGCCACATTCAAGCTAGATCTGGCTAGCTATCGATAGCTGCCTGTCAATAAGTTTTGGCAGTTTCATAGCAGTCAGCTTTGGTCCTGCTGCGCTCTAGCGGTTCTTCACATTTTAATTTGTTTAAATATTAAATTTTCAGACCGAATTCCATGTTTTTATTTTTTTTTTGGACAAATACACCAAAAAGTACGCTTCAGTATACAAATTGGGAAAGTTACCATTAGAAAAATTTCTCAAATCAAATATATTAAGTAATAAATCACTTGAATTTGTGGGCAAAAAAGGACCCGTACGCAAAACGACAGAAAATTCCTTTTGATTTTTAAGAATTCGAAAGAAGTCATCGGCCCCCAAAATATGAAAATTTACGAATTTTTGATATTTTTTGTAAAAAAATTATAAAACACAATTTAAAAACAAGATGGAAAATTTTATTTCATTGTCCATTTTGTAAAATTTTTTCATACAAAGTTTTCCCAGAACTGAACAATTAGACTTAAGTGACTACTTAAACAAGTAAGATTGAAAATGTCGTTACTATAGCTTTGAGTTCCTTTTGTTTTAAAATTTAATTTTTTTCGGTGTTTTTGCTCGGATCTTATTGTGGTACACAGAATAGGTAGATGTTGGGCCTCACTGAATATATTTTAAGTTCAAACTTAAAAACTGTAGCTCTGACAGTTTTTCGTGGTTAGAAGAAGATGGAGGAGGAACTTGCCAAACCTGGAGCAAACTTGATCTGATCAGTGTACATCTACATACATGCCAAAACGTGTGGCTCCATCAATTACAGTCTCTGAGATCGACGCGATCATACAGACAGACAGAAGGACATCGCTAAATCGACTCGACTGTTGATGCTGATCAAGAATATATATACTTTATTGGGTCGGATATGATTCCTTCTCTCTGTTACGTACATTTGCACAACTTGATGATCCGCTTTTTCCCATTTTTATTGAGAACAGGGTACAGCGTGTTCTAGTTGAGTCCGTTTAGGATTGAGATCAACTGCTCAAGGTTTAGTTTTCCAAGACGCCAATGGGCAACCCTGATTTCCTGCAGGATTGGACAGATTGCGATGAAATTGGTCGTGTCTTCAATGCTGTTAAGATTGCACAGGGAACATACGTTGGGTGTATTTCCATATGATCTATGGTTGAGTTGAAACGGAGGAAATAAGTGATACGCTGTATTTGTCGTTGAAATAATTTTTTAACCCCAAAGAGAGACTCAAGCGCTTATATAACATCCTGCTAGAGCTGTTGTAGGCTTGGTCAATAAAGCTTGCACGATTTCTACAGTCAATCCCCCCTAGTAAGCTGCTGTGAGATTTTTCTCAGGAAGTTTAATCGCTTAAGTCAATCTCCTCAGCCAAAGCGCGCCAAACGGCAAGGCAGAGAGATCGGCGTTCCAATAAAAATTTTGCAGTTGTGTATACCAGGCGACTTTCGGAAAGGTCAATCGTCTTTCTCATGTATTCAAAATATGAGCCCAGAGTATACGTAAAAAGCGGGAGGAGACCAGTTTCTAAGTGGATTCCGTAGTTCGGCGAATTACGCGGTAGACGTAACACTTTTTTGATGAAATGTCTTTGGAGTCTTTCTATTTTCTCGTAAGACCTGAATCCTCACATCTCAGAACACATCATTGAACGGGCATTGGCTACGAACATTCGGTATTTGACACTATTTTGCACGTGCTGTTCCATCCAGGAGCGTATTCCATGTACTATTGAGAGCTTTTATAGAATCGGTCGACTTCGGTTGTCTCTAACGACCATGATTTTAGTTTTTTCTGTGTTGCCTTCCAGATCCCAAAGGCAGCAGTATGCGTACAGTTTTTCTAACATGTTTTGGAGGGCATTTGGAGAGTTTGACATTAGGACTAAATCGTCTGCGTACATGAAGAGTAAACAAAAGCGGGCTTAAAAATAAATCTGAATATATAAATATTTCTGTATTAGATAACACAGCAGAGAAAATTAATTCTATAAAGTATCGGAATCGTAATCAAATTCAGAAGAATCTAATTGGTAATCATAGTTTGGATGTGTTCTGACGTTGAATTAAGTAAACTCAAAACATCGTAAGAATTGTAATTAACATTTGGTTTTGAATCATTTCTTAAATTACTTATAACAAGATCGAAAGTTATAAGAAGAATTGTCAATAAATCACGATTAGTCGATCCACGTGATCTGTTTTTCGTATGGAACTGACGGAATCATAGACAGTCCTTGTGACGCGATCCACTAACTGGTTTAGGTTTGTCTATTAGCTACAGCTCTAATTATATGAAATACTGTGACGAAAGGAATTTTCTGTTTTTTCACCGTTACGACTTTGCAGCTGCGTTCTTACCACCCTCATCCCACCTACACCCCATTCACTCCCCATGTACTTCTTCCACCACTTCCACCCGTTTCCCACCTACTTTCCACCTACTTTTTAATTTATTTACGGTTTTTTGCCCATCAATCTAGAATAAGGTCTATTGCTCTCGAAGATGGCTTTTTAATATATTTTTGTAATTTGCCTTTTTAGGCATTTTTACCATCTTTGACAATTGATATCTTTGGAAAACTGACTTGTATTCAGTTTCATTTTCATTTCTTGTCTATGCGTACGTTCAATCCAAATAGTTGTAAAATATTCAAAAAACTCAAAAAATATTTTATTTGAATTACAGAACTCTGATTGTAATAATGATTGAATGAGTTTTCAGAAATACTTTTTCAACTGCATTAATAAATCCTTTTTCATAATCACATATCATTGTGTCCGGTTCCAATTGGTATTCTGATTCCCGAATTTTTGTGATAATATATTTTTTTTTCATGTTCTCAGTTTTATTTTTTGCTGGTACGTTTATTATATTGAAAATTGCTGATTAAAATTGGTGGGAACTGTACGAAAAGTACCATCACACTTCTATGTATTGCATTTTGATAAAGCTGAAAGGTTTCGCGGTGTTGTGAAGATCAAATATCTATCTTTGTTATTAACCATCGCACAGTGGGTGAAACGGCCATTCTATCGCGTCGAAATTAATATCTTCCAAAGTAAATGAGATAATCGCAATCTGTTTTTTTCTCTTAAAGGTAGGAACAAAAGGAATAAAAATAAGTAAAATAAAGTTTAAAAATATTTTTTTTTTCTTTTTAAAATTAAAAATACAAAAAATTATTTTTTTTTAATTTTATAAAGATTGCACAACTTCTTTAGGTTACAATAAAAGAAATAAAAAATATAATAAAATTATTTTTTTATTGAAAAAATTTTTTTATATTTAAAATTAAAAAAAAAATTTTATACAAAATTTCAAAAGATTAAAATTTGAAAATTTTTGGCGAGTTTTGATACGTTTTTCCCCACTGCAGGATTTTTTTTCTAATACTGTATCGAAAACATAGTTTTCCAAACCTAGTTTTCCAAAAATACCTCACAGCTGTTCAGCTTTATATCGGAATGCTGTGCGATAAGCTTTTCTGAGACGGTCAAAGTATCGGTAATTGATATATAATGAAAAATTAACGCTTTTTCAAAATTGAAAAATTAAATTCAGACGCGCTAGAATGGCCGTTTCGCCCACTGTGCATCGTAAAACAATATATTTTCGCCCTTAATGTTTTTCTATACGTCTCATTAAACTTTAGTTCTTTCCTCGTAGCCAGTAGCGTATCCTAGTGGGGGAGGGGGGCTATAGGGGCTGAAGCTCTCTCAGAACCCAAAGATCTAAGTCCACCAAATGTGTGTAAATAGGAATATACGTATTTCAAGAAATCATTTAGGGTGTTCAACAGCCCTCGTAAAAACGTAGTTGAGCTAGTGAAAATTATTCGTTCATATGACGTTTTTGGTAATTTTTTTGCACTTTCTATGTACGATGGGGGTAACGACATAGCTCCGACGTCATATCTCCGCCACGTTTCAAACGACATATCTCCGCGCGGAGATATAAACGTCATATAAACGAATAATTTTCAACACAAATCCCAACAAGTTTTTTGGTATTTTTTTAAAAGTACATCGAAAAATTCATTCATCTCTCAATTTTTCTTGTTTTAACTAACAGTTTATACACAATGGCGACGTGAGCACAGGCTGATGATATCTGAAGTTCTGGAATCTAAAGCGACCTACCTCGGAATTGACGGCAGTAAAAACTTGCAGAGAGATAAGAAACTCAGTTTTTTCAATCGCACTCACAAATGATTAATTTATAGGAGGAGGATAGTCACGAGGAGGACTACAGAGGAGTAGGCCCCTCTACATAAAACGACTCTCTTGGGCTCACGTAAAATAAGCCTCCTTTAATTATTGTCTGTGCTTCTTTTTTAATTTTTTTTTTATTCACAGGATCCTGATGACAATGACGAAGATGATGTTGAGGACGATGATAATGTTAAAGAAGCACTCAGTGCCACCTTATTAATAATGTATCATAATGTACCATTTCATTAATGACAGTTAAGACAAAGACAAATACGTTTTTTAATCAAAATAACTCAACTTTAAGTAATTTTTACCATTGAACCGCGAAAGTCACAGGCGCTCTGAAGACACCATAATTCTTGTAAATTCAAGGTCTATGGAGGGATTTTTTTTCTCGAATTTTTTGGTGAAGGGTGGCTCTACTAAACAATTACCAAAGAGAGAATTCGATAGGAATCGATTAGAATGAATCTTCGAGTAAACTGTTGCCACGTCTAAAAAGGCGGCTAATCAAAATGAACCCGACTTTTAATAATCGGTAGTAGTTTAATTCATACTCCAAAGTTCTTAGTTTGTAAATACTTTTCTTTGTTGATCTAAATATTTTCGGTTTTTTTTTTAAATCATTTAGGGTGTTCACCAGTCCACGTAAAAGCGTAAACTCCAAAAGTTTACGACACAACAAAATACATAGGAAACAAGTGAGAAAGTTGGTCAAGCCCGACTATAACATGCTCTGTACCTGGAGTAGGAGCTGAATGCAGTGCTGTGCTGTGTCTCTCTGTATCTCTATCTCAGTCTCTTTCTCTCACTCGCTCTCTCTCTCGAAGATTGTGCGGTGTTGGTTGTGAAAGGGTGGGAGGGGTGGTGGCGGGGGAGCTTGGTCCACTTTTTTGCTTATAACTTGAGAACCGCTCATCCGATCTTTATCATTTTTTCAGCAAATCGATACATTTTGACAATTACTAACTATCTCTAGAAGGTACAAACCATCTATCTACAAAACTGTGGAAGATATGACGTATTTTCAAAATTGCGGGGGCGGAAGAGGGCGTGGCCAAAATTGAAAATAAACTTGATCTGCCTGCAGCTATAAGAAACATTTGTCCCATACATGTCAAAGCTCTATCTCTTACCATCTCTGAGATCTGTTTGTTCATACGGACGGACGGACAGACGGACATGGCTATATCGACTCGGCTGTTGATGCTGATCAAGAATATATATACTTTATAGGGTCGGAAATGATTCCTTCTCTCTGTTACATACTTTTGCACAAACTTAATATACTCTATGTACCTTCGGTACAGAGTATAAAAAATGACCAACTTTTTGTTGCCCTTGGGGTATGATTATGAAATCGCTTGAAAAGTGCAAAAGTGTAAAAACTTGAAGTGTTTGAAGTATCGGCTCAAATACTTGGTATTGTGCTTATCTGATACAGAAAACATACAAATTTTTCTGTATAGGCGTTGGCTGATTGGATATGATTATCCCCTTGTATTTTTGATATTCAGGTACGAGTCCCGGTAAAGGATGGATCTACATATAATCTTTTCTTTCTTTTTTATTAAAATGGTAAAAATATAGCCGAGGTCTAAGATGATGTTCAATAACAATCGAATAAAAAAAATAAAAATCAGCTTCATGGTTCGAACCCACGACTCCTTTTTATTAGTTATGCATACAGTGCTCTACGCCACTGAGGCGATTGAATTCCGTTGTAAATATTAAGTGCAAAATTAATAGCCTATTAACTCAATTTACACACATTTGGTGGACTTAGATCTTTGGTCTCCCCTGGATACGCTACTGGCTTCGAAGAAAGAACTAATGTTTACTGAGACGTATTTAAAAAAAAGTAAGGGCGAAAATTCTTTGTATTACGATGATGGTAATAAAGATAGATATTTGATCTTCACAGCACCGCGAAACCTTTCAGCATTATCTCAATGCAATACATGGATGTGTGATGGTACTTTTCGTACAGTTCCCAGCATTTTTAATCAGCGATATTCAATATAATATACGTATTAGCACCAAATAAAACTGAGACCATGTACAAAAAAATTTTGAAAACGAATTCGAGAATCAGAATACCAATTGGAACCGGACACAATGATATGTGATTATGAAAAAGGATTTATTAATACGAGGAATGAGACTTTCACACTGAATACAAGTCAGTTTTTCAAAGATATCAATTGCCTTAAAAGGCAAATTTCAAAAATATATTAAAAAGCCATCCTTGAGAGCAATTCACCTTATTCTAGGTTGATGGCCAAGAAACCGTAAATAAATTAAAAAGGAAAGTGTATATTTCATATTTTCTTAATTTTTCTTCTTTTCTTATATTTTTCAGTCGAATTTGAGTATTTATAATATATTTTCCAAGTCCAAAATAATGGATCGCTTTCAGCTTAAACGCAAGTGACTCGCCCGACGTAGGGCTCCTTCTTACTTAGATGATGTGGAGGACGATCTTAATACTGTGGAGGAAAACTCTGGTAAGGTAAATCTTTTTCCCTCACCAGGGTCTGATGCTCTACGGAGGGTTAGGAAGCTTGGGCGAATTTAAAAATGGAAAAATTGTGGTATAATCAGAAAAAAATACAAAAAGTATGCGCAATTTTGTTTAAAATATATAAATATATTGCCTGTTATTTAAGGCAAGCCCCGGAGAACTCAAAATGAAGTTAGAAATAATTTAATCCAGAAATTATAAAAAAATATAAAAAAACACAAAGAATATGCAAAATTTTGCTTAAAATATTATCATTTAAGGCAAGCACAGGCGAGTCCAAAATGAAAATCAAAATAATTAAATCAAGAAAAAGAAAATAAACATTAGAGACATCAAAATATACGATGTTGCTCTAGCTGAGTCTGGAATCCGACTGAACACATTACAAAATATATTTGAGCTAAACCAAATGTTTGTGCAAACGTGTTGTTCATGGCCTACTTGGTCTTGTTTTCGCCTAATGATTTCTTCCTTTTAGAACTACAGAAAATTCCTTTCGTCACAGTATTTCATATAATTAGAGCTGAAGCATAATAACATTTTATTACAGTTAGAAATGTTGTTATTTTCTTATTATTTTTAAAAGACATTAACACAATTTGATGCTTCTAAAAATATTGTAATGAACTTGCCATATCGTGTTCCCATTCCCCATTCCACCCTCCCTTTTTTGTCCTTGGCCATCTGGCATATGCAAAATGCAAACAAATTATTATTAGCTGCCAACAGTGTTGCCCACTTCATCTTCACAATGGCAGCACCCAGGGTATTCCTATACAAATGTGGCATTTTGAATGAAGAAAAGATGGAAGCCCAGGGGGAGGCTGAGATGGTCAACTCGTGTCAGCAAGGCAATACAAGTGCAACTTTGCAGTTTTCTCTGACTGAAATGGATCGCTTGGGCTTTGGCGACAAAGGTCACAAGTTAATAGAGATGCAATTAGGCCAAATGATTTACAATCCTCGTAAATGTATAAACATTTCGAATTGTCGTTGATAACATGATGGGGGGCAGCGATTTATCAGTGGCGAAATCAATTAGTAGCTACGTAGCTTATCGCGGGGATGGGTCTGCGTCTGCTGGGTCCGTGGGTCTCTGTGGCTCTGTGGGTGTGTGGTCGCCTAACCCATTCATTATACGGCACCGGCAGAGAAGTGTCATAAATATTCCCATCATCGTTCAGAGCGCCCATCAAATGGCCACAAATGAAAACCTGTTGATGTCACACACCCCCCAATCCCAAAGCTGAACAGGTGAAAGTGGAAGAGTGGTAATTGAAGAAGCTCTTCCTTTTTTTTTTTTGTTTTTGGAACGAAAGCGTCAGCCATGTAGGATATCGTCATAAATATTCATGAGGCACTAAAAGGGTTTGTTACTTGGATGCTTAGAGTTGAGCATCGATACGTTGTACTATGGGAAAATTTGAGCATTTTTCTAGCAAAAAGTTTTAACCTTCTAGGAGGTGAAGGAAGAAATGCATTTGTCAAAAAAAGCTAAGAAATTGAGTCTTTCTATTTTAAATCATTATTTTGATCAGCGACTTGCACGCCAGGCCCGCATGGACCGAACACACTTTGCTATTCACACCTACACGAGCCGAACTCATGCCGGTGCTTGCGTTAGGAGAGGAAACAGATTTTCAATTGCTGAAATCACAGTGAAAACTGTTCACTACTAATATGTATAGTATCAGCAGTGTTACGCAGCGAGCATGCCAAATGGGACAGAGATAAATAAAAGTTTTCATTTTTTAAAAATTTAAACATCAGAGTTTCACCTCTCGAAGAAATCACTGAAAAAGTCAGCGCCGAAAAATACGTTACCGTGAGCTATGTTCAGTAATGCTGACGATGAAATAATCGAGGAAATCATCAACACAAACAAAAATTTTTATTTACAAAGCTCTTACCTAAATTTTTTATTAAAAACAGTATTTAATTATTACATATCAATATGTCATATAAATTATGGTTAAAACATCTAAACAAAATAGAAAAGTGCTGTCCAAAGCAACCCTAGCAGCAATTGATTGATGGTTGCAGTTGCACTTAAAAAACGCAATATTTTGTAGATGTTTATAAGAAATTATTTGAAAAACACTTAAACTTTAAACATTATAAGAAGTTCAAATATTTTTGTAAGACCCGTCTCGTTGAACCACTAATTACGAACTAAATATCAAAACTAATTGACCTAATGGCAGCCACTCTTCAATTATAATTCAATTAAAATTGGCTCTCCCGCTCCCTTCACAACTCACGATTCCTACCCCTCGCTACCCCTTCCCCCTTCCAGCGCTCTCCACTCTTTCACATCCCACTTCCCTTACCATCAGGTCATTTCGTTTTGTGTGTACTCCCTTTTCTTCTTTCTCTTGTTAATTGATATTTCTTTCTAACACAGGTCTTTTATAACAGTGAGTGTGCGTGTGAGTCGTTCTCTCTCATGCACACTCTCTCTTGCGCTTATGTGGCCCATACAAACTTTTCTTTGGCATTTTTACCAACCTCGCAGAAGAATTTTTTCAAATTTTCTTTCTTAGTACGCGCATGCATAACTTAACGAAGTCCTATGCCGAATCTTAATCAGTTTTAGTTGTGGTTTGATAATAAGTCAGTCCGTCAGTAAGTCAATCGGGCCTACTGTCTTATAAGTATAGATAGATGAAAGCAAATTTTGACAATCGATTATAGCTCGTATTCTTGTCTGCCTGCAGGCGTTTCATATTTATACGACACATTTTGTAAAGTGCGTTTTAAGTGAAAGAAAATTCTGAAATTGCCAGAAAATTAAAATAATTTCGATGATTAGTGATATTCAAGTAAATCAAAAGTAAAATGCCACGTGCAAAATGCTTAACCGATAAAGAAAAGGGCATGATCACTGCCTACAAAGAGACTGGTTACAGTTACGAGGTGTGTTATTACCAATTTCTTGAACAATCCTTCAAACAGAAACAAAACTTTCAGAAAAACTTTCTGGATAAGCGTCGAGTTTTACGGAAAGCGGGCTATTCAACAGTCACATCTCTAAGCAGCACACCAATAAGCAAAACAGAAGTGTGGCGAACTTTAAAATGCTCTAATCACATAGTCAGAAGTGTAATGAGAGGAATTTTGGTGGTGGCTGCGAAATGGTTTGGGGAGCATTTGCAAGATGTGGCACTCTGGAATTGCGTTTTGTAAGCTTGTATTTGCCACTTAAAGTATTTATATCAGATTGTAATTTTTTATGGCTCAAAGCCTTTGTGAAATTTAAAAGAACCTTTTAGCGGTTTTCGGGCTTTTGTTTATACACCCTACACACACGCGTTTTCATTTACACACGATTTACTATTTACAATGTCCATAAGTACGGGTTTGTTTTACAGCGTCTGTTTAGGTCCATCTGTCTGTCTCGTGATACAACAAACAAGGACTACGTTTTGAACTACAAGCTTTTACTAAGAGCGCGAAAGGGAACTCACATACACACACAGTTAGTATGTGTGTAGAGCAAGGGTGTCCAGATGCACAAAATATATCTCAAGCAAGAACAACCACAGGAAATAGAAAGATAATCCGATTTTTGTCCGTGTGAGTGTGTGTGCCGCTGTGAGGTGCGCAGGCGAGCGCTTTTTATGCTAAGCAACTTTTGTTCTTGCGTTCGAGTTTACCAAAGACTTAGGAGATAGAGAAGAGAGACAAAGATGTTTTTGTTGCAGGTCTGCACTCACCAACAACAAAACTTTAGTTCGGAAAGTAAGAGAGGAGAGCACGCTAATGAATTTGTTGTGGCTAACTTACTGCGCTTACCGCGCTCCTGGGCCGAATACGCGCCAGCTATTCCATTGCGTCAAACAACAACGATTGCGTGGCTTGCGGAATGGGCCTGGGCACCCCTGGCTCAGAACAGAAATAAGCGATCAGTGCAACAGAAACACACCAATTTGAAATCTCATTAGGACAAAACCTCTCAAAAACAAAACCTTTCCCATTAAGTGTCAGCTGCACACTGAAGTTTTTTGGACCAAGCTGAGAGTGCACCTAGAGAGCTGTATCGTGGTCTTGTCTCCTCATTCATGCTATTTACAGTGTGACCATTTCCTCTGTCTTAAAAATAATTTTATGCCCTAACATACTGGCGGCCTTTTTTACACAATTCCCAAGTCTACAAGCCTTTTTTTTCCAAAATTTAAGTGAAAGCTTCCTATAGTCCGCCGTTAGAGCAAATTGCCGGTAAATGGAAAGAATTGTATTTGTATTTGGTCAATTGAAGCTCGCCACCTGCTGACAATGAAATGCACCATGCAATATGCTCCACTTAGACTTGGCGGCATCCACTTTGTGGCTAAAAGCGTTTAATTTTAAATGCCAGCGGGAGCAGGAGCAGGCGCATGTACCTGAATTTGAATGAGACCCCAAGTCCGAGACGGAGTCGGAGTCGGAGACCACGCGTGTGCATATGTTTGCCATGGGCAAAAGTCTGGGGCCAGCTCCCAGGGGACGCGCATGTGTGGCAACTAAATACACGCCACCCCCCTAAGTAGGCTACAGTTTTGGGCCACTTCCGTTGCAAAACGTAAAACACAATCGCCGTCTACTATGACATTTCCCCCGCCATTTCCATTTGTTTGACTGTGCCTGCGCAGCGTGAAGTGCACGAAGCACACTTCGTTTATTCCGTTTGACAATCGGCCGGGCGATTCGTTTCCGCTTCTGATTTATAAACGTTGGCCGCTCCATGTGGCCCATCATTAACAGTTGATCAACAGGTTTACCAGCACCAAAGCCAGAGTACTCCAAGAGTTGTGAGCCTGCGAGAGGAGTTCGAGTTGTGCGCTAATTGAATTCTAGGCTCCGCCACGCAAATTCAGTTATAAATGTAATTTCATGTGCAGCGCAAAACTAAATTGAGTTGCATCGGTGGAATACTCGCTGGACCGCAAAACAATAAAGCGGAAACTGTGCGTTTCGATAAAATAAACTATCAAATAATAAAAAAAGAACAATAAAGTGTAAAAGTTATTTCAGGTGAGTGGTTGGGATTTATGGAATTTTAAGTGGCGTGTGAGAGTGGTTCTGTAATTGGATTGAAGCTCTTTCGCTGGGTTTATAACATGATTAGTCAAAGGCTAAAAGGTTCAGAAAGTCATTGAAAGGACATTCTATTAAAGTTTTTTTTTTATTTTAATTAAAACTAAAAGCATTTGAGTTCCTGCTGGCACAGGAAAACTTTAAAAGAGTTCGAAAACTTCGATCTTGTCCTGACACCTCGATTCGATACCGATCCCCAACAAATCTTTCTATTCAATTCCAATCCGTGCCGCCCTGTTCCCAATTTTCGGGTCTATCTAGTCCCCATATCAAATTTAATCTTCAATACCGTCGTTCAGTACTGTTTGAAAGCCCAAGTCCCAGAGATGGTTAGAGATAGAGGTTGGACACATAATCTTTTATACAGGACTCAATTAAAACAGTTATTAAGGATTGAAGAATAAATTTACAAAAATCTTCCTACTGAGTTTCAGTGATGCGGCATCATGATAGCCAATTTGAGGTATTATACTACAGGAGCATGTATCAAACAAATAGTAAGCTACTTTAAAGTGATACTGCTCCTTCCAAAAGCAAAAAGATGCATAATTTGATTCTGATACCTGATCAGTAATCAAAAATTCTGCGGAACACGGCAAGTAATTCAGTTTGCTAAAGAATTGTTTGGTCCGTTCCCAATATTTTTTTAGTTTACGGGTTATAAATATATATATTTGGGTTATATAATATTGTGTCCTATCTTACTTTTTTTTAGAATCTTAAATAAACACTCGCAGAAGATAAAAATCCGATTCTTCCAGAAGGTACACTCAAAAAAAAACGACCGGTAGAGTTTTAGATCAGTTTTTTAATCAAGAACGTTTTGTACTTTAAGATCCTAAAAGTTTAAGAAAAAATCGTACTTAGTTAGTTCAATGACAAAATTAAAGGGTTGCTTGTATTGAATCTGTCTGAAAGCATTCACCCACAAATGCATGCTTAAAATTGATACCACAAATTGCTTATTAATCCCTTTTATGTTCCAAATGCGATGCCTTATGTGTTTTGTTTTTATAAATCGCCAAACTATTGTATCAGCAGACTCTCACCTTAAACTATCACCAGACGCACTTTTTGACCCCACAAAATGTTAGCAGGGTGTAAAAACGCGATGGTTTGCTTTAGTGTTCGCAATTACTTGATAGCAAAGGAAAATGTTTAATTTGAAACACGAATCTGCCCATAAAATTATCAAAACTTTGCCTTTTTATTAAATTATGGACTAAAAAGAGAGAGGCCTTTAAGCATGGCTGCAAACCAAAATTTACAAATGATTTGGGTTCGGAATTTTTATGTTTCGATGTTTTGAGCGAAGTTTTTGGTTCGAGCCTTGGTTCAGAAAAAATATTACCAAATGTGCTTTTAAGGCTGGAAACTTTAGTGTTCTTAAAAAAAAATTGTTGTCGCAGTTTTTCGTTAACGGAACAGTTGTTTTTGAGTTGTTTTTTAAAACATTGTGCAGAAAAAAGCAGAACAATTTGTTTAAAAAAAAAACATCTTGATATTATCCTGTGTAGAACTTGTTAAAAACGAATCGATATTGAAAATTCTTTCTATAAGTTCGAATCGTTCTTAAATTCAAAATTGATCGTTAAAAAATTCCAAAGTAGAACTGAAGTTCTTGATGAAAGAAAAAAGTTCTTATTTTAAGATCACTTTTACTTTAAGCTTAGCACTCGGACAAACTAAATTGCTTTCGCTGGGTGTCAACTCCATATAAAAGTCTAACCGACTTCGATATACCCGTTACACATGAAAAACATGTTTAACAGTGTTCCTGCGTTCCTTAGGGTGACCATCTGAAAAGTATGCAACACTTTTTAACTCGGCTATTTTTCACATTTTTGCTCTTAACTTGAGAACCGAGATCAAGAATAAATATATTCTTTATATGGTCGGAAATTATTCCTTCTGCCTGTTACATACATTTGCACAACTTTAGTATACCCTTTTTTTTTTTTTTCCAGCTTGAAGGCCTTTGTTGCTCTAGCTTAAGAAATATTGTATTTTTAGAATTAAGCCTTTGTCTTTTTCTACTATTACAATAAACAAATAAATAAATAATAAATAGTATACCCTTTTTACTCTACGAGTAACGGGTATAAAAAGGTGTCCGAAGACTTTCGTAAAATTCCGACGGTCGAACTCAGACAAACTAAAATATCTATTCATACCCATCGGAAAGCTTTTAGTGCCGCTGACTTGACAGGTGAGGGCGCTGAGTTCAAAGCACAAACAGCTGATTCAATTTCGAGGAGGTGATAGCAGAAAAAATTGCTTAAAATTTTTCCGACACTGACCCAAAAGATTGTCAGAGATCATCGAATGGCTTAATTTAAAACCAACTATAAGATTTTGCATTGCCCATGACATCTATTGGAGCAGTGTGACCGTTTCACATTTGATTTTATTTTGATTGAGGGAAGTGTTTTGTCGTTTAACAGTCACACAGCACCCCCCATCGGAATAAGTTGTCAATTCCGCTAGCAGACGGTTTAGGTTTTGTGAGTACCAAGCTTTAAGGCCCTCTTCTGGTCTAGAGGGGTAAATTTTACATGTTTTTTTAAAAATTCGTGGAAAGAAATCGGGAAAAGATTTTGTAATTCTGTTTTTTGTATTTGGTTGTACATTTCATTATAAAAAATACAAAATTAAATTTGTGAATGCGAGGGCTGTTCAAAAAGTTCTCGGGATCCAAAGTAGGCTCTTCCAAAAAAAGATGTGTCAATGGTGCCCACGTTTCCGGGAGTTAGAATTATCAAAAAGCAAATCGGAAGATGAAAAGTTGGTGAGTATGAATGCCTTTATCGTTCGTACCAGAACTTTGAAAACAAAATTGAATTTAAAAAAATTGCGGCCTTTTAAAAAAGGAAAAATCGATTTTTGACCAAAAAAAAATAGTAAAAAATTTTTTTCTGAAAGATTGAGGTAGGGACGATAGCCACGGTAATTCTGCGTCCATAAAGCCCTACATCATCAAAATCGATTCGGTAGAACTTGAAGCAACGTGGGCACCAGTTTGAAAAACGTGGTTTCGAGAAAAAAGCGTTCAAAGTTTCAAGTAATTTTAAAATTGCTTGTTTGGATATATCTTCTGAAGTATTTCGAATTTTGAAAAATCCTTTTGAGAAAATATTTTTGAGTATCTAGGCTAAAAAATAAAGCAAAAAAAAATTTTGAAAAAAAAATATTCTAGACCTGAAGAGGGCCTTAATTACAAATCGCTCTTAGCTAAAGCCCCATACGGAGTACGGCGAAAAATTCGTTTCGATACAGTATTTCACATAAATAGAAACACTTTCTAACGGCACATAAACAGCAAAGCAAAGCCAAGGTATTTCTATTTATACTGTAAAAAAACGAATTTTTCGTCGTACTCCGTACCCATACGGAGCCCCAGCTTAACATAAAAAATTTAGATCATGCTTATTATTAGCTCTGAAAGTTCTAAAAAAAATCTCGAATTGTGCTTAACATATCCACAAAACATTTTTGAAATCTAAAATTTGGGGATTTTTAAAAACGCCCTTGAATCAAGAAATTCCGTACTTAAATCAAGAATATTCTGGTTAATTGAAGTTTTGAAACTGAAAATTCTTAATAACAGTACGAAAATTCTTGTATTTTCTTTTAGTGTACCAACCACTTCTTCATGTAGTAAATATTGTGACTAATATAACATTATCCATAAAATATTCTTATGCCCTGCCCCAAAGGTACACAGAGTATATTAATATGTGCAAAAGTATGTACGAGAGAGAAGGAATGATTTCCGTCCGTCCGTTCGTATTAATAAAAAGAATTTAAAAAATGTTAAGACATAGAGGTTTGGTTACCTGCGACACGCCATCTCCAATGAACCGAACTTATACCATGTCTTATATATCCGTGTCTTAAATTAACAATTGGTCTCAGTAGTGGCGCCATCTATTTGTGCTTCTACCAGCATTGCTTAAAGCAATTAGAGGCGCCATCTATTGGTCAAGTAATGCCCAAAAGAAAGATTGCTGCCAGAGCACAGGTACAGAGTATATTACAGTCGGGCTAGACCGACTTTCCTTTTGTTTTTTATTCCATATTTCAAATTTATAAAGTTTGCTTAGATAACCTGATAAAAAGAAACATTTTGAATCGGTTTAGGTTCGAAAGATCATAAAAGTGAGGAGAGTTCGAGCATACCAAAGGCAGTTGCTTTTAAATTAGTGTTCATTTCTCGAAGTATTCAATCACGTTCACTTAAGCAATCTCATTTAAAGCTTTACTCACCTAATCAAAATAAATCCCACCACCGAATTATAAGTTAAATTTGGTTTAAATTTGCTTAAATATCCCTGTTTTAGAATGTTGAAAAATTCACTTTGGCTAAAAATAAATTCGATAATTTATAATTTTAGCATCCGGCTGGCGCTTTCATGCATCAACTTGCCAGAATTTGCCCTCCCATCAGCCCAAAAATTGTTTCCTAATATTTCACTAAATTATGCCCAATTTTGGTAACAGCAAACAAAGCATTAAAAATTGAATTAGCCCGTTCCCGGCGTAGTAACATAACCCTACTCCCCCCACCCCCACTTCTCTCTGCTGGTAACCAGTTCTAGTGTCAGCTTGAGACGAAAATTTATTTACACTTTTGTGTATATTTTGTTTATTTACGAATTTTCGTAATGCTGGAAGAAATTTTCTTATTCAAAATGGAATGCAGGACGACCGCAACAGGCTGCGTGGGAGCTGTCAGGAAACCTATTTAAACAAAATACTTATAGGCAAATGCCATTCTTTGGCAAATATTGGCCGGGGCTATTTATCAAGCAGAAGAACACACACACACAATTCAATTCAAGGCGCGATTCGATTTAAGGCGCGAATATTTCGCACAAATTTGTTTACCCGGAGGAAAACAGAAGAAGAACTTGAAGAACTCCCCCGGAGGTGGTGGCCACTTGAATAATGCTCCAGCAGGCTGGCTAAATTAATAATAGAAGAACTGCTGGACAGGAGTGTCAGGCTTGGTCACAGGGCCATAAATCCTTTTCACGTGCTGTCTCTTAAAGAGATGGTTTAACAGGTCTGCTGCTGGAATTGTGGTCATAAAACTTCGATGCGTGCTCTATCGCCACGGTGGCGCAATCGCTATCTATTATAATTTGCCACAAATCCGCTAAAACTTTCATCTCGGCGTCAGTCAATCAATCAACGACAAGCGCACATAAAGCCAACTTCAGGCAGAGATGCGTTACCATTTGGACAATCAGTTAAGAGTCAAAGCCCCACACCCCACCCCCCCCCCCCCCCTGCAATCGGGCAACGAGTTAACTTTCCACACGACATGCCATGGCACGCCGACGCCTGCTTCAATTAAGTGGCCAATCCAAGCGGACAAGGAAAAACATCATTTAATCAGAGCGCTCGCCCAGATTAGATAGTAAAGTATGAGAGAAAAGCCAGGCTGATTGACGCTATGTGGGCCCGGTTCTAGGAAATTGTAGCGCCCTGTCATCGGTATAAATTAGTACACTGGGAAAAAGAAATAACAGTTTGGGGACTCACAACTGTTTTGTTCCATGTCGGTCCCAAGGTGAATTTGCTAAAAAGGTGACGTACTCAGCACGGTTGCTGTGTTTCGGGGAGCCCTTATTAATATCTATCTCTTTCTAGTTCATGTCTCTCAGAGCAGTTGTCATCAGTCTCTGAGAGACAAGAGAACGAGTTGAAAAAAATGAAGACCCCTCCCCACAACGGAATACGTTACCTTGTAGCAAATACACCATGTGTTATATACATGTTTTCAATTCTATTCCTTTTCGTTTTTCGATTTTGTGTTCTCAGTTGCGAATGAAATTGCTCTCTTTTTACTTTTTGCACACGACTGAACCAAGCGGGAATGGCATTGGATACACGAGAGAAAGTCCAGAATTCCGAGCGAAACGATCAAAAACAGAACGTCGGAAATGAGAAACTGACTTTTAGGTATCATTCTTTGTTATCGTTTGCTCAGCCAAAATTTGGACATATTAAAAAAATCATTTTTAAATCAATTAAAGACTCGAATGCAAATAAAATTTCACTTACCATATGTAATTTAATCACAGAATTAATGATAATTCACTTAATGTACATCTGGCAACTGTAAGAGTGCGTAATTTGGTTGTTACTTGTCATTCCACCGACTAACAAGCATTAAATTTCAAAACGAAAATTTTTTTCGAATACTGAATTCATTCTGATGAGAAATCAGCAATAAGTAAAAAATTCTAAAAATATCTAAAACTAATCCAAAGACTATTTTTTTTATTAAATGACGTTCGATCCCTAATCCAAGAATATTTTATCCCACCATAGTTTTTAGTCCAATCCTGAACTATAATTTTATTTTCAGTCTTGTTCCATACCAACCCCGACCTCAAATAATATGGATTGTCCAAAGTTTTTAATTTTAATTGTTCAAAATTGATTTTTTAAACACAAAATTATGATAGAGGGTTAAACATTTTAAAGGTCTTTAATGATTTTTTAAACCAAACAAATTTTCAAGCCACTTTGAAGATTCTCTGGAGTTCGGTTCTCTACCTAGTTTTCCGGCTATGATTATATTTCGGTTGTGGGATATAGGTTACAGTACGGGTACAGGTAATAAACCTAATACTGTTTTGGGGTTCGGTTACTATGCAAACAAAAGCGGCCCCATTTGTAATCTCATTTATTCAGTAAATGTACTAAGTTCTACTACCATTTTAATTCTCAGAAATGTCATCTAGCCTAAAAGCATTTAGAGTTCAATGGTCAAAGCGACACCTGCGAGGATTCATTTTAAATTCCACTCCTAAAAACAAATGCTCAACTCTTACTTGTGTGAGTTGAACTGCTAGCACAACTTTTGATCATTTAAAAAGATCTGGAAATACTGTTTAATTTTTTCCACCGGCTTAATGTGTTTACCTTGCTAAGCTACTTTTTTGTATTAGAAACATATTTTTAATAATGATGTCAAATTTTTTTTAATTACATAGAACTGTTTCACCTTCTGATTTTTGTGCACATGCACAATATAAGCGTCTATAAATTGGTTTTGGACTGTTCTTCCCTGATAATTCAATCAAACTATTGTTGTCCATTAGTTGATTGTGCAGATTTAATAACAATTTAACACATTTTTTTCTTTGCTCTGCAGATAAAGAAAGATTATAACTCGGACTAAGAAAAATTCTCACTCGTTTGTCTAAATTGTTGTTTTCGATTATACATTTACATTGAATCCAGATGGCATAAGAATCACGAAAGACTAATAGTTCGCTCTGCAGTGTTGTTGATGCATCTTTAACTGGTGCTTAAACTGTAAAAATGTTGCTAATCTTGTCGCATCTCTTAGTTTACAGAATAAAAAACTGTACTTGCTGCTGTCAAATCGTGCATTTTCGGATCGGTTAAACTAGCTAGCATACAGTGTAATACAGGAGGGTAAAGATTTTGGTTAGCTGCACTCACTCTTTTCCGTTCGCTCTCGCTCTCTTTTCTTTGTGTCAGCAACAGTGCGGTGCCACGTATGTATGTAAACTGTTCATTGTACATTAGAGCGGTCCCCATGTATATGAAATTTTTAAGGTTTTAAGGTCACCCCCCTATACTTTTTCATGTATAATTAGCGTAAATAAAATCAAAAGATAAAAAAGTCGAGTTTTAACCGGCGCGACTGGCGTCTAAAGTTTTTGTATATAACTCATACGCAGTGTTGCCTATTATCATATAGTTTTTTCATTTATAAATAGTCGGCGATGATTTATTTATAAACTATCCAAATTTGAAAAATATTTTATTTCCACAAATGTAGGTCCCTTTCTGAATTTCGAAAAATGACAGCAATTGAAATGAACTAATAACATCGTTTGTAAAAATTTGTATTTGGTGAACGTGTCGTATGATTAATATTTTTTAAAACTTTGAGACCCTGTCGCGGCCATTTAAGAATAAAATAAAATTTTTTGATTTTCACAATTATTAATTATACAAAAAATATTAGCTTTGGGAATGCTGAGACCTCCTTTTTTCCATTTTGCCGGTTTGGGGACCGGCCTATTGTACATACATCACAAAATACATGTTCTTTATTTTGTATTCACGGAAAAATTGATAATGGTTAAAGATATTCAATTGCTTCCTAAAAAAATTTCACTATGTATATTGTCTTGTTCTTCATTTTTACTTAGAACTTAGAACACAACTAGTACCGTATTCAAAAAAAGTACAGTTAATGATTCTTTACGTACTGTACGTAAAACAAAACAAGTACCGAATATTTTAGTGTTTAGTACTCGTTCATACTTAAAATTATGCCAGGAATAATGCAAAGGCGCATTTGACATCTAAGAGATATCCATGGTAAAATGTAAAAAGCCAAGCTTCTCTCAATCTCTTGGCGTGTTTGCTTTAAATTTTCGCACAAGAGAAAAGGATCTACAGTTTGACGCCGAGTCCGAACGGCAAAGTTAGAGGTATTTGGTTTATTTTATCCATAAATGGTAATACAACCGCTAAGTGTTTAAGAAACTGCTTTTTAAGACCTTCGTTATTATGACAATATCCAAGCCCGATCCATTTTGTACTTAAATGTACTTAAGTTCGATACTAAATTTTATCGGTCGGTACCTTACAAATTAAATATTGTACTTGTCTTTTACGTACAGTACGTACGTTGTCTAGTAATAATTTAATACTTTTTGTGTACCGAATATAAGTACGTTACCCTGCCTAGAACGGCAACTGTACCGGTACAATGTTTAGATTTTATTCGGTCTTTTCCAAAAATATCGGTACTCTGGTACCGGTCATCAAAAATTAAAAATGTTGGTTCCGTTTCCAGATCTGGTTCTGAGTTTTGATGGTTCTTTTCGGTATACGGTTCTGGTTCCGTTTTGATTTCCTGATTATTAATTAAAGAATGAACATAAAATCTTTTCATTGTACTTAAGTGCCAATAACTTCTTTATTATTCGAAGGATTTTAATGAAATATGGGACGTGGTATTTTTAATAGATGAGCGATTGATATAGAGCAATAAAATAAAATATACCTACATATACATCAATACAAAAACTCTATCATTTCTTTAATAAGTGATCAATCTAAAGCAATGTTGCCAATGAAAGCCTTTATTACGCCGAACGCAAACATCGAAAGAGGAATTGATGTATGAATGATGGACAATTAACTTCTAAGTAAACTTTACTTTTGCACTTGCATCGCCGCGATTTTTCGAAAACGGCCCAACAACAATAATTTTTGACTGGAATTTTAGACACAGCAAAGGGATTTGCATACTGCCAAATGGTAGGAACCGGAAATGCTGTAAGCTAAGGTCTGAAATATCTTAAAATATTTGAAAATGTTCAAGCGTCTTCGATCAACAAAAAAAATAAATTAAGAGTTTAAAGCGTTTCTCCAATAATCACAGTCCCATCTCATCTACTTATGCTAATCTCTGTGCTGGGTGGCCTTTCCATGGAAACGCATAAGAGTATCAATTTTAGCCAGAAATGCAAATGCAAACATCAACTTCATATTCTCTCATATCGAAGCGTCTTTTGTCTGGTGTCTTGTGTCGGTGGCAAGGGGGGGTGGGAAGTGCATTGGCAAGACACTTAAGTTGTTTGATAAACATGGCCATAATCTTGACTATCATCAGCCATTGGACACATTATCGTCTTTAAAGCTTTTGCACAGTTCACACACAGCGGGCGGCAGGCGTTTCAGCCTACACTTCCTCGCTCCGCTCCCCTCCTGCTGTTTGCTACCTCAACAAGACATTAATAGGCCATAAATTGTAACTGTTATGCGCTGTTGCCTTTTAACTCAGCGGTCGGTGGAATGGCATGACCTCAACAACAATTTAACATGGGCTCCCGCCTCCCCATCGACTTCAATTAGAGAAGGTTATTTAGCTAAATCGTTAGCTGTTCTTTGTTGCGTAGGCGGAAATGATTGTCTGGAGGATACCCCAGGGAGGCGAGGAGGTGCCCGAGCATTGACTTAATTGAGCAGTCCTTGGAGGGATCAAGTATTTTTAAACAAAAAACACTCTTCTTTCTGTTTCTTTACAGTGAAAAAAATGGCTCAATCTAAGACCAGGATTAGTTCAGCTGGGGCTCTACTCCTGCTGCTACTTTGCAGTAGTGTTAGTAGCCTTAGCCTGGCCAGCCCCACCTCCAGCTCCAATAGTAATGAACCCAGTGGCCTTTCCGAGCAAGTGGTGGATCAGCTAAACGATAATGAACTCTACAACAACAACAAACGAGCCTGGCAATCCCTACAAAGCTCCTGGGGTAAACGATCCAACGATTTGAGTTTTGGCGATGACATCTACATGACGGGACACTTTGTTCCTCTGGTAATAACAGATGGAACCAATACCTTGGATTGGAACACCTTCGAACGCTTGGCCACTAATTCAGGTCAGGATCCGCCACAATCCAGCGAAGACACCCAAGACTACAGCGAAACGGACAACACTTTGGACAAACGAGCCTGGAAGAACATGAATGTGGGCTGGGGCAAGCGTCGTCAGGCCGCCGAGGGCTGGAACAAGTTCCGTGGCTCCTGGGGCAAGCGTGAGCCCACCTGGACTAACCTAAAGGGCGTGTGGGGCAAGCGTGATCAGTGGCAAAAGTTGCATGGCGGCTGGGGCAAGCGCTCGTCCCTGAATTAGACACCTCCCATCCACCCACCCAACCACCCAACCGACTAACTGCTTTACCGTATCTAATCGTCTTTAAGTGTTCTCAATGTCCAGGGTAGAGGAAGCACCAGAAGCAGTCAATTCCGAAAATGTATGAAAGCTCTCCGCCAGACGATCGGCCGAGAAAAATATCTCCCCATATTATATACATATATATATATAAATATTATTCCAACTCAAGACAGTATTATCCCCCGTGTCTAGACCCAGATTTAACTCTAGCATCTACTTAGCACTTATTGAAGCATTCCGCTCTACTTTAGAAACCATTAACTAAGTTGATGAATTGTGCATATTTATATTTACAATAATTAAATAAAAACATTAAACAAATGTATAAGAAATGGCAATTAAATGAATGTACAAGAGAAGGCAAAAATATATATGGGAAAAAGAGAAAAACGAGTGATAATTGGATTTATGTCATTTAATGTCAGAAAATTATACAGGTGAGTACCAAACATCTGCTTCTTTGGCATATGCTTAATTTATTTATGCTTAAATTGGCTGGGAATAATTATTTACATATTTTAAAACCAAATCAAAAAAGTAAAGCTTACCTTCCATTCGCCATCTATAAAATCTTCGTGATTATCTAAAGTCAATTTTAAATCAAGCTAAATTTCTCTATTTTGTGGGGTTTTGATTTTTACAATCTATCTATTCTCTCGTGTTCATATAATTCCAAACTCATATAAAATTATGTAATTTTTGCCATATTTTAGAACTTTTGGTCTTTACCATCCGCCTATTTACCCGTCTTCATTATAATCACAACTTATTATGCAATTTTTAAAATATTGAAAATTTTTGTTCCGTTCGATGTTCACCTCCTACTTAACCGTCTATTCACCCGTCTGTTTACCCATCTACGCATATTTCGAAATTATTTGGACACCTTCTGTTTACCCATCTTAATAACAAACTAATCTCATCGTACAATTTATCAAATCTTTCGATATTTTGGATTATTTTACCTGCACTTCCTATTTACTCGTCTATTTATCCGTATTTTTCAACTTCAATTTACCCGTCTATTTAACCGCCTCAATAACAATCTAAGCTCATATATGCATTTTGCTTATTTCGAGATTATTTCATCTGTTCGATGTACACCTTCTATTTTCCCGTCTTCTTGACAATTATTTTTGATTTCATGGTTTGATTTTGCGAATTTCTGGATTTCTTGGACCATTTGATTTGCACTTCCTATTTACCCGTCTATTTTACCGTCTTTATGACAATCAAAACTCAAATAAAAGTCTTGCAAATTCCGATGTACACCTTCAATTTACCCAAATATCTATCATTCAGGACAATGTCACCATATTATAAAATTTTGAAAAATTCCTCGACTTTTCCTTCTATTTACCCGTCGACAAATGCCAACTATAAAATCTTGAAAAATATTTAACATTTTGCATATTTTCTCTTTTCAAATTTTTAATTGCTATTCTGCTATTCAGAGCAAAAATATAGCCGACATATCAAGGATCTTAAAAAACACTTTCAATAATTCTTGAGGTATAAGTGGTGTAAAACACGACTTTGTTTTATATATGGGCGTTTCCACCAAAAGGTCTACCGAGACCAAAAAAAATCGGCGATTGGATTTAAAAACACTATATTATATCATATTTTCATAGGGATCCAATCAATCTGAAATAATGTAAGCCAATCTAACAATTACTTATCACTTATTTTTTTAATATTCCGTTTCACGGACGCTAGCCTAACTTTTCTCATTCGGATATTCATTTTGCTTATTTTTGCGAAAATGCTTAAACTTAAGTTTAAAAAAAAAACTATAAATTAGTTTTGGGTAAAATCATCACCATTTTTAGAATATATAAATGCACAACTTTCTAAATTTATCGCATTTATATTGAAAACGTGGAAAGGTGGTTTTAAAATATGCGGTTGCTGCAGTTCTGCTTGCGGGTTAGTTGTGCAGGTGTGTGCTAAGGAATTCTTTAGAGCTTGCTGTTGCGGAAAAGAAACTTGTAGGGTAGGGATTCGGGAAAGTACTTTCTTAGCGAAGTAAAATACGAGTGTTTTTTTTTTGTCTTTTTCAATTACAACAGTGATTTCTTACATTGTTATCGAATGCTTTAGATCTATTAAACACAACTTAATAGCCGATTCTCATCGGGCTACATGCACCATCCATTTATGATTGGATGTGCCGTAAGATGTGCCACGTTGGATGATTCTATCTTACACTGATCGATGGCGTATTCAGCCGATAAATTTGAAAATTTAGAGATGCTACACTAAAAAATTGTCATTCACTGTGAAAAAATTTAAATTTTTTAAAATTGGTTTTCTTTTTTCTTGAAATCTCTAGCTGATTTACCAACAAGCCAAAGGTCAAAACATTCTTTAAAAAATTCCTCCTTGTTTTCTGGAACATCCTGCTCCCGAAAATTCCCGAATCGCTCTTTTAAACGCAGAGTCTGATGCAATATTTTTAATTTTTGGTATCTCGCTATCCGAGAACCGATATTTTTAGAACGGAATAGAGCGAAAAGAACCTAAACGTTGTACCAGTACGGCTATGGCTCTAAGTGCAACCACTAGACTGCGAAACGAGCAGTTAGTTTGGGCGGATTTTTACGCAATTTGGCTTGATTGTAAGCTTCAAGTCAAAAAACATTCAGGCTTGGCAAAACTTTTGTTCAGTGTAATAGAAAAACGCGAGAATGCATTCCTATGTGGCATCTCGTTATAATGTCAAGCTAATCTCTAAACAGAAAAGTACGTGACTGCTAAATCCACTTCTATTCAATTGCAACTAAATGAGGAGAGCAGCTCCGACCCTATTATTTACCTTAAAAGTTGAGATGAAGACTATTTATAAATGAATTTGTACGAAAAGAAACCGGACAATACAAATGCCCAAACTCACTCTATCAAATTTTTCGCTTGTGTGCTTAGCAGCGAAACACGAAGTAAACGTCATAACATCAAACATTGGCAAACAAACAAATGGCTCGTTAGAGAAGAAAAAGACAAAAAACATGCGTCGTGAGAGAGCAAGCCGCCGAGCGTGCATTTCGTGAAGCACACCCATTCTCTCTTTCTATGCGTGTGTCGGTTGCGACCCCGGTAGAATTGCTAGTTCCTATCCCATGGGATAGGCATTTGGTATTTTGGGCACCACTGGATTGGAGGCATCAATTAAGGTTTTCCTGAGCATTAAGGAGGGATTCTCCAAGTCGAGGCTGATTTTTTACCTTTTTTAAAATAAAATCTTATTTCAAAACGCAGAGTTTTTACAATTCTTTTTTTTTTTTTATTGTGTTTCAAACAGATTAAAGTAAACAAAAAAAATTTACTTATAGGATATGAGGGCTGTTCAAAAGTTCTCGGCCGTCAAAAAAAGGGATAGTGCTGACGGCCACGATTTTTCGTTTCCAGGTTGTGTGAAACTAAAACTATAAATAGAGGCAAGCTAAAACCCATAGCATGATATCTGCCTGCGAGTTTGGTATATGGCACCACAATTTTGACAAAATTTTGAAAACAAAAAAGTTTTTCTCACTTGACCTACTTTTTCGACCGATCGTTTCTATGGCAGCTATATGCTATAGTCATCCGATTTGAATCAAACTTGGCAGAATTGTGTGTTAGCATATAATATTGACCAGTAACAAGTTTGGGAGCGATAGCATTGAAAACAAACAAGTTTTTCCTACTAAAACGTTTTCTCAAAACTATCTTTTGTATGGCAGCTATACTTTATAGTTGTCCGATTTTCATAAAACTTGGTGAAATTATGTGAAGGCATAGAAAACTTATAAATACGAGGTTTGGGGACGATTGCGTTTAAGACAAAAAAGTTTTTCTCACTAGAACTTCTTTTTCGACCGATCGTTCCTATGGCAGCTATACGATATAGTCATCCGATCCGGCCGATTCCGACAAATGTACTGCGCATTTGTACCAAAAGACTTCGTGCAAAGTTTGGTTAAGATAGCTTTAAAACTGACGGAGGAGATAGCATAGAAACAGACGGACAGACGAACATGGCTATATCAACTCAGCTCGTCATGCTGATCAAGAATATATATACTTTATGTGGTGTTCTTTCTATGCGTTACAAACATCTGAACAATTTTAATATACCCTCTTCAAGGGTATAAAAAGGGGTTATATTCAGTATGGATATCATTCTGATCTGAGAATCGATAAAAAATCTGTGATTTCTTTTAACCAAATAGCGGCCATTGCCGCTTGCGGAAAATGTAAAATCGATTTTGGGTCGAGTTTAGTGTAAAAAAATATTACCTTCAAAATTTTCAAAAAATTATTGTTGAGGTTGAAAATTCTGCGTCAATCTGACATTCATTCATCAAAATCGGTTCAGTGTAACTGGCCGCCAGTTCGAAAAATGTGATTTCTTGTTAAATGCGTTTAAACTTTAAAGTTTAAAGTACTAATGTGAAATTTACTTGTATTAGCAAAGACATTATTCGACAATAGACATTATTATATTTTTTTAAAGTATTTCTAATATCAAAAAATTCTTTTAGGACGATATTCTGAAATATCCAAAAAATAAAATATCAGCTAAAAAATTTTTTTTTTAAAAATCCGAAAAAAATATTTCCACAACGAGAACTCGTCTTAACAAAACGGCAGAGTAGCATTTCCACGCAACAGACAACTGGGGAAGTTTAAAAAGAAAGGCAAGACGAGCTGGCTTCATCAAATTGTATATATATTGATATTAAGTGATTATTATGAACTTTACAAAATATGATTTTTGACTTAATGAAATAGAAATATTCTGTATCGTGTTCTATATTGTGTTAAATTATCATATTGATATCTTTTTTACTTTTGATGTGAGATGAGAATATGACGCCATTTCATTTTCATGTTCCTGAACATTGCTTCAAGATCCTTTGACTTTCGGTTAAAACATCAAACTTTAAAATAATTTTTAATTTTACTTGATAAACTCGAAACAAAAAGAGCCATTTCGAGAACTTAAAACGCGTTTCTCACAAAATCGAATTCGTTTAAGCGTGAATAATTTTTCGCAAGAAAACTTAAAATGTCAAAAAAAAAAATATTTTGCTTTTTCAAAATTAAATATTTCCAATCTCCTTGGTGATTTTTGAGAAATATATTGCGTAAGAAACAAATAGCCAATATTTGCCAAGGAATTTTAAAAACGATACTAATTAATCGCGCGGCTCTCTTCTTTCTTTTGAGAAAAGTTTGCTTAAGTATTCTCATTTGAAGCTTTGTAATAATAATAATAGTTTGCCATTTTAATATCCTTGAAATAAAGTAATTAATAAGTTCTAAGATTCATAAGGTTGGGCAAAGTAAACAATAGTTAATTTATTAATAACTTTTTCTAAATTCTCCATAAATTTCGCACTTTGTACATTAAAATGTTTAGATAATTTGCATAATTCCCACTTCACCTGATGGCCACCTGCTCCTCATCTTTATTTCAATAATCCAACTGGCAACTAATTGCCAACTCCACGCATGTTGCCCCCGTTGATGAAATGCCAAAGTTGGAGGGGGGCGAAGGGAAGATGTGAGGAAAGAACCTCGTGCCTCCAAAAGCTGGCGATACTAATTGGCCATTGGAGTTGCAGAGGCAGCCAACTCAATGCCAGCGAAGCGTCTGCCACAATTGTCAAACCTCAATTTAGCGCCAAATGTGATGACATTTCCCTCTCCCTGAAGACTTTTTATAAAATTAGTGGCCAGACGTAAAGCTGGTTTAGTCGAGATGTTTGCCCTGAAACAGAAACTACTGCTGCCGGCGGTGAGCTTGGCCTGTCTCTGCCTGACTCTGGTGGCCGCACAGGAGCAGAACTCGAGTAGCGTTAACCCGGAATCGTGGAAACCCTTAAAGCCCAAGAAGCGACAGGCTAGTGTTAAATTGGATTCAGCCAGTTCGGCGACGGGGAAAAGCTATGAACCGCCGCCAGAATTCTATAGAGGACCAGGATCTACAAAATTGGATAGCACAGCGGGTGGATTTATATCCAAGCCTTTGATTGCGGATGCGGGCAGAACAGGAGATGCCTTAAATGAGAATCTAAGCGAGGCTTTTGATAAATGGAAACGGGGTGGAGGTGGAGTCCTACAGGACCGCATTGGTGTGGGTAAGTATGACCCATTCAAAACGAAAACTAAGCTTGAGTTTACTTCCCAACCAGGTCACTATGGAGGTAAAAACTATGCCTACGAAACCCATTCCTATCCCTATGAATACAGACCGGGACCTGTAACTGGTCCCACTCACGGCTATGGCAGTGGCTATGGCAGTTCCAGTGCTGAGGTGGGTCTGCCCCCCTACCATGTCTACCGGCCACGACCCGAGCCAGGCCATTATGGAGATTATTCTTACTCCAGCCACAGCTATCCACTGGAACCACATGAACTAATTTCCCACCAGAGCTCACCCGATTTGTCACAGAAAGCTTTGCTGGCCAAAAGCTTTTTGATTCCCTTGGCTGGGGCCACAGTGTTGGGTATAGCAGCCGCTTTGATAAGTAATCCACTGCTGCTACAGTTGGCTCCAGTGCCTGGACTAGGTGTGGGTGTGGGCAAGCGTAAGCGACGAAGACGCGAATTGAGACGCCACGAAGCCAAGTGAAATGTGCAACAGTTACAAATGTTTCATTTTAAACAAAATTCGACAATAAAACGAGGTTTGAAATTCAAGTTTAAAAAAAAAAGTTAAAATTATTCATTTATTTTAGAGAGAAACTGCAGGAAAACGGTGCAACAACAATTTAAAGCGAATCTTATTTTTTTTCCCCACCTTTTTATATTTTCTTTGTATTTCAAAATATGGCGCCCATTTTAAATTTGGCAGTTTACTTTAGCTGTCCTTAGTTTCGTAGCAATCAGCTTTACATGACACACTCGCGACTTATGCTAGGCTTACACTGCGTCACACAGACTCATATTTTAGTGTGACAGTGCAACGTGAAAGGTAAATGCCTTGTCACAGAAATCATGTGCCACAGCAATGAATACATGTCCCAACATTCGCTTGGGGTCACCTAATTTCTGTAACGGAATTGTACCGATTTTACATACAAAAGGCCTAAAATTCATGTTTTTTAGAATTCGCACACTTGTGCTTGAAGGGAGAACAACAATTTTGCAACATGAAAACTAACATTGCTACATCGTCAGATAAAAGCGTGGTAATTGATCAATGCTAAACCATGAGGACAGCTCGGATGTCATCCAGAAACTTCTTATAAGGAGTTTACCCAGGATCCAAAGTCTTCTTTCAAGTAGTACAGGACATTGGCACAGAAGGTTTTGCACCGGTTCCTTCTCTTCCTTATATCTGTAACTTTTACTGAAATCGTGGTGTGCTACGCCTAGGACTGCTGTGTGTCTACCAATAAGACAGTGATCCGTCCAGGCACCTTCCAGAAGCGCTGTGGGTTCCCTTCTGTAAAGCGAAAGTGTGTTAGTACGTTTTAGGTTCAATGTAAATCTTGCTACTGAACATGAGAAGAGGTTTTTCCATCTGTCAGTCGCAAGGCGTAGTGTTTCGGCTTTTATGTGGAGCTTATAGGTAGATATAGGCATCCCTTCTATCGTACATACCTTGTCCGAAGACTCAATTCCAACTCTTTTCGAGATATTTGTATGTAAGTCCAGTGCCTTCCGGGCTGCTTGACTATTCGAGTATATAAATAAGTTTCCTTCTCAACCGTAAGTGTGATAAGGTAGGTGGTATTTTTCTGGATGGCTACCACCAGGAAGGCGGAACAATAGGTTTAGGTAGGGAAGAAGAGCCCCCTCCTTTTTTCGTCCAGCTTAGGGCCATCCGGGTAGATATTTATGCCGTCAGCTCTGTTATGAGGAAGATTTGCCCAGTCGATTCGTAGGATTTGTCGAACGTCGTTCGAGTAGTCTGTATTAATCTATACCCTTTAATTATATCCTCTTCTTCTTGGCGTATGGTAGAGTGTCCCACCAGCAAACACATTGCGTACTATTCGGCTTTTCCTTAAGAAAGACATAAGCACACTAGGACAAAATGAACAAGATAGAAAGTCATTCAAGCACGACTGTAATATGCACTTTACCTGCAATAGTAGGGTGTACCTCATAACTTGAGTAGGGTGAAGTGTCCAGAATTACCTCCGTTCGTAGTATCGGATTCTCGTATTCTGAGGGCTGTTGTGATAGCTTTTCAGATGATGTTCAAATGTTCAGAATAACATATCTGCACGGTTCTCCTAGAAAGTTGGGAAATTATTTAATCGGATTTCGACCTTTGAATCCGGTATTTTGGTCCATTTTTCAGTAAGAGCCTTTCAAAGTTCTTCAGTCGAGTTGAACTTTGTGCAAGGAGGACCCCACATGTTTTCAATTGGATTCATGTTCGAAGAATGCGCGGGCCATACCAAAAAGCTGGATATTCTTCTCAGTGAACCACCTACGACTGGCCCTTTTAACATGAATTAGTTTAATACAAATTTCGGTGAGTGTATGTGAGAGCAAAGCAAGGCAAATCAAAAGCTAAAATGATTCTATAACAGAGCTCGCAAAATATGGTCAACCAAATTTTTCTATACTGTCTGCTCACCGAAATGACAGGAAAAAACTTAACAGAGTAGCTCACTCTCTGAACAGAACACTAGATTTTGATTTACTAGTGTTTTCTGTCTCATAGTAATCGATGAGAGAAACACACGAAGCTGTCTGACTATAACAGTTTGATGGGGACAGTTTCGTTCGGGTGTCAGCAACTGAGCATAAGCAACTGAGCAAATCAAGCAAAGTGTCCGAGCAAAGTGTCTTTTCTATTGTTGTGTTACACACTCACCTTGGCCTACTAGGATTAAAATATGTTTAAAAATATACAATATTCGATGAATAATAATTTAAATTCTTATTTTTAGGCAATAAGTAGCTGGATCATCCCTAAATTTTTCTCGACATCTCAGTCTTCAAAAACGTATATTTAATTATTTGCAAATTAATTCCTTGGACTGATTTATTTGGTCTTGTCGCCAAAACAATTTTAAGCGATATGAGCTTGCGTGCAACCGTAACCTTTATATGCTCTTTTATGGACAGCCCTTTCACTCGTACATGATCCATAATTCTCGAGACTATTGGAGCCATTTGCAGGGCATTTATGTATTTATTTGGATTATAATTTAACGAAACCCTTTGCAGGCTTATAGTAAAAAGGGCCTGCCGTCGTGGATCCAATTTTCACGTTCGGCGCAATTATTGTTTGTTCATTTGCCACGATGGCAATTTTTATTTCTTTGCATTTTTTGCACACCGGTGTACTCTTTGACCTCATTAAATGATTCGAACACTTCTTAGCGTTTAGCCGTCAATACCGCCTCAAAATTTTTGACATGGGGGCCAGTAAATACTATACCTCATTCGGTGGAAAGCGATGAATTTAAGGTATTGTAAAATTTAAAAATTATGCACTTTATTAAAAAAACGAGAGTGCAAGTTAAAGCCGACTCTAACCGACTTCGATATACCCGTTACTCATGAAAAAACATGTTTAACAGTGTTCCTGCGTTCCTTAGGGTGACCATCCGAAAAGTATGCAACATTTTGTTTAGGGTGGGAAGGGGGGCGCTTGGATCACTTTTGTGCTCATAGCTTGAGAACCGTTCATCCGATCTTTATTATTTCTTCGGCAAATCGATTCATTTTGCTAATTACTAATTATCTCTAGAAGGTACAAATCGTCTATCTTCAAAACTGTAGGAGATATAACGTTTTTTCCAAATTGCGGGGGCGGGATGGGGCGTGGCCAAAATTTTAAACAAACTTGATTTGCGTGCAGATAAAAGAAGCATTTGTCTCATACATGTCAAACATCTATCTCTTACCATCTCTGAGATCTAGGTGTTCATACAGATGGACGGACAGACGGTTAGACGGACAGACGGACATGAAGGCTCAGGAAAATTTATAACTCTTAATGCCATTATAGGCTAATTAACAACAATCAGCTGTGTCGATGTATTGTTTTGCCTTTTACAAAAGCACACATACATGCATACATACTTATAGTTTACTGAGTCACACACACATGCTTGTAAGACACTTTCGACAAATTCTGAGCAGCAAAGTGTCTCAAGGAAACACATGAGCAAAGCAAGCTAAAAAAATCTCTCATTGATTGAGCAAAGAGCACTTTGTGAATAGTCTGAGGTGAGATGTCATTTCGTTACACTAGTTCAAAGTGTCTCAGAGTGACTGTATTTTATCTGACAGCCTGTGAAAAGGGAGCATTTTTTGGGAGCTCTGTTCTATAAAGCTAGGTACACACGATGCAAACAATTTGCAGCAAGTTGAAAATAATTTGCAGCAAAAGTTTGCACAAATGTTTACACCTATGCAAATATTGCATGCAAATTTCTTGCTTAAATCAATTTTTGTTTTGCGCGCAAACTTTTGCATGGCTATTTCGTGCAATATATTGCGTTAAAGTCTACACGTGTTTTCATTTTTTGTTTGCAGTGCTTGCAAGTGACACTCATTTGCAAGTTCAGTTGTTTTGTGAAAGTCAAGGAATAACGACGTGTTTTTATTATGTCAGCACAAAAATCGAGAGTTGCTGCTATTGCTATATTAGCAACTTTAATTAAACGTTAAAAAAGTGAGAAGATTAGAGTCTGCAAAAAAAAGAAAGTGTTGGGTAAAAGAGTGGATTTCCAAAAGAGATGAAAAAGGAGTCCATCAGAACCTTTTAAAAGAGCTACAAAATGGCGATGAAGCAAACTATTACAATTTTTTTTCGCATGTCAGTCAGTGATTTCAATTTTTTATTAGAAAAAGTAAAAAAGTACATAACTAAACAAGACACTGTAATGCGTCCTGCGATTCCACCAAATGAGCGATTAGCCCTGACATTGCGTTTTTTAGCCACGGGTAAGTATTAAATATAATTAAAATTTTTATGAACTCTTAATTAATATGTTTATTAATGTAATTAAATTTTTTACAGGTGATTCATATCATTCTCTGATGTTTCTTTTTCGCATTCCTGTGAGTACGGTTGCAAGCATTGTGCCGGAGTCTTGTCGAGCTGTATATGAATGCCTGAAAAGAGAATATCTTAAAGTAAGTATGTAAATTATATATGCATTTAGTGTTTTACCATCTGAAAAGGCAAAAACTGGAGAATTGGTAGACGAGTACACGATATTAGGTGTGGAACAAGTAAAAGTGCCCTCGCTATCAATTTTCGATACTTCCAAAATAGCTTTTTGAATTTTTCTGCGAAGCAGAAGTCTGTTTTGGTGTGATTTCAACGATCTAAGCTCAGATGCAACGAAATCACCGAACACCTGGTGGTCATCCGCTGGCTTATCGAGTAAAGCGCTTGCCTTTTTAATAAGCAGATCCTCGTCCTTAAATTCAATCTCGTCACGTTTTCTCTTTTTTGCCTTGGATGCACTTGGTACGTCATCTGTTGTTATTGACGAATTAGCTGAACATGGTGCCTCTTCTAAGAATATTGTGTTAACGGCGCTTTCACTTAGATCCTAAATATATGTGAAAAAGTATGAAATGAAAATGTAAACAAAATATTAATAATTTATTTCAATTTTTTTTTAGGTTCCCAATTCTACAAACGAGTGGCTTAAAATTTCATCCGATTTTGAAAGAATTTGGAATTTTCCTCATTGTATCGGCGCATTAGACGGAAAACACGTAGTTATGGAAGCTCCGTCTAACAGTGGTAGTACCTACTTCAACTATAAGGGCACGCATAGCGTTGTGCTAATGGTGTTAGCAGATGCAAACTATAAAATAATTTACTTCGATCTAGGAGGCAAAGGAAGAATTTCTGATGGAGGAATTTTTAACGCATGTAGTCTATCATATGCGTTACAAAATGAACAACTTAATGTTCCTGAGGAGCAGCCCCTTCCAGGTCGAGATCTAGAGGTCCCCTATGTACTTGTAGCGGATGATGCATTCGCATTGAAAAGATTCATAATGAAACCATATCCATTCAGAAATCAACCAGCTCCAAATCGTGTTTTTAACTACCGTCTTTCCAGAGCAAGAAGAGTGGTAGAAAATGTTTTTGGCATAATGGCAAATAGATTTCGGGTTTTAAGAAAGCCATTGGAACTTGGGCCAGAAAAGACAATAGATGTTGTCTCTGCAATTTGCGCATTACATAACTGGTTGATGGCCAAGAAAGAGTCAAAACAAAAATATGCTCCGAATGGAACATTCGACAATGAAGTTAATGGAGAAGTGGTACCAGGTACTTGGCGTAACGATCTGACGTTAGAAGGGAACTGCATACCAATTCAAAGAAGTACGCAAAACTCTACTGAAGCAAAAGATATACGTGAAGAATTTAAAAATTTTTTTGTTTCGCCTGATGGTGAAGTGTCATGGCAATATAAACATATATAAAATAAGTTATTACTACGATATGTTCAATAAATTGTATTACTTACCAAATTTTGAATTTTATAATTATTTCCGTCGTCATTTTTAATAAATTTATGAGCATCGAAAAACTCCCATTTACTGGTATAGTTGTCCGATGTACCCTGGCCACTCTTTTTATGCTTCACTCTGGGCACCTCTTGCATTAATTGAGTGCGCAAATGATGAATTTTTGTTTTTATGTCATCATTATTTTTGTCTAATTTTTCAGCAATTTCGCGATAAGCATTTTGCTTTTTATACTTATTTTTATAGTCTGCTGACGAGACATCCCATAAAACAGAATAATTCTCGTACAATTCAATTAATTTTATTGTTTTCTCGCGATCCCACATGTTGCTTTGCTTGCTGTAATACTGCGACTGAGAGCAAACAGCACTAGCAAACAAGCAAGCAACTGACGCAACCAAGATAACGGTAAAATAATGTATACAGACGACAAGCAAAAAATTTTGCTGCAAAATAATTTTGCAAGTTCTTTGTTTGCAGCAAAATGGTTGCACTCCTGTTTATACGTGCAAATTTGATTGCAGCAATCAACTTGCTGCAAATTGTTTGCATCGTGTGTACCTAGCTTTAGTCAATCAGTATAGCTAAGTTCACATTAGAAAATTTTGATGAAAATTTGGCTAAAAAGCAATGATTGCTGATTTTGCACGTCTTAAAACATAAACCATGCTTCCATTTTCTAATAATTTCCTTAAATTCGGCCAAGAAGTTCCACAATTTGGCCAATTTAGCTTAGTTTTCATCAAAATTTCCTAAAAATTTGTCAAATTATTTGCCTGTGTGAACTTAGCTTAAGTCGTGTAAACATATTTTAGTTTCATAGCAATCAGCTTTATATGTCACTCGCTGCTTAAACTGGTATATTTTTTACACAAAATAATCAGCATTTATCCTATAAACGTATACGGTCAATCTAATTCCGCAAGAGGCCGCCAATTTTTTGGCATTTAATAGAAATCTAAATCAATAGGCTTATAAAACATGAATTACTCAAGACACAAATGGTAAGTAAGACTCAATCAATTAGATCAATCATTCCACAATTAACCTTCCCCTTTGCAGTTCCCCTTTAAGTCGCAATCCCGTGGTGGAAACTTCTTTGGATCTACGTCTCTCGGGAGCACAGGCTCGACATTACCTTAAATGGGGAGCGATTAACATTTTAATATTGGCTTTGCTAATCTTTGACCTGACGCAAACATGCGGTAAAGTAAGACGTACATACGGGTACGTGGTGGAGTATGCAGTGACAATTGTGGTGGCCACCAGTGCCTTGGCTTGCTTTGGCAAATATTTGTGGTTTCTAATAGGAGGAGGCCAGGTGACGGGAACAGAGTATCAAAAGTGTTTGCTAGATGATCAGAATGGTGAGTTATGGAAAAGTTAAAGAAACGAATTTGTTTTTATAAAAGATAATCCACAGAGAACTCTTTTAAGACTGTACGAAGTTTTGCCAAGATTAAGCCCCGCCGTTATGAACCAGAGTCTGATTTGGAAGATGATGTGCCTATAATCAATTGGCATTCCTCTTTTGAGGATTCATGCTGGGGTTCACAATCCCTGCGCCGCAGTCCCAGTCCCACAAGATCACCCCAACAACAACAACAGGGGAATTCCTCACCCTTAAGGCCAAATCAGTCTCTGAATAACAGCAATCTGAGCAATGAATCCAATTATATGTCACCCTATGCGGAGGTACGTCGTGAGGACTTTCTCACAGATCCACGCAAATTGCCCGCTTTGATGAAAAAGGCTGAGAGAGAGCGTAGCTATGCGGAGGCCACAGATGCCCCCAATATGCAGAGTATGGGCTCCGCGAATTCCTTTTGGAACTATTGCAATAATGCAGCCTACATGCTAAAGACCACTATATATCAGCTGGCTCCAGCTCCAGTGGCCTCCACAGAGAATGCTCCCACTTCTATAGAGGAGTTTGGTAACTTTCAGTTTAGGGATAGCAACTCGGAGGTTATCAAACGCATTTCCACGGACAAATTGTCACAATATGTGGCCAATTTGAGATATGTAAGTGGCAAAGGATTAGGATTCAAACCTTTATTCATACTCTTGGTTTCTTCCAGTGGATGTCCACCACCATTTTGCAGCGTTTGGTCAAGGAAATTCAACATGTGGATGATGTGTTTAGGCATAGAGGTTTAAGTGACCTCAAAGTGGGATTTGTGGGTTTGGAACGTTTGCGTAAAACCGCTGAGAATCAGCATTTTGTTCAGTCTTGTGCTCCCATGTTGCCCATGTTGTTGCCCTTTTTGGATACATTTAACAATCAGGAGTATTTGGTGCAACGCATTAAGGAGCTTTCTCAAGGCTCTTGCATAGCTGATTATCGTTGGAATTCAGGCAATGCTCATAATGGTCAGGATTGGGGTGAACATTTGCCCACTGATGCAGCCGTAAGTCTTCTGTCCCCTTTCTTCCCTTCCCATCTTAACATATTCTCCTCTCTGTTTAGATCCTCTTCCATTTATTCTGCGTCTATTTGGACAGCCAACTGATGCCTTTACCCCAAGGCGGTGGACGTCCCTTTCATTCTCGCTATGTCTTAACACGCGATGAGAAACGCTCCACCAAAGACATTGTAAACGCCGTACACAACAAAGCCCATTGTGCCATTTTGACCACCAACAATCATCTAAATCCCAAATTTAATTTCATCAGTGACAAGGAGCTCCACAATTGTGTCTACGATCGCAACAATCTCTTCTATGTCATTATCCAATTTTTGATCTACATGCGCCAGCAGCAGGAGTCCGCTCTGGAGGGCGTCAATCTGGGCAAAAGCGGCATTAATATTATGTGCGTCATCGAAGACTGAAAACTGAGAAACATTAAATTATGCATTTTGTAATTATTAAGTTAATGGCCAAGTAAACGACAACTGGTATACTTGCTGCGGCTTTTGCGGTCCCCAACATCAACATTCTCATCATTCTGGGGTGTGTGTCCTGTGTCGTCTGTCAACTGAACTTTTCACGATGCATGCACCCCGCTCCTGCTGCTGCTGTCCTTCCTTGTGGTAATTGCGGTCTGCGCTTTGCCCACAATTAACTTATGTCGAAGTCAGGAAGGAAACAAAATGAAGTTGGATGGATGTTGCTGGTGGGGGGAGGGGGGATGGTGCTGGTGGTGTGACACAGGTGGGCAAGTTTAATTGCTTTTTCATGATTCTCAATATAGGTGTCACACTTGTTGTGTGGGGTGCAGGATGCACAGTGGTTTTGGCTCTGTTGGAATTTTCATTTTCCATAAACTCCAAAGCAGAGTTTTGATTTAAGGTTTGAGTCCATTAGAGAGTCTTTCGGGTTGATAGATTGAGTGACCGCACAAATGACCCCCTGATTAAGAGAACATACCGCAGAGTTCCCAATAGAGTAAAGAAAGTCCTGGCCACACTCAGGCGAGAAGCTACAGAAAGTTGCGCTTTGGTAGTTCACGAAGCCATACAAGCGGTAAATGGCTCCAAAGTTTTCAGCTCAACGCCCTGTTGGTTCTTGGGCTCCGAGTAGAAGCTTTTGCCGTGAGCTTAAAAGAGCGATTCCAGCCAAACGAAACCTCCTCGCCTCGCCGGAACCAGCTAGTCTTAGATGCCCGTGATAGCCCCCTCTAAATGGTTCTCACAGTTCCAGCAATCACCATTCCTGAGGTGATAGGGGAAACCAAGGATCTGGTGATACGTAAAACTACAGGCATTGACAGGACTATAAAACTTTTGCCAGACAAAGCCATATTATTCTCAAACATTTTCCATTACCCTGGAAGAAAGCCAGAATAGTTGGCATCCACCAGAGAGAAAAACTACCTTCCTGCCTTGATTCCTAACGGCCGATTAGCCTTCTATACACCCTTAGAAAAAGAGCGCTGTATCTTTCGAAGAATGCTCGATGTACGATCTGTTCGAAAAGCCATAGCAGATCTCCAGTATAATAGGAAAGAGTATGAAGTGGCAGCTTACCTTGTCATCCAGTAAGCCTTGGATAGAGTGCTCTCGAAGATCAAGAAATTTCTCCCGACATAACTGTAAGAGTTTCTTGACGGACAGAACCTTTGAGGGAGCACAGGACGGAGCGACATCCCGAACAAGAACCGTTCCGCTGATTACCTTATCCAAAATCCATACATTTTTTCCAATTAAGTTTAAAATGTATTTAAAAACGGAACAATATCAACTCTGAGCAAGTTTTTGCGCTTTGAATTTATTTATTATAAATGTGATAAATCATCTTTGGAGTCCAATGCTCTTGGTTTCTTCTCTTTGTGTGCATAAAATATTCCTCAAATGAAAAAAATTTGACAATTTTATAGTTTTTAAGTAATTCTATGTCAAACTGGTTTTTAATTAATGTATCAAACTATGTTTTTCGAACATAAATTAATGTGATCTCAAATATCGTATACACCACATTTCAATTTCAGCCCTCCCTTAGAGTTACAGCGAAACTAACGTTGGCGTTATATTTTACGATGTTTTTGCCTTTTTTTGAGAAAGTCGCTCAAGCATGTCTCATGTCCAAAAATGTCAAACCTCTATCTCTTACTATCTCTGAGATCAGTTTGTTTATACGGACGGACGGACAGACGGACTAACAATATCGACTCGACTGATGCTGATCACGGATATATATACTGTATAGAATGATTTCGAATGAAAAGAACTCTCCTATGAAATGTGCTTTTGGCACATGTATAACATTGACCCCAAGAGCTGTATATAATTATTATATTTTGTGTTAAGGAATTGTCTTAGTTTAAGCCGAACTCCATAAAACCTGTACGATTCAGCTTTTCTGGATTCTTCGAATCAGATTATGAACCCAACCATGTAAGGTTTTAACCTCCCGAACCCGAACAACTCTCTTCGGAGAAATGTTCGGTTCAAAAAATATCTTTTAAGTCGATTTTTTAAGAACTCCATTATTTTGAACAGCGTGAAAATCTTTAAAACATTTGCATTTCCCCATGAAATTCTATGAATTTGATAAGCTTTTCTAATTTAAAACTTTAATTTTATGTCTCATGTGTCGAACAGTGTGAAGGCAGCGTAAGGCTCTGTTCGCAGACCGGTTCCGTTACTTAGCGAACCCAAGATTCTGATCTTGATTCATAGCTTCCTTTATTGTTTACACACATGTTTTGTTTAAAAATTGAGACATTAGTTTTGCTAAAATGGCAGAATCAAGGCCGCAAATCGGTTCTCCCCTGAACCCCGAAGAACTGGCGAGGTTTGGGTTCACACAAAAAAAGTCTGTGAGTAAATTTAATCAATATTGTGGGTTAGAAATGCGCCAACCCACAAAAAGTCTTAAAAGTAACTTTATCGTAAGAGGAACTATTGTTATAACACTGTGCAACACTAAAAAGTTGATACGATCGAGACCAAAAAATTCTGAAAGGGTATGATGGTAATACAAAATCCTCCGTTGGGTTTGGTCTGATTAGCTGTCGATTTCTTTTGATAGCACTTTGAAGTTTAAGGCATTTTATTGGGACTTGTAGCTCCATATCTCGTAAACTATTTGGAATTTCGCTTTGACGTCTGAAAAAAAGTTGTTGCTCCTGCATCTTGAAAATCAAAATTGCGAAAATGTCGTAAGTTCATCATGTTTTCCCCTCCTCAAGCAAAGAAGGACGAAAAAGTAGCTTAGACTTAAGTAAACAATCGATTGGAACATTCCAACTTCATTTGAGTGGTCCTTCATATAGCTAAGGGCCCCAAAAGATGTTTAATTTTAATCAAAACTCGAAAAGTTAGAGTTTTTGGTAGAAATTGGCTGACACTACCAAAAATTTTGATTGTCTTGTATTAAATCAATAAAACTGTCAAAAATATAAATAAAAAAAATGTAGCTAAGGAAAATTAATTTATTTATTTTTTTATCGGTAATATTGGTTTTATTCGAATTTTTTTTTAACAGTTTTTCATGCTTCTGGGCTTTTAACTATACGAAAGAGTACTTAAATGAAGTTTGTTCGTACTAACGGTTTGTTTATTTTGGACTAAGCAACAACTTTTACCAACATTACTTGTCCAAATTTGTAACGGATTTCAGGAAAAAGTTGAAAAACTGAAAAAAGTTGTGAAAACTTGATTTTTTTTGACATCTTTTGTAATTTTAAGTACGAATACGTAATTTTTTTGATTTGCTACTTAGAAATGTTTTGTAGGCCAAGCCAAGAGCAACAACTTTGCTAAAGACACAAAAGTCTCGACCGTATCAACTTTTTGAGGTTCAAAAATGTGTCACATACTACGTTTATGCTATGCTCATTTTGCAAAATCATTTCATGAAATGGGTCCGAAAGTGTGTGCATAAACACCATTTCATGAACTCGATTACACACGAAAGTTGACTATGAATTCGCTGTCAATTCATGAAATGCCGCGTCGCAAAGAGCTTTTCGTTGCGTTAGTGTTGCCAGTTCTTTTGTTTTGCCATATGTGTGCTGGTCATTTTGTGAATTTACCAAAGCTGCATAAACAGGAACAAAATTGATTTTGCAAATTGAAGAAATCATGAATTTCGTAGCATAAACGTAGTAACAGTGTAATTAGTAAATCTAACTGAAAATCTCGTTTAAAAATGCGCCAACCCATAAATTTGTAATATTTACCGATGTTTACAGTAAGTATTTTTCCTACTGAATTTACAGTAATTTTAGCATACAATTAGTAATGTGACTGCTATTACACAACTGTAGAATAGTAGGGTGGGAGACTGTTCTAGCTGTCAAACGTTGGCAATTTAATTGAGGTTATCATCATCCCACAGCAGAAAAGGCAACTTCCCCTCACCCACTAATTTCGGCTTTGAAGCATTTGTTTGAATTAAACAATATTTATTTAATTTGAAAAATTTTTACTTAACTCGGGGTTTCAACGCGATTGGAAGGACGTCTTTACCAGTTACGCTACGGCGCACGTTAAAAGAAACGCCTCTAACTTATTACTTGTGTGAAATCTGCCTAAGCACATGCACGAAAAATTTCTTGAATATCGCATAAATGAGACCCATAGTAATTCTCAAGTTCAAATTCCGTGCAAGTATAAAATATAAGACCAACTAAAATTTTCCGAGTCAATAATTTTCGCGGTTAAATTTGCCGTCGGTACAGTTAATCAGTGCAGTTACTTCTGGGTAAAGTGAAAAAATCACGTCAAAGTTACTATTTCAATGGTAAAGTTACTTATTAAAACAACAAAATATGTGAAAAAATATTTGTAGTTAAATTTACTCAGCGTACAGTTGTTAAATGCAACAACAAAACTCGTGCTAAATAATACGAAAACCTTACAAATCTTTTCTGTAAATTTAACTGGTAGTACAGTTACCAAACAACAACAAAAACGCATGCATAAAACAATTTTGAAAAAAGTTACTGTCAACGTAGTTAATTTTACCCACCAGATTTTTTTGTGTGTATAAAAAAGTATTTTTTGGTCTAATTTAGATTCGTTAAATGAAAGATTGGTTTGTGGAAAGCTGATAAAAGATTGATTTAAGACAGGGTTTCATAAGAAGAGAGCGCTAAAATGTGACTGTGTCTCTCTCTAACTCTAACTCTAACCAGTGATTCATGATTTCGGCAAGCAATTCACAATTGGCGAGTGTGATCGTGCCCCAGGGGCTATGAATGGGGAACTTTGATTTAAAAACTTTTGGCTTTGATTTTGATTTTTATTTATACCCATAGCTCGTGACACTGTGCGGAGGTGGTCAATGTCCCGGCAGCAGCGACTCATGTGCACCTCTTTGCACTTCCGAAAGTGACAAAATTAATGGTTTCCGCCAACTGTGTCGACATTTTGTCGAGAAACATTGAGAAAATGGTGCAAAAGTAGCTGGAAGACACAAACACAGGCCCTGGTAACGGGGATCGGTTGTCGGCCAGCCGCATTACCATTTCTCTTGGCCAGGCTCATTTCTGTTCTCGCCTTGGCTTGCTTTGACGTTGAATCGGTTGGTTGGTTATTTTAATGCCGTCGTCCTCGCTGGCACCTCGAGTGAGTAATGTGCCCGGGTTGTCAACTTTACACTTTTATCCCTTGCATTATATTTGCTTTACCTACACACACACACACACACAACGCTTCCTCCTCCTCCTTCGCCTCCTCCCTGGCTGTCTGTGGTGTGATATGTTTTCTTGATACTTTTTCTCAAGTTGTAAATTGGCTTAAAAATAATTTGTCAAAGCATTTCAGCGGAGGCATAGGATGGATGTCTACATGGGAATGGAGAGGGTTTTTTTTTCCTGTCACAATATTTGGACCCTCGAGTGAGAGATGCCTTTTAAAGAAACGCATGTGCGCGTCTTCATATCCAATTAGAAAAGTTTTCCTTCCACTGCTCCGTAATTGTGTTGATTAGTGCGGCTCGCTGGCTTGGGTTCGGGCGAAGGGTGGTGGGTGGGAGGGTGGTAGGGTGGGATGCTGACACTTTAAAGAAAAATTCACATTAGATTCGATTGGCAATCGTTGACGCAAACTCTCAATGGGCTTTGGGGCGGCCTTTCTTTACGGCTTACACAAATTTTCATCTCATGTTGCCGGCGGAAGAGCTTAACCATCTTTAAGGAAGATGACAGCGTGATGTAAGCATGACACTGGGTGATCCAATTGATTGATGGTCCAGAGAATGAGTTCCACAAATAAAATAACAAAGAAAAAACATACATTGTCCAAACTTAAAATTAGTTGAAAATTGTGTTAAAGTCGGGGTTTAGTTGAAGCTTAGTAGAAAGTGTAACTATTAGTACCTATGTATTATGTTTAGTTGGTGAATTATTAAGTAGGGTTTTTTTTGTAGTTTTTAGCCTTTGGAATCGTCACCCCAGCGGAACTAATCTTTTTTAGTTGATAAGGGGCAAAGCCGCGTCGTTTGACCCGGCACTCAGAGCGATGGAGAGGAAAGCAGAAGCTTGTTCGCCATCTAGCAAATGAAGTTTCTAAAAAAAGTCAGCCAAGTTCAGACAGTTCATTAAATTATGCTATTTACTAACTATCTCTAGATCTCTATCTCTATCAATTGTCAACAAAATCTTTTTCAACTCATCAATTGTTTCAGAATTGTCTGCATAACATTTGTCCTTGACCGCTCTCCAAAGATAATAGTCTAACGGTGTCACAATTCACATTTTCATATTTCCTGATTATTCGAGATATGGCACAGAAGATCGATTGTGGCGTGCACTGTGTGGGACGTAGCGCCGTCTTGTTAAAACCAAATCTCGTACAAGTTTTCCGCTTTAATTTCCTCGAAGAACCAATCACCTAACATTGTGTGCCGAAACAATTGATGTCCACAATGTCCGTGGAGGTCATTTGACCGAAATTGTTTTTCATAAATAAATGACATGAATCAACCTTTCCAATAAATGTTCAACCATTGAAAAATATCGAGCCGTTCTTTTTTATAGCAAAATTAAATTCGAATTTTTTTTTCAAGCTCGTTTCAGAAAACTATGCCATTTAATTCTTAAAGTTGTATCTATTGGAAAAATAAGATATAACGGCCTCTAGAAATGGTAATTAGTAGTCTTTTAGTGAAGAAGTTTCTTCAAAACTTTTCAGTTTTCGTAAGCTTTAAAAAATAACGATATATATCTATGTATTTTGGACCCGATATATTAAATATCTATATTGAAAATTTTAGTTTTTAATATTATCGATTTGGATATTTTGAGAAATATTGACAACCCTAGTGTTCTCTTTAAATCAAACCCCGACTTTCCAAAAATAAATCAAATATTTGGTCTAGACTTTTTTACTTTTACGCCTAAAAAAGATTGGGGGGTTGGACCTTGTCCTTAAAAATGTTATATACAGGAGGTCCAGTCTCAAAAGACATATCTTTGGTTAAACTTATATCTCGCAGCTTCGACTCTGACAATTTTTTCAAATCCCGGAAGTCTCGAGAGGTTTTCGTATTTCCTTAGCGTTTCAATCTGAAGCTGTTTAACTTTATATGTGGAGGGGCTCAAATATGCCCGGCTACATGATTAGATGACGAAAGTTGAGCGAAAGTTGAGCGAAACCACCTGCTTAGGGCAAAGTATATTTAATGAGTACGGTTTTCCTTTCATATGATCTAGTAGCCGCTTTATTCTTGTCTCTTCACAACCAAAAAGTAGTCCAAGTTCAGTTTGAAGTGCAATCGCTTATACGAAAATCTCTAGAGAATTCTAGGACACCCCTGTATATAAGCGTTTTTTCGCAAAGGAGTGAGGGAGGGAGAGTATTTCCAAGCATTAAAGGCGTCACGGAAGGCATTCTCTGGAATAGCCTTGAGAGCCGCGGTGCATGCTGCTATGATCCCTCTGTAGTTTCAAAATGCTTGCCTTTCATCGACCTTTTCAAGCGAGGGGGCCACATCAAGTAGGGCGGCTGCGGAAGCATTGGGATGCCGGCCTTGGTCAGGTAGCTGTTCACCAGAAAGGCGGTGTGGGCCGGTGCGTTGTCTTGTCGGACCCGATTGACCCTCTTGATTGAGTCTCTTAAGCACTTCCACGTAAATCTTGGCGTTAACGGTTTGTCCGGGGGGAAAAACAAATTCATAGTGCACGATGCCTTTGATGTCAAAAAAGACAATAAGCATTGTTTTCACTTTTGATTTGCTCACTCTTTCCTTTTTTGGGCGAGGAGACACCGGCGTGTGCCGCTCGGAAGATTGCCTCTTTGTCTCGGGATCATACTCAAAGATCCATCACAGGTCACCTGTGATTACGTCATTCAAAAATTGGGGTTCACTTTTACACATATTCAAATTTTCTTGCTGCATTTTTGGCTTGCACCACTCACAGAAACACCTCGCGCGAAAATGCCTGTTCTGATTCACCAGGTGCTCGGGGACAACTGACAAGCCGCTCGTTCGTTAACTAGAAACGCCCTCTACCGAATCTAGTCGGTGCGCTTACGCTCCGAAGTACTTTTGCGGCGGAAGAAAATCTGTCCTATTACTTCCCGTACAATTCTGTATATTATTTTTGATAGCTTACAGCAGAGCGATTTTTAATATTTCCTTTTTCTTTCGTTAGATCAGCGGTTTTGCACAGTGTGCGATGATTAGGAGCTCATTTCAAGCAGTTTTCGTATAACAAAGCTTTTAACTAACTTCTTTCTTATTTTAAGTTTTTGGCAACTTATTTTCTGGTTTTCTTTATTAACATAAAATCGGTTCAATGTTATCAAATTATGATCCAAAGACATAACTTTCTTTCGCCTTAGTTTTTAGTAAAACATCCTAAGAAAATCTACAAAATCGACTTCACCGATCGCCTTGAAACTTTTTGTGTATGTTTAGAGTTAGGAAAATAACGTTTCCTTTTTAATTTCACATCACTCAGTCGGCCGGAATCGTATTCGGCCAATGCAGTACCCTTTTTTCAACATGACTTACTACACCGCGCTGTACGCGGAAGTTCTCAAAAAATTTCTAAATTTACTTCAATAGTTACTAATCAAATGTTAAAATATTCAAAGTTTAAACCGCTCTTCAAAAAATTTCAAAAAAAAAAAAGTTCAAACCCCCCTTAAGTACACTGAGAAAAAACGGATAGTTTTGATGATCCTTAGGATATTTTCGGTATACATTTGGACTGGATAGTTAGTTAGTCCATTTTTGGGATCCATTGGATATTTTCGAAACCGATTTATTTTCGCTTAAAAAGGATCTATCAGAAATAAAATATTTTATTGATAAAAATAAAAAGATATTTAAGAAAATTGATCTTAACGTGGATATTCGAATATCCATTCTACGGGGATCTTTTTTTCTCTGTGTACTTTAAATAAGTTTAAAGTTCCAAAAGGTATAAATTCTATCCCTAACGATCTAGAACTCCAGGTTTAGTTTTTAAATTCAATATCCCAAATCGTAAAATTAATTTAGTAGAAAGAATTCTTTGAATATGAATAAAGTAAATTTTATATTGCTCACGTTTCCATCTCTTTCAACTATTCCAATGGCAACCTGTCCTCTTATATGCTCTAAGAGTCGACCAAATATTTATACACAATAAGCACAGTTCTAGCTTTTACTTGTCGGCTTTCGGTTTGTTTATTTTTGTTTTGTATTTTGTATTTCTTTTTTTTTTTGTTGTTGTTGTTGTGTGCCGTCTACTTTCGTTTCTTGGTTCACATTAATGAAAAAAATATTTTGGCCATTATGCGCCAATATGGTCAGCCATATTTCGGTTTATTTAATTTTGCGCAAATAAAACGGAAGTGGCGTTTTTATTCCCGTCGTTGTCTAGCCCCCGTCCCACCTTACTCTCCATGCATCGTTTCGCATTTCTATTCGTGCGCTACATAAAATTCTGATGCTGATGGCGAGGCCAAGTAAAACTTGTGACAATGTTCAATGTACCCGGGGAGAAAGGGATGATGCTGCTGAGCAAATACAAATGGGAGTCTTTTTTTGGCGCATATTTTAAACAAGCAATTTGTGTAGTTGAGAGCAAGAGTGGTGAATTTAAAGAGTCGCCGAACTGAAGCACAATGGACGGGAAACTGGAAATTGGGTAAGAGATTTTTTACTAATTTTAGAAAAAACTTGGTAAATGCCAGATTTTTGAAATAAATTTTTTTTATTTATTGCCGGCTCGAGGTCTCGTGATGTTTAAGCATTACTTTATGAACAGGAATGCACCACAGCACAAGGGAGGCTATTTGACCGTGTAGAGGCTGTTTTAAGGGCATCTCTGAGCAATCATCAGCGGTCTTGGTCTAATTTTGATATACAAATCTTACAAATTTTCGACCCACCGTGCAATGGTGGGGCACTTTCCGTTTTCCCCTTTTGTTGCCACCAGTTGTGAGCTTTCCCAGGCGCTGGTAAAAATGGCAATGGCTGTCATTTCCTTTGAAGCTCCGCGTCTCCCTCTATTAATGCCAGAAACGAGTTTTTATGCGCATAACTATTTGGCAGCTCTTCCGAAAGCCATGCCGTTAAGCTATTGGCCCTTGCATTAAGCATATGTGGGATGAATCTCTGACGACTATTGAAATAATAATTAGCCCGAGTAAAATGTCCAGCAGCAGCCGACCAAATTGGAATGGCTGCAGTCCTTGTTTGAATGACGACTGCTGCAGTGCAACCGCTGCCCACTTGAAAGTCCCAATCCCACTGCTGATAACTTACGCAACTAATCTGAGCATGTGTGTGTGTGTGTGTGTGTGTGTGTGTGCGGCATTTGCATTTAATCGGATTTGCTTACGGGTTGACCAGATTACAGGTTGTACTTCAGACTCCAAACCAAACTGGGAGGAAGAAAAATTCCATTTGTTGTGCAATTGCGTGTGTGTTGGTCTGAGACAAGGACCCACTTTGACCAGGACTAGTAAGCGACTGGCGTCATGACAAATTAACATGGCTGCCAGTTTTAGTTTGGACTCCGTCTTGCTGAATGGATGGATGTGTTGTTGTTGCCATGACATCTGCTGTTTCATTGCTACCCTGTCTTTTTTTTTCTAAGGGAATTGAGTGGGATTTAAAAATCGAGATTACAATTAAAACGAATATAAATGAAAAAAATGGGAAAATGAGAAATCGAAGCCTGTACTTAGTGATGATGTTGTAGTAAATAAACTTAATCTTACCTGAAATAAGCTTTGGGAATGCTGCATTATAGGCAATTTCTCTGTTTTCAGTTATTTATTAATATCTCAAAAATCGAACAAACCATTTGTGTATAGTTTATTGGCAACTCAACTAAAGGTCTTAAGAAAGAGTTTTTAAAAAATATTCAAAATTTAAGTTTGGTATTTATTTCCGGCCCATTTATTTTCAGAATTTTTAAACCAGAGTACTTTATTTGTAACGAAACAAGACATTCTTTTGAGACAATTAAAAAAAATAACAATGCCAATATTTCCATTACAAAATTTCATAAAAAGTGCGCTAAAGTGCACATTGAGACTAATTGAATTGATGATCGGAACTGACGACTCTATAAGAAAGAAAAAGTCGCAGACCAATTTTGGTATGGCTTCGGAAGGTACATTTTTTTTACTAAACTTTTTTTTGTGACATGCCATGTATACATACATGATGGCGGAGAGAACTACATCAAAAATAAATTTTTTCTTGATTACCACAACAATTTTTACTTACATTCTATAAATCATAAAAGCTCATTGATGTAAATTTTCAGCTCACTTAGAGCGGTTGAGCCAGACTTCTTTTATGTTCGAACAAAACTTTGCGCCGAATATAATCACAGTCATACCGCAAATGCATGATGTGTTCGATCGAACAAATCTCAGCGTCGACTGGTCAGCGCAACGCTCTCTCTCCCTCTCTCTCTCTCTTTCCATATCTTTCAGGACTGCGGCAAAGAAGGTACGGAGCTTCCTGAGAGCACTCTAAGCTCGAGGCTGAAAATCTAAGTGTGCAGTTGATATCACAGATGAAAAAAGTATAGAGAGCATCTTTGCTCAAACCGGCAAAATGGAAAAAGGGAGGTCTCAGCATTCCCAAAGCTAATATTTGTTGAAAAATTAATAATTGTGAAAATCAAAAAATTGTATTTTAGTTTTAAATGGGCCCGGCAGGGACTTAAAGTTTTAAATATTAATCATACGACACGTTCACCAAATACAAATGTTTACAAACGATTTTATTAGTTCATTTTATTAATTGCTGTCATTGCACACTGGACGGATAGCCCGATTTTTTGGCATAAAGTCCAAAAAGTCATGAAAAGCTTTTGTGATTTTGATTTTATATATTGAAAATAGATATTCCAAACACACTTAATCGATAAATTAAACAAGTAGAGTTGCGACCCTGGTGTTGTACCAGGGCGTCAAAGTCAAACATTATATCAGCGCATTGTTTACATTTCACACGAGCGAAAGTTTGTAAAAGTTTCATACTGTGTAATTTTGAACAGTAATTATCTTTAAATTATATTTAAAATGGATAATGAAGAGCACGGTATGTTTTATATTAATCCCAAGTAAAAATTGTTTAATATGTGTTATTTGTTGCTTATGTGTCTTGTGTTGTTAAACCAATTTATGTTGAAAAGTGTAACACAGTGTTCTGTGCCAAAAAGTGAAAATGTCTTGTTTTGAATGAAAATATACAGTTTAGTATTCAGAAGCAGGCTCAAGATTGAAGAGAAAATTGGCCGCCGATTTGGCAATACATAATCCCGCACCTCCTCTGCTACACGCGGCAACAGTTCCAGCAAAGAATTCCAACGACAAGGATACGTCAATAGTGCTCAGGAAATGTATGCAAGACGAAGAAAGTCCCAGCTATATAAAAAGAAAAATATTTTCATCAAATCCAGTTCCGCTTACACCACATGAAGCTGTAGCATTTTTACTGGAGAATTCTTTTTTTATAATAGTATACGAGAGATGGGAAAAAAACATATTTGTGATATATATCCTTCTTATGAGAAGGTACAGCATGCCAAATTAGAATGCAGGCCCAAATATATATCATTGACAGAAACCAAAGCTGAAGTTTCTTTGCAAAATTTATTAAACCACACCCGTATTCTTAATATGCAAGAAGATGTGATCAATCGGTATAAAAATATTACAAGCGTTAAACTAGTGGCTAGTTATGGATTTGATGGATCAACAGGACAAAGCTTATACAAACAACGATTTTCAAATGCGGAACCCATATGCAATGACCATGCTCTATTTGTGACAAGCCTTATACCCCTTAAGTTGATGCGAAACTTTGGGGAAAATATTTGTATAAATAGCTCACCTCAATCGGTCCGATTTTGTAGACCCCTGAAAGTCGAGTTTGTTAAGGAAACAAATGACCACATTCTTTCGGAAAAACAAAACTTGTTCATTAAAAATAAAATCAAAGAGCTATAATCAAAAAATGTCTATTTCACAACTTTTTCTTATAGGGGCGGCATGAGTGGGCGTGGTCCAATCTGTTTCAAATTTTAAACAGTTTCTACACACTATTACTAAGAACTGTACGAAGTTTCAACTCTCTACATTCAGGATTAGACTTTATGCCAATAAATCAGGCTTTCCGTCCAGTGTGCATTGTTTGAAATTCAAAAGGGGATCTACATATGAGGAATTAAAATATTTTTCAATTTGAATACTTTATAAATAAAATCATCATGATAATGGGCAACACTATGAGTTATCTAAAAAAAACTTTAGATGCCATTCGCGCCCGTTAAAACTCGACTTTATTATCTTTTGTTTTTATTTGCGCTAATTATACATGAAAAGTATCACAAAGCATGACCTTAAAAATTTCATATACATGGGGACCGCTTTATATTCCATAGATCTAAACAAAACGTAATAGATAAATAATCCTTATTACTAAATATCTTTAAAGGGTACGAACCACCTGTCTACAAAAGAAAGCGTGGCAAAAATTAAAATAAAATTTATAATTTTATAAAATTTATAAACTCATAAAAACATTCTTTAAAAATTGACGAATTTTTGGTCCGTTTAATCTACAACTTCAATTTACCCCTCAACATGTCAGTCTAACTTCATAAAAGTTGCATTTGCTTAAAGTTCCTTAAGGCGATTGACCGCCACCTTCTATTTACCCGTCTTTAGTTGTCAACTGTTAAATATTTATAATAATCTGAACTTATCATAAAATGTTGTGTATATCCGTATTCATTGGAACGCTTGATCTTGACCCAACTATTTACCCTTCTCATACAAATTATTGAAATATTTTTGGCGACTTTTTGGACCGTTCTATCTAACCATTTATGTGTCTACGATAGGGTTGCCGTTTTTTTTTTTTTAATATCAATATCGATAATATTACAAATCAAAATTTTAATGTTCGATATTTGATATGTCGGGTCCAAAAATAAATAGCGATATATCGCTTTAGAAAACTGAAAAGTTTTTAAAAAACGTCCTTACAGCCAAACGACCATTTTAATATATCGATATATCGATAAAATATTGGCAACTCTTAAAGAGACCAATTGGCCGATAAAAATCAAATTCAACTGAGCAAGAAATTAGGAGAGAGTCCTCTCGCTCGTTTGAATGGTACAAGTTTACAGGATCTAACAGAATTAGAAACACTTACTGCTTTGAGTCCAGCGGTGAAAGATCTTTCTTTGTTTAGATTTTGGATTTAAGGCTTAGGTACATTGTTTTATTCCCATCGTGAGCTAAACAGCTCCACTTTATCCTGCTGCATCTTATTTTAATAGAATCTTAGCTCGGGTGTTTGCCCGTCATTGACAGACATCTATACGAGCATGGATTAAAGTTCTCCTAGCACTAGTTTAATGAAAATTTTTGGATATAGCAAGATAATTTACCCATTTATTCTCTAATAGTGCGTTTCTACTACAGCAGGGTTAGAGTCCGCGTCCATTTATCGAAGAACGCGAGTCCAACTCCATACAAAAAAAATGTCAGTTGTGGACCGAGGGGGTGGTGAGGGGGTAGAGAAAAAAGTCGAGTCCACTTTGGACGTTGGTTCTGCCAACTCGTTTTTTTATATTTATACGATGAATATCGATAGAAATCGATGTCGATAAGACTTTTGACTGCAAAATCAGCTGGCACAACAGTTGGCGGTAAAAGAAATGAAGGGCAATATGTTTTTATTTTGTTGATTTATTTATATAAGGGTTATCCCTTTGTACAGGATTAAGTAAAATTAAATGGGTTCCCCCCAAAACACGCTCTACAACGCACCTTGACTTTGACAAATGGTAAACTGCTGGTTGGTCCACTGAAAGCGGATACGGCTTTTCACCTTTTCAACGGTCAAGAAGCTCGGTGGCAAACATTCAAAATCCATATAAGATATCACCTGGTTGCAGAACTCTATCAGTATTTTGTTAACCTTTAATTTGCATATACCAAATAGTTCCCAAATTGTTCAATATTCCGCTGATAAACCAAGCAAGTAAGGAGCTACGGCTATTTGCTTGTTCAGTGCGATTGCAAGCCGGAAAAGATTGCCTTGCTTTGCCAGCCGAGGCAAAAGTTGGAGTAACATCTGTAATGTTTGCCCCTCCACACGATGCGTCTGTATGTTTAGGCACGTCGGTCTCCCAAAAGCAACCATATCGACTAGGAAACAAATAAATTATTTATAACTGGAGTACTAATTAAATGGCTTGTGACTTACAAACGCTATGTAGCAAAGTCATCAGTTGCAAAAGATAATTATAAAACTGCATAAGCTGCAGTTGTTGCTTTCCAATTGCATTTAACAAAACAATGTCACTCAAATTTATTTTGATCGATGCACAAAGGTAAACAAACAGACCAGATCAGCTGTTGTGGACTCGGAATTGGACACCGAACGCAGTGGAAACGCCTTTTGGAATTTATCGAAAAATCGTGGAATCGATGACAGAACACACGTAAGTGGAAATCGTATATCTTGCCAGTGGCAACACTGGTCCTGGCAGTTAGAGATGCACTTTCAGATCGAGATGGCCTTTTTGAATTGATCAGGTACAAGAACTAGTTTGCTCACGAATCACACTCAAGTACACTTCGGTTTGATCAATTCGGTTTGGACACGCTTCTGGAACTTTCGCAGAAAAAATTGCCGCTGACACGTAGGGTCAGACCTTATTTGAAGAAGAAAATGCAGCGAGGAAAGGTTTATTAGCACTCGAAACAGCAATTTAGACCACTTTCAGGAGGTCAGATGGTAATGTCAGGAGGAAATGTATTTGTCATCTAAAGACAAGGGTTTTTGTTTTTATGCTTAAAATATGGAAATATTTCCATTAGTGCGCTGGGAAACTCAAAATCTGTTGAGATAAACAAAACGCAGAAAAGTAGGCAATACTTTTTTTTTCTAAGAGTGCATAATGCAATTTCTATAATTAATTAACTAACTTTTCTTCGGCCACCCTTTAGTTACTCATTTATATTTTTGATATGCAAAATTCTTCCCAGGGTATCAATAGTTCGACTCAATTGCCTAGACCACTTAATACCTACTATTACGCGTAGGTAACGAACCGGATATGTTCTTAACATTTCCGCTTTATATCAAAATATAAAAAATGACTGCTTTTAGACGTATTTGACAAAAGTTGTATGTCAACCACACACACACACACTAACACACACACTCTCACACTTGCTGCTTGTGTGTGGTCCTGCTGCTGCTGCTGCCTCTTTTCAGGACATATAGAGACATATAATTGCATAAATCAAACTCAAACATGCAACATGAAAAATCGCATTAATTTATCTGCTCACTGCTCATGCAGTGACTCTGCCTACTGTTATATGGGACACCCCACACACCCCACACACAAAAGGCGCTGTGTAACATATCCGCTTATGTCAATTTTTTTTACTACTTGGAGTGCCAGCATCATCAACGCTCCTCCGACCACCTACTCGTCACTTCAGCCAGTTGTCACTGTCAGTTTTGGCTTCCAGTGTTTGTCACTCTGTGTGGGAGTGCGGGGGAAGGGGGAGGGGCGAGTTCCTGCTTTAGCGCTGTTGGTTTTGTTTGTTTAAATGCTACATTTACTTTATGGATTGTTGCTATATTTTTTCTTCAACTTCCAACCCAAAAAGCAAAGCGTATAAATTTCACGTCAATTTCTGTACAGAGACTGAGAGAGGGAGAGAGAGTGAAGAGTGAAAAGCTCAGCTGGTTGAGCCCTTGACTGATTGTGGTCCTTCGCAACTTGCTCGGTTTTAATAACTTGCCCACACACTCACACCATACACACACACAGGCTCATATACTCAGCCGCTAATAACCTGACGTTTTATACCCTTACAGAGGGCATTTTGTTCAGGGAAAGAAGAAAGAAAGCATTCAAAAAGTGAGAGGGTATTAGCCTTAGCTTTAAAAATGAATTACTGGATTCTAGTAAGGGCATCCAATCTTCGTCGCACTCAAATTGATTATTCCTTACTTTTTCCATTTTTCTTCTTTTTGTGTACACTTTAAGTGTCCTCTTCACGCTACATAGTTTAAAAAATTCTTTATAATTGGATTTCTCCATCTGAAGCTGAACCCAGACCCCGAGATCAGGGACTCATTTTTTTTTTTGTGCCGGACCTAAGAGTAGCCCGGCTGCATGTCAAAAAGGATTTTACAGTTGACGCGTACAAACCAAAGCTGGCCCCGCACCAAACACCAAAAAAAAAAAAAGGTATCCCACAGCCAGAAGCGTTTCTTTGGCCTACACACACATTTGTTAGGTCTTGGGGATGTGATGATATGTTTCATTTCACACGGCAATCCTTTCGACCGCACACAGACCTGCCCATCCTCCGCCGAGATTTATGTTTTCTTGTAAACAAAATAACGGACACATGCTTGAGGGACAACGGGATTTAAGCTCATGTAAACCTGCGTGTTCGATTTGCTTCTTCTGTCTATTTCTATCTGTTCTGTGGTTGAACGTTTTGTGGCTAAGCGAAGCGTAAAAATTAATTATTCAAAGGTGCGTGCAGCGCATGACTGAGAGTGTTGAAGTTTTTTTTTGTTGGGGAAAAGTGAGTTGCTCTTATCTATATTTAAAAGGGGTTTCGAATTGGTAAGCATTACGGGATAAAGTGTGCTTATATGGGTGCTTAAGCAGTAAGTGATACAAAAAACATTGAAATCATCTTCAAAATCATAAAGTTTTTATACCAGCATGTAGAAGAACCCTTTATAGATTAATTTTACATTTGGTTGTTTTTTATGGAAACAAGTTCATAAGATTTTAAATGAAAGTAAACTCAACTTGAGAATAAGTAGAAATTTAACAAAATTGAAGAATTAAAGTTTTGTTACATCTAAACCAGTCCTATAAACCTATAGTCCTATTACCTAAACTCCAATCACAGTAACAAATGTTCAAAATTGGCGCGCAATAGACATATCAACAAACTAGCGATGGCAAAGGGGCTGCTAACTTACTTTTAGTGCCCTTACAGACCTGCCGGTGGGACCGTAGCGCAAATGCCCAAATTAAAAATCAACCTACATGAGACAACCAATTGCACATAAACCACCTAGCTGCAAAACCTAGGTGGACTTCGATGAGAAAACGCCCCTTGTGTTCCATTTAGAGCAGTGGCAATGGGAGCAGAGAAGTTGCCACTGGCAAACTGAGAAAAAATTGGTAAACAAAAACAGCAAATGGGTGGAACGCTTTTAAAAGCTTCCCCCAAACATCTAAAAACTATACTGCTCCATTTTGTAATTGTTCACTTATTACGTTGTACCGAAAGAAATGTGTAAGTGAAATTGATGACCAGAAAGCAAACGATATACAGAGCTTTCAAGATCGTTGGGTAAAAATGCGCAACTCAAATTAACAACTATAATTTGTTGACTAATAAGAATTTTTTCAGCGACTGAAATTCAGCTATGGTCGCTTCCAAAGCCGATCCCTGATTAAAAGGATATATTCTAGTCTTAATGCTTTTTATTTGTTGACTTTAGAGTACGAAGACTATGTGGAAGGTATGCGTTCGTAGACAGCATTGATCAAACAATAAATACATATATACCCTTAAGCTTTTTTACATTACCAGCTACTAGGGTTGTCGATATTTCTCAAAATATCAATATAGATAATATTAAAAACCAAAATTTTCAATATCGATATTTCATATATCTGGTCTAGAAAACATCGATATATCGTTATATTTTTAAGGCTTTATAAAAGTGAAAAGTTTTCAAGAAACGTCCTTACTGCCAAATGACCATTTCTAGTCGCACTTATATATTTTTATACCCTTGGAGAGGGTATATTAAAATTGTCCGGATGTTTATAAGGCACAGAAGGAAGCATCTGCGACCACATAAAGTATATATATTCTTGATCAGCATGACGAGCTGAGTTGATATAGCCATGTCCGTCTGTCCGTCCGTCTGTCCGTCCGTCTGTCCGTCCGTCCGTCTGTCCGTCTGTTTCTGTGCTATCTCCTCCGTCAGTTTTAAAGCTATCTTAACCAAACTTTGCACGAAGTCTTTTGGTATAAATACGCTGCACATTTGTCGGAACCGGCCGGATCGGACGTCTATAGCAAATAGCTGCCATAGGAACGATCGGTTGAAAAACTAGTTTTAGTGAGAAAAACTTTTTTGTTTTCAATACTATCGCCCCCAACACTCGTATTTATAAGTTTTTAATAATTTTACATAATTTCATTAAGCCCTGTCAAAATCGGACAACTATATAGTATAGCTGCCATACAAAAGTTAGGTCAGAAAAAGAGTCTTAGTGAGAAAAACTTTTTAGGTTTCAATGTTATCGCTTCCATCGCTCGTATTTATAAGTTTTCAATGATTTCACATAATTTCACCAAAACTTTTCGAAATCGGACAACTATATAGTATAACTGCCATACAAAAGTTAGCCGAAGTTAGCTTGCCTCTATTTTTTTTTCTAATGGGATAACTTTATGATTAAGTGACTTAATTTTCTGAAACTAGATTATTAAAGCTAGAGATTATTGCGGATAGCAAAAACGGAATTTTCGGAAAATTCTAAGAAAATTTCACCAAGATCCCACGGATCCAAAGTGAGTTCCAAATCGGTGCATGTCGATCTCAAAAATTTTAAACTATCTTAGTACTCTAAAGTCAACAAATAAAAACTAGAATATATCATAATATATCATTCTTAGAGTACTAAGAATACAGCGTGGAAATTAAGAGTTCGTTGCCAGCTTTGATCAAACAATAAATAAAGCTTTTAGCTTTTAAGGAATCGTCTACTTCACTAGCTCTTTCTTTTGCATTACCAAATCTTTTTTCGAGTTTAGTACCCAACTCTTAAAACTAATGATAGATCAAACACTTGAAAAAACCCGAAGTATCCGAACTGTAAAAAATCAACGATGTTAGATGTCGTCCGGTTTAAATTTTCTTAAAGCAAGTACAAAGGGAATGAATTGATGACGGATTTTTATATCCTGGAATTCTTATGTTGATTCCGTCTTTAGCTCAAGTGAGCCTGATTTAAGCTTGAAAATTACATTTTTATACTCTGTACCAAAGGAACATAGAGTATATTAAGTTTGTGCAAAAGTATGTAACAGGGAGAAGGAATCATTTCATATAAAGTATATATATTCTTGATCAGCATCAACAGCCGAGTCGATATAGCCATGTCCGTCTGTCCGTCCGTCTGTCTGTCCGTCCGTCCGTCCGTATGAACAAACAGATCTCGGAGATGGTAAGAGATAGAGGTTTGACATGTATGGGACAAATGCTTCTTATACTTGCAGGCAGATCAAGTTTATTTTCAATTTTAGCCACGCCCCCTCCCGCCCCCGCAATTTGAAATAAACGGTATATCTCCTACAGTTTTGAAGATAGACGATTTGTACCTTCTAGAGATTTTTAGTAATTAGCAAAATGTATCGATTTGCCGAAGAAATGATAAAGATCGGATGAGCGGTTCTCAAGTTATGAGCAAAAAAGAAAATCACCCTCCCCCTACCCTCTCCCACCCTATTACAACTAACACCGCACAATCTTAAAGAGAGAGAGAGAGAGAAAGAGAGTGAGAGCGAGAGAGAGAGAAAGAGAGAGAGACTTAGGGATTAGCGCAGCACCAGCATTGCATTCAGCTTCTACTCCATGTACAGAGTATGTTATAGTCGGGCTTGACCGACTTTCTTACTTGTTTAAAATGATTCTGTCTTGTAATTTGAGCTCGACTTGGTCCCACACCCGAATCCAAGAATGCGGGATATTAATTTAAGCTCATTACTCGAACTTGATTTGATCTCGAAGTCGGTTTGATGCAAAAATACCCAACAATCAACTGAGTTTGGTATTTCAACTTTACTACATCCTTATTCTTTATCTTTGAGATTGAAAGTAGTTTTAGTCCCAATATAAAACACACTATTTGGAACATTTTAACTTGTTTTATATTTTTAAAACTGGCATTAGTTGATCTGCAATAAACCTGTCCTATCGACGGCAAATCAGCATCTGCTTTTCCATGTCAGAAGTGCTATAACTAGTAGAATCTTTCCAAGTCCTAAAAAACTTTTAAAATAGGCTCTTTCTGCATCGATACAGCGCTGCCAGCACGATTTCCAATCATTGAAGGCGTCACGGAAGACACTCTCCTAAATAGCCTTGAGAGCTGCGGTAAATGCTGCTTGGATCCCCTCTGTCGTCTCAAAATGCTTGCCTTTCATCGGTCTTTTCAGGCGAGGAAACAAACGTTATTTTGATTGGAAACCGGTTTTTTGTTATTAATAAACTTAATCGTAACATCAAAGTTTGATGATCAAACTACAAACTACAAACTTTAAGAAAAGAAATCTGAATCGTGTTACAGTCTGCTCTAAAGCTTGTCTAAATACAACTTCTAGTGGAGAGATTATAATATATATGTTATATAATATATGTGTTGGTATGGTTTAGATAAAGTTTTTACAGAATATTTGGTTCCTTCTCTTTAGCAAGTTGAACCATAACATAATTTGTTGTTCTTTCAAAATACTTTATATAGTTATTAAGTTCAAGACCCACAAGTGCGGTTTGCCTGCGAAATACAATCGTGCCTTTTAAACTGAATAAAAATCTTGTTCTCAATTATATCCATAAAAATAAAATGCTTAACAATATTCCTTTTGTCCTTCAACTTAATCTCAGTGGAATGAAACCCATAAGCCAATCATTTTTATGATAATGCCAAAATAACACTGACATAATTTCAATAAAGAATATAAAAAGAGCAGAGACAACTGCTGGCATTTGTTTATGGGTTTTTGTGTTTTGCAGGTGAGCCAGGCAATAAAGGTCAGACCTCCGCACTCACACACACACACACACGGATCGTATGTGATTTTAGATATGCCATTTAATGTTGAACAGAGTTTTCTCAAGCAGCGCCTCAAAGTATGCACCTGGGAGCAAGTCCTTGTCCTCGTTCTGCCTCTGAACATATCAAAGAGCGACCTAAAAGGCGTTGAAGCACAGTAAATTCAATTCACCAGTTGTTCTTGTTGTTGTTGTTGTTATTGTTTGATAAAGGGATTCTGGCAAAGGTCCCAAAAAAAAAACCCAAAATAATATTAATATGCAAATTGAGTTTTTTAGTTGAGTGATCTAAGCGGATAACTGTTTGGCCAACTCCAGAAAGGCAGACAGACATTTTGTTTTTGCTTTATTGATTGCCAGCCAAAACGGGGGCAAAAGACAAAATATATACACACATACGTATAGGTATATAAAACACATTTTGCCATTTAAATGTGACTTTCGAATCAACTGAAAACATATTTTATTAAACATTTACAAAGCCATTTTAAACAGCCGCCAGGAGGCAAACAATGCGCGGCATCGATATGGGATATATCGAGGGAGGTGTGAAAAGTTTGATGCTAGGGATTGCTTTATGTCTGGGCACGGAAAATGTTCAAGGTGAATTTGGCGGTTTTGTTTTAAGCATTTTTTTTGGAGCGAAGTTCTTTTACGTAGCAAGATACAGAGGAAAAAAGCTGTTCAGAAAACAAATCGTTCAAAATAAAATCAAAACTTTCTCAAAAATTTTAGACAAGTGTTTTAAGAGAGCTTGAAATGAGCACAATTCAACTTAGGGCAAGCACCACTCAGATAACTATAAGTAATCTTCTAGATGTGAAGTTATACAAGTGTGAAGTAACGCAATAAGTTAACACGCCATTCCAAACATTTTTTGTTAAGCGCAAAAAGACAGGGTTAGTTTTCTAGTTTGCAACCTTAATCCAAGATCACTCAAGTTTTTAATTGTGAGTTTCTTCTGAATACTGAGAACCGAGTTGTTAGTATCGAGCACTAAGTATCTTGTATCGAGTTCTTAGTATCGATTTTTGAGTATCTATCCAGTACTTAACATGAAGTATCTATAACTGACTATGGAGGGTCGATTACTGAGTGCAGAGTACTTAGAATAGAGTTCTGAGTCTTGAGTCCTAAGTATCGAATTTTCAGTATCGAGTTCTAAGTATCTTTCGAGTACTGAGTATAGAGTATCGATTAATGAGTAAGTACTAAGTACCAATTACTGAGTATATATCTACAATGCATACTGAGTTCTGAGTAACGAGTACTGAGTATCATGTATCGAGGTACTAGTATAGTATTCTTAGTATCGAGTTATGAGTATCTATCGAGAACTGAGTATGGAGTATCGATTACTGAGTATGGAGTATCGTTTACTGAGTATATAGTATTGAGTGTGGATTACTTAGAATAGAATTCTGAGTCTCGAGTCCAGAGTATCAAGTATTGAGTATTATGTATCGAGTTTTTAGTATCGAGTTCTGTGTATCTATCGAGTTATGAGCATAGATTATCGATTAAAGAGTATTGTAAATTGATTGTTGAGTACTTAGAATAGAGTTGTGAGACTTTAGTCCTGAGTATCGAGTACTGTGTATCGAGTATCGTGCAGACATTGTACAGTTAACCCATCTACCATGAATACTGAGTACCGGGTTGTGAGTATCGAGTACTGACTACTATTTATCGAATTCTCAGTATCGAGTTCTAAGTATCTTTCGAGTACTGACTATTGAGTATCGATTACGAAGTAATCTAGTACTAAGTACCAATTACTGACTGACTGCATGCTGAGTTCTGAGAATCGAGTACTGAGTATCGAGTTCCTAGTATTGTGTTCTCAGTATCGAGTTCTGAGTATCGATCGAGTACTGAGTATGGAGTATCGATTACTGAGTATGGAGTACCGTTTACTGAGTATAGAGTATTGAGTGAAGAGTACTTAGAAAAGAATTCTGAGTCTCGAGTCCTCAGTTTTAAGTATTGAGTATCATGTATCAAGTTCTTACTAGTATCGATTACAGACTATCGTGAATGGAGTGTAGAGTACTTAAAATAGAGTTTTGAGTCTCACGTCCTGAGTATCGAGTACTGTAGTTTCGTGCAGACATTGTACAGCTACCCCATCTACCATGAATACTGAGTACCGAGATCTGAGTACCGAGATCTGAGTAACGGGTCCTGAGTATCATGTATCGAGTTCCTAGTATTGAGTTCCGTTATCGAGTTCTGAGTATCGAGTACTGAAAATAGAATAATGAGTTTCGAGTACTGAGTATCAAGTGCTGTGTAGTGAGAACTGAGTATTAAATATTGAGTACTGAGTGTCACAGTCTCGAGTACTAAGATCTGATTAGAGAGTTTTGAGTACTAAGTGTCCAACACTTATTATTTCATCGAGTTCTAAGTCTCGAGTTATAAATATCAAGTAATTTTTTTTGTGTATTTCGTCAACGATTAAAAATGTAATCTACTTGAAAACGGAAGAAAGAAAGCCCAGTTCGGAGAGCATAGAGATAAGGTCATTATGACAAACTTTGTCAAATGCTTTAAAAAAATATATATTTAAATCACATTGAATTGATAACGATTTTAAATGTAAACCCTGAAACGGCCTGGAAAATACCATGCTGATTGGGATCTAAGTAAGAATTTTTAAGATTATTAAAAGACTTAAAGACTATTCGTTCAAAGAGCTAAGATATATAACTAAGTTTTGCAATTGGCCTATTGTTAGAGACATCAATTTTTTAATCCTTTTTGTGAATAGAAATAACTGAGGCTGCCTCCCATTTACTTATAAATTGTCCAATACAAGGGACTTTAAAAAATATTAGTAATAGAAGAAAAGAACTAATTCCATTGCTGTCTGGCTTAAATATATGCTGACTGCTCAGGTATTGAGTACCCAGTTTCTGAATCCAAGTATCGAATAATGAGTTTCGAGTAATGAATATAGAGTACTAAGTAGCGAGTACTGAATATATCGAGTATTGAGCATCAAGTACCAAACATCGAGTACTCCAATTCTTGAGAATAAACGAAGAAGTTCCATTGCTGTCTGGCTTATATTAATACTGAAAACTCAAGTATTTAGTACCCAGATTCTGTATCCAAGTATCGAATAATGAAGGTTGAGAACTGAGTATAGAGTACTGAGTTGCGAATATTGAGAAGAGAGATTGAGCATCAAGTGTGTATCGAATAAGTAGTATAGAATAATGAGTATCGAGTATTTAATACTGAATAGCGAGTACTGAGTATCAAGTATCGGTATTTACATTTCTCTTAGTGAAATGGGATACTATCCTATACTATTTCTGAGTAAAGGAAAGGCTTGAAAAATACTAAGGGAACCCTATACCTTTGATAGTTATCAGTAGCTTACATAAGAGGTCCTTACATTCTCAAAGTGATTTCGGAATTATTCGAAATGTCAAATCAAATGATTGACATATAAGAAAATATATTAAGGACCTTGGAAAATCGTTTTAAAGACTTTCAATCAATACCAAAGTTGTTAATTAAAGACTATTTTTTAGGAAATAAAACGCAGTCTCTTATTGCTGCCCTCGTATGAGCATGTGTATTGCATAAATCGGATCAGTCGCCGGGGATTGGTATCCCAGCAAAATACACACACAAAAATATTTACAAGAAATTCGCCATCGGCAAAAGCTTCGAATATAAACACACAAATAAATATAATGTGTGTGTGTGTATATATTTTCACTTTTTTCTCTTCCCTTCCACCATTTTCCGTGTGTATGTTGGTGGTGGGCGCAACAAAAAAAATATATGAATTCCACAAGAAATTGAAAACGAACCCGGTACGCAGATTGAAAGCAAACTGAAAAACTGGACGGGCACAGGGCAAACAGAAAGAGCTGCGAAAAGGCACGAACTGCTGAAAGTTCAGGTGACGAAGCGGAAAGCGGGGAGCGGCGGTGAAAAATTGCCCCAAGGATTTGCCAAATGTCACGCAACTCTGCACAAAACTTGGCGCTTGATGGAATTTCAAAAGCAAATACAAATTCCCAGCAAGCAATTGATTTATAATTACGGCGGAGGTGGAGGTGGAGGCGGGCAAACGGAAGCTGTTTTGACAGGATTTGCTCAATTAGCCAACTCACCGGTAACTGAGACCGCTGGCAATTCCATAATGCCGCCCGTTGTGCGTAATTTCCGTTGGGCCATTTTGCCTCTTTTTTATTTCTTTTGCTGTGACGGCGCTTAGCTTTCCTTCCACGAAAATCTCCGCTACTGACGGCTGTCTCCGGTTTTTGCTAAATATAAATGCAAATTAGCATATTTGCATGTGACAGGCAAGTAGTCAGGCGGCTGGCAACCTGAGCCCGCAGCTTCGGGCTAAACTGATGCTGGACAAGGAGCAAAATATATGCTGATATGAACGCAGCGCGGTATGTTGCACGATGTCTAGACGTAATTGAAGACAAGAAACGGCGATTGGATAATGGGTAGAGGAGAAATGTGTTTGCATCGCTTTGATGGGATCAAAAAGGTAAATTGGTTTATTAAATGATTTTCAATTTGTATATAAAAAAAGCAAAGTCCGATTTTATGGTTCAAGATCGCTTTAAATGAAAAAAATTTAATAATAATTTTGGCTTGGACTGAAAGTGCGAGGCATACTTCATAGCACATAAAAGTAGTATATAGCTCTTGAGACAATCCTAAAATATTTGTATTCATCAGAAATACAAATACAAAAAAAATCAAATATTCCAGCATTTAAACTAAGCAAATTTCTTTACTCTTTTAGAGGAAAAATAAAGAATTTCATATTTGGATCAAGAATGTTTGATGACAGAAGTACACAGATTAAATAATAACTCATTAATATCCATTTTGAATATATTCATTATTGTAGTATCCATTTTTAATATCTTTTGGATTTTCAGCTCCAAGGGATGAAAATGTAGGATCTATATAACATTATATTAATATTTTAAATATCCTTTTTACGATGTTAAAACCATTCAGTCCTAATGGAAACCGAAATCTTCCAACAGATCATCTATAAATACGAATTCATTTTTCTTGTGTAAAAAATTTTTATTCTTCATCGCAGAGCAAATTTCTTGATCCAAGAGTGGACTTTTGTTCCCGATCTTCTCCATCCCAATTAAGGAAATTCTGCCATTTAATAAACTTAAAATTTTTTTGTCTCATTTGCCATTGCATTTTTTGTCTTGTCTATAACAACAGAAAGTTTTGTCAAATGTTTTGACGGAATCTAGTCGCTGAGGTATTTATGTGTTAAAATCGTTGATCTGTAGAAATTAATCATAGCGTCCTTGAAGTTTGTGCCTTATCTCACAAAAAAAAATTTTTGGAAAAAAATTCAACTTTGCAAAGTTCTACTAAATTTTGTTTAGATTTATTATGGCTGTGACTTTTTGCACCAATTCCGCCATAAACTCTGCTTCTTTTTAACTTTGTCTAAACCGCAATTTTGTGCAATTCTTTGCAAATTAAATTTTTTAGGACTCCATAATGTGCCGAGTCGATCACCCAAAGAAAACGTTATTTTTGATTGCTTTAGAGAAGGGTTGGGCCAAAGTCTCTCATACTCATTCTTTTACAAATCAAAAGGTCTCAAAATTCAAAATTTTTGGTTTCAATAACCAAAAAAGCCGAAATTAGATCTCGACACTCCCACCGAAACGTGATTTGCGGTTTTGCAAAAAAAAGTTTTGTAAAATTTATAAACAATTTCAAAATTCGTCAAAAACGAAAAAATGGAAAAAAGTCTTGGGATTGGTTTGTCGGACAGATCTCAAGTTAATATTGGTGGAAAGCATTTAACTGTATCTACTCAAATTATAATTTTATAGATTTTTAAATTTTTTAATATTATTAAACACATGGACGCTATAATATCATCTTGCAATTTTTTTCAGATGAAGGCTGATATGACAATCAAAATACCCGTATGTTAATAAATATCGTGATTTTTATGATTTTTCTGTATAGAATTCGGAATCGAGAACAGGCCTGATTAACCCAAATTAGTCAGTTTTTTTTTCTGGCGCTCTAAGAGCTTATTTAACTCAACTTTAACTTAGACCTTCTTTTATTCCTAGGATCACTATTTTTTTGAGTAAAGAAAGTTGATGCCGACTGTCGCTCAAGATCACACAAAATTGAGAGGTGGTCTAAACCAGCCGGCAAAACACACAAACCAGCCCAAAGCTACACAGAGGGAAAAAACCGAGAAAATTTAACTCAAAAAGAGCACAATTTTTTGAGAACGCAAAAACTCAAATTGAGTTGACATTGTTCCATTTTTGAGAACATGATTTGAGTTTAAATTGTTCCGTTTTCAAGAACATTTTAAACTCACCTGGAAAAAAATTTGATTGCACTTGGGACCAGGTGTGGGCGGATTAATCACATTTGGGTGGAATAGGGAGCGGGGACATACCTCTTTTAATTGGAAGTGAAGAGAGGCAATGCTACTCCGGATATGCGCGCTGCTGCTTCTCCCTTCACTCATATGTGCCATAGGAATCAGAAACATCGCTTCAACGACCCACTTCACCTGACTCGTTTCACTTAAGTTTCCAGAAAAACACAGAAAAATTGGTTCGGTCTTCGGTATTGAACAGTTTTGCAGATGCACGTCAAGAGGACTACTTATGCTTTGTTGAGCAGGCAAGAGAGAGGGAGAGAGCAAAAACAAAACCAACTCGCTCTCTCACTTGTGTTACTCTCAGCTGAAAACTGGTGTTGTTGTTGTTTAAAGCAAATATTATTTGTTTGAGAACCACTTTACTCAATTCAAGAACATTTAGAACATTTGTTCTCAAAAATTTTGTGAACGTTCTGTTCTCATTTTAAGTTGAAGGCAACTTATTTTCTGAACACGTTTTTTCCCTCTGTGTAATATTTGGTTAATAATTTATAATTGCAAAAATTAAAAAATTCTATTTTAATTTGAAAAAGAGCAGCAGAAAAGAACAACAGAAAAAAGATTACTCATACCACACGTTCATCGAATTCAAATTTTTAGATCGAAATTATTTGTTTATTTCAATTGCTGTCATCTTGTAACAGACTTTTATAGTTCTTCATTTGAATAGTTAGTTTAGAGAGGGTGATCGCACAACATCAAAAAGTTTCAGATAGATGGGTGAGCACGACCTTAAAAATTGCATACTCATTTGGGTCCAACCTAATACTCATTTTGGCGTTGCATGTGTTTAAAGCCAGGCTCATTTAGTACTTTTTTGTTGTTGCAAAGAGAGAAAAACAAGTGAGAAAGTCGGTCAAGCCCGACTATAACATACTCTGTACCTGGAGTAGAAGCTGAATGCAATGCTGGTGCTGCGCTCATCTCAAAGTCTCTCTCTCTTTTTCTCTCTCTCTCTCTCTCTCTCTCTCACTCTCTCTCTCGCTCCCTCTCTCCCTAAGTTTGTGTGGTGTTAGTTGTAAATGGGTGGAAGGGGGTGGGGCGAGGGAGATGTACTTTTTTGCTCATAACTTGAGAACCGCTAATCCGATCTCTATTATTTTTTCAGCAAATCGATACATTTTGTTAATTACTATCTCTAGAAGGTACGAAACGTCTATCTTCAAAAATGTAGGAGATATAACGTTTCCGAATTGCGGGGGCGGGAGGGGGCGTGGCAAAAATTGAAAATAAACTTGATCTGCCTGCAGCTATAAGAAACATTTGACCCATACATGTCAAACCTCTATCTCTTACCATCTCCGAGATCTGTTTGTTCATACGGACGGACGGACGGACAGACGGACAGACAGACGGACAGACGGACAGACGGACAAGGCTATATCGACTCGGCTGTTGGTGCTGATCAAGAATATATATACCTTATATCGTCGGAAATGATTCCTTCTCCCTGTTACATACTTTTGCACAAACTTAATATACTCTATGTACCTTCGGTACAGAGTACAAAAAGCTGGTACACCGACCGTGATTTGACGACGCGTTGACAGCATCGCAGCCGCAGATCAGTGTTGTATACACAGAAGATACGCCAGACTCTGATTTAAGCTAAAACTCTGTCCTTGTTTTTTATCCCCAATGAGTGCAGTTGTCTGGGTTTGCTCTTTCGATTCGCTGTGCAGTCGTTTTTGTTGTGGTGTAGCGTGAACTAAGAGAGTCGGTGCGAAAGAGAAAGAGTAGGCGCCTGAGATTTATAATCCGACGTATACGAGTTTTCCACTGCTGTTCCATCTTAAGACAGGGACAGAACTGAAAAGACATTATGGTTTTTTTGATATTGAAAAAGTACACTAGTTTACAGCCAAAAAGACCCATTTCTACTGAAAATTTTTTTTAGTGTAGTTTGGAATGGTGATCTCAAAAATCAATTTCAAAAATTTTTTCATGGCTCCGTTTTTGAAATATAATTTTTTTTTATTTTTTGGTAGGGGCACTTACATTTTAAGCCATATCTCACTTTATAATTGTCAGATAGAGTCAAGCAAGATAAGAATCGAAAGGTTATTTCGCTGCCGGTAATCGAGTAAAACATTGTTTTTAAATCGGTTCATTAGTTTGACTACAATATCCAAAAATATTCCGAAAAAATCGATTTTTTGATCGAAAATTAATTTTTGGTCGCCTGGAAAAAATATAAAAAAATTCAAAACAATTATTTTTATTTTTACTACATAAGAACCGCACTTCTACGAAGAAAAACAGATATCGATGATCAAAATCTGTGAACAAACACAGGAGCTGTAAGCAATTTAGTGCAAAAAAATGTGATATTTTCCCTGAATATTTTAAAATAAATTTTCGTTTGCTTCGACTTTTGTTCCGTTTTTAATTTTTATTTTTATTCTGGCTTTTCTTTCACTTCATAATTTGACCAAAAAACGAAGAAAAGTACAATGTTAATTTTTGGAAACACACAATATACTCAAATTTGACTGTTAGTTCCTCTACTCAATTTGATCCATCTATGGTACGTGTTACACGATTTTCCTCACAAATACCATATTTTCTTCGTAAAAGTGCGATTCTTAAGTAGAAAAAATAAAAATAATTTTGTTGTATTTTTTTATATTTTTTCTAGTCGTTTAAAAATGAAATTTCTTGGATTTTCGAGCAAAAAATCGATTTTTTTGAAATATTCTTGGTTATTGAATTCAAACTACTTAACCGATTTCAAAACAATGCTCCACGCAATTATTGGCAGCTCCATTACCTTTCGATTTATTTCCTACTTGACTCTATCTGACAATTATGAACTGAGATATGGCTTAAAATGTAAGAGTACCTACCAAAAAAATTTAAAAAATTAATATTTCAAAAACGGAGCCATGAAAAAATTTTTGAAATCGATTTTTTAGATCACCATTCCAAACTATACTAAGAAAAAATTTCAGCTGAAATGGGTCATTTTTTTTTTTTATTTTTGTAAACTAGTGGTATTATTCCGATATTGATATTTTGTTGTTACAAAAAATTAATCTTATCGGCATTTTTAATAAACTCACAAAACTTTACAATATGAATGTCTATTGAGGTAATAAAGGTAAAAAACAGTCCAATGACATGTTTTTCAAAACCAAAAGACATCGAATCTCTAAAATACGGAAAAAATAATGATTTAGGAACGATTTCTCTTTATCCAAAATGCAGCTTTGTGTCAGATAAATGTACAATTTACCCTGTAATTAGTAAAATATATTTATATGTAGGCGATTTGAAATCGGCCCTAAATGGAACATATAAGTTTAACAAAAGCTATGTATTTCGAACTTGCAAGTTTTAGCCGGCTCGATTTATAAATTTTGAAATACACCACAAAGGCTTCACCATTTGATGAGCACCAGAATCAATCCACATCCTCACTTAAAATAAAACAAATCCTTGAAGCTGTAAATTTTTAATTAAAGAAATACTTTTTTATTGCCTTGAGAAACTGTCATTTGTTTGTTTAACTGTTTTTGTCTCCATTATTCACCCAAAAGGGAAATATAAATAATGCATTCATGAAAAATTTAATGAAAACAATAAACATTTGGCTTTCGAAATGAGCACTTAATTGCTTGCTATTAATTTTTGATTGACTCGGACGGGGCAATTAATTTCAAGTACGCACATAAATACAGAGCTTAAGCCTCAGAGTGGCTGCAGTTGCTCAGCAGCCATGCGCTATCGCTATCGTCCTGTGCTGGGAGATGGCCAAGTGGCTCCGTTGTCTTGGCCCGTGGTTTTGTATCGTGTACTCAATCACATTGCCTGGCCCCTGGAGGATGGTGTGAGTCGTCGTTTGGTTCATTTGGAGGCTTTACTGATTTTTCTGGGGTTTTTGGTATTCTGTGAACATAATGAGGTGGATTTTCATTATCTGATTGCGAATCGTCATGATTTGGATAAAATGTTGACGGGGATGCCTACCTACTTGATATTGGTGGAGATGCAGATACGTGGCTTTCAGTTGGCGGTCAAAAAGAATGAGTTTAAGCAACTGCTACAGCGTTTCTATAAGGAGATCTATGTGAGGGAGGAGGAGAGTCCAGAGCTATTTGGACAGATACAGAGTCAAATGAGGGGCATAAGACTCAACTCCATAGTGTATCTGATGGCGTTGTTTAATTTTCTGGTGGTGCCGGTGCAGAACATCATTTATCATCGTCGAGAGATGCTCTACAAGCAGGTGTATCCGTTCGATAATACACAAATGCGATACTTCATACCGCTGCTGGGGCTTAATTTCTGGGTGGGAGTGATTGTCACCAGCATGTTGTTTGGTGAGCTAAATGTCATGGGTGAACTGATGATGCATCTGAATGCACGCTATGTGCAATTGGGTCAGGATCTGCGACAGGCTGCCCGGCAATTGATTAACGAGGAGGGTCCCAGCGAACGCCTGGCAGCGAAATATCGAAAAGCTCTCACCGGAATTTTGCGTCGTAATGTGTCTCTAAATAAATTTGGGGCCGAAATGGAGCAGGAATTTAGTTTTCGCATTTTTGTCATGTTTGCCTTTAGCGCTGCTTTGCTGTGTGCCATGAGTTTCAAGGCCTATACGGTGAGTGAGAGGGACAATTACTTTTTTTACTAACTGACTTTTCCTTTTTCCAGAATCCTTGGGGCAATATTGTCTACATTGTGTGGTTTACAGCTAAATTTATGGAACTATTGGCCTTTGGTACTCTAGGATCTATTTTGTATAAAACGGTGGAATTTCCTTTTATTTTTTTGGTCAAACTTTCTTATGTAATAATTTTCCTTTTTCAGACCGATGATCTATGCCTTCAGTATTACCTGGGCGACTGGGAGCAAATTGTTTATAGATCGCCTAATTCTGCTGAGAATGTTTTGTTAATGAAAATGGTAACTCTGGCCATTGAAGTGAACTCTAAACCATTTTTCCTCACAGGCTTAAAGTATTTCCGTGTTACTTTGGCGGCCGTAATTAAGGTATCTACCATAGCCTTGATCTCACTTTATTTTTAATTTAGTTAATAATTTTAGATATTGCAAGGGGCCTTCTCCTACTTCACTTTTCTCACCTCAATGCGTTGAATTGGAAACTGCAGCTAACAAAATGGTTTCATATTGCGGTTAGACAGTAAATCATTGCTGCTTGAATAAATACCAAATTATTTGCAAATTAAATTTCATTGAAACTAGTGTGTGTGTGTGCGTGTGTGTGGCTTGACCCCTTTAGCATTTAATGGGCCAGAGACAGCAGCAAAAGTTATCCTAAACCACCTTTGCAGTTGGTCCATGAATGATTCGGGATGTGTGAAAATGTGCACTGGAAATAACACAGCCAAATAGTTGAAACTAAAATAATGAGTATTTATTTTTTTAACATATCCAAAAAAAAATTAAAGATTATTGAAAAAGCTATATGTTTATAGTGGGTGATTAATTAAGAGATTTTTGTTTTTTAAATATTCCTTTTTTAAGATATAACGCGTGACCGTTGTCTTTCTGATATTTTATTTTTGTTAGGGATTGTTTGAGAAACCATTATGGAAAGATTCTCACCGCAAGAACGTCTCCAATACTCTTTGCAACAGCTTAATGAAGATCCGCTGTATTCGCGCAAAATTTTGTTCAGTGACGAGGCACATTTTTGTCTAAACGGATACTTCAACAATCAAAGTTGTTGCATTTGGGCTGATGAGAAAGCCAAAGGGACTTTAAAACTACAGTTACATCCACAAAAATGCACTGTTTGGTGTGGTTTATGGGCAGCTGGAATCATCGTTCCGTATTTCTTTGAAAATGAAGTCGGACAGAACATAACCTTCAAAGGCGAATGCCAACGTACCATGCTAGATGACTTTTGGTTATCTAAAACTAAAGCCCTTGATGAATCTTTGTGCAAAACGGCTAATACGCGTTCCGAATTGGTCAGGTAGTCGCCTAGATCATCTGATATCACACCACTGCACTTGTTCCTGTGGGGTTACGTAAAGTCAAAAGTCTTGTAAAATGTGATCCGAAATTGGACCATTCCAATAGTGTAGTCGCGGTCAATATTTGAAAGAAATTATCTTTGAAAAGTAAATGTCAGAGATAGTTTTTTTAGTTCATCATAAAGATTCCACCATTCAATTTCATATTCTGTGTTTTGTTTGTTACTTAAAAAAACTTCTTAATGGATCACCCCTTAAATCAAGTGTGACATTTGTCCAGAATTGCTTTGGAAAGAAGCGTTGTAGTGATACGTGAAGAAAGAGCTACTTTAAGGAGACGGGTTCAGAACATGATGCAACTATAACTGGTCCGGCTAACCCATAGCTACCGGTGGCTGAAGTCATTCTTGATTTTAACACTTACGAGCCGAACTTATATATGTGTGAATTACTGAGAACAGAACGTAAGTAAATGCGCCGAAGCACATTTTTCTGTCCTCTCCATTTGGTCGGCCTTGAATTATTCATACTAATCTGATCAAAATGAATGTTGAATCCTTAATTTAAACTTCCGGGGCATTGTCAATCGATGATTCGGTTCTTTTCTGTAACTTGGTAAAACTGTAAGTGACAGTTGTTCCTGGGAACATGCTTTTGTGACTCGATTGAGATGATTAAAGTAAAATCGCAGTAGAATCTGAAGGCAATTCCGAAAGAGGACTTTACCAAATTTTGGAAAAATACTTGGCATAAGTGGAATGGGATGAATTTGATTTAGGTAAATAAATAAAGATTTTGAAAACCTTAGACTTCACTTCAGCGGATACTTCTTATCCGCGATTACCTCTAAGTCCTCTCAATCTCTGGTATTGCCCTGCTTACCGTCCGTTCGTTTGTAACGACCTCTTTTCGTGGCACGGATGTAGCACGCCACTGCCAGGGTTGTCACAGATATTAATTGTGTCTGGGACTCTTGGTTCTTGCATTTGCTGAAATCGTTCACCCGGCCAAATAAATATAAATTGAGTGGTTTGGATGTGTGCGTATTTTATTGATATTTCTCTCTGAGAGGGTTCTAAACTCTTATGTCTGTTCTTCGGTAAATAGATTTCTCTGCTGGATTCAGTGCGTCCACCTTTAAGGACCGATGTGGTTCGTGCGTCTCTGTTCCTGTGGGAGCCAACCTAGTGACCGTGGGTCGTCCCAAGCGGTGCTCGTTGGGAGCCGCCTGCCCGCGTGCGAAGTGGCTATGGGCCGCAAGATGCAGTGCTGGGTCCGGGAGACGTTCCAAGTGGTGCGTAGTTGACAGGGTAGGATTGACAATCCTTATACTTGTGACAAAGTGAGCGAGAGAGAAAACTATTTCTGTACTGTAGAAGAGGGATGGCCTCTTTTTGGCCTCGCTCACGTTGAGCATCGCTGCTGTAAGGGTTGCTTACAAGGGGAAATTTAACAAGTTGTCAAGAGAGAGAGTGCGGCTACCTTGTTAAGTATATCTTGCCCAAGATGATCACTCGGCTGTTATTACGCATTAATTCACTCTAAGTTGGGCTTCAGTAAAGTAATAGACTCGTCTCCCATATATCTATACATCTATACATACTTTAGCTAAACAGATGTTTCCGAATTTTGAAAAGTATGCTCAGGACGATCAGGAAAGAGCCACAGTCTATATCTCAAGTCTGTAAACCGGCTCGAAAGCAGTTGAAAGAAGTTCAGAGCCATATCTTAGAAGTTATTAAAGATATGGTCCTGAAATGTGGTCTGTAGGTTGGTGAAATTGAGTTGAATATTTTAATGGATTAGGGCCGGTATCGAACCGGTTTCATTTCGGTGTAAAAGTAGTTTCAAACCATATTTCAAAAGATATTTAAGGTGTGAACTTAAAATTAATTCCGCACACTGAAAACAATCGATTCATTAATATTCATAGTATTCATTTAAATTCATTAAAAATATAGAATGACTTTTAAGATTGTATCCTTAGCAGATATTATTATAACATTATTATTTTAATAATCCAATAATATTGACAATTTTTAGATCCATTGTATGAAATACTTAATCAATTAAACTTTAAAAAAATATTATAAAAATTCTTATTATGAAATATTAGTAATATGTAGTCCAAATGGATATTATATTAATCCAATGCAATATCACCAATTATTCAATTTTTTCTGTGGTAATAAACAGTTGGAAATTTTAATGGTTCAAAATCGCTATCAAACCGGTTTAAAAGTAGTTTAGAGTCATATCTCAGAAGTTGTTTAAGCTACGAACTGAAAACTTGTTGGTTCTAAGAAGTTAGAGTGGTACATATCCATAATTGAGGCTGTGATATGTTATTTTAAAATTAAATGTAGATGTTAATATCATCTTGCAGTCAGTTTAAATTTGGATAAGGATAAGGATATGTACCCAGGCAACGCCGGGTATACAGCCACAGGGTGTAAAAATTAGTCAGTTATTCGTCCATATAGAAATTATTAACTCGACACTTATTTAACACAGTTTAATGAAAGAAAATATGGATATGTTAGGTTCTCTGCAGGGCGATTAAGCGTCAGTCTAAGCGAGAATCAGAATCAGCTTACGGCCGCGTGGAATACAAAATAAGAAAATATTTGTGTAACAACAAGAACCGCAAGAAATATAAATAGAAACACGATTTTTGTTTGTGTGTGTGTGCTTGGGGCTGTCTGATGCACACAAAATCATTCGCAGTCAACAACAAAATCTTCGATCGGAGGGAAAGACAAGAGAGAGCACATATGAAGTTGTTGTTGCACTACGCTTAGTAGAGGGAATCAACAACAAATCTCTTGCAGCAAACAACAGAGCCTTCGCAAGGAGAGAAAGGGTTTAGAGAACCCATGTGAGCCTTTGGGTGAAGGCTATACTCGTGGTGATATAAACTAAATTCTTTCCACACTTCAATAAGTTCGTTCCAGAACCTTTTTATGCCTCTTCGTGCCAAACATTGTTCAAAATTTCTATAGCTTAAAGTACAAATTAAATTACAATTAAAGTGGCAGCATTTGAATTGTATTTGCCGCTGCCGTCCTAATGACGCCCAGTGTACACATACAAAAGTATCAAATTGCATTGATATTAACACGTTCATTTGTCTGTGATTTATGCCACTGCAGCTCGGGAGACTCGGTGAGTCTGTGCATCAATGGGAATGACAACGGCAACGCAATCCACTTGCAGCACTTTGAAATCGAATGAAATTTGTTGCTGCGTTGACAGCAGCAATCCAAAGACGTTATGCTGCATCCATATGGATGTGGATGTGGATATATCCAGATATGTAGATGCGATTGTATGTAGCCATAACTGCCAGTCAGAAGCGACTGGTAGCAGTTGACAGGAGGATTGGGTGTAAAGAGTGAAGCTATCATGACACTATATAAATGGCGTACATGCTCAGCTCGTGTCTGTATGTGTGTGTGTGGATTTATACATAAATCGGCAAAATGTCGTTACAAATATTTTATAACAGGAAATCCGTTATTTATACGCACTTTGTGCTCACTGGGAAGAGGGGGGAAGGGGGGAGCAGGAGGAGGCGTCGAAGGCAAATATGAATGAATGTTGTTTGCATGTCGCCTCCACCCATTTCCATTCATCTCCGCCTGATTGAAGCAGCAAAATGCAAAATCCTTATGAATTGGCTACAATTTTATTTATTATTACTCGTTCTATTTGCCGCCTGGCACTCTCGTATTTCAATGGCTGCCTCCACCCAATCGCAATCGCAATCTTCTCCAGCGTCTTTATACACAATGCCAGAGCGAAGCGACTCACAACAAAATGACGTTCCCAAGGCGATTGCATTATGATGGCTGGCAAATTGCAAAGGCGAGTGCTCAGCAATTGATATTGGCTCTGCATTCCATCCACGGTGCATTGCATAAACAAAGTGCCAATAGAATTGTCCACAATAAAAGGAAGCGAAGGACCTTAGACAGGCAAATGCACAAGTTTCCAGCCATTTGCTAAGCCAATAATTATGATAATTGAATGCAGAACCATATAATTGGCTATTGGGAATCGCATTAACCCATTTTAATTTTTAAAAGGGGAATCATTTGGAGCTGAAAATTAAAGTTGGATTGAAATTATTGTCAAAATTTTATGTAAATTAGGTACTCTTCCGGACTATTTTCAAAAAAATGGCTTGGATTTTTCGCTGCTGGCAGAGTTTTCACCTACTCCTGCGAGTCCATTGCCTTACCCTGGCCAGCTTCACCTTGCTCTGCCTGTTGACAGTTGGACTTCTAGACTATGGTTATGAGTTTCAGGGCATCGACCTAAATTATGGCCAAGAATTGGATATGATGTACCTCATCCTGTTCATTGGAGGTATTAAGCTTTTGACCATTCTTGCCTTGGCTCTGTGGAGTTATCTTTTTCATGGACAGCGACCAGTTCAACAGCTCCACCATCCTCCCATTGCAAATGTAAAGCAACGCTATGCCCGCTTTATTTTAATGCGTTTATTGGCCACTTTGGATAGGGACAGTCCACCTGTTGGTACCCAGTACCTGCAACGGCATGCCGAACTCCGCCAGGCCGTACAAATATTCCGCTGGCAGGCACGCAAACTTTTTGAACGTTCCGATCTCCAGTTGTGTTTGCCCCTACATCAGGTCTTACCCGTTGATCCGCAGCAGGAGGATGAACTACTAAAACTTGGCTATGGCCAGAGTTTGTCACATCTCAAGGAGGTGGACATATACAGAATGCTGTACAATGCGGTAGCATGCAAGTAGTAGAAAGCCAATAAAGTGAGGAGTAAAGAGCATTAATAAAAACAATACACTGAGAGAAAATGTGAAGAAGCTTACAGCTTTTTAAATAATACTTAGATCGCTCAAAAAGAATCCATTAACAATTTCCAATTTATGTTTAAACCGCAAAAATAATAAATTTTTCCGCCATTTTGTAATGGTTGATGAAACTTGGATCCATCATTGCAAAACCAAATAAGACACATGTGGGCATTTTAATTTTGTTTGTTAAACGTGACCGTCGTACACCCCAGGTAGCAATTTAGCAAGCAGTGTGCAAATCAAGCTTAAGTAAGTTTGCTTCTGCAAGCGTGGTCGTATGTTAGCCTACGACATTTACAAAACACTTGCTAGGGTAAGCGATTTGCGAATGTCGTTTCGGCGACCGAGAGATTTCGTGCTCAGTCTCTCTCTCGCTCTTGGTACTCTCTCTTGGCGCTCTCTCTCGCTTTTGATCTTTTAGTGCTAGGCAGCTGCAGCTGGCGAGGCAGGCAAAAAAAAGTTAACCTCAAGCAAAGGCAAGAAAATAATGTATATCTCATTTTCGTTGTCTTTCTTGAAGAGCGAACAAGTGAAAATTTTTTGTCAGCAGCAATAAAATTAGCAAAAAATTAAGCAAGCAGAAACGCGTATTTAATTTAATTTTAATTTTTGAATAATAAAAATAACCAACCAGAACACTCACAAAATAAATGTTTAAAACGCTTTATTATTTCACTTACAATACGTGTTTTGTAACCGTATTTACAAAGCTTGTGGAAAGCGTATAAAAATGAATTATGAAACATGTTTTGCGAGCGTCTTTTTTAAACTTATAAGGATGGATGCGTTTCGATTATAAAACGCTTACTTTGATGCGTTTTATAAATGTCACAGCAGCGTTTTATAAGCGTTTTTTCATATTTTTATATGAAATTGTTTGCTGGGACATTAAAAGAAAAAACTGTTTTTATTGTATGCTGGCAAATAAGTGTGAGTGAGAAGTGAAAGCTTTTAAATAGCTTTTTTGAAATCGTTAGTGTGAGTAAAATGTCAAACAGCCAAGCTCCCATTTTCTCTTTCGTAAAACTTTTGCGATTTCCAACCGGTTTATAGAACAAATTTAAACTTGAAATCGGAAAATTTTTGCGAAAGCGAAAATGGGAGCATGGCCGAAAATGTTCCTCTCTGTTGACAGCTTGCTAAGCATTGACAATTAAATACTAAACGAGAGAGCCGCTCACCATCCACAGCAAATGCGAGTCAAAATAATGGTTGCAAGTAAATCGGCTGTAGTCTAGTGTGGAGTACGCGCTTTTACTGAGAGCGCTAAAGAGAGGGGGAGGGGAGGGGGAATGGGAAAAAGTGGAGAGCGAAGGAAGAGGGAGAGAAATGAGACGGGCCAGGAAAGAGTGGAGAGCGTTGGAAAAGAAAGGGGGGCGAGGGGAATGAGTCAAGATTTAGATTTATTGAGCTTAGTTTTTAAGTGCTACAAATTAATGCACAAGTCACAAACAATTAAAAACTTGGACTTACAGACATATTAAACTTTGACTTAATTTAATTTAAAACAAGTAAGACCATTGCAGTCGAGTTAGCTCGACTTCAAAATACCCTGTACAATTGACAAACACACACATACACAAACAAACACACACGCACACATACACACAAACGCGCCCTCACACACGCGGGCGCAAGCAGCAAACGTAATGCGTAATTTGCAAAGCGTGGGGGGAGGGGGGGTGCAAAAATTGTTTCGTTAATAACTTCTGTGTTTTTGCTCAGATTTCAATGTGCTTTTCAGAATAGATAGATTATAGGCCTAAGATAATATGTATTAAGCGACGATGGTGTAACTTTAAAATTGTGGCTCTGACAGTTTTTTGCGGTTTAAGGGGGGAGGGGGGAAATTTTGCAAATCTGAAACAAACTTGATCTGCGTACGGCCTATACCTATGTACATGCAAAAATTTGTATCTCTATCTCTTATAGTCTCGGAGATCTACGCGTTCATACAGACAGACGGACAGACGGACGGACGGACAGACGGACAGACGGACATGGCTAAATCGAATCGGCTGTTGATGCTGATCAAGAATATATATACTTTATAGGGTCGGAAATGTTTCCTTCTCCCTGTTACATACATTTGCTCAACTTCATGATCCCCTTTTACCCATTTTCAATGGGTACAGGGTATAAAAAGAATAAATTATATTTTAGCAGTGAAAGGGGGGTGGTGAAAACGGGGGAAAGCCAATTTGAATTAAATTACCATGAGGTAATTTTGTTTCGATACTTAGGGCCGTTTTCTCATGTTGCTGTTTTTGCAAATCTAGGTGGATTTGGTGCATTTTGTATTTCGTAATGCACCAAATCCACCTAGATTTGCAAAAACAGGAACATGAGAAAACGGCCCTTAGTTCGTAATTATTGGTTCAACGAGACGACACTTAAGCCGAAGCTTTTTCTAAAAAAAAAAAAATTAAAGTCACTGTTAAGTCACTGTCAAGTCACTATTTAGTCACTATTTAGTCACTGCTTAGTCATAGTTTGGACATTGTCAAGTTCAGTCACTTTTAAGTAACCAAACGTTACTGTTTCCTAACTCTTTAGTCACTCATAAGTCTTACTTTAATCACTGTTCAGTCACTGTTCATTCATTATTTAGTCGCTCTCTAGTCCCCGTGAAGTCATTGTTTAGTCACTGTTAACTTTCTCGTTAGTCACTGTATAGTCTCTGGTTGGTCACTGTTCAGCCACTGTTATGTAAGTGTTGAGTCACTGTCTAATCGCTTCTTAGACTCACTTTAGTCACTGTGTGTCACTGCTTAGTCACTGTCGAGTCATTGGCAAGTCACTGTTAAGTTACTGTCAAGACACTGTCAAGTTCCTCCACTTTCTCTTCTCTTTCCGCCCATTGCCCATTTTTACTCCTTTTCCCCTGGGACACATTGCTAAAACAACAACACAAAATATATAATAAAGGAAATACCATCCATGGTAGCGATTTCCTACTAGCATCAACATTTCAGTTGCACATCTGACGAAATCATGCTGACAGAAAGGCGATTTCTATATCTCGTCGAGTTCTGAAAGGTCGGTAATTAAATATCCCTAAGTATTAAATGAACGGAAATCTCCTTTATCCAATGGGCCATTCGTCCTATCGTCAGCATATAAAGCATTGTACTGCGCATTTCTTATTTAGATCTCAAAATATCTCAATTCTGCAATTTTTCTTTCATTTGAAGGAAATCAATAAACAGTATTCAAAACATGTTTTTTTTTCTATAATCTTGCTAATGAAAATGAACAGAGTTCGAAAAATATACTGCAACGACAGAGAGCTATGTCAACTTGCTGCTGTAGCTGTTGGGAAGTTTCTTGTTGAAGTACTGTTGAGTTGGGCACTTTGTCGGGAATCGATTTCTGTATGTTAAAAAGCACTGTGGGCGATCGCTGAATCATTGGACTTGACCCAACAAGGACCCAATTGGAAAATATTATTGTTAAATAGTACTATATGTTGTAATAGACTTACTCAAAGTCTGCTGCTTTTAAGCGTACAAAATTTTTGTAAAGTTCTGGTGCCTCATTATGTCCCCCAAAAAAATTTCAGCTGTTTGTTTATGTTAAGTTTCTTTCTTCTTATTAACTGACTTTTGGAAAGAGAGGCTGCATTGAGGCCAAGTTGTGAATTCTGTGCGATAAATTATATTGTTATGTTTGCTTAAAAAGTGACTTGACAGAGACTACAGAGACTAGTCAGTGACTTGGCAGTGTCTTGACAGTGATTTAGAGTGACATAACACTGATATAACAAATTATACCATTCGAGAGAGCTATTGCTGCTAACATTCCCACGGGTCGGTGTGGGAAAAATTACAAACCCTTCTTTCTGCTACCACCCTATAGGAACTGAATCAGCTCTTTGTACGTTCAACTCAGCGCCTCTACTTGTCAAGTTAGCGGCTCAGCGAGCTTTACGTTGCTGAGGAACGGAGATCTTAGTTTGTCTGAGTACGACTCAACGTAGAGACCTGATGGAATTTTACGAAAACGTAGGCGATTTAGTTCACTTCCGCCCTCATTAATAAAAAATTGTCGAATAACTCCCAAAATTTTTAAGACATCGATTTCGTATTTCATAATTCCTTAGGCTAATAAACATCTCTTCCGCGGGACCGACTTTAACTAGTTTGGTACTTCATTTTAGTACATTCAAGAACAAAACTTACTTGATATTTGAAGTACAAAAGGCTTTAAGTTCTATACCGATCGATTGTATTTATGTCAGAGTTCCCCAAGAAGAGAGCGCTAAAACGTGATTGTGTCTCGCTCTAACAAAAAATTAAGTATGACTTCGGCAAGCATTCGGCAATTAAGTTCGTGCCCCTGGGGCTATCGCTGGGGAACTCTGACTTATGTATGTATAACTTTTATTTCTCTCGCTCTCTTTGCTTTCAAAGAAGCAACGGTAAACGCAGGCAAATTGTTCTTGTTATGCAAGGTTCCCCAAGAAGAGAGCACAAAAATGTTGCTGAGTCTCTCTTCAACACAGTGACATGAATTTGTGAGTATGTTCGGCCCGCAGGGACTATTGCTGCAGGGACTATTGTTGTTATGTGCATGAGAGAGCTCCAAACACAAACATTCGAAGAATGACGTAAAGCTGGATGGGGCATACCAAAAAACGGCGTACGGGTTTGGGTCTTTAAGAGGTTAAACCCCTCAGGATAATTATATGCAAAATTGAATACTTCGGAGGAAGCGGTAATAGAAACTATTTTTGTAATGTTGACAGTGTTAACTTCCCCTGGGAAATACTGCTTACAACTCTGATGTATGGCACTGGAATTATGATCCCAAATCATTGGTATTAATCGGGGTTCCCCAAAAAGAGAGTGAGAAAATGTGACTTACAGACAGTGTCCCAGGGGCTGTGGCTGGGTATAAATAGTGAAAACTTAGCTAAAATAGTTGAAAGTTCTTAATTTTCTCTTTGAGTGTAATTTTTGGTAAAGCAGGGGCAGCAAGTTAACCCCAATCCAGGAACCAGTGTGTGGCACACAAAATTTACAAAAACTTTTTAATTAGGTTTCGCAAACAATCTTTGCTGTTTGGCTGCTGATGTGGTGGCTCTTGTTAATTTTCACTTTGCCAACATGTTAATTTTAATGCCCCTTACGCAAGTTTAGACACACACATCCCCAAAGTGCCACTGTGATAACCCCAATGATAATGCTAAAAGGCAATATGTTAAAAGTTTTTTCTTTCTATTTTATTATTTAAAAATGATTAAAGTCTTCAAAGTCATCATTAGGGGGTAGCAAGGGGTTGTGCCAGTTGGCCACGGGACGCGGCTTCAGAGGCGGCTTAGGATGCAGAGGCTTCTGCTGATAATAGTGCTTGTGTATGGTCACAGGACGCAAGGCCAGTTTCAATTTCTCGGCTTGGCGTTGAGCTAGCCAGCGTTTCCGATCGATGGCATTGACGCTTTGCTTCACACCAAACACCAAATGGAGGAAGGGTTTAACCAACACACTCAAGGCCACAAAACCCAAGAAACCAAAGACCACGGGCGAGATTAGGGTAAAGAGGAACACACCCAAGGTGAAGGGATTGAGGACAGTGAAGAAGGCTATAAATTTGACAAAGGGATAGATGACATGACCCACATGACTGAGGTATTCCTTTTTCTTCTTCTTGAAAATGTTATTCTGACGCAGCAGATACTTAAAGGGACGGGGTGGACTAGGGCTAGGAGGTTTGGTGGTAATGAGGGTGGTATGTGGGGAAGGATAGGGATGATGATGGTAATAAGGCTGCTTGGTGGGTTGGGCAAAGATCACTTGAGCCACTTGAGCTTGACTTTTGGGTGGTTGCTTTTTACGTTTTCTTTTCTTTCTTTTCTTGTCCTTGGGATCCTTTTTCTTCTTGCGCTTCTTACGCTTCTTCTTGCGCTTCTTGCGCCGTCTGCGTCGAGTACGTTTGCGGCGTTTTTGGATACGCTTGCGTCGTCTACGTATGCGCTTACGTTTTCTTTTCTGACTGTCCTTGGCCCGGGTTTGCTCCTGGGGCAGGTCCGATTTGTGCTGCTCTTGTAGTACTTCAAATTCCTCTGCCTCCTGGCGTAGCATGTCCTGTTTCAGCTGTTGGAGTAAATGAAAAGGCTTCACTGTGCTGGTTTGTTGTAACCAGGCCTCCTGATCCTTGGCCAGAGCTTGAATTAAGCTAAAACTGTTGTTGGATTTGGTGTATGCTTCAGGCTCTTCCATTTGTAACTTTTCTATTAAACTGAAGGGCTTCACTGTGCTGGTATGCTCCATATAATGTAACCAATCCTGCTGCAGTTGCTCTTTCAAATGAAATGGCTTCCAGCCACGCCCTTCATAAATTTCTGCAAAATTAAAATTGCGTAAATTTTGCCCTCCACTAAACTCCAACTTTGCTAATCCATCACGCCTCTGCTCCGGCTGCTCCTGCTCCTGGGCGCGTGCCCGGCCACAGTTTTGTAAAATCAACAAAAATATAACAAAAGTTCGTCGTCCCTTTCGCCCCATTTCATTCCATTTCGGTTGAGTTTTTTGATGTTTGATTTAATTTCAACTTTTGCGTTTCACTTCTCAACTACAACTAAAGTCCAGCGTTTGGCCATTGCCACTTCATCAGCTCGGTTGTCGAGCACATGCCAACTTGTTGAGCTTGTTTTCCAGCCAAAGGGTGGACCCACCCATTTCACTTTTCGCCTTCACTTGATTTCTGACTTGTTTTTCTTGTACAACTTTTGCAGCAAAAGTAAAATTTATTACTACTTAGTGTACATCATCAACGGTTCTGCTTGTCCCCGCCCCTCCACCCCCCGCCCGGTTGTTATGACAAATTCTTGTACATTTAACAACTCGTAAAGCACTTAATTATGTTTTGAGCTCAGTTCTGCTGCCCAACTTTGGCCCAAACAAGCATTTTTGGGGCCATCGCCAAAGAAAAAGAAAAAACAAGACCAAGACTATCACAACACCACGAATTATGCGAACCGACATGCAAAAGACTTTACTTTTTGGAAAGTGCTTTGTGGCCAATTGCAGTTGGAATTTTGTTGAAAAGTTTTGGTTAGAGGAAATGCGGGAAATGCTTTTACCATTTGATTAAGCCAATTGGATAGGTAGTTTGGCCACACTCATAAGAGTAGCCATAGAAAACATGGCTAGATATAAAATAAATTTCAGAAATGCATCTTTATATAAAATTAAAACATATGTTAAGAGAACGCATGTCGTTCACTACTGTGAAAAAAGATATCTTTATCTAATCAAATTTATTTTTATATTGAAAAATTTTCTTTTCGAAATTAATATTTTGTGGTAAAAACATCTTTATTATCAATATTTTCAAAAAACAAACAAATCTCTTGTGGTAAACTAGGAGTCTTTTGACAATTCTTAAAAACTACACTCTTCCTGAGCTCAAAATCTAAAAATCTTAGAGTCCGAAAATGCATAGCTAGCTTCGACGGAACTTTCACGGTTAAGCAAACTTTATGTAGTTTTCTCAGTAGGCGAGAGGCACAAGAGTGATTCTAATAGAAATACAAACTTATTCTAGACATTTTGTTTTAAAAATCTAATAGAATTCTTTTCGTTCGCTTCATTGTGTATGTGCCGAAGTTTTAGAACTCTTGAAAAAGCTTCCATCAACGGTTGGATCGAACGACTTTCGCAGATCAGTCTAATAACACATTATAGTTATTACTAGCATCGCAGAATCAGTTTAAAGTCAATCGTGAATGTCAGATATTTACCAAATTTAAGAAATATTTTAAATATTTGTCCCCCGTAGATCCCAGAAATCCAGTATAACATACATTGACTTGAAATCAAGGTTTTTCTACTTTGCTTTTGCTGGGTTTTCCCCCTATTCCCGCCCACTTACCGCACCATCCCAACCACTTCCCACTCACTTTTCACCCACTTCCCAGTGGAATTGATTGATTTCTTCAATCAGAGTTTCAAGACAATCGGATAAAAAATAGTTTTGGTACAGGAAGAATTTTCCGGACAATTTTACGACTGGAGGGAAATCCACATTGGAAAATTTCTTTTCAAATTATTTTATAGTCCATCCCTACAAAACCGAGTTTCAAGTCAGTCGAATGAAAAATGGTTTTTTGCATACAGAGTTTTCCAAAAAATTTCCAACCGTTGGATAAACTTTTCTCACATCGGAAAATCACATCTCAATTTATTTCACTAACTGTTCTTGCAAACGGAGTTTAAACCCAATCGAATAATTAGTACTGCCGTGAGGTATTATTTCACCGGGAGGTGAAATACGTTCATTTTACGTTTTCATTAAAGCAACCTGGGATGCCAAACGTTTTGGTTCAACTTAAAAACGGTTGATGTGCCAGAAACAATCGAAGCTGTGACTGAATTAAAACTTCTTCAAAATCCATTTGATATGGATGACGACTACTGCTACTAGATAGAGACTCCTCGTCATCGGACCTCTGTCTTTTAAAAGCAGCATCAGGACTTAATTCAATCGAACTTTATAAAGCAGCATCAAAAAGTTCTTCTAAATGGTCCATAAAACTCCTTTCTCTGTTGCGGTACAACTCTTTATCGCTACCAGCATTCTTTGTGAGGAACACATATTGATCATAAAGTTTCCTCAAGCTCTTCCTAGTTTCATGATATGCCCAAGGGATTTCAATACACCATCAATTTGAAGGACAGTGCGGTTAGGCTCTTCCTTAATATGTATTTGAATCCTTTTATAGTACGCAGAAGAAACGCTTTTTTAAATGGTAGCTTGCTGAATCCAGCACTACCCGCAACGCGCCAATCAAATAAATGCTCGAATTCTCTATATCCAGCATTGTGCTTTGAGTAAAATATTTTAAAAAATATATTTTTAATTCAAACAATGTTTGGCATCTCAAAGGTTACTTCTACGAAAAAGTAAAATTAAAAAGGGGAAACTGAAATTTAATTTCGCAACTTTAAACCCACGGCGCCAGTATTAAACCTTAAAATTTCGAAGTTTGGTTTTTCATTACGCTAACTAGAAAATATTACGTTTTTTTGCGCATTGAGGAACAGAACATTTCCAAAAAAAAATTTCCCATACGATTATGTTCAGTCTAGTGTCCATATTGCATACTGCAGACCATTATTCTAACATGATAATCAACAGCTTGCTAGCGCGTGCTTAAGTCTTGTCGTTCTTCATTAAACGTCGGACAGACAAAGAGTACATGCTCTGCGCCTTGGGTGACCGACCGTAAAAAGTTGAGTCAAGTAGTAGATCACGTGTCCGTTTCTTTTGTCCAGCCATAATCCTATGTTTGAAATAAGCTTGAACGTCCATCGTCCTTTTGTCGATCTCTGCCACCGCTCTTTGCATTTCAGGGCTTATGCTTTCTGAATCTGCAGAGGATAGCTCATCAGCTTCCGGTACCTTCAGGTCTAGCGGGATCAGCCGAGCCAACAGCAGTGCATTATATTTAGAGATGGTGCGGAATCCGTTGCACATTCTCAGCAAACTGACCCGTTGGACTGCGTTCGCTGCCCAGACCGATCCTGCGATGAGGAGGGTGGCGCTGACTACTCCCAACAAGCAGCTTACGCCGGGACTGCCCTGGTCCTCCAGTATTGGCCATTAGTCTGGACAGTGCAGCTGCCGTGCCGCTGGCTTTCCTGCTGACGTACGCTAAATGATCCCTGAAATTCAGTCTATGATCGATGGACTGATGGTAGGGGCGGGAAATAATTGTAGTATCGCCTGTAGTATATGAGCCGTTTCTACCATCTTGCTGCTACTGATCAGCACTGCCCCCCTCTTTTTAGTGGCTAGCTTCAGAAGTTTGTCCACTAGCCAATTGCTGACCTCTTGAATCACTTTGTTACTGGTCTGATTTACATCGTTGAGGTGTTCTGCAACGGCCACCACAACAATATCATCAGCGGAACTAATGACTGTTGCGCCGACAGGCAATTTGTGCACTTGCGTGTGCATTTGTGTGTCTTACCACTCGACTGCAACGCTCTTACTTGATTATAAATATTAATTTAGTAAATATTATTCACATATTGTCTTGGTTATATTGAAAACACATTTTTCAATAGACATGGTATCTTTTTGTCAAATGTTATGACTTCAAGTAAAAAGTAAAAACGTTGGCAAGGACAACAGTACGTATAATTGATTAACTTTAAATCCACGTCGCATACTCCAACACTACTTTTTCTCAAATCTTATTTATGTTAATGGAAGCTTGGCTTGGCCCCTTTGGGGCTTTATAGAAAATATTACATTTTACATATGTACTCCCTAATGGACATTTCCAAAAAAAAAAATTCTATCTGAAGTGAATTTCTTGAGGTATCCGATCGAAACCGGAAACATGTTGAATACTTATTGGTTGATGGTATTAGATAGAAAACTTACGCTGTTTGCTCTCACTTTCGCTCTCTGCTTAGACTTAGGAATATTGTCGGGAATCAGAGTGCGCCATTGCATCTGGCCACAGAACTAAGCTGCTACGGATCCACATTCTTCTCTCCGGAAGTGTGGAACACCACACATTCAACCACAACATTACGACACGCATCGCATCGATTGCAGAGTAATGCTTAAGTAAAACTATTCTGGATCAGCATCAACAGCCGAGTTGATACATCCATGTCCAGGTGTCAGTCTGTCCGTCTGTCCGTCTGTCTGTCTGTCTGTATGAACACCTATATATCAGATACTAGAAGAGTTAAAGCAACCAAAGTTAAAATGTAGACACCTATTCTCTTTTTAAAATATCAATATACATCGCAATATCAATAATCCCTGAAATTTTTATAAATATCGGATAATAAATAGCCGAGTTAAAAAAAACGTTGCATACTTTTCGGATGACTTCCTCAGGTTTGAACAAAAAAAAAAACCCAAAAACTAATTTAGAAGCGAACTTTCAGAGTCCGTACAATATATTTGGCAGTTTCTCGTATTTTTAATGTCCACATGGACATCTTAACTCTGCAGAATTGGCTTCTATTTTGTCAACTATTTTTCTATATCTTTATGATATAAAGTTTACGTAGAAATTTAATCATCCAAAGTGAGCTTTGGAACCACAGTAGATTCTTATCTGTTCCCTTACAATCAGCTCGTATCTGAATTGTTTATGACAAACTCTGATTAGTAATAATGCATCTTTTGCCATTCTGTTGCCTTTTATGACCCAATCTTTTTATGGCTTGTACACATTAATAGCAATAAAAATGCACACTGAAATGGCTGTAAACAAGCAACAAGAGGGGGGAAACAGGTGTTGATAACAGCGACGCTCCATCAAAATGATTGACAGTAAAATGTGTGTGAAGGAGAGAGAACTGTGGAGGGCCTCCTGTTCCTGCTGCTGCTCCTTGCTTGCTCAATATATTGCCAATTAAGCAGACCACACAATTTCAACCATTGTGAGCAATTCCGACCATGTCAACGTTGGAGATCAAGAATTGATTGGTACGAGTAAATTGTAACCAGTTGACGCCTCAATATGTGTATTTGTATGGGTTGCCATGGCACAGAACTCACTTTGATGGCAAAATTGACAATTTCCCAAACTTCATATAAATATCAAACAGTTCGTTCGGACGGGCTTTTATATATTTAACAAGATGTTTGCCAATTGGAAGATGGCTCTGTTCCTGCCCCGCCTGGGCCAAGTGGCTCGTGTCATTCGACGCCCCAAGATGGATGCCTGCAATATGTACGATAAACTCAAGTTCGAATTCACCCCGGAGAATAAGTGTCGTGCCGAGGCTTTGCTCAAGTGGTTTCCTCCGGGTGAGGAGCGTGGGGCTTTGCTGCCCCTCTTGGATCTGGCTCAACGTCAATACGGCTGGCTACCGATCACGGCCATTGAGGCGGTGGCCAAAATGCTCAAGATTGAACCATTTCAGGCCTTTGATGTGGCCACCTATTACACCATGTTCCATTTGAAGCCACGTGGCAAGTATAGTGTGTGCATTTGCACCTCCACTCCCTGTTATTTGAGGGGCAGTGATGACCTGGTCCATACCTGTGAGAAGCAGCTGGAAATCAAGTCTGGTCAGACCACCAAGGATATGCAGTTTACCATGCATGCGACCTACTGCATGGGTGCCTGTGTAAATGCTCCTGTGGTGGCGGTCAACGATGACATCTACGAGGATCTCACACCGCTTGCTCTGGAGGTTCTACTGCTGGATCTTAAGAGTGGCAAAATACCGCAAGGCGGTTCTCGTGGTGGACGTTATGCCAGCGAGCCAAAAACTGGAGCCACCAGCCTGCTGATTGACCCACCACCGCCTGGCTATATGATGCAGAAGCTGCCTAAGCCAGATAAGAAGTGCATATAGTTCAATTGCAAATCCTTGATTGAGTTTTAAAGCAATAAATTTACGCTGCTGCTGCCAACAGCTGTTGTTTTGCTAAGCTCATTCTCATCCGCATTCGTGGTGTCGTCCACGTCGGCGTCGTCGTCATTGCTGCCATTGCACTTTATCCCTAGTCGAAAGGACATGCCTTGGATTTCTGCAATGTTGGCACAATAAACAGACAACAAGCAATGAGGACAAAACAAGAAAATAATGGGGTCCCACGCGAACGACCGAAGATTAAATACACTTGGTAGTGTAAGTTGAAGCTGGTAAGTTGGGAAGCCTGGGGATAAAAACGCCATTCCATCTGGGTTTCAAAGAGGGTTTCCAATCTAAACAACCACCGTTATTTTTAAGGAGCATAACTGAATCACACCGAAACTGTAACCAAAATTATCGTCTGCAAAAGTCTCAAAAATTCAATTACCCTAAATCACACTCTTATCGCTAAGAAACGTGCCGATCACATGTACGCACACATTCTAGGTTTCGGCATTAGTATTCAAATTCAAAAAACGACCTTTTATGCTTTCATTTCTCAGGCTGGACTTCCTGACCGGCTACAGAATTCCGGAAAACTTATAACTAATGACAAAATTAAAAATTTAGCCTCTGTGTAGTAAAGAATTTGCAGTAAGCACGCAAAAAAAAAAAAAATACTTGCTCTGCTCTTGTTATAATTATGTATGTTCATTATGGCCTATACTCAGATAAGATAAATTTTTAGTTTGTTATAGGCCTTTAGGGAGGAAACTGGATGTATGGAAAATTTCTTCTTTCTTAGATGAAAGCAAGTTTGGCCGTACACCAAGAGCCATCACATGAACTGAACGGAAGTGCTCTTCACGGTTGCGGCCGTTCCTGCGCATAATTTACTTTTACGGTGCTGCTTACAAAAAGACTATCGTCCATTTGATAGAGTTCAACAAATATTGGGTCATCGCGGGCCGGGAAATAAGGTTGATACCGTTCGACGGATGCTTTCAAGCTGAATTCGACAAGAAATAAAGATTTTTTGCAAGTTTCCCACTGTTTCATCTGGTGATCTGCCATCATCATCTTTACCGACCTGTCAAGGTGATGTCCAAGCTCTTCAACTTTCCATCCATTAATTCTCGGGAATGAAGTCGGAGGTTATGTTGATGTGAAACCAATACCAAAGAGTCAATCTGGATCCGTAAATCAAGCGCAGTATAACAATTTGATAAGAGACCTAAATTGGCCAAAATCTAAGGCAGAATAATTGGGATCAAAATTAAAGAAAAGGAATTGTTTGCCGGCGGATGTTCGTATTTGCTTTCAGCGCCGTCAGGAGGAAAAATTCCACGACAAGAACACACGTTGTGCTATTGTATCAATATTGATGGTTTGATGAACAGAATGCAGACCAGTGGTGCCATTTTATTGATTCTACTCACAATAGCTTAAAAGCGGTGCTTCTACATATTGGGAACACCCTTTCCACAATACCCATTGCATACTCAACAAATTTAAAAGAAACTCAAGAGAATGTTAAGTATGTATTGAAAACAATCGACTACAAACACCTCAGCGATGCGAAAATCAAAGAAGGGGTCTTCGTAAAGCCGCACGCAGTTTGATGAAAAAAGGTGGGGACTTCCTAAAGACCTTAAGTGATGTTGAAATAAGACGTGGATTTCTGTAAAGAGAGTTTTTAGTGAGTTCCTTGGAGGTCAAAGTACACCGCAGTCTAAGCAAACGGTTTCTGAGATGCTCCAAAACAAAGCAGAAAGAATCCAGTGAGTTTAAGCACTCTCGCGGCATTTTAAAAATTTAATATCAATTAGAAACTGATTTACAAAAGAGCCTACTGACACAAAATTATGCTCATTTGTTTGCTCGAAACATATAAAATATACATCTTCTTTTTAATTTATTTACGGTTTCGAGACTATCAACCACGAATTTGGTTTATTGTCCTCTAAGTCTAACTAATTTCTATCTAAATTTTAACACGCATTATTCCGTTAAAGATGGCTTTTTAATATATTTTTGAAAGTTGCCTTTTTAGGCACTTTTAACAAAACTTGACGTGCTAAAAAAATTTGGAAAATTGACTTGTATTCAGCTTGAAATCCTCCGTCGAACGGTATCAACCTTATTCCCCGGCCCGCTATGACCCAATAAATTCATTTTATTCTCCTCAAAGTAGTTCCCCCCCAATGCCAATGTTTCACAATTCTAAAACATGCAAAAGTCCTCTTCCGGTACAGTCTTCAGCCATCTTCGTTTCGGGTTATATTTGTTTTAGAAATTCGAAACGGTGTCCATTGAGCGGTCGCTTGAGTTTAGCGAAATGCCAATGACAGCCCAAATGGTTACTCAAAATGGTCTTCACTGTTAGGTCGGTAGTATCTGACTAGAAGGTCCGCGCGTTACCGAACATGACCCCTGATGGAATCATGCTGAATCCAACCTGCGAGCCATACACTCAGAGAAAAAATAGAGAATTTCACTCTTAAATCAAGAGCATTCGTTCTCAAAAGTAGGGTAAGAGTGAAAATTCTTGATCCAGGAGCAATATTCTTGATCCAAGAGTGAATTTTTGATCCCGACATTCTTGACTCAAGAGTTTCAGTACTTGATCCAAGTACGAATAATTCTCAAAATAAAAGTCTAAAAGTAATAATTGAAGGGGGTGGGGTGGGGGTTTGGGTGTGACAGACACGACCGAGACCCCCGGACAACCCGTCAGACCGACGTGGTGTTTGTTTGCTCCGCGCTGCTCGCCACTCACCACCATCAGCCAACCCCACCCACTTTTTTCTAAGATGTCATTGATTTTGAGTTAGTCACATAACAGATAATAATTTTTTATTTTACTTACTATACTGGGACTTGAACTCGGTACCTCGAAGACTGAAACATACACAGTTGGACGAGCAATTATTTTTTTTTTATTTTTTCCTTTTTTTTTATTTTTATTTCATTTTATTTTTTTTTGTGATGTTGTAAACATTTTTATTATATTATACAGACGTTTAATCACTTACTTTTGGCCAATCTTAATGTTCAACTTTAACATAATTATCGGCGCGGCACGGTCCAAAGTTATTCTCTCAAAGAATGAATGAATTTGTCTCGATTCCAAGAACGAAATTCTTGAAAATTCAAGTGCGACTAGATTTTTTTTTCAAGAGCCTTCGTACTCAAATTATTCGTTCTAGATTTTTATGAGTGTATTAGTCGCACTTTCTGAAATGGATTACAAATGTAGTATTTTGGATGAAACGCATCTCTTCGTTGCCGACAAGTATTGATCTGAAATTTGGTTTGAGCACTTGTTCGATTCGGCATACTATTTCATAATGCAGCTTTATAACTGATCTGTCCGATTTGCTTCAACTTTGTTGTATTGTACGCTATTGAACTGAAATGCGGTTCTTACTTTTATTTATACGACTTACAAAACTGACACTATGCAAGAAATCAGGGCAATAAAGCCGTTTAGAAGAGTTAGTTATTCATTAATCTACACACTTTCTTTAAAAATTTGCATTTAAAACATGGGTGCCCATGCCCATTCCGCAAGCCACGCATTCGTTTTTGTTTGACACAAAGGTAAAGCTGGCGCGTATACGCCCGACGTACGCCATTCATAAGCTTGCTCTCCCCTCTTCTTCCACTTGTTTTTAGTGAGTGCAGACTTGCAACAACAATATCATATATGTCACTTCCCTCTCTCCTATGTCTCTCGCAAACTTGAACGCAACAACAAAGTTGCATAGAGTAGTCAGCGCTCGCCTCGCTCGCAGTGACACGAACGTTTTTCGCTATTTTCGGCGGTTATTAAATTAATTATTAAATCTTAATTAAACATACCAGAACTAACAGTAGGCATTTTTACATTTTTTATTTTGCTCCTTACTATGTATTAAACAGAATTACTGAAAGTTGGAAAATATTTGCTGCCAATTTCACAAACAGCCGACTTTAACAGCCCGGCAATAAAACAGTGTTGCCACTAAGTTTGAATGTGTTTTATTTTTAGCGCATCTTAAAATTGGAAATATTAAAAAATCTGTTTATATGTATAATTTGAAAAGTTGAAAAGCTAAGAAGAACCAGTGTGCTTAGGTTTAAAAATCAGTTATATAATTTCTATACCCTTGCGGAAGGTATATTAGAATGGTGCAAACGTTTGTAACGTATAGAAGGAGCATAAGGTGGGACGACCAGGTGCGGAAAGACATTTCTAAGCTTGGCGTGAAAAACTGGTGCCAGCTCGCACGGAGCAGAAGCGACTGGCGGACATTAGTAGCAGCGGCCGAAACCGTCAAACGGTTGTGATGCAAGCATCGGGCCAATAAAGAAGAAGAAGAAGGAGCATAAAAAATATATATACTCCGTCACAGCGCTTCGCTTCGCTTCGGGAAGTGTCTTCCATGGACTCTAAATGTGACACGGTAAGCATCTCCCGCTGCGTCATTCGGCTTGCTTCGTTTTATATAAAAGCTTGACTTTAATGTATGAAAGTCTTTAGCCCAAGAAATTAATTTTCTTAATACCGAATTAGTAATCAAAATATCAATTTGATACTCTCTAGGTTTACATTGATACTAGTTTCAGTTTCGAGTATGAAATTGATATTTTTTTTGGGTTTTGATTTTCCTTTCATCTGACATACCCCTTCACTCAGCTGGTAGTCCCCTCTTTTTTGGTAAGAGCATTACAAATCGCGACACAGCCAAGCCCTGCAGTATCCGGGGGCCTGGCCCATGTCCTGTCAGCCATTGCAGCAAGTAATCAGCTTTTGTCTTGTCCGTATTGCCGCCCCCCTCAGCCACTTTCTGTACAGTACATTGCGTGCTGCGGTTTGACCTCTGGCAGTCTAATGAAATGTTGGCTACAAACAACAACAACAACAACAACTGGCAGCAATAGCAACAACCTCGATATTGTTTTGGCCAAAATAGTTTTAATTGTTAAGCGCTGCTTTCCCCGCTTGCATTTTTGGCTTTCCCTTAGTAAAATTACAGATGCATATTTCCAGTTTTCATAAATCTGTTTGTCACCCGCTTCAATTGCCCCCCCCCCACCCCCAACCTTCTCTGGCCAGTGTCCCAGCGCCTGGTGTTGAATTTTTAAATGAAAATTGTTGCTATTGAAAGTTTTTAATTTGTGTGTGCGTGCGTTTTAATTTCATTTTTAATATTGTTGTTGATATTGTTTAACGACCAGAGCCAGCGGGCTTAATAACTTTATTATGGTGTTTGTAACAAAGAGAAAGGAATATGGATATGAGGCAATTGAAACAGTTGCAGTGTTTTTAATGTACTCAAGGTTTTATCGGAAGATAAATAAAAATTGAATGGAAGGAAATCGATGTGCACTTTACTTTGATGAAGATTGAAGATAGCTTGGGTACAGTCATCGATATCTGTACTTTTAAGCCCTTTCAAGTTCTCAAGAATGAGATCATGCTTCGTTTCACATAAACATGACTTTTCTAACCCAAATTTTTTAGTTTCTGTCTTTTACGTATCAAATGGATATTCTAAGTATCAAATTAATACCCAAATTATCAATTTGATAAAAGAATATTCTTTACGATTATTTTGATACAAACGAAAAATGATACTAGTTTCAGTTTCAATTTGAGAAGTGTTATATTTATGTATTTACAGCCCTGAAGTTTGATTAATTTATTCACTTTTGGTTGCGCTACCTTGAAATCATTGTTTTTCTTAAAATTTCTATTTTAGAGTATAGAATCTTTCACAGATTATTAATATATGAAACATTTTTTCTTATTTTAAACTGTCCCTGCGTATTTTGCGTGATTTTCGCCAGCAGAAACTGCACCTTGGGGAAATTAATATCCTTTTTGGTCAAGGCTATTCAGGCACGAGACGCGCCACTCACCACACACACACCACGCACCGCACCTCACCGCACACGGCACAGATAAGTCACGCGGCAGCAACGCGTGAGCGAAGCTTGAACTTTATGCGGCCACGTTGCATGAACGCCCACCTCCGCCCTCTCCCGCCCTCTCTCTCCCTATCGGTCCACCCCCAGGCTGGTCTTTGTTTTAGTTGCTGTCGTTGACAACTTTTGTTGTCCGCTTCCCGCACCCGCACCCATAACTGTGGGCTATGTGTACTTGTTGTTATCCCGACCAGATTGTTAGCGGGCGCTACGTAACCAGCGCTCGTCCTTTATTGCTTTTTTTTGCGCAATTACTCATTACATTATTGCATTTCATACTTTCTGATATACACGCATAGTTGACTGTGCGCCGTGCACGGGATGCGTTGCTACAGAAATTAATTAGAAATATTTCCCTCCGCTGGAGAGTCGCGTTCTCGGAACGGCCACTTTGTGCGAGTGAACTTTGCATTTTGGCATTTGCTTTCGCAGCTGCAATCCCGCGGCTATGTCGTCGTCGTCGTCATCCTCCAAAAAAAGTTTTCATTTGCATGTTTTTAGTTAATTGAATTTATGCACAAGTTTATGCTTTGGCCCTCTGGGCAGCAGGAGCAGGAGCCGCATTTATATAAAACGCCAACTGGCTCAAAATATTAAGCATACGCCCCGCGGGCCCACAGAGCTTATTAGCTCCCGCTTCCACTGGCCAGGGCCATTAAGTGCGACTGGTGACTCTTTGACTTGTTCTTTCGGCTCCTTTGATTTCCTTTTATGTGGCAGCCATAAAATCTCCAAGCCAAAAAGGAAGATGCTTCAGCTTTATTACATTCCTCCAGCAGCAGGCCAAGTCCTGGCCCTGGTCCATAAATGTGGCCATTGTTGGCTTCTTCACACATGACAACTTTTAAAGCCGCTCGTGCGTTGTCAGCCGCATTTAAATTTGATTTTTATTAAGCGCAAAGTCAAAGTGGAAAATATATGTCTACACTTGGGGAAAATACTTAGAAGTTGTGTGCTTGAATCAAGTATTTTATAACTAGGACTAAATTCCTATTTAGTCTTATCAAGTATTTTCGACCCGCTTTGGCCCGAGGCTTTCTCAACTCCTGTAACGTTATTCAATCCAAAGAACAAGCACTGCGTCTCTGCGCTGCAATAATATATACAATAAGTATATATGGGCCGTTTTTATACCCGTTACTCGTAGAGTAAAAAGGGTATACTAAAGTTGTGCAAATGTATGTAACAGGCAGAAGGAATCATTTCCGACCATATAAAGTATATATATTCTTGATTAGCGTCAACAGCCGAGTCGATATAGACATGTCCGTCTGTCCGTCTGTCTGTATGAACACTTAGATCTCAGAGATATAAAGAGATAGAGGTTTGACATGTATGAGACAAATGCTTCTAATACCTGCAGGCAGATCAAGTTTATTTTCAATTTTTGCCACGCTCCTCACGCCCCCGCAATTAGGAAAAAATGTTATTTCTCCTATTTTGAAGATAGACAGTTCGTACCTTCGATGGATAGAAAAGAATTTGCAAAATGAATCGAAGAAATGATAAGGATCGGATGAGCGGTTCTCAAGCAAAAAAGTGAACCAAGCCCCCCTTCTAAAAAAAATGTTGCATACTTTTCGGATGGTCACACTATGGAACGCAGGAATACTGTTAAACATGTTTTACCATGAGTAACGGGTATATCGAAGTCGGTTACAGCCGACTTTAACTTAAAAATGGAACTGGGAGAGGTCTTATTAGTTCGCTGATCTCAATGATGCCAAATTCAGTTCACGATAAAAGGTTGACCAGTTAAGCCATCATAAACAGTCACTGACTGCCATCTCGACCCAAAAATTTGACTGGTGCTTACCTTACACTCAGAGAAAAAATAGAGAATTTCACTCTTGAATCAAGAGTATTCGTTTTCAAAAGTAGGGTAAGAGCAATTATTCTTGATCCAAGAGCGAAATTCTTGATCCAAGTGTGAATTTTTTATCCCGACATTCTTGACTCAAGAATTTCAGTACTTAATCCAAGTACGAATAGTTCTCAAAATAAAAGACTAAAAATAATAATTGAAGGGGGTGGGGGGTTTGAGTGGGACAACCCGTCCGACCGACGTGGTGTTGTTTGTTCCGCGCTGCTCGCCACTCACCATCAGTGAGCGTTTCCTCACTCCCTTTGCCTATAAAACCACATTGAGAATTTGTCTCGAATCCAAGAGCGAAATTCTTGAAAATTCAAATGCGACTAGATTTTCTTTTCAAGAGCGTTCGTACTCAAATTATACGTTCTAGATTTGTATGAGTGTAACTCATCTATTGAGAAACTCCTGATTCTAAAATTGAACCTAACGCCAAAGAGGTGTAACACCACTTCCATTCTGAAAGGGAATCGATCAAAAGTATGAGTGGTTACCAATAGCTGGATCAACCTGCCTTAGGCCCATTTTCTCAATGTCCAGTTAGTCAAACTTACCGGCAGGTTAGCCGAATTTGAATTGAGATGTGGCAAACCGATTAGGATCCCACTGCTGATTCGTGTGCACCATTACGAAAATACTGTCCACACGCACTGCCAGCACAAGCAATTCAATCTCCACACCCTCCTTGTACTCTCTTGCATTATTTATTCGTTGATTTATCTGGGATTATGTACCCACATAGGTCTGGAACTGATTTTTAAGGATCAGACATCAAGAGTCTACGCAAAGTAACAGGTTAAAACTTAACAGGATTTATTGATTATTATCAGAGATGGTTCTGCGATCTTATGCAAGTGATAGCAACATCATTGCGGGTGACTTCTGTGGAGTTAGACTACGTTCTGAGAACCGTGCAGTTATTCATGTGTCTCACGCTAGTGCTGCTTGATTTCCTAAAATTTTAGGGCTAAGCTTTGGTTCACCAATTTTGTAAGAAATGCACAAGACTCTGCACGAATTCTTTACGCGATCGTTTTTTCTTAATTCTCGTACTTTTCTCGTAAGGCTTTCCAAGGACGATGAATTACGGCTTGAGCGGAAAACTGATCTCCAAGTATTTGCCACGCTTCTGTCTTCTGTTTCCATGTCACCGTATGACTTTTTTTGTGCTCCAATATTTATTTTTTTAACTCTAGACCACCAGCGCATGTTCCTCATCCACAGAAAAGATTTTCCCTCTTGGCTTCAAATTGATTCAATATCGCTAAAAATTTGTATCCTCTTTTTTTTTTGCTAAATGATCACTAGCAACAACAATAACATTGAAAAAACAAACAAAGCAGAGATAGCAATCTATCAATATCGGGCGAACCTGCCGGTAAGTCTCGTGGAGAAAACCAACAGCCCTAAACCTCGGATAATTCCGAGGGAAAAACTTGATCGGCCGGTAACCGCAACTTTTGAGAAATTGGGCCTTAGTTCTTTTTCGCATGCGCAAGAATTTATCAAACCAGAGGGCTACACTTTCATTGAATACGTTTTTGACTGTTATCGATAGATAACCGCTTCTGTCAACTGTTCTACAAGGTAGCGCAACCGGAAGTGTCCTTTTGCTTGCGCGAGAACTTATCGAACTACAGGGCTAAAACAGGAACAAGATCCAATGCCACTCAGTTGTTATCCTCGGTTTCTTACAGCTTTCGATAGAGGTTTCGCACCACATTAGAAAATCGAAGGCGACCATGTCGGTTCGATACACCAGATTATAACATTAAGACATCAAACCAAATTATATTTCACAATTTTCTGTTTGTGTAAATATCGAAGTTTAGTTTTTTTTTTGCAGATTTTGCAATAAAGGGTTAAATTCCTTTTCACGATTTGTGCGCTATTTCTCACGAGAGCTTGATAGTCGTGTGGGCAAAGACGCCGTCTTCTGTGTGTTAAGTTTTTTCGAGGACGTGAGGTTAAGTTCCAGTAAAGTAAGAAAAATAAAAACGTTTAATGGTATTTTAAAACAGCTTAGAAAAAGTGGATGGATTTTAAAGTTAAGCCCTGTCGGATTCCGAAAGCAGGCCATTTTTAGTACCCGTTTGACGTTATGCCGAACGGCTTGATTTTTTTCGTGAACAGGGATTTCCTTTTTGATTCTAAATTTGTTTAAGTAACATGAAAAATTATTATTATTTAACCAGCCATTAAAATCTATTAACGGCCTATTTCTCATCTTCTGCAAAGCAGAGTAAATTGTGAGCTAAACAGTTATTTTTAATTTACAAGCAGACCTCTGACAGGCGATTTTCTTTTTCTGAGTGTATCAGCTCCTCCCTCCCTCGCAACATCCTTCCGCAATTCAAATATATGAACATACCAGGAATACTTCACTGATGCTGCTGCTTCTGCTTCTCCTGCTGCTTCTGCTCTGCTGCTGCTTCGGTGCTGTACTCTGTCTTTCTTCCCATATAAAGGCAATTTTATTGCTCAAGTTGTGCTGCTCGATAGGATAAGCGCCCCTCATTTATGCCCCCGTTGCCGGGCAACATGTGGCCTGCTCCAATACTTGTGGGCGGTTGCGCCTCCCTCTCTTTCCCATCCATTGGAGCTAACTATTAAAGTGCTGTTAACTTTATTATTTCGAGCACTTGTTGTATAATGTGCCAGTGCTGTCATGGCAACTTAGTGCCATAGTTTCCGCACAGAAGGAAAAAAAAAAAACGAAACAATAGCAAAGCCAGAGAAGCCTCGAGGGTAAAGAAGTAGCAGTCATAATTTGTCAAAAGTGGCTGGCGAGAGGCGAATAAATATGCTTGGCAAATATTTGCTACAGAATACATTTTGTATGTAAAAAAATAATAATCATAAAAAAAAATGTGTCTTCGAATTCTTGTCTTGTATAATCAAAAATCAGAAATAATAAGCATTGGGCTTGGCTAGGTTTCGCAATGAGTTGTGTAACAAATTCGATACATAAAAGTCAGGTCAAAGCGTAAGTTATAATTTATTTCAACGCAAATAGCTAATTATGCTGCTAATGCTATGCGGGATAATGTTGCGTTGGCCGAGAAGATTGAGTAATTCGGCTGATTTTTTATAATTAAGAATTGATTTCTTGGTATTTATATAATTTCTTTGGTAATTTAGTTTGAGCTGTACTCATTTTACACTTCACCACTGAGACATACTGCTATAACGAAAAGCCAAATCGCATCGAAACATTAGAATTAGCGCATTAAGCCACAGTTAATAGTCATAACCACAGCCAACTCTAGGGACTGGAGAGTCATGCTCGCTGGTAGGTGACCACAACAGTAGCATTTGGAGCGGCTATCACAGTAAGCCGAAGGAAACACTACTCTAATGGGCTATGGAGTCTGCAAAGGCTTAAAGCTGTTTGGCCGTGGGCTTTGGAGGATACAGAGAATTGGGTGGTGTGCACACATTTGGCAATTGGCCCACCAACCATATCAACGGCAGAGTCACCGAAAAAGATTCTCCACCACAAGCGATGCAGTTGCCAGTTTTGGAATGCTTTTTATTGCCCAGATTCCATAAAAATCAGTTCTACTTGTTTGTCCACCTCGCAGCTCTCTAAATAATTGTTGTTTTTTGCTTTAATTTTTTGATTGTGTGCTCAATTCTCAAAGGTACCTCTGACAATTATCAAACAAGTTTAATTTTATCTCTTTCGAGAAAACAAGTTGGCACTCTGCAAATTTTCATGAGCGGATATACGGAGCTATGTAATTAGATGGGCTCTGACCAAATTTCGAGCGTTAAAGTACCTAGCTTTACAGCTAGGCGAATATTGAGACAGAGGCAAATCGAAATGAGATTTTGGCTTACCGCTGTAAGTTAACGATTACAAATCTATGATTTATTTTGAAATTTGAGCTAGTCGCCGCGAAATCAGCCGTTTCTCCCACAGTGTATCGGTCGGAAAATGGGTTTTTCTGAGAAAATTTTTGTTTTTTAATTCTACGATTTGCAAGGGTGAACAACTTCGGCGCGGACAAAGTTGGCTAGATTTCTCGTTTTTAGTTTGTTGGAGCTCTGATCACTAAATTTTGAACGCAGTGTGAAATTAGAAGTAAAACTTACCTTATCAGCTTTGCTCCGACTTTTACTTACTTTTGCGATTTCATTCAGTGCGTACGAATTTGATTTTAAGTGCTCCCAAATTTTGAACCTTTTGTTATCGATTCTGCAAAATTTCACGCTGTATCGACAAACGTATCTGTTACCGCCACAGCTAAGTCGCAAAGGCTATTTTGCTGCTGGTAAAAAAATAGTTGGTTAGTAAAAAAATAGTTTGAAGCAAGAGTTTAATTCAAATTTTATTATAAAAGAGTCCACAAAAACAATCTCACATAGTCACAGAATATTAAAAAATTAGTTCATTGTATGGCAGCCCATTTACCTATTATTTCAAGGACTCATACGTCGCCGGTTTTAAATCAGAGCAACTACTGTTGCAAAAGCGAAAATGGGAGCATCACAACCAGACTTTTGCATTGCTTTCCTTTCGAACTGGGTCTGTCGAAAATTTGTAAAGAATAAAATCCGAACAAATTAAAACGAGTTAAATAATGCGATTTTTTAATAAGTCAATATTTTCCAAAAATTAAAAGTACTTCGAAAATATTTTAAAGAACATTTAATCATTGGAATCTTTTGCCAATTAGAAACAAATAAATATTTTTAAAATGGTCATGAGCTTGAGCCAGAATAACCAACCATTTGTATTTACACAGATCAGGTCGCTAAAACAGAGACATTTTTAAAAATGTTTTAAAAAGGCTTTTACTTAAAAAATTGAGGGCAAAATATGTTTCGAGAATAACTTCGGTATTTTTTTTTCAGTTTTTCAGGGTTTTGCTTAGATCACATTGTGCATTTCAGAATAGATAGATAAAGGGCCTAAGATAATATATATTAAGCGACAATGTTGTAACTTAAAAATTGTGGCTCTGCCAGTTTTTTGCGGTTTAAGGGGGGAGGGGGGGAAATTTTGCAAGTCTGAAACAAACTTGATCTGCGTACGGTATACACCTTTGTACATGCAAAAATTTGTATCTCTATCTTTTATAGTCTCTGAGATCGACGCGTTCCCACAGACAGACATGGCTAAATCGACTCGACTGTTGATGCTGACAAGAATTTATATACTTTATATGGTCGGAGATGCTTCCTTCTCCCTGTTACATACATTTGCAAAACTTCATGATCCCCTTTTACCCATTTTCAATGAGTACAGGGTATAAAAAATTAAATGACCCATTTTACTGAAACTATTTTTTAGTCTAGTTTGGAATGATCTCAAAAAATTGATTCCAAAATCTTTTTCATGGCAACGCTTGTTAAATATATATTTTTTTATATATATTCGGTAGGTGCACTTACAATTATTCAAATCGGGATTGTAGTTTAATTATAATGGCCAAGAATATTTAAAAATAAAATCGATTTTTTAGTCGAAATTGCAAGAAATTTTATTTTAAAACGCCTAGGAAAATTATAAAAAAATCCAGAATTATTATTTTTTTTTTTTGTTTAAGAATCATTTTTACGAAGCAAATAAGGTATTGATGAGGAAAATCTTTGCACACTAGAGTGGGCCTTAAAAATAGATTTCAAAAAAATACCGGGCGGAAAAAGTTTCCTTTTAGTCCTAATAGATATAGTAAAAAGTTTCGCAGCGATCGGACTTCATTTAGTGGACGCGCTCTCGCCCCAATAACCAAAAATTTTAAGTATACTGCCAATATGGGGAATGAGTTTAGGATTAAGTCTCTAAAATTTAAAAAAAAAATTTTAAGTGGTTTTTCTCTTTATATCCCTTTAAGGGGAATACCAAAGCAACATTTTAAATATATTTGTTGGATATTTCGAGCGTAAACTTGGTTAGAACAAAATCAAATCGGGAAATTTGAGCAATTTTTTTTATTTTTTTCTAAGATGAGTTTCGGATTTAATCCCTAAAATTTTGTGTTATTTTTCCTTAAATCCTTTAAGCGGAATATCATAGCAACATTTTGAATATTAATGTTAGATATTTTGAGAATACATTTGGTAAAAATCATATCTAAAAGCAAATTTTTTCTAATTTTTTATGATGTTTTTAAGACAAAATAATATATACGAGATACGCTCTAAATATCCAAAATTTACATTTTAAATGTTACTATGATATTTCCCTTAAAGGATATCAATTTGTAAAGTGAGTGAAAAGCCAGAACTAAAATAAAAATCAAGAACAGAACTAAAGTCGAAGCATAAGAAAATTTGTTTTCTATCATTACGAAAATAACCCCATTTGTTTTGCACTTAATTGCTCACGGCTTCTGAGTTTGGTCATAGATTTTGATTATCCTTCCGAAAAAGTGAGATTTTTAAGTAGAAAAGATAAAAATAATTTTTCTTACTTTTCATATTTTTCGCAATTGTTTACAAATGAAATTCTTGCATTTTCGACAAAAAAAATCGATTTTATTTTAAATATTTTTGGTTATTTTAGAACTATAACAACAAATATTTTTGGTTATTAAATTCAAACTGTTAAACCGACTTAAAAACAATATTCCACTCAATTGTTGTTACTTTTCGCTATTGGTTTTTGCTTGACACTATCTGACAATTATGAAGTGAGATATGCCTACCAAAAAAATTCTTATTTAAAAAAAAGAGACATAAAAAAATTTTTTAATTCGATTTTTGAGATCACCATTCCGAAGTAAACTAAAAAATGTTTTCAATAGAAATGAGTCGTTTTTAGCTCTAAGCTTATGTTATGGGTGAGTTAATTTGTTATTATATAAAATATGTTCAGTGTATTTATGGAGTCAAGATTACTGAAGGGGAGGTAGTTGCTAATTTAATAAATTTTTCTGTTAGGAAGTTCTCACAGTTCGCATTCTACTTTCTGCTTTTTTTTTATCTTCAAACCTGTTTATTTTTATTGTTTCTTTTTATATTAGCAGAAAATTTTTCAGAATTATTCAAGCTGGAAAAAATGTAATTTATAAAACATTAATTAATTATAAAACATTCATAATAACAGCAAATACTTGATCAATCAAAGCTTCTCTTGTGGGGCAGTTGTGAGCCACCCATTTAAAAGTCTTAAATTCGTGTTTTTAAGCAATTATTCCTTGCTAAATGAAAAAATTAAAACAATTTTCTTGTATTTTGAATTAAGAAATATCAATGAAAAGTGAAAATTAATTGACGGCAGCCGGCTTGTTTTCTTATATACCCGAACTGTTCTTTTGTTTGTCATTTTAGATGTTTTTTTTATGACTTGTTTGGAGCGGTTTTCTTCTGTTTTACATTAAGAAAATATTTTTTTTTATTTTAACATTTATATCAAAAAGGTAATTGAACAAAGTTATTTCTTTCGTACTTACTTTTGGCATTACGAAAATAATTTTGATTAACCTTTACAGTTTTTTTATTTTCCACTCTTTAATATTTTGTTGGTTTTTGGGTGTATTCTTATTTCGAGCCGCGATGCCCAGTCGCAACCCTTGAGTATTTGAAATCAACAAGAATTGCGTTTGGACAATCATAGCTAAAAATCGAATTAACCAAATATTTTTGTTTCACTTGCACTTAGATGAGGATGAAGATGATGATGCTGCTGCTTCCGGTGAAGAGGGGGAGGGAGGAGGGGGGAAAAGCTTTCAAGCAGCTGGAAAGTTTTCCCAAAACTGTTTCACGAATATCGCATGGCATCCTTTGGTCTGGTGGGAGACATGCCAGCTGCGTTTCCCCCCAAACTGCATTACGAGTCGAAGACGAACCCCATCGATGTGAACCTTTTTTGCTTGCAACTTAATACGAAGATGGCGATGCTTGCTTAAAGTCTTTCACTCTATTATAGTCAAACACACGCAGGGAGAGGGAGGAGGAGGAGGGGCCATAAAGTGTCGGAAGAATCACAAAATCATTGTAAATGTTGAACGTTGAATCTCGTATTACACGCTAGGGGCTGGTCGCCGTCGTGGGATTGCCCCTTTGCTGACACTTTGGCTCGCCTTGCCTTGCACTTCTTGATTAAATTTTTTTTCCTGCACTAAAAATGAACTTGGTTCGCCGCATATACGAGCTGAGCTGAGAGCTGAAAGTCGCCAACGGACAGCTGTGTGTCCGTGAGACATTCGCATTCGCTTTCGCCTTGTCCGGGAACTCCATCGCTGGCATGTTTTGCGGTTTTTATTGTGGTCCTTCGGAGCTGCTGGCGCTGGCTCTGGCTTTGACCGCTGCCCCATTGTTGCTAACTGTAAAATGCATTCCTGCGTTCCGCATTTTCATTTTTTTTTGTTCTGCTTGGCAATTTCCAAGGATCAGATAGTTGTGGGCGTTCGTGCTGGTGGCCGTCTCCGTCTCCGTGTCCGTGTCAGGCAGCTGTTATTACAATATCCTTTATTGTACGGGTTACTTTTTAAGATAACAACATCAAACCGTTTCGCCTTTTCCTTGCGCTGTTTTTTGTCCATTAAATTTGAAATTAAATTGTCGTTCCATTCTGATGCGCATTTTGTGGATCTGCTTTTATGGTTTGTTTTGTTAATTGGAATTGATTGAAAGTTATTTGATGTTTGCCTTTCAAGCCCGAAAAAAGGAGCAAAGGGATTGTGCACGAGCTACGTGTCTATCCACCCTGGGGTCGCCATACTATTCCCTGCTTCCCAGGCTCTGTGTTGTTAATAGACTTTGGCTGTAACTAATTAACATAATTTAATTATGTGCTTGGCATTAATTTTACGCACGAAATTAAGTGTTGAATTTTAAGTGTCTACATTTTAATTGAGCGACACTTTTTTTTACGGCAAGGAATTCCGTTGGGTGTGCTGTGAAATTTACACTTCTTTGATGGCAAAATACAAAAAATGTTGGCGGTTAAAATGGGAAAATATTTGGACGATTTTAGTTTGTTTCTTTTTTAAAAGGTATGAGATAGTTGGGGAACTTATAATTTGTTTATATTACTAATATTATAAATGTAAATGTTTGTATGTTTGTTACTCAATCATGAATATAAGGTTGAACAAATTTGGATGAAACTTGGCACACAGAATTTTCAAGAATTTTATTCTTGTTTGATATTCAATTTGGTGTTATAGGAAATAGGAGAGAGGATTAGTATCGAAACGGAGAGGACTAGCAAACTTTTAAAATATATCGTGAAGAATTAATCGATTAAAGCTGCGATGGATCGCCCCAGAGGGCAAAGACACTCAGCTATTTACACATACACGAACCGAACGCAAACCGAATGCGGTCATCGACCATCTAATATCTATATTGCAGGTTTGCTTAGTCCCTCTTCGCTGTCGGCTGCGCTGCTATGGCGCTCAGGTTCGCTCCTCACCCTGTCTTGCTCTGGCGCGGTTGTATTTTGTTTGCGCTAAGACATGGCTGATGAGTTGGAGTGAGACAGGGCTCTGACGGTTCGAGTTCGTGACGAAAACGGTTGCAGTCTAAACCTATACTTTGTTCGACTGAGCAAACCTGCAGTCATGATATTAGTCAAGAGCAAATTCGGGGAAGATCCATTGTCCCGCCATTGAAGACGGGTAAACAGGAAATGTCGCACAGTGGTCCCAATCACCAATAAGCTGACCAAAAACGTATACAATATGGCAGACAATTTCTTCAAAAAGTATTTGATTTTGCTGAAAGTTTGGCTAAGCTTATGATGAAAAGAAACGCCAAGGACTGTTCTACGATTAGCTAGCTACGGAAGGTCTATAAGCAAGACTCTGCTGGAGTACGATAACAGAAGAAGGTTAGGGCATAAATTAAAAATGGATTCTGAACTGATCCATTAAGTTCTAAATGATTCTTACAATACGGACACGAGAGGGACGAGCAGTATTCAAGTTCAGGTCGGTCTAGAGCAGTGTTTAAAATTACATAACATTCCTTCGACCAACGTTTAATGAATCCAACTACACCATTTGCTGTATTAACAATAGAGTTTTCTGTATGAGGACTGAAACTCAATTTGGTGTCAAAAAAGATTCAAAGATGAACGACTGTAGATATTCGTTACAAGGATTCAAAAACAAAGGGCCGAGGTGGCTACACCTGAAGTAAAAAAGACAGGTTTTGAAGTATTAAAGCGAAGCCGAACTTTTTGAGTTCTATCTATTAAATATTACGAATTCCATAGAAAAAAGAGGAAGGAAATCCTAAACGATCAAATGCTTTACTGAAGTAGGTGTAGATGGGATCATTTTGATTTCTTTTAACGAATTTATCATTAACGATTGAGGTAAACTCAAGCAAATTGGTTTTGAATGACTGACGCTTTGTAAATCCATGGTGGAAAGGTGATCAAATCGATTAAAAATAGTGCTGTAAGAATGAGGTTAAAATCTGTTTAAATAATTTCGGAATAGCTATACCCCCATAATTGATATATCAGATTTTTCACCCTTTTAATGAAGAGGAATAATATTAAATTCTTTCCAAATGTTAAGAAAGACAGTAGATTTAAGAGATAAATTAAAATGCTTAAGCAAAGGATGGCATAAAAAAACGATTGCATCGGCAAACATCTAAAGACCCGTTAATCGATAATATGTCGATAACTATTCGATAAATTTCTTTTCAAGTCGATCTTGGTGTTCAGCGGGACAAGCAGTGTATATTCTGTCGCGACAATTACAAAAAACTGCAGAACACTCCCGCACAAAACTTATAAAAAACAAGCTAGACCGTTGCAGTCGAGGAGCTCGACTTCGAAATACCCTGTACAATGGACAAACACACACATACACAAACAAACACACACGCTCACATACATATAAAAGCGCTCTCACACACGCGGGCGCAAGCTGCAACCAATGCGTAATAGGAAAAGCGTGGGGGGAGTGGGGGTGCAAAAATTGTTTCGTGAATAACTTCTGTGTTTTTGCTCAGATCTCATTGTGCGTTTCAGAATAGATAGATTAAGGGCCTAAGATAATAAGCGACGATGTTATAACTTTAAAATTGTGGCTCTGACAGTTTTTTGCGGTTTAAGGGGGGAGGGGGAGAAATTTTGCAAATCTGAAACAAACTTGATCTGCGTACGGCCTATACCTATGTATATGCAAAAAATTGTATCTCTATCTCTTATAGTCTCTGAGATCGACGCCATCATACGGACAGACGGACATGGCTAAATCGACTCGGCTGTTGATGCTGATCAAGAATATATATACTTTATAGGGTCGGAAATGTTTCCTTCTCCCTGTTACATACATTTCCACAACTTCATGATCCCCTTTTACCCATTTTTAATGGGTACAGGGTATAAAAAGAAATTGGTAATAACGATGCGCTTTTAAGAGTTCTTACTTTGAATACGAATCGTTCTTAAGTTCGAAATTGACTGTGACTAATTAAAAATTATAAATCAAATTCTTGATACAAGAAGAAAAGTTTTAATTTAAGATCATTTCGTTCTTAAATTTTAAATTGTCCGTTAAAAATTAAAAAAATAGAAAAAAATTCTTTATTCCAAGAAAAAAATGTTTTAATTTAAGATCACTTCGTTTTGGACAAGAAGATGAGCTCTTATTTTAAATACAAATCGCTCTTAGCTAATATAAATAAGACTAGCTCTTGCTTATTCCGAGCTCTAAAAGTTCTTAATAAAATCCCGAATCGAGAATTTAGGGATTTTTAAAAACGCTCTTGAATCAAGCATTCCGTACTTAAATCAACAAACTTAAATCAACAATTTTCTGGCGTATTGAAGTTTTGAAACTGAAACATCTTGATACTTAAATTTAAAATTTTTGATTTTTATCTCAGTGTGTCTAAAAAACAATTTCTATTTTGTTTGAGAGCGGGATCTGATAGAAGCTTTCACTACTTGCGTTTTCTAACAAACCTCTACTTTGAATAAAGACTCACTATTTCATGCATTGTTACTCTCTTCGAGCAATACATTCAAATTGTACTTGCTTTCTGAAATAGAATCCATTTTGTAGAATCCAAATCGATTAACTTTTCGCTATAGAATCGCTCTATTGAACGTTTGGTTCTTTTCGATGCATGACGAGTAAAGGATGAGGCAGGCTCTACGCTCACGAACGGAGCTCATAACGGTTAAAATACAAACCATTCCCACCAGTAAAAGTCCCTAAAAAATATTTTTTTTCGACTTTTGACCATTTTTTTGGGACTTGGGACCATGAGTATTGGTCAATCGTTTTGAAGAAATTGAGAAATTTGGAAAATTCTTATCTTAGTTTAGACGGATAAATAGACGGGTGAGCAGACTGGTAAACATAAGACGGGTAAGCATTAGATCGTGAAATTAGAAAATTCATTAATGAGCTTAGACTGAAGACGGGTAAATAAAAATATGGTAGAAATCGAAAAAACCAAAAACTTGCGAAATTTGCTAAATTTTATAATGCGTTCAGATTATCAAAAAGATTTGATAGATGACAATTGTCAAGCCAGCTTCACTTCTTCGTTTGGTGTTTAAAATTCCTACCTACGAGTTGCTAATAAAATAATGTTTAGAATGGTTTGACTAATTAAATTAAACAAAAAGTAACACTCACTCACTGACACTAAAGCTGGAGTATAAAAAAAAAAACAACAACGCAAAAAGTTTCCAGCCAAAAAACCTACCAAACTCCGTCTGTTGCTTTTATGGGCAATGAAACGTAGCCTCCTTCACATTAAAAGTGCCTCCAGTTGTTGGAGACTCGTAAAGAGACTTTACCTAATAAAAATGCCGCAGCACGTACGTCAACCTTCAGGCATTAGTCCTACTTATACACAAACACACACACACATAAATATACTCCAGCATGTAGGAAGAACAACAAACAACTCGGCGCTGTTGTTATTAATTTGCTTAGCGCAAACTTTTCGCAATATCCTGTTCGCATCCTGGGCCATCCTTTTATTTAGCTATTTGCAAGCAATTTGATTTTGTTTTTATGCCTTTTGTGTTTGCTCAATGTATCACTGGATCACTTTAAGCGGCGCGTATCGAATTGCAGCTGGGATGTTGGGTGTTGATATCGGGGTCCATTAGGCGTCCACTTGTCGCCCAGCTGGCTTTTAACTCAAACGGAAACAGCCAGCATAGACAAGGGCAGAAACAAAAACAAAAACAGCAACAGAAACAAGAGCCATCCAAAAGGCCAAAAAGCTTGGCCAACAAGTCGATTGTGTAAATTGAGCTGCTAATGGCCTCAGCATATATATATAAGGTTGTCAAAAAAGTCTTGCGGTATTTTCGCAAGCTTGTCTTTGCAAGCGCGTAGTTCTAGTTGTATTCGTCGCATCGGCTCACGCTAGAGCTTTTTGGAAAGCTCTTTTCACGCGCTAACACGTGTTTGATGTATTGTTGTTTGTATTTAGTCGTTCGTCAGTTATAAGCGTCGCAAACATGGAGCAAAATAAAGAGAAAATACGGCATATTTTACAGTACTACTACGATAAAGGCAAAAATGCATCTCATGCTGCCAATAAAATTTGTGCAGTTTATGGACCCGATACAGTTTCCATTTCCACCGCACAACGATGGTTTCAACGTTTTCGTTCTGGTGCAGAGGTGATCGAAGATGCGCCACGGTCCGGAAGGCCTGTCGTCGAAAATTGCGATAAAATCGCTGAATTGATCGAAAGAGACCGGCATAGTAGCAGCCGTAGCATCGGCCAAGAGCTGGGCATGAGTCATCAAACCGTTATAAGCCATTTGAAGAAGCTTGGATTCAAAAAGAAGCTCGATGTATGGGTGCCACACGACTTGACGCAAAAAAGCTTTTTTGCCCGTATGGATGCATGCGAATCGCTTCTGAATCGCAACAAAATCGACCCGTTTTTGAAGCGGATGGTGACTGGCGAAGAAAAGTGGGTCACTTACGACAACGTGAAGCGCAAACGGTCGTGGTCGAAAAGCGGTGAAGCTGCCCAGACGGTGGCCAATCCTGGATTGACGGCCATGAAGGTACTTCTGTGTGTTTGGTGGGATTGGCAGGGAATCATCCACTATGAGCTGCTCCCCTATGGCCAAACGGTCAATTCGGACCTGTACTGCCAACAACTGGACCGCTTGAATGCAGCACTCATGCAGAAGAGGCCATCTTTGATCAACAGAGGCCGAATTGTCTTCCATCAGGACAACGCCAGGCCACACACATCTTTGGTGACGCGCCAGAAGCTCCGGGAGCTCGGATGGGAGGTTCTTTTGCATCCACCGTATAGTCCGGATCTCGCACCAAGTGATTACCACCTATTTCTGTTTATGGCGAACGAGCTTGGTAGTCGGAAGTTGGCCACAAGAGAGTCCTGTGAAAATTGGTTCTCCGAGTTTTTTGCCAATAGGGAAGCGAGCTTCTATAAGAGGGGCACTATGAAGTTGGCATCTCGTTGGGAACTCGTCATCGAACAAAACGGCGCATATTTGACTTAAATCGCATTATTATAACCAATTTTATGAACAATTGAAAATGCAATAAAAATACCGCAAGACTTTTTTGACAACCTTATATATATCTATAAACCGACACAATACCAAATAAATACAATGGCTGATGAGGACAATGGGATATTAAAAATATACAAAAGCATACAAATGGTGAAGGGGGGAAGTTTCTTCAAAGAAACAGACTCAACTTTTTGCATTTCATAAACGGCAAAAGGGAACATAAAAAAGATTGAAGTAGAACAGTTTGTGACACAGCAATTGTATATAAAAACTAATGCTTTATCAATTTCCTTTACTTTGCACTCAATTATAAAAGTTCTCTGTACCTTGCAGTAGCTGTAGAGGCAGCCCTGCACAGAAATAAAGATATGATCTGGGGCTCAATATTACATTTTTTCATCAATATAATAGACAATAAAAGACAAACTTGAATATCAAAGTGAAATTTTCTATCATTTCAAAATGATACATTGAAGATCAAATTGATATTACATAATATCATTATAACACCAAATAAAAAAGAATTACAAATGGCACGTAGTTAATCTAATACTACTTTTATTCTCTTATTTGTTCAACTAATCTATTCTAATATTATTTGACAAATTGATATTATTTTGGTTAACGTTATAGTTTAGAAATGATATAAAAAAATGATATAAGACAATGTGTCAAATTTACCAGCCCATATCAAATTTATAAGGATTTCTTTCTGTGTTCTGCTGCGCTGCCGCAATGAAATTTCTTTTAGTCATAACCTGACTATCATTCATCCGATTTTTATCATTCCTTTGGCAGATCAATAAATGAAGCTGATTTCTAAATAAGTCTAAAAGGTGCAAAATTATGAAAAATATGACGCTGTTTCCAAATTGCGAGGTCGATAGGTAGCGTGGCGAAAATTGAAAATAAACTTAATTAGCCTCCAAGTATAAGACGTAAATGTCCCATACATAACAAACCCTACCCAGCTAGCATTTTATGTAATTTTCGTTTCTGATCATAAATGATACTTTGGTAGGCAGAAAATGGTATCCTAGTCGCGGCTTTTCTTGAAGAGTCGTTTCGACCGATTGTAGAGGAACGTCTTGTAGATTTTGTATTTCACGACAATCATTTGCAGTTGTTGTTGCACCATTGTTTGGTTGATCCTATTATTTATTATTTTTATTGCGCCTACTTTCACGGCTCCTGACTCATTACGCGCTGGCGGCACAAATTTTATCGTCTCGACATTTAACTTTAAAAATCACACTGGTGATTTTCAAAAGCCACATATATACTTACACAAATTGCAATTTTTTCAGAAAACGATTTTTTACACAAAAAGGTGTAAAAACAAAATCTATCAAAATATGTTCCGTTCTACAGAATGACATAAAATGAAATGAAATGAAACCAAGGCTGCAAACCTCGAAAATTTAGCAGGTGGTTTGAACCCCCGGATCGAACAATCTAACGTGCGGTTCGTGAACCGGTTCCTCTAACCCCTCAACCTAAGGTTTTGGTTCGACCCAAAGAAGAATAGCTTCGATTTATAAATACATATTTTTGAAAATATTATTCTTTATATCTATTAGCCCCTTTCTACTGCCGTAATTTCATAAAATGATGACCTTTTTATTGACATTTTGCGTCTTCTTCTTAAATTCAAATCAACAAATTGGGGCTGATGACACTTGACTCTGCTTCCAAAGAGCGAGTTCTTTTTAAAAATACCAAAATTCTTCAAGAGGAATGCCGTCATTGTTAAGAAATTCCAGAAAAGAAAATCATAATGAATAGGCAAATCAAATGGAAGAAATTATATCATTTTCTTCGTTTCTTTGGTGGATATAGGCAAAACTCACATGCTCATTTTGCGTTGCGTGCGTGTGTTAAGCCAAGGGTTAAGGGGGACTCTGGTTTAAGTTAATAAGCATTATATCTTGTAGATGCTGTTCATCTAGACTAGCTTTTTGATTAGAAAGAACAAACTTAAGGGGGGACATCTAAGTAGAATTTTTTGAAAATCGAAATTTTTTTTTTTGGCTTAAATAATGCTTTAGGGTCTTAAAAATAACATACCAAAAAATTGAATCCGCCAAAAGTTTCTAAGTGTCAAAATTTTCCATTCTACGGCGAAGCCTCAGCGGACGCTTTGATAAATTCTGGCAAAAAAATTTTAGATATTGCTACCAATATTGCAACAACTGTTTTTTACGATGGCCTTATATCAATTTTGAGAACATTTGATGTCATGGACTTGACAATCGGCTCGGAAAGTTTCAAGTTTTGCCAGGAAGTGGACCAGTACCACATTAATAAAGCTGAGCAATCACTGAGCGATGGAGCAAAAAAGGCTCGCCTGCCTGAGTAAATCTGAAATACCTATGGCTATCGATCCTCGTAGGATTTTTTCGATATTTTGCTTACTTTTTTTAAACAGTTTTTTAAGACGTTTTTTTTTTTTTTAAACGCATTTTTTTTTTCAAAAACTCACCATTTCGCCAAAAATCAAAGTAAAGTTTCCAGATATTTTTAACCTTATCCTGTGTGTTTCGTCGGAAAAACTACTTAATTTTGTGAACCGAACCCAATTTTTCGGAAAAGTGGTCCATTTCGGGTTCAGGTTCGAAGACTCAAATATATTTTACGTTCGTCTTAGGGTCCGGTTCGACGGACCCAAAAGACCAGAATCATACCGGTTCTAAAATGTTCGGTTCCGGACCGGTTTTCAGCCTTGGTTTAAACACACATTGTTGGCCATAATTTGAGATTTTTTAACTATTATTTAGTTTAGATTTTTATTAAAACCACGCCACAAACCTATCATTTAAAAAAGAACGCATTTAATTTGGTGCATGCGTTGCGGAGATATCCTCTTACACACAGCTATCAAAGGTATCACTTGAACTTTCTTTTTACAAATTATTTTCAATATTTAGTTAAGACCAACTACTCTTGCACATTTTTTCTTTTATTAATTATTGTATTTATTGCGAACAATAATTTTTGATATTCTTTTTTCACTTCATAATTGTTTAGCAGACATTTTCTACTTTCGTAATATTTTTCCTATTTTTAATTACTCTTTTATTTTGTCTGCTGTTGAGCTTCTGTCTGACCTTTACATCACTTTACAACTGATAATAATCAACAGAAATGCACAATTTTACTTCGAAGTTAATTTCTTTTTATTTACTGTGTTACAAACTACACAGGTATTGCCTGATCTGTTTCACGCACTTTTATCTTATTTTTACTCATACATGAGCCCTTTAATTTGACTTCGAAATATCTAAATATTCACGATTGGCTGGAAAAAGGTTATAATTTGTATATTTATGTATTGGACGATTGATGATCGATTGTAGATTGAGAAACATTCAAAGAAGTGATGGTCTGGTTCCAGCTCTGGTCTAAAATCTGAATCCATCCAATAGACCATTTGCAAATCGATCATTAAGTTCCTTAAAACTCAACTGCCAATTCATAGAAATGTGCATCTGCCCAAACAGCTGCAGACGCATCCACTTAATCCTGCCAAGAGTGAGGCAACTTTATTAGGCCACGTTGACTGCTACTTAGGCGGCACTTGAGTACCAGCTTGAATGCCCTTCAGTCGGCAGCTAAATGAAGTTGTTGTTGCTGGAGTTGCTGCACCTGCCTGCCTGACTGCACTCAAGCCCACCAGCTGTCGTCGTCTCTTTCGCAGCAACAAAAAAAAGGCAAAAAAACGACATTAACTTGTTACAACTTCCGGCAACGGGCTTGCATTTCCTGTGATAGGCCACCCTCTCCTTAACGCCTTTTATATATTCTAAGCTAACTTTTTCTCATTTTCTCTCTATTTTATTTGTGTGCTTAACTTTTCCTATGACTTCCTTGGCGCCCACTTCATCTTCTTCACACACAAAAGCGACGCATATTTACTTGACATTGGGTGTTCCCATTGTTTACCTGGCCCTTGTCAGGCTTGCAGCCAAACAATTTGCGTCAACGGCACCTGCTAAAAAGCCCTTCACCCTCCTTTCTCTTTTGCCTTTCAGGCAACGTTCTCTCCTTCTCGTCATTATAATGAGAAAATTGTTTCAATTATGTTTGTGTTTAGTTGCTTCAATTTGCTAAGCAACATCATTAAGTGGCGTAGCTTCATTCGACGCTGCCCCTTCCCGTTGCCTCATAAAAATATAATTTGAGTTGGCCGTAGGAGAACACAAGGGGTTGTTCCTGGGTGCCCCGGGAGTATGAATAAAATAACATACACAAAAACACAAATTGCGCACGTGAAAACTTCGGCTCCCACACTCCGCACGGTCGCCAATGTTGCTGCTGCTCACGTGGCCTGGCGGAAGTTGGTGCTGCCTTAGGACTGCCTTTCCGCCATGTTGTTGCCCTAATACTTTGCACAACAAAACTTTCACATGGATTATTTTCACATTACAAACAAAAGCGAACGCCAAAACGAAACTGCAAACAATCATAATAACCCCAACCAGGCTAAGAGAGTCACTTTATGGCTTTATGCATTACCCTGGATATTTTTGGAATTTTTCGAAAAGGGTGATTGAGGACTTGACGAAGAGATTGGAGAAATTTAAATTAAGTTTAGAAGCAATAATATAAATTTTTATGGAAACAGAAACCAGAACACAAATATCTACGCCTGACCAACACCGACACGAGCCAAGTGCATGCCCAGAGATGTGCAAAGAGAGCTAGCAGGTATTCAGTCGCTGGCCAGGGGTCGATGAAGTAGGTATTTTGGTATTTCTTAAGCTTGCTCTTCAAGACAAACGCTAATTTTGTTTTACTTTCTTGGACTGCCCAAATACATCAGCCAAGCTTCTCTCATTCTCTTGGTTTGTGAATATATTTTTAAAAAATATTTTTCCAATACTTTTCCTATATATATAAAACAAATTTTTAACATATTTCATAAAATAGACCCTTACTATTCCAGTTTTTGGAAATAATTCATCAAATATTTATCCAAAATAATATGAAATATTTTCCTTAATATTTCTCAATATTTATCCCATATTTTTCCATTACTTTTCCAATATTTTTTTTCCAACATTCCTACTTTTTTTCCAAATTTTGGAAATAGTTTATCAAATATTTATCCAAAATTATTTGAAATATTTTTTTCAATATTTCTCAATATACTTTTCCAATATTTTTAAAAAATTTTTTCAAAATTTTTTTAATGTTTACTAATACTTTTTTCAGATATTTGTCCAATGCTTTTCAAATGATTTTCCAATAATTTTCCAATATTTTTAATATTTTGCAATCATTTTTTAATATTTTTCATATGATTTTCCAAACCCTTTTCAATAATTTTGCATTCTTCTTTTTTTGTTTTGTTTTTCAGATTTTTGTCCAACATTTTTCAGTTATATCAATATTTTTGAATTGTTTTAGCAATATTTTGCCAATATTTTTCCAAAATTTTTCAAATGTTTTGTCAATATTTTTTCCATACTTTTGATAAATATTTCAAGTATTTTTTCATATACATTATATATATCAAACATTTTTCCAATATTTTATAAAATTTTTTTCAAATATTTTTAAAATATATTTCGAATGATTTTCCGAAACTTTTCTAATATATATTTTCAAAATTTTTATATATTTCAAATATTTTTGAGATGTTTTTTTAAGACCATTATAATATATTTTCAAGTATTTTTTCAATATATTTGCAATATTTTTTCAATAATTTTCCAATATATTTGCAATATTCTTTCAATACTTTGCAAATGTTATTCCAATATTTTTCAAACATTTTTGCCCTATTATTCAAATATTTTTTTATTACTTTTCCAATACTTTCTCTATATATTTGCAATATTTTTCAAGTATTTTTTCCACTTTTTTCAGATATTTTTCCAAGATTTTTATAATATTTTTCAAAAATCTCCCGATTTTTTCAATATTTTTCGAAAATGTTGCTTGTTTTAATAGTTTTTCAAAAAGAAGATTGACAAAAAGTTACTTTACAGTGATTTAGCAGTGACTGGACAGTGAAAAGACGGTGTCTTAACAGTGAGTTGATAGTGCCTAAACAGTTACTTGAAAGTGACTAAACTGAGTGACGTAACAGTGATTTTAGAGTGACTTGACTGTGACTAAGAACTGACTTGACGTGACTTAACAGTGATTTGAGATTGATAAAACAGTGACTTTATAGTGACTTGACAGGGACTAAACAGTGACTAAACAGTGACTGGACAGTGACTAAATAGTGAATAAGACTGTGACTTAACTCTGGCTTGACAGTGGCTAGAGAGTGAATTTGAACAGTGATTTAACATACTTTTCAGACAACTTTTCAAAACATTTTCAATATTTTTGCATTATTTTTCCAATATTTTTCAAATGTGTTTCCGATACTATTTTTATACTTTTGCAATATATTTCAAAATTGTTCAAGTATTTTTCAAATGTTTTTCAGATATTTTTAAAATATTTTTCAAATATTTTTTTTAAATATTTTTCAAATATTTTTTTAAAATATTTTTTAAAGATTTTTCCAATACTTCTCCAATTTTCTTGTATAATTTTTTAAATATTTTTTTCATGTTTTTCCATTATTTTTTCAATAATTTTGCAAAATTTTTTAGGAATTTTTAAAATATATTTCAAGAATTTTTCCTATATTTTTCAGTTGATTTTTCCAATATTTTTCGAACATTTTTGCAATATTTTTTAAATATTTTTACGATACTTTTTTAATAGTTTTGCAAAATTTTTAAAATCTTTTTTTAATATTTCAATGTTTTAATTTTCCGGTGATTATCAGATATTTTTTCAATATTTCTTCATAACTTTTCCAATATTTTTCAATTTGGCAATTTTCTTAAATATTATTAAAGTATTTTCTGTAGATGTTTTTCAAAAATTTTTCCAATATTTTTCTAATGTTTTCCAGATATTTTTCCAATATATTTCCAACATTTTGCCAATATATTTCAAAAAGCCCTTTTTTTTAACTTTTCAAAGGAATCAACCGAACTCATTACATTCTTGTTATGTTATGTAATTAAGCTTATGTTTAATACAAATTTCTCCTGTTATGTTGCAACTTTTTGTGGTTGCATCTTTTGTTTTATTTTCGGCTCAACACAAAATCTGAGACAAAGCATGTATAAACTGTGTCTAGTTTTCTTGTGAGTCAATAATAGCTTCGTTGTCGTTGGCGTCTGTCGCCCAGACCAGAAGGCAATTTATGTGGCATATTGTGCCGTTGCCGTTAGTTGGTATCAGTGCAAGAAATCCCACAAAAAAATCTCCTTTATTGCATGCACAGCACGTTTCGTGTGTTTGTCTGACTGGAGCGTTCATTTGCAAGCCTCAACGTTGGCAATGTGATCAAGCCTGCAATCTGCAATTTCCAGCAGAGACGCCCCAAGGTATGCTACGGGTAGTTGTGGGGAGGGAGTGGGAGGGAGTGGGCATGGGCTGGCAAATAAAGTTTAATTTGAATGCTTCTGTTGAACGTCACACGCTCGAAAGCGACTCCTTCCCCAGGAAGCAGTGGGAGTAAAATCAAAGTTATTTGTATTTATTTGCAAAATCGTGCAGTTGCAACAACAATGGGCCAAACATGTTGCGCACACACACACACACACACTTACACTCACGGAGTGTGTCCAGGCACCGACTCGCTTCATTGCTTTCGATTGCCCTGTGCAATCTCTGCTTATTTGTATTTTGTATTTTGCATGGCAGCACGTTACAATTTCCGAGAAATTTAAACGTCAATATCAAATGCATGTCTCTAAATCCAAAGACTACGTCTACGCACGTGCGTCACGTTCCAGGGACCTGGGCGCAACGACAAGGACACGTTCATTTAAGCAGGACTTGCAGCTTTAGGCTCAACGTGCAGGCATGCCTCGACGCCTCCAATGAATTGACTCGAGTACATAACTTTAAGTGAATCTGTTAAAAATGAGGCCGCTTGCCTTATGGTGGTCACAACTATTTGGATTTTGTTTAATACTCAAAAGTCACTTCTTGGCAAATTGTGTGTGAACTGCGAGTTATTTCAACAGCTGCTAAAAGACTGTGAAAGAGGTGCGGTGCTAGAAATTTTAAATATTTACAAGTAAAACTTTGAAGGTGCAACTTGGAAACTTTGTTCATGTGTGGAACAGAGTGAGTCGGATCCTTTACTTAGTCAAAACAATCGATAATGGAAATTTAATTTTCTTAAACATTTTAGTTGAATCCATTGCAAACTCACAAAATTTTCATTTCGAAGAAACTGGATCAAGAAGATGAGATATTGCATAACTGTGAGTATTTGATTCTTAGTATTTCACAGAAATATTACACTGCAGGTTCTGGGCTTTGTAGAGTATTTCTGGGAAACCCATTAGTAACTGTTTTCTAAGATTTAAGCATTTAATCGCCTTACTGAAGTATAAAATATCGACAACAGTTTGCTGCTTTTCCAGGAATTCTCCCCGAATGTTAGGGGTAAACTCAAAGGAGTTGAAGATGCAGAAATGCTGCTACTGAATAGTAATCAATATTTCAAATATTTGGCATGGGGATTGCACAAAGTTATGCAATAAAACAGTTAATGTATTCTATTATTGGAATTACTTTCTTTATTTAGACGAGGTTTAATGAAAGGTAGCCTTTACAGTCAAAATCGCAGAAATATGTTTAATCTTTTTATTCTTAGGGTTTTGACCTCCAAAAGCAGATAAGTCATGTACTCAAACAATAATTCACATAAATAGGAAACATTATGCCGAAATAAAATTTAATCTCATTTGAGTATATGCCTTAAAGAGTTAAAGTGCTTTAAAAATATTTAAGGAATCGACAGAAAACAAAACTCTTAATATCGAGCCATTTTGAGATTCTTGTCTTCAAAATATGCGGTCACACTTAAAAAAAATACACATCAAATGTCCGTTAAACTGCATTTGGCTAATTTATGTCTAAATAGCTCCGAACGCTCTCTTACAAGACCTAGAAATTGTTGCAGTTGCAGGCGACACCAGACAAAAAAGTGCAATCGCTTCTTTCAACTTTATTTTCATTTGGGTTCGAAAAAAAGCCGTAGTCCATATTTCTTATTAGCCTGATTTGTATACCCACCATCGAAGCATTCTATTTCATAAAGGACCACTTGTTGTACACTTTGTCCTGGCATTTTTATTGTGATTTATGTTCACATATTAAGCTTTGACTTCAAGTTACAACAAAATGAACAGCCCGTAAAAAACAGCTGATTTGCCACTACAATTACTAGGGTAAATCAAAAAGAGTCGCTCACTAGCACATGTGTGGTAAATTTACCAATTACGCTTTAACGAGGGCTAATGAATACCCTATCTGTGATTAGAATCAAACTTAAAAATAGAGGCAAGCTAACTTCGGCTCGACCGAAGTTTATATACCCTTGGAGCTTGATATGTGCCTGACAGTTTGTATGGCAGCTATACTATATAGTGGTCCGATTTCGAAAAATTTTGGTGAAATGATGTAAAATAATTAAAAACTTATAAATACGGGCGTTGGGAGCGATAACATTGAAAACAAAAAAGTTTTTCTCACTAAGACTTTTTTTCAGACCTAACTTTTGTATGGCAGCTATACTATATAGTTGTCCGATTTCAAAATGGCTTGGTGAAATTATGTGAAATCACTAAAAACTTATAAATACGAGCGTTGGGAGCGATAACATTGAAAACAAAAAAGTTTTTCTCACTAAGACTTTTTTTCAGACCTAACTTTTGTATGGCAGCTATACTATATAGTTGTCCGATTTCAAAATGGCTTGGTGAAATTATGTGAAATCACTAAAAACTTATAAATACGAGCGTTGGGAGCGATAACATTGAAAACAAAAAAGTTTTTCTCACTAAAACTAGTTTTTCAACCGATCGTTCCTATGGCAGCTATATGCTATAGTCATCCGATCCGGCCGGTTCCGACAAATGTGCAGCGTATTTATACCAAAAGACTTCGTGCAAAGTTTGGTTACGATAGCTTTAAAACTGACGGAGGAGATAGCATAGAAACAGACGGACGGACAGACGGACAGACGGACATGGCTATATCAATTCAGCTCGTCATGCTGATCAAGAATATATATACTTTATGTGGTCGGAGATGCTTCCTTCTATGCGTTACAAACATCCGGACAATTTTAATATACCCTCTCCAAGGGTATAAAAATTGTAGCTCTGACATTTTTTCGCGGTTAGAAGAAAATGGAGGAGGAATTTGCCAAACCTGGAGCAAACTTCATCTGGGTACGGGTACACCTACAAACATGCAAAAATTTGTGGCTCTTCCTCTTATAGTCTGTGAGATCTACGCGTTTATACAGATAAAAAGACAGATTTTCGCTGTTTAAAGATGGAGGAGGAGGATTTTTCGAAATCTGAAACAAACTCGATGTGGGTACAGTATACACCTATATACATTCCAAAACTTGTGGCTCTATCTATTACAGTCTCTGAGATCGACACGTTCATACAGACGGACAGACGGACATGGCTAAATCGACTCGGTTGTTGTTGCTGATCAAGAATATATATACTTTATGGGGTCGGAGGTGCTTCCTTTTCCCTGTTACATACATTTGCACAACTTCATGATCCCCTTTTTCCCATTTTTAATGGGAACAGGGTATAAAAACTGGAATGATCATATCTTAAGAATATTCTAAAAAATCATAGTTTTCTTTTTAAGCCCAAACGAATTGATTTTTTTTTTCTTGAGTGAATAATTGAGAGACTTTTGATATAGACTTGCCATACTCAGAAACAAATTCGGTCTCAATCTACCAAAATTAAGCCCATTCGTTGACAAAAATAGAGTAATCCCGCTGAGTTGTAGGAACTATCTCAAGAAAGAACTCAAGTTAAGGTTAGTTAAGTTAAGGGAGTCAATTTGGGTTACGAAAAAAAAAAAGTAAGAGCGTTGCAATCGAGTGGCCTGACTCCGAAATACCCTATACAATTAAGACACACACACAAACACGAGAAAACAATTAAAGCTGAAACTTGTAATGCTTTGGGTAACGGATTTGGGTCCTACAACTACATGAGTCGAAAAACCCACAAATAGAAGGAGAAAGTTGCGGTGCGTTGGCAAAAAGTTTGTAGTAAAATGGAAAGATCACCAATTAAAAAGAGGCAAGCCGACCCATCGGAATCTGCTTGGCACTGCGTGAACTGGGATGCGAAGCTAGTGGATATGCTCAAGGATGGCAAACGAAGATCCATTTATCAGTCCATAAGGGACTACGTTGAGAGTAGCAGGGCGCTGTAAAAGCTATTTGCCATCCAGCCGCATGACGATGGAACCAAGGCTGTTATCAGGACACACCAATTCTCACTGACATCACCGCTATTCTGAACCAATGTCGAAACATAGAGGTAACAGAGCTCAGGGGAAGGGATCCCCAGCCGACACCGACAGCCCGAAACAGGGATCTTCTGCTGCAGCAAAATAAGTCTTTAGAAAATACCGCAGCATTCAAGTGTTTGGCGGCTAAGTGAACACGGAGAGGTTCGTACACTAACTCATCGTGTCACGATCGAATGTGGGGATATGGACGAGGTCACCGTTTTCAATGGGAGCATGGTATAAAAACTCACGTTTACTTAACCCAGCGAGAGTTCAATTACATTGCCCACAAAGTCGTGTTGACTTCTAGACATAACATTTGAGCTGTCTAGAGGCTTCCCGGAAATGTTTGAAAAATTATACTCACTCAAATCTACAAAATGATCTTTATTGTTTTGACTTTTAAAGGACGCGGGACGGGGTTCCCGCGGGACCCGAAAAAGTGGCAAACGCGATTTTGGTTAGCCGTGATGGCTTGAGTTACAACAAAGGCAATTAAAAAGTGTGTGTAGTGAAAATATGGTAAATCAAGTTCGCAGATTTTCCAAACCTTAGTTTGAAATAACTAATTGATAATTTTGATAGCTTTTGTCTTAATTTTATACTGAATGATACTCTTTTGTATTCTTGTCCCTTTAGGGCCTATTTTACCAAAAATTTTCCATTTTAAAATTGATTTAGTTTTTTTTCAGGTTTGGGATTGTGTACAAAGTGTATTAGGTTTCCAGATTGTCAAAAGCAAATCATATTGACTGCTTATCAAACATTTATTTATGGTCTTTTGTTGTGTGTGTGCCTGTGTGTGTGTGTATGTGTGTGTGGAATAAACATGGTCTCTGAGTTGTGCCAGGAGTGCAAGAGCCAGTGCAATGCATATGCATCTCTCAATGTTTCTCTACCAAAATGCAATGCATAAATTTATGGCATGCCACACTAGAGCAGAACAGAGCAGACAATTAAGAGCTAAAAATGGTATGGAGGAGGCAGCAGCAGGAGGAGGAGGAGGGGATATCAAGCAGATTGGCTGGCTTGTCTCTGGCAAGTGTGTGCAGTGAATGCATAAAATGAAAATCTCCAAAGCGAAGGCGTTGCTACGGCTTCAGTCCTGGTTAGGCTGCGTCTGGGTCTCATTGTTGTTGTTGTTGTTGTTGCAGAGTCATAAATAAAACAAGCGAACAACATGGCGATGGCGCGACCAAAAACCCAGCTCGACACAGAAAATGTGGTGTGTGAGTGTAATATGATTTAAATTCAATTTGTGGCATTTGTTATCGATATCAAGACATGCCCACACACACACACACACACAGACTCAAACACATTCAATTACATGCAGGGAAATTTGTTTTCAATTATACACACAATAGATGGTTTAGATGCCTCTCTGCCTTGGCTTTATTTTGCTCTGGGTGTGTTGGGGGCGTATACGTAATAATTCAGGCTTTGAGCTTTAAAATAATCCATGCATTGACATGGCCAGTGAAAAAAATATAAATAAATATATAAAGTTTAACAAGCCAAAAAGTGGTTGCGGTATAAACTTTATTGCCAAGGCAACATATGTGGAGAAACAACTTCCAAACCGCAATTTACTCATCCCATTTCATTTAGCTTGGCGTGGTTTTACCATTTGAACAGAAGCGTAACTTTCTGCGTTTAATTTCTTTTTTTTTTTAAATAACTTTTTTCCTCCCCCCACCTCTTGCCCAAAGGTTTAATTTGAACACCAACTCCCAACTTCATGTGACTAAAAAAATAGGTACACTCAGAAAAATATTAAATGACAGAGTTTTAGTTTAAATGGAAGGCAAGTTTTTTACTTGGGTGTTAATATTATTGAACAATAAAATTGGATTAAGAATTGTTCAATTAATTCTAGGACAAGAATTTTGAAACACAAAATTTCTTATATTGAGTCTGTCTCTTATGCCAGCCCTAACCGTTCATCCTGATTGCAATGAAACTTTGGGGATTTGATGGAAAAAACGCCATGAAATGGTCAAAATACCGCGAAATTTGCAACATTTTCTTGGAATTGGTACTCAGATAATGGACTAACTGGAGTTGATCATAGGCAATATAACTTTTTTAAATGGCCTAAAAACCGCGAAATTTTTAAAACATCCAATGGTCGAACCAATTGAGAAATTCTCAAAATTTTCATAGGACCTAAGGGTATTATGAAAATTGGATAAATCGCAGTTGAAGACGCATAGTGTAGACCAAACTCTGCGAAATTTTCCAAGCTTTCATTTGAGTACTTACGAAGGCGCTAACGTTGTTAAAAGAAGAGTTTCAGATTAAAGATTTTAAAATATATTCCGAAAATTGCAAAATACCGGTCAAAAAATAGCAAAATTTTCAAAATTCTGATTTGAGTTTAGTTTAATAAAAAAGACGGTTAAACTGGACGGTAAATAAGAGGTTGTAGATCAAAATGGTAGACGAAACTGTCTAAAAAATTGCGAAAATTACAAATTTGTATAATGAGTTTAGATTACTATACCTGATTGTAGACTACACGGCATACAAAATTGAGAAATTGGTCACATTTTATGAGTTTTGGCTATTACAAAGAATTAATAGGTACTAATTGTAGACGCTTAAATGTTTAGATTGAACGGTCAGTCAACAATAGATACAACTAACGTAGAGGCAGCGTTATGCATTCAAATGCAAAACCTCTACAATACTTAGGAAGATTCGGTTCGAAATTAAAGTTGGCTGAAATAAACAACAATAGTTATAATGCCTTAATTTGTCTTATTCTTATGAGTTTCGTAACGCTGAGCATCAAGTTGAAACATTTTTGAAAGTGTTCATTTAGTTTATTGATTTATTGATTCCTCTTCCTGCGCTCTCGACTCTGTTTTTCGTTTTCCCTCATTCTTTTTCAGCTGCCATAAAGCAATAGCCTTAAGCCTTTTTATACACTTCGCGGTGAAATATTCCTAATTTTCTTTCTTAGTGCGCACCTGAACAGTCCAAAAAGACGGATAAATTGACGGGTGGAAATTGCAAAATTTTTTAAATAGTTCAGACTATCATGAATATTTATTAATTAACAATTTAAAACAGGCAAAAAGAAGCTGTGGGTCTCAAGGTTTGTAAAAATCGCAAAATATTACAAATTTGTAAAATTATACCGTTGGCTGGACAATTGTCCTGGAAAGTTTCCTAGTTGAAGAAATGGGGGGGAAATGGTCAAAAAACCGCGAAATTTACAAAATTTCCAATTACGAGCTTAGATTAATAAAGAAGATGGGTAAACATGATGGGCAGACCAAACAGTCAAAAGAAACGATAAATTTACAAAATATAAAGATTATTCTGAAGATTTGATAGATAGTAATAGTGAATCTGATTGCAAACTGAAGGGTACAAATAAAACTAGAATTTTATAATAAGTTTAGATTATCATGAAAATTTTCAAAAAATCGCAAAAATTTTAAAAAGTTCTACTAAATGTTTAGTTTGTCATGAAGATGTGTAAATAGACGGAAATATGAAATGTAGATCTTACGTGCCAAGAATTCGCAAAATTTTCAAAATTTTATAATAATATTAGACTAAGGTGAAGATTTGATGGTTGGCAATTGAAGACGGTTAAATAGGAGGTGTAGCTCAATTGGCTTATAAATATTAGAAATTTACAGTTGACATAAAGATGGGTAATGGGAGGTTTAAAATTCAAAAGGGGATTATCTACGCACTCTGCGTATACTCCAGAAAGAATGCAAGGAAAAATACAACTATTTTTCGCCCTAAACTAGAAATAAAATTTTCATCTGATTCTTTATCACTTTGGTTATGAAATATTGTTAGGATTGTGAACTACAATTGTCATTTTGTTGTCGCAAAAATCCACCTCTTAAGCGCAACCACATTGAATAGAGGAATCGAAACAACCTTTAACTACGCTCTCGGCGTCTTTGTGGCTGTGAAAGGAGAGAAACACTTTTTTTTTCTTCTTCATAGGTTTGCCCTGGACCTTTTGGAAAAATTCAGGCATTTAAAATGTTTTCTTCGTTTGTTTGCAACGGAGTGTAAGCTTACAGCCTAGGCTTAGCTAACAATATGAATGTAAGCGACAAACTATATGCAGAGCTCTCGTTTCCCTCATACTGATTCGGTATCTGTTTATCAGAGGCGGCCAAAAGGAGAGGACAAAAAAGTGCGCTTGTTTTGGTGAATAAGAGAGTTCTCTCCAGACTACAAACGTTTTACTGGCAATGCAGTGTTCACCAATTCGCACCATGGTAAGATCGACTCGCGTTGGCATAAAAATATGACTGAATTTGTTTCGTGTAAGATGTGGATGACTATTTAGGCTAAACTCTGACGGTTTCTTGAGTCTGGAAACCTCTCTTCGAGAAGCACACATTTTATGACCGATTGACTGACTCGGGCCTGGTATGGGGTAGCTCAAAGACCGATCAGTGCTAACAACCACAGTTCAAGCACAGCAACTTAACAGTAAGCGCCATTGCAACACACTTTCGGTTGAGGAAAGCCCGAGAGAGTTTTGATTTTGATTTTGTCGGTCAGTGACGTAAGTAGAGCATACTGTATATTAGGTTGAGAGTTATTTACGAGCTATGCCCGAAAATTCTCAACGTTGCAAATGCTCTAAGCCACTACATTGAAACGAACGGAACCCCATTTCTGATTTACCACAAGCGGGACGCTCTTTGTTTGGCAATTAAGGCTAGCCTAAGGCCACAATTAAGTTCTTAAACTCAGCACAAAAGGCCCGCAAAGCCCCTACCCGAGGACTTAAACTGAGGCATCACAAAACCCACAACCGAGGCAACGCAAAGCACTCAACCAAGTCACCCGAAAGCCACATCAGCTACCCCTCATATGCATATACACCACTCTTTCTCTGCAAGTCCTTAGAACATCAACCAACTGGGATGAAATCACTGAAGAGGAAGCACTGTTGCAACCCAGCTTAAAAGATCAACAATCATCTCTGTATTTGAGTTTTATACCTAAACTCAAGATGGCGACAAGTGACTAAGTAATGTGTGAAACAGGCCCAAGTAATTATGGTTTAGTTTCAGATATTATCAAATATTATGTATGAAAACAGAATGACTACCCTAAAAGCTTAAAATATAAAAAATTTTATACTTTAGTTCTTATTTGAAATAAGTAAATACTTGCGTTGAGGCGAAGTTATAAATATTCTTTAAAGTAATTCGAAATTACCCTAATTGATTCCAAACGGTTTAAATAAGGGGTCGGCAATAGAAGCAGAGAGAACTGTGGAGCTTAAAGCTCTCTGACCATTACCTGGACTTGCTGCATAGGCAGTGGTTGAGCCATGATACTACTAATAAAGGTATATTCTGAGCTTAGTGCGCTCTCTGCTCAGCGAAAGCGAAATGGTGAATGTACGAGTTTTCAGAAAAAGCTTCGGCTTGCAATGTTAGTTAAAAAGTATCATGGTTAAGCCGGGTATCCAGCACCGCGAAAACTAAAAATTCCTGTCAAACTTCATATAAAAAAAACTGTGGCAGGAATTTTTAGTTTGCGTTTTCCTTGCTTGTGTATCCAGCAACATGAACGTAATCCACAATTTGATATCGATAGTTGGCATATCGATAGCGTGTGTGGATGGCGAGAGCAGCTGACACACAGCGCAGGAATATATTGTCAACAATTATTTTGGATGCCACGAGCGAAAAGTTTGGAAAAAATTCTTTATTTTTTTTTGTTATGAGCTGTCATATGGCTGAAGGACCATTTGCTTGCAAAGATTGGTAGAATATGGGGCCAAGGGCACACTTATGCCAAATTGATGAAACCGCCAGAGGGATGCTTTCCATAGACACAAAGGTAGGAGAGATGTTGTCCATATAGATGCCTTCTTAATCTGTGTGTCGCCAGATCATAGGCAAAGTTATTAGAGTGGTGCACCAATGGTCATGATAGCTGCTGGTGTGCGTATCTATTTAAGCGCATAATGGCAAGGCGTCTACACCGCGGTATATATGTATGTTGTTGTATGCCTTACATAGCAGGGGCCCCACATATGTATGTAGATGACTCTAGATTCTTGAGGGCAGTCGGTCATTCCGTACCCCATAACGGGATCGCCCATATCCACCGCTACGAGGCTTAAGAAGCCAATGGAGCTCCAATGCCATTAGCTGAAACCATAGCTACTGCCCGAGTCACACGGACTTTCCTGGCCAAGACACGCCAAGGTATTTAGCCGCCATATCCGTATATGGATCTTTTAATCCCAGGAGTTGCACTGAAGCTACTTTTCCGACTCTCATAGCAATCGTGTTGACTCTTTGAACGATTAACGGCTATGTTCAAGCGGTTCGCCCATATACCAAAGCTAAGTTACTGATCCGGCCACTATCCGGTAGATGCGAATGTATTTAGGCAATCTTGTATCCGACCACGAAAGACTTCATTCGATGGGCGACCAACCAAGAAGTCATAATACCTTGGGGATAATAGCATTATAAAGTTGCGCACATAACAACATGCTACAGTGATGTTGTGTGCCATCCGGGACCCACTGCAAAGTGTCATGCCATCTGCTTATTATCCCCAAGTATAAAGTTTTGCTACATACTCCGAGCAGCATGCTTTATTCAGAAAATACTATTTATATTTTTTTAATTTATTTAAATTCAAATAGTTAACAGTGCCAACCAGCTGATTGATCAGAGTGACCTTCCACCTCTTAGGTGCATGGTCACACTGTCTTTGTTATGTTCCACACACACAAGAAATAATTAGCAAATTCCTGACAGGAATTTTCCGCAGTGCTGGATACAGGCCTTTAGAGTCAAAAAAGAAAAGCTTGTGAAAGCTATCTTCGAGTTTTCTGTATACGCGTATAGTTTCTCAGTTGCCAGTGGCAACTTTTCTGCTTATTTTGCCGACCCCAAAAATTTGCGATTTAACGAAATCCTACTCCCGTTCTGAATATATTTACTTTTTGAGTGTACTTTTCGCTCCTCCTCTGACTCCACCTGTGTGTGTGTGTTTGTGTGTGGTGATGACGCACCAGCTCATTAAGAGTGTGGCATGCAATTATAAAAGCAAATGCAAAACTCAAACGGCGTTGGCATGACGTCCAAAAACGAACTGCAAATGAAACTCAATTCAACTCAAAGGCAAAACGGTTTATTTCAAACGAATACGTTCACACAAAAGCCAAAGTCCCTGGCCAAATTGTGCGTCATTACCCACACTCACACACACACAGAGAGAGACTCAGACACAACTTTGTTTCACGTGCTGGCCACTTGACTCATTAAAAAGCCGTAGGTTTTTCTGCAGTTTCAGTTTTCCACTGAAGTGTTGATGAAAGCTTTTTACACACACACACACACACACACTCACGTTTTCATGTTGCAATTTGTAAGCACTTTTAAGCCGGTAGCCAAGAGCTCGTTATGCCATTTTTCAATGTTGACTCAACAGGTTGTGCATGTCGAGGCAAATTAATTATACATTATGTACACACACACACACACACACACTTACTCATTCAAGAGCATTTAAGTAAGTTGCATCATTTCCCACAAACACACTCCATTCGAACTTACCCATTGTCCTTGTGGCTAATCCCCTCTTGGTGCCATTCCAGCCAGGTGCTGCAAAGAAAACGATGTGAAAACGAAGTTAGGTAACTTTGCATGTTTTTCTGTATATCTCTGGTAATTAATAAAAGTTTCACTGCCTGCCAAAAAAAAACAAAAAAAAACAAAAAAAGAAATAAACTTTGTTCATTCATTTCTCCCCCCTCTTGCATAAATTGCTTCAAATTAGACAGAAATATTCAATTAATCTCGGGGAAACTTAGTTTATTGAATTATAAGCAACGCCTGGCACTCTGCCCTAATGTGCTCGACTAGAAAAAGAATTTACAGAATTACTTTGCCCAAGACTCATTAAATGCGACGCATGAGAGAGGCTTTCATTAGCCAGACATTCCGATGGAAATTGATTGGCAACGAGTTGATTGATTTCGTATCCAAACACTGAGGAAAAGAAGTGTTCTTAATTTTGTTTTTTAAATTAAATAAGTTTTTTAAATTGAATTAGTTTAATATTTAAAAATATTTTAAGTACTTTTGAGTTAATAATTTTATGCGTTGAGGCATCAAATAATAACGTCCCTTACCAAACTCCTTTTTGCCCGCAAGCCAAGGGATTATATTCTAAATTTCTAAGCACGTTTCAAAAATTGTCAATCTTGTGCTAATAAGATTGCAAGATTCTCGAATAAAAATATTTAATCTAGATTTTAGATTTTAGAAGCTTTCTTGTATTTATAAACTTAAATCATTCTTTAAATCTCGAACTGATTAAACATTTTTCAGTTTTTTATTTTAGCTTTTATTAATAAAAATATTTTTGGAAAAGAAAAAGCATTGCCCCATATGACTAAAGTTCAATTATCATGGGCTAACATAGCCAACTTAGAGAACTTTTCGTTTCATCAAATTTTGAATGTATGGAACCATAGTTTTAATAGAGGGTCCTGCAAATTCTGCAATGGCTTAGCCATTTTTGCCATTTTTGTTGGGTTAATGTCTGCATACACAAAGAAAACAAAATTGGCTACACGGCGCGTGTAGAAACGTCAAACCTAAACGCAACGTATTTCGCCCTGTTAAATTGCACACGCTGCATGTAGAATTCAGAAAGCCACACGGGACGTGTGGAAAAGCTACACGCGACGTGTAGAAGTTCAAAATCTGAATGCAAATGTAGAAAAGTTAAATGCTACGTGGACATTTGAACATTTTTTGCACACCGCAAGTTGAAATGAAAAAGCTGAACGCGGCGTGCAGAAAAGCAGCTTGTGGCGTTTAGAGTTCAGAAAGCCACACGCGGCGTGTAGAAAAGCTACACAAAAATAGTGGGTTGAAAAACCCGGTCGAAACGTGTAGAAACTCTACATTTCCGTGTAGCTTTTGAATTTTTTTTTCTCTGTGTACCTTAACATTTTCTATAGAGCTACAGTCTACGAGTTCTAAAATTTCAGGTTCAAGCTCTTTGGATACCGGTTTTGGTTTGAGTCCAAATAATTTGTTTAATATTAAAAATTTGAGAATGATGATCATTTATCAAATTTAAAGACTTTTATATAACCAGTTCAGTAGGCACCAATATCGCTGAGGTTTCTTTCTAATTCATTCTCCACAGAAAGTGAAGTTAAGTGCTTGTGCTTATATTATTCAATAAACTTAGAAATCAATTATCTAAAACATAGGGTGCCGATTTAAAAACTAATCTATACATCTTTCAAAATATTGATATTTGTCGAACTTTCTAAATAAAAGAATTTGTGTTATGCTGGCTCGAGGTCAAGTAAAAAGACACACAACCATCTTCAAGGACACTACAAAACAATTTTCAATTAAATTATTACATTGATCTGATCAAAAAACACAAGACATTTTTACCTAGTTGGATACGGACTCATTGTTTGTAAGTGTCAGTAAGTGTCTTTTTAGGTGCACGCAGTTTTCAGTGTCCGTTTTATAGTTAAGTCTTTTGTCAGTTTGTTTGTCTATTATATATAGCATCTCTAGGGTGAACCGTGTATTGTCCCTCAAAATGGTTGCCGAGAAGCAACCTAATTATATATGATAAACAGCACAGATAACAAGCCCACATTGTTTTATACTGTCAATTTAGAGACTCTCTTACACTAGATTAGAGTACAGCGCTTCGCTATCTACGGTGCATACAAAAATGCTCAGCGGAAGCGATGACGATTCAGCGACCGTATATGCTCGTTGCTGCGCTTCTTCACCTACAATTCGGCCGAGCAAAATAACCTTTGTGTGTTGCAAGAACAAAATGTGATTGTGTTTTTTTGCCAACCCTTTGAACTGAAATACAAGTGGGAAAAATGTTTAATCTGAACCTGTACCAAACCTGAATTTTCGGTTCAGTTTGTTAAAATATAACATTCTAAAACCTAGCTACATTATACATAAGAGAAGGCGCGCTCGCTTGTTTTGTAAACGAAATTAACAAAAGTTTTAAAAAAACACGCAATTGCTTTTTTCAATGCTTACATTTAAAATTAACGGTCAGTTAATTAAGCTTGCTTAAAAGCTTCAAGCTTCTGCAGTTAAAAAGTTTAAGCCTCAAAGCTTATGCATTAACAACCAATGGCTTTCAAATTTGACTTTCATTGCTTTTTGCAGTTCCCAACTGATCAAAGCAATAATTGTTTGGTGAGGCACTTAGCAATCATGTTTTCTTTAGCGAAAAGCCTACTCATGATGATGAAACGGTACCGTAAAGGCAACCAGCTCTTTTTGGTGAACAAAACGCAACTTTTTCGTACCTAGATCCAGCTAAACTCACTAGTTAACTATTAGAAAGCTCGCCAAATAAATTACAGACATTGTAAATAGTTATAAAGTAGATATTGACTCGAAAAAATTGAAATGGCATCGAAAGTATTATTGAGTTTTAGAACCACAAAAATTCAACTGAATGTATCGTAAGGTACAAGGTTCACTAGCTAATTTTATACAATCTAAGGATTTAATTAAAGCTTTAATTATAGCCGCTTAGATTGCAGAAACATTTTTGCCTAATTTAACGGTACATTTCAGAGAAGTAGCGGAAATTGAGGCTCTTATGGTTGAGAAGAAGGCATTTTTTTTTATGGACATTTGAAAAATCTAAGTCCACTTCTGCCAAAGAAGCCAAGTCTTTGAAACTAAAAGCTTTTCTCTAGCTATGAACTACTGAATAAATTTAACTAATGAAGTGCATTTTCTTACAAAAATTCTAATAAAGATTTATTCAGCGGGAAGAGAAGATAGTCATTAACAAAGTTTTTCTGGTTGATTTTATAGAAATCGTAAAAGGTGGAATGAAAATATAATTTCTAAAACGTATTTTCTTTAAAAGGCAAAATTATCAAAAATAAATAACAACTTTAGCTGCCCACTTCACCAGACTTGTTTCTTTTGTCTTTCAGAAAAAATCTGAACAATTTTTCGGGCTTGACCCGGTGTTCTTCTGCTTTTAACGAAGAGCGTATGAAATGGTGCGCTAGCACATTAAGCTATTTATCACTTTATTAGCTTTTTATCTAGAGACCTTCTTAGATTTTTCTGTTGTGGTTGAGCTGCCAAAAAAGTTAACTTGAAAAAATGGAAAGAGATATTTCCCTCTCTCGTGTTGAACAGGATTTTCGGTAAAGCATGGATCCCAAGAAGGTTCTTCACGCTCTTACTAAGGCCTCAGGCCATTGCGAAACCAAAATTTATTCCCCATTAATGCAGAGAGGAAGGAATGAAGATTTTACCCAATGTGTTTAGTCTTTTTGTTGTTAGTTTCGCGTTGAAGTTGGGCTATCTTCTTCTTCTTTTCCACTTAGTAACAACTTTTACAGAAGTCACGATGAGTGTAGCCCAGGAGTGCACGTCTCCAACTAGAAGTCAGATGTGAGCTTAAAAATTGTTTTAGTACGTTTATAATTAAAAATCGGCTAAGGAGGAAAAGTATATTCAGCGATTAAGCAAAAAGAAGGGCCTTAATGTGTAGTTCGAATGAGGTTAGGAGTATCCCGATTATGTTTCTCTGCTCTTGACAGTTTGTCTGCCAACTCAGTACCCCTTTCATTACGATGTCCTGGCACATTTATAAGGTGGATACTAACGCTGGATGGCTGAAAGAAAAAATTTCAAAATAAAGACAATAAATTTGTGGTAGTTGCTGGGCACTTCCGAAAACATTTGGCGCATCGAATCGATATTAAAGTGTTTATTGTATTTTGTTTCCACAAATAAGGACATCTCCCTTATCAAACGGACATGCCAATTGTTCCCTTTTCGTATTGCTGTGCTAGGAAAATGGAACATCTGCCATTGACAAATGACACGATTTACATTATACTTGATGCAATTTTTCAACATGCCAGGCAACATGTCAAAAGTGGACACCGAAGGCAAAAACAAGCAAACAAATGGCGCGCCTGCACGCTGATGATGATGATGCGGATGCGGATATGTCCGCCTCTTCTTGTCAGTTTTGTGTGTGAGAGTGTGTGTGTGGGTGAGTGAGGCATTGACTGCATCTTAAGCGGCGGAAACGGAAGTCATTTGCCCGTTGTTCAGGCTGACGTTGATGATGTTGAGAGTTTAATGGACAAAATAGTAGATGAATAAAAATAAAATATATATAATTTCTTATTTACGGGAGGTTGGCTTGCTCTTTTTCTTTTTGCTTCTAATTTGCACCCCGGTGCAGGAAACTAGCGCCAAGTTACCGAAACGGAAGTGTTGAGTATTTTTCTTATTTTTGCTGCAAAAGTTGACAAAGGACAGTGGGTAAAAGTTGGAGTTTGGAAAACCAAAATGGGATCCCACAACTTGCAAAAATCTTTTGATTTGCGAAATAAAAAAAAATCAACTCAAATACTAAAAATTTCAGAGGAATTAATTTAAAACTTTTTAATTCAAAATTTAGAAAACAAATTTTTAATTTTTAAAAATTTGAACTAATTTCCTTATCTTTTTAAAAATCAATGAAAGATCCCTTAGCAGGTTTCAGGTTAATTAGTTAGGTTTGCTGGCTGGTCGACTGTACAGCTGTTTTATGAATCTCCCATTTTAATCATCAGCAGTCTTTGTCTGCCTTCTGCAATTCGGCAGAAAGCGAAAAATACAACTTCGACTGACCAGCACTTTAGTCTTCTAACTTCCAACCAAACTTATGCTCCACTGTGCCAAGTCATGGGTTTAAAACTTGGCGAAAGTGTGGGCGAAACTTGTCCTTTGTCGCCTCCAGTGCCATTTGTTATTTGACTCTCTCTCTTGTCGCGCTTTGCCTGATAATTTTGTTTCGTAATGTTGCACTTTTCGCATAATTTGCATTATGCATTCAAGTTACAGCAAAATGTTGCCTTCAGCATAATTGACATAATTTGTGAGCTGTTGCCAGGAATTTAATCGAAGACTTAAGACTTTTGTTTGTCCGTCTGCATGAAAATTTTGTCTGGGCCGGGCACCAAAGTCGATAAAGACGTCGGAAATGTCAACATGATGACAACAATTTGTTAAAAAAAATGCTTGATTTATTTGCAGAAACCACAAAAACAACAACAACTACATGGAACGCATGCTGGGCTAATGGTAGACTCGTGGGCGTACACAGAGCACGTAATGAATCCTAGAAAAGGCAAAGCGTAAAAAAATTGGAGGGGGTGTAAATGTGTGTGTGTGTGTCTAAGAGGGCTGGCATATAATTTTCACTGTTGACAGCGTAGCCAAAGTTAATAACGCACCCATATATACATATACATATAGTACCATATACCAGCACACGATAATGGCTCCCAGCCTGGCCTCCTCACTAATAGCGTCACAAATGGCCAGGATTTAGTGGCCAGCGTAACGAGGGTCGGTTCGGCCAAGCTGTCCTGGACAGAAAGTCACCTTCATCAATGCGGCCATGAGGCCACATTTCCACCCAGAAGTGGAAATGATGTTGTGTTGTGATGTGTTCCATTCGATTGATGAGTTTCATTTGCGATTAAGTGCACGACGACGGGCTACAAATTCGAGGTAAACTGCGGGAAGCTAGAGATGTCAAGCGAGCAAGGAAATGCAAGAAACCTTTCAAGTATGGCAATATTTTTGCTTTAAGCTGGACAAAGGAGGACACAAGTCGAAGATCTATCTTGCTCAGGGAATGGCAACCACAGTAGGCCAATCACTCTGCCATTAGACCAGAGTCTTCAAATAAATTGTTGTTGGTAGTAAGTCCTCAAAATAGGTTTATAAGCAAAATATGCGAAATAGTCTATTTTTTAAATAGAAGGAACATTTTAAATGGATTTGTTGTTGTGCAAAATCCAACCCCAAGGTCGGAAATTAAGATTCGGAAACATTAAATTCAAATTTGCTGTGAACCAAAGCAGTTTTGTGTTTGTGGGTCCATCAAACCTAACCATTATAAAGATTTAGCAAAGCTACCACCTCAGTGGCTGCCTCTATCGTTGGTGTCGCCTTCTACCTAAGAACCATCGAGGAAGGGCTGACAAGTTCTACCTCAAATTTTTACATTTTGCAATTCATTTATGGTGAATAAATATAATTTAAATTTGACAAATAATTTAATTTATTAATTTAATTTTCGTCTGTTCGTTAAGGTTTCTGAAGTTAAGAAAAACCAAATTCCGAAAAAAATGTTCCACCTTATTTCGAAAACTGACCAGGCATTTAAAAAAGTGTTCTTATAAACGGAGAAAGTGTACTTCAACATCGAAAAATATGCCATAAAACGGGGTTTTACAAAAAAATGATTTCTTAAAACAATAAAAGGAAAGATATTTCTGATAAACAGGGCGAACTTTTTTATTATTACTTGGTCTAAAATAGCTCTTAAAATAGAGCTAAAAATTCTAGATCCATCTATAAGATGAATAATCTGTTTAGGTTCAATCCCAATACTACACGTATCATTCAAAATGATCTATCTCAGCGGTCCTTCTACGTCTGCAGCCCCGATGGCTCAGAACGTTCGTTCACGCGAGAAATCTCAGCAGGAGTCCCTCAGGGATCACTGCTAGCCCCTATTCTTTATAATATATACCTAGCCGACCTTCCGGATTTCGAAAGAGATCCAAGGTCTTCCTCAACTGCGCAAATCCAACCGTTGATTTACGCAGATGATATCCTTCTCCTGGCGTCCGGAGCACGGATAGCCAGTGCAGAAACGGATCTAAATAATTATTTAGACGTCCTATGCGAATACTTCGCTAAGTGGCGTCTGAAATTAAATGCAAATAAATGCGAAGGCTGCATATTCCGAGGTCCGGTTCAATCGGACATATATCGAAATGCACGTACCTTTAATCAGAAAATTTATATAAATGTTAGGACCCCCATAGCAATAAAGTCCGAAATAAAGTATCTAGGTGTCATATATGACCAGAAGTTAAACTTCAAGAGTCATATAGAACATACCCTTAGAAGAGCTAAGATCCAACTTAGCCACATTTACTATATATTCAGGCCTTTGGCGGCGAGTCCGACCGTCCCTAGGCCTGAACTTATTAGGACATGCTCCCTTGCGTACAACAAGCTAGTACAACCAATACTAGTTCATGGACACATAGCATTGTTCAATATAAAATCCAGGCAGATGGAATTTCTACGTCTCTTTGAGAGACGGATCATCCGTCGAGCCCTGGGCAGAGGAGCTAGAGACCCTCTCACGCTCCATTATATTTCAAATAAAGATTTGTACGAAAACACGAAAACCAAACGTGTAGATACACTTATATACCAAATATTAGAAAAGTTCGAAGGTAGCAACAGCAATAGCCCAAATCCATTGATCGCAGATGCTGTGGCTCAGAGAAGGCTGCCGGCCAACTACTCTGTCCACCATCTGACGATAAACAATATAGAACATTTAAAAGAATTAGGAATTATGCACGATTCGGAGGGCAATCTCATTCTCTACCATAGAAAACGATTGTCCCTAGATCCGAATGATCTAGTTTTTAATATAAATCAGTAAATATTGACCCCATAGATTGGCTCAACTTCCCCGTCTCTTCCTTCCCCTGTAAATACCTCCCATATTTTCTTTTCTTTTCAGCTCTTCTTCTATTTTCAGCTCTTTTCTCTCTGTCTATTTTCAGTTATTAGTTTTTGTTTTTGTTTTCTTAGTTTTAGTTATAAACAACAAAAAAAAAATCCTAAAAATTTTATTGCAATTTCTTAACAACAGGAAAAAATTTCTGAAAATAATTTTCTTAAAAATGAAAAATGTAATCATTGTTATAAGAAAAAAATAATGTAGAATCTACACAAAAGAAAAAAACCTTTTGCAAAAAATACACTTAAAATAAGAAACTTTCAAAAACATGAGCTCTATTCAACTCTACTTAACCACCGTACGGTACACCGAGAAAAAAAATATTTTTCAAGGTTCCCAATGTGTTCAGTGAACAACACTGAACAACAGTGAACAGCCAAACATTACTTAAAAAACTAAAACACGGAAACTAAAACTAGAAATTATTATAATAATTATTAAGAAAGTCAAGTCATAGGAAAATAAGAGCCGGATATAAAAAACTGGAAGATCACAAAATAGGAAAAAGATATTTAGGAAACGAAAAATGGGAGATCCAAAAACCAGTAACCAAAAAACTAGGAAACTGCGCGATTTCTTATTAAATATTGCTTATTTTGACTTTTTCACTGAGTGATGAGCTGATGAGTGAACTGTGGTAATTCTTGAAACAGCCGCTGTGCAGACATACCATGGCTATTCCAAAACGTTGTAATTAATTCTGTAGCTTAAATTTTTTTTTGCTTTTTAGACTATTTAAAAAAAGAATCCAATCAAATTGGTCCCTTGAAGTTGTATAGAGATGTCTTGTCCGTCCGACTGTAAGCAACCAAAGAGCAAACGCTGATCAAGTTTGAATTTAAATTTTTGCCGCGCCCACTCCCGCTTAGAAAACAAAAACAAATTTAAAAATATTAAACTTACATTTATATTAGAAATATCTGAAATCTCTCAAATTTTTGTAAAGATCAGATAATAAATAGCCGAGCTTAAATATGTTGCATGCTTTTTGGCCTGCTCCACTCAGGAACACAGAAAGGCTATGAAATATATCTTCGCGCAGGACCGACTTTAACTTACGTTTTCGTTTTCAAGAACAACTATTTTTTTAGGTTTAGAGAAAAGTTTCGAATTTTTCAAATTATTTTCCTGTATTCAAGGTTTCTTGCCATTTGGTTATGAAAAACTTGAACTATGTTTTAGAAAAGCTTTGTATAATAATCCCAATTTTAATTATATATTTAGAATTTGTAACTCTTCGTTTTTGCTTTTGCTGTCTTCTTAATGCGTTGGGAGCTTGAACACAGTTTATTGCTGATTTTGTTGGAAAAAGCGGGTTCCATCAGCAGGGCACGTCATGCAAAATTGTTTTTTTTTGGGAAGTTGCTTCCAGGTATTGATTCATTTAATCTATGTTGTAAACTTTATTGAGAATTTATGACGGTTTAAAAACTTCCAATCGACGTTTCTGTGTAATGTGAAGGGCTTAAAAAAGGGCAGGCCATTACGAGCTTCCTCTTTGGCTTTCATAATTAATGATTTTTCATTTCGTGTCACGCTTTCTCTTTGAGTTCCTCACTATCAACTGCCCTTACTTTTTGTTTTTAAAGTCACCCACAAACATTTGCCGCGTTTCACCCACTTCACTAAATGGTGGACAATTAAGTTGCCTGATGACTGCTGCCAATCACAGTAAACTGAACCCTTGCTCTGGGAGATTTTCAACTGTATGTGAGGGATTTTTTGTTCAATTTGCTAAACACATTGAAGGGTTTCACCCACAAGGAGATTAGCGGCATTAAATGCTTTGATTTAGGACACGTGCTGCAACACTGCGCGATATGGGTCATTCTTTTATAAACCGAACAGCAAAAAATTTTTTTATTTTTCATTTTAATAAAAAAAAATCCGAAATTAGATCTCGACATGCCCACCAAAACGTAATTTGCGGTTTTGCACAAAAATTTTTTGTTAATTTTATAAACAATTTCAAAAATCGTCAAAATCGAAAAAATGGAAAAAAGGGTTTTTTAAAAACGTGATATCTTAGGTTTGGTTTATCGGACAGTGCTCAAGTTGATATCGATGGAAAGAATTTCACTGTATCTATTCAAATTATAATTTTATAGATTTTTAAATTACTTAATAATATTAAGTAATTGTTGCTAAAAATTACATATAATTTTTTCTCAGTGTTAACCACCATGATATAGCTTCTAAGGATAAACAGTTTATTGTCCTAAATATAACTTAAATTTTGGTGTTTTCAAAAAGATGGAGACTTTTATAGTTTAAAAGATATTAATTTTTAAAGTTATAAACAATTAAAAAGATGCCCTTAAATAATAATTTCTCACGCAGTCCGTTTTAAAGCTTTTTGGTTGAAACTTGGCAAGTGTGCTTTATATTCATCAAGCTTTCCAAAAATGTCAACATCTCGCGGATCGGACGACTATAACATATAGCTGCCATACGAATGTTATGATTAATTGAATTTTGTTGTGAATTAGGGTTACCAGAGCTTTCAAAGTGTTGTATACCAAGACCAAACTCAGCATTCCTATGGCAGCTATATGTTATAGTCGTCCGATCCGCGAGATGTTGACATTTTTGGAAAGCTTGATGAATATAAAGCACACTTGCCAAGTTTCAACCAAAAAGCTTTAAAACGGACTGCGTGAGAAATTATTATTTAAGGGCAACTTTTAATTTGTTTATAACTTCAAAAATTCATAACTTTTAAACTATAAAAGTCTCCATCTTTTTGAAAACACCGTTTTTTAAGTTGTGTTTAGTACAATAAATTCTATATCCTCAGAAGCCAAAACATGGTGGTTAACACTGAGAAAAAATTATATGTAATTTTTAGCAACATTTACTTAATATTATTAAATAATTTAAAAATTTATAAAATTATGATTTGAGTAGATACAGTAAAATTCTTTCCATCGATATCAACTTGAGACCTATCCGATAAACCAATCCTGAGATATCACGTTTTTAAAAAACCCTTTTTTTCCATTTTTTCGTTTTTGACGATTTTTGAAATTGTTTATAAAATTAACAAAAAATTTTTGTGCAAAACCGCAAATTACGTTTTGGTGGGCATGTCGAGATCTAATTTCGGATTTTTTTTTTATTAAAATGAAAAATAAAAAAATTTTTTGCTGTTCGGTTTATAAAAGAATGACCCATATGCAATAATTAATTTCCAGCTACCTTGCACTTGCATATGTGCCACCTCACACACACACACACCCAAGTAATAAGCTGAAAGCTTCACCAGCAAGATGATGATGATGATGGAGAAGTCAGGATAGAGGGAGAAAAATTGCCAGCCATTTGGTTTGGTATGCTTGTCAGCCATTTGCTAGAGCTCCCCCCTCCTGCTCCTGCGTCTATTCCCTGTTCTATGCATTTTCGTCTAGGCAAAGACATAAAACACAATGCATTGAAGCAGCCAAGCAAATGAACATAAAATGCCACTTACTTTTTGGGCCCATGCCCCAAATGCTTCAGAGTGTTGCATAACTTTTGACTGTTGCAGTTGCACTGGGAAAAATCACACTAGAAACTCTAACTTTTTCTCCCAGTGTCACATTTTCATTTGCATAGCGGTTATAAATTTCATATTGGTGTTCGCGCATTTCTCACCGAAATTTAATGCCTTGCAGCAAACTTCATTTAACTTTTTTAACCCAACGAAATGTATCATCCCTCCCACACACCCCACACCCCCAAATGGGTTAGGTGACAACAAAGCTAACGGCTGGCTGCTGCTGCCACACAATCTGCCATATCACTGACAGTTTTATCGACTTAACAAAACTAACTGCCATTAGTTTCACTTTGCTCCCGAGTGTTGCTGAAAAGCCACGACAGTTTTTCGAGAAAACTGCGCAACTTCGGGGTAGCAAGACAAAGGCAAAAATAAACATGGAAAAAATGGCATGAAAGGGAGAGAGAGAGATAAGCAAAATGGAGCATAGCCTTTACCAGGGAGACGTGGGCCTGCTTCTGGCAGACGTTGAAAAATCACTTTAGCATGACCCCAAAATGTCTATTTCATTAATACAAATAAAGCAAAAAAAAAAAGCAAAAGAATATATATGTACAGTATATTTACTTCCTAATAGTGGCAAGAGCACAGACCAAAACAAATCGTTTGGCTCTGCCTGCAAAGACATTCAAACAAATTAAAATCAACATGAAAAGCGGCAGCAGATAAAGAGCAAATGGCTGTGGACCCCAAAACTGGAATCTCCGCTTTGCACGTCTTTGGCTATTGACATTAAAATTTGTCATTCCTTTGGCCGTCAGCTCGTTATTACTTTGGCCTAAACAAAGCGGGGCATGGAGAAATTGTCAAGGAGTTTGATTATTTCCCTTGGGGACAAGTTAAGTGATTAATTTTAAAATCTAAAGAAAGATTTCAGGGAATTTGAGGATGGGATTGGGAGGTTCCTGAAACAGCTATAACAACGGACTGCTAAAAATTGGTAATTGGATTATCATCACCAGGAATACATTTTACAACTAGCATAAATTATTCAATATATAACTTGTGGAATTGATATTCAGATAACCTTTTTTTGAATTTCATTAAAAATTCCGCTCTTATGTTCGGACTGAACACATACCGTACTTAAATCTTGCGTTCACAAAAAGAACAGAGAAAAAAGATCCCCTTAGAATGGAAATTCGAAATATTCACTTTAAGATCCATTTTGTTTTTAAATATCCTTTTCACATTCTTCAGCTCCTTTGGATGAAGAATAAAGATCAATAAAATAATTTATTTCTGATACAACCTTTTTAAGCGAAAATGAATTGACTTCGAAAATATCCAATGGATCCTAAAAAAAGGATTGGATGGATACCAAAAATATCCTAAGAAAAAAACTATTCTTTTTTCTCAGAGTAAGAAAGTCGGTTCAGCCCGACTGTAGTATACTCAGTTCTTGCAGTAGAAGCGCTGCTGCTGCGATGCGGCGCCACTAATTGGTTTGAAAAGAAGAACTTGTGTAATTTTCAAAACAGACCAATACAAAGAATATTCTGGCATCCCCGATAAATTCCCTCATGCGATACCTTTTAACTCAGAAAAAATGATTCTTTTATTTTTGAGTTAATTAAGTAAAATATTTGAAATTCAAAATGCTCCTTAATCAATATTGAAAATATGATGATTTAACTGAAAGCCGAAGTCTGTTGGCGCTCTTGCAATAACATAAAAATCAACCTTTAAAATAATATATCGACATATTTTGATCTCACGTGAAAAATATAAGAGATATCAATACGAAAAAATTTCACAAAATAGTTCACAACACAGCGTATATTTCTGCATCAATAAGTCGAAAATCGTATTTTTTGAGTTATGCCAGTATTGAAGTAAGTAAGCGATATCTTACATCTCTAACTCAAACACACACACTTATCTCTCCGCCATTGTGTGACACTCATTCTTAACGGCAACACGTCTTCAATGAACCGAACTCAAACCTTTTCTGTGTCCCAAACTATGAAGAACCCTTCTTAAAACAATTAAACACTATTCAATACAAATTGTGTAATTTCGACGAAAATCTGTAGCTCTCGATACACACATAGAGCTGGTGCCGTCAAAACGGCGTCTCTCCAAAACAGTGGAGCCACGAAACAAACACACAAATGCATTGCAACAACATAACATACGGGTTTAGTCATGCGGTCCGAGAGCTGCGCAATATTGCCAGTCAAGCCATTAAGGGACAACGATGGATGTTTGGTTGCAAAGAGTATTGCTTGGTAGTCACCCTAGACATCAAAAATGCATTTAACTCGGCACGATGGCATCATATGCTACGGTCTCTTAGTAAGATAGATGTGTCTCCATATCGCACTGCTATCGTTGAAAATTACCCGAGCGACAGGGTACTTACGTACGAATCTAATCATAGGAAGCAGCAATACAATATCACCAGAGTGTTCCACAAAGCTCAGTCCTAGGGCCCCAATCTTTGGAATATAATGTATGAATTGGACGACAGGCCCACATTTTCTTCATGCGCAGTAGCCTAGAAAGCACTAAAATAGTAACCGAAACAATACTCTCATACCAATCCAACGTTGTTCTGGGGGCAGACCACCCCCATTGACGAGGCTGAGAAAATACTGCCGCGTCCTACGAGAGCCACACTAGCCCAACTCCGCTCTGGGAAAAGCAGAAGCCTTAACAGCTACCTTGCGCGCTTCAATTCAGAGATTGCCGATGTAAGCCCCAAATGACAGACATACTGCACCTCTTTAATTGTCCCCTTAACCCCACTGTCCTCACACCAATAGATCTTTGGACCCCACCAGTCGAGGTCGCCTACTTCCTCGGTCTGGTCCCAGATTAGTTCTCTGCATCTCTCTAATAATTTAATCCCTCTCTTTTCTTTTCTTTCCTTTATCTATGTACAAATATTCCTGGCCGCTACAACAACAACAACCACAATTGGATTTGCCGATGACATAGCTATCGTGGTAGTGCTAATAAGTAGTAGGAATATTGAAGAGCAGGCTACTATGATAGACCGCAGGCTAAACTTTAGAGCAGCGTTAACCTCTGGTTCCTCCCAGGGGTGGAAAATATTTCACTATTCACACGTACACAAACCGAACGCATGCCGAAGCTGAGACCAAGAGAGCAGAAAGCCGTCGTTAGATCTCCAAAGTTCAAACCGATTAGGTCGAAGCAAATTCGCGGAGCTTTATTTTTCCACACTAGAATAAACTCTCACTTTTTGGCCTAGCTCGCGTTGTGCATCGTTGCTTTAAAGAGCACCTGATCTACGCAAGTCAGAAAGCAAGCATTAAGGCAGCGGCTCTAGCCAGAATCATGGCGAACACCGGGGGACCAACACAGTCTTGAATACAACTCCTGGCAAGCGTTATAAGCTGAACGATGCTCTAAGCAGCCCCAATCTGGAAACCAGCTACGGCATACGGGTCCTATGTGAGTGGAGCAAATGCAAAGCAGCGCTATAAGCGTAATAAGTGTATAGAGAACGGTGTCAAATGAAGCGGCCTTGATGGTAGCGGGACTTATCCCGTTCGACCTAAAGACACAGGAGTCTGCGGATTTGCAAGAAAGAGCTCCAGAAGACGTCACGACGACAACCTGCATGGACAGGTTTCATACTACCCAACACAACTTTTGACGGAGTAAGGGTGCTTGAAATCCTACCTTCATAGGTTCAAGCATGCCGACGACCAGCACTGCCTAGAATGTTATGGGCAGTCGATCATACAAGACGCAGAATATGTTTTCATTGAGTGTTCTTATGTCCTTATGAACGAACTGATTTGAGTATGGGGAGGACACTTGCCGTTTGCAATCTGGTGAATATAATGCTCAAATCAGAACAAAATTAGTAAGCTGTTTGCGACAGGGCCACAACCCTGAGATCCGCAGAACAACTGCGAATTTCTAATTCATCGCAGAGAATCCTAGGTGTGTCTTGGGCATTCCCCCCGGCCAGATAATACGGTAGTCCCGCCGGGAATTGGGATGGAGGTGGGTGCGGTAACTCTAGTCCCACACTTTGTTGCTACTCTTTAGCTCCTACACAAAAAAAGTGTAATGTGCAAGAAACATTAAGCAAATTCACATAAATAAATTGCCCATGGAATTTCTTCTACAAATTGTGAAATTTCGACAAAAACAGCACAAAATCCTTATTTCCAAAAAGAGAATAGTGGCTGGAAGATCTACATAGCCACAGGTATTGTAGTCCGACCCACAACATCGACCTGAGCCATTGACACATAGGCAATACATGTTCAACCAACTCGGCGACATTCAGCTAAATTCTTCACGTCTGTACATCATTTATTTTATTTTAATCAAATTTGGTTCGAGCAATCGTCAATGAAGATAGCGAAAACTTTTCTGTCTATCTAATCTAATCCCTTAAAAAAAGAAATAAATTTCTTATGCTTGATTTACCCATATAACCTTATATTAATCTCTAACTAATCAAATAAATATCATAAATACTTCCATTTATTTTTATCACATAGTCAGAGCATCTCCACATCGACATGTCCTTTTTTAGATTTCCCTCACTCTTCATACATTTTGCATTTTCTTTTCGATTTTTCTTTTCGTTGTCAGGTTGTCCAAATCTACTTGAGATTCCCGGCACATGGCCACAAAATGGCTTAGATAAACAGCTGGTGGCGGAAACATGGCGTCTCTAATCGGCCAAGTGCTTGAAATAATTTTGACCAAACTCATTGTTAAAACTTTTTGGGCGATTGATGGATGCCATTGTGGTGTTGCGGAGGGGGGGAGGTGAAGGGGGAGCTGTCATTGTTTGTGTGCCGCTTCATTTATATTTGTATTTCATTAAAATTATTGCCCAAACGTAGATGTGTCCGTGTCTGTGAAACTAATTGATTGGCACAGTTTCTGAATTTTTCTTCTTTTTTTGGACCGGGCTTGATCGATTGATTTAATTTATTGTAAAAAGCTGCTGAAATTGATGGAGTTGTGTGCCGGTCAGCACAACGAAAAATAAAGCGTAATGGCATTAAGCCATGACAGAGTGTTCGGGTGGGGGGGGATAGAGGGCGGGAACCACTTTCGTAATGTCATCAAAGTGGCTACCGACTATACAAAATGCATAAAGGAGCCAACGGCAAACACCCAAAAGGCTCAAAGGCAAAAGATGCGCGACGGCTAAAAGCCAAGACAAAAATCGATAAGACTCTAAAGTGGCTGTGGCGAGCATCGCATCAGCTGGGGATGGGGGTGAGCTGATGATGATGATGATGACGATGAGTGTGCCAGTGTCTTCGTTTTGTGCTTTGAGCTTGAAAGTTGCACATTTGCTTTTGAATTGGAGTGCTCCACTAGGAGGGGTAAAAAACGAGACAGAGAAAATGCAAAAAATTGCACTTTTCATTAGCTGAAAATTGAAAATGGTTAATAAGCGGGAAGATTCGACTATTCAGTAATGTGGCTGTCATCATTGGATATTATTCAAAATTGGCCTCGACTCAGATTTGAGGGAATATGTAGGTGAATGATGAAGGCTACTGACGAACAATACTTTCTTTTCCGATGAACCCAAACTACACTTCTGGTCAGAACAAAAATATCAAAAAATACTGAAAAGCTGACCAATAAATGGCGCCACTGCTGTCATCATTTTCAAACCCAGGAATATACCATTGCGGTTAGCTTGAGTTAAATTTTAAGCAAGGGTTTTAATAGATTTTTTTAATCAAGTACGAAAGTATTTGAACAATTCTAAAACTCTGGTATCACTCCGAAAATGTTTATATCAAGTACGGATCCTACTTGAAAATCAAACGATCTTACCTCGAGTACAAAATTCCACTGTCAAAACGAAAGAATGAATAGAAACCGAGAGCAAGTTCGAATCTAGTACGAACGGATTCAAGTATCAAATGCTTATATCAAGTACGATTTTTTCAATCCCAAAATACTTGTTTGTAGACTGTTTCGGGATACTTTGAGCTCATTTCGGACTATTATTATATCTCTTTGGTCTTAAGTACAGCCTGGTTTACTCTCAAAATAAGTTAAAAATGCTTTTCATCGAAGTTTTATAAATTAAGTATAAAGTCATAAATAAAGTCAATTTGAAGCCATTTTTGATGCAAAATAATACTTTGAAAAATAATCTCAAAACATTCTTGGCTTGAGCCTATAAAATTCTAAGCTTTCTCAATTTGAATCTAGGTCTCTGTATAAAATCTAAATCCAAAGGTAATGAACTATCCAAAAACAAAGATGTTTATACTGTAGGTCAGAAATCCATCTTCACTCCATAACCAAATTGCTAAAACCAGAAGGGAATTTTAAGAAAAAATTCAGCTTAAAATAATTCACATTTTTCGTAGCTCACTTTTTGGAGCTTGCATTGTAAGTCTATTCTGTACGTAGTCCAAGAAATTTTGTTCTTGAACTAAGTGCTACTTTTTCTTACATTTTTAGGCTAACTGTAAGAGCGAAATGTCCTGGATTTAAGAACTTTTGTTCTCATTTAAATAATTATAGTAGAAGATTTTTCTATTCTAGAATGTTTCGTACTTAATTTAAGTACATCCAAGAACAAAATTTACTTAAAATTTCAAGTACATAACGATATTAATTCTATGCCGATCAATATAGAACTCTGCCGGTCGGTTTTTATTCTAGGTGAGTAGTAGAGGCAAAAATTCTTTTCAACATTTTGGCAAGGATATTTGAGAAATTGAAACTGATACAAAGAAAAAATGTTATATAAAAACACTTTTTTCACATGTGAGTGCTTTAACGACCTTTATGATAATCAAACCATCAATATTAAGCTGGCTCAAGGTCTCGTTATGCTTGCGCATAACTCCAAAAAGGAGGAACACAACACACCACAAGTGAAGCTAGTTGGTCATACAGCTGTTTCAATGGTATCTCTACCATATCATCAGTGACCTTCGCTTGCTTGTACTGTTTCGTTTGGGAATTCCTAAACGACTTGACAGCAAAAAAAAATCCGGCACATATGAGAACAACGTTGGTTGTCAGTACCTTGTGTGTAAGTGTGTTCCCCAGCTTGGCTTTTTTGTTGTGTTAGGGCCGATTTCACATCTTCTACACAGAGCTATTTGTCACATAAACTAACAAATAGCAGTGTAAAATCGATGACTATCTGACACATAGCAGCTATCTGGGACAACACAAATCCGCCCTTAGTGAGAGAGCCAATAGTTTGAGTACGGAATAGCATTTAAACCGAGGTTTTTTTTTGTTGCTTTACTTTTTTACTAATAAAAAAAAATTTGTTTTATAATGTCCTAATAAAGTTATATATGTTTTAGAAAAAAGTTTAAAAATGTTTAAAAATAATTTCTTCTTAAAAAAACTTGCATTACAATTAAGAAAAGGTTTGCGAAATTTTTTGAATTTTGTTTTGGCAAAAATTTAGGTTGAGTCGCTAAGGCGAATATGGGGTTATTTTTCTATGAGTGCAGCACTGGCAGTGGGCACCACAGCACTCTCTTTGGAGTGGTTTCTAACTTAAATTGATCAGATATATACAAACTTTGGGGGTACAGAGTATGTTCTAGTCGGTCTTGACATTCTTTCTTGTCTTAATGTATTAAAAGTAGTTGAGATTTTGCTAATCGTATTTAGTATTGTTTTGCGGGGTTGTGCTGTTCTGTGTTCCCACTATTCGACCTAAGACATTAGAATATGAAGATGAGTAACGCCATACGATTTTTTGGTCCTGGCTTTTCAAACTAGCTTTTTGCTTTCTTCACAAGCCAGAGAGAGAGCGCTCTAGAGCCAGCCGCAGTACGCATACAGCGAGAGCCGACGTCTGTAAGTGTGCACACGTTTTCTCAAGCATTACTCACACAAGCCAGTGCATTCTATTTTTAGAATTTTACGCTCTCAACTTTGTGTGAGCGAAGAAAGCGCATTGTGCATTGTGCAAAACCAATTGGCCGTTCGGCATTTTAGAGATTATATTGGTCTTTGATTCAACCAGCACCCAACAACAGCGGCATTAGGTGGACAATGACAACCACATTGCGGCATCTGAACTATGCAGACGATAAATGCCTCCTGACAAATAGGCTAAGAGACCTGGCAAGTGCGTTAGCCGGACTTGGCACCTCAGCTTAATCGGCAGGTCTACAAATCAACAAAAATCCAAAACTAAATCGCTTAGCCAATCGCTGGTTTTGGATGATCACCCCATCGATGTGGAGTCGCACCTTCAGAAAGCTAAGGGTGCTTTTGGTATGCTGTCGGCCGTTTGGCGATGCTCATCGTATCCACACTGGCTCAAAATAAGGCTTTTCAAATCTAACGTTATACCAGTGCTCCTATACGGTTCATTCACTTTTAAAATTACAACGTCCATGGTGTCCAAAATTCAAATTGAAATGGAGCTGGATATGGCATACATTGCGTAAAAGTGAGAGCAATATCCCCAGGAAAGCAATGGAGAGGAACCCACTAGATGGATTCGGCCGGACACCAGGAAACACCAAAGAAACTTGGAGAAGGACTGTCGGTAGATAAGCGGAAAGCATCGGGAAGACTTGGAAAGAACTTAAAGCTACGGCCAATAACAGAGTTCGTTGGATGAGAGGAATGGTTGATGCCCTATGTCCCACACGGGCTTGGAACTAGAAGAAGAAGATGCATAAGAAGCGGGTTTGCAGACAGTACAAGAATATGAAAAGCAGACCGTATCGCCCCCTTATATCGATAGAATTCCCAAATTTAAAACGCATGATTCTTGGTATGTTCATGCCAATCATTATTAGACTAGGACCTTAAATCTGTGAATGTGTTCTGGAGTAGCTTCAATAAATGTTTAGAATTGTGTGTCAAGCGTTTTCAAACTGAAATAGAGTTGAGTAACCTTGTATGGGTTGTTATGGCCGTCTGTTGTTCATAAAAATAAATACAATTATTTTATTCCCAATTAAATTTCAATAACTGTTGAACACACATGTGACATCATTTAAATTTGGTTTTAAAATCTTATGGCCTGCTCTCTTAAAAGTGGGCAACATAAACAGAAAACTCATTAAAATCATAAAATGCATTTATGACAGCCTTGTTTGCACCCGGGCAATAATGAACATGAGCGAGAAAGGAAGCTGCTGCTGAAAAGTGTCAAAATCAAAACCAAGGCGTAGGCAAAGTTGCCAGTCGCATGTGTGTGTGAGTGTGTGTGAGTGTTTGTACTGACTGTGCCTGCAAGGAGCTTATCCTAGTTGCTGCTGTAACTGCTGCTCCTGCTGCTGCTGCCGTTGTCACACAATTATGCGTACAACAGTCTCGGGCATTGTTGTTGTTGTAATTATGTTGCCGGTTGTAAAACAAACTAACAACAACAAACACTAGGTGGAAGCAGATTCTGTTTTATGCACTCTAAGAAATGATGGTGTATTTTGTTTTTAGATTTATGAGTTTTATTAGATTTTGAGGTCTTTTATTAGAGTATGAATATGAATGAAGGGTCACACTGTATAATGAATTAATTAAATAAAATTGTCAAGACAGTCAGACAAATAAAAATTCTTATTGACAAATTCATAAAGAGACATTGCTAATATAAAACCCTGTGTAAATAGATAACCGTGTGTAAATAAAATTTTTAATAAAACTTTGTCTTAACTTATGGTAAAACCTTTTAAATTATTTCCCAAGCAACAACAACCTCTAGAAAAATCTTTACAAAATCAGATATGCTATGAATTAATTTATAATGAGAAATTTAAAACATTTTCTTGCACCAAATTTTTGTCAGTGTAGCGCAATTAATCAAGAGAAATTATGAAAATGTTTTCTTTTAAAGACCAAAAGCACGAACCACTGCCAATTCCTGGCACTTCAATCACGCTCATTCGCTTTGCGTTTGACAAATTGAAAATGCGCACAAAAGTAAGTGCAAAGCAAAGACGGGGGAAAAAAGAAGAGTGCAAAGACAACGTGATGTTTGCTTGTTCGAACTGCTTCTTAATATTACATTCAGTCCCTTTCCCCCCTCGCCCCTTATAACTTCAGCAAAGATGAGAAAACGAAATGTCTAGAGCTGACCACGTTTCGCGTACCAAAACTCCATTTATCTTGCTCTCAACGATTTTTCACTGCATAACTCAGGGCGCTGGATTGGTTTTGGGGTGTTTTTATCTGCAATCAGTAGCCTGCACAATTTCACACATGGCCACAACGGTTCGATATGGTTTGATTAATGCCCCAGCAAACTGACGACTGACCCTTGCGGACTTTCTAAACAACTGACTTTCATTTGGTCTCTCTGCCCGAGCTGAAGCTGAATCAACGAAATCAAAACGTGCGGGTCCCCCATTTGCATTTGCGTTGCCATTTCCAATGCTGATTACCATTTCGCATTCATTCCTCATCATTTGCTTAGCATGTGACTCAGTCAGTCAGTCACTCAGCTAGAGCTGAAGCTGATTGTGTGCTCTTGGCATGCGTGTGTGTGTGCTCAGCATTTTTGTTGACATATTCATTGGTGAAATGCAATAATGTTAGATTTAAATGCTTGACATCGTTTTTAGGGCCGCTACGTGGCCACAGTCTCAGTCTCAGAGTCTCTGCAGATGTCTTTGGCGTGTCTTAAATTGAATTTGCCCAACGCGCGTTTGTCACGGAAATTGAAAAGCATCTTCCGCAGTTTTTTCCCCCAACTATCCTCTCGCCTTTCACTTGTCATGAGTCGACAAAAGTTGTGTAAATTATTTTGCCATTGCACTTGTCAGTCGCCCCCCCACCCACCCCTTGCATTTTCTCATCTCGTTTGACACACTTTGATGTCAGTTGCATGCGCAGCCCAACTAATTTCCCCGACGAGGACACTTCCTCTGCTTTTATACAACATTGATGAGTGACAAGCCAGACCAGGAACTAGCCAAGTGGATTCGATAAGGCCAACCATAAAGGAATGTCCCCGGGTCGATTCGCATCCGCTGCATCAGCATTAACATCAGCATCAACATCGACATCGACAGCGTTGTCAAAAGCAGAAATAAACATTTTCATTAAAGAGAGAGAAAATTTTATAATCAAAGAATAAACCTTTTCTGCAGTTGAAGGGGAATAAAATTAAGAAATGAGAAGAAAGAAATTATGACAAATATTAGGAAAATTCAATGCAAGCTGAAAGCTGCTGGGAAGTGAAACATACAAACATACTTTTACTTTTATATACAAGGGTGCCAATAACTTAAATCTCTGTGGTTATGCTCTGAAATTTGACGAGATGTTTATTATTTTTTTTTTTCGTAAATTTGGCTACTTGTGTATACCAAAAATCCAACGGGTAAACAAAGATCATTTAATTTGCCTAAGTATAAACGAAAATCATGAGCCCCTTACACATATAAATTAAGCTATTTACAAGTTTAAGCATTTAAATATTCTACGTATTAAGGCAAATATTGGAAACCTATCAACGTATAAAGTGAAGTTCGTGAAATATCACAGATTTTCGTAACATGAACGCAGAACGTGGTGGAAGTTGGTGAAGTAAATACGAAATATGGATACCTCTAAAAATCCCAGAATCCCTGCTCGGACGCCAAGAAGTTTTAAGGTGGGGTATTTCTCAGTTACGCCCAGAATTACTTACAAAACTTATTCATAAACTACAAGGACTCTTGAGAGGATCTAAAAACCCAAGAGTGCCTGCTCGGGCGCTATTTTGCAAAGAAGTTTTAAGCTGCGGTATTTATCAGTCACGCCCTGAATTACTTACAAAAACTACTTATAAAGTACAAGGATTCTTGAGAGGATCTACATTTCCAGAGTCCCTGCTCGGACGCCATTTGGTAAAGAAGTCTTAAGCTGGGGCATTTCTCACCACTTACAAAAATTTTTTGTGAAGGACAAAGACTCTTGATAGGATCTACATTTCCAGAGTCCCTGCTCGGGCGCCATTTGGTAAAGAAGTTTTAAGAAAGGGTATTTCTCAGTCACGCCCCGCACCACTTACAAAAATGATTTGTAAAGGACAAAGACTCTTGAGAGGATCTAAAAACCCAAGAGTGCCTGCTCGGGCGCCATTTGGTAAAGAAGTCTTAAGCTGGGGTATTTCTCAGTCACGCCCTGCATCACTTACAAAAATTATTTGTGAAGGACAAAGACTCTTGAGAGAATCTAAAAACCCAAGAGTGCCTGCTCGGACGCCATTTGGTAAAGAAGTCTTAAGCTGGGGTATTTCTCAGTCACGCCCTGCATCACTTACAAAAATTATTTGTGAAGGACAAAGACTCTTGAGAGAATCTAAAAACCCAAGAGTGCCTGCTCGGGCGCCATTTGGTAAAGAAGTCTTAAGCTGGGGTATATCTCAGTCACGCCCTGAATCACTTACAAAAACTACTGATAAAGTACAAGGACTCTCAAGAGGATCTACATTTCCAGTGGCCCTGCTCGGGCGCCATTTGGTAAAGAAGTCTTAAGCTGGGGTATTTCTCAGTCACGCCCAGCACCACTTACAAAAATTATTTATGAAGTACAAAGACTTTTGAGATCTGGGCGGCAAACTCCGCAACTGGGGAACATTTATTTATACCTACATCCATAAACGTCACTCGAAACAGAGCAGAAAGGCACGGACTCAAGGATGACTACTTATACCAACTTCTACGCCTGGCTGAGAGAATACTAAGCGACCAAATTACTGTGAAGTAGAACCAATAGGCTGCCTACCCGTCAGACAGGGAGGGAACAGTCACCTCTGTTCCGCAGAGACCCTCAAAATGGACTCGGAGCGACTGCCTTTTTCAGTTTGGCTGGCCTCGGACTCACCAACACTCACCCAGGCGTTAGACCAAACCATCAAGTCGCTGTGAAATAGAATCAACAGGCTTTTGCGGAAAACTCAGGACGACAAACTATCACTTCTATTTCCCAAACAAGGTCGAAAAAGTAACCTTTGGCCGCAGAGACCCTTGGAACGGATTTGGGATGACTTTTCATACACCTTTTTGATTTTGGTGGGACAATCCCCGCAAGCTCAACTAGAAAGGAGAAGCCACAGACACATACTATTGCTACGTTTATGCTATGAAATTCAAAATAAAATTTGTTCCGCAGCTTTTGTGAATCCACAAAAAGACGAGCGCCCAAATGAGAAAACACTAACCTAATGTTAAGACCTTTGCGTCTCGCCATTTTTTGAATTGACGGCGATTTCATAGTCAAATTCACGCACTTTCGGAACCATTTCATGAATGCCAAATGAGCATATAGCATAAATGTAGTAAGACACACACTTCGGGAATAAAAACGAAGATTTTCGTTAAACATTATTTTTCCACTTTATTTCCTCAAATTTCACTTTAAAATGTCTCTCTGTATCCCCTTTACGCACCGGTATATTTGTCCCTAATCTTGTTTGTTAGCTTACCCTAAAACTTGTCTTCCGTTGTCAAACATTGTTCTGGCCCTCCAAAATTGCCGGAATAATGCTGTGGCCAAGTGGCGTTGTAACTGAGAAGTCCTCACGGTTTTTAAATATACTAGGGACTTTTCACCTTCTGCACTTTTTAAGCGGCCCAACTCGACTAATCGTTGCGGCTGACAAAAGGTCAGTCATAAGCTAATTCTGCCCGAACTCCGTAGCTTTGCGGCGGCCCCTCCTACCAGCTCGCTCTAATGCAGAGTTCCCCAGTGATAGCCCCTGTGGCGCGAACATACTCGCCAATTCACACCGAATGCTTGCCGAAGCTAAAATCCCTGAGTGCTAGAGAGAGACAGAGTCATATTTTCACACTATCTTCTTGGGGAACCTTGCTCTAATGCTTTCCTCCCTTCTATTCTTGTCTATGTGTGTGCGCTCGCGCTTTGGCTCATGCCGGTGTGTGCTGCGCAGTCGCTCTCTTCCTTACGCTCTCTGGAAACTTTTGGATCAGCCGTTCGCTGTCACTGACGCTCTCTGGTTACATTTGGGTTTATGGTTGTCTCGCTCTAACCACAGTACACTATCGTTTAGCAACAGCAAAATTAAGATGCAGCTTAAAGTTAATCCCTAATACTAATTGCCCCATGCTGTGGGCAGCCAAAGAAAATCTTACATGGAAGCAAACTTTGCTGCCTCGTCAACATTTCACTCAGGTATTAGTCACCTGATTGGCTCTATAAGTCCTTATTTTTAATCTTTGAGTAATTTTTGTGACTATTTCCGTCTCCCTCTAACCAACTTGTTTTCCTATGGCAACAAAAAATTTTAATAAAATTGAGTTGAGTTTTATTAAAGCTCACGGAACGGACGAAGGAACATACCAGACGTATCTATTTAAAATCGAAGCGTATCAGAGGGGGTAAGGACACGGTTGAAAAAAAGAGAGAGGAGACAAACTGCATGTCCACCATGTATCACGGCAAGAAGTACATTAAGGAAGGTTTTCACAATTTTCTACATTCAATTTCACATCCATTAAAAACTCCACAAGAAACATTCGTAACGGATCTTGGAAAGGAAAATACTTTATTGTGCCGTTTATTTAGGATCGAATTGACTATCAGTTTTTTTCCCATATTCTTGCCGAATCCACTTAACCCATTTATCTCTTAATTTCTGCCAAAATTTCCAATTAAAACTCTCCCACTTTGACCATTTAGTTTGGACAATTAAATTTCAAGTTTGGTCCCCCAAAACCACATTTTCCATTAAAAAGCCAATTAAATAAAATAAATTACTTTGTTTTTGGCCCACAAAAATATTTATTTTCTGCCCTTAAACCAAAAAGCACACTCCAAATTTTTTAATCAGTTTTTGATTTGTGGAAAAACAAGAAAAAACAAGAAAAACGAATCTTCAATAAAAGTCATAAATTTGAATGATAAAAAAAACGGCCAGGAAATAATCCCAGGGCATAAAAAATTGCTGCAACACCTTTTGCCTCCGCCCACATTTGAGCGATGGCTGGCGGACATGGTTGGGATACGGATTGGATTCAGATTCATATGCAAACAACAGGAAATGGAGGAAACAAGCAAAAATAACAGCTAAACGTTAGCTGGGCCCGGTCAGGTGTGGGCCTGTCATTGAAACCATTTGGCTGGCTTTTTTTTTTTTGATTTGAGAGGAAATCGAAGAGGGCTGATTTGTTTGCCAGGCGAACTGCAATCAAAAATCACAGACAAAATTCTGTTTCTGATATGCCAAAAAACTAATGTTTGTTTGTTTGCTGGGGAAACGAGGCCAATTGCTGTAGCTGTGGATATTTTAATTGTTGCGGTTGCTTGACACACGTGTTGGCCATTGATTTAATTCCATTTCTAATTAAAATGCATTTTGTTAATTGTTTTTATTTTTATTTTTATTTGTTGCACTTAAATTTAATTAAATGCAAACAAAACATGTGAGCATTAATTATGCCCAAAAGAGAGGGAGAGTAGGAGAGAGAGCAGTCTGCCACCAAAACCAAAACCGGAGGGTAACAACTGACAACTGACGGGTTGGCTGGCTCTGCCTCCGTGTGGCCATTATTTATGAATGCAATCATTCATATGATATTTTGCGGTTAGCGCTTGCATTTATCAAAAAAAAAAAAGAGGAATGTTTTATAACACACTTGCTTAACAATAGCCGGTGTCCGGTGTGTGCGAAAGTATTAAACTTTATATTATTCTACATTTTGATTAATGGTTTTACATGGTTATAGATGGCTGGCCCAGGGACTACGTAGTATACTTTAGGGGCTTTATTTTTCAAAACCAATATTGCCAAAAATAACCAAACTTTTAAAATGTTATTCAAGTAGCTAACATTTTTTCCATGAAGTGCCTTGTGATTTACAAAATTTTTCATGTTCTTATTGGACGCCACAACAAACAAAGCGGATGGTTTGCCGTCACGTTAACAAACCACCAACCATGAGTGGGAAATGCATTTTCCAATTCAAACCACAAACACTCAAAGATTGCCCTTGTCATTTGTCAATCGTCATGGTGAATGAAAGAAGTATCAGAAATTGAATTCGCTTAAACACAAAGAGCACATCGCACAAATCATCGGAGTCCACGGAATGAGAACATCCTCATATTTGAAATTTATATAATTAATAATAATAGACGGTTTAGCAGACGGGTAAAAAGACTTGTCAAAAAAATCGCAAAATTTGCAAAATGGGATCAAAATTATCCGCTCTGACCACGACTTTTAAGTCATCATTTGGCTTGTGCGCTCCAAGGCAGTCTTAAGCAATCTAATCCATGCTTGATGTTTAATATTGCTGCAGATCATAAAGAATTACTCTTTTCAGTGGATGTGGATCTCTTGATGCCGATTAAGTTGTTACTCCATATTGCCCATAAAGTATATTTGTAAGAGTTTTTGATGTGAGTGTTCAACAGGTTAGAATGATCCAAATCCAGGAATCATTAATATCGGATTAAGACGATTAATTTAATCCTAATAGTACCTTTCTCGTAAAATTTTATAAAAAAATGTGTTCGATAAACCACGAATTAATAAGAATTTTCGTAAAAAAAATTCCGGGGTTCATTAATCGTTTAATTTTAACCGAATTTGAAAATTTGCAGGTTTTAAATAATACAAAATATTATGTTAGCTTTTCTTCAATGTTGAATAAATAATGAAAAATTAATTTATGAACTTTTTACCCCAATAATATAAGGTCATGACCTAGAACAGTCCCCCTTACATCAAAAAATTCTTTAGACGGACTGTGAATTATGAAAAATTTACAGGCAATAAAGTGTGGCTGTCTTTATCTTTGAATTAAAATTAAGGGTGAGCACCAGTGGCGTACGCAGAGGGGGGGTTTTGGGGGTTAAACCTCCCTTCCCCCCCCCCCCCTTGAGATTTACAAATGCATTAAGTGAGAATTCACTTTTCACTTTTGTGACGGGTTTTGGCCTTAAGCATTTCTTGTTGTAGATCTGTGAGATGAGCACGACGATTTCTCATTGGCAATGTATTCGATTTCTTTGCTAGAGTCATATTAAGCTTTGCGGAATGAAATACGAACAAATTTTTTAAGAATTGGAAAAATACATTTGATGTCTGAGAAAATTACATTCCAGATATATTTCGAAATAAATTAATGTTTCGTCGATAATCCTGCTAACGCTCAAGATTTGGATGCTAACATTACTCGCGTAATTCGTGAGATACACGTAGCAATTATAGAAATAATGATTTTGAATTTTAAAAATTGTGCGGTCATCATTTGAATGAAATAATCTTTAAAAAGAAAATGTCAGAGCTTGTTCTTTCAGCTATAATAGTGATTCAACAATCTAATTCTGTTTTTTGTAATTTATTTTTAATTGAAAAAAAAAAATTATCTTAATGGATCGCCATTTAAGGCCAAAATATTTTTGAACTCTCTGTTGCATTCATTCAACTTATCGCTGCTGTGCGTTATCTAGGCAGCTCATATTTGGGGTAATTCATGCAGAGGAATAGTAGCGATACTTTTTGAATAATTGGTTTTCTGAATGTGTTTTTCCAAATTTTGTGCGAGCTTTTAGAAAAATGTTCGTTTTTCATTCCGCATACCTTAATTAAGCGCACCTCTTATTCGATTTTTCGTCCTTCTCATTGGATTGATTCGGAATGTCGGCTGTTATCAACATCCGAAACGATTTAGCCATATCCATCTATTTTGCAAATTTCGTAATTTTTGATGTGATGAAATATTTAATTTCGGTACGGAAAAACAACCGTATGTGGCCTAGTGGTTAGTGTGCTGGACTGAGGCAGGTCGTGGTTTCGATCCCGCCTCGGAACATCTAATTATAAAAGATTTTTTCTTTCTTTAGAAAATAGCTTTTACACATACGGTCACCTTCACCAGCTATTGGCGCCAGCTGTGAAGTAACTAGCCATGAAAAAGCAAATTCTCAAACTTTGCCGTTCGGATCCGGCGTTAAACTGTAGGTCCCTTTCTCTTGTGCGAAAAATTTAAAGCACACACGCCAAGAGATCGTGAGAAGCTTGGCTTGGCCCCGTTGTAGGAGCTGTATAGCCAACATTTACATTTACATTTACGGAAAAACAAAAGCTGACAAAATAAAAATTTGTTTTAAATAGTTATCTAGATGATTCGTTATTCGAATAATGCCAATTCTGGTTATTGTAGCAGAGTATCCCAGTTGGAGAGGGTGGAAAGGGGGGGTAAATTATGGGATGTGGGAGGAAAGTGAAGGTAGCTCAACAGTAACTTGACATTGACTGTACAGTGACTTGACAGTGACTAAACAGTGACTTGACAGTGACAAGAGTGACTACACAAAGACTGAACAGTGACGACAGTGACTAAACCTCGACATAACAGTGACTTGATAGTGACTAAACTGGACATCGACTTGACAATGACAACAGTGACTGAACGGTAGCTGACTTATTATTGATTTTACAGTGACTGGACAGAATTACAGAAAAAAAGAAAACCTCATCAGCCAGTGATCTTGTTGTTGGTATTTCTACTTTCTGTTATCTTCTTTTGAAAAATTGTCATTGCTGATTTATATACCAAGAGCTTGTGATTATAAAATTAAACTCTCAAATATAGCATCATCCCTCACATCAAAGCCTCGTGAGTATCGAATAAATTTTGACGATATTTTTAATGAATACTTATTTTTGGTTTTTGGACTGAAAGGAAGGTTTCCTAATGGCATTCATGTGGTTATAAATAATATGAATAGTACTAGTAGTACCCAAAAGAATGCCTTCAGAAAACCTTCATTTTTTTGGCCGAAACTAACAGAAATGCACACCAAAAATATATTCAACAAGTATTCGATATTGATTCTTCGACATCCCTACTCGTGAGTGTTAAAAACACTCACACCGTTTTTAACGCTTTGCCTACACCTCCTGTTTTTATTTGATTCGTTTTATGTTAAAAGTATATAACATAGTTTAACATAATTTTGTCATAGTCGCATTCTTTAATGTTTCCTTTAGAAACTGTAATTATGTAGGGGAGAACGGGGGTTCTGAGCCGCAGGGGGTTGTGGGCCACTCGAATATTGGCCACAAAAAAAAATAAATTTAAACTTTTGGCTTATGTTAAGTGTCTTGTGAACCAGAACTCGACTTTTTTTTCAAAAAATAAAGTTTTTTTTTTATTTTTGGCTTGTGAATATTATACAAAATTTTTTTCGTAATGCCAAAAGTAAGTATGAGGGAAATATATTTGGTCAATTGCCTTTTTAATAGAAATATGTTTTTTTTAAATAATTTTTTTTTTGACGTCACCAAAAAAAAAGTGAGATATGGGAAGTTGTGAGCCACTTTGAAAAAAAGTCGGTTTTGACTTTCAAAGAGATGATTTCAATGATGCGCAATAAAACAGAGAAAAAACTCTCCAAAGAAGTAAAAAAAAAACTTTAAAAAAGGTAAATAAATGAACAGCCACCAGAAAAAGTGCTCTCATATAAAAGAAAACAAGCCTGATGCCGTCAATCAATTTTTACTCTTCATTGATATTTCTTAATTCAGAATATGAGAAAAATTGTTATTTTTTTCATTTAATAAAGAATATTTGCTTAAAAAAACGAATTCTGAATTTTTAGATGGGTGGCTCACAACCCCCACAAATTTTTGAAATTTCAAAAAATCACTTTTTTTTCAATATAAAATAAAAAAATCCCAACAAAATAAACTTTTTAAAACTAGTGATGAGGAAAGTTTCGTGCATCTTTTACCTAAAATACAAAATTTACAGAACGAAAAAATATTGATTTTTGGCGAAGTTATGTTCGAAAAACCAAACTATGATCACAACCCCCCACTCTCCCCTATATATTATCAATATTAGAATTTTCTAATAAAAAATGTAAATTTAAAAACGTATTCTATACGTCTGTGTTCTACAAAAATAAAAAAGATTATTATTATCATATTAATACATCCTGGAGGTTAAAACTCAACCTGAGTTCCGGATCCCAGACAAGGTGAAGAAAAAACGAGAAGGCAAAGCTAACTTCGTCCTTGCCGAAGTTCTTAAACCCTTGCAAATGTTCTGTGTATCAGAGTTTAAGAACAGCCGCATTAAAACAAGCAACCAAAAATTAAACAATAGTTTCTATGGCAGCTATAAGATATAGTCATCTGTTCCGGTCGGTTCTGATATATTAGCAGTGTGCACTAAAAAGAAGACTTTGTGCAAAGTTTCAGCTCGATAGCTTTAAAACTGAGAGACTAGTTTGCGTAGAAACAGACAGACGGACGGACAAAGCTGAATCGACTTAGCTCGTCGCCCTGAATATATATAGTTTATAGGGTCGGAATTGAATGTTTCTATGCGTTGCACTTCTGGGCAAAATTATAATACCCTTTGCAAGGGTATAAAGAGTCCTAAAAATTATAGTCCTAGCTTTTATTAGGGTGTTCATTTCCTCTTCCTTTTCCCTTCCCAGAGCTGTTTGAAAAATTTCACGGGATACACCCAATAAATATAATTATAAATGGTAAATTTCAAAAGCTTACGACATAACTCTTATAACTTAATTATTAAGCTTTATGCAAAAGCATTTTCCACACACAAACGATAATTAAATGGAAAATTTTTTTTAAATATTTATCAGCTTTAGGGGTCTTCCAATACGTTGGTAAAATTTATTTCATCAGGCTAAAAATCCACATAAATCCAACTTCCAGGTATTGGGGTTTTCTATTTAATCCTTTAAACATCCAGCCTAACTATAACGACAGTTTTTTCGTAGAATAACAAAGTCAAGGCCAAAGCCTGCTAATGATAGTCCCGAGAAATACTTCATCCTGCTGGTTGTGAAATGTAGCTTCCTAGCCGCTTTTCTGCTTTAATGCAATTCGTATGAATTGCTATATCTGCTTTGGACGGATTCTATGAATTTTATCAGTAATTGTTTTCTGTATTTTTTCATTAGCTGCTTGCTGGAATTTCTTGTTACCCTCGGCAACTGTAAATCATAATTAATGCAGTCGATGTGTACTTAACATCATTAGGGCCTGTCATGCCGTCCTCGTCCTGGTGCCAAAATGCTCGCTGAAGCGTTCCTTTCGTGATGACAATTTTGCGTGACAAAACTTGCTGAATAGCTGCTGGGAAATGGAAATCGTAAATCGGAGTCGAAGCCGCTGGCGTCCAATGTTGAAATGATTTTAATTTTCCACACAACCGAGAAGCGGAAATTCCAATTAAAACGCATCAGCGCAGTGCGAACAGATACAGAAATTGGGATGCGTTGATTTTTGCTGTGACTGATTTTCCATTTATTTGGGTAAATTAAAAACGAAGGAGGAAAAAAAGTGGCAAAATGGCTGCAAAATAAATAAACTGAAATAAAGTGAGACAAAAGCGAAACGAAATGAAAATAATAATAATAATAATGAGCATATGTAAATAACTGCAGTGCAGCGGACTGGCAGGAGCGGCGAGAACAACAAGCAGGATGTCAACTTAATTGGACAAGCGCACACAAAACGTAGCTGATTACGTGCAGCCCATCGAGCCAGTGTTTACTGTAAATATGCACAACTCTTCAGTGCCAAATGACACAACACAATTTCTTCTTATGCAACGCTCGGGCCACTCGGGCTTCTCCCACTTTGCGTGTGTTTAATTTTCGATTTTGCTGATTTCAATTAAATTGCATTTCAATTTAATTTCGGCCACTTTGTTCACGTATTTGCACAATCAGCAACGGCCGATGCATTTCGCATTTAAAATGTAACGCACAATTAGAACTGGTTAGAAGAATACGAGATTCATTTGTATGCATAATGGACACACACACACTCGACATCTGCAAGTGGCAAAAACAAGAGAAATTATTTTGTGCTGATTTACCAAAGACAAATATAATTGAATTATGGCAACAGAAACAGAACACGAACAATGTGCATTAAATTGCCAATTATTTGTTCATCGAAGTTATGAGTTTTTATGGCTTATGGGCCAAGAAATTCAAAATACAAATTTAATTGCCAAATCCCATTAAGTTTTGCACAGAATCATTGAAAAAAAGTAAACAACAACATTATTTATTTTTCCATTATCTGGCAAATAATAATTTTACAAATTATTATTGAAGGCAAACAACTGCGATTTAATCAGCAAGGGGAAATTGTTGTTCCACGTAATTCGTAGGAAAAGGGATATGAAATTCTTGATAATAAACTATTATTAAAAAGGAATTTTCCGCATAAAACATTATTAACCATTCTCCAGAAAATCTTATTGTGTGTGCATGACGCGGCCATATTGCCTGAACAATTAAAAATATAAAGTGCGCTAAAGCTCATTTTAGCATCAGCTGAATTTGCTTTCAATTTTTAGCAGAGATTAAAACTGTAACCAAAACCGTCACCTTGTACAGCTAAAACACTTAAAAATTTTTAGTTTGTTTCTTAAAACATAACCGGTTATCAGTACCGAAAGAGAGGAAAGAGAGCCAACGAAAAAACTACAACGCAGCTAACCAAAATCTTTACCTTTCTCATATTTCTTTATATTTGTTACCAGTTGGTACCAAAACGAAAAAGTGACGCTTACTTGTCAATGGCCTTTAATTCAATCTTCATGATGAACTTAACTCCACGGCTCGCGAAATGGCCGCGAAATGAAAAACTCCATATAATAGTTCTTATGTGTTACAGTGTTAATAGCAGCGGCTTAACAGACTCTAATGAGAATCTGCGGAATATTAACTTTTTCACGAGAAATTTTTCGCGACCTGTGGAAACCGCCCTTAAAACCTGATTTTCAAAACATCGCGATTTCTCGTTCCGTTTCTCGTTTTCATATAAGAATATTTCGTGTTACAATATCCTGGAACCGATTGACCGACACCTCCTATTTACCCGTCTTTAATTGCCAACTATATAATCTTCTTGATAATCTGAACTAATCATTGAATGTTGTGTATTTCCGGATTCTTTGGAACATTTGTAAAATGTAAAATTGGCTATACAGCTCCTCCAACGGGGCAAAGCCAAGTTTCTCTCAATTTCTGTGCGTGTGTGCTTTAAATTTTTCGCACAAGAGAAAGGGACCTACAGTTTAACGCCGGATCCGAACGGCAAAGTTTGAGAATTTGCTTTATCTTGGCTAGTTACTTCACAGCTGGCGCCAATAGCTGGTGAAGGTGACCGTATGTGTAAAAGCTATTTTCTAAAGAAAGAAAAAAAACTTTTATTATTAGATTTTCATTTCTCCCGCCCAGCAATCCAGCACACTAACCACTGGGCCACATACGGTCACACTTTGGAACATTTGGCCCGTCAATTTATTCGTCTACTTTATAGTCTAACTCATACAAAAATTTTGAAATTTCGCGTCTTCTTGGACCGTTTGATTTAAAAATTAACGTGTCTACGATTGGCGGGATTCACCGAACACGCTGCGCTGGTCCCAGCAGGCAGGGCTCCGTTGGACCTACTTTCAAGAGCAGCCTGCAGAAGAAACCCATGGTAAAGAGGTTAAGGAGAAGGGGAACAGTGGTTTAAGAGTGACTAAACAGGGACTAATCAATGACTCAACAATGGGCGTATTCAGCAGATAATTCCGATTAGCGATTACCGATTTGCCATTGCTGATGAGTCTCTGCTGAATGGAATTGATGGCAGACTTTAAGATATTCTGTGGGCTTGGTACTTTTTAAAATAATTAATTAAATAGATTTGTTGATTAGAAATTTTCATATGAATATCTGCACTAAGGTAGGCTAATCCAGCAATACGTTTCGTTCGATTTATATTCAGTAAACATGATTGTCAAGTTTTCCAATCCCAATCGGCAATCACTGTATTCAGCAGGTAAAATCGGCAATCGTAAATCACAAATTGTAAATCGCAATTATGTGCTGAATACGCCCAATGACTTAACAGTGACTAAACAGCCCAATCAGTAAATTAACAGAGGGTTAACAGTGGGTAAGCGTTTTAAGCTATACTTATAAATCTGTACGCCGGACTGACTGATTTACTGACATATTGTCAACCCACAGCCAAAACTGCTTATCCTACAGATCTAAGATTTAGCATAGACCTAAAAATGTAAATTTTGAAAATTTCACCGCGAGTGTAAAATCGCCAAAGAAAAGTTTATATGAAGCACATGACATGCTAAGCCGTTTTGCTAAAAGCGCGAGAACTGTGGCGCCCAGATAATATTTTAAACTAAACTGTTTTTTTTTTTTTAAAGCGCGAGAGAGAGTAAGCATGAATGGGATCACACTCACACAACTTAGGTATGTGTGAATGTATTACAAATATGCCATGGCTCCCCAGAAAAGTTTCCCAAAAATCAGACATTAATTGTAAATGTAAATGTTGGCTATAGAGCTCCTTCAACGGGGCCAAGCCAAGCTTCTCTCAAAGGACATTAATTAATAACTTAAAATCTAAGCAAGATATTGATGTGTAGTTTTTTGCCTTATGTTATGCATACCGTTGGTATATATGTGCAAAGTGTGCTTGGTAGCACTTAAAACCGCCTTAAAAAAATAAAATGTGCTTTGCACAAGGAAAAATTGAAGTTTTCGGTCTCAAACTTAATGGAATTTCGGGATTCCTGAAAAAAAAAATGCGGCTCATTTATTTTTTGCGATTTTTGTTCTGTTCTTACTGTCATTTCTAACTTTACAATACTGCTCTCGTCGACAGAAGACTGCAAATTGTTTTTAATTGGTTGTGACGGATCATTTTTGCCTTGAACTGCTACATGGTCAGCTGGTTATTTTTTACTTTTTACGAGCAGCTGTGCTTGCTTCTTCAACCAAGTTATCTCCAGCAGCTTGATTCCTACGACCTCTAATACGCTTTTAGAAATCGGAAACGACACTCTGGTTTCATGTGCTTCTCAATGGCTTAGAATTGAATTTCTGCGTTTAAATTGTTGCATTATTCGGTTAAATTTTCGCGATTCATCTCCAGAATTGCACAAAATATCCAACCGATTTTCCGATATGCGACTGAAAGACTTTGGTCTAACCAAAAATAACATCTTCCCGACTCGTCACTTTTTTTCATTTGGCATGCAAGTAGGCATTGGAAACAATGAGGTTGGGTCCTAAAATGGGAATTTTACAAAGAATTGCATCTAATTGCGATTGAGAAATAGAGAAATAGAAGCTGAATTGATAACTTTAAAAGGTAGTAAAAGTCACAGCTCTAACTATTATAAACAAAATTTGGTAAAGCTTCCCAAAGTTGAATTTTCTTTCCAATATCATTTTTGTGAGATGAATCACGAATACCCTCCCTACAGGGACGCAACGATTCATTTCTACAGTTCAAAGGCACTAAAACATTATACTTAGCACAAGAAGTAGCTTCCATCAAAAATATTCGACAAAACTTTCTGTTTTTATTGATATTTGACAATTGCAGCAGAAAACATACACTTAACATTGAACTGAACATTTGTTAGCTTAATCTTACTTTATCAGCTGCTCACTTAACAGAACTATGTATGTTAAATCAAAATTCGTGGTATGTAACATTGAAGACTGATGTATTTGTGGTCTAGTGAGAAAAGAAAATTTTAGTTTTGAGCACTTTTGGAAAAGGGGTTTATCTATATATATAAATCTGTACGCCCGACTGACAGACTGACATATTATCAAGCCACAGCGAAAACGGCTTATCGTACAGGTGTGATTTTTGGCATAGACCTTTGTTTAGTTATGCAGGCGCTCACTAAGAAAGGAATTTGGAAGATTTTTCTCCAATCTATTGAAAAAGCCAATGAAAAGTTTGTATGGGCAAGTAACGGTTGTTGTGCTCAGGCAATGTTGAACGCGAGAGAGAGTGAGAGCGCGCTAAGTGCGTGTATATGTATGTGTGTTTTTTTTCACATAAACAAGCAATAAATCAAATTGAGAATGGCCTCATCCAATTGCATTGAATCTTATGGCTCATACAAAACACATCGATAGCTTTTACAAAATGTTCATCGCGTTTCAAAATACTTTAATTGAAATTTCACAAAACTAACAGCCAAAAAATGTGTGTTCGTGTTTTTGCTTTCATATGCACAAACAGCCATAAGCGACTGTCTTTTGTTAGAGATGGTACGTGACTTCAACGATTCAACACGAAAAGTGATGGCACACATGACGAGAGCAGTCTGCTAAAAATTAGTTGTCTCCTTATCTCATTTGCGAGTTTTTGTTAATTAACTAGGCTGTGAGCTGATAATGTAAGAGATTTATATCGATTGAAACACCTAATATTTCATAACAACATTTTGCAATGAAAAATGTGTTTGACGGAAAAAACTAAACAGTGTTGCCAAAACAGCTTATTTTTCAATTTAGCTTTTTGCAGATAAAAATCAAAGGGCAGCGGGAACTGTGACCTTTATAAAAAATATATTTTTTTCCGCTTTTAAAAAAGAAAAGGTAAATTTGCTTCTAATTTTTCGAACTTATAAATAAAATGTCTTGCTTAATCCTCTATTCCCAGATTGATTTATTTTAATCAACCGTAAATTCGAAACTGTCTAAACACTAAGCTAATGAAGCCAATGATATTAAAAAAGAATTTGCTTTTTAACAAATAGATAATATACAAATACAGTGTTCAGAGAGCTATACAATTTTTTCTGCTTACTACGATTTTTTCAAAACTTGGACGCGGACGAAGTCGCGGCGGGTTTAGCTAGTGCCTTATATTTGGCAAAATTTCCTATAGTGCCCTGATAGAATAAGAGGGGAGGGGAAAGAGTGAAGAGCGGTGGAAGATGGAGAGGATGGTGGGAGTAGCGGGTTCAGCAAGTTATTTCCTATATTATTTATTTTTTCAGCTTGTTGATCCTTATCGACTGTTGTTTTCATGGAGCCATATAATAAACAAGAATTAACACAACAGCAAGTGATCTTGATGTTGGTATTTGTGCTCCCTGTGCGATTTCTTCTTTTGAAAGCTTGCCATTGTTGATTTGCATACCTACCATTGAGAGAGCTTTTTATTTTAAAGTTAAGTCCTTAAATTTAGCATCATGTTGATGTGATCTAAACCTCGTGAGTGTTAACGACGCTCACATCTTTTTTTTAAGACTTTTTTATGACTTCACTTTGTCTCAGGATCAGGAATTCAGAACATTAATTTTTTAAACACAGACGACTGGATCTTATCGCATACAACTATTAAGAGTGCGACCAAATTACAGCTCAGAATGTAGCTATAAGCTCTCAGCAAGCAAAAAGCCTGGTGGTGCAGAGGATAAGTCCGTTGTCTTATAACGGGAAGCTCATGGGCTCAAGACGACAGGCAAGCAAATGGTTTATAAAAATTATTATTTTTTTTTATTAGTCGTGTTTTGTCCTTTTATTTAAGCAAGTTTAAGAGATTTAAAAGGGCATATATGATTATAAAAAACAAACCCAGACTTTACAAAACAATTTTATATATAGATAGAGAAGAGAATTTGGTAGCTATGAGCAACTAAGTCAACTTGGTTACTTATTGGATAAAAATCACTCGACGATTGTAGATAGGGATTTTGGTTCACCTACTTTGTTTACCTCAAACCAATTTTTGCATTTTACTTTAGACTGCTTATTTGGTCTAAAAATCCTTTTACAATCAGCGGCATTCCTTTAAAAATTTCTTCCACGAATTTGCTTAATTTTGTTTATTCTGCAAAGGGTTTTATTTTGAGAGGAAAAGTAAAAGCACAAAATAATTTTATATTGATGTAAAATTCCTCAACAAATCTAATTAAACTGGCTGTATGAACTCCCACAGGGCATTTTGGACTGGGCAGGAGTGTTTTTTTTTTTTTTTTGTAGTACTTTGTATGCCTGTTTGCATTTTTATTGCTCCCCCTCATACATGCTCTTTCCTCTCTCCCCTCACCATAATAATAATAATAATAATAATAACGCTTGAGTCGCATACAACAAACGGAAGTTTCAAATTGAACACAAAATGGCAGCCAAGAGGGAACCACCCAAAGAGAGAGACAGGGAGAGAGAGAGTGCGTAACGTAACGGAAGTGCACCCTCTGTCCGAACAGGAAGACAGCAAGAAGAAGACGTGAATGGTTTTTCTGCTTTGTATTTGCACTTTGGCAAATATAATAAATAACTTTTTGCTACTTTTCGTATTTGGACAATGCTTTAAACTTTGTCTCTCATGGCCGAGTCGAGTGCAAAATCAATATGATGAGCAAAAGCAAAAAAAAGTTAACCACAACAACAAACAATCAGTTCAATTTCCGCCAACTGTCATGTGGCAGCCGGGCAGACTAATAGAACTATAATTATAATTTATAAACATTTGGAGCCTATCTATAAATAGATAATCTTGTTTTCTCCCCCCACCCAACAGACGGTCAGAATGTCATTAATTATGGTTAAAGAGAGTAGGAAGGGCGAAGCGACCGCATTTTCATTAAATGGATTTCAATTATATCCCAAAAAAGGCAGACGGCGGGAATGAGAAAAAATTTATGACAGAATTTAAAAAAAAAATGAATTCATTAAAAGTAAAAATCAGACAAGGCAAACAAGGCAAGACAAGGCAGGGAGCAAGCGTCCTTTGATATTTAATGCCTTAACCCTTTGTTGACCCACGCTGTCGCGCTTGGTGCACTTTATTTGGCAACTTAATCGCCCAACAGGCCACAGTTTAACAGGAATTCCGCTCATCCCAGGCCGAATGTCATGTTTTATTAAATTTCAGAGCGCATTAAGCGGCAGCTGCTGCCGCTGTCGCTGTTGCTGTTCCTTCAGGGCGATAATAATAATAATGCCAGAAATGCGTCAAAAATTAAGCAACCTTGTTAGCACTTTGTTTGGAAATTTCTTTCTTTTCCAAAAGAAAATAAGGAAAATAAAGCGGAAGCGGTTGGAATTGGATTACACAAAGTTTGGATACTCTTGAAAGTGGGGACAAATTTTAAATGAAAGAAAAAAATCATTTGTCAAATAACAACTAGTTCCTTGAATTCAGTTTAAAGAAGTTAACGAAATGTTCTCGGCTAGCTTGGGACCCAAAGTTTTACTTATCATAATTCTAATTTATACACCAAGCTTACAAAAGTGTTTCATTTGCCTCAACCCATTTCACACAGCCTTGGGGGAATTATAATATTGTTACATTTTTGCATAAAAAATAGCATTTCCCCTCCTCTCAACAAACTGACAATGGCGACATTGATGAAATGCCCAAAATATTTAATTGAGCATTTGATGTGGCGCCCCCTAGCGACAGCTCCAGTCAGTGTGTTTGATGTGGGCTTAGGCCCGTCTCAGTCTCGACTGTTTAATGGGTTTCGTTTCTCTTTTTTTTTATATAAATTTCAGCCACTTTGTTTGTCTGTTTGCTCTGCGGCCATGATGCCGCAGGCAAATGTGGGAGTGACAGCTCCTGGGTTGCCCTTTTTTTAACGGCCCATAAACGTGCCCAACGGCAAATACTTTTTTAAATGCTAAATAAACATTTTACGGCTGTGAAATACTTAAAAACGCTTAAAACGAAACGCTTCATTTTAATCTATGGCATTCATCGGGTGCAACAATACCAAACAAACTAAATGTGAGGGAATATTATTGACATTGAGAGAGTATATAAAATACTTCATAATAAATATTAAATAATATTCAGTAGGAGGCTTACTGACATTTGAATGTGGAACTTTTTTATAAGGGATCAAGATCAAGCATTGAAATGTGTAAATTCTACATTAATAAAACAAGTGGAAAGCTGCTCTTGATACATATGACTTACAAATAAAACCAAATTAGCATTCTGTATCTCGATGTTTTGGCAACAACAGAAGCTAAGCAAGTTTTAGGCATTTAAAAAATCATTTGTATGTAAGAGATCTGTAAACCTAACGATTGGGTCTAAAGGAAGACCAGTTTCTACAAAATGAGCAAAATTTTCCACTTCGTTGTATTCTAGATAACCCCAAATCTCATCCCAACTGCCGAACGGCATCTATTTTAGCTGAAGTTGGGGGAAATTAGTATTAAGTGACCTGTTAGCAATAACTCTCTGACGATAGAATAAAAGCAAATCAAATATCTCTAAATATTGATTAAATAATTGTAGAACAGCTTCTATTTGACAAGAGATTCTCTTTGGATACGTTTGACAACGGACCAATTCGAGATATGTGACAAGTGTAGATTAAAGATGTCATTCGTTCGATTTTTTGATGCTTTCAGCTGTTGTCCTTTATGGGATAAGCTTTCGATTTGTTTGTCTTAATAGTTAGCCCATAATACATTGGCCGATTACATTACTTTACAGCCAACAAGAATGGTGATCTCGAAAATCAATTTTAAAAATTTTTTCATGGCTCCGTTTTTAAAAAATAATTTTTTTTGGTAGGTGCATTTACATTTTATGCCACTTTGTAATTGTCAGATAGAGTCATCGAAAGGTAATTGCGCTTCCAGTAATCGAATAGAACAATGTTTTTAAATCGGTTCATTAGTTTAAATACAATACAAATACTAAATATATTTAAAAAAAAATCGATTTTTTGCTCGAAAAAATATAAAAATATATGAAAAATATAAAAATAAAAATATAAATATATATGAAAATATATGGAAAAATATAAAACAAATAAAAACAAAAATATTTTTTTTTCTACTTAAGAATCGCTTTTTTTCTAAGAAAAAAGGTAACAATGTTCAAAATCTGTGAACAAACACAAGTGCTGTAAGCAATTTAGTGCACAAAAATTTGGTTTTTTCGTGATTATTTAAAATAAATCTTAGTTTCCTTCGATTTTTCTTTCCTTTCGATTGATATCTTACTTGACTCTATTTGACTCTATGAAGTGAGATATGGTTTCAAATAAAAGAGTACCTACCATAAAAATGAAAAAAAAATTATTGTTTCAAAAACGAGAGATAAGAGTTTGATAGGGACGCCTATATCCGCATTCAATATAATTACAAGGGATGAAACCAGGCGCCGGGTTACGGAAGGATGAAATAACCTTCCGGCTTGCGCTGTAGCTAGGGTCACGTGGTCCTCGTTTGACCTGAATCGGAAAGGCATCTTTCTTCTGTAAGTAGTATTGAATTAAAATTTTTTGGTCGGGATCGTGGCGGGATGGGAACGAATTGTCCTTATTTGCCCATTCCTACTCTTAGCCCTTTGCCACTTTGTGAAAATTAACATTTTCAGACCCTTCTTTGTGTGGACAGGACAACAAACATTAAATGGCTAACAAAGTCTTAAGGAAAATTCAAGGGGAATTCTTGGAGCAGTTGGTGCTTGTGACGACGGTCACAAATATTTAGTAGTCAGTTCTTAATTATATTAAGCTGTTTATTGTCAAAAATTTAAAAATATATCGATAACTTTGTTGCCTGAAAATTTTATCAAGGTCGTTCACCAGCAGACTAACACTTTTTTTTTATTGATGATTTTTGTTAGATGATTGGTGTATGCTGGTGAACACGCCCATTTATTTGTTATACCCGTTACTCGTAGAGTAAAAAGGGTATACTAAAGTCGTGCAAATGTATGTAACAGGCAGAAGGAATCATTTCCGACCATATAAAGTATATATATTCTTGATCAGCATCAACAGCCGAGTCGATATAGACATGTCCGTCCGTCTGTATGAACACCTAGATCTCAGAGATTGTAAGAGATATAGGTTTGACATGTATGGAAGGTTTTTTTTATCTGCCCGTAGATCAAGTTTGTTTCAAATTTTGGCCAAGCCCCCTCCCGCCCCCGCAACTTGGAAAAAACGTTATATCTCTACCTACAGTTTAGAATATAGACGATTCGTACCTTTTAGAGATAGTTAGTAATTAGTCAAATAAATCGATTTGCCGAAGAAACGATAAAGATCGGATGAGCGGTTCTTAAGTTATAAGCAAAAAAGTGAACTAAGCCCCCCGCTTCAACCCCCCTCCCACCCTAAAAAAATGTTGCATACTTTTCGGATGGTCACCCTAAGGAACGCAGGAACACTGTTAAACATGTTTATTCATGAGTAACGGCTATATCGAAGTCGGTTAGAGCCGACTTTAACTTACGCTCTCGTTTTTATTTTGTAAACTGGTGTTATGGATAATAAGGGCCAGGGTATGTAGAATGAAAAAATGAAGGCATTTTTTGAAAATGTTCAATATGTTTTATTAAAGTGGGTTGTTTCGTGTTGTCCCTAAACAGAGAAAACAACCAAAGTACAAGTCTTCTGTGGAGCAAAACTAACCTTGTGCGAGTTTGTGTGTTTTGTAATGTATGTCAAAATAAAGAAAAAGTGTGTATAAAAAAATAATAGTTATCTTTTTGCGGTGCTTTAAGCTTGATGATGAGCTGGACCTCTATCATGCAACACTGCTGGTTGTACGGATGGCAACTCTACCGCTTTTAAAAACTGGATATTTGACCAACTGAAGGAATTTAAACTAAAAATTTTATTTTAATTTAAATTTTCACTTTTTATTCATATTTGTTTCAAGATCACGTATACGCAATGTTGCCAAATAAGGGCGGACGTGTTAGGCGTGGTCAAACTAATGTCTGAGTTGCTGTTAATCCGTGATAAAAAGGCGTCTTAGTAGACATGAACCGAATTGGAGAAGCAATCAGTCGAAATAGAACCGGTTTTAAATAAAAGCTTTTTTGACTTGCTATTATGTTGGGAGCAAAGAAAATAAGTATTTGGAAGTGTCTTGCTAGACTATTCATGTCCGGCCCGATTCTTCTACGAAATGACGCTCCGTAATCGACGCAACAAGGCCCATAAACGTCTATCTTGGAAAGTACAGAACTAGAGGAAAACTGTAAGCAGACTTGTAATCAGGACAATTCAAATATTATGAAGGATTCCGGGTCTGTTCCGAATTTCGACTCAATTTTCGTGTAAACTTTAGTATTTTGCAGTCAAATTTGAAAACGTTGTATAGAAGGCGCCAAATATACCTGCGGCTACTAGATCAGGAATAACAAAACTCGGAATTGTGGCAGCAGCTGAAGCCGATTGCTTAATCCCAAATGAATTTAAATCGAGAGAAAATTGCGACTGGATCTAGTAGCCTAAAATTAACTTGACACTTACTTTTAAATTTATACAAATTTCATTTGAAATTCAGATGTTTACACGAAAATCGAGTCGGAATTCGGAACAGACCCCTTCAACAACACTTAAAAATATTTAGTTTTTTTAATGCATTCCCCAATATATTAAATTTGTGTGTTGTCAGGAGGCTCTATAATTTTTAAATCTCTGCAAAGGGTATTATAATTTAGCCAACAAGTATAACAGAAATATTTATTTCCGACCTCATCAATTGGAACCATCGGTCGAATCGGTCGAACAATGGGTCTTAGTGGGTCTTATTAGTATCAAATGCATTCAAGATGATTTTCAAAATTTGGTCAGAATCGGATGACTATATCTTATGGCTACGTAGGAACATTCGGTGAAAAAGTGTTTTTAAGTTTGAAAGACTTTTTGGTTTTGAAATCAAGCGTTCTTAATTAATGCTTTTAAACAGATTTTCGTCGGTGGAACAATGGGTCTAAGAAACCTTTTTTTTTAATTTTATTGTTCCTAAACTATTTGATTGTTAATTTTACAAATTTTTAAAATTAAGTGTCTTCGTTTTTCACCTGTGATACTTTAAAAATAACATTTACAAGTGTAAAATAAATTAGCAAGTTAGCTTAGCCTACACGTTTTATATCACCCAAATGAATATAAATTAAAATATTTTAGTCAAAAGAAAAGACAAACGTCTGAATAAAATTATGCAAAACAGACTTTGTTACACAAATTACACCTAAAACCAAAGTTTAAAGGTGAAATTTAAAAATATATTTAAAATAAATCCTTGATAATGCAACCGTAAATTATATGTAAATTTAGCCCACAAGTTAACACAAATCCAATCAAAATAATATGAACTCATACACACACACACACATACATAGTCGACAATCCTTTTGGGGGGCGGGACGTGGTCGCAGTGCACAATCAAATCAACATTGATGCATTTTCCCCATTCGGATGCACTTTAAATTTTCTTAACAAGAATTTTATGCAGTGGGATTTCTTTGGTGGAAAGTTTGGGCATTGAATTGCAGATTCTTGGGGCGACTATTTCAAATGCAGCCCACGCTCAGACACACACACACACACACACACACACACGAAGTCAAAAGCAACTCAAAAGTCAGTGGCAAAAGTATTCAAAAGAAGTTGCAAAAAAAAAGTTGTACATTTCCAGATGCCATTTTACTTGTGACTTTTGGCGCCGCCTGCAAAGACAACAAGCGCCGACAACGGCCTCGTCAGGGCAAGAGAGTTAAACAACTTACTTAAGCGAGCCCAGGAAATTGTTGCATTTCGGTTTTTGTGTGCAAAAGTCAGCAGAAATATACTTGACTTGACTTCTGTGCTTGCCACAGGAAAAGAAACCAGCTAACACAACACAAAACAAAGCCAAAGAGCCAAAGACGGCGGTGGCAAAAAATCGAGGCCAAAATGTAACCAGACGTAAGCCAGAATGTGCTGTATGGCACGTATTTGTTTTAATAAAACTTTTTGCAGCAAAACTTAATGAAATGTGGGCACAGCCTCCTGACTGTGTGCGGGGGTGGGGAGGGGTGTGAGACACACGGACATGTGTCTGGCAGAAAGCTGTGTCGAGACAAAGGAAGTTGTTGATATTTACGCTTGAGAAATTCAAAAGAATGCCTTTCAATTAAAAGCAAGTGTGCAATAATTTAAATGTTTGGCTTGCGGTTAAAAATGATGACGAGATGTACAATTTTTTGGGTTAAGTTGGCACTAAGCTGATTCAAAATGAGCCGGAAGCAGTACATCTAATTGCCAGCTTGGACAGTTGGGTTGTGGCTTTGGCATTCCATTCACAAACAAACGCATTACACACACACACACTCTCACACTCACAAAGAGAAACCAAAAGACAGCTTGTTAATTGGAAAGTTTCATGCAATTATAAAACTTTTTTCATTATTTTTGGTCATTTTTTTGTTTGTTTGTTTGTTTGTTTTGTTCTTCCTGTTGATATTTTGTCGCTGCATATGGAAATGAAATTGTGTACAGGTACCCAACTCATGTGTGACCAAAGTTTAAATGGAAATGTTGAATGCAAACGGAAAATTAATTTCATTCTGCTTCCAAGTGACAATTGCAAGAGTTCGGAAAAGCGTTTAAGCACAACTTTAAGGGGGCCCAAATGAATAACTAAGCGGTCCCACTTGGCCATTTAGGTATCCAATTGATGTGGTTTGATTTTGTTATGGCCATTGCCAACTACATAAACACAAATGGCAGTTAGGCAGGCACAGGCGCAGGCACAGGCATCCCCAATGGCTGTGCCCAGGGGCCAGTCAGCCAAATGAAACGAATGAATAAATGAAGGCGAAGGCACAAAACGCAAACGTCGAAGGCGAAGCCGTTGCCGCTGCCGCTGCCGACAGTCAATTCAATGGAGAAGAACATGTGCACATAATAGCTGCTAAGCAACTGACTTCCACCCCACCCCGCACACCTTTCCTTTTTGCAACTGTTTCCTTGAGTGCTTTGGCCTGTCCCCAGTTGGCAGCCCACGCTGCTGCATGACAAGACAGTTCATTGGGAACGAGAGCTGCTTGATATAAATGATACTGAAATTGATTTCATTTGAGCGCAAATTATCATATTTTATTTCATTCGCCCCTTTCTATTTTATTCTTTATCTAATAAAAGAAATGAACAACACACACAAAGCCCAAAAAAGTATGCTACAAAAAATAAGCAATTATTTGGCATGAGATTAGATGGACATTCTAAATAAAGACTCAGGGTATAAATTCTCTTGGTCGGAATCAAGCCTCTTCGGAGTTGCAGTCTGAGGAATTTTTGTGAACGGTTGCCACGTATCTGAACCTGAACAAATTTAATTATTTACTAACCAAGCCCAAACCCAAACCGAAGGGGGCTTAAAAATATATCATTTAGTATCCATGTAAGGCCAAAAATATGAACAAAAATATTTTTAATTATTAATGTTTGGACAGAAGAAGAAAGTTTTTTTCAAATTCCCAGTAGTTTAGCCGTTTCTGGCAAAAAACATGAAAAAAATGAACTTTTTCGAAGTTTTTGCACTTTAGAAACACTAGATGCCAATTTTTTGGGTCAGTTTGTTCAAAACTTTTTTCCTCTAGTTTTTATATTTAACTTTGCCAAAGATATAAAAACAAAATTCCAAACGGTTTATGATATATGGATTTCATAAAATTTACCTTTTTTTTAAATTTCAGTTTGGGGTGAAAATATGTTGGATATCAAAAAAGTACCTTTACGATGTGATAGGGCCAAGTCCTTTGGGGATTTTTTTAGTTTCGGTATGCTCTTAAAAAACCAGAAAATTACCTTAAAAAAGTTGCACATCACTTGCACTAGCATCATCCGACTTACACTTTTTCCCTTATGCAATTCGTCTATAGAACAAAATCTATTACAAACCACCTACAGCAATAAATTTCGTTCTCTTTTTTCTTTCCTATGTATAAAAAAAAAAAAAAAAGAGCGTGTGTCATGAGACGCACGGTACGAGCGAAGCTCTGTACGATGAATCCGATTTAAGTAATGGAAAAAGACACATTTGGATTCTGTATAAATTAATGATAAATTATCAAATATTAGGTCACTCTCAAATCACTGTAAAATCACTGTTTAGTCACTGTTAAGTTGCTTTAAGGAACTGTTAAGTCACTGTTAAGTTACTATTTGTTCTCTATTAAGTCACTGTTAGGTCGCTGGTAAGTCACTGTTAAGTCACTGTTAAGTCACTGTTAAGTCACTGTAAAGTCACTGTTAAGTCACCAGATCTCCACCAGAGCCCCACCAGATCCCCCTAGATCCCTATCAGATCGCCACCAGATCTCCACCTGATACCCACCTGGTTCCCATCAGATTCCCATCAGATCCCTACCCAATCCCCACCAGATCATTACCTGATCCACACCTGATCCAAACCAGAGCTCACTAGGTACCTACCAGATAAACACCAGTTCCCCACCACATACCACCAGAACCCCACCAGATCAGCACCAAATCCCCGCCACATCCCCGCCAGATCCTCACCAAATCTTCACCTGATCCCCACCAGGACCCTGCCAAATACCCATCACCTCGGAGGTGACACCTCCCCCTACTTGCACCTCACACTATCCCACTCCACACACAACCCACCTGCTACTACGCGGTAATGGTAAAAGCAGCTGATTTTGCGAAAACAAAATACAAAATCAAAGACATACCCCAAAAGAATCTGTCGCAAAGACAAAATTTTTCAAGATTCACTCCCCCAGTCTGACGTCCGTAAAAGAGCTTCGCTCTAAAAATTTTCTGTTCCGGACTCTATAAATCCGCGCTCAAAAATTTCGCGGATTTGAAAGTCGGAGTTAAGCCCTTTTTGATTTTAAGGAAGTTTTCAGCTCTGCTGACTTTGATATTTTTTAGAAAAAAGTTACAGTGGTTATTTTGAAGTGTTCCTTAGAAATGGCCGATTTATTATTATTAGTATGAAATATGTTCGGAAATTACAAAGAGGTGAGATTACAAAAGCCACTAAACCAAAACCAAATAGCGGTTCGGCCACCACTAAAAATCTAAGTTGTGGCTTCGAGCCTGTGCGAACCACACTGAATCTAACTTCTTGTGCCGTCTGCCTGTGCGACTTGCTGGAGTCGCAAGATTTTGTTGATATAACTCACTTCGAAGCGAGGCCAATTCTCAGCGTCAGAGCGACAATAGAGTGACGCCAGTTGTCGAATTATAGCTCTCAGAGCAATAGAAACAATTCGGAGCCCCCACAGCTGATTGAAAGTTTAATATATATAACGAAAGCAGGTATCCAATTGCAAGTGCACCTGACATTTCTCACACATACGTTGTGTAATTTTTATTTAAAAATATAGGTGGCAGGCTGATTGACCAAATACATAAGCTCATTTCGGGTTCTTTATATGCTAATTGGATTCAACAATCAATTTTTCTCAAACTCCACTCGAAATTTTAGTTGTATGAGATTAATGGCCATTTAAGGGTCTTATTGACGATTCTACAACAGCTAGGAGGTGTGGAACTCGATTCGAATTAATTTGCTTTGCTGTACAATTACTTCCCCAGGCTGTACATGCTGAACCATTTATGGTTTTGTGTTTTATTTTAGCTAGTAGGGCTAAGAAAGATAATACAATTTTTTATAACTTTGCGCATTATTTGAACAATTAGTTCAACTAGATCCTAGAGAATTTTAGAAAATCAGTTCGGAGTTGTTTAAAATAAGTTTAAAAAGTTTAAGTTCAAATAAGTTTGAAAATTTAGAAAATAAGAACTCAGTGTACGAATAATGGTTTATCTTATTTAAATAAAACTTGAAATTGTTTTAAAACTTTTCAATCAGAGCTTGAAAATATTTCGCCACAAAGATGTCAGCAAAGTTTTGATAAGACAAAATGACCACAAGATGGACGCCGATAAGGTACCGTGCGAAAACCTAACAGATATTATTATAAATTATTGCTTTTTGGTTGTAAATAAAAAATTATAAAAATGTAATTCATCTAATCGAAATTTCGTCAACAAATTTTCTGCATCATTTTAAAAGTCATTAAATATAATTATTATATACATTTCATTATTGTTAGATCCTCAAATTTCGGGAATGATCAATAGTCTAACAAAAGTTTATTATCATTAATAATTTCATTAAGGCAGTAGTATACGATAAATATATAACTACTAAAAAATACTTGCATATAGTCTGTTTTATATTCAAAACAATTTTTTAATGGTCATGGTACCTTTTTTGTCAATTATTAAAAATTTGAAATGCAAATGTAAAAATTTCACTATGGCTTTACAGTTTTCAAAACCTCAAATGTCCCCCCTAATGTACACTTTAAACACATAAACTAGCATCACTCCCACCACTTCTATAAACTGCTCAAGTTAACTCATTGTATTAACCAAAGCCCAAATAGTTTATAAATAAAGGAGAAAACTTACCATATTATGTCAGCCACTCCCACAGAATTCCATAGCCAATTTCAACTGTAAAGAAAAACAAAATAATTCTTTTAAAACTTTACTTCAAAGCAGTATGTAAAACTTAAAAGGGTACAGAATTAAGTTCCCCAGCCGTAAATTGTGGCGGCAACTTTGTCACTCGCCTAGCATAGACAACAACAACAACAACAGCAGAAGCAGTAGAGTTTTGCAACAACTTGATACATTTTAGTGTTTTATCTCATAATTAATGGCGGCTGCGCGCACTACTTGCAGGCGGAGAAGGGGCGTGGCAATTGCTGCTCGAAACAGACACGAAATTAATTGCGCTTTACGCGGCACGATAAACCCTGCTGCTGCTGCTCCTGCTCCTTATACATAGCAGTGCCAGTTACAAATGAACCGACTCGTAACTGGATCCTTGTGCAGAAGGACAGGCCCCCATGGCCGCAAAATTAATTAAAAGTAAATCCAGTAAAAACTATTAAAGTTAAATTTGGCATGAACTCGACCACAAATCAATCTGCCACAGGGTATAAGAGCTTTATGTCCCCAAACGCCTGGAAGCCAGGAACTGTTGTTGACGACACGGCGCGTCGGTGGGTGGTAGGGGGTTAGGGGGGGGGGGGGGGGATCAGTGACAGCTGGAGGGCCATTTTTATTTTTGTTTTAGCCCGTTCTGGCGTGTGTGACAATGGCATGTTAAGCTGTTTATAAAGCGTTTCCAGTCATTTTTTGTCGTCATATGCGAAACACAAGCCAGACGCACACACACACACATGCCCAGGCTAATGGACTTACGCGGATTTAGCGCTAAGTTGTTTTAAGTGGCAAGTTTTTCGAGGCTTTTGTTTCATGAGTTGCTTACTTTTTGACTTTTTGTGCAGAGTTTAGGCAAGGTTTTGTTTGTGAATTGAATTTGAAAAGAAGTCAAGTTGATAAAAAGTTTCCAGATGTTTTATGCCGCTTTTCAAATAGCCAGGCACGTTTTATTTTGACAAAGTACAGACTTGACCTAACATTTTCCACAATTTCTCTATGGGAGAACGCGCTTTGGGGATGAATTAAAAAATTTTTGGAATAGCTAAGCAAAAGGTTAATTTTCAAACACGACACTGAACACAAGAGAACAACTGAGTGAACACTTAATGATTCGCTGAACAATATGACGTTGAACAAATTAAAGAGAGTTATTGTTTTGGGGCGTCCGGCTTAAGCGAAGCTTTTAACGAAGAGATATCGATTCTGTATCGATTCTGGATACTCTATTTGAGATACTCGATTTAAAATAATCGATTTTCGATTCTCGATACTTGATTCACGATACTTGAATCCCGAAAATCTATTGACGATACTCGATTCTCGGTTCTCTACAATCGCTACTCAGCACTTGATATTCAGAATTCGATATTTAGTACTCCATACTCAGTCCTTGATACTCAGTAACTCAATAGTCAGCACTCGGCTCTCAATTTTCAGTACTTAAAACTAGATTCTCATTCCTCGATATTCAGTTCTCGATACTATGTACTCGGTTTTCGGTCTTCGATACTCAATTCTCAAAACTCGGTACTCGATACTCAGTTCTCGATACACAGCCTGTGATACTCAATACTCGTTACTCGATTCTCACTCGTTGATTCTGAGTTTATGGGCTCATAATTTCGAAACTCGATTTTCGATGATCAATTTTTAATCCTTTATAATCCTCTGTACTCGATACTTACTGATTCTCGATACTTACTGATTCTCGATACTTTAATCTCGATAATCGATTGTCAATAATCGATTCTCGGTACTCTACAATCGCTACTTAGAACTTGATTATCAGTGTTCGATACTTAGTATTCGTTATTCAGTCCTAGATGCTCAGTAACTCAATATTCAGTACTCAAAACTCGATTCTTATTCCTTGATACTCAATTTTCGTTACTAAATACTCGGTTTTCAGTCCTTGATACTCAATTCTCGAAACTCGATTCTCCATATTCGCTAATCTGTACTCGATACTCAGTTCTCGATGCACAGCCCGTGATATTCAATACTAGTTACTCGTTGCTCATTCCTTAATACTGGATACATGGGTTTAAATTTTCGATACTTGATTCTTGATCCTCTATAATCAATAGTCAGTAATCGATACTTAGTAATCGATACTCAGCACGCGATACTTAATACTCAGTATTTGATTCTCATTCCACAATACTAAGTATATGGTTCTAAATTTTCTATACTCGATTCTCGATGCTCAGCCCGCGCAGCCCCCGGTACCCAGTAATCGAAATTCAGTACGCGATGCTCAGTACTAGCTAGTTTTCGATAAGCAGTCCACCATTCTCTGTACTTGATACCCGGTACTCGCATATCAGTACTCAATACTTGGTTTTAAATACTCTGTACTCTATACTCATTGATCGATACACAGTCAGCGATACGCAGCCCGCGATGCTCTGAACTCGATACTCAATATTCTATACTAAGTGCTTGATATTTAGTATTCTATACTCAATAATCGATGCCCAGTACTCCATACTCAATGCTAAGTACTCGCTGTTCGATACTAGATTCTTGATACTCAGTTTTCGATAATCCTTAATTGGTACTCAGTACTTGACTCTTAGTTTTCGATACTCATTTCTGGATACTCAGTACTCGATATTCTGTACTCGAATTTCAATACTCTACTTAATTCTCGCCTCTCTATACTCAGTACTTTATTCTCATACCTCGATACTAAGAACATGGTTCTAAATTTTGTATTCTCGATGTTCAACCAGCGCAGTCCGCTATACTCAGTACTCGATACTCAGTATACTATACTGAAAACTCGATACTCCGTACTAGCTAGTTTTTGACACACAGTTCTCGATACTCAGTACTCGATATCCAGTTCTCGATAATCAATACTCAGTACTCGGATGTAAATACTCTGTACTCAATTATTAATGCGCTGATTTGATCGATGATCGATGCCCAGTACTCGATACTCAATACTCAGTGATTGATACAGAGTCAGCGGTACACAGTCCACGATACTGGGTAATCGATACTCAGAATTCCATACTTAGTGCTGCGTATTTAGTATTCGATTCTCAATAACCGATTCTAAGTACTAGATACTAAGTACTCGGTACTCAGTTTGCAATACACAGTGCTCGATACTCAGTACTTGATACTCAGCTTTCGATACGCAGTTCGGGATACCCAGTTTTCGATAATCAATTCTCAGTACTCGGATCTAAATACTCAGTACGTAATACTTATTGCTTGATAGTTTTTTAGTTTTGAAAAAATAATTTTCCATCTTCCTTTTCATTCTAGAACTATTAAATTGATTTATTATTTCTTAATCCTCTGGATTCTAGATCTAGTTTCTGGATTTGTTTGTAAAATTCTTTGTTGGCATTAAAATGTTTAAGTATATACTTATTAAGACTTCTTCTCGTCAAGTCTTTTTTTCCCACCCAAAATTGTTTTTAATCGAAATATTCAATGAAAATCGCAGGCAGGCCAATTTGATTTTCACAATTTAATTAATTTCCCTCTCCCCCTTCCTAGGCCTCAAAATATTGTTTAATTCAGTTGAATCGAATTCGATTCGCTGTAAGCATAATTTATTTACCATATACATGTTGTTTTTTTGCTTTTTGTTTCAACATTTATTTTACTTATTATTATGAACAGGAGCTTGGTTTTTGTTCATGTCAACTGCAGTTGGAATTTGTTTGGAATATGAATTTTATATTTTGCCTGTGCATATTTTTCTTTTGCAGGCAACGTAATTGCCCGAACATTATCAACGAGTGCAATTCAATTAAAAACGCTGATGAAAAAATTCGAAACTCAAATGGCACTTCACAATATGCAAAATATACACACATTTTTGCCATTTTTTGTGTTTGGTCAATGAAATATAAATTTTGATGTATGTTCGTTCCGTGTTATGGCTGTAAATGGTTATAGAGCAAATGAATGACTTGTAAAATTGTCTCTTCTGTCAAGTAAATATCAAATTGCGCACTTTGTGAAGAGAACCTGAAACTGCAGTAACAGTAAATTGTCTATTGATTACTAGGACACACACACACACATACCCACCCACTGATGTACGCCATTTCTTATATGGCCCCGGCCAACACATGTTACCCGTTGGCAAACGCTAGCCTCAAGTTGCTCCAAAGTTACTTTACCAAATCAATAAAAAGCCAAACACACAAATGGCTACAGATTAGATGCCATTCGATGTAACTTGGGGTAGTTAAATTAATTTCCATGCAAAACTTTTCCATTATACATTAGGGTCGCTGTTGTCGTCCTCGTTCTCCTTGTTGGCTTTTCATAATAAAAAGCGGATAGGCCGGAAAGGCAAGATTAGTTGAATTATTTGAGCGTATTCAGTCAAGAGCAGAAAGGAATAAAGCCCAAAAAATTGTTTTAATTAATTGCCATTGTTCTTTGGCTTTGTGATTTGACACAAAATTCTATGGACAGCAAATAAATGCAAATCATCGGGTAAAAGCAAATTCTGACTTGGAATTAATGGTGAAAATTGTGAGATGGGAAGTATTGGGAAGGAAAATTGTATTTTTAGAGCGAAACTAAAACTACATATAAAAAATTTTTGCCTTTGCAGAAAATTTTTTTCGGTAAGCAAAAATAGTAAAAAAAAGGTGTGAGTGACGAGGCTTTGATGTGAAACATGATGCTTCATCTCAATGGTATATAAATCAGCAACATGTTTATGAAGGCAACACTAACAGGAAGTAGAAATACCAACAACAGTATCACTAGCTGCTGAGTGCTTTTTTCTTTTCTGCTAAGTAACTGTCAAGTCACTGTCAAGTCACCATCAAGTCACTTCTTGGTCTCTATTTAGTCACTGTGTTGTTACTGTCAAGTCACTGTTTAGTCACTGTCAAGTCACTGTGTAGTCACTATCAAATCACTGTTAAGTCACTATCAAGTCACTCTCAAGTCACTGTTTGGCCACTACTAAGTCACTGTTTAGACACTGTTAAGTCACCATTAAGTCTTTGTCAAGTCACAATCAAGTCACTATCTGCACTGTCAAGTCACTGTTAAATCACTATTTAGGAACTATTTAGTCACTGTTAAGTCTCTTATATATCCTCCTTTAATGCCCCCCTTTAATATCTCTTCCTTCACATTTCTTCCTCTTACCTCCCGCCCACCATATGCAAACCATCTTGTATGGGCGAGTGTTCCGGGACAGCGTCACGTGACTCCGAAATCGAATTTTACACCTAATAAAATCTTCCGTACCGAACTTAAAGATGTTTCACATCAAAAAATTCATCAGCACCACCGCCCTTTTGCTTAACAAATGAATCGGTTTCTAACTGTGATTTGAAACAACGCCACGTTAAGGTTATAAGTTGGAAGATGTTATCCTAGAAAACAGAATAGATTTTCTTACTAAAACTAACCACACTTAAAAAAAATCTATTTATACAGGATTTTATTTCTGATCCAATCAGAAAAGAAAGATTTTGAGGGAATATAGAGGAATAAATAAAATTTAATAGAAAATGGTAGAATCATTAAAAATCGTCGTTGTAGGACATGTGGTGTATCAATCATAGATCAAGAACATGTAATCATATCGGCGAACAGTTCAACACAAAAGCCGTAAACTATTATAGAGTTTTATGTTGAGCGAAAAAAATTAAGAATAAATTATATATAATAAAAAACAAAATTAATCACACAGTGCTACAGTGCGAAATAACCTGGGTATTGGCATAGCCTACGCTGTAGAGCAGGTCGCGTATAGCACTTCCTCATACTTGGTTTTCCTCGGGGACCCCCAAAATCTGAAGTTATGGCCCAAAAACCGCTTTTTGCTATTTTACCTCACTTAAATAGATATAACTCGCGAATGGACCGTCTGATTGCTCATAACCTTATCAATTCCGATAGCGACGAGAGGAATCTAATACATTTTAGTCAATGGTTTGACTAATTTAACGCGATGGCTGAGTAATGCGGCTTACAGATCTGGCATTTTTCATTTTTTTTGAGAAATTTGTACTTTGACCATCACTGGTTTAACTATTTTATTCTATGCGATTTTTCCTTAAAGTTTGTAGTAAAAGCCCATTTAATTCTCCGTCGAACGGTTGTTGTCCCAATGAATTTGGATACCGTTTGACGAAGTTATTCGCGCATTTCTAAGTACACCTCGACAATCTAGTATTTTTTTTTAGTGTGCTAACATATTTATGTTTGCTTTCACATAATTGCCCCTAAAAGTAAACTCAGTTTTGATTTGGCGCCAGATTCAAATAATATTTTTAAATACTTAAAATGCAAATATATATAAACTTCCATGTATCAAAATTTTTTCGCAAATATTAACGGTCTCTGAATACTGTTATCTAGCTTAAAAATAAATTGAGCTATACTGAGTAGATGTGTGCTGCAAGTGGTTGTTATTATTTTTTAATGAGCTGAAATTGGCATATTAAACAAAAGAGCCGTGCACAGCAAGAATCGTATACTGGTAGGCACGGTTAAGGCTTGTGAAAAGCAGATTGCTTTCGTTGCGCAAGCCTTGGCCACGCCTGGACATGTCTGGTCTAATGCAGAGAATTTAGCTGCGGGTTCTATTTAATGATAAACCCCTTTGGTACCTAAGAAATTACTTTTCAAGTCCACAAACCAAGGCCCAATGATAACTGTCTAACCACGATTGTAGAGAACCGCGATAAAATACCATGGATGACCAATGATGAAGAATATAAAAATCACTATAACAGGATGGACGAACCATTGTCTCCAGCTCGCACGGAACAGAAGCGACTGTCGGGCAGTAATAGCAGTGGCCGAGATCGTCAGGCATATGTGGTTTAAATTTCGGGCCAAAAAAGCTGGTGCTGCTAAAATTCCTGCTAAATTGCTGAAGACTGGTGAAATATTATTAACATCTTTACTTTTAAAAAGAAAACTGTTGAATACATTTTGTCAACCATTGAAAATAAATACTATATACTTATAAGCGAGTTAAAGTCGCCCATACTGCACTTGCTGCACTGTGTGCTTATGCGGGCTGACACTCTTGGATTTATTTGTTTTAACTCACTTCAAATCGAGCCAATTACACAATTTATTATGCGCTGAGTTTTTAGACAGGATAACGGGCCGGGCGTCGCGGCCGAAGCGATCTATGCATTATCCATTGCTGCTTAAGTGCAAGCTGATGTCACTTTCTTCTCATTTTTACTTGGCGCGGTCCACTTTGGTTTTTATTTGGTATTTAATGGTTGGTCCATACTGTTATAGTGATTTTTATATTCTTCATCATTGGTCATCCATGGTATTTTATCGCGGTTCTCTACAATCGTGGTTAGACAGCTATCATTGGGCCTTGTTTGTGAACTTGAAATGTAATTTCTTAGGTACCAATGGGGTTTATCATTAAATAGAACCCGCAGCTAAATTCTCTGCATTAGACCAGACATGTCCAGGCGTGGCCAAGGCTTGCGCCACGAGAGCAATCTGCTTTTCACAAGCCTTAACCGTGCCTACCAGTATACGATTCTTGCTGTGCACGGCTCTTTTGTTTAATATGCCAATTTCAGCTCATTAAAAAATAATAATAACCACTTGCAGCACACATCTACTCAGTATAGCTCAATTTATTTTTAAGCTAGATAACAGTATTCAGAGACCGATAATATTTGCGAAAAATTTTGATACATGGAAGTTTATATATATTTGCATTTTAAGTATTTAAAAATATTATTTGAATCTGGCGCCAAATCAAAACTGAGTTTACTTTTAGGGGCAATTATGTGAAAGCAAACATAAATATGTTAGCACACTAAAAAAAAATACTAGATTGTCGAGGTGTACTTAGAAATGCGCGAATAACTTCGTCAAACGGTATCCAAATTCATTGGGACAACAACCGTTCGACGGAGAATTAAATGGGCTTTTACTACAAACTTTAAGGAAAAATCGCATAGAATAAAATAGTTAAACCAGTGATGGTCAAAGTACAAATTTCTCAAAAAAAATGAAAAATGCCAGATCTGTAAGCCGCATTACTCAGCCATCGCGTTAAATTAGTCAAACCATTGACTAAAATGTATTAGATTCCTCTCGTCGCTATCGGAATTGATAAGGTTATGAGCAATCAGACGGTCCATTCGCGAGTTATATCTATTTAAGTGAGGTAAAATAGCAAAAAGCGGTTTTTGGGCCATAACTTCAGATTTTGGGGGTCCCCGAGGAAAACCAAGTATGAGGAAGTGCTATACGCGACCTGCTCTACAGCGTAGGCTATGCCAATACCCAGGTTATTACAATTTTTGGAAATTTGTAGCACTGTGTCATTATCGGTAAAGGAAATCGTAAAAATCAGAAATTTAAAAATTTTGGCGAATATACATTTATTGTACAATAATAAAGATTTTGGTGTAAGTCATTGTTTTCTAGATCCATTATAAGTGGGTGATTTTTTTTTATTTAATATTAAACCCTTCCTAGTTTCTTACTAATATTAATCGCTTCCTGTCAAGTTGATTCTAAAAACATACCTCTCCCACAAGACCACAAAGTAAAATGCGGATCTAGCGATATTTTCGTCCCGCGTCCAATTTCAAGTAAATTTATGAAGAGTGCATTTGACAGCAGCATCAATACTGCTTGTCTATAATTGGGAACGTATGGATTCCTAAGACTTTCCGCCAAATTAAAAACTCAAATTGGCTTTCCCCCATCAAGTCGAGCCCCCGTAAGTCGTTCTTTCATGCTTACTCTTTCACTTTCTCTCGCGCTCTTGGCAAAGCAGCTTAGCAGTCACAACATGGTGGAATTAATAGGGTAAAGCCGAGCACGACAGCGCTCTTTTCTTGTAGGGCCAAAGGGTTGGTGCGTGTGAATGCTTAAAGCAAACTGCAATACACAAACAGAGACAAACAAATGTTCTGCTGACCCTTAGCAGATGCTGCTGAAGGTGAAGACCTTGTTAATTCCAACAAGGTCCACAATATTGCCTGAGCCCCACAGCTCAGTTATGTGCCCCAGAAGACTTTTCTTTGTCGTTTTCAACCACTTCACTGTCAAATTGTACAAATTTACTTTCTTAATGAGCGCCTGCATAGCTAAACGAAGGTCTATGCCAAATCTTAGATCTCTAGGATAAGCAGTTTTGGCTGTGAGTTGATAATCAGTCAGTCGGGCCTACAAATTTATAAGTAGTTATCAAACAAAACCGAGATATTGACCAGAAGAGTACAGTTGTTCCATTCTACCATCTACCAATAAGGCAAAAATTAATGATAATAAAGTTGAGTAACGATGATTTTTATTATGAAATAAGTGGTGATAGTAAATAAAATGCAACTGTGTGTTGTACCAACATCAGGAATAGAAGGAATGAAAAAATCACATAATTTATCCCGGGAAATTTTGATAACACAAGTGGCAGGAAAACATTTTACAATATTTACAATGAAAGTTATTCAAGTTATGAACAATTGGATGCTTGCTCTGCTGCTTTCAAATGTGCATACACTTTTGGAGGATACTAAAGTTGGGTTCGATTGACATTCCTAATTGTAAGATAATAATATAATTTTTGTTACAATTGTTGTGTGTTCTATTTTCTAATGTTAAAATTGAACTGTGTTAAAATTTGGCAATAGGTAATTGCTTTGTGGTGAAATTTCTTGTGTTAAAATTGTGTTGTGTTGTTAGTGTTTAATTTGTTTTTTGTTGAATTGACATGTGTTGAATTGACGTGTTAAAACTGTTTTGTGTTGAATAGACGTATAACCTAGAGGGCCGTGGTCAAAATGACTAGACATTCGCTAACAAAACGTGGAGGACTGATTAGGAAAAACCTTAAAATCTGTTTTATAGTTGAGTGTTCATTTCGGAAACAGATTATCTGCTTAGTAGATGCCGCAATGTGTAAATTGTCGGTAAAACTTCTCAAACATTCTTCTCCCCTTCTCAATACATTTTCTTCTCAAACAAAAGGAAAAGTTCCACTTTAAGCCAAAATGGAATGATATGGGAGACACAAATAAAGTTTTACTGACCAAAAAAGTGTTAACGCAGATGCGATAAGAACATATAAAGCGTTTGCAATCATATCAAATGGTTATTTAGTTAAGCAATTCCCCCTAACCCCCTCTGGGGCAGGCTACAACCCGCCCACTAAGCAGGACAGGAACAATATTACTTATGTATATTGCCGCATAAGCCATCACTTGTAGCCAAGTACAAGCAATTCGGCGGGCGGGGGGAAGGCGAGGCGGATAAGAAACGCATTTGTATTAGTTTTACGCGCATTAGAGTCTCATTGCCTGGCTTAAGGACCAAAGGAAACAGAGTCTGTAACCGCAGCAGCACGAGCATAAAATAAAGTAATAAAAATCTTAGTCCAGGATGGGGTGGGATGGTGTGGGATGGTCATATCTATAAGAGGCAGACATGTATATGATATTTATATGCTGGCTGCGTCTGCATTTGTGTGTGCGTAAAACGTGACATTTAAAAAAGGATAAAGCCAGTTAAACCCAAATCGAATAATAAAATACGAGTTGAAATGTCAATTCTCGCCTGGCCAACATATTTGTGTTTTCAATTCCATAAACTCTTAAACTGCCCTCGACACTTTTATGTCATTGAAACAAATGCAGCACGAAATGCACCCAAAACCCCAATCAAAGCCAAATTACCTAACGAGTAGCGTCATCAAGTGGCCAGGCAGTTTAGCTACTTGAGCTGATCCCTGCCAGCTTAAACTTTTTATGCTCGCATTGAGAGTTTCAGCGGCGCGCATCATAAAATGGCTGCCCCACCTGAGTCAAGTCAAGTTTGAACAACTTTTACTTGATTTAAACCCATTAAAAGTCACTTTTTTAACACTTTTGGCGCCCAGCGTCTACGTCGTCGACGAAACAGGAAGCGACCCACTCACCTTTTGCCATTAGCGCACGACAAGAGCTGAGCGGATGGAGGACGATGATTTGCCGCTACAGACAATGAAGTGTACTGCCTCCTCACCTGCATAAGCATGCCCTTGGGCCCGGGCGGGGGGCAGTGGGGGACTTATAAAAATGAATGCAAGCGCAAAATCGTAAGCCAGGATGGATGACGATGACGATGGCGATGACGAAACAGGAACGAGCAGGCAGAAGCTAGAGTCAACAGCATGGATGTCATAGGAAGACATAGACAATGACAATCGGATGAGTTGTGAATGATAATGGAGTTGGTTCTACTTGAGGTTGTTGTTGTTGTTGGGTGTCTAAAAGGAACAAAAAGAAATGGAAAAGATGTAAAAATGTAAATAGATGAGGGACAGAGAGAGAGTTGGCTGGAATGAAAAGTAGCTGCCTTTAGTTTTGACAAATGCTTAACCCATGTGCGACAAATCAATTTTAAGCACCACACACAAAACTTTCTAACTCATGGATGTACCGAATTTTTCGCAATCGTTGTTATTGTCCTTTATACAATCCTTAAAAATACTTCTATAAAACCAACATTTTGCGAACCAAAAATCAAAAAGTCCGCTTCAAACCAAAAAACTCTTTACAGTATCAAAACTTTCAGCTTTATTTGACTAAATACTTGGTGATTAATTTTACGTTCGTTTTCAAACTTGTGTTACCCGAGATACTTTGTTGATAGCTATTTTATTGAAATATATTATTTAAACCGTTTAATAAATCATTAATATCAGTTGACATTGTATTTTTCGTTGGTGTGAGAGTGAAAAATATATGATTATATTAAAGTAGACTTAAACGGATTTAAAAGCAAATCTAACTTACGTTTTCGAAAGCGAAAACAGTTTATCGTTGCGGTCAATCGCAGCCTATAACAAAATCTACGCTGAAGACCATGCAAACATAATTGTTATCACTTTCCATTTTTTAAGAGGCTAAGTAGAAGGGAAAGAGAAGAGAGAGTTTCAATATAGTTTCGTTTGTGCTATGTGTGAGACTTGATTGTACAGGATATTGATCCACATTGTCGATTCTCAACTAACTAAGGACTAGATAATTTGTTTTTAAATTGATTAATCGGGATATTATTATAATACTTGCTTAAGATATTATTTGCACAAGCAATATAAGTTTAATTTCATCTATAGCAGGGGTGCCCAGGCACATTCAGCAAGCCACTTACTCGCTGTTTTTTGACTCAATAGAATAGCTGATGCATATACGGTCCACTTCTGCCATAAACCTACATAAATCAAAGACAAGTTTATATGCATGCCCTCCTCTCTTTCTTTCCGAGCTAAGATTTTGTGGTTGGACGTTTTAGTCCTTCAACTCACAACATTATTTGTGACTCTCTTTTCTCTGTCCAATGTCTGCAACTACCATGTTGCTTGTAAGTCAGCGTTGGCCCTCGGTTCCATTCCGGCGGCGACAACATTTCGCTATTCACACGTACATGACCCGAACGCTTGCCGAAGCTAACATCGAGAGAGCAAGAAAGTGTCAATCGCTTGACAGAGTTCGAAGCGATTAGGTCAAAGCAAATTCACGGAGACTTTTTTTCGCACAATTATACACTGTCACTTTTTCTAGAGAGACAAACTTTTTTTTTCAATACTATTGCTCCCAACCTCCGTATTTATGAGTTTTCGATAATATCACATAATTTCCCCAAGATTTGTCGAAATCAGACATCTATATAGTATAGCTCCCAGGTCTGAAAAAAAAATCTTAGTGAGAAAATTTTTTTGTTTTTGATGAATATATTGTATAGCTGCCTACTTCAATGAGCTCTGCAAGAGCAAAATGAAGATCCGCTAATTTCGCGCAGCGTTTTCATACCTAAATGGATACGTACGAGCCCATCCGCAAAAATGAACTGTTTGTTTTATTTTGGTCTGCTGGTATCATCGGTTTGTACTACTTTAAAAATAAGGCCAAACTGGACATAAACATCAAAGGCCAGCGCTACCGCACCATGATAAATGAATATTTGTTACCTGAAATTGAAGCCCTTGATGTCGGCGACATTTGATTTCAGCATGACGGTGCTACGGCACACACTGCGCGCAAGACAATGCCAATATTGAGAAACCATTTTGGTAAGCAGCTTATTTTGCGTTCCGAACCTGTAAACTGACCGTGTAGATCATGTGATATCCACCTCTTTGTGAAGTCAAAAGTAAGACAGCACCGATTTAAGGCTTCGTTCTCCTCTTGCGAAATGGATTCGCATACCTCTCCAAAATCACATCGCATATGTGACTATGACAATGCAATTAAACCTTCGCTATTTTCACTTGTCATTTTTTTTTCGATTTGGGTCTCGAGTGGTGCCTTAGGAATATTTTTTTAAAGGTGAAATATTAGACTGTAAGATGAAGCAATTTTTTGAAGACTTCAAGAAAACTTTTTGAAAGCCTTGGAAAGGTTAATAACTGGTTTAAAATAGGTACCTGAGGTACAAGAAATTGCTTACAAGCCACTATTTGGATTTTGGAGTGTTATAGCTCTCTACATTTTTAAGATATTTTTCTGATTGATTCACTGACTGATTGGCAATCAACGTAAAAAGCGAACGGTAGGAGGCGCACAGCCAGCATTTTATAAAATCTCTGATCATATTCGAGTCCTCTATCTGATCATGACAATTTTATAAATGCAATCGTTCTATGATCATAAGAAATATTTTTGTTGGAGAAAACTGTATTTTAGTAACAACTCTTCATATAAAGTCATTTCTTCTCTGTTTTTCAGATCAGTTTCGGCTTCTTTTGAGTCATTTAAGAGTCTCTTTCGAGTCGTTTTTAAATTACTCACATTTTAAGAGTTTACTTGAGTCGTTTTCGAGTCTTTCTTAAGTCGCATATGAAATGAATCTCTTTTTAATCATCGAAAAGGCTCGAAAAAGATACATCAATAGGATTCTATTTAAAAAGAGCATTTGGAAGAGCTAGGTGGGTGTAAATTGGACAGGAGTTTTCATTAGTAAAGAAAGTGCGTGCTAGGATGGGGTTTTTGGAAAATTCGACACGGAAAATCGGAAAAGCGTCGGAAAAGTTTGTATGGGTAAATAGATATTTTTCATTCAATTGACTTGAAAGATAGTACGCGAAATAATTCGACAGCTGTTTTCCCGATTTTGGAAAATCCGCCCACAAGGAAAATGGCCGGACAATTCTGCAAAAAAAAAACTATTTTACACCCGATTGACTTAAAAATCGGTTTGTAAGAATGGAACATGAAATAATTTGAAATGTGATAGGAAAAGGATGATGGAAAATCCGCCTCGAAGCCATGAAAATGCCTGGAAAATTCTGCAGGCAAAAAAACTATTTTTCATCCAAATGCAAAATCATTTGTCACTTAATTTTTCAATGTGGGAAACCGCCGTGATGCGGGTGGGATGTGGCTGGGAAATGGGTGCTAATTGCAGGCAAATTGTGATGGACCATTTCTGAAAACAGGTTCGCGTTCAGCACACGAAAATCATGTAGAATCACCACCAGCTTCTCAATATACTGGAAAAAGTCGAGTTTGGTTGCCTTGTGAAATTTGTTGCATACACTGAGAAAAAGAAGGATAGTTTTTGATAATCCTAAGGATGTTTTCGGTATCCATTTGGACTGGATAGTTAACTATCCTTTTTGGGATCCATTGGATATTTTCGAAGTCGGTTTATTTTCGCTTAAAAAGGATATATCAAAAAAATTCATTGATCTTTATTCTTCATCCAAAGGAGTTCAAAAATGTGAAAATGATATTTAAAAAATGGATCTTAAACTGGATATTTGAATATCCATTTTAAGGGCACCTGTTTTTTCTCTGTGAAGTGCAATTTATACTTTATGTACATACATATATAAAATTTTTACATTGCTAAAAATATTTTTAAATAAATTTAAAGTCAATAAAGGTTCCCTTTTTTCATTCACTTCAAATTGTATTTGAGCCTTAGAGGGGTTAAGTGAGCCAACCATCTGCCTGCCTTCATTTAGGTTACATGTCTTCCCTTTGTCTTCCTTCTACATATCGAATAAGCTTTTGCTAATCCTCTTTTGTGCCCCGGCACGCCTTAAAGACTTAATTAATTTAGAAGGCTTTCGGTGGCTGAGCTCAGGGCAGAGGTGCTGGCATTTGTCTCTCATCAGCTGCAAATGATTTAAATACAATTTGCCAACTACAGCTAACTGAGCAGAATCCCTCCGAAAAACGCAATGCGGCAATCATGTAAATGTAAATGCCAAATGCCACGCACGAATGCTGATGCGGTGGAAATAATTGTCTTGACATTGATAATCTTGTTACGTTTTTTGGCCAGCAGCAGCAGCCGAGTCTCTGCCCCTTTGCAATTTATTTGCGTAATTTATGCCCCACCAGGGCCAGAGGCGTTAGACAAACAGAATCGCTGGCCTGCCTGTTGCCTCCTGCTTTGCTTTCTGTTTAAAATTCAAATCAAATATCTTTATAAATTTGACGCAGCTCGTTACAATAACGAAGGGAGGGAGCGACCACAGGAACATAGAAAGGAGGAGGGTAGATGGGGCTTAAATCCTTTTTTGTAAGATTTGTAATTTTCAAATTTGAAAAGGCTTAAAGAGCTTTTCATCTGCTTTATGAATATCTTACCTCTCCCATCAATGGGTAACCAAAATTCGTCTTCTCCGATATCAAGCCACAGTTTTCACCTGTCACTTCGTACACAACTCACTGTCACTTGGCTTTGGTCTTCACAAATTTTGATTTCTTGTCACAATTTGTTGACATTTGTTATTTTTGTTGGCAGCTTTTTTTCTGTCCCCTTGGCCACAGCCAATTAAGTTAGATGGCACAGGAATGTTGGCTTGTGCTTTAAATATTGATTTTGTTTAACAAGCTGCTGCCATCTTTTGCCTTTGGTGCATTTCCTTTGCCTTTCACCTAATTGCACAATAAGGACCAGCAAGTGTCGAGTGCCATCGTCTGGTGCAATTTCCGCACTTTTATTGTTGTTTCTGTTAGCTGAAAAACTTTAAGTTGTTTCACAGCTTCATTTAATTTGCGAGTGTTGTCTTAAGCTAGAATTTTTGTAGAGATGTTTGTTCAACCAAAAACTGCTCAAGTGCCCTTAATAGCAAAGGCAAACACACATAGAGCCTCCTCCTCCGCTCACTCTAACTGCCATTCGGCTCATTATTTTTGCTCAAACAAAAACAATTCATAATGCGTTATGTATTTTTCAACTCAATTAGAAAATGTTTACAATGCGCATGAAAATTTGATGTGGATGTTGGAAAACTTTTAGCGTTGAGAAAGTTTTTTTTCTTTTTTTTAATTTTCTGTGTAATAACAAATGGAAAGAGTACACTTAGGAGTTGGAACTTAAAGCATTTTGTAGTTAAATGTTGAAGAGAGTTGTTTTTTGAAGGTGAAAACAGATTAAAAGTTCCGCAATTAGTCATTTTCTTGGGTAAAGTGAGTGGAAAAAATTTGGAACTTAATTGGCTTTAAGGACAATGCTTCACCACCCTTCCAGTACTTTCGAACCAGCAGCTAGCTTTTGAATGCCACATTTATTTTTAGCATTGTCCGATGTTGACAACTTATCTCCAAAGCAAAACCGAACGAAAAAAAATGTTCATCCCCTATTAACTTAAAAATACCACGAACTTCACTAGACTTATGTTTCACATTGACGAACTATACATAGCTCAGTTCGCAGGTTTATATAAGGCTTAAAGTTAAGCCACAATTGATATAAACCTAATGGATTTATAAATCGAACTTAATTTGCACCTCAAAAAAACAAATTTTTTTGTTGAAGAATAATTTTTTTCCAAAAGAAAATAAAGTTTTCTTTCATAGAAAAATATAATTTGATTGTGAGGAGAGCATTATATAATATATACTATATCTTGCAAAAATTTCCGAAGCCATATATGGCTCTTCATGCAGTAATGCAGTGTCTGATATTTTCTATATTCATATGAGATTAAATTTTCTAGAAATGAATGTACAATCATTTTACGGTAATTTTCAATATGTCGTCGAAATCGATGATCCGCTGCAAAGCGATGGCGACTACGGAACAGAAGAGGAAACTGATTCAAATCAAACGGTCGAAGCATGGTCGAAAAAGTAGCTATCGATGGAGTTGAAGTTAGCCTTGTCCCTTGGTTTGACAACAAAGTTGTCAATATTTTTTCCACTTACGTGGGTAGCGATCATGTTTCAACAAAATCGTGTTTTAGTAAGAAGGACAAAAAGTATATTGAAATCCAGTCGCCGATGGCAGTTGATGTCTACAATTATTATATGGGTGGCGTTGATTTACTCGATTCATTACTTGGACTTTATAGAATTCAATTGCGTTCAAAAAAGTGGTATAAAAAATTTTTTTCCACATGATTGATATGTGTTTTGTAAATTCATGGATTTTATGGCGTCGTAAGTCAGAGGAATATATGCCGCTGTTTGACTTCAAGCTTATGATAGCTGAGCACTTTTGCAAGGCAGGAAAAGTAAAAAAAAACGAGGACGTCCTTCGACCACCCCGACTTCATCTCCGACTACAAGCAGAGAAGGTACTCCTACTAGCGGTAAAAGAATGAAGCGCCAGGATTTTCCACTGAATTCGGTTCGAGCTGACAGTATTGGACATTTTTCCAAGTGGATGAAAAATGGACAGCGGTGTTAAAATGATTGTTCATTCCGATCCTGCACTATTTGTGAGAAATGTAATTTTTTTGTGCGACCATGACAAAAGAAACTGTTTCACTAGCTTTCACACAGAGTAAGCTATATGGATAGTGAGTCATATATGGCATACCATTTTTATTCCCGTTACTCGTAGAGTAAAAAGGGTATACTAAAGTCGTGCAAATGTATGTAACAGGCAGAAGATATATATTATATATATATAAAGTGTATATATTCTTGATCGGCATCAACAGCCGAGTCGATATAGGCATGTCCATCTGTCCGTCTGTCCATCTGACCGTCTGTCCGTCCAATATCTCAGAGATGGTTAGAGTTAGAGGTTTAACATCTATGGAACAAATGCTTCTTATACTTGCAGGCAGATCAAGTTTATTTATATTTTTGCCACGCCCCCTCCCGCCCTCGCAATTTGGAAAAAACGTTATATCTCCTACAGTTTTGAAGATAAACGATAGTTAGTAATTAGCAAAATGAATCGATTTGCCGAAGAAATAAAGATCGAATAAGCGGTTCTCAAGTTATGAGCAAAAATGTGTACCAAGCACCCCCGCTACCCCCTCTCCACCCCTAAAAAAATGTTGCATACTTTTCGGATGTTCATCCTAATGAAGGCAGGAACACCGTTAAACATGTTGTTTCAGTAACGGGTATATCGAAGTCGGTTAGAGCCGACTTTAACTTACGCTCTCGTTTACCTTTAAAGAATATATTACATATTATTGAATATGTGAAAATATGTACATTAGGGTGGACGCCGAGAAAAAAATTAACTGATACCATCTTAAACAATTACTTACGACACCTTCACCGAATCGAAATTTTGTCAACGAATTTCCGTATCATTTTTTAAAAGTTTTCAAATTGGAATTTAAACGAGCAACAAATAAAAATGGAGCAGGAATCGAATGAATTTTTGGTCGGTAAATCAAAACCTTATTTTGCCATTTATCCACGCTCTTATATGAACTAAATGCTTAAGACTGTCAAAAAGTGCGACTAGTGTGGCTCGCATGTTGGAGTCAGCATGGTCCACGAGTGGGGTTTCAACAAGGTCCATTTCCGCATGAACGTCAGATACTACAGACATAACAGTGGAAACCATTTGGGCTACCATGGGCAATTCGCTAAACTCAAGAGACCGCAAAGTGGACACCGTATTGAATCGATAAAGAGACAGAGCCCCAAACGAAGAAGGAATTAAAGACGATACCAGAAGAAGACTTTGCAGCATGTTCTTAAAATTGTCCTACAAACACAAACAAAATAGTATAAAACTTTGGTACAAGTGTAATGTAGAAAGGGGAGGTTACTTTCAAAGGGAATGAAATGAATGACAATATTAAATAAAGAGTTTTTGATTTATGAACAATTTCCCCGTATTTTTTGCTCATAGTAATATAGTTATCCACATTATTTTTCGATCCTGAAGAAGCTTATTAATAAGCAGCCCAGTAAAAGTAGACGATTTGCAGGAACGGCTGCAACCGTGATGTGTGGGACCTGACTTCAAAGATATTCTGATAGCCTCTTAATGTAGGGCTAAAATTTAATTTCATCTAGAAGTGAGCAGCGCAAAATAGTAGACATTTTGCCGTAATATACGATTTTTACTAAATATATATTAAGTATATTTTATTTACCTACATATTGCGTTGGTTATATAAAAAACATTTTTTATTGATCATGGTGCCTTTTTGTCAAATGTTATGACTTCCGAGCAAGTCAACGCCAACTACTAAAAAATAAAACTAAAAGGCAAGGGCTACAGTACGTATAAGTGATAAACTTTGAATCCAAGTCGCAGACCCTAAAACTAATTTTTTCTTAAAAACTATTTTTGCTATGCCTTTTTAAAACCAATATGCATCGTTTAAGGGGGTATCGGTATGGTCTTACATTTTTCCATTTATAAAATCTACATATTTGCTATAGTGGAAATAGGCTATAAGTTAGCTTTACTTCTTTTTTAAAAAATGCATTACCTTCTGATCTGTCGGATATAGCGTGGCCTCCATAAGTCTTGAGTGCCATTAATTCAACAAATCCGCAAAATTTTTATGTTAAAATCAAACAAACACTTGCATTTTTATACATTTTTAAGAATTTACAGGTACAAGTTCAATATTCTTAATAATGACAAAAGAGAGAGAGAGAGAGAGAGCACCTTTTAAGGGACATGTTTCATCAGCGTATTTTTGACAATGTGAAGTACTCGAAAAGTGCCAAAGCAAATGAGGTAGAGTGCATAAAAATGCAGACCGACTTGCTGGCGTCGTCGACAACTTGGCCAAGTTCTTTTTTAATATTTTTTTTTTTTGTATTTTTGTGCTCGGACTGCAGCGTCTGCAGAATTTTTGCCTGGCGTCAGATTGTCGCAGCTGCCTTTAAAAACGAAGGGTTTCCAAGCCCCTGCGCACACCTACACAGTCAGCAGAAAAATTTTGGTCGGTATGCCGCCACATGGCGTATACTTTATTATTGAATGGGGGAACGGCAATGTCTGGCCATAAAGAGATAGCAACACTCATAACTTTAAAGTTCGAAAACTAATTATGCCTACGGCGGCAACGGACACCGGAGCAGTCCCTGCCCGAATTTTGCTGCATTCCCATAAATTATGACCTCTTTGGCCCATCCCTCGACAGGACTAATTTGCTTGTGCATTTGGCTGCATTTTATAGCTAATGGTTTTTGAATAACAAGGCAGTAAAATTGTATGTATTTCGGCTTAAAAACCTGGCCCAGCTCCATCCACATCACCATGACAATAAAGGCAATTGACGAGCCAGGCAAATGTCGAAAATAATGATTAACGAGCACGGGAACAACTCAAGGAGAGAACAAAAAATAAAACACGCATTCGCCGGCAAATCAAATGGAAATGGAGATAGATGCGCAGGGCAGGAAGCAGCATCAATGATTTAAATTAATCGTCGAAACACACGCAAATCTCGCACATGACAACCAGCCAAACGATAACAAAGCAAGACGATTTCTGTAGCTCCCACTTCCAGCGGATATGAAGTTGGAATCACCATATCAGACCAAATTACACGAGCAAACATAAAATGGCTCAAGCCAAATGACTAAACGAAGTGGCTGGCAGAAGCACTTGATGGCATTTTCCTTTAGCAGGCGTGGAATCAACTTAAAAGGCAGCCGAGGCCAAATTAAAACGAAACGTTGCGATGGCAATGAAGATGAAGATGGAGAAGGAGGCGGCGGGAGAGGGGACTGGGACAGACAGAGGCAACCAATCAAGGCGCTTAACATGTGAAGTGGGCAGAGGAGCTGAGGCTGTCTGTCTGTCTTTCTGTCTGCCGCTGAGCTATTTTGACGGATTAACTCACGCGTGCGGCAACATCCACGCATGCCGACACGGACACGCCCACCCACCAATCTCCATACACTCTCTATCCCCGCACACACACACACACACACACACACACGCTGTCTGTCAATTTCCAGTTTGACAAACAACTGGACAGTGCCAGACCAACTGAAGTCGAGGCCGAAGCCTGAGCCTGAGCCAGAGAAATCGCGCATGAAAATACATCTGCAAACAGCAGCAGATAAATAGAAATGAAAATTGCTTTATGCCCAACGACAAACGAGTCTGAAATGCTCTTACGACACCCTCTTATCGTTTCCCCAAACTAGTTTTCGCTTTGTGCAACACTAAAAAAATTTAGGTCATTTTTATTTGGCAGTTTTCTGTTTAGTCTCAAATATTTAGAAACTTGAAATTTTAGAGACACAATTTTTGAATTATTTTAAAACAACCGCCCAAATGTAACAGTGTGATATTTTAGTGTTAAGGTATGGTAATCGAATACCGGTCACACTGTGTATATAAATGGACGATAGCGTGGCGGTAGATAGAAGAAGATGGACGAAGACAGTCAGAAAGAAAAACTCGTCTCGACAAATTGAGAAGCGGTAACCCCGTGTGGAAACATTGTAAATAGTAAACCGTGTGTAATTACTGTGTTAATAGTGTGTAAACACCCCAAAACAGAGAAACAACCCTCGTTAACAAGAGTTTACAATAAATTTAATTTTAAATCTTAAGGTCATTGACTGAGCTAAAGAGGATCTAGGTCAGGGGTGCGTAAGCCCATTCCGCAAACCGCGCAACGTTGTTGTTTTCCGCAAAGCGTTAGCTGGCGTGTATAAGAGCCAACAACAACAAATTTAAATGCTCTCTCTTCTCTCTTTTTAACCGCCCGAAAGTTTTGTTTTTGACTTTTGCAGATTTGCAACAATTTCATATATACAGGATGGTCCATTTAAAATTGGATTCTAATTTTGCTCAAAACAAAAAACGGCTCGATATTTTGCAAGGATTGAACATTTATTGGAAAGGTTGGTTCATGTAATTTATTTATAAAAAACATCTTCACCAAATTAGTCGAGGACTCACCACTTTGGAAATATGTTTTTAATATTTTCCAACTTTCTTCAAGCGAATAGCGAACCATTTCGTAAATGTCAAAGTTTTTCCTAAATATTAGTCGCTTTCCAAATGACATTTGACGTTTTTAAAGTCAAATTATGAATAGTTAAAATTCCTAAATAAAGCTTGATTGATGATCATGATTTTTTCGAAAAATGCTAGCATTAACATTAAATCATGGTTTATTTTTCCACCATGATATTTTTTTAAAAAACAGTCTGGCAAGAACAGCTCTTCTGCAAGTTTGTTGTGCTTGGACCAAATGCAAGTTGCAATACAATAGGGAATCCAATAGAAGCCACTGGACAGAAGAAGAAACGTTCAGCAAGGTTCAACTCAAAGCAATTAATTAATTATTCTTGAACTTTATACAAAAATAACGAATTGCGAGGGCTAGAACACATCAAATGACCTAAAAGATGGTTTTGGTTCTGCAATTTGCATCAGCGTACAGTATGCATCTCTCTCACTCATGACTGCATAAATAAATAAAGTACTACTAAAGTGCCATTCAGAAACTAATATGTGGAAATGTTTTGAAAAATCTTTCTTTGATTTTTTCGTCGAAGCTGTGGAAAAGGCCATAAACGAAACTTTAACTTTTTGCTTTATTGTGCTCTGACCAGTTTTTACTGCTAAAGGAACCTGAAACCGAATCACATCCGAAAAAATAGTGAATTTAAACCTGTTCCAATCCAAATTGTATTATAGATTTTCTAAAATGTGACCGATCTTATGTTATCTCGTCCATTACACTAGGCAACAATTCGTGTGCTATTCGGAAATTGTCCAATATGCTGGATTGGTAGTAATTTGAGCTTTAAGTTGCTTAAAATGCTTATCTTGATCATTTTTAGGTGCATTTTGTGGGGCAATCCATTTCTTTTATATTGTCTCTCATTGATTTTATGGAACAGTAATATTTTTTAATAATAAAATAAACTATTCCAAAGAATTTAATATTTTTGTTTAGCGAAGATACACCATTGAGCAAATATCTTAAAATTAAAAACTAAAACAAACGACGTCTTAAGTCTATCTAAAGCTATTGACCATAATAGAGTCAGGGATGCGAACCGCCCGGAAATAGAGACTGGTTCATCGGTTCACACAACTTTAGAACCGCCGGTTTGGTTCGGTATATTAGGTATATTAAGTGGTCCATGCGCTAAAGATGTACTTGATCACATGTTTAGAAACGTTTGACAAGTCATCCTTAAAAGATCAATTCAGTCTTTGAGTGTTCTCCCTTTCTAGAAGCTATCTTAACCAATATTTGCACGAAGTCTTTGGGTACAAAACGCCGCACATTCTTGGATGACTATAGTATATATCAACCATAGGAAAGATCGTTCGAAAAAGTAGTTTTAGTGTGTTTTCTTTTCAATGTGAACCTAACGCCTTGCATAATTCCACCAAGTTGTATGAGAATATGACAACTATATAGGATAGGTGGCATACAAAAGATATGTCTGATATGTCTTAGTAAGAAAAGCTGTTTGTTTCAATGTTATCGCTCCCAAAGTTGGTAATGATCTTTATTATATGCCACTATACAAATCAGACGACTATAGTTTGTACCTGCTAAAAGAAAAATCGGTCGGAAAAGTAGTTTTAATGGGAAAAAAATGTATTTATTTCAATGCGAACTTCACCAAACTTCGTATTTATAAGTTTTATATGCCATTTTATAATTTAGTATAGTTTCGTTAAAATCGGACAGCTATATAGTATAGGTGTGAAAATAATTATTAGTAAGAAAACCAATTGTATTTTCAATGCTATCGCTCCTAATCTTGGTACTGATTAGTATTATATGCTACCACAAAATTCTGTCAAGTGTGATCCAAATCGGATGACTATATATATATAGCTGATAAAGTTCTGGTGAAAAAAAAAACTTTTTTGTCTTCAATCGCAATCGTCCCTTAGCCTCGTATTTATAAGTTTTCTATGCTTTTACATAATTCCTCCAAGTTTTATGGAAATCAGACAACTATATTGGTATAGCTGCCATACAAAAGATAGGTCTATTTTGTTTTAATGTTTGAGTCTGAATACTTTTCAGTCATGAATAAACGGCGTGTTGCCGGTAAGAATGAGTGTAACACAATGTCCGTGAGATAAGTCAGTGTTTGTGTGTGTGAATTAGAGATGTGAGACATATCAAAAGACGATAGCATCGATGTGAACCAGACAGATAAAGTGAGTCTGGAATTGGAGCTGGATGAATTGGGATCGCCCCAATGTCCAAAGTAGTGGCGCCATCTATTGCTTAGTTTGGAAATTTCCCGACTAACATTGTTAAAAGCGAGTACTAAATTGTTAAATGAAAAGCATTTAAAAGCTTCAATAATATAAATTTTTGAGCTGCAAGGCCGAGCCAAAGTTTGCTTTCCTCTGAATTACAAGTTTGCGAAATTTCAAAGCGTGTGTTCTTCCTTTATGGCCGCTGTCTGTAGTTGGGTATTTTTTGGCACCGAACCTTTATTTAATTCAAATTTTTGTCTTCTCTTGTAAATTCCCTTGTACCCATTTGTCTGCCCATAAATGTTGATAAATAAATTGGTTTCCACTCGAAACAGTTTGGATTTGCTATCGTCTTATCGTCTCAGGTACTAAATCAAATTGGTGCACTTTTATCAGTTGCCAGCTTGTGCCAAAAAAAAAAAGCAAAAGAGTCGCCATATATTCTTGTTTATAGCCTTCGGAGAATGTCCTTCTTCTTTAACAAAGCCATCATACCCTTTGCCAGGACATTATTAAAACGGGCGTTGGCATTCATTCGCTTGCCGCTGCATGTGTTAAATTTGAGTTTTGATTTACGACCTCAACTTTGTAGTCGGTTGTTGTATAGGCAATACATTTACCGACTCACTCGCACACACATGTCCCGTTTGATAGTGATAAATTGCGCTGTCAGAAGTTGGTAGCTACAATCGCAGGTTCCTTTTTTTCCTCGCAGCTGCCAGATATCTATGTGTGCCCGGGTGCGCTGTGAGGCTAACTGGGTTATGAGCCAGCTTCAAGCATTTAATGGCCGTTGACAGTCGTGTCAGAACAAAAAACGGAGAAAATATTAGTATGTGAAGTCTGAAGCTTTTGTTTCAAGCCTTTTTTATGGCCAACTTCTTGACGGAACTGGCAAGTTATGTGCTCATTTCATTGTTGCTGCCGGGGCTCAAGTGCGCTTATAAATTTGTAATAAAGTTTGCCCAGGCCGTAGACAAACGGCTCACGAGTTTGATTTGTGCGTGCATATCGAAGCTAATTGTGGACATGAAATATTTAGAGAGCTAAAAATTGCATTTGCAATTGTGTTTTTTACGCTTGGGCGAACCGTTTCAGCCGTTTGGATGGAAGGGTCCGCGCATAAATTATGCAAAATGATTTATAAGCTAAAACCGCACAACGTAAAAACTAAACATTGACCGACCGCATAAATTAATTGAATTATGCAAGCAATGTGAGCTCATGGCGCCCTGATGTATGCAACAGCCATTCATTATTATTATGTAAATGCGTCTGTGTGCGTGGGTGCGTTCGTGTGTGTGTGGAAGTCGATGGTTGGCATTTAATCAGGCGATTTGAACTTTCACTTGATTAGCGCAGCGGCTTAGTTAACAGATTTATGTGAAGTGCCTGGCTCTAGATCAAAGTTAAAGCTTACTCAAAAAATTAAAATCAATTTGCCACGCACACACACACTGTCAAAGGGGGCGGGGCAGTCAGTGGTGTATAAATATACTCGACGTTTGCCTTCCTCTGGCTCGTTAAAGTCTATAAAGACTGCTTTTGAAATCAATAAACCACGCGCGGCTTTTATGAGCCTGAGTTATGTGCCTCGTGTGTGTGTGTGTGTGTGTGTGTGTGTGTGATTACCCTGAACATGACATGTGTCTGCGCACACAGTCTTTCTCCCCTCCTCCCGCCCTTTTTCTCTGTCAATAGCTACGTGGGTTACGAAGTCTTTAATTTCTTAGTAACCGCATAAATAAACTATAAATTCAATTTTAGTACGGGCCAGGGAAGGCATTTGGCAGACTAAATAGATCAGTTACGTGTATATTGTACATAACCCGGCAATTGCAGTGTTTGTAGTCAGTTTACGTACAGTAGACACACGCAAAGGAAAGACAGAAAGGCAGAACTAATAACATTCAGTTGACAAGAAATGATAAAAAATTTTATAAGTAAATGCAAAAGGTTGACAACACCGCTTAACTCTTGTTGGCTCAACAACCCCTAATCAATATAGCCATTGATCAGCTTATGTACGCCATGGCAAATTCTCCGACTCTACAAAATAAGCAGATTTATTATCCGTACCCTCTCAGTATAGGATGGTAGTTGACGATAAGGCTCCCAGTTTAGGCTCCGTAATGCCAACAGAAGAAATTAAAATAAAAAATAAAAGCCAAAACGCCCTTAAATTTTTAAACTATTATGCCGATGTGGTCATTAAGCGAATAGAATACCTTGGTCAGTCATAGTTAGGATGCGTTCAAGATTGCAGTGCCCCATAGAGTTGGTGAACCATTGAGGTCTATTGCGGTAAGATCATTCTGTATCAGATTTAGTAAGTCAGAAAAAATATTTTCCGAGTGTTCATTACAAGAGCACAAATTATCTTGCTGCCGTTTTAAGTTAAGTTCTACTTTTTTGTTGGCAATTTGCTTTAACCAAATATCTTGAAATTCGGATCTTTTACCAATTTCAATTAATAGAATTTGAAAACAGGTCTGAATAATTTCAGGTCTTCAAAGAAAGTTATTATATTTAATTGCAGATTTTAAGTTAGGTTTCAAGCCAGACACAATGGTCACACTATGCCTATGGACGCTGAGTGATAGACACACAGACAGAGATGCCCAAAGACAGACGTTCTAAAAAACCAAACCGTATTGATATGGTAAATAGTTAACCTTATGTGATAGTATGTAAATAAAATGAATAAATTACTGATTATTTCTATTCGTCTAAACAGCATTCAAAATGGCATTCATTTTTGAAGAAAAGCACCATAGGCCAATCACACTGAGCACATCTAACATATCAAATCCAACAACTAGAACTTAAATGCTTAATAAATTGTTCTATTTAGGTTTTGTCAAAGTCTTAACTGGGTCGGGTGGAAAATGGAAAATGTTTATGTATAAGGATTGGGTATGCACTTCCGAAAAAGCTAGAAAATCGCAAATAGTTTTTTTTTTAAAATTGCAATAATTGTAAGATCTGCTTCCAGCTATTAGCCTCTCAAACTAGCTAGAACTGGTGGAAAAATAGCTAAATTGCCAACACTGCTGCAGACAGCTATGGAAAAGAGAGATAGATAGAGAGCAGTACACTGGAACTTACGCTAAGTTTTGTTCGACCGAACATATAAACCAGGGTTCCCCAAGCAAAGAGCGCGAAAACGTGACTGTGTCTCTCTCTCTAACACACAATGAAGGTTGACTTCGGCAAGCATTCGGTAAGAATTGGCAAGTAAGTTCGTGCCCCGGGGGCTACCGTTGGGGAACTCTGATATAAACATTGGATCAAAAAACTCTGGCTCAAACGCTCGATTCTCTTGCCGATAAAGGCTTAATATAATCAACTAATCAAATATATTGGATTGGGTCAAAGCTGAGTTTTGTTGAATGGTTAAATATGAGGAAGAACTTTTGTGTAAGACCGTGTGCAGCAGAACAACTTTCTCCATAATCAAGCATAAATTTGCAACAATCTTGTGATACTGCTCTCTCTGCAACAGCAAAAGCTACTAGATGCCAAATTTTTTATGATACCTGTTCAGGGATCAATTATTCTACTCAACAAGCCTTATGAGGCAATCAATAAAAAAGTGATTTTAAAAGCTCTCTGATGCAGACAAATAAAATTTCCGTTCATGCCTCGTAGCGCCGCTAACTTGACAAGCAGAAAAAGCTAATTTGATAAAATAATTTCTTATTTTTTTTTTACACCAAACCGGAGTGTCGGAGTGTCAGCAGCAAGAAAAGCTTAAATTCAAACAAATCAGAGATGAAAATGCAGTGTGACCGTTTCACATTTGGGGTTTTGGGTTTAAACAGTCACACTGGCTGGTACGCAGATCCCTTTTGGGGCTGTAAATTCCGAGGACTAAGCTTAAAACTCCCCAATATTTTGGGAAAAATTTACTCAGAACATTTCGTTAGAAGGTCACACTTTTTGCTTTAATGAAATTTGAAGGCAAGGCTGCCACAGCTTTATAATTCTAAAGAAGGTTAGGACCAGTCTTAAAACATACGGATCGGTCCAAACTAGTCGGTAGTTTTAAAATTAGATCTTTCAAAAATTTGTAGGATGGGATTCCCACCATGAAGCAAACTTCATGAAGTTTTCATAGAAGGCTTGAAAATTAAGGGGGAGATTTGTTAAGCAAAATGTATGTAAGTCGCGCCTACTCAGTTAACTTCATGAAGTTTGCTCAGTCCCATCTAACTCTTTATTTTGGTGAGTTTAAAATTTTATAAAAATATTTAGAAGTTTTTTAATTTTCCATACATTACAATTATTAGGCTGCCGACATACTGTTTGACTCATGAGATATAAAACTTTAGTAGTCATGCTTTTTGTTATGTTTTAAATTTGAATATCTTGTCAAATTGATAGATATTCTTGGGTAGGCCTACTATGCTATCATGGCTCATGCGTCGAACAGTATGAAGGCAGCCTTAATGCAATTTAATTGCTCAAGCGCAGCCAGTGCAGTGTGCGGGCCGAAACTCGCTGATACACTAAGAAAAGAGTAGACCAAGGAAATAAAAAAAATATATATCCGTCCATTAATTTTCAAGAATTTCGTTCTTAAAATCGAGTTAAATTAGTTCTTAATTTGGTTTTTATTGTGAAGGAGAAAAATAACAAAGTACCGGAAAAAAAACTAGCTCTTAGATTCTGCAAATTGTATATCTTGCTCTAAATAATATTGATATTTGTTATATTATAAATAAACTAATTACTTATATTTTAAATGTCAATTTATCGAGGTTTTAGTTCAATATTAAAATTAAATAAATAAAACTCTTTATTAAACGACGAGCAATCTCAGCATGTTTAGCATTTGATTCAAGAATCATTCTTCTTAATATGATAATTTCCAAACTTTGATCAAGTTTTTAAACTGATAGATTAAAAGCTCGTTATAGAAAATTTATACTTGGATTATGAAATGCGGTCTTAGATCAAGATTTTTTATTCTTACCGTATTTCTAGCATCGACTTGCTAAAAGAATTCATCATGAACTGTTGACGATCACCTGAAATGAATAATAAAAATTAATATTTACTTAAAATAGACCATGAACTATAATTATTTTGTTAACAACGTTCTATAGAGAAGCCACAGAAGCATCAATGCAAATTCCCACAATTTTAAAAGGTCAAGCAAATGCTTCGACAAATGCTTTGAAAAATCCTATTGGAAAAGTCAAAAACCCCAGCTTTAACTTAAACTCCTTTCCCACTTTAAGTCTCCACTGTAAGCACCCACAATTTGGGGCCACTCCAACTCATCGTCTTATCGAACATTGGTAGCTGCCACACGAATTTCATGTTCGCTTTCATATTTGGTCTGCTTTCACCAGAACAATTTATAAGCATTTATGCCATGTGGCCAACATCTTGTGCTTGTGCTGTCGCAGTCGTAGAGGAAAACTGCCGCAGCAGCTGATGGAAATGGCAAAACGTTTACGGGTCCGTAAATCGTAGCTGGAGCTCAGTTTTATGTCAGAGCAGGACTCGTATGTGCTTAAAATTTAATGACCATTAAAGAGCTGCTCCACACAAACACACACACAGGCTGTGTGACTTTTATGAGCTGTATGATTGCGGCAACGAGAGCAAATGTGTGATACTCAACTTGATCCCTCAGCAACAAAGTCAATTTTTTACCTAAATAAATTAAATGCAAAAATATGCATAGCAAATTCTGTCACTAAAACTAACAATCATCGAAGGCAACTATTTATAGAACAGCCATCAAACGTGAACGAACAAAAAAAAAGTGCACCTTCCCAGTCCCTGGACTGTCGTCTATAAAGCTAGCCAGATTAACAAGGGCATCAGCCGATGGCCAAAATGAATGGAGATGAACGAACAGAAGGGTTAAAAACGTTATGCCAGCGAAAGGGCGTACGACAGCTTATGCTCTTTCTGTGTCGTTGTTGAGAAAGGTATGCTGAAATTGGAGGTTGGTGGAAATAGAAAAACTGTCCCCAAACCAACACCAAAAGTGCATAAGCCCATTAAGAAAGTACAACGAATTTCTTACTTTATGAGAAAAGTTAATATATTCGGCTAAACTAGTGAAACTGTGCAAAAATCATTGCTCAGGTACCACTTCTAGATTCGTTTTTGATCAAAGGAAATCGTTTATTAACCTCGCATTTACATTCTCTGCTCACGTTACACCACAACAATAAGTTTTATAAGTTTTATCTCTCCCATTGACTTTCTCCGCTCACGCTACACCATGAAATTGAATAAAGTACATAAGTCTTTCCGTTCATTTACTCGTATAAGCACAACTGTGAATAAAACACTTACTGAACGACACATTGAATAGAGAAAGTCAAATCTACTTTCACACGGTGAACAAAAAAAAATTATTTTTTGATTAAGGATTAAGAAAGGTACCGACATGCTTAATACTTCTCGACTTTGAGCTGTCTGTCTCAACATTGGAAGCGTCATCTTCTCAAAAGGGCACATAACCAGGATCCGTGCCATCACTAATGGCCAACCTATGTGAATAATGAATGCTGTGGCATGCGATTGAAACTCGGACTGTCAGAATTTGTGTTCAGAATGTGTATGTAGAACGTGTTGTATGTGTTGTATGTGTATCCCAAAATTGATCGGAAGAATGGAGGAATCAAATGGAAGAAAGGTTAGCCAAATGGTTTGTAGGTACTGATGAAAAGATTATATGCCCCCTTTAGAAGATGCGGCTTCCGATGCTAAAAAAGACATCGTCATAGAATCCAAGAATCCATATGATGATGATAATTTAGAAGTTTTCTGTAAAGTCGCTGCAACTGCCACCGAAGCGCATAAAGCCGTCGATATGAACAAAGAGCAACGCTTGTAAAGCTTAATTATAATAGCAATTATATAAGAAGTTGAAAGCCATCGCCGATGCTTGGAACATGCTTATGAAGAACTTGAAGCGTCTATATGTTCAGGGTGCTGAGATAACTATTGACAAGCAATTGTTCCCGTAATAATAATAAATCCTCGAAACCGGTCAAATACGGAATAAAAATCTGGTGGATGTATGACGCCATATTCAACTACCCCTTGAAAGGATTAATAAATGTTGGAAAAGAGCGTGCGGTAAATCAAGAAGAGAATATTGTTCTAAACGAAAAGTATATGCCGATAATTACTTCTCGTCTTATGACTTGGCTGCGGTTTTGATGACAAAACCATACGCAAAAACAAAACCTACATTCCATAGGAGATGTTGGACCCAAGTCGAGATGTATTTAGCACTTTGTTCGATTACCATAATAATAATATCTTCCTATGCTCATACGAGAGAAAAAAGAGAAAACTGTGGTTCTCATCTCTACGGAGAATTATAATAGCACCGTCGACTTATCGAAGTCTTCGAAGAAGTTATTTCAAATTCTGGACTACAATATGTATAAGTCCGGAGTGGACACCATGGATCAAATGGTTGGCTATACATGCAAACGGGGCTCAAACCGATGGCCTCTAACACTTTTTTTTAACATGTTGGACAAATTGGGACATGTCAAGAGAAACGACCGGAGACGTGTCTTCGTTATGGAATTTGCAGACCAGCTGGTTTTCTCTTACATGGAGCAGAGAGCAACGAATCCTATTGTAAGAGGTATTCAACAAGTCAAACAGGCAACAACGTTCTTCGGAGGTAGCTATAGGTCCACCGGAAGATGATCAACCTGCTATTCCGATTACTATACTACTCAAACATCGTGCTCGCTCTGCTAAAAAAATTGATCAACGGAAAGCGGAAAGCGCGTTATATTGTATGTTTTGCAAAAATCCTTCATAAAATGTGGAAATATGTTTTTATTGTTCACCGTGTCTTTTTCCCTGCTTTAATCACACTATAAGGATATCTGACTATGTATTCCCATACAAATCCCGTATAGCTCTGCGCAGACCTGGTTGTACCATTTAGAGTTAAAAAATCCCTCAACCTCCTAGGTTTAAGTCTCTGGTTTATTCCTGAATAATAGAATTCAAGACAAATTTTACATGCTTACCAATTTTGCAGAATAGTCAAGACTGGAAGATATAGACGGCAAGATGTTGAAATTATTTTCAAACGGCTTTTAGTCATTTAGCCTGGTTGAAGAATCATACTTTATAGAATTTGTAGCTGCTCTCAATCTTCTATAATTTTAAATAAAAATCAAACTTAAACGTTTTCGTTCAAATGAAGAATAAAATAAGTGGTATGGTGACGACAAATATAGCAACAAAAGAAATGATAAAACATACACTAAGCGATTTTGCTTGTTTGATTAATTAAAGCCCCAGCGCTCATAATTTTCACAATAACTAATTAAATTGAAGCGTTATTCAGTTCCCATCTGTTCCCTGCGAGCACTAATTCTCAAAGGCGGGACTAATTTTATCAAATTTTAAAACTAAATCCTAAAAAAGCTAAAATATTATTATCGGGTTTTGTAATGGACTCATAAAAAACATCAAATAAATTTCAAAAGTCAAGAAATACAATTTTGAATTCAAATGCAACGTTTCTTCTAACTAGAATTTCCTATGATCACAGCTTGGTCATAGCAGTCAGCTTTTGATCAGCGCATGTAACGGCCATTGATCTGGCAACGCGAACATGAAGCATTTTCTTTAGCTGTGGTAGTTACCCAAAATGTTTGCTCCCAGAAAAGAAAGAAGAAAGGAAACAAGAAAGTGGAGCTGCATAAAATCAAAGGTAGAGAAAATCGTTCTTTCTCCTCGTAATCTTCAAAGTGTCCGGTTGGGCAGAATCATATCATCCCTCTATTAGCTGCCACAACCTTGGCGAATTGTTCAATTTATTTGGAAAGGAAAAAAGAACGCAACCTGTGAGTATTAAGAGTTTTATAGTGCTGACAATTGGTGTTCCCTATATAGCCAGACGCACATTACCCCCCAAAAGGGTGCTTCGCGTGTCGACCGCACATGCGCAGGCCAAGATTTTCAAACACCCGAAGGAAGAAGCCTTGGGCTTAGAATCTCTATATAGAGATTTACCTACTTGTCAGGAATCGATTCCTCTCTTTTGGATAAAGAAGCCATAACGTTGTGTTACACCGTTTCCAAGATTACACCTGGACGAAGTCGGTCATCGCACGTGCTGCGTGTGTTCTGAAGGTTTGGCCACTGAGCACGTTCTGGGTTCTGGGCCTCCTCAGAAATCAATTTTTCGCTCCAAACGCGGTTGACCTGTCTTTCAGCGTGAAATGTGTCCAGATTTCCCGTTCTCCTGTTCATGGATGGACTTCTACCTTGACGAGTAGTCACTTGTGACTTCTAACCTAAGGCAGCCAACCAAGATAACGAATGGTGTTCGTTTTTTTTTTAGTCAGACAAGCGTCGAATACCCTTTTTAGTTGAATAGAACATTATGTTAACTTTTGCCTTCAAATACTTATGTAAACTTGTTCAACAAAAAAGTGAAAGATGTTCTAATTTATGGAAATTTTACAGAGTTGACATGATCCAATTTGGAGTATTGATGTATGGGCTCCAAACAATTGCGTATTTAAGTACCATCTAATTATCTATTTAACAGCGGCAGCCGTCACAAGGAAAGATCTTTCTGCGTGGGATAATAATGCTTGCCGTAAGTGTCTATATAGAAATATTATTGCTGGTGTTGCTTAAAATTAGCAAAATAAAAACGCATTATTTGCACAGAAATTAATTATTTAATATCATGATGGGTAATTATCCCCTGTTTCACTGTGAATCTGTTTGGCCATTGTGCAAGAGATCACATATAAGAATTTCAAGGAAATCTTTCGCATAACCAATGGCTTGTATCATCTATAAACATTTATGAATATTGATTTTACAGACCCCAAAAACCAGAGTTAAAAACTTTTAAACATGTCTAGTGTATGATGTATAAACTTGTCAGCTAGCCTAAAAAATGTTCACAGCCTGTTTCTAATCAAAATCTGTTTATTTATGTTTAATCACATAAATTTTCAAAAAAAAAAGAGTAACAAAATTTCGTTGCCTCTTTCCGTAAAAAAAATCTCTCTGATTTTTCAGCTTTTTTTCATTTTCTTTTTTCATCTCTCCTCCATTTATGCATATTGGCCTGGTCATGTGCGCTTTGATAAGTGAAAATTGGAAAAATCCTCCTCGCTTTGCATGCAAAAATAATTACAAAAATATTTGCAGGCTGGCAACAGTGTTGATTTTTCCTTTTTTTTTTTTGCATTTTTTTCCCCCACGTTTTGTTGTCTATTGAATTGAACGCTTTAATTGTGCAAGCAGATTTGACAACTTTAAGCACCAACTTCAACTGCATTTTACAGAGCATTGGCAGTTTAGCGGCTAAGCACGCGGGCTTACGGAGGACCGAGAGGACCGAGAGGACTCTAACCAAACAATGCATTGGCAGTGCCGAGTTTTCCCATTGTCAGACCAAAGTTAACTGGCTTTTTTATTTTCGTTTAGCTTTGCTCTATTTTTCTTTGTTGTGTTGCCTGCAAATGAAAAGGCCATCGAAAACAAAAGCCCATGTTGCCCATAAATAGCGTGAGGAGCCCAACTTGACTTTCCACTTGCCAACATTCTTTTTTTCTGCCATTTTCCTTGTTATCTGTTTAAAGCGTTTTTTTCTAGGTTTATATATAATGTTTAACCCGTAGGTTACCTAATTGCATTTGCCAACCGCACCCACAAATCTAATTGCAAATTATGCATAATGTGTGTAAATTTTATGCAACAACAACGCTCGCTGAATCTTTTTTTTTTCTTTTTTTTTGTGGCAAATAAACACACAAAATTTAAATGAGCAACGACGCGAAAATGATTATAATTTACATGTTGCCCATTTTTATTATATTCAATAAATCATTTTTTCAATTTTTGTCAATTTTTTTTCATATTTTATTTATATGATAATTGCATTTCAATGTGGCAAAGTGCGTGACTTTTGCAACCCCGTTGAAAAGTTTATTAAATTATAAACATTTTTTGTTACCTGACGCTCATAAGTATGCTATGAATTTATATAATAAATTGGCCTTAAATTCTTTGCTAAAAAAAAAGAGTCAAAACTAAATGAAAGCTGTTTATTAACTATAACAATAAATTATGTTTAGGCAAATAGATTTCTAATAATGGTAATTTGTGTGCGTGATGAAACGATGATAGCGTAAGTTATATTCTTAATTAATATATTTTGTTTTTTTTTTCAGTTTTTTTAATAAATTAGGTAAACCTGTTTGGTTTCATTTGATTTAATTGTTGAATATTTAATTTTAGAAACAATTTTTATTTCATATCTAACTCTTTTAGAATGGGCCCTTCTAACTTTCAGCTTAACCAACTGACTTTTTAGCAACGAAAAATTTTGGTTAAAAGCATGTTAGGGTTTTGTGACGGATCTGGTATGGAGCTGGATAACTGGAATTCTTTTCTTAAACACCAGACTTTTATTGGGCTTTAATATTTTGGAGTAGGTATGCCCAAAGCAGTGCGAACACCAATACCCTAGAAGAAATTTATTGTCAAATAACAACAACCTCAGGCAAGTGTTGCAGTAGGTTAGTTTTGGTAATGGTGAGATTGCTGAGAGCGCAAATCATATATTCTGTTAAGCCCTATTGATCTCGAGGGGGTCCTCAATGCTGAACCATTGTGAGGACAAAATAAATAGGTAAGGTAGTTCCTAAGAAGTTGTGTAGCAGGGGTTGACCGAGTTCCCTTAGTCTCCTTCTACTCAAAGCGGTGTAGCAATACAGAAGGTGTTGAAAAGCTTCCTTTCTTCTTCTACAGAAATGAAAGCCTACAACAATTTGTAATTTATTTTAGCGCTACCAAATCCATCATTCATTGAGTCTATAGAACTTTTAAACTTTTTCTCTTATCTTGACGGTTCGAATTTACTGGTTCTTCAAGTCGACCCGCAATTTTCTTTTCTAAGCTCAATTTCCTCTAATTATTTCAATAATGGTTTAACACTTTTGTTCTATTAGATTTTTCCTTTAAGTTTATAATAAAAGCCCATTAAAACTCTCCGTTGTTCGTGAATTTGATTACCTGAATACGAAGTTAATCGCGGATAACTGATTACACTTCGACAATCTAGTATACTTAAATTATTTTGTCATGAATGCCCCTCCTAAAAGTGAACTTTGCTAAAGTTTAGCGGGATATTTACATTTTTTTTTTTCAAGTTTACCAATTTCTTATATATATATATAAAAGCCATGAAATATAAAAATTTTACAAGGAAACATTGTAATAAACATGCTTCATTGTGTATATTTTAAAAGTTATAATAGCTGTTCCTGCAGCTCAAGTATTAGTCTAGCGCACTTTTTCTACCCAGAGATAGGGTCAGTAATAATGAAAGACTGCAGTATGTCACACTTATGATTAACTTATAGCAAGTGTGTTAACTGAGGGGATAGCACTCCCACACTAATACAGAAGGGCCGAAATGGGTGCACACACATACCCACAGTCTTCTGTCAATTTAGCGTTGTCTGTTGTTTTCAGTTTTTGCACTTGTGCTCAAATATAAAAACCGTTACCTTTAACCGCTAAAACACTTTAAAATTTATAACCGAAACCGTAACTGTAATCAAACAAAAAAATTTTCTTTTAACCTTATAACCTATAAGCTTTGTCTAAAAAACACAGCTACAATATAATAGAATAGAAAAAGATACAAAAAAGGGGATAGAAATGAAAGACCTCAAGAGCAAATATAAGAAATGTCTTCCGATCCGGTGAGGCTTATTTATTTTGACGGTATGACCAGCTACGCCTCTCAGAATCAGAAGACAATGAGGAAGTCTGTAGAAAGCCTTACCAAAATCGGTAAAAACAACATCTGTATTTTTACCTTGAGTGAAACCATGAATTACTGAAAAAGTAAATTCAAGAGGTTTGTAGTAATGGATATGCTTTTAACGAATCCCTGCTGTTTCAGTGATATTAAGGGAGAACGGGAGCGTTCTAAAACTGATGTTGTAATTTGACAGGCAGTTTCGCAATGCCCCTTTAACTGTTCAAGTGATTTGGAAAATCAGATGTGGAGAGGGTAGACAGGCAAGTCTGCGCATTGATTTAAGACGCACGATGGCACATTATCTGCGCCAGGAAAAAGGTTAGATTTTAATGAAAGTAAACCATTCAGGAAATTTGATAAGAATAGCCATTGCTGGCATCGGACGGCGAGTAAGTTAATTGAAAAAATTTTGCGATGAGATTTGCCATATCTATTTCAGAGAAGGCGCTTGCGTGTTACTAGAAAAGAAAAGAAGGTAAGGTATTGGAACGACCGAACAGGGCCGAAACAGAAACAAATATATGGGTTAATTTTGGTTTTTTCTCTAGTAGTAAAAATTTCAATAAGATGTAAGTACAATAAACATTTTACATACATATGAATCTATTCAATAAAATTGTCTGCATGTTTATTATGCGCCGCACTGTTGCTAATGAGCACAAAGGAGAGAGAGCGAAAGAAAAACAGACAACGCAGCTAACTAAAATCTTTACCTACCTCTTCTTTTCTTATACATGTTATTACAAAGCCAATTTGTTTGTATAAAAATATACATAAGTATTTACACATATGGTTGTTGTTTGCGCGATTACCTTTTTCAAGTTACTCTTTTTAGCTCAATGGGAATTGAAAAGAAATCCTTAAAAATGGTTATGTATGAGTATGAGGATGAACATAAATATTTCAGGCCCTACGTCATCTTGACAGCTTGGTGCTGTGATCTTTACAGTGGATGCAAGTGAGGAATGAAGTCTTTTTATTCACGTTTTGACTTTTTTTAAATTAAAGACAACACTGGATGATCATTTTTGGTTGTAAATGACATTGGCTTTCGGAAAATCTTAACCATCACGCGGCATAGATTTCAGACAGGTATACTCTTGTACCACTAACAACGGACGCAATATTGCTAAAATTATGGGAGGAAAGAGTTCATCATTATTTTAATATTTTGCGTTTTCAGAGGTGAGATGGTCCGAAAAAGTCCGGATTCGTCAGCGCTATACTTTTGTATAAGATATCTGAACTTAGTATTTACTGAACAAATGAGGTTAAATATAGGGCCGCTTTTGAATACATGATTTGGTAAAGTTAATTTTTTTAATATATCGTAACCGAAACCCAAAAAAGAATTAGGTTAATAACCGTAACCGTCGCCTTAACCGGAAGAAAGCTATTGGCGAAAACAGTAACAGTAACTCTAAACGTTTTTTCGTTTCGGTTTTAGTCTCTGACCTCTGCCGACTTGTAGAATAAAAGCAAAGCCTGCCCATAATAGAACCGGGAGGTTCTTGATACAGCTATACAGTCGTCCATCCTCCTTTATGGTGTTAAATAAGCGCTTCTGTCAGAATGTTAGCAGTTCGTTCTCGCTTACGATTCATCAGTGCATTTGGGAATATGGCCGTCACGCTCTAACCTCTGTGATTTCCTATATAGATATCTCGATATGAACTACCGCCTATTACCACTCAAAATTAAGAGAGAGTGTACATTTAATCTCTAGTACTCAATGATTCATGATCAATGTCCGATGATACAAGCTCAAATAAGATATTATCAAGCCTCTTAACTTTTTTATATGAATAAAATGTTTAAGGGCCGATTTCTCATCAACATACACTCAGAAAAGCAGAAAGAATCGGTCTTAACGAACGCTTTTGACTTTATCCTGTTACGGTCTAGAATTTGGTAAGAACGATTCGCCCTTGTGTATGAATCGTTCCTCAATTCGAACTTGACCGTTAAAAACTCAAAAACAAAAATTAAATTCTTGATTCAACTAAAACAATTTTTAATTTAAGATCATTTCTTTCTTAATGTAAAAACGAGTTCCTACTTTAAGTACAAATCGCTCTTAGGTAACATTAATAAGTCTTGACCATTCTTATTAAGAGCTGTAAAAGTTGTGAAAAAATCTCGAATTTTTAAAATTAAAAATTTTGGGAGTTTTAAAAGAAGAGAAAGATACTCCGTACTTACTTCACGAATTTTTTGGCTTCCTAAAGTTTTGAAACTGAAAATTCTTGATTAAAGTAGGAAAATTCTTGATTATTGTCTCAGTGTAGAGCCATTTATCACATTAACTTACAAATAGCATAGAGTAAATTGTGATCAGACACTTAGGAGCTATTTGGAAGAAGGAAAATCGGCCCAAAATTTGATTCAATTTACTCCTGATACACCTTCACCAAAACTTTCTGAACTCGCTTCGTGAGTCCGAACCTAAAAAGTTTCCCTTGTTAAAAATTGCTTTAAGTAATTTCTATAAATTTTTATAAACTCTTGAATCATAATTTTCATTTAATTATCTTTTGCTTGCCAGTTCATAGTGACCAAAATGCCACCTCTTGTCCTTAGAGCCGGCGCCAGATAATTCCGCAAAAACTTATCCTATGCTTTGTTAAATAACAAAATTAATGAAACATTTCAGGACTCAAGACTCTGGCTGGGCAAATACAGTTATTTATACTACACTCAACTTAATTACAAGCAACAGCAGCCACAGGAGGCAAAGCTCTGACAGGAGCCCAGCTTAATCCGGGTACATAGCCACGGTTCATTAATCAGGCGCGACTATAAGCCACAACAAAACCAAGTCAAGCCCAACCCAGCAGCCCGAGCAGCCCGGCAGCCCAGAAGCCCAGCTGCTTCAATGGAGAGTAACACGAAAACAAAAAAATTAACAAGCAACTTAACACTTTAACGCCTTTCACTTCACTTTACGATGCCCGGGAACAATGTAATTACTTCAAACACTGAAGATGCTAGACAGGACGCTTGGTTGGGTTTTTTTATGTAAAGGGAGGGGCGAGGAGGGCGGAAGCTTTGGCTTTAGACTGCATTACCATTTGATTATAGAAAACATTTATTTAAGTTGGGCCAGACACACACACCTAGATGGAGGCAGCACCAACAAACTGCACCACCAACTAACCACAATGCAAATCCGCAGAGCAAACAATGTCAGGTGACGTCGCCAGCGGGGAAGGGGAAGCGAAAGGGAGCTGGCCCTCGTTTGGCTCCTAGCTTGTGGCCTGGATTGTGGGTGTGGGCTGGGACTGGGGCTGGGGGCTAGGCCAACCACTGACAGCCTGACAGACATCGGCACACCTTTGGCATCAACTTTGAAACGGCGCCCAGTTTCTAACTCAGCCCGGCCGCTTCCTCGGCCTCTGCACGTAATTCAATCTGCAGTTTCAAAGTTATTTTCAACAGCAGCAGCAGATTTGCTCGTCAGTCGCGTCGAGAGCATGTGTTAACGGCTTCAGAGCAGTTTCAGTTTTGGGGGCCATTTGTCTTTTGCAAATGTTGGGCCTGACTGACGGACGGACTGACAGACAACAGCAGGAGCTGCAGCCTAAGCTAAGTGCAGGCAGCTGCCTACACATGAAAATAAACTCACAGAATGGCAAAGCCATCGCCAGACGAAAATGGCCAAATGGAAAGCGGAAGGGGAGCGGGTGCATGGGAGTATGGGAATGGTGAGGCAAGCAAAACGGGCCAACTGGAGTGTAATTAATGTTATCGGGCTACAACTGTGACAAGCTCCAATGTGTGGGAGTGTGTGTGTGTATGAGTGTGTGCGAGTGGAGAAAAGTCGAAGAGTTGCTGCCTTCTAATTAATATTAGATCTTACCTAGTTTTGATTAAAAAGAAGAAAAGGTCTAACAAGCTTGTTTGTAATACACTTAATATTCAAATCAAGTCAAGCTACTACCAATGGCAAGTTACTTGTCAAAGCCGCAGGACTTCAGGTCTGGAGCACTAACTGCACAGAGAAAAATGGATATTGGTTGATGGTCCATGGGATGATTTTGATATACATTTGGTCTGGATAGTTAAAGTATCGTACATATCCATTTAATGTAAAATTGATCTTAAATTTTCATCCAATGGAGCTGAAAACTGTCCAAAGGATATGAAAAATGGATATTATAAAATCAAAAAACGGATATGATACAACTATTCATTCTAAATGGAACTTGATGAATCTTTTTTTCATCTGAGGCGACATCAATAGCTGCTGTTCGTTAGGGCATTCGGTAAACAAGGCTAATACAGCGAAGATTCACTCAAAATACCTGACAATCAATAACACAGAACTAGTTTCTATTTCGGAAGGCAACCCATTAAAGTTTGTAATAAAAACCTGAACGGTTTCTCTATTAAAATATTCCTTGAGCATTTCTCATTTTGACACCTAAATTGGGAATGCCATCAAACCTAAAGCATAATTTCCAACTGAAATTTCAAAAAACCGAAATTCAGGGCTTGATTTTCGCTCTAGTAAAATTCTCAAGACTTTATTCAAAAGGTTGACCAATAAATAACGAACTTTGCAAGTGTTTGAAGTGTGAAAGGGAACAAAGTCTGCTGATGAGTGAATTGCAGACAATTCTGAAACAGCCCGTCCAGACATAGCTATCCCTCCAAAAATCTACAACCCTTATATGTTGAAAATATAAATAAAAATTAAAAGTAGTCCAATTCTTTAACATTTTGCCAATCACCAAAATTTACAAAAAAGTTTTTTGAATTTTTCACTACTAAATAAAAACACAAGAAGAATAATAATACATTTTTGCTAACTTTGGAAATAGTTTTCCCCTTTCCCCAAAGAATTCTTTTGGGAAAGGGTATGGAACGTGACACTTTAAAAGTCAAATAAATGTCTGGGACTTCTCCAGGAGCGTAGCTGAGGTACGTTTTTTGGACCAGTTTTCGAAAACATTCATGTGATATATCGTAGCAAACTAAAAATTTATCTTATCTGAGTATAGGCCTCAAGGTGGTATCTCCAAGCACAACATTTTTTTTTTATCTTTTTCGGATTTTTTGTAGCTTGGATATTTGAGAATATCGCCCGAAAATAATTTTTCGAAATACTTATAAAGATGTAGCCTTTTTTTCGGCTAATGTCTTTGATAAAAGAAGTATTTTTTAATTTACAGCAAACTCTAAACGCATTTATCACGAAATCACGAACTGGTCGAATTGGCGACCATGACATCTCCAGTTACACTGAACCGATTTTGATGTTTTAAAGTGCAATCGACGCAGAATTGTCAGCATTCAGTCTGACCCTCAATCATAATTTTAAAATTTTTTTTTCACCCAAAATCAAATTTAAATTTTTTCAATGGCCACCATTTTGTCAAAAAAAATCACAAAATTTGTTCGAGGGTCAGACTAGAATGATGGCCTGCAGCACTATAACTTTTTCATAACCAAATTCCGCGTTATTTTTTTTTGAGTATTTAGATTCTAAATTCAAAATTTACTAACATACAAACATATTTTCACTTTTATATATATGATTAAATGTCTAGATTTTAAAAGTGTTGCGAAAGAAAATTAATTCAAGAAATTTTCGCAGTCATGTGGGTAGAGGTCTGAGAAAAATTTTTAAAGCCGTAATTCAGAATTTATTTGAATTATGATCAAAAATATTTCAAAATAGCATCTTAAATTAGACTTTAAGGGCTATTTCCAGAACAAATTAAAATGTATATCACGAAATTGCCACTAATTTATGTTAAGTGGATTGTAAGCTATAGTATGACCACAATGTCTTAAAATGAAGGCTGTAAACCGGTCCGGGGTTTTTGGGACCGGACCGTGAACCGAACCCCTAATATTTTTGACAGCTCAAACCTGAACCCGAACCGAACCACTATTTCGAAAAATTAGGTTCGGTTCGCAAAATTAAGTAGTTATTCCAGGGAAATAAAGAAATTACAGATAATCTGACTTCTCCAATCCTTCGACATTCCTTTAGTTCAGATTTATATTATCGATGTCAATAATGGAGCGAGTATAGTTCGAGCTGGAGCACATTTAAATGATAACTGCAAAGCAGAAAAGGTATGCAACTATGTATGAAGAATGAAATGTTGATATAGGTTGCTCATATGAATCAAAAGCATTTCTTGATTTGGACGATGACCTGAATAGATTACCTCGAGGACTCTATAATAACAGTTCGATTGTTTTAAGGAAGTTTAGTTTTACTTTAGCAGAGAACGCACACGCGATGGAACTCAGTCTACAAAATGTCAATAAGGTTTACGGAAGTTAATACTCATATCAACAGTAAGTAGATCCGTTTTACGTAAATTCGGAATTTCTTAATCAGTTGAAACAGACAGTTCAATGCCAAGTGGATTCAATTCGTAGAAAAAGAAAGCCTTGATCTAGTAACCACTGATTTCTTTGTCACCTTCCACATAAATTTGTAAAAGTAAAATGGCCAATTCAAAACAGAGAACAGACCTGATAATCACATAATGAATTTTTTAATCTGTAAATAATCGGTTATATATAATGTTGAGAAAATTACTCCAGAGAACGTACATGGATTTCATGTTTATTAAAATGTACAGACTCCCTGAAGAAGGCAATATATTTGTCGAAACGCGTAAGAGAGAACAACCCCAATTGACACCACAATAATACAGCGAAAAAGGGCCAAAATCAAATTTATACATAGATAAATGTTTTAAAATTTTGAAAAGGTAAAAAAAACGAGGACTTGAAAAATATTGCTCTGACTATATTTGCTGTTTCAGCAACTCAGGCCTATTCAATAGTTAAGTTTGATCTTTCTGATATAAGAGCTGGAATAGATCAACAGCTCCTAGAAGATATAATGCTTATTACGCTGCCTTCACACTGTTCGACACATGACACATGATAGTCTAGTAGCTCTACTTCTTGTTATATAGTAAATTTAAATAATTGTCAAATACGTAGAGTTTTCAGGGGAAATTCAGGCCCACTAGATATCATGGGTCATGTGTCAAACAGTGTGAAGGCAGCCTTACCTTAAACTAAGCAGTTCTTAAAAGTTGAAAGTGTCAGCTAATGAATTTTATTACAAAAAAAATAGAGGCAAGCTAACTTCGGCTCGACCGAAGTTTATATACCCTTGGAGCTTGATATGTGCCTGACAGTTTGTATGGCAGCTATACTATATAGTGGTCCGATTTCGAAAAATTTTGGTGAAATGATGTAAAATCATTAAAAACTTATAAATACGGGCGTTGGGAGCGATAACATTGAAAACAAAAAAGTTTTTCTCACTAAGACTTTTTTTCAGACCTAACTTTTGTATGGCAGCTATACTATATAGTTGTCCGATTTCAAAATGGCTTGGTGAAATTATGTGAAATCACTAAAAACTTATAAATACGAGCGTTGGGAGCGATAACATCGAAAACAAAAAAGTTTTTCTCACTAAAACTAGTTTTTCAAACGATCGTTCCTATGGCAGCTATATGCTATAGTCATCCGATCCGGCCGGTTCCGACAAATGTGCAGCGTATTTATACCAAAAGACTTTGTGCAAAGTTTGGTTACGATAGCTTTAAAACTGACGGAGGAGATAGCATAGAAACAGACGGACGGACAGACGGACGGACAGACGGACAGACGGACAGACGGACATGGCTATATCAACTCAGCTCGTCATGCTGATCAAGAATATATATACTTTATGTGGTCGGAGATGCTTCCTTCTATGCGTTACAAACATCCGGACAATTTTAATATACCCTCTCCAAGGGTATAATTACACAATTGAAATACAGAAAATTAATTTAAAAAGTAAGTTTTTATAAATTAAAATTATAAATTTTCTAGCGAACCGAGGTTCGAACCAAAACCTTGTGTTCAGGGGTTCCGAGAACCGGTCCGCGAACCGAACCTTAGACTTTACAAAGTGTTCGAACCCCTGAACCGAACCTTATGCAAAATTTAAGAGGTTTGCAGCCTTGCTTAAAAAATACCCAATATGGCGGCCAAATTTTAGGATCGCACTAATTATTTAGCCGCTTGAATTCAAAATGTGTTTATCAAATTGCAGTTTAAAGAATCCTGAAATCACCTTACAGCTTTCAATATAAAATGTTGTACTACCACAAGTGTGCGCAACTTCGTGATCCTCTGTAGAGAAAGTCTTCGGACACTTAAAATTAAAAAATATACAAACTAATAAAAAACAGTGTTATTTTTTGTTTTAGTATATTTTTTATATGTAGTATCTTTTTTGATGCGCCCTGCATTTGCTTTTAGTTTGTTCGATGTTGTCCGGAAAAATGTGCTGCAAGTTATATATTTTCAATTTTGTTCAGCAAATCAGCTGCATCATCAGCTTCATCAACAAAACACTGTGATTATTTAGGCATTTAAACATTAATGAATATGTTGACACTTTCTTTAACTCAAAAAACTTGTGGAAGTAAAAAAAAAACACTGTCTGGATTGAATCTGATTAGCTGCTGTTTTATTATATTGCACTTTGAACTATTCAGCTTAAGAGTAGGACTTACGATTTTATAGCTCGTAAACTATTTTGAATTATGCTTTAATATCTTTGGCCAAGTTTTGGTTATTGGCATTTCTTCAAGGTTTTCATACTTTTATCATAATATTTCAAAAATGTAAGATTTTGACTAAAATAAATTTTTAAGTGAATTAGAAAATTGGTATGTATGAAGTTGGACAATTAACAGGATCTAGACTGAATCCACACAAAATTGAACCAATTTTGTATTTCGTAGATTTTTTTGGGAATTTTGTGCAGAAAATAATTTCCCTTTTGTCACCTACTTCGCCACAATTGTGTATACCCCACTCAAAAGTTTAGCCACAGATTGCCTGACTGACTCCCAGCTGCAGTTTTCGGTTGATTGCCTGCCATAAGCGACGGCCTGGCTGCAGTTGGCTAACAAGAGTCAAGGCAACGCTTTTGGCGACACTTTTGGAAAGTGTTCGGGCTTAGCAAAGCGTCAAGCGGAAGTCCGCGAACTGCCATCACACGCACATGGATTTGGTTTGGGTCTGTGTGTGTGTGTGGGAGAGTGGGTGAGTTCCTTCTCCTCCTCGTCTTGGCGGCATAATTAATTGAAAGGACAATGTTTGCGAAGAGTGTCAGGTGTTTGGCTCGCCACTATTTATCATTGTGAGTGCGAGTGCATTTGGTTGGTCACATGCAATCGAGTTGAATTATTATAATTACGCTGCAGCTGACAGACAGTAAATGCCCCGCGACAGTTATTTTAATTACTCGAATCAATTAGCTTACCTTTTAAAGCTTCCATAAATGTGGGCAGTGCATTTTTTTTGCAATTTTAAAATTCTTGGCCCACGCAAAAACACACACACACCCACACACACAGCGGCAGCATATGGCAGGAATGGCTAGGCAGGATGTTAGGCCACATAATGTCCACACTTTTCATGACCCTAACGCGCCAAATAATAAAAGAAAATGGGCGGAAAACAACACAAAAAAATGTATAAAACAATTTAAGAACAAAACAAAAAAAAAACACAAGTCATTTGGCAGGCTAGCCAGCTGTGGTTGTGTGTGTGTGTGTGGGTGTGGGTTTAGGCCTTGGGCGTAGCCAGTGTCGTAGTCATTGAAGTTCGTTTCAATTTGATTTTATTTTTTTTTTTTTTGGTACTTTTTGTGCTTTACATTGTTGACACTTTGCCAGCACCACACAATTCAGAAATGTCTCTGACAGTTTTTTCTCACAGTGTTTTTTTTTTATTTTTTGATTTCACACTAAATCACTTTGAAATCACTGAGAAGCTGATCCTGGTTGCTGTATCCTGGGGAGTAGGACAAGCGCACACAACCACCGCTGTTGCAGGACAACAGCCAACTGTGCGATGGGCCCAAATGCTTTGGCCAGACCAAAACAGGCATTTGCCTGATAAGGACGAGCACGAACTCGAACCGGTTCGCCTCGAACAGGATGTGTCTCAGGGCCACCTCCTTGTTTGCCTCGACACTTGTTACGGTTACGCCAAAAAGGACGAAATGCGGGTGAGTGTTGGAGCGTATTTGCTGATGGGACACACAACTACAACTGGCAACGGGCAGCAAACATACAACATGTTGTATGCGCACTTTTGCGGCATTTTTAACTGTTTATTCCGGGCCAACCGAATGGAGTGATACTTGTGTGTATGTTCTGGGCATGATTCTGTTTGAGGAGGTGGGCTGGTTGTTTTTTTGTCCAAAGCCTTGGGTTTAAACAGATCAAAATTAAATGCTAAAAACACCCAGAATTAAGCTGCAGAGAGATATGGCGAGTGGATTCTGCCATTCCAACTTAAGTTCAAGGTAAGTAGAAAGAAAAGGTTTTGAGATTATCCCGTTACGATGTTACATTCAGAACAAATCGTTATTAAAAATGAAATAAAATTCTTAAATCGAGCTAAAAAGAATAAAAAGCTGAGATCGTTTTATACACCTCAACAAAGCAACTGCCAAAACAAAAAACCCTAATACAAAATAAGTTGGTGTCAAAAGTTTTGACATTGTAAGACAAATTAAACTTTTTTCCTTTTATAAATATAAATTTGTTCGTTATATTTTCAGGTTGACAGCAACTAAGTTAACTTTTAGAGTGTGCTAGAACAAAAGTACTAGATTCAAGAATAAATCGAGAAAACTATAAGAATTTAACGATATTCATTTAAGCATACAATGGGACTGATCTGAGAAAACAAGGGTATGGAATTAGAATAAGAAAAGACAGATTTATATTGAGCTTTAAAAGTTTTGTAAACTATCCCGAAGCGATCCTAGAACAAAATGGAGTGCTGATAGAGATAGCTCAAAAATGCCAAAAACTTCCAAAAATTACAAATTTGGCATTTTAAAGGGCGGAGCGGATACCTTTTTGATAACATTGTAGTGCGCTCCGACAATGTAGTGTGACCATTTGCGGGCTAATTCAAATAAAATCAATGACTGGTGGGACATACTCGCCGGGCACATAAATAGGTATCAACGGAAGCGTCGGGAGCAACGGAAAGTTCCACCGTAAGCCAGAGGAAATATGGGCTATGGAGACTGCAAAGGAGACTTCCACTTGCAATTCGCACACCAACCGTATCAACGGGAGAGCTAGCGAAAAAGATTATTCGCCACAAAGTGATGCAGCTGCCTGTATTGAAATGCTTTTTGTTTTGTTTTTCGTCTTCTTTGCTTTAATATTTTTCATTGTGTGCTCAATTCTCAAAGGTACCTCTGACAATTATCAAACAAGTTTCATAACTTACCGACCCCTTCGACAATTTATCAGATGTTTTCGAGAAAACGAGTTGGCAGGTCCATGCTTTTTGTCGTAGCGAATAGTTAATATTAACTATTAACTGTTTCTACTAACAATTTTTGAGATCGAATTTCCTGAGCTATGTAATTAAATGGGCTCAGGCAAAATTTCGTCCATCTGAGTACCTAGCTGTAATGTTTCAGATCGCTAGCTAAAAAGCAGAAAACACTTTTTCAGTTACCTTATTTACGGCAAAAGGTAGATTTGCTAGCGATGTGAGTATTCTGATAAAGCGAAGTCAGATTTGTAGATCTAATGTACTTTATTTGTTATTATTTCATTCTTTCTGGACTGCGGCCTGGCTCTCCATGCCAGCTGCATGAAAAAATTTAATTGGTGAGGTCCCAAATAATTACATTTCATTCTATGGCATTAATCAGATCAATTTTTTCTTCCTCATGGAAGCGCTTTAGCCGAAATTCTGACATTTTGTTCTCTGCCGACCTTCAAAATATATAAATTTAATACGGAAGGACTCCCCGACGACCAATATGTATAATGACCCATTCCCCTTCATATTTTTTATGCAAATATCTAACAAATAATCATAAAAACTTGACAGCCCAAACGGAATACAATATTAAGACTTTAAAATAGACTTTAATTAAAGAATAAATAATACCCATATTTACGACAATGAGAGGCTACTATCGTTTGACATGGTGTCAATTTTTCCAAATAAGATGGAACGAGATTGAGGACCATACGGCCATAACTAAACAACAGTTCATGGACATTGTATCATTTTGTATAACAGAAAACAGATATTGTAAATATGATGACACTATATACATCCAACACAAAAGCCTTCCAACGGGATATAGTTGCTGTAATGGAAGAAATTGTAAGCTATTTATCTAAAACAAGATAATTGGCCAAATGTAGACGATGTAGACGACCTATTCGCAATTGTAAGGGAGGATGAAATTAAAGATACTTTGGATACATTAAATAAAATATTTTAAGGATATAAAATTCACCTGTAGAGTGGAATAGGATGAGAAACTATCGTTTCTACACAGAGAAAAAAAATTTAAAAAGCTACACGGAAATGAAGAATTTCTACACGTTTCGACCGGGTTTTTCAACCCACTATTTTTGTGTAGCTTTTCTAAACGCCGCGTGTGGCTTTCTGAATTCTACACGGCGCGTTTAGGTTTTCCACACGCGCGTGTGGCTTTGTCATTTCAACACGCGGCGCTGCACGAAAGTAATGGGTTGAAAATCCCGGTCGAAACGTGTAGAAATCCTACATTTTCGTGTAGCTTTTTAATTTTTATACTCTGTACCGAAGGTACATAGAGTATATTAAGTTTGTGCAAAAGTATGTAACAGAGAGAAGGAATCATTTTCGACCCTATAAAGTATATATATTCTTGATCAGCATCAACAGCCGAGTCGATATAGCCATGTCCGTCTGTCCGTCTGTCCGTCCGTCTGTCCGTCCGTCTGTCCGTCTGTCCGTCTGTCCGTCCGTCCGTATGAACAAACAGATCTCAGAGATGGTAAGAGATAGAGCTTTGACATGTATGGGACAAATGTTTCTTATAGCTGCAGGCAGATCAAGTTTGTTTTCAATTTTGGCCACGCCCCCTCCCGCCCCCGAAATTTTGAAAAAACGTCATATCTTCCACAGTTTTGTAGATAGATGGTTTGTAACTTCTAGAGATAGTTAGTAATTGTCAAAATGTATCGATTTGCTGAACAAATGATAAAGATCGGATGAGCGCTTCTCAAGTTATAAGCAAAAAAGTGAACCATGCTCCCTCCGCCACCCCCCCTCCCACCCTTTCACAACCAACACCGCACAATCTTATGGAGAGAGAGAAAGCGAGAAAGAGAGAGAGAGAGTAAGATAGAGATTGAGATAGAGAGAGACACAGCAGCAGCACTGCGTTCAGCTACTACTCCAGGTACAGAGTATGTTATAGTCGGGCTTGACCGACTTTCTCACTTGTTTTTACTTACTCTGGTAGATTTGAAATCCCGGCCCCTTGGACTGAAACACGATTGGAGTGATGGCTTAGACGTCTCCGCCACGTCACGCGTGTAAGGGAAGGCCTCTAAGACATTACTTGTATTGAATCTGCTAAAGGCACAATCCAATATTTGCTTGCTTGTAGTTCTCAAGTTCTAATTCAACGCAATCGCTATTTATATACAGGCAACAAAAATTCGCGCACGATTCGTTTAGATTTTTTACACGCAGCGTTAAAGCTTTATTTTTCGTTTAGAATTTCCACACGCGCGTGTAGCATTTCAATATCCAAACGTCAATGTAGAAAATCTAAACGTCCGTGTGGTAATCAGATTGCTGCATGAAAAATTTAGAATTATTAAGGGAAACAAGATGATTTTCAAATGTCGTGTAGACTTTGCTTTTGCACACGCAGCATTTAACTTTCCTACATTTGCATTTAGATTTTTAATTCCTACACGCCGCGTGTTGCTTTTCCACACGTCCGTGTGGCTTTCTAAATTCTACACGCAGCGTGAGCAATTTAACAGGGCGAAATACGTTGCGTTTTGGTTTGACGTTTCTACAAGCGCCGTGTAGCCAATTTTGTTTTCTCTGTGTAGACACCACCATACATAGAATAGACAATACAGTAAAGCTCGACTGGTGCCAGAAAGATATGGCATCTGGAAAGATGACAAACTACCACCAGCAAGAAATTGAATGCGGCAAAGAACTTCATCAGACGAGTAATGGACACCAGCGACTCCATATTCCACAAAAAAACAAACAAAACAAATTTCAATATCCTTAAATCCAACGATTTTTTCACTAAAACAATATTCGGACTGAAAAGGACATACATAAACGGTTGTACACACAAAGAAGAAAAATCGGAAATAATATATCTGCCGAAGTTCTCTGATAGAAAGACCAGATCCTATTGCTACAACAAAAATACAGTCAGAACTGCAATGTTTTTCAACAAGTCGAAAAGCAAAATAGATAAAATGGACGAAAACATGTCATTTACCAAATGGCATGTGCTGGTGACGGAATCAACGAATGCAACAAAGTGTATGTTGATACGACAAAGACTAGACTAAAAACTAGAATATCTGGACTTAAATCTGACTTGCACTCTCCACACTTCACAGCTGTTAATTCTTTACCGCAAGAGGAACACTACAACAAACGCTTCACTCTGGAGATGCTTCATATCATCAACATACCCACACACATACGACTCAACTTTAAAAACGGACCCTGAGAACTGCGCACACATATGGAGACATTTACTTAACCACAATAAAAAATGTATCAGTTTTTAATTTCACAGATGACAGAGCGGACGCTGTGCACTGCATGTTAAGTTAATGGTTTTAATATTTGGGACTTAAATTAATAAAAAGGTATGTTTTTGTTATATATATGTTACAGACCTGAAGACGAATCCCGACGGGGTTTGAAATAGGAGAGTAAAATGAGAAATGTATTATATTTGAGGGAAATAGTGCACATAAAATCCACCTGACCTAGAGCCGGCTAAGAAAATCATAATTAGATTTATTAAGTAAATGTGTCTTTAGCAACCTGTTTTTGGTCAAACTTTGCATTTGGTTGGTGGTAAATTTTAATTTAAAATCAACAGAGATTACAACATTTTGGAATAGCAATTGATATGTCCATGCAACGATCGCAGTTTAAATCCATATCATCTCATCAGGGCACTTGTTTGCTGTTCACGCTTCAAAAAACCTACCAGTTACCTATTTGAAGCTAATTCAGACAGCGAATAAAAACATGGGAATTCCTATGTGTTAAATCCCCTTAGCATGACGTTCGTGTGGATTTTGGTATCCTCTTATTTGTTTGTCTCCGTACACAACGGAAAATGTCTGCCGTCGTGATATAGAGTATTTCTTTCGCGAGCGTTTTTTGGCGTACCGTGCTTAAACATATATATATATAAAATTTTCGAAACAGAATTCCTTACTTATATCAGGAATTTCCAGGCTCATTCAACTTTTAAAACTGAAAATGCTTGATTCAAGTACGAAATTTCGCATTCCCTAGCTCAGTTTATAAATCATGAAAACAAGTCGCATCTAAGCCTAACAGAATTCGTGCCCTCGAACCAAAGGAAATAAATTTCAACGAATACCAAAAGCAAACGGTGAAGCTGAGCCTTGTTTATTTTTGTACAGTTTTTTTTTCGTCGTTTGTGTTTGGCTTTGGCTATAGGTTTGGGCCTTTTTGTTATTGCTGTTCATACAGAACTAAAAAACGGATATGGCTATGAACAAACTATTTCTTATAGTATCTATAGTACCGGGTATTCCACATTCGATATCTGCAAACACAGTTTTTTTTGCCCCACCTTTGCTAAGTAATACAGCAAATAGCTGACGTATTTACAAAACGTGCATACATAACCAATGCGTCGGTTACAACGCTTACAACGGCTATTATTTAGCCATCTAAACGATTTCGGACTTCCATGAAGTATTTGGAAATCGTGTGTGCGTGTGCCCTTAGTTTGGTGATTTGGTAATTGCAGCATCAACAATGATGTCAATACGCATGCATGTTTAATGTGTGTGCGAGTGCGAAATATCCACCAGCCATAATATGCAGCGGCAAAATTAACGACCAGACAGAACCAGACAACCAGGCCCAGGGCCCGGCTATGCAAATATGGCCAGCACAGTCAATTAAATTCACAACTGGCCAAAGTGTTAAAGCAGGCAGGACTGAAAGGCAAAGTGGCAAAGCCAGTCTTTAAACTGTAAGCCCCCAACAATTTGATTAAATTTTTATGTACCAATTTTTGTGAGCAAAATTTGTAATTCAAATTAAAAGCGCAAATAGTTTTTGTCGAGGGGAGGGCAGGAGGAGGCTGGTGAAGCAAAATGAAATGCAGCCAAGCCAAAAACAAAAAAAAAAAACAAAAAACTTTCACAAAATAAAATGGAAAAACTGCCGCCACATTTGAATGCTGTGAAGCAACAATGTTGCATTCCACTTGGGCACTTTGTTAGTAACCCAGCAGCAGCAGGAGCAGGAGCAGCAACAGTCATATTGTGGCCACACACACACATGCTCCACCCAGTGGAGTTCCAGCACAAAAGGGCGAAAAGTAAAAGCCACGCAGAGGCAGAGGCAGAGGCATTTGGCACAAAAATATTTTAAAATTCCAACAACGAAAGTGCAGACAAAACTCTTAAATGACGAGCAGCACGTGCCCAAATAAAATGATGCGCATAGCCGGAGTGGGGGTAAATAGGAAAAGAGTCCCTCTATATCGACACCCATATGTGGCGGAAAAGGCCTTCCGCTTTTTGCAACTCAATTTCGCCACACCACGGGGAGTCCGCCCCATTGACTTGAACGTTGGCCCCTTTTTTGTTGGTAGTTGGTAGGCTTAGTCCTCGGCTCCTGCTCCTGCTCCTGCTCCTGCTGCTGCTGCTGCGCTTTGGTTTTTCGCTGACTTTTCAAAGTGTCAAATCGTCCGGCTGTCTGCTGTGTAGTAAGTAGTAAGCTCAGCCAGGAAACTAAGCAAAAAAAAAATTAGATGCAGATGTGACAAGTGCATACGCTGGCGAATTGAAAATGGCTTATTTTGTATTGATATATGGATAAACATCAATGCCAGATGGCAATGCCCTTTGCAGAGCCAATCGAACGGAAACGGAGAGTCAGGTGTGTGATAAAATGTATTAAAATATGTAATACAATGGGAAGGAAATGCTTTAAATTTCTTGATAATTAACGCACATTTTCTTTGACCCACAAAATTTGCAGAACAAACTAGCATAGCATACACTTTCTTAGTCCTTATGTACTATTCAGGGTATAATTATTTAAGCCAAAAGTCTGTAACGCATTGAAATATTCAATTTCGACCCCATCTATACTTATAAATCTGTAAGCCCGACTGACTGACCACAGCCAAAGTTGCATATTCTACAGATCTATGATTAGTTATATAGGAGCGTACTAAAAAAGAAAATTTTGAAAATTTGTCCGCGAAGTGAGTCAGAAATTTGAAAGAAAAATTTGTAGGGACCACATAACATGACAAGCTGTTTTGGTAAGAGCGCGAAAGAGACCAAACGACATTACATACATACATAAGGTCGGACATTTTATATATGAAGAAATGTTAGACCATTCAAATACCCCCTTAAACGATGCATAAGGTTTGACAAAAAGGTTCCATGACCATAAAAAAAAATTTTTTTATAACCGACAATATTTACTAAATATTTTAGTAAAAATCGTATATTACGGCAAATTTTCTGCACGTCCTCAGTGAGGTACCTGGGCATAACACTAGATAGGAGACTTACCTGGTCTGACCACATTAAACAAAGTGTGGCTGTCACATATGCTAAGGCTAACAAATTGGACTGGCTCCTTAGACCAGGATCTGGACTTTCATTACGCGCAAAGATTTTAATACTCAAGACAATAATCATACCGACCTGGACCTGGGGTATCTGCCTCTGGGGTACTACCTGTGACACCTCCATTAAAAAGGTCGAGACGATGCAGAACAAGATCTACTGCAGAATGTTCGGTGCAACCCGGTATATGCTTAACTCCACCATCTACAAAGACCTCGGCATTCTCCCAGTTTGCTCGCAGATCAACCGCCACACCAGAAGATACAATGAGCGCCTAGTGGCCCACACTAACCGTCTCGCTAAAGATCTGGCGACAGAGAGGATACGAAGACGACTTAAAAGATGACATCTCTCTTACCTTTCGATTCACGGAAGGCGACCAACAGGCCGTCTCCTTGGTTGACCCTAACTGGCTCTCATTCTCCTAGTAATGTTAATTTTTCCAGCCAACCTGTTCTTTTTCCTGTACCTGTAACCTTATAACATTTTGTAAGCGGATTGGGTTCCGTTTTGTCCTTAAATAAAAAAAAAAAAAGTTTCTTCTGTTTTGCGCTGTTCACTTTTAGATGAAGTTTAGAAGCAAGTTTAAGACGTACATAAAGTGGCTAGTAGAAGTGCTGCGCATCACGGTTGCAGCCGTTCCTGCAAATAGTCAATTTTTACTGTGCTGCTTATAAACAGACTTCATCAGGATCGAATAATAATGCGGATTACTATACTACTATAAGCAAAAAATAAAGGGAAATTGTTCATAAATCAAAAGTTCTTTATTAATTTTTGTCAATTCATTTCAAGGGAATTCCTTGTAAGTAACCTCCCCCTACAACAAATTCATCCATTTGGGATCAATTCAATCCGAACCGGAAATCATAATTGGTTGATCCCGGAATGGCGTGAATAAGGCCGGTGAGGGATCAACATTTTGATCCCGCTTTTTGCCTTTCCGAGCATAATGTGATCCCTCTTTTCGAACTTAATTTTGTTTCATTCTGGATAGCATTCTAAAACGGTTGAGATTGATCTTCGACCGATATTTGGGATTAATTTGAGTTCTAAAATAATTTCATTCTATAATTTAATTTTAAAGATAATTTGTATAATATATATTTTAATTAATTTAACAAAATATTAACATTTTTACTAAACTTATTCATATTGTGCTTATTTTTAATATACTTTTTCCGTCGATTATTAAATCCAAATGGAGAACACAGCGACTAGATATGGAAAATATGCATAAAGATTAAATTATTTCGGAGCCGCCGCGGCTTTGTGCAGACATGCATTCATATATGTGTGTATTGAAGTGGCCGCAGCGGCGGAAAGAACACTTTCACTTTGTATCGCTTGGATATCGTGGTTTGGTATATTAAATACACACACTCACTACTTTCCTGCATCATCTGTCATTTCATGTAAGTTATAAATATGATTAGACTCAGGAAAGCGTCACTTTAAGTATGACGGTTAACCCAGCAGCGTTGCCTTTGCTCCAGGCTAACGGCAGAACGAAAAACGATGAAAGAAGCGAAGCGAGCAAGTTGGCAATTGCTCTCAATTTGTTCCCTCTCTCACTTGACTGTTGAGTACGATCCTGCATAAAGCAATCCCCATTCGAATTTACCTAGGCTCACTCGTACTTAAAATTTTATTCCTGCTGCCGGGATCAAATCATTCATTTTAGGATTAAAATTTGCCCGCTATTTTTTCGGTGTGGGACCAAGCGTTCGGAAAATGCGTTTCAGTGAGAAAAAAAACCTTTTGATTTCAATGCTTTCGTTCCTTAAATCGGTCAATATTAATTTTCTCAACCTTTAAGGTAGGACTAAATCTTATAGTTTCCAAAAAAAAAAATTTGTAGAAATTGGGCTTAATAAGAAAAAATTCTTGATTTTAAATTGGAACGTTCTTAAACCCAGCAATTTAGTATATTAAGTCCCTCTTCTGGTCTAGAGGGCTAAATTTGACATGTGTTTTTTAAAATACGTGGAAAGAAAACAGGAAGAGATTTTGTAATTCTGTTTTTTGTATTTGGTTGTAAATACAAAATTAAAATTTGTGAATGCAAGGGCTGTTCAAAAAATTCTCGGGATCCAAAGTAGGCTCTTCCAAAAAAAGATGTGTCGATGGTGTCCACTTTTTCGGGATGTACAATTATTAGAAAGCTAAACGGAAAATGGGAAGTTGCTAAGTATGAATGCCTTTATTGTCCGTAGCAGAATTGTGAAAAAAATTAAATTTTTGAAAAAATAGCGGCCTTTTAAAAACGAAAAATCGATTTTTGACCATTTTTGTTGAAGTCCAGTAAAAACTTGTTTTTCTAAAAGATTGAGATGGGGACAATAGACTCGTTAATTCTGCGTCCATAAAGCCCTACATCATCAAAATCAGTTTGGTAGAACTTGAGAAAACGTGGGCACCAGTTTGGAAAACTTGATTACGAGAAAACGCGTTTAAAGTTTGAAGGAAATTTAAAATTGCTTGTTTTATCGAAGACTTTAGTCGAAAAAAACTGCTATATCTCGAATTTCGGAAAATCGTTTCGGGATAATATTTTTAAATATCTAAGCAAAAAAAAAAAATAAAAAAATTGTGAATTGTGTAGTTTAACGTACAGCGGCTGTTTCATGGTCACGTCTGCTCAATCATCAGCGGTCTTTGCCTCTTTTTACTGACTCTCCATGCCAGCGCTGCCATAATCGTTTGAGAACATTTCGTTTTCTTCAAGGTTTTTTTACTCGACAATTGATAATTTTGTTTTCAAAGAAGGATTAAAATCTGATTTAAAATACCGAAAATCCACTGTCTATTTATGAGCATAAACCACAAGTTTTGGCTTTGCTTTTACTCGTTTAGGTACCACATTTAACATCTTTTCGTAAATTTTCACTGTGTTTGAAGACGACATCAGAACAACAAGCGAGTTCGAGGGCTAATTATAAGAAATGGATCAATTTGGGATTTTTTGAAAGTCATCAGAAACTTGATTTTGCGCGACCTCTAAACGTCTTTCGAAAACTCAGAAAAAAATGTTTATTTTTGTTATAGATCTCTAGGAATTCGCAGAGAACCTGAGTGAAAATCGCCTCTTCAGCAGCTGTCCTCGCTTCGAGTATCTCTCTATGGACGTCATCTTGCACATCGCAGAAACGGCCACAGCGGCATTTGTGGCGTGGAATATGTAAATGGGTTTGCAATAAGTCGAGTATCGCCTTATAAGAACGACTTATGTAATTTTCAAACTACATTGAAAATTATTTAGTTTCAAATTAATACTTTTGCGTATCAAATTAATACTCGAAGGATGAAATTTAAATCTAAAATATAATAATAATTTAATACTTTCTAGGCTTATATAGATACAACTAAAAATTGTGCTAGTTTCAGTTTCAATAATTGATATTTACCTGAAGTATGTCTATTCAATTTGCCCAATAATTTAAGGCACAACTTTAATTAAAACAATAGTTTTTGTGAAAAGTATTCCCTTTTTAAAAAGATATTTTAAAACTTTTCCTTTCGCAAGGGTATATAAGAAAAGGTTAGCTTAAGCTTTTTTAATTGGATTTGCTTTCTCATTTTTAAAGCTTTTAATTCATTTTGACTTTAGTTTTTGCTTTATACTTTTCTTTAATCAATTTTATTTTATTTTTACATTTTTTCATGTTCTCCTTCAACGAATTCGCTTTGAGTTTTTCTTTAGCTTTCCCTTTGCTTACCTTTTCTCTGCCAAAGAAGCCCTCAAATGGCCGTTGTGCCAGTATAATCATCCAACTACCAAATCAAAATTATATTTATGCATAATTATAATTTCCATATAGACTCACACATATTTTTATATGGAACCTCCATTGCTTATCAGCATAAATCAATTGTGATTATTATACCAGAAAATGACAACGAATGGCAGCTAATTAAAGTTTACCAATAATTTCAAATTTATATACTACTCGCGTATGGAAATTTTTGCATAAAATAAACATTGCAATTTGTACAAAAATTGGATAAATAAAAGTGTTGTGTTTTGTTCTGCGAATAATCAATCAAAGGTAAAACAAATGAAAACATGCATAAATCCTCAACATGTTTTTGTTTATTCAATTGGATTTTTCTTGCCGACTTAACTCTTTAATATGACTTCCGGAACCATTAAATTTTAGCATAACAAACAAAATAGTTGCCGTGTATTTCCGCTGGCCAAACGGTGCAAGGTGCAGTAAAAAATTTGTTGAAATATGCGCGACGTACGCTCCATGTTTCTACACCAAAAACAAAAACAAAAATGGAAAAAAAAAGCAGGACACAAATTTTGCACAGCTTTTATTTGCACTTCAATTTTGCCCTCGACGACGGCCGGCGGCGCTCTTTATGGCAATTGCAATCCCAGCTGCAGCTTGGTTAACTGCACTGCAGTTGCATGCTAAGGACTTTCGACTCGCAGTTGGAAAGTCACAAGACAAGTGCTACTTACAGCTATTTTATGTCTGAATGTCATTTTGCGCTTATCAGCGCTGAGAATCGGACAGAAGTCAGCCCAAAAATATAAACGCGGGAAGGGCGCACACAAAAAGCTGCAGGTGAACTGCACGGGAAACAGGCGAAATAAAATCATGTGACACTTTGTGGTTAATAATGTTCAGGACGAGGACGAGAATGAGAACTTTTGTTTCCCTCTGACACACGAACACCCCCGAAAAACCAGAACAAGCACAACCAATTGGGCGGGCCAGGATTCGCCGCGAAGCACTGTGGGGTCGAAAAGTCAAATAAAAGGGATAGATGAATACAAAAAGAATATTAATTTAAATATAATTTGAATCCAGAATTTCTTTAAGAAAGAGAGCTTTCAATTGTATTATTCGTATTGAAGACCCAACAAATTTTAAAGTAACCACATTTGGCGACCCTTTCTACAAATAGTTGAAAACCATTCAAGACAAATAATTTCGACGAAAATCTGTAACTCTTGCCTAAACGATGGCGCCCAGAAACAAACACACAACTCAGCAAAAGTGAAATGTGCAAAAAACATAAAACAAACTCGCATAAATAAAGTGCCAACAATACAACAGACAGCTTCACCAAGAAGTGCTTACACTCACACGCTCTCATATACACAAACATGCTGACAGCATGTCGAAGATTCGCTGCCGAACGGGAAGAGCTATGCCTAAATATTGGAAAACCATTCACAGTCACTGGCTTGATGGACGTCCTTCTTAGCTAGCAACACTCGCATACAGCAATGCATACACGCAGAAATGCACAGCAACAACACAGCAAAAGTGAAATGTGCATAAAACATTAAACAAAAGCCAAAAAACAAACATAGAAAAGCAATGCCACAGCAAAAACTCTACAAAAGTGAAATGTGCATAAAACATAGAACAAAAATCTTTAAAAAAAAAAGGTGTGACTGTAGCTAACACTCACGAGTCTATGATGTGAAAAATGATCCTAAGTTTGAAAGCTTATTTTCAAATCACAAGCTCTCTCAATGGTATTGAAATCAGCAAGGGCAACCTTTCGAAAGAAGAAGTTTAACGGGGAGTAGAAATACCAGAAACAAGATCAATCGCTGCAGTGTTCTTTTATTTTTTCAGGAAGTTTACTGTGCTTATCCATAGATAAATGGTGATGTTTCACCCCCAAAATACCACCAAGGTGCGATCCAAGATCCCACTCATATCCCAACCAGATCCCACCCAGATCCCGCCCAGATCCCACCTAGATCCCTTTCAGATTCTATCCATATCCCACCCAAATCCCACACAGATCCGTTCTAGATCTCGCCCAGATCCCACCCTGATCCCATCGAGATCCCGCCCAGTTCCCGCCCAGATCCCTTCCAGATTTCATCCAAGTGCCACCCTTATCCCACACGGATCCCTCCCTGATCTCGCCCAGATCCCTTCCAAATCTCGCCCAGATCCCTTCCAGATCACGCCCAGATCCCTTCCACTTCCCAACCTTATCCCTTCCAGATCCCGTTCAGATCCCATCGAGTTCCCGCCCAGAACCCTTCCAGATCCCTTCCAGATTCCATCCAGTACACATCCAGGTCCCGGCCTGATCTCACCCAGATCCCAGACAAACGCTAATCAGATCCTACCCAGATTCCATCCATGTCCCACCCAAATTCCACCCAGATCCCTTCAAGATCCCACCCAGATCGCGCCCAGATCCCTTCCAGATCCCGCCCAAATCCCTTCCAGATCGCGCCCAGATCACTTCCAAATCCCGCCCAGATTCCGCCCATATCCCTTTCAGATTCCACCCACATTCCAACCATATCCCTTCCAGATCCCTTCCAGATCCCGCCCACTTCGCACCCAAATCCCTTCCAGCTCCCACACAGATCCTCATCTATATCCCACTCAGATCCCACCCATATCACTCCCAGATCCCGCCCAGATAAGATTCCACCCAAAACCTTCCCACATACCACCAGATCCCACCAAGATCACACCCAGATCTTTCCCAGAACCCAACCAGTTGCCCTTCTTAAGCATCTTTCTTACCTCTTTGCTTCCCCCATCTACCCCTCCTCTTGTGTGTGTGTTGGCCGCGAAACTCCACAAATCAAAATAACACAAATTATGAATGACGTCAGCGTCACGTGACGTTGAAATCAAATTTTACTCCTACTGAAATCGTCCGTACAGAAACCAGGGATCGTAACGATTATAATTTTTAAAATAAAAATCATTTTTAAGAATTATTTTTATTATAAAAATTAAAAATAAGACTTATTTTTGATTTTTATTTATAAAAATTGAAAATAAGACTTATTTTTCAATTTTTATTATAAAAATTGAAAATAAAAATTGATTTTGAATATCTTTTAAACTAAAAGGCGCATTTCAAAAGTGAACATATATCTATGATCTATGATTCAATACCTTTCCAATGATACCTCACATGTCCTTGAAGGATCAAGGATAAGGATTAAGGATACCAATTTTTTTTATTGATTCAATGCCGCTACTTATACATTTCGCTCAATTACTTCAAGTCTGTCATAACTCAAAAATGACTAATTTTGACTTAATGATGCAGAAATATTTGCTGTGTTGTGTACACTGATTTGAATTTTCAAACTGATATTTATATGTTATACTGTCCATGTGTGATGAGAATATGGCTTGGGCCCGTTGGAGGAGCTATATAGCCAATTTTACATTTTACTGTACGAAATCACAAGAACGGTAAATAATTTGTAACGCACCGACCGAAAAAAGCAAGTACCGAACTTTTTTTGTGTTCAGCACTCGTGCGTACTAAACAATTTTAGTTAAGTACAAAATGGTTTTTAGTTGAGTACACGGAGTGTAAAAGGAATTTACAGACTTTGTGATAGTTGAGGCATTTAAACCATTTACACTGACTGATGACTTATTAAATCGCGAAAAAAAAACCAATGTGGATAAAAATAGTAATTATGAAAGACGAAATTGTCAACCAAGTGAAAAATCATGTCAGCATCAATGCATAGGCGCAATTCGCAGGTAAGGGATCTCAATGGTAACAAAACCGCGAAATGCTTAAGAAACTGTTTTTCAAGACCACAAACTATCACACATAACTTCATTGCCCTGTTTATGATAATACCAAACCGCGATTAATACCACGGATGACCAAAGGTAAAGAACATTGTCAAGATCATAAAGAAAATAACTAAATTGCCATGGTTTTGACAATAGTGAACCCCGAACCATGGATGACCAACAATGAAGAACATAGCATAAGAAACGTATCAGTTTCACAATTTTTGCTTGTAAATAAGAAGACAGTCCGGCATTGATATTATTGAAAGGGCTGTTTCTATAGAATTTAAGTTTAAAAGCCGAACCTTTTACAGAATTTCAGAGGTTTTCAGCCTTGGTTAAGAGTCATTTCTTAGAAATGACTTAAGCTTTGAACTGAAAACTTGATGTGTAGGCTGGTACTATGAAGCAAGCCGAACCAGCCGGCTAAGCCAGTTCAAAAGTGAAACGTGTTGATCATAGCTCGTCATTGGATCATCTAAAAAAACGAGAGCATAAGTTAAAGTCGGCTCTAACCGACTTCGATATACCCGTTACTCATGAAAAAACATGTTTAACAGTGCTCCTGCGTTCCTTAGGGTAACCATCAAAAAAGTATGCAACATTTTTTTAGGGTGGGTAGCGGGGGGTCTTGGTTCACTTCTTTGCTCATAACTTGAGAACCGTTCATCCGATCTTCATCATTTCTTCGGCAAATCGATTACTAACTATATCTAGAAGGAACAAATCGTCTATCCCTAAAAATGTAGGCGTGGCCAAAATTTGAAACAAACTTGATCTGCGTGTAGAAAAAAGATGCATTTGTCCCATACATGTCAAACCTCTATCTCTTACCATCTCGGCTGTTGATGCTGATCAAGAATATATACACTTTATGTGGTCGGAAATGATTCCTTCTGCCTGTTACATACATTTGCACGACTTTAGTATACCCTTTTTACTCTACGAGTAACGGGTGTAAAAAACAAATCGATATGCGGTTTAAAAGGTGATATGATTTCCGAGTTAAAGACAAAGAGATATTTCTATACCCTTGGAGAGGGTATATTAAAATTGTCAGGATATTTGTAACGCACAGGAGGAAGCATGACAAGCTGAGTTGATATAACTATCTCCTCCGTTAGTTTTAAAACTATCACAAACAAACTTTGCACGAAGTCTTTTGGTACAAATGCGCTGCACATATGTCGGAACCGGCCGGGTCGGATGACTATAGCATATAGCTGCCATAGGAACAAAAAGTAGTTCTAGTGCTCATATAAACTGGGACTAAAACACTGATGTGCCATTTCACTTTGCAGGGCTTGACCGACTTTCTAACGTGTTTGAGTTATGGCAGACTTGAAATAAGTGAGCGAAATGTATAAGCAGCGGCATTGAATCAATAAAAAAAATTGGTATCCTTAATCCTTATCCTTGATCCTTCAAGGACATGTGAGGTATCATTGGAAAGGTATTGAATCATAGATCATAGATATATGTTCACTTTTGAAATGCGCCTTTTAGTTTAAAAGATATTCAAAATCAATTTTTATTTTCAATTTTTATAATAAAAATTGAAAAATAAGTCTTATTTTCAATTTTTATAAATAAAAATCAAAAATAAGTCTTATTTTAAATTTTTATAATAAAAATAAGATTTATTTTTCGATTTTTATTTAAAAATTGAAAATAAAAGTTTATACTGATTTTGGATTGCTCACTCAAAATTCGTATATGGGGTGTCTCCAAAAGGGTCTAGGACACTTATTTGGCTTTGATTTTTTTAAAGTCCATAACTCTTATTTGCGATCCCTGACAGAAACTAAAGAAGTTTTACATCAAAAATGTACAAGCATTGTTCTTGAAAAAAAGGTTTTCAAATAATCAAAACTACATCGTCTCAGTCCCACGAAATGCTTCGCAACTAATATTGGGAACTTAACATCAACAACGTTCTCAGCCTGTTCGCAGCAAATAAAACGACCATCCATACATGAAGACGTTATATCAGAGTTCAAGGAGCTTCTTCAGCCTGTCTTAAATAGCCACTCCATAACCCTTGGTCCAATCCACCTTGTCAAAAAGAGACCGGTGGCAATTTCCGATCTTTTGCACCGACAACATAGCTACAGGCACACATGTCCGATCTACAACAGTCTTCACGCCTATACTTCAAACATTTCAACAATATATGAATCCCAAATTCCTGCGAAACCACCTGGCTCTTGAAGCACCTTACACGTGGAACAACACAAAACATATCATGGATATACAAGCCAGCATTTAGCGGCAACTCTCCTGATAACCCAGTCGATTCTATGGCGGTTCCAGATCGAATCACAGATTCAGTTCATCTAACTGGTTCACGCATCACTAACAACCATCGATGCTCATTACTCCCACCTTTTTATATATCTTAGTTCTCTAACTCACACACACACTGACTTATCTTTCTACCTTTCTGTGGCATTCATTCTTAACGGCAACACGCTGTCTCCAATAAACCGAACTTAAACCTTATCTTTGTCTTAAACTAAATAGTTAACATGGCGAAGTCACAAGTCGTCGATAAACTGCTCAAGGACACCTCTAAAATCGATGCTTATTAGGGAGCCACCGCAGCACTATATTATAGATTTCCGCCGCGAATTACAACAATTTTCATGGTAAATATTTATTTGTTCTTTCAGAAGGGATCTACCTCCATTAAGAAGCTTGGTGTGAACAACTGGTGCCAGTTTGCATGGAGCAGAGGAATGGAGGGCATTTATAGCAGAGACCGATACCGTTAAGTCTTTTTAAAAAGAAGAAGCTAGCTCCTACATGATTTAATAAAAAATCTCACAATGATATACGTTCAGCATAGACCTTCGCCTTCTGTAGTTTTTGAAGATATACCATAAAAAAATGCTCTGCTAAAAGCATTTTAATATTTTTAAATTTTCCTACAAAAACACTTAACAGGCTCCACTGTGCGCTGGCGTCGGCGGTGATTTAAATGCAAATTTATTATCATGCAGCAGTAAAAAGAAGCAAAAAAAGAAATATGCATGCAAAGGAGCACGACAAAAAATATAAATAAATGGCAAAAAATGTTGTAATAATATTTACAAAATGTCTGACTTTGCCTCTTTTTTCCTTTTTTTTTTTTTGCAAACAGGGTGCAACCAGTTTTATGGTCACATTTTAATTTTCTGCATTTGCATTTACATTTTGATTAAGTCAATTTGCATATTCTCATCAATGAAAACTTATTAATTTATTAAACCAAACTCGGGGGGAAAAAAAAACACTGCGTGAAAAACTGCTGCTCACATTATCATCCCTCCTGTTTCGCATTCCGTTTCTTTCCTTTCTTCTGCTCCATAACTTGCAGTCGATAGAAATTGAATAAAATACTCGAACGTCGAGTGGCCAAACGATTCACATTATATTGTCGCCGTATCAAGTCAATGGCCATCCAGGCATAGAAGGCAACCAGCGTACACAACAGAGCCAAGCAACCGGCACAGGCATAAGACGCCAGGGTTTCAGTAAAAGATAGGGGAAGCCAGTAGATAGTTTGTCGTAGCTTATACAGCAGCTGGAGGTAGAGCAATGAGAAAAGAATCACACTCTCGCACAAATATTTTGTGTTTTCCAAACGGTCCAACAGCTGTATGATCCTCATTTTGGAAAAAGCGTTCCAGTAGATTAGACGAAATCAAAATGAAAATATTATTGTTGCTATACTGTGAGCAAATGTTTGAACTATGAAATTATATTCTCAGCACACTTTACTTAACTTACCCGGCTCACTAAGCACCGTAAGGCCTATGTGAAGCCAGTCGGAAATACCTACTATACCTTAGGTCTTGGAAGATTGAAAAATGGAAATGGAATGGAAATGGTCTTGGAAAATTTCGAAAAAACAATTGGTTAAATAATGTTATATAAAAATTCTTAATTAATTAATATAAAAAAATTGTTATTAAAAATTTATATGTTAACTGAAATGAACAATTTTTATCTTAAAAAAACAAATGACATTTAATTTAAGATATTCTTTCTGCGGAACATCGTAGGACAAATGTATGAATGTATCTTTAATGTGTGGGTCCATATTTATACCCGTTACTCGTAGAGTAAAAAGGGTATACTAAAGTCGTTCAACTGTATGTAACATTCAGAAGGAATCATTTCCGACCATATAAAGTATATATATTCTTGATCAGCATCAACAGCCGAGTCGATATAGACATGTCCGTCTGTCCGTCCGTCCGTCCGTCTGTATGAACACCTAGATCTCAGAGATGGTAAGAGATAGAGGTTTGACATGTATGGGACAAATGCTTCTTATACCTGCAGGCAGATGAAGTTTATTTTCGATTTTTGCCTCGCCCCCAGAATTTGGAAAAAAACGTCATATCTCCCGCAGTTTTGAAGTTAGATGATTTGTTTCTTCTAGAGATAGTAAGTCATTCGGAATATGTATTGATTTGCTAAAGAAATGATAAAGATCGGAAGAGCGGTTCTCAAGTTATGAGCAAAAATGTGATAAATAGCGGAGTTCAAAAAATGTTGCATACTTTTCGGATGGTCACCGTAAGGAACGCAGGAACACTGTTTAACATGTTTTTTCATGAGTAACGGGTATATCGAAGTCGGTTAGAGCCGACTTTAACTTACGCTCTCGTTTTTCAATGGTATCGTTTCCAAACTTATATTTATAATTCTGATAAGGTTGATGAAAATTGGATAACTAATGAATAGCTTTTTGTTCAAACTTGAAGTTAAGGTGTATAATTTTATACGCTTCCATAGGAACAATCGGTCGGAAGAGTAGTAGCTTCCATATAACAAACACGCAAAAAAATTGTCAAAGTGGCGCCATCTACTGCCCAGAATTTGATACTACGAGCATGTTACAACAAGAGTGCCACTACCAAAAACGCTTTACTCTGGAAATACTGCACATTATTGACGTATCATCAGAAATAAGGCTGAACTTCAAAACCGATACAGAGAATTTTACTCTACTTGCAACTACTTCACACAAACATTAGACGAAATTTGTTGCGTATCAAACTCCGTGGCAAGCACTCGTACTTCTGCCGTAAATATTTTCAATTAGATTTAAGAAATAGTCGATGGCAGGCTTAAGGTCGTGTGCTTTATATCCAAATAAAACACACTTTGTTTTCTGTCTCCAACATATTTCGATATGCCGTCGGCATTCGTCAACAGGGCTGTATAACAATAACACAAGAAAACACCAATTTTCGCACTTGATACAAAACAAAAAGTTTACAAAATGTTTACATACAGAAAGCAACAGCGTCCAATCAGTCAGCTGTGGAGTTTGAAACTGAGTCTATTTTCTTATTGCTAAGGTCAAGTAGGTGTCTGTATATGTGAGCACAGTTTTCTGTGTCCGTTTTGAAATTCATCCTAGTGGGCGTGAAAAAGCAGATTCTCAAACTTTGCCGTTCGGATTCGGCGTTAAACTGTAGGTCCCTTTCTCTTGTGCGAAAAATTTAAAGCACACACGCTAAGAGATTGTATAGCCAATTTGACATTTACATTTGAAGCCTTTAAAAATTCAAATTTAAATTTGAACAGAAAACCTTGCAAATGTGAATAAAGTAAACGGTATTTTAAAACCTGGCCACACTGCACTGTGAAAAGAAAATGAAAGAACTGTCACTTTGACGTTTGAGGTTATAAACAACACGTGTTTCAGCATTTTTTTTCAATTTTGTAAAATATATTAATTAGCCATGGCCGACAATAAAGAAAACGTTCCCACACTTCTCCAGAAGGAGGTCAAGCATGGTGATTCACCACCCGTTGAGAAAGCTGAAGAAAAGCCGACAGCGGCCAATGAAGTTGAAGACTCGACCAAGAAGAAGGAGAAGCAGCCGAAACCCGTAACTGATGAGCCGGAGACTTCCGCTGATGCCAAGTCTGTATCGGGTGTCACGACCATATATGATATATGATCAAGTATATATTTGTATGGGGGGAAAAATGCAAAGTTTGAAAAGACCCTGGTCGACCGACAATTATTAAAAAAAAAATTAGAAAACGAATAAATGGAATGGGAAAACACTAGAGCAATATTGGTACAGGGCATTTGCAGTCGGGGCACTTCTTTAAAAACAAAACAATAAATTTTAAATGAACTCTTAGATGGCAAAAAACCAACAAAACCAAAAACCAAAAACCAGAAGCGACTTAAATGAGGATAAAGAAAAATCCAGAAAAAGTGAAAGAATTCGCCCTAACCGATGTTAATAAGAAAAATCTGCAGATGGAGCAACAAAAAAACCCTGATGATGAAGATTATAAGGAATACAATTAAAAAGGGTCTCTCAATAGACACGAAAAATAGTTAGCCAGTGATGGCTGGCCTGTTAAATTCCAAAAGCGGCACGGCTTAAGATTTTTTATGGTTTCTGTTGAAGAACTCTCAGAGATATTTGAAAGTGCTGCTACATAAACAAGTGATTTCAAAAGAAGTAAAAATAAAATTTAAAAAAAAGGTACAAAACATATTTGTCGTGAAATTTATACTCCTTTTTCTCCATAAGAAACTTTACAAACAAAAAATTAGTTCACATTATTTGCTTATAAAAAATCGGACGATATTCATATGTCAAAGGAAGGCACCCAAAATAAAAAAGGCAAATAAATAAAAAGAAATAAAAAATAAAATACATCTGCATCAGCAGAGTGCTTGGAACTGAATGAACTTTCTATGAAGTCATTTCCTTTAGGAAGGAAATAATTAAAATGTCAAAAAATCAAAGCCTACTATGTCGAGCCAAAAAAATGTCAGCACTTAAATGCATCCCATTTTACAAGGTTGTCTAAATTAAATGTTTGATTAGCAAATGGTCGAAATTTAGAAATATAAAAAGCCATTCTGGCAATTTTGGTAAGAATCGAATTTAATAGCTGTATACCCAGACGTCGTTCAGTGGCCGGTTTGGCGAATTTAGCGCAGCTAAATATCAAAAATTGATTTTCGATTTTTTTGACTGCATTGATTAAATTTAATAAAAGAAACCCCAGATAGCCTGAAACTGTTTGGTTTATTTAATTTGGTCCATAATTTTGGATTTTACAGTGGTTCAAAGTTGAAGAATTTTTCAAACGGTGACATGACATAACCCCCAAGGACTTATCGCCCAAATAAAATTTGGGCGATAAGTCCGTTTTCATTTCGGACATATCACCCAAATTGGGGGATAAGTCCCTTTTTTGTTCGGACTTATCGCCCAAATTAGTTTTGGGCGATAAATCCGTTCAAAAATCGGACACAACCCCCAAAAAAAATTTTTGGGCGTTGTGACCGGCCGACAAAATGAAATTGAGTTGATCGCAGCTTAAATAACAAATAGTCAACAAAGTTGAATAAAAAGTCTTCTTATTGGATTTGATACCTGTTTCTGAAGTATTTTGGAACGCTGAGTTTAAAAATTGACCTTAAAAACACACAACCTTTTAATATTTCAAATGAAAGATGTAATAGTCTAGTCTACTGACGCATTTATTTACATATTCAAATTTGGTGATTTCACACAAAATCTACATTGTCAGAAAAAGAATGGTACGTTGAGGAAAAATACTCATAATGTTTAGGAAGAAGATTTTGGGAGAAGATTGAAGAATATTGGGAAAAATATTTATATAGGAGTCCTTGTCAAAAATATGTGTATTTGGCCAAACTATTTCCCTCGATGGTAGATTTAATGAGTAGAGTTTTACTTCTCTTTGATCTATTAGCTGACCTAGTTTTTGTCACTTCACATTTTAAGTCCCAGTTTATTTCCAAATCAAATCGTTTGTACAAAAATCTCGTCTTTAATTAAGAAAAATCTTTTAATAACAGTTGGTGCTTGATTCAAAAGGTTATAAATTTGAAGTGTTCTATTCGTAGTTCAAATCAATGGACCCATAAAACCCCAACCGGCGAGTTTCAAAGAGGTTCAGGACCGTCTTACAGCCTTCCTGTACACTGGAAGTTAGTCAGTAAATCAGAAACAATTGTTCTATACTTGTATATATTTTTGTTTGTATATATCTATTTAAATGAAAAAATTATCATTCTTTAGAAAATAAACAATAGATATCTTTAAAGATGATCGCATTTATCAGGGACTTAAGAAATCAATATCTTTTACATGACTAGAAAAAAATTATGATTTAAGTTTTTGTGATAACAGAGACTATGAAATTTAAAATTGATGTTTATAAGAGTGATAAATGAAATGTATATTATTCGGCCCTGTTCCGACCTTCGACTCGATTTTCGTGTAAACTTTAGTATTTTGCAGTCAAATTTGAAAACGTTGTAAAGAAGGCTACAAATAGATTTGCGGCTACTAGATCAGGTATAACAAAACTCGAAATTGTGGGAGCAGCTGAGACCGAATGCTTAATTCCAAATGATTCCAAATGATTTATAAAAATTGAATTCTACATTTAAATGTTTATACGAAAATCGACTCAGAATTCGGAACATTGCTGATTGATGCTGATTTGACGATTCCTCTGCAAAATGGAGTTGTGACTTCTGTCTCCGCTTGGTCACGAGATTCTTTTAAGTTCTTTAAGTCCATTTTGGAAGGTTCGACATTGATTTACCCTCGATTTCGGTACTTGATTTGATCTCGGAATCGGCAAGATGAAAGACAATATTTAATGCGACTAAGGACTGCTGCAAAAATATTATATTTGATATTGACTTGAGCTCGATATTTAAACTCATGTTGACTCCAAAAAGCATTCCTGAGATACACTATGTTATATTTTTAAAGATCACATTGAATTTCAAACTTGAAAGCGCAAGCCGGCTCGGGGTAATTGGTTGTTTGCATACAAACAGAACACAAACAACACCGCAATGGAGTCTGGTCGCTGTCTAGACCTATCGACTGCAATTAAACAGCTGCCTTCCCATGTCAAAAGTGCTATTACTAATAAGCAATGATGCAAATATGAGCACTCACCGCACCGAGCACCTGCCGTTTAGCCTGACTGTATTAGTGAGAGATTTTTTTGTTATTCTTCACAGTTTCATTTCGCATTTTCATGGGAATTCCGTACTCTCTTCAATCTCGAGTCAGGATTAGTTGATTTTTAAATAGGATCCATACTTGAAATAACACTTTCAGATTGATACAAGCCTTATTTTTTCGTCGTCAAAAAACTTGATATCCTGAAGATGCAAACTGGAGAGCTCTAAGCCATTTTATTATAATGCCATTCAGCTTTTGATCAACCTATCTCATTCTGTTAAAACAAAGTTAAGCACACAATTTCATTAAAAGTTTAATGCAGCTCTTTAAAAATAGTAATAATTATAATATATACGGCCATGTTCTCAGTTCCACTGAAAAGTCCGTAATCATTTCGGTCATATCGCCCAAATTTTATTTGGGGGACATGTCCGAAACGAAAACGGACTTATCGCCCAAATTAAATTTAGGCGATAAGTCCTTGGGGGTTATGTCATGTCACCATTTTTCAAACTGATAAAAATTTTGTATTTTTTTGGGCTTAAATGTTTCATTTGCGAACGTATAAAAACCAAACGGACATTCCGATGGCAATTTGATTTTTTTTTTTTTGCTTTTTAAAGATGCATCAATTCTGAAGAAAAATGAATAAGATAATTTTATTATTTTATGTATTTTCCCCTGCGCTTTTTTGCCTCTTGCGAGTATTTCCGAGGTGATCTCAGGATCGGCTGCCAAAGTGCCAAGTTTAATACACTGAAAATGTTGGACAAAAAAATTTTTAAATTTTTTTTTAAAACGTTGTGTTTGTAAAACTACTTTAAATTAGCCAAGTTTTATAAAAAGCTAACTTTGAGTAGTAGAAATTTTAATTTTGTATAAAAAAAAATATTTTTAGTAGGGCAGAGTCTTCGGTGGTGGACACACTTGCGTTTTTCACTAATAATTTTTCAAGTAAACTTTATGCGGTGCTCTAGCTAACTTTCCTCTGAAGTAAATGTTCAAATGGAAAAAATTTTCCAGCCATGAATGTGAAGTGATGATTTTTGGACAAAATAAACCGCTAGAAATGGAAAAATATGTAGTAAAATGATGGCCATTTCATGGCGAATTGATGAAAAAAGAACATTTATTTATTTAAGAAGCCTTCAGTGGCAAAATGAAAAAAAATATTCCGAAATGCAATTATTGCATGTTAGTTAGCTGACCGTCATGCCAGCGCACTTCAAATGCGCAGGACGATCGCAAATGCATCGAATCGCCAAACAAATCAAACAGAAGCCGACATCTTCGACTTCTTCCGATGACGAAGACGCCTTCTACTCTTCTCAGTTTTTATGATTTTTTGTTTGTTATTTTTAAAAATAAAATAATATATACGAGATACGCTCTATATATGCAACATTTAGGTACATTTAAAATGTTGCTATGGATATTTCTTTAAGGGGGTATTCCTCATGTGCAAAAATTTTTTTTCGATTTTTTTTTTTTTGCATTTTTTTATAGCTTGGATAGTTCAGAATATCGCCCCAAAAAATACTTCAGAAGATATAGCCTTTTTAGTGGAGCAATGTCTTCACAAATACAAGTAATTTTTATATTACTTCAAACCAGAGATTAAAACCGTAACCGAAACCGTAACCCGTAACCGCTAAAAACACTTTAAAATGCGAAACCGAAACCGTAACCGTAACCGAAAAAAAAATTTTTTATAACCGTAACCGTATAACTTTTATTTACATAACCGGTTATCAGAACCGTAACCGAAACAAATATACGGGTTTATTTCGGTTTTTCCTCTATGCCAATGAATATTTTTCATACATAGAGTTTATTCACTTATATTGTCTGCTTATTTATTATGCATATCCATTATACATATGTCATTGATTTATTAAGCTAGGCACACCGACGCGGACAATTTTGTCGGAGCGGGAATTGTTTGAAAATTTTCAGAGCCCTGGACAATATAGTGTGACCAGAAAATAGCCAAAAGAGTCAGCTGTTGTTAGTTTACATAATATCTAATTCAAATAAAATAATAGAGTTTAAAAAATTAATAATGTAAGTCACTAGGGAAAATTTAGAGGTCATAGGCAATGCCATGTTCACTTTCATGGATGTGTTTTTGAAGGGCTGGAGGTTTAAGCAGTGTCTTTTATTTTGGCTTGCGTGCGCAGACCATGACCACCAAGACATACAGCTAAAACGACAAGCCAAATCCAGCCAAACTAGCCACAGCCAGCTCCATGGACTAGAGCCGGATCATACTCGCCGGGCGTATTGGTTTAATACGGATTTAAAGGTAGCTGGTAGGTGAGCGCAATGGAGTCTACCTCAGTAGTCCGGAGAACACACTATTATAACGTGGTGTTCATGGGTATGCACATCACCAGCCATAACAACTGGAGAAGCATACCGAAAAAGATCCTGAGCGATGTACATAGATGGGCTCTAACAAATTTGTCCGTGTCTGAGAAACTAGTTTAATTATAAAAAACTACATATGTTAGCTATTTATATACAGCTTCTTTACAACCACTTCTAGCTATTTCTAGCTATTATTCAACGCCGATTTGGCCCGCAAAAAAGTTGTCAACACTGTTCGTAGACAAAACAGATCATGTCATCCGCGTTGTGTTCATAAGTTTTGGTTGTGGACATTTTATGTTGTTTAACATTGTGCTCGGTGCCAAGGGCTAAGTAATTTCTCAAGACAAAATTAAAACTATTCTGTGGTGTTTAACTTAGCGAAAAAGATCAATTTTGGAGCGGCTGCTGCGCTGGACAAAAATAAGTGCGTTGTTTTCAACTCGTAACATTACACAGTGCACTGTGGGCAAAAAGTCAGAAATTTTTGCATAAAGTCCAATTTTAAAGCTAGAGCGTTCAAATTTGACACAAAAATGTAAAATATAAATATAGAATTTCGGTTTATTTCTGTTTTGCAATAAAACTACTCCTTCAACCAATCCGCCCACACCCAAGTAAAAAAAAATTTTTTTTTGGCTATTAATTTAAATTTTAATTACAGATAGGTTTAATCTTCTTCATCGTCTAAGTCAATTTCTACATAATCATCAGAATCATCAGCGGAGTCCAAATCTTCATTTTCCATTTCTGAAGTTATTGTTTCATAGTTCGGGGGAGGTGGACATTTTAGAAGATTTATTACTTCTGCCGGGAGGGTTTTTTTTTTTAATTTCTTTTGCCTTTCATTTAAGCAAATACTGGATATTAATGGATCAGAAGAATCCATAGCTCTATAAAAAACATCAGTCATATTGTTTAAGCGGCTATTTTTCCGGGCATGTGACTTCCTATCGTTTTTATAATACTTGTTCCTTGCTTCTGAAGCATTTTCTCCTGAACATCCAACCGGAACCAAAGAGGAGTTTATTATTTGCCAGCCGTGTATTAATATTTTATGTACTGTCGGTGACATTGGATACCAAGGATAGGTATTAACATATAATACAAATGTATCCTCACAAAATGCTTTAAATTTTTCAACATCAACAGAATGCTCGCTTGAAATTGTGATCAAAACTACATACAAATTGTATAAAATGTTTTGATCAAAGCTTGTAATTGAGGAAAATAATTGGTAATTCGCGAATGCTCTTCTAGCCGTGTTTCCATCATTACTAATCCCACTTCCGTTTTGTTTGGGAACGCTTACCTTCCTTTTCTGAGCCATCATTTCGATTTTGTTAGACTGGGTGATGCCTATAGGACACGTTCAATACAAATTCAAAAAATCGAATCCAGGCATGCAATGGACTGACACCATATTTTAGAGCCGCTGGCTTTGGCTTAAAAACTTCGGAGTGAAAATCAATGGTCTCGAGGAGTTTCTTAGGTTTGACCCCACATATTGGGCAGCACTGAGTTGATGACGTACCAGTTAAAGCGTTAAGTACTTTACCATCAATAAGTGTCATTTGTGGTTCATAGGTAACGACAACTTTTTTGCCTTCCTTTCTATATATGAAATCCTTCAAACCGGCGATTTGCATATCCAAACATTCTTTTTCTCTTAATATTTTCTCATGGCTTTCCTTTGCGTATTCAATTTTAAGTGGCCTGCAGAACCTAACAGATTGTGGTGCTCTGTTATTCCAAATAATTCGTTGATTTGCATCAATTAATTTTAATGGTATCATAGTGCTGACAAAAAGGGATAGATCCAGGGAAGCAGGTTCTTCTGATCGAAACTTCTGTTTATATAAGCTTTGGCCAGTAGACCCATCAAATCCGTAGCTTACTATTAATGTGCAACGTGAAACATTTTCCATTTGAGATATTACCTCTTTTTGCAGGACCAATATTCTTTCGGCTGTATGGTCCAAAAGGTTTTGCATTGAAACCTGCGCACAATTTTCAGAAATTTCTGTTTGAGTTGGTCTGCAAATCGTTTTAGCTTGTTGAAGTACTGAATATGGGGGGAAAATGTTGCAGCCACGAGCTTTATTAAGATGATGCATATTGATATACTGCTGTTTGGTAAGTCCATTTTCCAACAAAAATGCCAATGCTTCTTCAGGGGTAAGGGGAATAATCACCTGAGATTTCCGGCCTCCTGTCGTGTTCCCTATCTGTTCTTCCCTGACGACTTTAATTGCGCTAAACAAATCGTCCTCTTTAGCCTTCTTCGCAGAAACAGAAGCAGCATGTAATAAGTGCTGCGTTGAAAAATCAGTGTCCGATGCGAGATCATTTGCTAATTTATGTTTCAAACGCATTCCAGCCTGGGTATAGCTTAGCGTTGGTCTACCCATTTTAGAGGGAGATGGATCCGTAAGCTCTCCATCCAAGGTTATAATAATCGCCTGCGAAAGTCACCTTGAGTGAGTAACTTTAAACCTTGACAACATACGGTTGCATTTAGGCAAATATTTCTTAATATGCGTGATAAAACTGCAAACTTTTTGCTCAATTTGATTAACGTGTGAGGTGCTGAGTTGACTTATTTTCATTTTCTCCAACATCCACTTCGTTAAGGCAGAGTCGTCGCGTCCATTGTTGTCCCAAACCTCCAGCAGTGTTAAGCGGCGAAACTCATGTTCGGCTGCAATATGTCCTTTTTTGTCGAAAACGGGCAAAAACGGGCAAAGAATGTTATTAACACCGTATTCTATATACTTTTACGAAAAACATACCAGTTTTAGTTGCTCGCAAGCGCGCGCGGCAAATAAGTTACACACCACAGAACACAATTACATTTGTTAAATTTGAGCTGTAAAAATACTCCAACAACAATTGACGATACACGACAAAACATACAGAACATATAAAGACTAACATACAACGTTGAATCTACATACCTGTACGATTATTTGCCATATTTCCAAATTGTCTTCACTTTAAAGCAAAAGCCACAACAAACGCACAAAGTTCATTGACATTCACGATTGCCTTTCGATATGTCAGGCATTAATTTAGTAAGCTGACTTTGTTTGCGCGGCAATTTCAAACCGCACGCCTAAAAAATTTTATCGGAACAGTTTTATTTTCTCTTGAGTATGCATAATTGGAAAACACATTCAATTTTGAGTTTTTAAAATATAAAAAAAAATACTTTATGCACAATTTTCAGACTTTTTGCCCATAGTGCAGTGGAACAAAATTCAACTTTTTTTTTTGCCTGGGACTGGGACCAATAAATTGTGAAACTAGAGGCATCAGGTAGCAACACCTCATACCCAGTTTTTCTTGACCACGTCAAGTTCGCGTGGTCTCTCTTCATTTAATATGTTTCTAAACCAAAAAAGATTGCTAAGCAGGGTAAAAATATGGGAATGGTGGAAAAGAAATTCAAACATATTTCCCGATCTTTTTGAATTAGTGAAAGTTTCGCTAGCAGTACCACCAACACAAGTAAGGGTTGAGGTTTTATTTTCAGGAGTAAAATTTGTAATGGCGCTAACTTGGATAGTCAAACTCTAAATGATATTATGCTACTTATGTAGATGTCATTACAAGCTCGTTTAAGATGTCAATTCTGATAATAACAATTCGTTACATTAAGGTACATAACGACAAATAGTATATACGTTGACCAATGTACATATCTACTTTACTAAACTTTACACGATGCTTTTCTGAATGAAGTAGTTTATCTTTTAATTTAAATTTAAAAAAGGCGACTATAAAGGTGGAAATTCTGTATAAGAAAATTGAACTTAGTAATTTGAACTTGTTCAGTTACACTGAACCGATTTTGATGAGTGGGGGCAGTTTTTGTATGCTTGTTCTGCTATGCCCTTTGGAATACTCTCTAAATTTTCTGTGATATAGATTGGAAAAGATTGTTGTTCATTGTCTAACTAAACTTTTTAAAGGAAAATCCTTTTATTAAAAAACTTAAAAAGGTCACTAAAATCACTTTAAGGACTTGAGCAGCTATGTATTTGAGATCAGGAACTGAAATGGCAATTTGGGTTTCTGGTTGGCCGTATTCATCAACTTTGGAAGTTAAGTCTCGGTTTTGCCTCTTAATTCCTTGTTTAAGAAGGCGATAAGATTCTGTATACGCTCACACCTGCTGCTACGGCAAATGACCATAGCGGCTGGTTTTGCAAATACAAAAGCGCAGCCAAAAAAGAAATCCTTCTCGTTTTAGTCCTCAAGAGAAACGTTCGTAAAAGAACTTTGCTTTTTAAAACTTTTTCTAAAATTTTACGATAGGTATCGAACCTACCGCTCACACACACACTACAGCTGCATCACAGCCAGCCACAGCAGAGAAGAGGTGTTTTAAAATCCTAGCTTTTTCATTTCCTTCACACTTCTTACATATCATTCCATTCCCATTCCCAGGCTATGTACTCGGCTCGGTACATATGTTTGTGCAAGCAGCAACTAGAACTTGGCATACTAATTTCAAGCTTTCAACTTCACCTCCCTCATCGTTAGTCATTCCTCTGGCTTATCTATTGAACCAAATTGTTGTTTAAGTTTGCCATTTTTCAACAACTCATCAATCTGTGCGCAGCTTTAGTTTGCCAGCCTGCCAGCCTCCTTCCGTTCCCGTTGCCCGTTCCGGCTTTCTGGCTCTAACTTATGCGAGGCACGCACTCACCGCAAATGCAGCAGCATCAGTCTTCGTCTTCGTCTGCTGAGCAAATATGGCAACGTTTTGGCTGATTTCCTTAGGACCATCTTTTGCGTTTTGCGTTACTGCGAATGAAGTTTCACTCACGGTTCGGTTCGGATCGGTTCGGGCCTGCCGCCTGTCGCCAATGACGCTAAACTTTTTTTATTATGTATTTTACGCTTTTATTATTCATCTATCATCGTTGTTATAGTTTAATAGAAAGTTTAAAAGTCATCATGGCAACGGCAATGACTTGCCAGTGTGCGCCATATGGAATGAATCCATGAGGCCATAACTCACATGCTCATCAGACTTTCATTAGCTTTGCCAAAGGCATTCCGGGCCGAAACCGAAACTGGCCGGCAGCCAGCAGATAAACAATTAAATTTATGCAACGAACGTTTCATTAGCATTCGAGCAAATAGCGATTCCGGAGTATTTTTTGGGTGTCCCCGGGCGGGCCGTTAGTGTTAATTAACTTGGCGCGGATTCAAGTGGCAAACATGGGGAATGCATGAGCCGTGACGTCCACGATTTCCATGGCACATGCATAACTCAGGCCGCAAAATTCAATAAAATGCTCAACTGCAACTGACCATGAGACGTTTATAGCGCCATTGGCCACGCAGGCAAAAAACCAAAACAACCGCAAAGTGTTTCTAATAAATTGTGCAACAAAAGCAACAACAACAAGTGCTAAAATTTATCGCATCTGCGATTTCCCACTCTCGCTCTCTCTCTCTCTCTCTCTCTGAAGCTATCTTTTCCACTCGCACACACTGAGTAAACAATATTTTATATGTAGAGCCCGAGGACCATTTTGCGAACTCGCTTGGTCAACGCATCAGCCATTGGCGTTAACTAAACGACCAGCAACCACTTGTGATAAGGCTAGAAAGACCAGAAGGGCACTAAGGATACCCTCGAGCAAAGCTCATTCAATTATTTAACACAAGAATTGAACATTTCTCTGTCCTCATTGCATTTGGTCGGCCCTACTCAGCATTGGAAAAGCATTCGCTCTGTCTTTAAAGCAGAGCGAGGTCAAAAAGGGGCGCATGTATTGGTGTGCGGCACAAACCAGCTCTGACCTATTTCATCGAACGCTGTAAAAAGCAAAAGGTGGCCATTGCTGCTGAAAATAACTAAGCAAGAACTTTGCGTGTGTTACACAATTGTGAAGCTATTGCCCTATTAAATAACTGTATGCAAGCATTTTGGATGTTACTTTACCGAAAATGCATAATAAACTTGATCTGCCTGCAAGTATAAGAAGTTTATATCACACACATGTCAAATCTCAATCTCTTACTATCTTTGAAATCTCTTCGTTCATATTGACGGACAGACAGACGAACATGGTTATATCGACTCGGCTGTTGATGCTGATCAAGATTCTATATACTTCATAACCGAACAAGCTTACGGCCGCGTATAAACAAATACAAATGTACAAAATGAAATGAAATGAAATAGAAAGAGAAAACCGACGTTTGTGTGGGTGTGTGTGCCGCCGTGAATTGCGAAAAGCATTCGGCCATTGTTGTTGCTTTTTAATTTTGCCAGAGACATAGAAGATAGAGAAGAGGGTCACTTACGATATTGTTGTTGCAGGTCAGAACGCGCCAACAACAAAACCTTAGCTCGTAAAGATACAGAGCAGAGTTTCATATGAATTAAGTGTTACTTAATGTAGGCAGCAATTTCTTTGCGTCAAACAACTATAAATGCTTGGCTTGCGTAATGGAATTGGGCCCTCCTGCTTTAATGGGGTCGGAAATGGTTCCTTCTCCATGTTACTTACTTTTGCACAAACTTAACATTCTTTATGTACATTTGGTACAAAGTATTAAAAATTGCTATTTCCCAACTATTTTTTTTTTACCCCACCAAAACAATCTTGAGCTGCTATTTCACTTATCTACGTTCATCGATGTTTTCGATGTTTTAGCAATTTGTAACGAACTCTGGCCGGGGTAGTGCTCGCCGAGTCCAGGATTACAGAAATTTAGGATTTCTTTTAGTCGTGGTTGCTGTAAATAGAGTCCCTAAACAACAATACGAGATTTCAATGTGTTCCCTTTTGGGTTTTATTTCAGGATGTTCTATATTGTAGTATTAATTCTAGGGTTTAGGAGGTGTGTGCTGGATTACGATGTCCGCTGGGGCTCCGGGTTGGTTCCGATCGTCTTACTCTGGTTCCTTGTGTCTCGGTCCGGCTACTCTGTTCCGCGGGGTTGAAGAAATCAGATGTCGGGCTCCAGTCGGGAGTTCCTACTCTGGGTGGGAGGTTATATCTAAGAATAAGGGACGCGTAAAGAAACGCCTGCTCTATAGAGTCTTATAACTCTGGGGAGGATTGGCGATCTAAGAATACACAATAACAAGCGGGATGCACGACTGCTCCGTAGAGTATTAGAACTCTGGGGAGGATTGGCTCTCCAAGATACACAAGAACGAGGTGGATGCACTACAGCTCCGTAGAATATTACAATTCTGGGGAGGATTGGCGATCCAAGAATACACAGTAACAAATGGGACGCACGACTGCTCCGTAGAGTATTCCAACTCTGTGGAGGATTGGCTGTCCGCTATACACAAGAACAAGATGGGAGCCCGCCTGCTCCATAACTACACAGAAAAAAAAACGTCGAAATATTTTCAATCTTTTAATTCTTGGAGTAATCCCGGCACGAGCTTGAAAATTCAATCTCGATTTCCAGGATATTCTACACAATTCAATCTTTTAAGGTTTGGTCCATTCCTTTCGAACTTGTATCATTCCAAATGTGCTTACTACAATCCCTTTCGAGATCACATGACCATAAAGTAGAGAGCGAGAGCGAAGAAATATAAGTAGCCTTTCAGACACGCTGCAACAACCAATGGGTATGGTGGTGTGCGATAAGATGCTGTTCCATTCCTTTTCAGTGCGAATCGTCGTGTGTTCGAATCCCAGTGGAGCCAAAAAATTTTATATTTATTTCTTTGTTTTTCAGAAGTCTGAAATTAACCAAAACTGGTGTGGGTGGTCTTTGAAGTGTATGAGGATGTCCTATGGCAAATGGCATGGCGGCGGAGGAGAGGAAGAATAGTTATCTTTCCTGAGATCGAATCAATATTGCATATCGAGCTTAAGTTAACCTAGAATAGGCATGAAATGATCCAGCTTCGGGATTAAATTGTGCTCGAATTTTTTGCACAATTCAATCTTTTATAGGATTACCCCGGGATATATGTAATCCTTCTTAGGATTAAAAAAGTCGGATCAACTCAATCTTTTTTCAGATCGGGTCAAGCATATCCAGGATTACGTTGTTTTCATTACCGCTTAGGATTGATTTGATCCCATATGGATTGATTTTTTTTTTGAGTGTACAGATGCTAACTCCTTTAGCTGGCTTACCTTTGCGCTTGGAGCTCACGCCATTGTGAGTTCTTTGTAGGGTTGCTCTCAATAGCTATCGATTATTAATCGATATCGATCGAGGGCGCCAAAGCTGCTCGTTAGGTTTCAAATTCAAATTTATATTTTTGTGTCATTTTATTTGTGCGTACTGGGACAGTGCGTCACAAGTTTAAGCTGACAGTTCTTTGGCTCAAGCGTCTTTGAGGACCAGCGTCCGACAGGACTTTGTATTTCTTGTAATGTTTATTTGTAATGTTTGCTTATTGTAGATAAATTGACAGACGGAAGTTATGTTCGATTTATAAACTATTCCATCGTGTAGCGATGGTTGGTTTTAGTTGGTTTTTCATTGATTTACTACTTGATTTAAAAACTCACAATTCGATTTATTTAAAAAAAGAGTAATGTGTGTTCAAAACATGGATAATTTGTGAGTTTAAACAAGTGAGAAAGTCGGTCAAGCCCGACTATAACATACTCTGTACCTGGAGTAGGAGCTGAATCCAGTGGTGCTGTTGTGTTTCTCTATATCTCTACCTCATTCTCTCATTTAATGATAAAAGTTTATTTCTTTCTTTAGAAAATAGCTTTTACACATACGGTCACCTTCACCATCTATTGGCGCCAGCTGTGAAGTAACTTTGCCGTTCGGATGCGGCGATAAGCTGTAGGTTCGGATCTCTTGTGCGAAAAATTTAAAGCACACACGCCAAGAGATTGAGAGAAGTACACATACTAGTGAGTAGTATTAGGTTTTACAGAACTTGGCAGTGTCCATTTGGACATACCGAGTTTGTGATTAAATGTAAGTATTTATAAATTGTTGTGAATGGTGTTCTGCTAGAGTCGCCGTAAGTTGCGGTCCTTGGGTAAGACTCTCTTCAAACTTCTTCTTTGAAGAACTCCTTGGATTCTGCGTCTCTTAGCAATTTTGTCAAGACATATGGCAGATTGCTTATTGATATCTCCAACCATAGGATCTCCAAGGTATTTTTCAATAACCCTGGCTCCCTAGTACCATTCAGCTCCTGTAATGCGCATAAAGAATTTCTCCTAGACCACTTTAATCTTTGACAGCTGAAACTTCGCCGCGATTCCATAAATTTGTAGGCCTTATCACCGGAGCCAAAATAGTATTGTAAACTAAGACTTTATTCCTGAGGGACAGCTTGTTCTTGGAGTTCAGGAGCCACCCCATGCGGAGTGCTTTGGCAGCCACTGCCTGAGCTATTGCCTTGACATGGTGTCAGTCTTCTGTCCAGCGTCACCCCAAGGAATTTGTGGGCTTCATTATGCTCCATAAACTAACCGTGCAAGAAACCTTCCGAGCAGGTGTCACGACGGGTGGAATAAGTCATCGAAGTTAAATGCTGATAAGGAAAAGGCTTCTTATCTCAACAACATATTTCAGCTATTCAGCTACTCTTGAAAAGCATCTGTGGCTGAGTATAAGCATTTGTTGCGGGCAAGTATTGCCGTGTTGCGATAAGAAGAACTTCGGGGCTTACGAGCGGAGTATAGCGTAGGGCCTAACAAGCTACCCTGCGGTACACTAGCCCGAATTGTTCTTGTTTATGATGTCGGTCCGTCCTGTTAAATTTAATTAACTATTTTCTATTTACTAATACTATGCTTGCAAACCGAGTTTCAAGTCAATCCAAGAAGAACAATTTCCAATACAAACTTATCCACTTTTCCACCTTTTTGGGGTGAAATTTCCGAAACCCCGTCTGAGTGCTTACTTTGAATACTGATGGAAACTCCGGCCTTTCTCTCTGTGTATATTGCCAATCAGTGAATCAGTCAGTCAGGGCAAACTCTTTTATATATTCAGGGTTTGTCCAGAAAAATAGGACTAAGTCGATATAAACAAATTTATTGAGCCAGTCATTAAAATTCTTTAAAAACTTTTAAAGTAGGCTCCTTCTGCGTCGATGCAACACTGTCAGCGCGGCGAAAGAAAATCAATCTTATTACTTTCCGAAAAGCCCAGTAATTTCTATTGAGATTCTGCTCAAGACCAAGATTACCGTACAGCTTAGCAAAGATCAGAAAGACATCAGAATCGATGCAAATATCGAAGAACTTTTTTTTTGCAACACATACACGTAAGAGTGCTGTAGTCGAGTGCCCCCGACCCCCAAATACCCTGTCACACTGATTCTGTGTGCTTTTATTAATTTGCGATCCGAATGTATAGCCGTAATATATGCCTCTTTTTTTAGACACGTACTTCGAACCTTGATTATTATTAAATCATGAGGAACAAAAAAGAAAGTAGTTAGATATTTTAGCAAGTAGCTTCTTAATGGAGACTTCTGACTCTATGTGCACCATACTAAGAATCTTTTTGGAACATGGAGACCATTGAAGACGGATTGGATTGGAAAAATATTCACCAGCCGCACTGTGGTCCTTTTGCGGATGTGTAGATCGAATGTATTGTACCAACTTGTTTGTTCCATATCATCCAACGACTAAATATCCTTTCGGCTTCTTTCACACCAAACAGGGTATGAAAACCACGAAGAGCAATTATGATATCGGGCATGATTTTGTGGGCAATTGGCTTTAATGGCTGCACAGGCCCGTCGAGTTCAGCAGTCCAAGCCAGTTTTGCCAGTTGCTGTCGCCAACAGCAACAGTCTTCCGCCTTCCCAGTCCCCCCTTTTTCCCGCTCGCTGGGTATATGTTTGTGTGTGAAATTTATTTAAATGCTGCCAAAAGGCAGCAGCCACCAGAGTCAATTGGCCTCCGTTCTGGGCACAAGTGTCGCTCTAGCTGTGTGTTATAAGCTTCCCTAATAAATACGCTGGGCACTTGCCAGCGCTAGACGGACGAGCCTGTGCCTGGAATCTCTGCTGCCTTAGCGTCCGATGCCTATCAAAGGGCTTCCCCCTCCCGCTCCTCAGTCCTTTTTTTGCGGTTCGGCTTGCAATTTATTTTTATATTGCCCTATATGATGATAATCGTTTGCATTAAAAAGCGTCACCCGTTGTCTATCCCATTTAACGCTGCCAGTTTGCCGGTTTGCCAAAAAGTGTCGCCATCCTCGTTTGTTGTTTGTATGTATTTATTTATTATTCAAAGTGTTATCGGCGGCGGGAGCGAAGCGGCCTGGCAGCCAAAAACCCAAAGGATTAGTTATGATAAATGTGTTTTGTGAGCGTGACACCCAACCCCAAAAAAACGGGTCGTGTCCCATTTTAATGCACAGATAATGAGTTCCTTTGTTGGCAATATGTCAAATCGCTAGGCCAATATTTCAGCCTCCGTCTCAGTTGGGAAAGGATTGCCATTTGCCATTCGCTATTTGCCGTTTGCCATTTGCCGGATGCCGTTTTGTGTATGCGCGTCGAATCGTGTTAATTGCAGCCTTTCTCCTGCCACTGGGGGAAAACTACATGAGATTAGTAAGTAGATAAATCAGGCAAAAGTTACGCAAGACAAGCCGCAAGATGAAAATGCTGATAAATATGGTGAAACACGAGAAGAGAAATCAATTAAAAACGCTTCAATTGGTTTTTGTTGTTGTTTTTGTTTCAGTTCTGCCACTGAAGCGGTTGCCATGCCATCACAAAGATGATGATTAGTTGTACTTCAGCAGAGAGTCGAAAGACTTTGATAAGCAATTTGTGGTACGCCAAGAAATTCATCAAAATAAAACTAAAGGGTTTTTGTATGCCACATTTTATAGCATACTTTTGTGGGCAAATCAGAAATTAAATGCTAAAATCAACTTAAATTGAATTTTGTTTATTTTTTAATTGATATTTTTTAATATTTAAAGAATTTATCGATTTGGAGAGAGCTTCGGTCTAAAAGTTCTCACACTCTTGTGATATATTATCAGCTTGTGACATATTACAAAAAGGTTCGGAGAGTTCTAGTCTGGGCATCCTTAACAAAAATGAGATAAGACAAGGCCACAATTATCCTGCGTTCCTGAGAAGTAGGAGCAAATATAAGGGACTTTCAGCTCGACAGCAAATCCAAACGACAATTTTCTAGAAGCATTTTTCTTAATTGGAGCTCAAAATAACAGACAAGTTACAGTAGGTGCCTTATCTAGTAGGGATGTAAACCGGTTCTGATTCCAGCTGTTAAACTGAGCCTGGGCTGCGCATAAGTAATATACAAAGTACTGCTGGTTCCAAACGTTCAGAGAGTAGGCGACTCGTAAATATAAGTTGTTACCGTCCGGAGTGAAAAGTATCCCAGAGGAAGTAGAAGGATTTCGTGAATTTTAGAAAATCATCGCCTGGTATCGTATTCTCTGTACATTAAGGTAGACGCCGATAAAGTACGATGCGGAAACTTAACTGATAATCATAAATGATTGCTTTTCAGGTATACATAACAAATTAAGAAATCAAAAAATTTTAAGTTTAGTTTAAACCTCTATTAACAAAATTTACGGTTTACACAAATATTTCGTATACGACACGTGCACTTAATCGAAATTTCGTGAACAAATTTTCTGTATCATTTTAAAAGTTGTCAAATTTAAATTTGATCGAGCAATTAACAAATATGGAGCAGGAACCGCACGTTTTTTGACCTATTTCCAACTAAGAGATACGTTTTTACCACGCTTTTATATGGGATGTTAGATTTGGAAGCTGCAGTTGTTCCTGAACCAGAAGAGCCCCATGTGAGCAACAGTGCATCACAAGAAGAACTGCTCGGCTGAGGCCGAAGTCAACAAGATGCGTTATGGCCCATTGCGTTGCCTAAGAAAAGATTATTAAGCAATATGGGGAAATAGAAGGGGGAATCACAATTTTGAAAATTTACATGTGGAACTAGGCTATTAAACTTTAAAAAAATCCTTTAATTTGGCTTCTAACTTCAAATTTGTATTCATAATGGTTTGACGCTAAATAATTACCAAATTAATTTTTCTCGAATATTAAAGTATTTACCATCGAAAATTTGTTGTTTCGAAACGAAAGTACTCATCATAAATTCGTTTTTTTTTCTATTAGACGATTAAAGTCGAAAACAAAAAAATGGGTGATAGACAGCAATTTCTTTCTTTCCCTAGCACCACCTTGGTTCAAGTTGCGAAAATTACATATATTTGACAGAACAAAAAAACATATTTACTTTCAGAATTATCGTTTGGAAAATATTGAAAATTTAAAAAATTTCGATTGAAATTATGTTATTTTTATCTGTCGAAATTATATTTTAAATATATTATACATAATATTGATTTTAAATGCGACATAATTCTAACTACATCATTTCGACAGGAAAAAAACGACATAATACCCATCTCTTCTAGGCCCTTCTGTTGGCTTTGGTTGTTGATTAATTAATTCGACGTCATAGCGACTGAATTCCGACAACTTAAGCTCACCCGGAAAATTTAGAATTAAAATTATTTGTTTTTTTTTGTCTTTTACAAAAATGACCATATAAGAACTTATCAGAGATGAAATTCTCTACGAAGCAGTAGTTCAACCTTGCTTCAGATGTCTACACAGAAAAAACCCCAGCTTAAATTTAAAAAAAAAAATAGTCCAAGAACTTTTTCAGGTACGAACGGTGTCAATAGTACGGTAAGTCCCAAAAAACTGATTCAAGTACAAAATCCTTATTTCAAGTACGATTATTTCAATCCTAAAATACTTGTTTGAAGACTGTTTCGGGATAATTTAAGTAAGTAAGTCATATTATTAATTTGTTATGGTCTACAGCCCGACTTACTCTCAAAATAGGTGCAAAAAGGTTTTTCATTAAAGTTTAATAATTCAAAAGTCAACCCCAAACCATTTTTGATGCAAAATAATACTTAAAAAAAATACAAAATGTAAAGGCCTCTATATAATATCAAAGTCCAAAGGAAATTAATTAGCCAAAGATCAAGATGTTTATACTTTAGGTCGGAAATCAACCCGCACTCCATAACCAAAGTGTTAGAACCAGGAGGGAATTTCATGAACAGATTCAACGTAAAATAATTCGCAGTGTTCGTAGCACACTTTTTGGAGGTCGCATAGTAAGTCTATTCTGTACTTAAGCCAAGAAATTTTGTAGTTGAACTAAGTACGATCTTGCTTAAATTTTAAGGCTAACTGTAAGTACAAAATGTACTTGATTCAAGAACGTTTGTTCTCATTTGAGTAATTTTAGCAGTCGTTGTTCTATTCTAGTATGTTGCGTACATAATTTAAGTTCATTCAAGAATATAACATACTTGAAATTTCAAGTACAAAACGGCATAAATTCTATCCCGATCAGTCTACACCTAACCCGACCGTTTTCTTCTGAGTGTACGAAGGAATTCGTAGTCACTTGAAAATCGAATGATGGTGACTAGAGTTTGAAATTCACAGAGAAGAAAAATATGCGAAACCTACCACGGAAATGAAGGATTTGTACACGCTTTCAACGGAATCATTGATCAGGTGGCCGGGTTTTCATTTCTCATTTCTAAATGCAGCATGTAAAAAAGCTACAAGCCACGTCTTGAAATAAGAAAAGTAAACTCAGCATGCTAAAAAGCTGCATAAAAGTAATGGGTTGATAATTCCTGTGAAAACGTGCAGTAATCCTATGTCTTAGGGTAGATTCATCATTTCTCTGTGCATGGGAAATAAGCTGATCGTAAATTCGTTATAAGTTCTCTACATGCGCCGTTAACTTTTTTATTTTTACATTTCGCTTGATTTTTTTTGCACGCCACTTGTAGCTTTCTGCATTCTACATTTGACGCTCACACTTTAGCAGGCCAAAGTACTTTTCGTTTAGGATTGATGTTTCTACACGGGTCGTGCAGACAATTTTTTTGCTTTCTGTGTAAGTATGAAATTCCAATGTCAAAGCGAAATGAAACCGATAATAAGTTCCAAACTAAGAGAGAAAATCTCTCTCCTTATCAATCAGGACAAACACACACATAACCAATTTTTTCTATAAACTTGCGGATTGTGAGCTTTTGGGTTTGAGTTTTTGGAGTTTGTGAGTTTTTTCCACCTATGTTGCCTTGGAATTCCCCACCTTCGATATGAAAATTAACTGTCCAATTGCAGTCGATGGGAAAAGTCAGCCTCAGCCTCCATTATGGTGTTGCTTGTGTTCTGTTGTATGCGAACAACTTATGACCTCGAGCCGGCTTAAAGTCGGTTGTTTGAAATTCAAAAAGTAAAGTTAGTAAAAAAAGTAGCGTGGTTTCCTTTTTGAGTGCTTTTATTTGGGGTCAAACTGAGTTTAAATATTGAGCTCAAGTCAATCTCAGTCTCCTTATACGCATTGAATATAGTTAAATATCGAGCTTTCTCTTGGGTATTCTTGCGACAAGCCGATTTCGAGATCAAATCAAATGCGACAATTGAGCTTAAGTCATTGTCGGATTTTCTTGATAAGATTCGACTGAGGGTTCAAATCTAGCTCGAAAAACAAGATAAAATCGATCCCTATGGATCCCAAATCAAAGAAAAGTTAAGCGCGAAATAATATAGAGATATGGACAGAATGTGTGGGTTAAAGAATCCGCACTCAAATCAATCCTCTCGTCGTTGGCTTGAGAATATCCGGGCTTGAAGGGCTTCCCACATCGTTTGATTTTAGCCCGCATATCTTGGAGTTTTTTTCTCTTTAGGATTGCCAGCCCTCTTCAGGGTACTTGGAACACTCTTAACCAGAACAGAACTTTGCCTTTTCCTTTTTTCCGCAAGCTGGGAGCTTATACATTTCGAAAAAAAAGAGTGTTTGTAGTGGGTGGATGCCAAGATGGAGTACAACTTTCGATGGTTTTCACTGTATAGGGTTTTATTATGCACTTCGCGTGCTGAGCCTTTCACAAGATCTTTTAGGAATGCTTACAAAATTCAAGTCGGCTTACAACTAGCTTTTCGCATGGTGTGACCAGAGTCGGCTGCCATTACAATACCAATTGACCTCAACTGAATTTATAACAAATTAGGAACAATGAAAATGAAACAGGCTTAAAATATAAATAGTTTATAATTAATATCTACACCTAAACATCCCGGCCCCCTTGCAACGCAGTTTGCAATTAGAGGACCATAAAGGTTAGAATTCATGTTCAACTTCAAAAAAAGGGACATTATCGCTTAGATATGAGACTTCATGAGATTTAAATTAGAGGTTAGATTTAAATTAGAGCTTATTGACTAATGACTCCAAGTGCCGGAGAGCATCCACCCAAAGGCGGTGGCTTGAGCAACAGGCAAACCCTTGACACCTGCCAGAAGTCCAGGTCGGATGATTTGAGGATACGTTTCAGCTCCCAGTACAATGTCCACGTTGGAGGATTCGTAGAACGTGTTGTCAGCTAAAACAATGTCTCGAAATTTGTTCCGAATACTTGGATCAAGGGACTGGAATGGAGTTCGAACGCTAAGTAGGCGGTCCACTTTAAAGCAGACCTCCAACTTGACACTTTGGTCAATCCTGGATAGGAGAATCGCCGTGCACACACCTTCTCCTCCCACACGGGTGATCGGCAACCGAAACTTTTTAGCCAACGATTCACTGATCCGGGACACTGGTGTGCAGGGGTCCACCAACACCTTGGTGTCGAATGTTGTGACACCATTGTCCAGTTTGACAACAGCTGTTGGCAGGACCTCAGGATTTCTATGCCGTAGGATTGTTGTCAGCGATGGCGCCTGAGCACGGTTTTCAGATCGGGGTGAGGGAGCCTTTCGAACATGCTCGCGGAGATGAAGCAGGGTGTGATGATCGCCATGGCACACATGACAGGTGGCCCCACTTCGACAAGAGGCCCCCGAGTGCTGATGGGCCAAGCAATTCGAGCAGTATTTGTTGATGAGGACTGCTCGCATGCGCTTTTCTACGCTAAGGCGCAGAAAGCGAGTACATCTCCGGAGGGAATGGATGCCTCGACAGACTCGGCATCGGAAGGACTCAGTTCCTCGGGCACGTCTGTTATCATAGGCGGAAGCATTGGAGCGTGGCATGGTTAATTCGAAATGTGTATTAGGCTGTGGAAGAGAGTTAAGAATGTTAATTCAATGATTTAAAAAGTGGGTTGACATTTAGACATCATGGACTGAACGTTAGTATTGGTAGGAAGAAGGATCAGTTTGGAAATAGGACGTTTAATAGAGCCACGCGTTGTAAGAATGTTGACAACTCGAACTTTGTCGTCAGATCCGGGATATCCTTTTTGCACTCGTCCAAGACGCCATTCACATGATGGTAGGTTGTCTTCCTTCACAATGACCATGTCGCCTTCTTGGATATTACGGTCTGGTGTCTGCCATTTGTTCCGCTTATGAAGTTCCTTTAGGTATTCATGTTTCCAACGTTGACAAAATTGTTGATTGTGGGTCTTAAGTTTCTGCCACCGATTTATAATCGTAGCACCGGTAGTTTGGATTTCGGGTTCAGTAACTGCTAACAAGGGTCCACCCACAAGGAAATGTCCAGGGGTCAGCGCCAACGGATCCGTTGAGTCCTCCGACATTGGAGAGATTGGTCTGGAATTGAGACATGCCTCTACTTTCGACAGCAGGGTAGAAAATTCCTCAAACGTATATTTTAAGTTCACCGTAGATTTATAGAAAAGGGCCTTGAAGCTCTTGACTCCGGCCTCCCAAAGACCGCCCATGTGGGGGGCACCGGGAGGAATGAATCGCCATGATAGTCCTTGATGGTTATATGTGGCAGTAACCTTTGTTCTAGTGGCTTCTAGGAAATCATTATTGAGAGCTCTTGACGCCCCTACAAATGTTTTGCCGTTGTCCGATTGGATCTGATGGGGACACCCTCTTCGTGCCACAAATCGAGCGAATGCAGCGAGAAACGTGTCAGTTGTCAGGTCGGAAGTTCCTTCTAAATGAATCGCCTTCGTTGTAAAACAGACGAAAACACACACGTACCCCTTCGTAATACGGCATGCTCGTCCAAGGTAGCTTTTGATTTCAAATGGTCCCGCGAAATCAATGCCCGTGTAGGTAAAGGGTCTGGAAAAGGTGACTCGTTCTTTTGGCAAATCTCCCATAAGCTGAGTTTGTAACTTCTTCTTGTGTATGATGCATACTTTACAGGAATTAACGACAGACTTGACTAGGTTCTGAAGTTTTGGAATCCAGAACTTAGAACGCACGAGGCGTATGACTAATTGTTTGCCGCCGTGCAAGGAAATTCGATGGGTGAAATTGACTAGGAGTCGAGACAATGAACAGTCATAAGGAAGCAATATCGGATGTCGCTCGTCATAGCTTAGAGAGCCAGACGATCTCACCCTGCCCATGGCTCGAATAATGCCATTAGCGTCTAGAAATGGATTGAGATTTCGTATTTGGCTTGATACGGCAACCGTCTTTTTATTAAGGAGGCAATGATATTCGTCACTGTATCCTTTACGTTGGGTGGATTGAACCAGGGTACGCAAAGCATCTGCCATATCCGTAGAGTGTAACCCTTCTTTGCGGCCCTTCTGGACCTTTCTACAGCGTTTGACGAAACGGAGCATATATCCAAGCACTCGCAATGCGCGTCCAAGGTCAGAGAAACGTGAAAGAAAGTCATCGACAGCTGGTACAGTAACGAGATGATTCTTCACCGGTCTCTGTTCCAAATCAGTCTCCAGAGAAAGATCAGTCGATTTTGGCCATCCTTCTTGGGGTTTCGACAGCCAATTTGGCCCATGCCACCATAACGCGTTGTCCACTAAGTCCTGGGACGCGACACCACGACTGGCAAGATCAGCTGGGTTATCTTCAGATCGCACGTGTCGCCAAGTGCTTATAGAGGTTGCCTGCGATATTTCTGCGACGCGGTTTGCAACGAACGTGGTCCATCTACATGGTGGCTTATCTAGCCATGCAAGCACAATGGTGGAGTCGGTCCAAAGGAACGTTTCGAAGTTATGGAGTGGAAGATTTGGGAGGATTGCTGCTACCATTTTAGCTAAAAGAACTGCCCCGCACAGTTCCAGACGTGGTAGAGATACAGACTTCACCGGCGCCACTCTGGTTTTAGAAACAAGCAGATGACAGAAAATGTTGTCTTCCTGCCTAACACGAATGTAAATGGCTGCCCCGTAAGCGCGCTGAGAAGCATCACAGAAGCCATGGATTTGAACCTTTGCGTTTGGAGCGAAATGTACCCATCGCGGTATACATATTCGATTTAATGATGAGTAGCTTAACAGAAACTCGTGCCATTGTTGGAGAAGATCAGGAGGCAATGGATCATCCCATCCCATGTTAGTTAACCAAATAGCTTGCATAAAAAGCTTTGCACGAACGACAAAGGGTGCCAGCCAGCCGGCTGGATCGAATAACTTAGCTATTTGCGAGAGTACTTCACGCTTTGTAAGTTCTTGTTTTAGCTTTATTTCAGACACCACAAAATAAAACTCGTCTTGGGTTGCCCTCCAGCGAATTCCTAAGGTTCTGGCTGTGCTGGTATCGTCAAGCTCTAAGAAACCAGCACGGAGTAAATGTGGCGTGGGTATCCCTTCAAGCAATTCCCTTTTGTTTGCTGTCCATTTCCGTAAGGGAAAACCCGCTGAGTCAAGTGCCTTTTGAAGCTCTTTGATTGTGGATATGGCGACTTGCTCAGAATGCGCTCCTGCTAACACATCATCAACATACATGTGTGTACTAAGGACTTCACTCGCTAAAGGGAGCTGTTCTCGAACATCACTTGAAAGTTGCTGCAACACGCGAATCGCTAGGAAGGGCGCACAATTAACTCCGAAAGTAACGGTGTTAAGTTCGAAATCGCACAGATCCCCCCTTTCATTTCGAAATAAGATTCTTTGGAATGGGGTGTGCTTAGAGTCTACTCGAATCTGGCGATACATCTTCTCGATGTCAGCATTGAATACAAACTGAAAGAGGCGCCACTTAAGTATCTGAATAGTTAAATCAGACTGAAGAACTGGTCCGGGATAGAGGACATCATTTAAACTGGTGCCGTTGGACGACCTGCTGGATGCATTAAAAACTATACGTACTTTCGTAGTTGAGCTCTCTGGCTTAAACACAGCATGGTGGGGAAGATAAAAATTCTGTAAACAGTCGTTATTTGAAACCTGCTTCATGTGTCCTAAACTCGCATATTCTTGAATAATTGAATTGTAATCGGACTTAAACTGGGCATCTCTATTAAGGCGAGCTTCGACTTTCAGAAATTGTGCTAGAGCTATGGACCTTGAGTGTCCTAGGTTAATGTGCTCAGGATCGCGAAATGGAAGTGAAACGACGTAACGACCGTCTTCATCTCTACGTGTAGTTTTAAGAAAGTGTTGTTCACAGAAATTGTCGGAGTGGTTTGCCACCTTCGTAGGGATTTCCTCCACCTCCCAAAACTTTGTGAGTAAATTGTCGAGTGGATCTTCGGAAATGACATTTACTTGTGTGGAGAATGCAGCAATCGATCGTTCGGATTCGCTGGGTACTGGGCCGGTAATTATCCACCCGAAAATAGTCTCCTGTCCGACTAAAGTGCCACAGACATTAGATTGAACTCCATTTAAGAGGATTGATGGGAGTATGTCTGCGCCTATCAGCACGTCAATTTGTGAGCTAGTTGAGAAGGATGGATCAGCCAGTGGAAAATTCGGCAAGTCTTTTAAAACAGATTGTGAAATTGAGCATGACGGCAAATTGCCTGCGAGCGATGGGAGAACATAAGCAGATGTTTCGATCTGCATTCTTGGTTTATCACGAGGCGCCAGATAGAAATGGCAAAGCTTACGGGGCTGCGCCGAAATAGCCTGATTAAGCCCTGAGACTTGCGCTTGGACGCTTTGATATGGTAGTTTAATAGTTTTAAAAAGTCGCTCCGAGATAAACGTGCCCTCAGACCCAGAATCAATCAATGCACGGGCTGTATAACTGACGCCTAAATGAACTACGCTGACAATAGCGGTTCCGAGTAGAATTCCATGGGTGTTAGAAGCGAAATAATTTTGCACAGGAGGGGTTTCATTGGAAGAAGTGGACTGTATTGCTGAATTTGAATTGGATGAAGAGGACTTAAAGGGATTAGAAATAGATCGGGTAGAGTCACCTCTATGGAGTAAAGTATTATGCCTGCCCTTGCATGTAAAACAGTTGTGTGAGCTGGTGCATTCTCGAAGTTGGTGTCCCCTGGCAAAACAATTTAGGCATAGCTTCTTTTGTTTAATGTAGGATTCTCTTTCCTTAATGCTCATCTGGAGAAATCGCGGACATACTCTTACGGGATGGTTTTCTTTTAAGCATAAGTCACAAATTTTACCCTTGTTGGAGATCTTTGTCTCGAAGGCATTGAGTCTCTTTTGTGTTGAATTATTCCGTAACGATTTGAAATTGCCCTGGGTATTTGAACTGGTTGAAGAGGACTTCACGGGATTAACGTCTTCTATAGCTTCTAGGGTCCTATAGCGTTCGCTCAGAAAGTTATTCATTTCTTGCCAGGATGGGATCTCAGATTTATTGGAGAGGGATTGCTCCCACAAGGCCAACGTAAGTTTAGGAAGTTTGGCGGAGCAAAGAAAAATAAGCAGGCAATCCCAAGAAGCGATGGAGATCTTGGAATGATCGAGAGCTAACAAACAGCTTTGAATTGTGGTTTGGAGTTCCTTTAAAGCGGATCCTGATTCAACACCCACTGCCTGTAAATTAAATAATATCTTAAGCTGACTGTTAACCAGAAGTCGCTTATTATTGTAACGTTCGTGGAGCGCATCCCACGCGGATGCAAATCCTTCGTGGGTCAGAGGAGATTTAGCGACGATTGCTTTAGCCTCGCCGCTAGTTTTGGCGTTCAAATGAAATAATTTTTCGACCGCCGTCAATCTGGGGTTATCTATATAAATAGCCTTGAAAAGATCTCTAAATGTAGGCCATTTTAGGTAGTCGCCGTGGAACACCTCTGTGTCACACGGTGGAAGGTTGCAGCCTCTGGTCACAACAGAGACTATAGGAGTGGTTTGGCTAAAAGTGGTAGTCGGAACCGTTTGGCTAAAAGTGGTAGTCGGAACCGTTTGGCTAACAGTGGTCGTCGGAACCGTTTGGCTAGCAGGGACCGTTGGAACTGTTTGGCTAGCTGGGACCGTTGTAACTGTTTGGCTAACCGGTATTGTTGGAACCGATTGGCTACTTAGGATCGACACGTGCTCAATATTGTCGTTCAGTTGAGCAGCACAACGTTCGTATATAGAGTAGCAAGTCTCATATCTCCCTTGGATGGCTGTTATGTCACCCTTGTTAGCGTCTTGACAGAGCGCCCTTAAACACACCTCATATTCCTTTTCAACCTTGTCCCACAACGAACGGATTTGGTCGCGTCGGATTTGGAGCGTGTACAAAGTCACCTCGCTAGTGGCTGGAGCATTTATACGCGCTTCAAACTGACTCAGCCTGTCAGTTACAGCAATAAACTCACTCAGCGCCATGGACATAACAACTTTTTCCTCTTGTGCAGCAGATCTGGTCACTCTCTGGGATTGATCTTTAATAAGTAGCGAACTGGTAGCTTTCGGTGTTAATTTAAGAGTTGGTTTCAAGGACAATGGAGTTGTAACTTGTTGCTCCGGAGGACTTGGAGATGAGCTGGGTTTCTTTTTCGAATCTAGATCGTTATTAGTAGGCAAAAGTTTTCTGTCGTTCTTATCTTTCCTTGTCGACATGCTAGGACAATACCGCTGTTGCTAAATTATCATTGCCCAATCGAGAAGGAATAACAAAAAAATATGCTGGTATGGAACGCTGTTCAATTTGTTGACCGCTGGCCAAACAACCACCCCAATTATTACGAATTTGTAAAAAAAAAGGAAAGAATCGGTTCAGCAGAATGATGGAAACTAAACTGGAAAGAATGTTTATTCACAATAAGTTTGTTTTATTTTAATTTTGTTTAAATAATCAGCATTAATAATTTTTGTAAATCGTATGTTTTTAATATGACCAATGTGCTTTATGGGAAGGGTATATATTTTCTACTAGGATGTGGATGTAATGTGAGCACCAAAGAATTGCTGTATATATGTGTATGTAAAACCTTGGCGCCAAAAAAAATTGATGTATGTGTATGTTGTAATTTGAGCGCCAAAAATATATGTATGTATGTGTTTTGTAAGTTGTATATATGTGTATGTAAAACTTGGCGCCAAAAATTGATGTATGTGTATGTGTTGTAATTTCAGCGCCAAAATGATGTATGTATGTGTGTTGTAATTTGGGCGCCAAAAAATTTATGTATGTGTGTGTTGTAATTTCAGCGCCAAAATGATGTATGTATGTATGTATGTGTGTTGTAATTTGGGCCGCAAAAAATTTATGTATGTGTGTGTTGTAAGCTGTATATTTTGTCCCAATTCGAAATATTTTATTATATGTTTTTAGCCAGGAAAATATACTGTGTGTAGCAGAATCAACAAATGTAGTGTAAACGGGCTTGGTTAGTAGCATGCACTCACAACAAAAAATGTTCACTGGGATATGTATGGATATGCCGTTTGGAATTGTTTATATATGTATGTAATTGGAAATGTATAGGAAAAAACACATATGTATTGCTGGACAATGACCGATTGTTTGTACATTTGTAATTGGATAAATAGGTAGTTTATGGACTTGTGTTTGTATTTAAACAAAGCTTATTGAACTTGTGTACGTGTGACGAAGACTTTGGTTTAACTTTGTATGTATGTACACGGAATTAGATGATCTTGTGTATGTGTGCGGCCGCACATAGGTAGAGATGTGTATGGAAATAATTAATTTTTAATTGTTTGCACAGACAGGTAGGATTAGTAGAATTGGAAACTGTTGCACTTAACTTGGATCCACAGAACGATGAGATGGCTGGTGGCGAAGAATATCGCAGAAATCCGGGTTGAAGGACCAAATGTTTTTAGTGGGTGGATGCCAAGATGGAGTACAACTTTCGATGGTTTTCACTGTATAGGGTTTTATTATGCACTTCGCGTGCTGAGCCTTTCACAAGATCTTTTAGGAATGCTTACAAAATTCAAGTCGGCTTACAACTAGCTTTTCGCATGGTGTGACCAGAGTCGGCTGCCATTACAATACCAATTGACCTCAACTGAATTTATAACAAATTAGGAACAATGAAAATGAAACAGGCTTAAAATATAAATAGTTTATAATTAATATCTACACCTAAACAAAGAGTATTTTATTGAATGATACCAGAACATGGCAAGTTTTTCTTATTTCCACATCAACGTTTTTTCCCATTATTATGCTGTTTCTTCGCCCCCTTTTAGCCTGCAAGCGAAAAAAATTCAATTATGTAAGTCAACCAGCATAATCGATTAACGCCCGCGCTTGGCATTGATGTAGCTGCTCCTTTTACCGTTTCCATTGTTCATTTTTATTGTGAATGCTCTTTTTTCTGCCTTGGTTTTTGTTTCATGCCACACATGAGTAAATGTGAATGTGATTGCCTTATCAAGACATGCTTTAGTTATAAATTCGATTAAATTAATTCTGACTTGGCTTTTGATAATAATTTCAATTTAATCGCGTGCTGCCAGCGCGTGACTCGCGGGCTAATAAATATTTCACTTATTTCACGATTTTCACGCCTACTATTTGCTGATACCTCACGTGTCCTGCCCTGCCCTGCCCTGTGAGTCCTGCCCTTCACACCTGCTGTGAGTGAATTGTTACAAAACGTTTTCACCATTTTTCTTGCTTGCTCGCACATTGTCAACGTTTTGTGGCAAAGTGTGGAAAGCTGGGCGACAGCGCAGAGGGGGCGTGGCCCCGGGCGCCGAGTGGCAAGAGCCGGCGGCGTGTCTCGAAATGAGTTGACACTTTGCATGTCAGTGTAATTTTGAAATATTAATCATATGGCATGTGCAGGTTTGGTGACGATGACTGCGACTTGCGACTCTGACTGCCTGAACCTGAATGGGAATGTTTGCTTGGCATGGCATGAGCAGGAGCCGGAGCAGGAGCCGGAGCTGGAGCCTGATGATGAGGACAAAACTATTGTTGCTGCTGCATATTACGTTACATGCGAGCATTAAGCACACACACACACACACACACACTGAGAGAAAGAGACAGAAAAGGGCAACACAAAGGAGCTTGGCTGCATAATCAAATGGAAAATGCTGGCTCGTGCTGCTTGTGAACCGAATGCACTGAGAGAAATTTAAAACAGATATATTCAGAGGGGAATGATTTTGTCTCTTGGTTAGGACCCAACCAACCCTTATGAACAACCCTTTTCTCTCCGTGTACTTACTGTTTCGACTCGTAGAGGCGGAGTGTCCTGGCATAAAGCAATTAGTGTTGCATTTTATGGCCTTTAATGTGGTAATGGTTTCGGGTAATTAACAATTATGTCTAACTACAAATGCGACACGTTGCCGTTGCCGTTGCCGATTGCGTGCATTGGTTTGCCTAGTCCCTCCCCACTTCAATCTCTCCTTCGCTGCGTAGTCCTTGGAGGTTATTACAAAATTTTGCATATCTCAAGTGTGTCGGAGTCGAACCAAGACCCTTCTTTTCACCCTGTTGCAGCTTCAGTGAAAACTAACTAAGTGGTTTGCTTATTGTTAGTTCGTTTGCCATATTAAAATTTCAGAAATTGCCAAGCTGAGCATTTTTAATGTTCTCGCAACCAGATTAATTGTCCATGCAAATGTTGCACTCCCCAGCAGCAGCAGCAGCAGGAGCAGCTGCTGGTCAGAGGAAAAGTCCAGCGACCTAATGAGGCGACGTGGCGGTTTATGTTTTATATTATGCTGGTTTATGACTGCCAAATTAATAGTTTCAAATTATTTCATGTTCCAGGAAGAAATATTTTTGGCTTGCGAAAGTTTTACCTTTTGCATAAATTAAATTAAAACATTTATCAAAGCAAAATTAATGTGCTGAGGACTGGAAGTAACTGAAATAGGTTTTTGTTGGTCCCTATTTCTCATTTTCTAAATTGAGGCTACGTGTCAAAGCATCTACTTAGAACTATCTGTCACAAAAGCTAACATATAGCATACATATAATTCTGGATTGAAAATCCTTTTTAAAAAAGATTTTAGATATTAAATTGTAATATTTCTGAAACCAAAGTAGCTAGAGAAATGGAATTCAGAAGTGAACAAAATTTTTTTAAATGGGAATCGGTTATGTACAATGAAAACATTTTTGGGTAAAAATAAAATAAATATAAGAACATGGTTTTGGTACTTCACGTTATAACGACACCTTAAAAAAATCCCTGAAATATTCTCCAACCTTAAAGATAAGTATTTCATAGTTTGAAAAATGATTTAAGATACTATATGTAGAAGATGAGAATACGGCCTTAAGAATTTTTGTAGAATTCACTGGGTAACAAAAACTTTACTATTAGAAATTTCATTCTACATTCTACACCAGACAATCTTAACAAATGACACCTCCGGAACTCAAGCTAGTCAGCTATGCAGACGACTGCACCATCCTAGGATCGGATAGGGACTTCAATAAGGTAGTTGAGAGTTTAAACTCCTACCTCCCAACTGTCTCAGCATACCTGGCTGGTAGAAACCTGTCTCTCTCCCCAGAAAAATCCAGCTCAACTATTTTCACTACCTGGACCAAAATAGTGAACACGCAGCTCAATGTCACTGTGGACGGAGGACAAATTCCCACTATCAAATACCCAAAAATTTTGGGAGTGACCTTTGACAACCTCTTCTTCTTTGCGAGGCACGCCGAGAACACAGCCCGCAAAATTAGAGAGAGAAATAGGGACCTAAAAGCCATAGCTGGAAGCTCCTGGGGAAAGGAGAAGGAGACACTGCTGGTCACATATAAGGCAATAGGGCGTGTGCAGTGCGATTACGCGGCACCAGCATGGAAATCTCCAGCATGCCCAAAATGCTGCTCTACGCACCATTACTGGATGTCACACCATGGCCCAAGTGGATCATCTGCATGAAGAAACCCACATGCTCGGTGTTCGCGATCACTGCAACATGCTCTCAAAGCAATTCCTTGCAAATGGCTTACAGATGGACCATCCAAATCACCTGGCTTTCCAAGTCCCTCTGCCCCCAAGAACCAGCAGACAGGATCTGAGAACTCATCTGCCAGATGTAGTCACCCACACCGCAAACTCAACGCAGATATCAGAGGCAGAGGCAATAGCTGTGAAAAACTCCATCCATCACAGCACGGTGACTGCAGCCATTCTTCTTCTTCTTCTTTAATGGCCATTACAACCGTTAGACGGTCTGGGCCTCTGCGATTAACGCTCTCCATTCGCTTCTGTTCTGTGCGAGCTGCCACCAGTTGGTCACACCAAGCTCGGCAATGTCTTCCCGCACCTGGTCTTCCCATCTTAGTGGTGGTCTTCCCACCTTGCCGCCTCCATAGTCAGCCGCCTTCGATTTATACGCCTTTTTTGCTGGAGCTTCTTCCTTCATCCTGGCGACATGTCCTAGCCAGCGCAGCCGCTGCTGCTTTATGCGCTTAACCAGGCTGGTGTCCCCATAGAGCTTATACAGTTCGTCGTTTCTTCGAATGCGGAAATCATCGCCGACTTTTAAAGGTCCATAAATCCTCCGAAGAATTTTTCGTTCAAACACGCCAATCGCCGCTTCATCCGCTGCTGTCATTGTCCATGCTTCTGCGCCATATTGCAGGACTGGGATGATAAGCGACTTGTACAGGGCTATTTTTGTTCTTCGCTTGAGGTCTTTGCTCTTGAACTCCCTACTTAGCCCATAGTAGCATCGGTTCGCAAGAGTGATTCTTCGTCGGATTTCCAGACTGATGTTGTTCTTGCTGGTTATCATCGTTCCGAGGTAGACGAAATCCTCTACAACATTAAAGTTGTACCCCTCCATTGTAACAGATTGCCCAAGTCGCAATGACTTTTTGTCCGCGGTTACTAGGTACTTCGTCTTGTCCTCATTTACCGCTAAACCCATTAATCTAGACTCCTTCTCAATCTCTGAAAACGCCTTGCTTACTGCCCGTTTGGTTTTGCCGATAATGTCAATATCATCGGCATATGCAAGTAGCATTAGATTTTTATAAATAAATTCGCCGGTTCTGTTGGCATGTTCGCACTCGAGCAGTATATATTCCATCAGTAGATTAAAGAAGTCACACGATAAGGAATCGCCTTGCCTAAAACCTCTTTTGGTATCAAATGGTTCGGAGAGGTTCTTTCCTATTTTGACGGAGCTTTGCGTACTTCTCAACGTCATCATGCAAAGTCGAACGTACTTTGCTGGAATACCTAAAGTAGACAGGGCTTTGAAGAAGCTTGACCTTATCGGTGTGTCGAAGGCTGATTTATAACACAGTACAACACTAAAAAAAAGCCCGGCATAAGACCAATAAAGTATGATAAAAGGCACCTTTGTAAGCATCACCTCATACCCAGTTTTTTAAATCCACCCTCTGTTCGCGTTTAATGGGTACTTTTGTACTTGCAACACACAACGACAACAATTTTAACTAAGTTTTTAATGGCTTAAGATAAAATTCTCCAAAATTCAGCAAATGTGGACAGGGTCATTGGGAACGACATATGAAAAATTCACTTAATTCGCGCAAACGGTTAAGGTACCTCCAGAAGAAGTTAAACGTTCATTCTTCAATATCTTTAAAAGCGCACGGTAGATTTTTCTTAAAATCGTTGCTTATGATGGTATAATGGGCTATTGCATTTCCCTAAGAGATGGTACTCGACAGCCAAAAATCCGCGAATTGGAGTACCAATTTTATATTCACCCACGGAGCACTCCATATGAACTATATACCCGACGTACAAATAGACTGAACTGTGTTTTCAGTTTCACCAAGGAAGCTTTGGTTCGCGTTTTATAGGCAATTTTGTACCAGCAATTGCCTTTAAACAACATATACCATCTGGGTATCACAGCCTCCACCAAAAATTATGCAATTAATCTTATGATTAAAATTCGTCGTTTCCACCAAGAAAAAGTAAATCTTTAATAAAAATTGTCTTTGGTGGGCCATCCGTGGTACACCAAGATGCGCTGAACTAAAGTATTTAAATAATATGATCTGTTTTCCTGCTTGCAATGAAGCAATTTACTTATAAATTTAATTTCATAATTTTTGTAAAGCTGGTTTTACCTAAATGGTCAATGTTGTTCTAAGGCAGTTGCTGGTACAAAAATGCCTATAAACCGCGAACCAAGGCTTCGTTGACAAAACTGAAAACGCAGATCTGTCTATTTTAAGACCTTGTTTATGGCCTATATGAATTGATTTATGGGTGAGTCTAAACAGAGTACTCCATATCGCGGTTTTTTGGCTGTCGAGTTCCATCTCTTAGGGACATGCAATAGCCCATTATACCATCATACACAACGATTTTAAGAAAAATCTACCGTGCGCTTTTAAAGATATTGAAGAATGAACGTTTAACTCCTTCTGGAGGTACCTTAACCGTTTGCGCGAATTAAGTGAATTTTTCATATGTCGTTCCCAATGACCCTGTCCACATTTGCTGAATTTTGGAGAATTTTATCTTAAGCCATTAAAAACTTAGTTAAAATTGTTGTCGTTGTGTGTTGCAAGTACAAAAGTACCCATTAAACGCGAACCGAGGGTGGATTTGAAAAACTGGGTATGAGGTGATGCTTACAAAGGTGCCTTTTATCATACTTTATTGGTCTTATGCCGGGCTTTTAAAAAAAGTTGGATTTTGTCGAACTGTGTAATCAACAAAAAGATGGTGTGTTTGTTTGCCTCTTTCATAGGTTTTCTCCAGGATTTGTCGAAGTGTGAAAATCTGGTCTGTGGTGGATTTACCAGGTCTAAAGCCACACTGATAAGGTCCAATCAGTGTATCAATAAACGGCTTTAGACGTTCACAAATAATGCGGGACAGAACCTTATATGCGATGGGGAGGAGACTGATCCCGCGGTAGTTGGCGCAAACTGCACGGTTTCCTTTTTTAAAGATTGGACAGAGAACACTTAGATTCCAATCGTCGGGCATGCTTTCGTCAACCCATATACGGCACAGAAGTTGGTGCATGCACCTTACCAACTCATCGCCTCCAGCCTTGAACAATTCAGCGGGCAGCTCATCAGCGCCTGGTGGTTTGTTGTTCTTTAGCCTTCGTATGGCTAAACAGACTTCCTGTTGGGTCGGCGGGTCTATCTCTATGTTGTCGATCGGTGGCATCGTTACTTCTCTAGTGGCGGCATCCTGTTCGTCATCGCCTCCCAGTAGGTTGGAGAAGTAACTTCTCCATTTGTTAAGCGCCACTTGCGGATCTGTGACTAGATTCCCGTGTTCGTCTTTGCATTGTGGGACTCTGGGCTTGAAACCTTCTGTTAATTGCTTAATCTTTTGGTAAAATTTTCGAGTCTCACTCATGCCGAATAACATCTCGACTTCCTCGCGCAAGCGCCTTTCCTGCTCATTCTTTTTTCTTCTAAATAGGCGCTTCTCCTCTTTCCTTTTCTTCTTGTAAACAATTTTATCAGCATCCGACACTGGCTCAGCTCAGATCAGGATACTCGGCGACGCTAAACAGCTACTTAGCGAGGATAAGCCCGGCGGTGACTGATATGTGTCCCAAATGTGGACAATCCCCGCACGACACGAAGCACCTCTTCGACTGCCCAACTGACCCGACAATCCTGACGCCTCTCCACCTCTGGACCGACCCCATCCAAGCAGCCAGATTCCTCTCACTAGACCTGGAAGACTCTGATGAAAACACTTTCTAACCCCATACCCTACTCACCCCCAAATTTTCTCTTTTCGAAAACTATCCTTTTTCTACCTTCTAACTATTACCCCAAAAACATATGCGTACTATTACTCTCATCCACAGGAGCCGCTACAACAACAACAACAAATGACATGTAAAAGACGAGCCAAGACCTATACTTTCTAATAAGTTTAAAATTCATGATCAAGGTAAGATTAGATTATTTTGAGTTGGCTAGAGACTGTACCACTTTCCCTACGCTTAGGCCCAGATAGGTCCATGGATGCTTGGTATCGCAATAATTCCCTATATAACAAGGGATGACCAACTGTTTTGAGTCTTCTTCTACTAAAGGCTAAAGGGCAATGGCAAAGAAGATAAAGTAATATCTCTTCTTCTTCCTCTTCTCTTCTTCTTCCTCACACTTGCAACTTCTTTAGAAGCCGTTGTATGCGACGCCCAAACGTGTTGCATGCCTGCCGATGAGGCACTGATCCGTTAGGGCCCCAACCAGAAGTAAGAGTTTGCCGCAAGAGACTATTGGTTAGTTTTAGGTTGAACGTGGTCCACATGACAGTGCAAGCCGAAAGGTTGATCCATTGTTCCTTAGCCGGGCCCCAAGTTTCATTCCTTGTAATTAGCTTACATGAGGATAAGGGCATCTATTTCAAACTCTTCTGTGAAAGGAACTGAATGGTAGTCCCCCAGTTTGTCAGCTCACTCGTTACCCTCAATGTTGCGGTGTTCAGGTACCCAGATGAGGTGGATACGGAGATGCTGAGCGATCGCATTTAAGGATCTACGGTATTTTGTGAGCGACTTGGCGTTATTGGTATACGAATCAAGAGCCCTTAGAGCTAATTGACTATCAGAGTAAATGTACACTCAAAAAATTATTTCTCTATATTTAAGAAACTCACCATAAAATCGAAATCGCCCTAAAATTTAGAAAAAATTTCTATATTTAAGAACAATTTTTCTGAATTTTAGAAAAGTGGCCTTAAAAATAAATTTGAAAAAAAAAACTTTCTAAAATTTAGAAAACTATATTTTTTTCTAAATTTTAGGGTAAATTTGCTTTATTGACCAAGCATAATCCCACCAATTTTCCACCCACATCCGTCCAACATCCTCCCACCTACCACCCACTTCCCGCCCACATACCACCCACTTTCCACCTACTTCCAAAACAACTTACCACCCACATCCCATTTACTTCCCAACCACTTCCCAGTGGGCATCCCTGCGGTATTTCCAACATCGGAAAATAAAAACAAAAATTAATTCCGATTTTGACCCTTCAAACCGAGTTTCAAGACAATCGGATGAAAAATAGTTTTTTGCGTGCAGAATTTTCCGACCATTTTCCTCGTGGGGGGAGTTTCCGACATTGAAAAATCACATTTCCAATTATTTCGTATTTTGTCCTTACAAACCGAGTTTCAAGCCAATCGGATGAAAAATAGTTTTTTTCATGCAGAATTTTCCGGGAATTTTCCGACTTTGGGTCAAATTTTCCAACTTCGGAAAATTACAATTCAATTCATTTCACCTACTTTCCTTTCAAATCGAGTTTCAAGCCAATCGTATGAAAAATAATTTTTTGTATGCAGAATTTTCCCGCCATTTTCCTCGTGGACGGATTTTACAAAATCGGGAAAACACGTGTCGAATTATTTCGCGTACTAAGCTTACAAATCAAGTTTCAAGTCAATCGGATGAAAAATGGCATTTTTGCCATACAAACTTTTCCGACGCTTTTCCGACTTTTCCGGGTGGAATTTTCCAAGACCCCGTCTTAGTACGCACTTTCACCACCAACAGAAACTTCTGTGAAAATTACAGCCTCTATCTCTTACCGTTTGGGCTGTGCGATGATTGCCAATCAGTGAATCAGTCAGTCAGTCAGGACACTCTCTTTTATATTTATAGAGATAGATGTCTTCTCTCTTTCCTTTCTTTCAGAGCGAAGGTTTTGTAGATAGCTGCGAACGATTTCGTGTGCATCCGACAGCCACGAGCGCACACAGACTTTAAAAAAAAAAATCGGGTATTTCTTTTTATTTCTAATGAGTTTTGTTGTTCACCAAATATTTTCCTCCTTGGTATTGGTGTCCAGTCGGCAGTAATCCATTTTTAACATTTTAAGTATGTTTCGATCTGGACAGAAAACCGCTTTTGAAATGAACCGTTTCAAAACTGGAGTTTTGAAGTTTTGTTTACTGAAAAAATAGAGTATATCTGACACTTAGCAGCTATCGGGAAGAACAGAAATCTGTCCTAAATCTTCGTAAATAATGTCGCCTACGAGAGTTTCATATAAAAGTTTCGTATAAAAACGAATCATCATATTTTGTGGGCCGAACCAACCAACACCTTTGGCTAAAAACCCTCGAACCTTAAACTTTAACCATTTGTAAAATTTGTTTTAAACCGGGGAGGCGGATCTTTTCATAGAATATCTACTATATAGATCGATTTTCCTTAATTCTCCCTCGCATAACCTTGAAGCACTTAATTGAACAAAAGCGTAACAGAGAGGTGTCAACGACTTTGAAAGGCAGGCTCGCTTAAAGTCTAAAATTTGTATCGAATTCTGGCCTGGGTTGTGCTCGCCGACAGTAGCGGATCCAGGGGGGGGGCTATAGGGGCTGAAGCCCCCCCCCTTAGAGCCCAAATATCTTAATTCACCCAAAATATGCAAAGAGCAAAATAAGAAATTAAGAATTTCAGAAAAAGATGCAAATACTTAGATTGTTTTAAAAAGGCATGAGAAGTAGAGATTTCGAATTATCGATATATAATACTTGTAGAATATATTTTTGGTGTGTATTTTTGTTAGTTCGGCCACAAAAAGGGAGTTTTTTGAAGGCATTCTCTTGAATAGTTAGGTGTGTTCGCAGGAAGATCTAATAATAAAAGTTTTTACTTTCTTTAGAAAAAAATCTTTTACACATACGGTCACCTTCACCACCTATTGGCGCCAGCTGTGATGTAACTAGCCATGAAATAGCAAATTCTCAAACTTTGCCGTTCGGACACACGCCAAAAAATTGAGAGATGCTTGGGTTGGTCCCTTTGAAGCAGTATAGCCAATTTTACATTCTCTTGGATATTACTAGTATTTTTAATATTACTAATATCCAAGGGAATCGATATTTCGACAACCTTAATCAGCAGAGAAAAGTATCTACAAACACACACCGTTGGAATATGGGTTGAAATATTACGACCGATCGTTGAAAATTTTGTGGAATATTTAATAATTTGAATAACCACTGTTCTTTACGTGGCAACAGTTTAGAGGAAGATTTATTCGAATCGATTCCTATCTTCTCTTCACCTTGCGTCACTGAGCGAACAGTTGTCGCTTGATGAGAATGGTTATTGTATGCACGAAAAACATGAATGCGTGTACACATTCGCCGAGTTGCTTTTTTACCTTATTGGAGAATTAGAAAAGTTTAAGAATGATAGAGACAGTGAGACATCATCAAAAGCGGCACATCTCATAAGTGCGATTGGAAAAACGGACTTTCTGATCTGTAAGCATGTTTTTACTCTTCAGACTCCAGAACTTCAGATATCATCAGCCTGTGCTCACGTCGCCCATGTGATTAAATTGTAACTTGAAACAAGAAATAAATAATCATCTTTTTGATTTGAAAAAAATCCAATTTTTTTTTTTAAATTTTTGAAAAAAATCAAAAAAGTTGCCGACAAAATTAAGTCAATTGAAAAATCAACAGCTTACTCACGAGTATACTACGCTTTTTTACCCCCCCATGTTAAATATTTTTATGCAACATACTACTTATAATGAAGCATCTAAAAAAAAAATTAGTAAATATTTACAAAATACTATTTAGTATACGACCGTTCTAATCAACAATTTTGTAAAAAATGTCATCGATGGCCCGGGAACTATAAAGAATTATTATAAAACAAAGTCGACGAGGTCATCCACGGGTTCCCTTATAATGAAGTTTTTAAATTTGCAGGTTTTGCAGGATTCTATTCGTAAATTTAAAAAAAATAAGAAAAAATTACATCTTAACCACAAAGGTTAATGCAATAGCATTTCCAAATTTATAAAACTAACCAAAATAATTTACGTATATGGTCTTAGTAACGTGTACGACGATTTAAAATATGTTTTACTTGAAGGTAAAACTTTTAAATATGCCCTAGACATCCTGCGAAGTTTTTCAATGTTTATTGTTTGAGCAGTTTGTGGTTACTCACTTAAAAATCCTTCTTCACTAGCGAATAAAAAAAAATCGCCTGCGGCGCTACTTATTTTTCTAGTTTTACCTTCAAAAGGATTACAACCGAAACATGTTTCGGTTTCGCTCAAGTCACATACATATATTGGCGAAAACTTTTTATACTCTGTGCCAATGGTACGCACAGTGAGTGATAATGTAGTTGCACTCTAGAGGTAAGACAAAAATTGTTAAAAAAAATGTCCAAAAAACAAGTTCTTTATTTTTACCTTGGGAAACTTATTACCTTCAGAGCATATCGACTTTTTGTATAAGATGATGTATCTATTCTGAAAAGCACAATAAGATCCGAACAATGTTGAGTGATTTTGAGGGCCCTTAGCCCCCCCCTTAGCCAATTCCTAGATCCGCCACTGCTCGCCGAGTCCAAACAAATTTCCTAAACAACAATCCGAGATTTCAATGTGTTCCCTTTTGGGTTTAATTCTCGCAGAACTCTAAGGCTTATGCGAAATGTGCTGGGTTACGATGTCTGCCGGGGTTTCGGGGTTGGTTCCTTCTGTGGGGTTCAGTACCTGGTTCCCACTGTCTCGTTCCGGGTACTCTGTTCCGCGGTAGAGAAGAAAGTGAGATGTCGGAATGCAGTCGGGAATTTCTAACCTGGAAGTGACTTCTTCTACTTCTTCTTGATTGGTCATCACAACCGTTTGAGGGTCTTGGCAGCTGCTACTAATGCCCGCCCGTTGCTAGCTGACACCAGTTTTCACACCAAGATTGTCCAAGACGCGTAGACTTCAGTTTCAAGAATACTAGGTACTTCGTCTTGTCTTCGTTTACCGCTTAGCCCATCAGTTCAGATAAAACGAGTAGCATATTATCTTTAAGGAGATTAAAGAAGTCACACGATAAAAGGCTCGGGGAGTTTCGTTCCTATTTTGAAGGAGCTTTGAGTGCTTCTCAACGTCATCATGCAAAGTCAAACGTACTTTGCTAGTATACCAAAGGTAGACAGGGCTTGACCTTATCGGTGTGTCGAAGGCGGCTTTGTAATCGACAAAAATATGGTGAATTTCGAAGTATCTCTCATAGGTCTTCTCCAGGACTTGACCTAATGTGAACATCTGGTCCACCGATTTACTCCGGGTGTAACTGGATGTCTAAAAATCAGGGAGGGGTAGCGGAACATCTGCTCCTTAGTGCGCTTTGGGGAGCATTGGCTCTTTAAGATACACAAATTCTTCTTAAGCTATTAGAACTCTGGGAAGAATTGGCTCTCGAAAATATACAAGGACTAGGTGGAAGCACGTCTGCCTATTACTACGGGTTTTAAATCCTTTTACTGGCTTACCTTTGCGCTTCGCGCTTTGGTGATCAAGTGCCTTAGCTCATGGTGAAATTAATAAGGTGAAGCCGAGCAAAGCAGGCCAAAGGGCGAATGGCAATGCAGAGACTAACATATATTCTGCCGTTTCTTTCTAGCTCACAGGCATCACCTTATTATTTCCACCATGCCTAGCTTGCGCTGGCGGCAGTCTTTCATTTCGTTTGCTAGGTTATTTTGTATGGTAGCCTTACATAATTAATTCTTTTGAAACAACACATTGTGAACCCGCTGCATTTTGACTGTGAGCAGAATAAAACACATTACGATATTTTATTTTTAAGGCTCAGAACATTGTCTGATTAACATGACATTTAAAACAGCCCACAACAAGTATCGAAACGACATCATTAATGAAAGGAGTAACGTACGAAATCTCGCATATATTGTAGACATATCTGTTTCAGCATTTGAATGTCTGAAATTAAGTGCCCAACTGCGAGAGCGTTAATGTCCCATCAGAAATTTCATTAAAAATCGCATCCTGCTACCCGTTTTTGGTGCCATAATTAAAAAGCGCCAGCCTAATGGGCATATTGCCCGGTGCCCGGTGCCCGATGCCCGGTGCCCTGTCCGGCCATCTGTGGTCACCGCTCGGAGGGGGCCAAAAGTCTATTAACGTACACGAAACCGTTAATTTCGCTGATGCAATTTCGGCTCAATTTATTGTGCACCCACAAACACACACAATAAAGCAAAAAAAAGAAATGGGGAGACGAAGAGGAAAAAACTAAAAGAGTAAAGTAAAAACGAAGCGAAATTGAAAAGCCAAAGTACATAACAACAAGCTGGCAGCCCCCAAAATGCCAATCCCAGGCGCGAAAATCAATATAAATATGCTCGCAACGGCCTGGCCTGGTCTGGCCCGGCCCGGCCTGGCCTGGCACGGGCGAGGTTCCAGCTTTTGGAACATGACAATTTATGTGCATTTTGTATGCAGGCGGCTAAATAGACAAGGCTAGGCGAGGTCCGCGTGCGTGAGCCAGACAGATAGACAGTCAGGCGAAGGCACATAATACAATGGCTGTGCCAAGGACACGCCCCCCTTCACCCCCTCCCTTGCGCCTTTGCACTCGTATGTAACGATAAAACTTGAAAATGCTGTTAGCTACAAAATTTGTTTTGTCAGACTTTTGTCGGCTCGACGCTTTGGCCCGGGCGGCCATGTGCAGATTTTTCAATACCCAAATGTATGGGCAAAGGGGGTACTAATTTGAGTATACCCCGTCCCGCGGAACTGCATGCACCATTGCATTGGCAGTCGGTGTGCGTGCAATTGCAAATTTATGCACTGCGTTGTAAACAAGGCAAACATTTCCGAGTCACACAATTGTAAATTATTTACAGCATACTTTTGGGCTGGTCGCGGCAACTTTGACTCGATTTCGATTGGGAGTCTGGCCGAGCGACAAACCTAATTACAGCAACAGACACACACACACACATACGACATATCGAACTGATATATCCAGGTCCTGGCCGCCTTTTGTCGGTTCGTTTAGCCTTTCAAATTGCTGTCCATTGAGTTAGCTGTTAGAGCCATTCTCACTCACGCACACCTTCGCATTCCACACAACATTTACACCCTCCCCTCCCCCTTTTGCTCCCTTGACTTTTGCGACAACTGAACACAACTGACTTTTCAACTCGAGCTCGAGCTGACTGCAGCTGTTGCTGCTGACGTTGCTGCTGCTGCTGCCGCTGTCAAGTGGACAACGTCAGGGTGCAAAAATCGAGCACAAAAAAACTGCCTGCTGCAAAATATTGTGCAATGCGCTGCCAAATAATGAAACAAAAACAAAAGAAATCAAATATTACAAAATTTAAATGGGTACGACTTTGAGATACCTGACAGAAATTTAAATTACACGTCCAAATCATAAAATTTTTCAAATTTTAAATGTTATCCTTTAAATTATCTTGAATGACGCGACTTAATTGTGGATGTTACGGTGCGTTTTCTACATCCCTAGTCTGTGCCAAAATCGTCGATTTATGCCCAACTCGGATAGTCAATTATTTTTATTTGGAATATGGAAACTAAGAATTTGATAGTATCAAAAATAAAAAATTCACAAAATTGATATTTGATATTTAGAGTTCACATATCACAGCCGAAGCGTCCAAAATCTACATTTGTCCTGAAAAGGGGAAAATAAAATTTTTACAAATAATAAACAGGACAAAGAAGGGGCTTTAGTACAACTACTGGCTTTAACTTAAGCGCCCTTACAGAGAAAAATAATAGAACAGATCGCTATAATAGCAAAAATATATTGTCCGATTCGATAAAACCAGGCAGAACCATTTAGGCTGCTTTGAAATTCATTTTAAAATACCTCTTACTAAGGTCCAACTAGTCCATGAATACCCATTGAGGTCTAAACGCGCACACTCAATCCGGCTCAAAGGACCAAATGTTACCAAGAATCCCCGATACCGAGCCGTCCACATTTATTGAGAACGCAAGAAGGTTTCGCTACGCACTGAATATATTTCTTATAAAATCTAGCTTATATTAACATTTTTATCTAAGATGAGTCGCAGCAGGGGCTCTTTGCATGGGATTGGATTTAAGGAACCCTTTTTAACAGCTAATAGGAGAATAGACATTTAGCTCAGCCACTGCTTCGTAATCTTAAGGGTGAGTTTTTAAGGCTCTATTTATCAGGCCTGCAAACCGGTTCGGAGTTGAACCGCTCCGGAGTCAGAGGCTCCGGGAACCGAACCCGAACAGGAGCAATATAATTTTTATCCGCCAGAACCTGAACCTGAACCGAAGCAAAAAATAGTTATAAATGGGTTCGGTTTAAAAATTATAAAAAAATTTTCTAGATGCTTATTTTGCCATTTTCGAATAGATCTTAATGCACACTAAAAAAAAATGTGACATCAATTTAAAGAATTGGCGTTTTTTCAAATTTGACAAACAGAAAAAGTTTTTTAGAACTTCAAAAACTATGACATTAAAATATTTTAGAAAAAACTTTCTAGAACTAAGAATATGCGAGATTTGTCTGATAACATCGGAATACAAAAAAGACTAACATATTCAACATCAATTTTTATTGGTCGCTGAATTGAAATCACTTTTCCGTTTTTACCCAGCACGTCCGGGTTACAAAATACGTCCTATTTGCACAAATGTTTGCTACGAGAAGTTTCTTTACATTTTTGGATCGTGTGACCACATTAAGTAACCTTTTAAAATGGAATGGGGTATATTTTTTATAAAAAAGATTTTTTCAAGTTTTTTAATTTGAGTTTATCGACCATATATACATATGGAAAGTTTGCTATATACTCTGCTGTAAAAGCTTGTAAGCCTGTGTAATTAGGTCTAACTTTTCTAGTCACTTTCTTAAAATTAGTTCAAATTTACCTTTGATTTTATTGTAAAATATGTAAAACTATTATTGAGTTAATATTATCTTCCAAATATGAAGGCTCTGAACTTTCAAACATGTATGAAATGATTAAGATTTTTACAACTAACATACATTTTTTTTGAGTCAGGGAAAACAATATTATTCCTGAACCCCGGTTCGAACCTGAACCTGGGTTCAGCGACTTCCTGAACCCGCTCCGTGAACCCGAACCCAAAAAATATCATTTTCAGTTCCAAAACTTAAAAAATCCAGAAAATTATAGATAATATAGATTTTAGTACGGAATTCCTTGATTTTAGAGCGTTTTTTAAAAATCTCTAAATTCATTATTTTAAGAACATTTTAGATATGTTTAGCATGATACGGGATTCGGAATAAGAACTTTCAGAGCTCAAAATATGCATGATCTGAGCTTATTTCTGTTAGCTAAGAGTGAATTGTACTTAAAGTAAGAGCTAGTATTTACATCAAGAACGAAATGATCTTAAATTAACTTTTTTTCTTAAGGGTACTGTATACCTTCAGGTGTCATTTTTTAAAGGTTTACAAAAAATTAGATTACTCAAAAACTATAAGTGGTATTAAGAAGCGGATTTTTTCATTGGATAGGTATCGGTTAAACTAAATTTAGTAATTTTGGTTGTTGTTGTTGTACCTAGGGTTGTTGTTGTATTTCTGTTCAAAGTTAACCAAAAATTTAAAACATAGGCCCATGGTTGCAAAAATTTTTTGAGAACGGATGATCTGAATTGAAAACTGAAGACAGGGTTTTGTTAAGAATTAATGTAATTCTGGTGTGAACTAGGATATTTTGGATCGGTCAATAAATGACGTAGTTATGGGGTTTCAAAGTCAAAATTTCGAAAATCGACTATTTTTTCCCACTGTATTGGTCCTAGCTCCGTTATTTGTTGACCGATCAAAAATATCCTAGTTCACACCAGAATGGTGGGTATTAGGAGTAATTTAAGGGAAAGAATTTGAAAATCGGTCAACAGGTACTCTTTAAATCTTTGCAACCATTTTGGAAAAAGTGGTTCCGAGATAATCGCATTTAAAGATTCGACATCTGTTTTCGATGAAATAAAAATCGTTTTTAATAAATGTATAAATCGGATTTGGTGCATTTGGGTTTTAACTTTCACCGAAAAAAAAGATTATCAAAATCGGTTAAGCAGTTCTCCAGAAATTTGAGTCAAAGTGCGTCAAGACATGGTAAAAAATAAAATCTCCAAAAATTTCCAAGTAAAATTTTTTTTTTGAAAAATTTTTTTTCCATAATATCGAACATTTTATAAATATTTATAAAGTTTTTGACCAAAATAGGGAAAAAAATACGAATTTCTAAAAATACGAGGATCGATAAAAACAATTTTCATATAAAAGTGTCGGAAAAAATAATTGTTTTTGTTTATATCTTTAAAACTGAGTTTCGGATCAGCTTGAAAGTTTTGCAGGATGTTTATAAGATCCTAATAGAACGTTTAAGCAAATAAAAAAAAAATCCAAAAAAAAAATTTCTGAAGGTATACAGTACCCTTAAATCAAGAATTTTATTTCTATTTGTAAATTTTAAACGGTCAATTTTAATTTGAAGGTCGATTCGTACTCAAAGTCAAAATTTTCAAGAACGGATCGTGTTCAAATTCTTCTTAACGTACAATAAAGTTAAGGCTGCAAAACCGGTCCTGAACGAACCACTTTAAACCGGTTTGGTTCGGGTATTTGGAGTCCGACGAACAAGACCGTGAACCGAACCCCTAATACTTTGACTTCTCGAGCTTGAACACGAACCGAACTACTTTTTCGAAAAATTAGGTTCGTTTCACCAAATTGTTTAGTTTTTCCAAGGACACATATGTAAAAAAATATGGAAATGCCATGTTATCTGATTCCTATCATTTAAGATGTTATTCAATCCTTCAACATTTTTCTCGGTTCCTGCCCATAAAGGAGCGAATATGGTTCGAAATGACAAACGAGAGAGTACAACTATGGACTCAAGTGATTGCTCACGTGTGTGATAGCACATAATATTGATAAGTAACAAGATTCATACCTATCTTTGGTATGGCAGTTATACTATAGTGGTTCTATTTTAAAAACAAGTGAGAAAGTCGGTCAAGCCCGACTATAACATACTCTGTACCTGGAGTAGAAGCTGAATGCAATGCTGGTGGTGCGCTCATCTCAAAGTTTCTCTCTCTTTTTCTCTCTCTCTCTCTCTCTCTCGCTCTCTCTCTCTCTCTAAGATTGTGTGGTGTTAGTTGTGAATGGGTGGGAGGGGGTGGGGCGAGGGCGATATACTTTTTTGCTCATAACTTGAGTACCGCTGATCCGATCTTTATCATTTCTTCGGCAAATCGATATATTTTGCTAATTACTAACTATCTCTAAAAGGTACAAAACGTCTATCATTAAAACTGTAGGAGATATAACGTTTTTTCCGAATTGCGGGGGCGGGAGGGGGCGTGGCAAAAATTTAAAATAAACTTGATCTGCCTGCAGCTATAAGAAACATTTTTCCCATACAAGTCAAACCTCTATCTCTTACCATCTCCGAGATCTGTTTGTTCATACGGACGGACGGACAGACAGACGGACAGACGGACATGGCTATATCGACTCGGCTGTTGATGCTGATCAAGAATATATATACTTTATAGGGTCGGAAATGACTCCTTCTCCCTGTTACATACTTTTGCACAAACTTAATATACTCTATGTACCTTCGGTACAGAGTATAAAAACTTGGTGGAATTATGTGAAAGCCAACATATAAATACAAGGGTTGGAGACGTTTACGTTGAAGACTATAAAGTATTTTTCACTAAAACTAGTTTTCCGACTAATCGTTCCTTTTTAATGAGAGTTTTCAAATTTCGGCTTTAAATGACTCAACTTCTAAGTGCAAAGAAGAAAATCGGCTTAAAAATATGAAATTTTTCACCAAGTGCAATGGCTGGTTACAAATTTTCCCCAAAATTTACCACATCAGCATCGAAAAGGGTTGGTCATAGCTTAGTTTCCGAGCTATAAGCTTAAAATTCGTTTTCAAAACAATGCCCAAAAAAATATAGCCTAAGAAGGACAAATTCAGATCTACAAATCGGTGTTCTATATACCAACTATTTTCCCATCGTTTAATTCATTCCGATTGTTACAACCAAGATATAGTGTCCTTAGCCCATAAACCGGAGCAATACAATAAGCAAAATAGAGACGCAGAAAAAAGTGATTTGATATACAAAATCCCATGTGCGGAATCACTGTAACTACTATAAAACAAAAATACGTTAAAAATGTCGCATATAATTAACACACCCACGCACATAAGACTAAACTACAAAACGGACACAGAAAATGGTGCTCAAATATACCTACATCTACTTAAACATAGCAATAAGAAAGCGGACTCAGTTTTAAGCTTCGGGGCTGACTGATTGGACGGTGTTGCTCTTCTCTATGTAATTATGTTGTAAACTTTTTGTTTTGTATCAATTATGACAATATTGTGAAATTCGTTACATGAGTGGAAATTTTGGATATATCCAATGGCTGACGTATGCTAACTTATGCTAAGCTATCCAAAATTCTTAAGTTACTTGCTGAGATTATAAACTTCTCCTTGCAACAATATTTTAAACCAATTTTAACACCTTTCCATAACGGATTAGCAATTTTCTGAAAATTTTGATGATGTTCTCTTCTGTAATCTTAATCTTAAAGGATTTCTCTTCCCTTTACTGTTTTAAAGTAAGCAACCGGAATTCGTAATGTAAACTATAAGCCCCATATACCCAGTCGAAGCTTGACCAGAGAGCAACGTTGAGTATAAACAGCAACAGCCAAAAAAGTAAAAAAAAATTTAAAAAAAAAGAAACACAAAATGTTAACGGCAAATGTCGAACCACGAATGTCGAACGACGTTTTTGGGCCTGGTCTGTGGGCTGTGGGCTTTCTGCCTGGTCTTTCGCTTTGGCAACAACCAAATGCGTTTCTCTGTTTGTCTGTTTTATTTTACTTTTGCATATTTTTTGGCGTGTTTCAACTAGTACTGCGGCGCTGTCTCTACATTTTTCAAGTTGTCTGCGTTTGACGTGCACGGATGGGCGCTCCACTGCGTCGGTGGCGGCGGCGGCGGCGACGGCGACGGCGACGGCGGCGGTTGGCGTAGTTACAGTTTTGCCTTGTCGACCGTTGCCTCCCCCTGCCCCCCATGCCCTAGCCAGCGTCTAGGCGGTTGTGGTTCGTTGCTTGGTTATCGCCTCGCTAGTGCTACCACTCACACAGGCAAAGACCCAGAGAGCGAGCCGAACCAAGAACCACCTACCAAGAACACAACAACAACTGAGCCTGTTTTTTAGTGCCTTCCGTAACCATTAAATTTTACGTTTTTATTAGCGCCAACGCCAGTAGAAGATGGGGTCGTGGGCCCCCGCAACCCAGCCAAACAACTACAACAATTTTTGAATATTTCCGTTTTGGCTGGCAGTTTTCGGGTTGCAGTTTTGCATGCACTTTACAAAAAAAAGGGGAGAAGCGAAACCAAACGAAAATAGATAAAAACAGAGAAAATGGCAAAATTGCATTACGCTCAAATGTATGCTATAGTTTTTTTTTCGCTGCAGGCTTATCAACGTCTCAAATCATGAAGCGGCCGCCAGCAAAAGTTAGCAAAGATAGCGTAGGAATTGTCGTTAGACACCACTTGAATGTTTTTGCTCATTTTGTGTGGATTTTGTGTGGGCGGCTGCGCATTGAAGGAAGCTCGAACACGTTTGAGCAGCTTACCCCTTATAAAAAATGGTTGCAGGGGTTGAACTATTCAGTTCAAGGCTGTTGGCTGCAAAAGCTCAAACCTGAAATAAGGGAAGTTCGTTTGCTCACTTACCTTCCACATACACAAAGTTCAGGTTGCAGGGCACTGAGTCAAATTATAACTCTTATACAAGGGATGTGGATTGGAGTCATAGGGAAAAAGGGGAGGATTTTTGAGCAAAGTCTACTTTGAGCTTCAAACATTTGGTTCACAGTTCTTTTTTTCAATTTTAGACGTTTTTCTTAAGGCGTTTAAGAAAGTTCTTATTATTTTGTAAAGCTTAAAAAGCAGCAAAATAGAAGCCCATATCCCGCCCAATCGCTACTTTGTACCTATTATGACTTTTCATGGTTCAAACAAAAACAAAATAACGTTGCTTGCTTGTTCAGGGTTCAAGAAAAAGCGGGATAACTTATTTTTTGGTCAACGAATTGGCTTGATTTCGGTAGATTTTGAAAGAATTTTTTTCTGTGTGTACGATAGGTAAGAAAATCCATGATCAATTTTAAAATACTTAATTTAAGACGTAAGAAATTTCATGTATGCTGATGATATGGCCTTACTGGCGGAGACCTTCGGAATGCTCCAAAGCATAATAAGCACACTCAGAATAAAAACGTCCAGCACAATTCTAGATTGATCGGGATAGAATTTATACCGATTTGTACTTAAAATTTCAAATATATATGTTCTTTGATGTACTTAAATTAAGTGCCGAACATTGTAGAATAAAAAATTAACTGTTAATATACTTAAAATGAGGACAAAAGTTCTTGAATCAGACCATTTTGTTTTTACAGTTAGCCGAAAAATTTATGAAGAGATTGTACTTAGTTTAAATATTAAATTTCTAAGACTGAAAATGCTAATGATTTTCAGTTAAATCTGTTTTTAACACTTGGCTTATGGAGATTTGTGACCTAGAGTATAAACATCGTGGTCTTTGGTTCATTTATTTGATTTCTAGTTTCAAGTTCGAATTGTAAAAGCTAAGAATTGTATGGGCTTAAGCCAAGAATATTTTGTATTTAATTTATTTTCTTTCAAAAATGTTTTGGGGCTGAGTTTATCAATACTTCGAAGAAGAACATTTTGCACTTATTTTGAGAGCAAATCGTTTTGTACTTAAGAACATAACAAACTAATAGTATAAACAAAAATATTTTAAACTAGTTCGAAATGTACTTAAAATATCCCGAAACGGTCTTACAACAAGTATTTCGGGATTAAAAAAATACGTCCTTTAAATAAGACTTTTGTACTCAAAGCAAGTATTTTCGTAGTTACATTACTATTGACACCATTTGTAGTACTTGATTTAAGTACAAAGCTCTTGGTTCTTTTTGGAGTGCAAGCTCTACGACCAAAGCTACTGCTAAAATCAGGCCTTTCCTTAATATTATCATATTTTTCATATCAAAGGTATACTATTCCCTGCTTAATATCCGGACTCGTTCAAATCATCTTAATACTTTTTCCAGATGATAGCCGTTTCGATACTCAAAATAACCGTTTTACTGATACTGTGGTGGTTAAAGACGTCCGTGGTCGAACCTCTAGTGTCGATAAATGGTTTTTAAATGACGCCGAACTGAAGCCAGGAAGCAGGAAGGAAGAAATCTATGGAGATTTCGCCAGTATGGAGAAGTTGAGCGACTTCGCCATCCCTCTGCCATCGCTCTATAAATACCTTCTTCAAACTTAAACACTGCAGTGCTCACTAGGATTGTCAATATTGTATCGATATATCGATATTTTGGTTGCACAAAACGGGTTATTCCGATATGATATTCGTAAAGAAACCATGGGTCCAAAATGAGTTCGTTCCTTAAACTAGTCCCTGGTATGGAATTTTGGCATTGATTTTCTGCTCTTGTACGTTACTTCTTCGTTAAAAAGCGATTTCTAAGTAGAAAAAAGAAAAATCTTTAATTGTCTTTAATATTTGAGGTTAATTTGCGCGGACAAGGAATTCGTTTTAGACCCATGGTTTCTTGGTGCGATTTTCTGCACTTATACCTTATTTTTTTCTTAGAAATGCGATTTCTAAGTAAAGTATATAAAAATTATTTTTTCCCGTCCCGTTCAAAAAGCCAAATCCTTATACATCTTTAATATTTGAGATTGATTTTCACCGGCTAGAAACTTATTTTGGACCCATGGGTTCTGGGTAAAATTTACTTAGAATTTTTGCTATACGCTTTGTTGATTTTTTCCGCCTATACAAATCAAACCCTAAAACTATTTAACCCTATTTAGAAAATTAAGTCATTTGAATCATAAAGTGTTATTTTGGCGGTGAGGACGTTTTTGAAATTCTTTTCAGCTTTCCTAAGCTTTTAAAATAACGATATACCGATGTTTTTTGGACCCCAATATATAAAATATCGGTATTGAAAATTTTGATTTTTGATATTATCGTTAGCGATATTTTGAAACATATCGACCACCCCAGTAAAGAATGGGCCAACAGGCCGAAATTTTGGCCAAAAGTCAAAACTAGGAACGTGTTTTTTTTTTGGGTTTTTATGCCAATTTATTATTATCATCTCAGTGTAAATATTTGCACTCAATAAAAATTTAAATATTTATATTAGGGTTTTTGAATATTTCAAAAATATCTATATCGACATTTTTGGCGATATTGAAAAAGTATCATTTCGATATAAATATTTCGGTGTCAAAAATATCAATAATATCCATAATTTTGATACTTTTCCATAAAAAACCTGATCTTAACTATGAACAGGTCGGATGGAGAACAGGTCATAAGGTAAATAATACCTAAGCCATCCACACAGCGGACAGAAAGATTGTCCTAGCATTTCATACGTAGCACAGCTTCCGATATTTCATTTGATTTACGTCCATTATCCGCAAACAGACACTAATGTACTGGTTAAAAAATTTAATTACTTAGTTTCCATATTTACTTTTAAAGGCTACTAATGTCTGCTTTGGTTGATTTTTCGACTCAAAAAATTCGAAGATTATTAACATAATTATCATTGATTTACATTAGAGCTGCCGGAGATTGAACAAGTCCGAGTCTGTTAATGCCCTCTTTATAGACTTGCAAACATAAATAGCGGCTAATTTGACACACAAAGGACACAAGTTTCCAGAATTTGAAATCATTTATACTTAGATGTGCCGTTGATGAGCTGTATTTCAGCCAAGCATCTACATGCTTCGCTTTTAAGTGCGCTTTTAAATTTGTTGAGCTTCCACTGGTCCCTAAAACTTTATTGCACAGTTTGCACTGCGATTTTTGTGAAATCAATTTGAATCAGAGCACAAGAAACAGTCATTCGCGACAATGTGAGCGAACGCTAAAACAAAAATATCACCAAAAAAATATTCGTTTTCCGATATATCGTCTCTGAAAAATATGCAATAATGATATTCGTCATTTTGGGCCAAAATATCGATATTTCAATATATCAATAATATTTTCGACAACCCTAATTGATATTATTTCTGTCTATAATTACACCAAGTATATCGGTAATTAATAATATTATACCTACCTTCTATTTATTAATTTTACAAAACCAATTTTGGTTATCCTCGAAACAGCGATCGTTGCAATTTCAAAATGTTGAAATTATCTATTAAATATGGAATAATAATTCACCACTGAACTTGAGCCAGCCACATGCAGAACTTTGACAAAAATCAGGTTGATAAAATCTCATTTTAATATCATTCACTTAAAATTGATATTAAATAGTTTTAGAATTATAATAAAAATCCTATAATCATATGTTAAAGAGTATCGATTTGAAATTTGTAAAATATCAATTTGACATTATTTCATATCAGATTAAAATTGATATGGAAAAATATCATTTTTTTCTCGGTGCTTAAAACGCGCATGGGTAAAGGTCTTCGTATTAAGTCAAATAAAGCTGAAAAATCGGAAGGTCCAAAATCAACGCTCACTCAGAAAGTATAAAAAAAAATCGTATTTTCGGTTTGCTCACTTTTTGAAGCTGGAATTGTAAGATTAATTTTTCCTCAATCCAAGAAAGTGTGTGCTTGAATAAAGAACGCGATTTCGAACATTTTTGACTGACAATATTTGATCCGTCGCTTTTAAATAATAGAATCTTTCGTGCTTAGTTTAAGTACATCCCAGAACAGTTATTATTTTCTGAGTTTAGTTGACAGTCTCAGTCTCACTGACTTAGCACTCCTTCTCCCACATTTCACTCAAACCTTTCGGCTTTTGAAAAATTTCCAAAATTTCCCCCAAAGAAAAAATAGAAAATATTATGAATCTTTTGCACAAACTTCGCCGTGAATTCAATGAATTCTTTTTCCTCAACTATCCCTACATAGCCAGCTATAGCTGCCTGGGTGCAGTTTTAACCGGCTATCTCCACTATCACCTCAGAGTGCACAATTCGGATTTGATGTATTGGAAGCAGATCGCTGAGACAGCCTCCCATGACATCGACTACTTTCAAATGATAATGCTGCTCGTTATTTTCCTGATAAACGCCATCTTTGTGTTTGTCATTCTAAGTGTATATTTGCGTCCCGTTTTGGAGGATGGCGGCGAGTTGTCGTTGCTGGAGATGAAGGATCGCTATGCACGATTTATACTCTTACGGCTGATAGCACGTCTGGATCGCATACAGGGCAAATTGTCGGCAAAGCGTAAGAGCTTGAGCTTTCAGCATTTTGCTCGTGCGCACACGAATATGGTCAAGGCGGTGGCCCAGTTTCGTAAGGATGCACGCAAGCTGATACTGCCCAATGAGACGGAGATAATGCAGTCGATTGAGGACATCTACGGGGTGGCTGACGATGAGGAGCGTGCCTTGAGGCGGGATGGTTACTACAAGCTCATGATTGATACCACCGATGAGACAGTGAAGGCTTTGTTCAATGCCAGTTCTATTCTATTTTAAAGCTGGAATGAAATTCTTTATAATTGCTTTTATCTGTGTCTTTGGCTTTGGCTTAAAGCCGTTTTATTGTTTCAATTGTTCAGCCTTTTGTTGGCTGCATTCTCACTCCGATTAGAAGCAGGAGCAGGCAGTCCTTTTATGGCCCCATTGTGTAAGCGTAGAGCCAACAATAACAACGCAAGTCGTAGACAGAACTGCTGCTGCTACTCCAAAAACCAAAACAAAAACAGAAAACAGAAAACTAAAACGCCAGCCCATGTCTGCACCGCTCAAAACAATATCTAATGTTGTCTACGGCAAAATATTTTTGCAGCGTCTTTTTGTTTGCGCGTTTTGTTGTTGTACTTTTGCTGTTGCTAGAGCCAAGTCCTTTGTGCTTGTTGTTATTATTGTTGTGTTTTCTTTAAAATTAGCTAAAAGGTTGACAAATTTAAGCTAAGCATGCCAGGCACACGACAACCGGAAATAAAAAGATGCTGATTCTTTGGCTTACACTGAGAATATGCCGTTTACTCCAATTTAACAATCTTAAGATTCTCAAACTATTATTTAGCTTAAATAGTTATAGGAAATCAATAATTTCACAAGGTTATCAGTTGAAAAGAAAAACTTTTTATTGGTTGATTCGAGGCGGGATTGATTCTTCTCTCTAGTGACTCATAAGTCGCCGGTTTTAAATCGCCGAAATTTTGCGATTTGCGAACTTCGGAGCACCTACTTTTGCGATTTTGAGACTAAATCGTAAAAGCGAAATTGGGAGCATGGCTGTATATGAATGTGGATAAACACTTCACGCGTGGATTCGCTTTTTTGAATGATTCTGCATAGAAAATGTCCATATTGGTTGATTTCCTTGTGCCTATAACGGAAATACAGCTAGAAAATGTTTCCAGCAACCTGAATTAGCTGCGCAAATAACTGGTGCAAGCTATTCATTAATTCATAGATTTGGTGATATTTTACGCACAATGGCTTCTGGCCATAAAGTAAATACAAATCGTCTATCTTGAAAACTGCAGGAGATAAAACGTTTTTTTCAAATTGCGGGGGCGGGAGGAGGCGTGGCAAAAATTGAAAATAAACTTCATCTGCCTGCAAGTATAAGAAGCATTTGTCCCATACATGTCAAACCACTATCTCTTACCATCTCTGAGATCTGTTTGTTCATATTGACGGACGGAAAGACAGACGGACATGGCTATATCAACTCGGCTGTTGATGCTGATCAAGAATATATATTAGGGGGGTCGATTTGTATGGGCCGAAAAAAACGTTCAAAGCATATAGCAAAAACGAAATCTACGGTCAATTCTAAGAAAATTTCACCAAGAAACCATGGGTCTAAAATGAATTCCTAGTCCGCGCAAATCGACTTCAAATATTTATGTTACATTTTCCCAAAAATCAAGTTAGAAAGTCGGTGAAGTCCGACTATAATATGTTCTGTATACCCCAGAGCTTGCATTTTTCTGATAAACTTTATATAGAAGCCACACAAAGTGATCAAAGTGTCAAAAAGTGAGCGCAGTGCTGCCCATCAACGTTGAACCGGTGCTACCCATCAAAATTTTTTGTTTTCCGTATAACTCCGCTATCGTTCATCCGATCTTCATAGTTCCTTTGGCGAATCGATAAATAATCATAATTACAAAATATCTTTAGAAGGTACAAAGCATCTATCTGCAAAACTGTGGGAGATATGAGGTTTTTTCTGAATTGCGGGGGCGAAAGGGGGCGTGGCAACCTGTGACATAAAAATTTGTCTGCCGGCAACTACAAGAAGTATTTGTCCCATACAAGTCAAACCTCTATCTCTTACCATGTCAGAGATCTGTACTTTTGCAGGTATATCGACAGACAGACGGACATGACTATCTCTGGTATTACTGGTGTTTCTGGTATTACATTTTATTAGCTTGTGACTTTTCGACCTAACAAAAAGGTGGTTTGCCGGTAGATACTAGCAACCAAAATCGTTTACAGTAAAATACCTGCAGAAATCAGCAGGCTTTTGTTTGGCAACTAAATATAATAATAACTAGCAAAACCCGCCGCGACTTCGTCCGCGTGTCAGTTTTAATAGACAACCATGGAAGAATACTTTTGTTTCATTAGCAAATAGCCCGTCACGCTTCGCTGCGCCTTCAACAGTATAGAACCAACGCACACCCACTTCAGGCCCACATCCCACCCACATCCCTCCCACTTACCGCCACATCACACCCACTTTCCGCCCACTTCGCACTTACATGCCACCCACATTCCACACACTTCCCACCCTCTTCCCGTCCACTTCCCGCCCAAAAACCACCCTCTTCCCTTTTACATTCCACCCACATCCCTCCCACATCCCACCCACATCCCTCCCACTTCCCACCCACATCCCACCCACTTTCCGCCCACTTCCCACCTACATCCCACCCACATTCCACCCACTTGCCACCCACATCCCACCCACATCCATCCCACATACCGCCACATTCCACCCACACTCCACCCACTTGCCCACAGACCACTTCGCGTACTATGCTTACAACTTATGTTTTGTTATGTGTAATTTTGAAAATGAGTTTGACGCTAATCGCTGGCAACTATAGTTTCGCCCATACAACCTTGACCACCCACTTTCCACCCAATTTTCCGGAAGATTGGTATGCAGTTGTGGTCGAATTTTCATATAGATCTTTGAAAATGAGTTTGAACTTTATCGGATAATAAGCAAAAAAGTTTCATACAACAGTTTTCCGCGGATTTTCCGACTTTGGGGATAAATTTTCCAAAATTTGAAAGTCACTTTTTTATGTTTTGTTATATGTAAATTTGAAAATGAGTTTGGAGCTAGTCGCTGGCAACTTAAGTTTCGCCCATACAACCTTGACCACCCACTTTCCACCCAATGGGGGTGAATTTTCCGGAAGATTGGTATGCAGTTGTTGTTGAATTTTCATATAGATCTTTGAAAATGAGTTTGAGCTTGATCGAATGAAAAACAAAAAACCGCGAATGTTCCACATGGGAACGCTGTCGAACGGGATAAAAAGTATCCTATGTCCGTCTCCTGGCTCTAAGCTACCTCCCTACCAATTTTCAGCCAAATCTGTTCTGCCGTTCTTGAGTTATAAGTGGTGTAACTAACACGACTTTCTTTTATATATATAGATTGTTCAAAAATATGGAATCAATGGGAGATTTGGTTATTCTCACTGAGGAAATAGTCGACAGTGACTAAGCCATTGAGTGAATGTGAAAATATTGATCCCCCGAATAACCGATTGACGGAATGCTAAACAGCTGCTTGACAGTCCTGGCAAAAGACATCTCAAGCATAAATATTTTCCCACTAGCTACCAAATTATCTGCAACACTAGAGAAGCAATGTGTAGAAAGGATAACCCGGCTCGGTTCGACCTGAGAACTTGATTTTCTATTCTTAGTACCATCTTTCAACGATTAACTGAATTAATTTGATTCTCCATCGTTGCTCGTTGACAACCACAAAGACTTATTAATAATATCATTTTCTTCAGCGACAAAATGAATCGTTGTTATTATTTAGATAAACTAAAATGGTGCATTCTAAATAAAATTCACCAACAAATTTAATTTGTTGCTGTCAGGGACAACTTTTGATCAAAAAAGTTGGCCGCTATCTCGGCCGGTACTGTCAGGCACATTTTCGGCAAACAAATTTCGAATAAATCTTACCTTTTCGTTAAGGAGCTTTGCCGAAAAGTCATAAGCTAAAAAAAAGAAAATAATACAGGAGATAGCCATGTCCGTCTGTTACTACGTTTATGCTATGCATTTCACGATTTCTTCAATTTGCAAAATCAAATTTGTTCCTGTAAATTCACAAAATGGCCAGCACATATGAGAAAACAAAGCATCTGCCAACACCCACTCAACGTTAAGTTCCTGCGCCACGGCATTTCATGAATTGACGTCGAGTTCATAGCCAACTTTCGTGTGTAATCGAATTCATAAAATGGTGTTTATGTACGCACTTTCGGAGGCATTTCATGAAACGATTTTGCAAAATGAGCATAGCATAAACGTAGTATGTAAATATGTCCATAAACCTGTAAAAGTACTGATCTTTGACATGGTAAGAGATAGAGGTTTGACTTGTATGGGACAAATACTTCTTGTAGTTGCCGGCAGACAAATTTTTATGTCACAGGCTGCCACGCCCCCTTCCGCCCCCGCAATTCAGAAAAAACCTCATATCTCCCACAGTTTTGCAGATAGATGCTTTGTACCTTCTAAAGATATTTTGTAATTATGATTATTTATCGATTCGCCAAAGGAACTATGAAGATCGGATGAACGATAGCGGAGTTATACGGAAAACAAAAAATTTTGATGGGCAGCACTGGGCTCACTTTTTGACACCTTTATCACTTTGTGTGGCTTCTATATAAAAATTATCAGATAAATGCAAGCTCTGGGGTATACAGAACATGTTATATTCGGACTTCACCGACTTTCTAACTCGATTTTTGGGAAAATGAAACATAAATATTTGAAGTCGATTTGCGCGGAATTCATTTTAGACCCATGGTTTTTTGGTGAAATTTTCATAGAATTGACCGTAGATTTCGTTTTGCTATACGCTTCGGTCGAAAAAAAAATCGACCCCCCTAATATACATACCTAGATCCTGGTTGCAAAAAAATTAGAACCAAAATTTACCAACGGTTAATGTTCAAAAATTTGCGTGTGAAAGTTTTTAGGAGTTGGATTTGGTTCGAAGAAGATATAGCAATTTTACTTTTTGATAAAACATTAATTACTTTTATTTCTTTACCTGCATTACAATTAATCAAAGTTAATACAACCAAAACTTTTCATCAAATATTTCCTTGTTCATCTGTAGGAAATATTTGTGGTTTCTTCGTAAAAAAAAAGATTGTACAGAATATTGGATGTTGGTGAAGGAAATTTATTGTCCAAATGAACTAATTTGCATTCCATCCTCGTACCATTTATTCCAGCATTATTTCACTGAAAAGCATACATTTAATTATTTTCCTTTTGCTACATTTAATTTTGTTAGCATTATTATGTAAATTAGATAAATTCTAATTATTTCTTTTTCATGTTTGAGCACTTGTGTACATTATTATTGTTTTGTGAAACTTTTGCTAAATTGTGTTTTGTTAGATTGTTCGACAATGGTTTTCCCAACTTAACCTAATGAATATATAATATGCACTTTTACCACCGAATGTTGACTCCCTGTATTTAAACTTTGCCCCCAACACAAGCTATTATAACCCAAAATGGGAGGATGGGGGGCAACTTCAAAGCGTTGCATGCATGGCTGCCCCAAAAAGTAGGCAACAGCAAAAAACACGCACTTTTCACAAAAAAAAAAAGCTAATGCGAAAATGCTTACAAAATGACAGCCTAATTTCAGTTAATGTGCCATGTCTTGTCTAGGAGGGGGAGACGACATAAACATACCCATTACAAATTACACGAAGTAAACCGGAATATGCCAAACTGCATTACCTTCATACACAATGCGCACATTTTTTAATGCTGGACCTGCCCACTTCTGCGCGATGTTGGTGTTGTTGCTGAAAAAGACATTAAGTAGATTATAGTCTGATTGCATATTTGCGGATATGCGCGCCATAAACACGTTCAGACGTGCTGCAACCGCAACAACACGGCAGCGTCAGCGCAACAGCCGAAAGCGAACATGGACATGGAGTGGCAGACAACAACAAAAAGAGAAAAAAACAAAAAAACAAAAAGCGTACAAGACATGAAAACGTACGCGCATCTAAACCGCAGACAAAATTACGCCGACAACCGCCTTTCGTTGCGCAGCTTTGGCTTTTGCTGAAAGACAACAAAAGCTGCCAGCGTCTGCCGGAAGCAGAGAAATTTTCAAAAAAAAAAAAGAAAAAACACATGTAGCTCCTGTATGAGCAATGTGTGTGAGTGTGTGTGTCTGTGTGTGCCATAAACCCAAATAGCAGCTATTACTTTATCGCCCAGGCAACGCCACAAAATGGCTGTCTATTGCAGCTAAATATTGCTGGCGGCTTTACCTCACAAGTGTGTGTGTGTGCGGGTGTGTGTGTGGGTGCACGTGTCAGGGTGTTAATTCTGTCAGGTAGAAGTAGCAAACGACCCCCAAGCCATAAACAAATAATCATAAATAATGTTGCCTTTTTAACAGCCTCTCTAAATTAGCTATTAATTGTTCTGGGTCCCCCCTGTCACACTTCACCCTCCACCTCCAATCACAGCTGCCTCCCCAATTAGGCTTATGTCTTTCATATGCAAATATTGAATTGCATTAGCATACTTATGCGACACACGCCACACGCTATCCTCCGCTGCATCCCAGAACTATGGGACAAAATTAATTGCATTTTGGGTTGCGGCCAAACTATCTGAATTTATACACCCTTGAGTTTGTTGCCAAGATAAAAATCATCATCAACCTTAATTTATTAGAGAACACAAAGCGACGCAAAACAGCTCTGACCTACTTCAAGGACCACAGGCCAGAGACTAAAAGGCTGTTTGCTGTTTTAACACAAGCCTTTTGGCTCGAGTTGGTGTAAAATGTGTTCGACCAATGTCCTAGCCAGCGCAGCCGCTGCTGCTTTATGCGCTTCACCAGACTGGTGTCCCCATAGAGCTCATACAGTTCGCCATTTCCTCGAATGCGGAAATCATCGCCGACTTTTAAAGGTCCATAAATCCTCCGAAGAATTTTTCGTTCAAACACGCCAATCGTCGCTTCATCCGCTGCTGTCATTGTCCATGCTTCTGCGCCATATTGCAGGACAGGGATGATAAGCGACTTTTGAAAGGCTATTTTTGTTCTTCGCTTGAGGTCTTTGCTCTTGAGCTACTTAGCCCATAGTACCATCGGTTTGCAAGAGTGATTCTTCGTCGGACTTCCAGACTGATGTTGTTGCCGCTGGTTATCATCGTTATGATATGGGTTTAAAGGCTTGACTACTTTGTTTTTGGACTAGCAAATTGCAACAAAAACACGGCTTAACTCCTCCACGTGTTTGGTGGGGTAACAAAATATGAACAACGGCCGCTATGGAAGATTTGGAGCACTCATAGGTATTTCGTACGTGAGCAGCACATACTGCCGTTTTTTAATTTACTCCACACGCAATGCGGAAGTGTTGGCGTATCATGAGCAGAAGCTTCGCCAGATAGTCCACCAGGCAGGCTGGCTGGAATATGATGCAGCAGAGATCTGGAAATGCATGCAGGAGTGCATTGAGACTGCGTATAAGAATTTGGTGATATTGGAAATCTATCCGCATGACATCATAGCCGTGGGCATTGTCAATCAGCGGGGCACCACAGTGCTGTGGAACAAGCAGACTGGCCAGGCCCTGCATAATGCCATAGGATGGTCGGATTGTAGGAGTACTTCACTGCTAAAGGCTATCCTGCACAAGGTCAAGCATAATGTGAATTATGTACGCTATCGTAGTGGTCTCCCGTTGAGCAGCTGCTTTAGCGCCTTGAAGATTCAATGGCTAATCGAGCATGTGCCGGCCGTAGGCAAGGCCCTGGAGGAGGATAAGTGTCGGTTTGGCACTTTGAATTCCTGGTTAATGTGGAATATGACGGGAGGCGTAAATGCGGGTGTGCATTCCACGGATGTGACCAATGCTCATTACACCGGTTTGATGAATCTGTCAACACAGCAATGGGATCGGAAATTGTGTCAGCTCTTTAAACTGCCCATGAACATACTGCCTAGGATACGTTCCAATTCAGAAATATATGGATATGTCTTGGAAGGTCCACTGCTGGGAGTGCCCATAGCCGGGGTCATGGGCGAGCAGCCGGCTGCTTTGTTGGGTCAGCTGTGTGTGAAGGCAGGACAAAATGTTTGCACTCTGGATGATAGCTGCTTTGTTTTGCTCAATACGGGCAAAGAAATGTTGAGCTCTGAATCAGGTCTAGTCACTGGCATAGCCCATAAGCTGGGATCCTCTAGCGATACCAATTTCTGCCTGGAAGGTGCCATATCCAATGCGGGCTCTACAGTCACCTGGCTGCGTCAGGGCTTAAGGATCAATACTGAAATTAATTCCAATGATAATGTGATGGAGTCACTGAACACCTTCCTAGGGGAGAGCAGCATGATTAGCTCTTCCTGTTCCTCCTCCATGTTGAATGCCGAATGTGGACTGGCGGCCAAGCGTTCAGAGATTACTTTTGTGCCTGCATTTCATGGTCTTTATGCTCCCTACTGGCGGCATGATGCCCGGGGTATTATATTGGGTCTTTCTAGTATGACCACCGCAGAGAATATTACCCAGGCTGCCTATGAGGCTACAGGATTTCAGATCTACGAGGTTCTGCAGGCCTTTAAAAAGGATACACCCAATTGGGATCGCTCCTGCATGCAGCCGGTGCTGACTTTTGGCGGGGAATATGCAGAGAACTCACATCTAGTGGCGTGGCCATGCGCGTGGTAAGCCTGGACTATGCGGTAAAAATGTATGCCCCACCCACAGATGTCTTCTCACCCACCACCACACCGAATCGACGTGAGTTGCTGTATCGACGCTGGGATTATGCGGTGAAAAAGTGTTTGCATTGGAATAACTATGAGACCTACGAGGCGGATGTAGAACTCTTTGCTAAACGCGAAAGTGTTCCCAATTTGCACATACGCAAATCTCTGCCGGGCAGCCTATTTATAACCACTTCCTTTGCTCTGCTGCTTTTGGCCAGTTATTTGCAGAGTAATTCCCTGAGCGACGGAATCTAGTCAACCAAATACTAAGTGGAGCATTCAAAATTTATGGTTCAGTTTTCTTAGCCAGTAAATGTTTAGTTAGTGAATTTCTTACATTAAGTTTATTTTCGTATTCCTAATTTGTAGATCAAATGTTTGTGATTCACTTTAACTTTGTACACAATTGTGTGTACAAACTCTACTCAGCTTTGTTGTACAATTTAGTTTAACTCTTTGGCTGATATTTATTTAATTCGGAATCATAATTTTTTACAACCGAAAGACAATTGTTAAAGCTGTGGCTATTTTGAAGAATCTTAGGAACAGCTTGCTGCTACAAAATACATATACATATATATATATATCTAATGAATGTTGAAACCAAAAAAAAAAAAAAGTTATGACTTTCTGTCCGCGGATACTAGGTACTTCGTCTTGTCCTCATTTACCGCTAAACCCATTAGTTTAGACTCCTTCTCAATCTCTGAAAACGCCTTGCTTACTGCCCGTGTGGTTTTGCCGATAATGTCAATATCATCGGCATATGCAAGTAGCATTAGATTTTTATAAATAAATCCGCCGGTTCTGTTGGCATGTCGGCACTTGCGCAGTATATCTTCCATCAGTAGATTAACGAAGTCACACGATAAGGTATCGCCCTGTCTAAAACCTCTTTTGGTATCAAATGGTTCCTGTTTTGACAGAGCCTTGCGTACTTCTCAACGTCATCATGCAAAGTCGAACGTACTTTGCTGGAATACCTAAAGTAGACAGGGCTTTGAAGAAGCTTGACCTTATCGGTGTGTCGAAGGCTGATTTATAATCAACAAAAAGGTGGTGTGTTTGGATGCCGCTTTCATAGGTCTTCTTCAGGTTTGTGGTGGATTTACCAGGTCTAAAGCCACACTGATAAGGTCCAATCAGTGTATCAATTAGCGGCTTAAGACGTTCACTAGACCGTACATGCCTTATATGAAAAGTAATTTTTTGTCTAGTTCTTAGCACAACATGGCTCAAAAAATTCTGTATGTTTTATAGAAAATATGTCTAAAATCCAAAATCAGATATATTGAGGTTTGATGGTCTCGAGAAGGCTTTAAAGGTTCAAATTTCCCCTTAATTTTGTTTTTGAGCTGCTAGAAACGTCATAGTAGGCATACAAAAATTTTCTGAAAATTGTAAAATAAAATATTTAAACATGTCGTACAATTGCTGCAGCAACACAACGGACGGCACCTAATCGATGATTATTGCTGATCACGGCATATCCTTATTGCCTTTAAACTACACAAATATGTATTGTAAAAAAACATATTCATGGCATATTCAACTATGCACTTGTAGATTATATAAACATTGTGTTTACTAAAAATTTAGTTTTTTATAAAAAAAAAAAGTTTAGGCTCTACCGAGAATTGAACTCGGTTCGCCGGATTCAAAGTCCAGAGTGCTTATCACAACACCACAGAACTTGTAATTTAATATGAAATATTTACTTTATTTGTTCGACATTTTTGTAAAAGGTCTCTGTCTACATTGACAATTCAAAGATAAATTAAGGAGAAATTGGAACTTTTAAAGCCCTTTCGAGACCATGAAGCCTCAATATATCCGATTTTGGATTTTTGATCAATTTTCTATAAAAAATACCGAATTTTTTGCGCCATGTTGTGCAAAGATCGTCACATGTTGAAAATCGTATGGAGAAATGTCCGGTCTAACGTTCACAAATAATGCGGGACAGAACCTTATATGCGATGGGGAGGAGACTAATCCCGCGGTAGTTGGCGCAAACTGCAGGGTCTCCTTTTTTAAAGATTGAACAGAGAACACTTAGATTCCAATCATCGGGCATGCTTTCGTGTGAAGTTGGTGCATGCACCTTACCAATTCTTCGCCTCCAGCCTTGAACAATTCAGCGGGCAGCTCATCAGAATTCATTTTTCTTCAGAAATGTTGCATCTGTAAAAAGCAAAAAACCAAATAGCCATCGGAATATCCGTTTGGTTTTTATACGATCGCAAACGTAACATTTAAGCCTAAAAAATACAAAATATTTATCAGTTTGAAAAATTCTTCAACTTTGAACCACTGTAAAATCCAAAATAATTGCTCAAATTCAATAAACCAAACAGTTTTAGGCTATCTGGGGTTTCTTTTATTAAATTTAATCAATGCAGTCAAAAAAATCGAAAATCAATTTTTGATTTATGGCTGCGTTAAATTCGCCAAACCGGCCACTGAACAACGTCTGGGTATACAGCTATTAAATTCGATTCTTACCAAAATTGCCAGAATGGCTTTTTATACCCTGTACCCATTGAAAATGGGTAAAAGGGGATCATGAAGTTGTGCAAATGTATGTAACAGGGAGAAGGAAACATTTCCGACCCTATAAAGTATATATATTCTTGATCAGCATCAACAGCCGAGTCGATTTAGCCATGTCCGTCTGTCCGTCCGTCCGTATGAACGCGTCGATCTCCGAGACTATAAGAGATAGAGATACAAATTTTTGCATGTACATAGGTATAGGCCGTACGCAGATCAAGTTTGTTTCAGATTTGCAAAATTTCCCCCCCTCCCCTCTTAAACCGCAAAAAACTGTCAGAGCCACAATTTTAAAGTTACAACATCGTCGCTTAATATATATTTTCTTAGGCCTATAATCTATCTATTCTGAAAAGCACATTGAGATCTGAGCAAAAACACAGAAGTTATTAACGAAACAATTTTTGCACCCCCCCTCCCCCCACGCTTTGCTAATTACGCATTACGTTTGCTGCTTGCGCCCGCGTTTGTGAGGGCGCGTTTGTGTGTATGTGTGCGTGTGTGTTTGTTTGTGTATGTGTGTGTTTGTCAATTGTACAGGGTATTTTGAAGTCGAGCTAACTCGACTGCAATGGTCTTACTTGTTATATTTCTAAATTTGGACCATTTGCTTATCAAACATTTAATTTGGACAACCTTGTAAAATGGGATGAATTTAAGTGCTAACATTTTTTTGGCTCGACATAGTAGGCTTTGATTTTTTGACATTTTAATTATTTCCTTCCTAAAGGAAATGACTTCATAGAAAGTTCATTCAGTTCCAAGCACTCTGCTGATGCAGATGTATTTTATTTTTTATTTCTTTTTATTTATTTGCCTTTTTTTATTTTGGGTGCCTTTCTTTGGCATATGAAAATGGTCCGATTCTTTATAAGCAAATAATGTGAACCAATTTTTTGTTTGTAAAGTTTCTTATGGAGAAAAAGGAGTATAAATTTCACGACAAATATGTTTTGTACCTTTTTTTTTTAAATATTTTATTTTTACTTCTTTTGAAATCACTTGTTTATGTAGCAGCACTTTCAGATATCTCTGAGATTTCTTCAACAGAAAGCATAAAAAATCTTTAGCCGTGCCGCTTTTGGAATTTAACAGGCCACCCTTCACTGGCTTCAAATTCTTCGTGTCCATTGAGAGACCTATTTAATTTTATAGTTTATAATCTTCATCATCAGGATTATTTAGTTGCGCTATTTGGTTCTTCGCCATCTTAGAGTTCATTTTAAATTTATTGTTTTGTTTTTAATGAAGTGCAAAATACCCTATACCAATATTGCTCTAGTGTTTCTCCATTCCATTTATTCGTTTTCAAATTTTTTTTTTAAATAATTGTCGGTCGACCAGGGCCTTTTTTTTATGAATTTCAAACTTTGCGTTTTTCCCCCCATACAAATATATTCTTGATCATATATCATATATGGTCGTGACACCCAAAACAGACTTGGCATCAGCGGAAGTCTCCGGCTCATCAGTTACGGGTTTCGGCTGCTTCTCCTTCTTCTTGGTCGAGTCTTCAACTTCATTGGCCGGTGTCGGCTTTTCTTCAGCTTTCTCAGCGGGAGGTGAATCACCATGCTTGACCTCCTTCTGGAGAAGTGTGGGAACGTTTTCTTTATTGTCGGCCATGGCTAATTGATGTATTTTACAAAATTGAAAAAAATGCTGAAACACGTGTTGTTTATAACCTCAACCGTCAAAGTGACAGTTCTTTCATTTTCTTCTCACAGTGCAGTGTGGCCAGGTTTTAAAATACCGTTTACTTTATTCACATTTGCAAGGTTTTCTGTTCAAATTTAAATTTGAATTTTTAAAGGCTTCAAATGTAAATGTCAAATTGGCTATACAGCTCCTACAACGGGGCCAAGCTAAGCTTCTCTCAATCTCTTGGCGTGTGTGCTTTCAATTTTTTGCACAAGAGAAAGAGCCCTACAGTTTAACGCCGAATCCGAACGGCAAAGTTTGAGAATCTGCTTTTTCATGGCTAGTTACTTCACAGCTGGAGTCAATAGCTGGTGAAGGTGACCGTATGTGTAAAAGCTATTTTCTAAAGAATGAATTTGGCCAGGTAACCCAGGTAACCCAGGAAGTTATCCTTTCTCCGACCTGGTTTCGAGTTCGTTAATCAGGGGACTTGCAGGTCGCCTTATGGATGTCTTTATGTTCAAATCTGGTACTACTTACGACCATGTTCCGTCCCGCAGCGAAGTTACCAGAGGTTGTTTCATGAAGGCTAAAGCGTCCGACTGTCGAACCAAAAACTCCTTCTCTCCCGATTTTCGCGTCAAAATCGTGATCAAGGCAGCGCTCGTATAGTTGTTCCAGGCGCTCATAGAATTCGTCTTCTATCGGACCCGATTACATATGCTTTTGAAATATATGTCAATGTTTTCGCCAAAAAAAATAATTACTTTTGTAGTATTATTTTCATTGCGAATGACACCACAATTATGTCAGACTGCTGGAGGGCATACAATTGTTTGACTGAAAAGGAATTTGTGCATCAGACCGTGAATCATTCACAGAATTTTGTTGACCCGACTTCACACGCCCACACCCAAAACATTGAACGCTTGTGGAGGGATCTTAAAGCAAACATTCCACGCTTTGGTCGGAAAAAGGATAACTTCCTGGGTTACCTGGGTTACCTGGCCAAATTCATTCTTTAGAAAATTGCTTTTACATAGCTATTGGCGCCAGCTGTGAAGTAACTAGCCATGAAAAAGCAAATTCTCAAACTTTGCCGTTCGGATCCGGCGTTAAACTGTAGGGCTCTTTCTCTTGTGCGAAAAATTTAAAGCACACACGCCAAGAGATTGAGAGAAGCTTAGCTTGGCCCCGTTGTAGAAGCTGTATAGCCAATTTGACATTTACATTTGAAGCCTTTAAAAATTCAAATTTAAATTTGAACAGAAAATGAAAGAACCGTCACTTTGACGGTTGAGGTTATAAGCACCAAGTGTTTTAGCATTTTTTCAATTTTGTAAAATACATCAATTAGCCATGGCCGACAATAAAGAAAACCTTCCCACACTTCTCCAGAAGGAGGTCAAGCATGGTGATTCACCACCCGCTGAGAAAGCTGAAGAAAAGCCGACACCGGCCAATGAAGTTGAAGACTCGCCCAAGAAGAAGGAGAAGCAGCCGAAACCCGTAACTGATGAGCCGGAGACTTCCGCTGATGCCAAGTCTGTATCGGGTGTCACGACCATATATGATATATGATCAAGTATATATTTGTATGGGGGGAAAAATGCAAAGTTTGAAATTCATAAAAAAAAGACCCTGGTCGACCGACAATTATTTAAAAAAAAAATTTGAAAACGAATAAATGGAATGGAGAAACACTAGAGCAATATTGGTACAGGGCATTTGCAGTCGGGGCACTTCTTTAAAAACAAAACAATAAATTTTAAATGAACTCTTAGATGGCAAAGAACCAACAAAACCAAAAACCAGAAGCGACTTAAATGAGGATAAAGAAAAATCAAGAAAAAGTGAAAGAATTCGCCCTAACCGATGTTAATAAAAAAAATCTGCAGATAGAGCAACAAAAAAACCCTGATGATGAAGATTATAAAGAATACAATTAAAAAGGGTCTCTCAATAGACACGAAAAATATTTAGCCAGTGATGGCTGGCCTGTTAAATTCCAAAAGCGGCACGGCTGAAGAATTTTATGCTTTCTGTTGAAGAACTCTCAGAGATATCTGAAAGTGCTGCAACATTTACAAGTGAATTAAAGAAGATTAAAAATAAAACATATTTGTCTCGAAAATTATACTCCTTTTTCAAAATCAAAAACTTCTCAAACAAAAAATTGGTTAACATTATTTGCTTATAAAAAATCGAACGATATTCATATGTCAAAGGACGGCACCCAAAATAAAAAAAGGCAAATAAATAAAAAGAAATAAAAAATAAAATACATCCGCATCAGCAGAGTGCTTGGAACTGAATGAACTTTCTATGAAGTCATTTCCTTTAGAAACGAAATAATTAAAATGTCAAAAAATCAAAGCCTACTATGTCGAGCAAAAAAAATGTTAGCACTTAAATGCTTTCCATTTTACAAGGTTGTCCAAATTAAATGTTTGATTAGCAAATGGTCGAAATTTAGAAATATAAAAAGCCATTCTGGCAATTTTGGTAAGAATCGAATTTAATAGCTGTATACCCAGACGTTGTTCAGTGGCCGGTTTGGCGAATTTAGCGCAGCTAAAAATCAAAAATTGATTTTCGATTTTTTTGACTGCATTGATTTAATTTAATAAACGAAACCCCAGATAGCCTAAAACTGTTTGGTTTATTGAATTTGGGCAATTATTTTGGATTTTACAGTGGTTCAAAGTTGAACAATTTTTCAAACTGATACATTTTTTGTATTTTTTTGGGCTTAAATGTTACGTTTGCGAACGTATAAAAACCAAAAGGACATTCCGATGGCAATTTGGTTTTTTGCTTTTTAAAGATGCATCAATTCTGAAGAAAAATGAATAAGAAACTTGCAGGGACCTAAAGTAAGTCCTATTTTTCTACTCTTGATCAAAAAATCATTGGTAAAGAATAATCGCACAAACGTTTGGAATACACCAAAATGATCCTTAGGCAAAGGACTATACAAGTCCTGCAAGCTTTTTATCCGTGTAAACATTTATAAAAAACTGAATTGTTTAGAATTATATTTTGAGTTTAATTAATTGCTCAAAAAATGATTTTACGGGTAACGGGTATAAAAATTGCTTTTAAGTGACAAAAAGAGCTCTATTCGTATACCTTTGATTAAATTCAAAACTTTTAAAAACTTGTTCAATTCTACATTAAAAATTCTCTTTAAACTGCGTCAAATTGCGTTCAACCACAAAATTGCCTATAAAATGTTTATAATCAAAGGTTAAATCTTTAATATTTAAACTTTGCTTTGGTTTCTTTTTTTCTCACAGTTTTTGTTGTTGTTGTTGTTTGTTGACCAAACACTGACTTTTGCCACAAGACTTTTCCAACATGCAAATCTTGAATTTGTGGCTTTTACGTATTTATTTGGCACAAATTTTAAGTGATTTATGCTGGCCGCAATTGCTGTGCTTCCATACCCTGATATACGCATGAAGCTATGAAAAATGCACAAACAAATGCACAGATGCATAGATACTCAGATACATAGATACTGAGATACACAGATACCAACACGTACGAGTATTTCGTATGCATATTTATTTGCCAACATTTACTTATGCTGCATTTGAAGCAATTTTGTTTGGCCTCAACTCAAATGCAGGATCCTTGGCCCAAAGTTGCTAGCGATAGATTTCCCAGCAAATTGTGCTGCAAAAGGACGCAGACTGGGACTGGGTTGCTGTTTACTTGGGCACTTATTTATTTGATAATAATTTCAGAGGTTTTCTTGAAAAACAAACTAATTTCTATGGTCAGTATTTGTAAGCGGGGAGGGGGGTTAAGGCCAAAACTCTTTTGTCTAAATAAATAATCAAAATGTCATAACAAGTATCGCTGGCTGGGGCGGAACGTGTCATTGAGACTGTGTGTGTGTGTGCCATGTATGGCTGCTGCATATTGTCCTGACAATGTTTATGCAAATTTCATTTACATCTCTCCTGGCTGCTGGGCTCCTTGCTCCTTGATGCTGGCTTGCCACTGATTACGCACGCAGCCAGCAATTCGACTCAGTTGGTCGCCTCCCTCAGGATGCATCAGTGTAACATAAATATTTTACATAGATTTTACATAGCTGATTGAAGTCCATGTGCTTATGTTATATGTGAAGCCGAAGGAGCTGGCTGCAACAGCAGGAGCAGCTATCTGTTACTCATGCTGTGAAATTATCCTGGCAGGACAATCATATCAAATCAAATTTAAAGTGCCTTCCGCATTGGCACGATGGGCGGAATTCTTTAGTTCTTAACATTTCAAGGGAGGGAGAGAAAGAAATCTTTTTATTATTTTAATTGCCAATCAATTCTACAGGAATGTACCAATATGTTACAGATTTAAGAAATGGAAGGCGAGACTTTACGACACTTGAAACGTTAACATGTAAGCTCTTAATGATCAGTGTCGGGGTATGTCAATGGATGTTGGATCAGAATTTTTAAAACTATCAAATACTTTATGATTCAGATGGCATAGCGTCATATCTCCGACGACATATCTCCGCCCAGTACATTTTGCCGGCGGAGATATGTCGTTTTAAAACGATCAATTCTTGTAATAGTCTTCTTTGAAGAATCTGCGATACGCTAAGATGCCTTGAATTAAAGTATTGAAGACCTCGTGATAGCTAAATGGTGCAATGGAACCAAGTCTTCGTTGGCAAAACTGAAAATGCAGATCTGTCTATTTTTAGATCGGGTATGTCCTTTTAAAACGTCTTAAAAAATTAAGAAGGTAAAAATCTAAAATAGAACCGATTTTAGTCCCTCCAAATCGTGCTAGATTTCTTTGGGTCTATTTATATTCTTGATCAGCATCAATAACCGGGTCGATATGGCCCTGTATGTCCGTCCTTTTGTATAAACTTCTAGATCTTAGAGACTGAAGCAATTTTAAGTGATGATTACATCTTGCCCGCTGGGGCCCCAAAACATTTCACCATTTACCTATACACGAGCCGAACTCATCCCGGAGCTGAAGCCAAACGTACCTAAAATTTCATGTAACCACTTTTTCGTTTAAGAATTGCTTTTTAATTCGTTTAAGCTAGTCCATGTGATTTCCAATTTTTAAAAAAAAAAATTTACCACATCAATCATCAATTTAACATTCCCAAATGAACGGAAAACTGCAAAAGTAATATCAGTCCCTAAGAGTAAAATTCAATTTAGGCGCATCCCTGTACTCCCTTACCATTATATGGTCAAATAAGGCTATATGGATGCCTTCGCAAATGATTGCCAAGTCTTTCGTTGTTTGTTTCTGTACTTTTTAAGGAATTAAATGTGATGTTGGTAGCCATCACAAATTAAGTGTAGCCTGCAAAAGTAGAGCAAGATATGTATGTGTTTAGTATAGAGCGAGAAAACAAACGAAACGTTTAACGAACCGTTCGCGATAGCTAAGAAACTATTCATATCGACCCCTGTGCGCGAAAACATCGTATGTGCCATTTTGAACGAAATTGACATTTTGAAAATTAGTTCTAAATCCACTTACTCATCGTTTGGTAAAATTATATAGCGATATTCGCCACGGTTACGGAGATACAACAAAATCAATTAATCGGTTGTGCCAGTGATGAGTTTTTTTCTTGTGGGCGAAATTATCGTATGTGCCACACATTACTATATTTAACAGTCTGGTGGGAAAATAGCTAGATTGGCCATGCTGATGGGAATTTGGCGAGTGAAGAGAGCGCGCTTTCACACTCTTGCGCTCTCTGTAACGGCTTTTTCAGATGGAATTTTTCAAATTTGTTTTATCCTCCTTTTCTTGTTATCTTGCATTCAAATTGAACAGTAAATTTTTGCATTTGTTGTTTTAAGATCAAATGTATGAGATAATAAGTGACAAGACTGATTTAGAAACTTAATGTGGACTGTTGTGTAAGTAATCCAAAATACATTGATAAAGCAGTCGTGTAAGTACATAAGTGCAAAATGAACGATGTGTTTCATAAGTTTTTGTTTTATATAAAATTTACTTTTGCTTGTACAATTTTGTTCTCCACAGATTTCTAAGGACTGACTTGTGCCTTACAGTTATACTGACAGCGATGAATATAAAAAAGAATGTTGTGTCGGAAAGCGTGGTTACAAAGAAAATCCAGAAATTAAATCCACTAAAAACAATTATAAAAAGATACAACCTAATTCTTGCTTGGATAAAAACCATCGTTACAATTGTAGAAGTCTACCTGATAATACTCGAGAGCATTTAAATGAACATTTTTGGAGAATGTCTCAAATAAGAAGGAGGGAAATCTTAAGTTTCTTGATGATGAAGACAAAAAAAATATCATGAATACAGACGAATTTCGGATGCACATCAAAGACAAGGATGAGAGCAAGTGCATTTTTTTTAAGAGAACAAGGAGAAAGTAAGAAGAGCTCAACGTTCCTATGTGCTAGTGTTGATTTACAGAAAGTTTTGAACACTCCATTCGGAAAATTCTCGAAAATATGCTTACTACAACTTTAGCGTTTACGAAAGCGGTACAAGAAATGGCTATTGTTTTTTGTGGGGTGAGCGCGATGGTAAGCGGGGATCCAATGAAATATGCTCAGCCCTTTATAAATATTTACTTAGCATTGACCATAGAGAAACGGCTAATGTAGTCAGTCTATACTGCGGCAGTTGCGCTGGTCAAAACCGAAATAAAGCTGTAATAGCTATGTTGGCATATTTTTTTAAAACTTCGGCCTTTTTTCACACCATTAAAATTACATATTTACTTCCGGGCATCCTACTATGATGCCAGTTGATTTCGTACATAGCACAATTGAATCTTTTGTGCGAAACCGAACCATCTGGGCACCTAGTGAATGGTCCACCATTATTCGCAGCGCACGAACCAATCCATCGGGCTACGACTGCGTCGAAATGGGGCATACCGATTTTCAAAACTGGAAGTCATTTGCAAATTCATTACTTCCCAGTAAAATTAAATTTAACATTAATTCGCTGCGTATCGCCAAATTTCAGAAAAATGCAGGTTCAATTGAACTACAATATGGTTACTTCGATAGTTCTCAGAAAAAGACAATTACCAAGCCAAATTTTCCCGAGAAGATAAAATCATTATATCATAAAACCTTAAAAAAATATATTGACTTACAAAATCTTTGTTTAAAAAACAGTATTCCACCAAAATATCATGATGAATATTTAAATCTGCAACATATATAAAGACTCGTTGGCTGAGAGCAAGGAAGAAGACTAATCTCTTTATTAACTTTATTAAAATGAAATTTTTCTTTAATATAGTTTTATAAGTACATTAGGTCGGACATTTTATATATGAAAAAATGTAACGTCATACTGATACCCGCGTAAACGATGCATATTTGTGTATAAAACGCATAGCAAAAAAAAAATTTCAGAAAAAATAAGTTTTAGGGTCTGCGACTTGCACTTAAAGTTTATCGCTCATACGTACTGTTGCCCATACCTACATTTTTAATTTTTTAGTAGTTGGCGTTGACTTGGTTTGAAGTCATAACATTTGACAAAAAGGTACCATGACCATTACAAAGTGTTTTTTATATAACAGACACAACATGTAGGTAAATATATTTGGTACAAATTTTATATTACGGCAAAATTTCTACTATTTTGCGCTGTTTACTTCTAGATGAAAGCAAGTTTTAGCCGTTAATTAAGAGGCTATCAATATATCTTTAAAGTCAGGTCCCACACTGAACTGAAGTGCTGCGCATCACGGTTGCAGCCGTTCCTGCGAATAATCTATTTTTACTGTGCTGCTTATAAATAGACTTCTTCAGGATAGAAAAATAATGCGGAATACTTTACTACTATGGGCAAAAAATACAAGGAAATTATTCATAAATCAAAAACTCTTTATTTAATATTGTCAATTCATTTCATTCCCTTGAAAGTAACCTTCCCCTACTGCATTACACTTGTGCCAACGTTTTTTACAATTTTGTTTGTGTTTGTGGGACAATTTTAAGAACATGGTGCAAAGTCTTCTTCTGGTATAGTTTTTAATTTCTTCTTCGTTTAGGGCTCTGTCTCTTTATCGATTCAAAACGGTGTCCACGGAGCGATCTCTTGAGTTTAGCGAATTGCCCATAGTAGCCAAAATGGACACTCAAAATGGTTTTCACTGTTATGTCTGTAGCATCTGACTAGAAGGACAGTGCGTTCATGCGTACATGGCCCTTTGTTGAAAACCCCGCTCGTGGACCATGCTGACTTCAATTTGCGAGCCACACTAGTCGCACTTTCTGAAATGGGCAGTCTTAAAAGCGTGGAAAAAACGCATCTCTTCGTTGGAAATAGGCTCGCTTCGTCAAAATTTGGTCCTAGTCTACCCACCAAAAATACATTCGATTCCTGCTCCATTTTTATTTGTTGTTCGATTGAATTCAAATTTGACAACTTTTAAAATGATACGAAGAATTCGTCGACAGAATTTCGATTCGGTGAAAGGGTCGTATACGTTATATTTGTGGAAACTTTGAAGGCTTTTCGCAGAGGTTAAAACATGATATAAAATTTTTTGATTCTTTAATTCATTATGTACACCCTAAAAGTAATCGTTTAAGATGGTATCAATCATATTTTTTATCGGCGTCCACCCTAAAGTACATACTTGAAATAAAATACATTAATTTTAGTTTGTTGTAAAATATTTTGTACAATATTATCTATTTTACAAATAATCGTAAGTGCCACACTTGACGAAGCACTTTAAAAATTTTGTGGGCAAAAACATCGTAAGTGCCAAAAATGAGATTTTAGAAAAAAGATCAGTTTTTTTCACTAAAATAGTTATGAGTTTAGCTAAATAAATTGATAAATGTTACACATCTAACGATTGGTAGCAGTGTTGCCAGCCACCGCATCGAAAAGTAGAAAAAACGCTCTCCGGTAAAATTTGGTTTTTGGCACAAACGATTTTTTCGCGCACAGGGGTCGATATGTTTTGTAGCTGTTACTATAGTCAGGGAAAACGAAACCACTAACTTTATATTGCCGAAGAGCGCAAACGAAACGATTGGAATCTTGTTCTCCCGACAGCTGCACTGCCCTGGAACGTTTCGGAACGAAACGTGTACAAAGAAATCGTTTGCGGAAAAATCGGCTTTTATTTCTACTTCAGCTGCTGAATTGAATAAATAAAATAAAAGCAAACGAAAACAACAAAGCTGAGAGAAACAAAAAAGTAAGCAACAGAAAAAAAACAACTAAGTGTATACAAATTGGGCAGCGAACGTTTCCGAACTATTCGCGCTCGTTGCATATCGTTCCGATTCCCTTTGTCCGCAAATCAAGATGTGCGCATTTCGTTTTAGGTTTAGTTTGCTCTCACGAACGCAATTTGAACACAACTCATTTTTTTACAGTTACATTTTCTCGGGTTTTGTTAGTATTTCGCTCTGTGCAAAGAAAGAAACGAAACGATTCAGAAACGTTTCGTTTCGTTTGTTTGCCCGCTCTGGTTTAGTATACAGAAAAGTGATAACATCACAAGCTTTGCATTTAAAATATATATCCTCAGTTACTAGCTATAGAGTTCAAGTCTTAATACTCTAACCTACATATGCTGAACATTTTTTGTTAATTGAATTTGAATTCACTAAAATATAGATCAAAAACCTTTAGTTTTTATAGAGTAAAAAAATTTCATCCCGTTGAACAATTTGTACATTTCAATGATTTCTATAATTGAAACATGCTCACTTAAATGACAATTAATTAAAATTGTACCAAAATTGTTCATCAAATACAAAATTCTGCAGCTCTTTTGCTGTTTGAACTGTTTAAATAAATAAAAGTTTGTTTTGAGTGGTCGTCATTCATATTTGAGTATTTATTAGTTTGCGATAATAAAATGTTAAATTAAAGCAAATATATCTCAATCTGGCAGTAAAATGAAAGTGCAGCTTAAAGGCACATATGCAAAATGAAAACTTGAGGCAGCCTCAAGCCCAACTGTCCCAGGCTCACACACACACACACACACTCACTCTGTCAAACAATTCGAGTGCAATGCGTCGTATACGTAACGCAAAACTTAGCCAAGCGTAAATGGATACATCTTGGCAGGCATATACACACACACATACACATGCAAATGCATCATACCCAGCATCCATGTACAGAAAGTAACGCTCAAACAAAACATGATAACAATTAAAACTTTGTACACTTGGCGTATTTACATTATTCATTTTGCTGCTGTTGGATTCTCTTGTCACATTGTGTGTGTGTTTTCTGTTTTTCCGGTGGTCATTTTGTACCCCACGAATATGCAATTGTTGAGTCCTTAAATTGTTCTTTTTGGTCAGTTTCAGTTGCAGACTAAGCAAACAATTCAATGTGCATATTAACACAGGAGAAAGAGAGAGCGAGAGCGGGAAAGAGAGGGAGCACTTAATAACATTTTAAAATAAATGCGAAATTTATGACAAAACGTAATTACCCATTGCCCAGACACAGGACTCAGGATTCAGGTCCCGGGCGTATGATATATGAAACCATAATTACTTTAATTAAGCAAATATTTTTTACCAATTTGTTTTTTTCTCCTTTTTCGCATTTGTTGTTGGTGTTGTCTGGGGGGAGGGGGTCGTGGGCCATTGATTGAGCATATTTATTAAATGGTTGTTATTGCTCGCTTTCAGTTGCATTGCCCCATAAATTGATGCATTTTAATTATCATTTATAACACCGACGCGACGCGACGCGTCGCTGAAGCTTTAAAATTGTTACGGACCCCACAAACGGTGAGTTTTTAAATCATTGCCATGATAAACGTGGAATTCACTTCTAGGAAGGCTATGGAACAATTTTTGAATATCTGCAAAGGTCAGCCAAATTTTTACTTTTTCTTTGATGCTCAAATGCTCTAAGAAAGGGCTTCTATTTATATGTGCAGTGCTGGAGACAGGCTTTAAATGTTGAATCTTACATTTTTGACAATATCGACCCCTGTGCGCGAAAAAATCGTATGTGCCAAAAACCAAATTTTACACGAGAGCGTTTTTTCTACTTTTCAATGCGATGGCTGGCAACATTGCTACCAATCTTTAGATGTGTTTGTTACTCATAACTCATAACTATTTTAGTGAAAAAAGTGATATTTTCCCTAAAATCTCATTTTTGGCACATACGATGTTTTTGCCCACAAATTTTTTAAGTGCTTCGTCAAGTTTGGCACTTACGATTATTTGTAAAATAGATCAAATTTAACAAAATATATAAAAAATACCAAAATTAATATTGTACACAATAAAAAATTAAATATTCATGTTTTTTATTTCAAGTGTGTACTTATAAAACTATATTAAAGAAAAATTTCATTATAACAAAGTTAATAAAGAGATTAGTCTTCTTCTTCGCTCTCAACCAAAGAGTCTTTTATATGCGCCGAATGTTGCAGATTTAAGTATTCATCATGATATTTTGGTGGAATACTGGTTTTAAATAAAGATTTTATAAGTCAGTATATTTTTTGGTCGAAATACATAAGGTTTTATGATCAGGACTGCAAACCGGTTCGGAGTTGAACCGCTCCGGAGTCGGAGACTCCGGGATTTTTGGGAAGTCCGAACCGAACCTGAACCGGAGCAGAACAATCTTTTTCTATTCGAACCCGAACCTGAACCGGAGCAAAATATAGTAGAAAAGGGTTCGGTTCAAAACACGTGTTCTATTCAATTTTTTCTAGGTGCTATTAATGCGAATACTGTCATTTCCTAATATTTGAGAGCCTTGAAATAAAAACAGCTTACAAAGAAACATTTTGTTTCATTGTATAATATTCAGAAGGAGCTAATAATCAAAAGCTTTAAGAATGATAAATAAAAAAATAATTAACAATTCTTAACCATGTTTATATTTGATGAAGATGAAAAGCAATATCTTTGCCTTAAAGTTTTAAAAAATCTATCATTGTAAAGAACTTAAAGATGTCACATTTGTTGAGTCAGCTGTTCCTGCATCACATGTATCAGTCCAGCGCACTTTCCTACTCCATATTTGTTTTACCCAGCGATAGAGTCAGTAATAATGAAAGATTGCTGAAGACACACTAATAATGAACCTATACCAATTGTGATAACTAAGGCGATAGAATTTCCTCCACTAATACACATACAAAATGACTACTTCTGTCAATTTGTCCTTGTGTGTTGTTGTCACTTCTTGCACTTGTGTAACCTTTGCAATTCCAAAACAGTTATTGCAATGGGCTATGCCGACTAGCAGAAGATAGGCAAATCCTGCTTATAATAAAACCGGGAGGTTCTTGAATCAGTTGTACAGTAGACCATCCTTCTTGGTGGTGTGTGTGTGTGTGTCTTGTTTTTAAAGTTATAATCAAACATAAATATACAGACCTATTTCCGTTTTCGATTTCGATCAAATCACGCAGAATCGGAATTGTTAAATGTTCTCTCTTCCAAAAATCGACAGTTCTGTTGGGCTTCTTTCTTTAAAATCCCACTTACCATCATTCGATCTTCTTGATAGCAAAAATATACGGTCGAGTTCTTTAATAGTTTTTTAGAAATCACATCATTCACTGGACTGGGAACTGGCCTGATGTAGACTGAACGGTTGCGCAGTCGACACCAGATCCAACCTCGAATATCAGGCCTCTTAACTTCCACCTATGAATAAAATGTTTAATTGCCGATTTCTCATCTTATGTTTCTCATAGAGCCATATGTCACAAGAGACAAAGAGCAGAGTAAATGGTAAGTTTATCTGACACATAGCAGCTATTCTCAATGAGCAAAGAAAAAAGTTATTCCTGAACCCCGGTTCGAACCCGAACCTAGGTTCAGGGACCTTCTGAACCTGCTCTTTGAACCTGAACCCAAAAAGTTTCGCGGGTTCGAACTTCGGAGTGAACCCCTCCCGATTTTAAGGAGGTTGTCAGCCCTGTTTATGATATCATGATTTTATCTTCTCGGGAAAATTTAGCTGGGTAAATGTCTTTTTCTGAGAACTGGCGAAGTAAGCATATTGTAGTTCAATTGAACCTGCATTTTTCTGAAATTTGGCGATACGCAGCGAATTTATGTTTAATCTAATTTTACGCTCTCTGACGGCGAAATTTTTAAAGATCGTTCTTCGCTGACCACAATATTGCTTTGCTATCTTAACTATCATCAGGACAGGATCCGGTGCCTCATTAAGTTCTGGATGGAAGTGAAAGACGCATTGCCAGTGCTTTCTAACATGGCATTGTCATATCTTATCACACCGGGATACTCCGTGCCATAAATTATACGTATCCTTTGTTAATACAAATACATTATCAGGCCTGTTCCCGTTTCCGAATCCGATTAATCGGAATTGGTAAGACTTGGGATTTTTAAGGAACGATCAAAGAATTCGGCCGAATCTTTTCGCCATCTAGAGGATTGATTAAAGGTAATTGGGACTTTTGAAGTTAAAAGTTGAATAACTCAATTGGATTTTGAAAGCGAGAACATTTAACAATTCCGATTCCGCATAATTTGATCGAAATCGAAAACGGGAAAAGGTCTGCATATCTATATTTTTTCATAATATCTATATCTATTTATCTATATATTTCAAATAAATCCTCAATTACTTCAATAGATCTGTTCATTGTTAAGATCCGGCTTTTTATTGGAAAATATCAATAAAATCGATTTTTCGAAATGATACGTTTTCTGTATGAAAAAAAAACACCGATGTGAAAATTTTTCATTTTTCGTCAACCCTTTTTCAAACCATCAGGGACTAATATAGCTTTAACAAAAAAATTTTAAAATTTAATTAACTTCAATATGATGGACCTTTTAGTTGAAACTTTACTTAAACGATATTGGCTCTAAAGTCGAATTTCAATGGGAAATGCCATGATGGCATGCTCCGGCTACTGCTCTGTTTTTTTTCCAAATTCAGAGCAGGAGCAAGAGCAATAATAAATACTACGAAATAGCAGAAAATCTATGCCATCAAAAGATGAAATTAACTATCGATATTTTACGTTTTGATGGATTTTTTCAATATTCTTTTTTTAGATATCAAGCGTGTCTATTTTTCTGTCTTATTTTTTTAATGATTGTTTGACAAATCATCATGGAAAGACTCACACCGTGCGAGAGCTCAATGAAGATACGCTGTTTTCGCGCAAAATTTTGGGCCAGTGAGCCACCCAAGCAGACTGTTGAACTAACGTTACATCCACAAAAATGCACTGTTTGGTGCGGTTAATGCGCTGCTGGAATCATCGGTCCGTATTTTTTTGAAACGAGGTCGGAGAGAACATACCGTCAATGGACCGCACCATGATAAATGACTTTTTATTACCGGAAATTTAAGACCTTAATGTGGGCAATTTGTGGTTTCAGCAAGACGATTCTACGGCTTTATTGAGAAATCATTTTGGTGAGCAGCCTTTTCCATATTCCGGACCTGTCAACTGGCCGCCTACATTATGTGATATTACGCCATCGGCCTTTAGTCAAAATTCTTTGTCGATAAGCCAGCTACGATACCAGACTTCGAAGCTAAAAAAGGTGATTCGAAATTGGACTAGCCGATCATATTCAGCAGATTTGCAGTCATCACTTAAATGAAATTATCTTTAAAAATTAAATGTCTCAATACAAAATAAAGAGACCAAGATAAGAGATAAGAGACCTTGGCAATGACGAAACTGTTTATAACTTCCAAGCAGTTCCGATTGCAAACCAAAAGTCGACAGCCAGATGATAAAGCTCCAAATATGGTAAAATAGATGTGTACATACATCTTTATAACCCCGTCAATCATACAAGAGGCACACAAAAAAGCATGCACAATAGATCTTCCAACTTGCAGTGACTAATCTAAGAAGTGACAAGCATGACCAAACCATTTTCCATTTAAATGATTTTTTTCCTAAAACAAAGAACTTTAAATATTTTTATGCCAATTACATTTTCCAACTGAGTCAACGGCCATTTAATCAGACGTTTTTTTGTCTAAACAAATCGTTGAACTCTGGGCAATAATTTTAATAGCCCCTCCCACAAACACGCTCTACGCGTCTGAAGAGGGGGAGGGGGCGTTGACTGATCTCAAGGTAAGCAAAAAAAAACGTTACACATTTTACGTGCCAAGTGAGGCAAAAAGAATTATGACAAGCAGGAAATATTTTGTAGGTAATAAATGAAAGCAACTATTGAAGCATTACCGCGTCCAGCTGCACCAGCAAAGTGTCCAATTAATTAAATGTGCAACAAAAATCAGCACAAAAGTATTTCCATATCTGTAGACACACGTTTCACAGAAAAATCTAAGACAAACACACAACTTGTTACATAGTAAAATCAATTCAATTGATCACTTTATTTGTAATTCGATCACATTGCTGAGGTATGGAGGCATAGACATGTGTGCATATTGTGGTAAAGCCGTTGACTGAAAAGGTAAATGAAATCAAATGAAATTAATTATGAGCATCAGTTAAGTTGGTTTAGTTACTTACGTTGTCTTTAGTTCAATTCTGTTGCGTGGTAATGAAAAGCACAATTACTAGGCACAAAATCACAATCACATTGACGGATATAACTAGGAGCTTGTGATCCTGGAAGGTCATCATTTTGAACGGAGATTGAAAAAGAAGAAACACTTGTTGCTAGCCGGCAATTCCACAAACGAATGCTTCAAATGTCGTCGGAATGCTGAGACGAGTCAGTGCAATTGCAACGGAGAGCTTGAAGTGAGACAAGTGGAATTGAAACAGCTCAATGGTTTCCATTGAGTGAGTGGAACAGTTATCTAGGCCATGACGCGGCTAAGCGATATGTCTTACTCCTCTAAAAAGTTTTGTGAGAAAGATAAGTTCATTGATGATGGTTATGATAAGGTGAGGCAAGCAGTTTACGCCTCAATGGAACCTACTAAAAATGCGAATTAATTTAAATTAACCCACAGCCAAAATGCTTATTCTACAAAGTTAGTTATGCCCGGCGCGCACTAAGAAAGAAAATTTGTAAAATTTCACTGCGAAGTGGGTAAAAACGCCAAAGAAAAGTTTGTTAAGGGGCAAATAAATGAGCTATTGCGTTCGTACGATAGAGAGAGAGAGAGCGGGAACGTCTCACAGTCCACAAAATAGTCTGCAAGAGCTGTTTTTATTGTATGCTGGGCTGGAGAGAGGAATCAGAGGGGATGGTAAAGAGTGAAGACCGCAGGAAGAGGGAGGGAGAACGGAATGAGACGGGACGTAATGGGAAAGAGTGGAGAGCGTTGGAAAAGGGAGTGAAAAGTGGGTGAAATGATCAAAGAAAAGTTGTAATGGGGTCATTAAATTAGCTATGGCGCTCAGGCAACATTGTGGACTAAGCTGTTTTGCTTTGCTGCTGTTGCTGAAGTGAGGGGGGACGGGAAAGAGTGGAGAGCGCAGGAAGAGGGAGGGGGAGAGGAATGAGACAGTACTTAGTAGACACGAGAGCGTAAGTTAAAGTCGGCTCTAACCGACTTCGATATACCCGTTACTCATGAAAAACAGTATTAACAGGGTTCCTGCGTTCCGTAGGGTAACCATCCGAAAAGTATGCAACATTTTTTTAGGGTGGGCATTTTTGCTCATAACTTGAGAACCTTGAGAGATTCAGTTTGCTTATAACTAACTATCTCTAGAAGGTACGACTCGTCTATCTTCAAAACTGTTGAAGATATAAAGTTTTTTCCAAATTGCGGGGGCGGGAGGGGGCGTGGCCAAAATTTGAAACAAACTTGATCTGCGTGCAGAAAAAAGAAGCATTTGTCCCATACATGTCAAACCTCTATCTCTTACCATCTCTGAGATCTAGGTGTTCATACAGACAGACGGACGGACGGACAGACGGACATGTCTATATCGACTCGGCTGTTGATGCTGATCAAGAATATATATACTTTATATGGTCGGAAATGATTCCTTCTGCCTGTTACATACATTTGCACGAGTTTAGTATACCCTTTTTACTCTACGAGTAACGGGTATAAAAAGTCTACAAGATAAAACATCACAATTTCTTAAAATCTTGAACGCGAACTCGAGTCGAGCCCTCTGTTTCTCAATCCGTATGATCCAACAGATCTCAGAGATGGTAAAGGTTTGACAATAATGGGACAAATTTTTTGGTTTACTTCCAGGCAGATTAGTCTTAGGTTATTCCCCCAGTCTGTAAACCGGTTCGAAAGTAAATAGCTGGTTCAATGGTTTGATACTTTTCCGTTTCAAACCAGGTTCCAAACTAGTATGAACCGGTTAAAGAGTGGTTTCAAAATTATTTAAGTTAAGGAGTGGGATCGCTTTACTGGTCTAAAACCGTTTCACAACCAAGTCTCCGTAATGATTTGAGGTATATAATCAAGCCTAGATGTAATTTAAGGTTAAATATTTTCCTGTTTCACGACCGATTCCGAACTAGCTTAAACAGTGCGGTTCACAGATAAATATTATATTTGCTGTTTTTGATTTCAAAACTGATTCTGTAGCTCAAGCACAAAGCTCACAAAGACTTAAACTTTATACGGTAAAGAAATTATTTATGAATTAGGCTTGGAGACTTGGCCCAATTAAGTGAAAAGTGATCATGCGATTCGATATGTATCCATTTGAACCAGGGATGGTTCAATGCCAGGAAAAAAATAATTTTTCAAACATTTACATCCACAAGAAAGTGTTCGAATGCTCTGCCTAAACCTGTGTGCTTTATACCGCTGATTTAACCGATCAAAAACCATCCTTGATAATAGACTTTAACGAATTTTTATTGATGGCTAGCAATAAAATTACTGCCTACTTCATTATTTACTTGTTGTATATTTATTTAGGTGTAAGTATATAAGTATTTGATTGGGTGTTTGTATAATTAATTTTTTGTAATAAGTTTTTCTGTGCCAGATCCAAAAGTGTGTGATTTTTATATATAAAATGTACATTCAGTAAATAGTTTTATTAAAACTCTTTTATTTAGTTATAAACATTTTAGTAATTAAGCAATACAATGCCTAAGAGCACCTTTAAATTGCATTTTGCTTTATGGCTTACAATTTTTTTTGGAAAACTATTGTGGATTTTCATATACATATACATAGATACATATAGTTGGTCTGTGTTACACTGAGCAGCCATATGGGCCTATTTTTTAAGTGGTTTGGTCAGGTGCTTAAGAAATACCAAACAAATTGCATTTTGCTTAGTTTTCAATTACAAATTATTTTTTATTGAACCATTTTGATGGTAAATACAGAGCAGTTTGATTACGGAATAAAACACGTCTTGAACATCCCTTTAAAATATATAGGGTATATATATTTAAAAAATTATGAACTCTTTAAAAGTTTCTCTTACAGAATTTTAGTTAATTGGAATGGCATTCAAATAGAATAGGTTCGGAACCAATCCCCTGTGATCTGGAGAACTTTGTTAACCTTTTTAATCAACCTGCCCCTCGTGTCAAAGGTTTTGGTTTAAAGAATGTGAACTTAAATGATCTTTGTTAACAACTAAAATAACACTAGCAAAAAAAGACCCAGTTTATACGAGAGGTATTGTCGATTCTAGATGATTTCCGTGTGCTAATCAAGAATCTGTTTGAGAAATGGTGAATAAAATGCCAATTTTTACATTTTAATGCGCGTTTTGTGGGAATCTCTTCAAAATAATTGATTTTATCCCAAGCAATTTTGCTATATTTTTAAGCAAAGATATTCCATTTTGAAGACATGTTTTCGAAATAACAAATTTTCGTCAACATCCATTGCATACTTATGAACAGTGTATGGAAACTGTTGAATAATTTATAAAATTTTTAAGATATCGATATCTGCTTTGAAATTCATCGAAAACACAGGCCAACAAAATGACCAAGTTTGTGAGGGGCAGCCCTGTTGATTTAAAATGTTGATATGTTTATTTTCACTGATTCCAAAACAGTTTTCAGCGCGGTTTTTGGATTAATATTTAAGCTATTTGAGCTATTATATTAGTTTATCTGTAAAAACATCTTGTTTAAGGCCGATTACCAGAACGCGCGAAAATCGAAATTGTTATGACAAAGATCATATGGCTAGAAATTTTTTTTGAACTGTTTTGATATTTGAATGCAATTACAAAGCAGCCTTATTTGAATAAAATATTGTGTCGAAATAAATTTTTATTTCATCTGGAATCAGGCCTTTAAGACTAAAATATATTAAATATTGTTCTTAATGGGAGGAAAACCAGATTCCCACTCAAAATTTATATGGGAACAGCTACTTGATTCAACATAGAATTTATCATCTACAATTTCTATTATTCAATTATCAATTACAATTTATGCTGAACTAATTGGTGACACGTCTATAAAACACACAGTCATTTCAACCAACATAACAATTCAACAATTTTTCAATTCAACACAGACAAATTTAACACAAAACAAAGTCTTCACAAAACAATTTCAGCACACGTCAATACATCACTAAGTCATTTTACCCAATACAACAATTAAACACACGTTAATTCAACACAAACACGTTTATAAGTCATTTTACCCAACACAACAATTTAACACAATTCAATACAAACAAATTTAAATTTACTAAAAAATTAATAAATTAATTTAATTGTTTTGTGTTGAATTGATGTGTTAAAATTGTTTTGGACACTAGCTGCAGGTGCATATTTTTTTAACAAAAAACGCGCGATTTCTTACAAAAAAAATTTTCGCCAACAACATTCGCAGGCCTTCATCCCCGTCCGATTTAAAAAACTAACTTCCGTTATAATCAATGCAAACCAATTTCAAAAAGTCAATTCAACATACGTCATTTCAACACATTACAAATTAAACACAATGAAATTCATCCTGGGAAAGAAGGGTGACACAAGGGGTAGGCATTATTTTTACGATATTTACAACCCCTGCATACGGAAAAATGTTATTCAAGGAAATATGTTATTCTTGTGAACAAAGGAATGTTATCTCTGATGCTTTCAAATGTGCATACACTTTCGGAGGATATTAAAGTCAGGTTCTACTGAATATATAATTAAAAAAATCATTTTTTTAATTTTTGTGTTCTATTTTCCAGTGTTAAAATTGTGCTGCGTTGAAATCTAGCGATGTTCAATTGCTTTGATATAAAATAGATTATGTTGAAATTATATATGTGTTGAATTATCTTGTGTTGTAATTGTGCTGTGTTGAATTTGCTCGTGTTTAATTGGTTTTGTGTTGAATTGACGAGTGTTGAATTAAAGTGTTAAAATTGTTTTGTGTTGAACCAATTAATTAGACTTTAAACACTTCCTGTACAGATTTAGAGTGACAATCTAAATCTAAATATAATAATATTTATTTTTGGTTTAAACAGGTTATTGCTCTGCCAAACAAGCTAATATGAATGCAAAAAAAAATCTCATGGTTAGAGCACTTGTTGGTCTACATGCCTAGGTATCTCCAATAGATATTCGACAACCACACATAAGACTAGAATAGAATTAAAAGTAGAGTTGTTCGGGGTTCGAACCCAAAAACACTTTTTGGTTTCGGGTTCACGGAGCAGTATCAGAAGTTCGCTGAACCTAGGTGCGGGTTCAAACAGGGGTTCAAGAATAATTTTATATTTCTTTAACATCTTTAACGTCTACTCAACTCAAGAACGACTGGAATGATTATAATGATTTCTGATTTGATTTGTTTGATCCTCGCTCCGAATAGCAGAATAGCTTTTAAAATCAGGGCTGCAAACCTCCTAAATATCAGGAGGGGTTCACTCCGTGGTTCGAACCCTATAAACTTTTTGGGTGCGGGTTCAGAAGGTCGCTGAACCCAGGTTCAGGTTCGAACCGGGGCTCAAGTATAATTTTGTTTTCACTGATTCCAAAAAAATTATGTTAATTGGGAAAACCTTAAACATTTCATACATTAATTATAAATTTTTAGAAGTTCAGAGAAATGAAATATGTATAATATTTAAACTCAATAGTAGTTAGATTAAAATATTTTATACTTTAAAATCAACGGCAAACTTTGAATTAATTTTAAGAAAGGGACTAAAAAGTTCGACCAAATTGCACAGGTTTACAAGCTTTTGCAACAGAGAAGATAGCACACTTTCCATATATATAAACACACACTTTCCAAATGAAAAAACTTGAAAAAAAAATAGACTTTATCAAAAAATAACCTCTTTCTATATTAGAAATCAACCATTTTCATCTTTTGAGCAAAATCAAAACTTCGTGTTTGGGTTTTCAGTAACATCATTCAATTCAGCTAAGTTTTAATAACAAATGTCGTTACGTTTATGCAAATCTATTGTAACCCTGACGTTCTGGGTGAAAACTGGCAATTGATTTCAATTTAGCAACTAATAAAAATTGTGAAGAGTTTGGTATCTTTCCTATTGAAAAAGTTGGCCCTTTTTTGTACTCCTGTGTAATTAGGCAAATCTCTCACATTCTTATTTTTGGAAAAGTTGTTCTTAAACTTTTTAGTATGTCAAATTTTTCGAGGTTTTGAAAAACTTTTTCTGTTTATTAGATCATTTTTCTTAATACCAAGCCAAATTCAAATATAAGGCGAGTTCTTTAAATTCATGCCATATTTTTTCTTAGTATGCATTTGGATACATTGGAGAATGACAAAGTTAACCATAAAAGCATTAAGTAAAATTTTTATTATTTTTGAACCGAACTTATTTTTTTACTATTTTCATCTCCGGTTAAGGTTCCGGTTCGGGTTCGGTTCGGACTTCGCAAAAAAACCCGGAGGCTCTGACTCCGAACCGGTTTGCAGCCCTGTTTAAAGTATACTTAAATAATCCATAAGGACGCGAAATTTGGAAATTTTTCATATGAGTTTATATAATTAAGAAGATTTGATGGATGACAATTGTAAACGGGTAAATAAAATAATCAGTTAATTAAAAAAATCGCGAAAATTTGCAAAAAGAGTACTGGTAAATATTCTGGTATTTAGAAGGTGTAGATCAGCGCTGGCCAGCGAGAGTGAGGCCAAAAAGTGAGATAGTTTTGGTGTGCGAAAATTAAGCGCAGAGAGCTTGCTTTAACCTAATCGTTTTGAACTCTGTCGAGCAAATGACGCTTTTTTGCTCTTCTGGTCTCAGCTTCGGCTAGTTAGTACATACGTGAGGAACCAAGGGCCTCCGCTGGTGTAGATTAAACGGTCCAAAAAATCGCAAAAATTCCAAAGTTCATATAGTTATTTGGATTGTTATAAAGAGGATCAACCAAAATTTGTAGAAATTTTATTTGAAGATTTATAAAATTGAAAGATTTTAATCAGTTTTGATTTTCAGAAACGCGAAAATTACTCAATTTTCGTTTGATTTTAGATTAAACGCTCGGGAATAGTCAAACAGTAAAGATTGAAAGGTCCTTAAATTCGCAAAATTTGCTTAATTTTAAGCTGAGTTTGAAGATTTGATAGATGAAAAATGAAGTCTTCGACTCCGGAGCGGTTTAACTCTGAGCTGGTTTTGCTGCCTTAATACATTAAGCCGTTAAAAAAAATGTGTTGCCTTCTTTAAGGTTTTTGCTTAAGGGCCACAAATTTTGGCATTTTTTTGGGGTCAACAATAATGTTGGTGCTCTGTTTGCTAACATTAAGGAAGTCTGTTTTACTTAACAATCAGATCAATTTTATTATCCATTTTGGTTGCGCCTTCACATTTTTGAAAAAAACGTTTTATCTCCTACAGTATTGCAGATAGATTGATCGCACCTTCTAGAGATATTTAGTAAACAAGATTATTTATCGATTTGCCGAAGTAATGACAAAAAACGGAAACAAAGAGAACAGAACCTGGATTGGGGTTCGATTCAGAACCAGTTCGAAGTCTTGTCCTTTGGTTCTTGCATAAACGAATAGGAATGTAGGCTATAAGGTCAGTATAATCGCTTTAGTTTTTCTTCAATACCAAATAGAATCGGCCTTTATTTGAATAAAAATGCTAAAGTGAAAAATAAACAAAATTTTAACTATTTTAGTGCTAGCCTTTCCTACAGCTCTCTTTACAGGGGACTCTTTTACGATATTGTAATAGCAAATCAAATATACTTAAAGCCTTTCGTTGCTCCTTAGAGCATTTTGACAACCGACTTTTGAAGCACATTCTCATAAATTCTGCACAATTTAAAGAGTTTACAATTTTTAGGATCAAAAACGACTTAAAACAAGTTTAGCTTAACATGAAATTTAATCTTGGTTCAAAAGTTAAGTGTACAATACATGATTTGTCCAATTATAGTAAATATATAAAGTTTCTATAATACATTTTAACAAATTGACAATTAGTTTACAAATTGCATGTGTAATAATATTGTGACAGTGTTTTGTTTTTGTTGGTCAAGTTGTGACAATGAAAACAATTCATTAAAAAAATCGCATACCTAACTACAAGTAACAATTCTTGAGCCTTTCACATTAATTTAAGTACACACACGAAATGCCAATGCTCTATGAGTTGGGTTTAAGCTAAGGTTACATTTAAAAACTAGACAAAAATAAACAAATTACAACATCTTAGGGCTTATCAAAGCCAGCAAAATCTGAGGCCTCCGATTCATCATCATCCCGTTCCACGCCTATGCAATGAATGCCCGTTCGCAGCATGGGCGTACCCTTGCCCTTGCCCAGCACACGAGCCGCAATCACCAGCTGCAACACTTCCTTGGCATTGTCTGAATTGACTATATGCAACACCTCACGTAACAATTTCTCTTTGTAGGCAAAAAATTCTAGTTTCATCTCAAAGAAATCATGTGCATCGTGTTTGGTGCCCTCAAATTCGGTAATTCGACAATGTAGATTGGGTGTGGCATCGACAACGGGCAAAAATTTACTACCCGGCGCACCGGTGTCGCTGAACAGGGATGCTGGCAGTTTAAGGTCAATCAGATACCGATGGTTGATCTGCAGGAAGCCCAGGCTAACGACTATGGTATCTCCCGATCGTTGATATGTTACACAGCTGTCTGACTCGAATTCATCCTTAAGAGTAGTTGCATCAAAGTGCACATGGTGATCTGAAAAAGTAGAGGAAACTAATTAGTATAAGTATCAAAACAGAGAAACGCAGAGGTTATGCCAATAGAAAGAGAAGTAATACAATCATTTTTGAACAATATTTGCACGTCAAATGGAAATAACATATCGAGTTTAAGCTTCACAGCTTTTGCCGTTTACTATTAAATTATATCAATCAGGTAAATTGAATGGGCACATTCTTCAAAAGAAAAACTCTTGAAAACTGATCAGTATTAGGAAACTAAATTATATAATTATAAATTATATAATTAGATTATAACTAACTAAATATTATATATATATATATTATATTATATTATATTATATTAGCATTAAGTTAAAAATCGGAATTAAAGGACACAAGTTCGTAAAAAAAAATTAAATAAACTTGACTTCATTTTGTAAAAGCAATAATAAAACCAATAAGTTAGCAATAAATATATATTCGTCCATGCTCCCATTTTCGCAAAACTATTGCGATTTCAAACCGGTTTTTGGACCAAATTTTGAAAATGGGAGCATGGCCCATTGTGTGACTTTGGTACTTATAATCAAAGAAACAGATATGGGCATTTCCAAAAAAAGTTCCACCGAGACCAACAAATGAAAAGTTCTTGAAAAATCTTTACCCTATCCTTTTATCTTTCTGAAACATTCAAATACAACTAATTTAAGTCATTTGAAAATTTTTAGCTTGCTTTTGTTCACTTTTTAAAGTCACGTCATCATTTGTTATCAGTGTGTCACAAATCAAAGAAGTAAAGCGCCGAAAAAAAACATTATTTTAATATTTTTAAGTCGTTCAAAGTTGGTCACGTTCGACATCGTATGTGTTAAATTTTATGACTAATTCTTACTTATCAATTTTTTTATGGACATCTAAAGCGCTGAGCCAATCTTCATAAGATTCTTACATTATTTTTAAGTCGTTCAGGAAACAGGGGTTATGTTTTAAGTCTGTGAACCGGCTCTTAAGCATGGTTCAAAAGAAGTTTGAATTTATATCTAAATAGCTTTTTAGGCTTTAAACTTAAATTAGAATTGAATGTTTTCTCGTTTCAGTACCAGATTCAACCGGTTTTGAGCCTGATCTCAGAAATCAGTTGTGAACTTGAAAAGGATTAAAATTTCTGTTTCAAGAACGGTTCAATTCAACGGTTCCAGTTCAAGCCAGATTAATTATATGAATGTATTCATAAGATGTGTGTTCGTGGGTTCGATCCAGCCTCGAAACATCTAATAAAACAAATTGTTTCTTTCTTTAGAAAATAGCATTTACAGCTTTGCGAAGATAATTATTCATGTAAAAAAAAAATTAAGCAAGATGTTTAAGGGCCGATTTCTCTTCCTCCAGATAGTTGTTATGTGTCAGATAAGCTCACAATTTACTCTATGTAAACGATGAGAAATCGGCTCAAAGTCAAATTTTGTGTAGAAATATACACTTTAAGTAAGTTCGGTTGTAGTTGAGTTTCTTTTTATAAAGAATATCTCCGCTGTTCCATCTCTTAATATGTGTCGCTATTAATATGTGATGCTATTACGTAAACTGACATATTTATACGTAGACTGAGTGATATATAAAAAAGTCTTGCGGTATTTCCGCAAGCTTGTCTTTGCAAGCGCGTAGTTCTAGTTGTATTCGTCGCATCGGTTCACGCTAGAGCTTTTTGGACAACTCTTTTCACGCGCTAACACTTGTTCGATTTATTGTTGTTTGTTTTTAGTCGTTCGTGAGTTATAGCGTCGCAAACATGGAGCAAACTAAAGAGAAAATACGGCATATTTTACAGTACTACTAGGATAAAGGCAAAAATGCATCTCATGCTGCCTATAAAATTTGTGCAGTTTATGGACTCGATACAGTTTCCATTTCCACCGCACAACGATGGTTTCAACGTTTTCGTTCTGGTGCAGAGGTGATCGAAGATGCGGCACGGTCCGGAAGGCCTGTCGTCGAAAATTGCGATAAAATCGCTGAATTGATCGAAAGAGACCGGCATAGTAGCAGCAGTAGCATCGGCCAAGAGCTGGGCATGAGTCATCAAACCGTTATAAACCATTTGAAGAAGCTTGGATTCAAAAAGAAGCTCAATGTATGGGTGCCACACGACTTGATGCAAAAAAACATTTTTGCCCGTATGGATGCATGCGAATCGCTTCTGAATCGCAACAAAATCGACCCGTTTTTGAAGCGGATGGTGACTGGCGATGAAAAGTGGGTCACTTACGACAACGTGAAGCGCAAACGGTCGTGGTCGAAAAGCAGTGAAGCTGCCCAGACGGTGGCCAAGCCTGAATTGACGGCCTGGAAGTTTCTTCTGTGTGTTTGGTGGGATTGGCAGGGAATCATCCACTACGAGCTGCTCCCCTATGGCCAAACGCTCAATTCGGACCTGTACTGCCAACAACTGGATCGCTTGAATGCAGCACTCATGCAGAAGAGGCCATCTTTGATCAACAGAGGCCGAATTGTCTTTCATCAGAGCTTGGTAGTCGGAAGTTGGCCACAAGAGAGTCCTGTGAAAATTGGCTCTCCGAGTTTTTTTGCCAATAGGGAAGCGAGCTTCTATAAGAAGGGCATTATGAAGTTGGCATCTCGTTGGGAACTCGTCATCGAACAAAACGGAGCATTTTTGACTTAAATCGCATTATTATAACCAATTTTATGAACAATTGAAAATTCAATAAAAATACCGTAAGACTTTTTGACAACCTTATATATCAATTAACCTTCACTAAAAATCAACTTTGAACGGTTGTCATTCAAAAAAGGTTCCAAATTTTGCCATAAAATAGCTATATGTATTGAAAGTCATTGCCGACTTTCGATTTATCCAGTTTCCCAAACATAAAATTGTGTGCGGTGTGTATATTTTGTCTTCAAATTTAAAATATCTACTCTCCATAATGCAAAATTTTACTATGTCTATAAAAAATTATCTGGGAATTTGGGAATGCTCTCTAATTTTAATCTAAAATTTAAATCATAAATGGATTAAACTTTTTAGTATAGTATTTTATTGTTGAATCTGTCTTTCTTACTTGACCACTTGATGTGAGCCAGGGTATATCAATAATAAAAAAAAACAAAAAAAAACAAAACCACATCTAATCTGGATGGTAAAACAGATTAAATACCAACAAATTAAAATTGTTAACTATTATTACACAAATAACCAAGGTTAAACTGATAATTCTCTGGTTCAAATTACGAGTGATTCAGTTCAGAATCATTTCCTTTCCTCGTATTATTAGTGATTTGTTACTTATAAGATTATTTGTTAAATTTGATAACCTTTTTGAATACAACTTTACCTTTTACTAAGCTCTCTGCCTGTCTTCGTTTGTGAGAGAAGACAAACACTTTTTAAGTTTTTTTTCCTTTTAGATATGTCTTGGACCTTTTGGCCAAATTCGTACGGCCTAGGCACGGTTAACGGTTAATGAATGCGACAATCTATATGCGCTCTCTCGTTCTCTCTTTTACACTGACGCGCTCTCTGTTTATGCTAAACTCTGGCGTTCTCTTGAGTCAGCAACTTGTTCAACTAACATTTTTATAGTTTGGTCTTCGAGAAGCACGCATTTTCTGACCGATTGACTGACGTGAGCCAGGTATGGGGCTCCATGCTGTGTGTTCAACCACAGCCAGAGAAGAGTGAGCGTGATTGCAGCACACATTCGTTTGAGGAAAGCCCGAGACGGTTTTGTTTTTGTTTTTTCGGTCAGTGACGTGAGCAGAGAAAATTGAACATTTGGTTGGGTGATATTTAGGAGCGTTCCCCTCCAAGAGTAATCATCATAATGTCAACAAGTTATTATACACCATCCCGCTGTCTACTTTACTTTCTGTACATATTTGCGATTAGTAAATGTATAAAACTAATTTAGAAAATCTTATTTGTTAAACAAGCAAACGTTCGAAATTAAAAATTAGCTGCCTGGCGGAAACAAAGTGTTCTAATCTAACAATATCTCATGGCAGGTGCAAACGAGAAACTTTAATGCGGAGAGATAAACAGAACAAAGCCATGGGCCAAGCAAATACCAACAATTCAAGTAAACTTGCATAAGATTGGCGCGGAAATTGCGTGTAAGCGCCTAATTAAACGCGGTTCCGTTTCCCCCCCTCCTCCCAGGCCACACTTTTTGTCGCATTCAAATTGGGTCAATTGGGACTAAACGTGCATTTGAGTGTTTGTGATTTGAAGCGTCATATTTTGGCGCTAAAATTTGTACTGACTTGTAAGAAATAAAGAAAACTGTGTTAATTACACTAGTTTACAGCCAAAAAGACCCATTTCTACTGAAAATTTTTTTTAGTGTAGTTTGGTATGGTGATCTCAAAAATCAATTTCAAAAAATTTTTCATGGCTCCGTTTTTGAAATATAATTTTTTTTTTATTTTTTGGTAGGGGCACTTACATTTTAAACCATATCTCACTTTATAATTGTCAGATAGAGTCAAGCAAGATAAGAATCGAAAGGTTATTTTGCTGCCAGTAATCGAGTAAAACATTGTTTTTCAATCGGTTCATTAGTTTGACTACAATATCCAAAAATATTTCGAAAAAATCTATTATTTGCTCGAAAATTAATTTTTGGTCGCCTGGAAAAAATATAAAAAAATCCAAAAAAACTATTTTTATTTTTTCTACATAAGAACCGCACTTCTACGAAGAAAAACAGATATCGATGATCAAAATCTGTGAACAAACACAGGAGCTGTAAGCAATTTAGTGCAAAAAAATGTGATATTTTCCTGAATATTTTAAAATAAATTTTCGTTTGCTTCGACTTTTGTTCCGTTTTTAATTTTTATTTTTGTTCTGGCTTTTTGTTCACTTCATAATTTGACCAAAAAACGAAGAAAAGAACAATGTTAATTTTTAAAAACACACAATATACTCAAATTTGACTGTTAGTTCCTCTACTCAATTTGATCCATCTATGGTACGTGTTACACGATTTTCCTCACCAATACCTTATTTTCTTCGTAAAAGTGCGATTCTTAAGTAGAAAAAATAAAAATAATTTTTTTGTATTTTTTATATTTTTTCTAGTCGTTTTAAAATGAAATTTCTTTGATTTTCGAGCAAAAAATCGATTTTTTTGAAATATTCTTGGTTGTTGAATTCAAACTACTGAACCGATTTAAAAACAATGCTCCACGCAATTATTGGCAGCTCCATTACCTTTCGATTTATTTCTTACTTGACTCTATCTGACAATTATGAACTGAGATATGGCTTAAAATGTAAGAGTACCTACCAAAAAAATTTAAAAAATTAATATTTCAAAAACGGAGCCATGAAAAAATTTTTGAAATCGATTTTTTAGATCACCATTCCAAACTATACTAAGAAAAATTTTCAGCTGAAATGGGTCATTTTTTTTTTTTATTTTTGTAAACTAGTGTTAGTGAGATGAATGGGAAGGGTGGAGTGTGTACACTTGCGTATAAATAGGTTTGTGGGAATTTAATTGCTGTTAGCATGCCAACAACAATGGAGGCACACTTAAGTGCAAAGTTTAAACAAACCAGTTTTTTGTTTTGCACTAATTTATCAATATTTCTAGAGAAATGAAGGCCTCAACAGAAATAAATTGTCTATAATTAGAATGTCTTGGCTTTTGGCCACATCATTTCCACATAACAACCAAAATATGTATTTCCACATATCTTAAATATATTTTGCTGTCTCCGCGTAAAAAGAACTTTTTTATGTCTTTTTGGCTGATCGCGTCATTTCATTGTAAACCAGCTTAATCTGCTTAAATGTAAGTGGGCGAGAACCGAGAACCGAGAACCTCTTACAATGTCAATTTACCATTTCCCGTTTTGATTTTCGCATTTAATTTGCACACAACGCACAACTGTCCAGAGAAGGGACACCCTCAAACTGCTTGGGAGAAACAATTCCAAGCGAAAATAATGTTGGAGGATTTCTATTCAATTTATGGTACACTCTCTCACGTGACCCACCCAATCAGCATTGATTAAACATTAATGGAAAAATTTCAAATGATTGAATAAGTTCAACTTTTTCTCCCAAAAAAAAAAATATATAAAAAATTGTGGTTTACGCAATTGTTGATGTCGTTTGCATTTGATCTATTTAGAGATTGTGGATCAATTGAAGACTCGTTGGCATTTAGACAAAATTAAATTGATTCGTTTGTGGAATAAACATAAATTCCACAATTAATGTTCAGCTGAATATTTTTTTATTCCCATGTTAATATGTCCCACACGAGATGAAAATTTCAAAAAGACAAGAAATTTCTTTATGAATTTTTGGGGATTTTCTGTTCTAGCTTGCACTTTTGGGTTAAACAGGTACGTTTGTTATATTATAACCTAATAGAGCGTAGAGATTTAAATTAAGATTTAAAAATAAATCAAATACTATTAACCCCTCCTCGCTCTCTCTCTTCCGAAGCTCTCTATTCTTTCCCCTTCCTCATCCATCTGTATCTCAGTAATTGGTATTTTGTTCTTTGTGTTCACTGGTAACCCTCTGTTCCCTTCTTCTATACACCCTTGAATCATCTCTTGTAAATTGTGGTTTCTTTCTAACTGCTTGTAGCTATCATCTGTCTCAGAGAGCCAAGAAAATACAAACAACACATACCTAATTTGTGTAAGTCTGAGTCGTTCCCTCTCTCACTTTCTCTCGCGCTCTTAGCAAAACAACTTAGTCCACCGTATAGGCTGAGCGCCTCAGTTCATTTGATGTGGTACATACAAACTGTTCTGTGGCCTTTTCACCTACCTCGCGGACAAATTTTCCAAATTTTCTTTCTTAGTGCGCACTTGCATAACTAAACGAAGGTCTATGCCAAATCTTAGATCTCTAAGATACGCAGTTTTGGCTGTGGGTTGATAGTATGTCAGTCAGTCTGTGGCTTTGAGCCAGTTTTATAATCGTTTAATCATTTCCCTTTGCGGTTCGCGCGCTAACATAACCGAAAAAAAACATTCACGCTTGCTCTCTCTCTGAGCAAAACACCTCGTTCTGATTTGTTTTGGTTTTCAGTTGACTGTTCTCATTTGAGCTATTCTTGTTATGCTCATTTAATGACCACTTACTGAGAGCGATCCGACTGATCGCTCTCACAATAACAGTCATCAGATGAGCAAAAAAATGAAAGGCTCAGCGCAAACGGTCTTTTTTTTTTATACCCGTTACTCGTAGAGTAAAAAGGGTATACTAAAGTCGTGCAAATGTATGTAACAGGCAGAAGGAATCATTTCCGACCATATAAAGTATATATATTCTTGATCAGCATCAACAGCCGAGTCGATATAGCCATGTCCGTCTGTCCGTCTGTCCGTCTGTCCGTCCGTCCGTCTGTCCGTCTGTCCGTCCGTCTGTATGAACACCTAGATCTCAGAGATGGTAAGAGATAGAGGTTTGACATGTAATGGACAAATGCTTCTTTTATCTGCACGCAGATCAAGTTTATTTCAAATTTTGGCCACGCCCCCTTCCGCCCCCGCAATTCAGAAAAAACGTTATATCTCCTACATTTTTAAAGATAGACGATTCGTACCTTTTAGAGATAGTTAGTAATTAGCAAACCGAATAAATTTGCCGAAGAAGTAATAAGGATCAGAAGAGCGGTTCTCAAGTTTCACATAAAATGTGAAAAACAGCCGAGTTAAAAAAGTGTTGCATACTTTTCAGATGTTCACCCTAATGAACGCATGAACACTGTTAAACATGTTTTTTCATGAGTAACGGGTATATCGAAGTCGGTTAGAGCCGACTTTAACTTGCGCTCTCGTTTTGTTTGTGTTTGGCTTCTGTAGCTCAGAAGCCGACACGAACGCCTCACTCGCACACAAATGCAAATGACTTTTATTTTCTTCGCTCGCGTTCAAACGGTCTTTGCTTGAGCAGAGCAAAAGGGAAAAAATATATGGGTTGTTCTCTGAGCGGAGAGCTATTTATTCAAGAGACGACATGAACGGTTCATCTTTGACTCTTTGCTCAAAGGGTCCGTATATAACAGTTATTTTTGGACAACAAAAAACGGTCAACATTTATTTTCGAGCTCTGGTTTAAAGTGATTCTTGGAACTGCTTGGAACTAACCTAAACCGTACATTTTTAAATTCATAGTTTAAATGCTTGTAATTACTATTAAGCCAGTTTATATTGGGTCGGGAACACTTTTTAAAGTGAGATTTGCGGTTAAAGGTCTGGAAACATTGCCTATAGGCAACCATATATGGTTATATCCTATGTTGAAGATGTGGGTTCGCGGTGCAATCGTGACGTGAATTCAAGCGTTTCATGCGTGAACATTCGTGGACCATGCGTGTTTCGTGAGTGAACTAAAATCATACATAGTAAATGCAGCATTCAGGAAATTTTTAAAAGCTATTTTTCCTGGGGAAATAATTTAATTTTAATTTTGGAAATTTTTTTTTAATTTAAGAAATTATTTTTAAAGCAATGAATGAATGATAAATTAAACGTTTTATTTCTTAAGTTTGGAAATAAAAGGCACCTGTTATTTAATTTATGAATTTTTAAGGAGACGCATTATCATGCGTGATGATTCGTGACGCTTTGAAAATGATGTGCGCAAATAGTGAAATAGTATTTTCGGATAGTTCCTTTAAAATTAAAACTATCACCAATTACAATTGTTCGAACTCAGAAGAAAGCAAGACCATTTATAGTTTGCTTACCGCAAGTGTAAAATCTTTTATAAGTAAAATATCTTCAATACAAATTATTTTAAAGGGCGACATTCTAAAGTAATTTCTATTTGATTTTTATAAGAGGAAGAGTTTTATATAATGTCAATCAAACAATTGTAAGTCTGTTAGTCTCTGCTTCTGCTGACGAAATTTAGAACGTATGCATGAAATTGTGATTTGCTATTGATGGACAATTTCCCCTGCGATGATAGTGTGACCTGATAGAATGTCAGGATTAGGACCTTTCACAGACGATAATCAAAAATGACAAACATTTTTGATATCATAATATTTTAAAGGCCGAAATGGAACCGGTTATTTTGTGCCAGTTATGTTTAACCAAAATAAAACACATTTCGGGTTTGGTTTGATTCGGGATACCGGTTAAAATTAGCGGTTGTGGTTTTGGTTCAGAATTTCTTTACTTTTTAGCATGGAAAGACTATCTATAGAATTATAAACAAGACTTCATTTTAGATACGAGATGAATTCGAATCTTTGTCGCACAATGATATCCAGATATCGAGCAATCTGGCCAAAATTTGCACTTGGGATGTCGATATATTGATATCGAGTACTTTTAGAAAATATTGTTAATGTGTATTTTTGTTAGTTTTCGGTTAGTTTAATATTACTAGAATTACTAATATCCAAAAAAATGACCTTAGGAAACCTTTCTTTTTGTCCATAAAAATGTGTAGCCCTGATTAACATTTAAAAGTAGATGGGTCTTAATTGATTTCTCAATTAACGCTTGGATTCGACTCTCAACGATGTTTTTACTAAATTGCATTCTTCTAGCTAGTGTGATTCTATGACACTTGACCGACTTTCTTCATGACTTAACTATAGTCCTTGGTTTGATGATTGAAGAGGGCAGTTCGGTAGTTTGAATTTCAAACTGAGCTGGTAGCTTTGAAATTTCTGATATTGTGTCTATGTAAGTTATATCGCAGAACAGAGCTCTTTTATGGACGTCTGACGGGGAGACTAAAATTAGAAAAAAAATTTTATCTAAGCGACAGATTCTTTTGGGTATGACTGTGTCTTTGCATTTAGTATTTGGAAAATCAGCCGCTATTAAAATTGCCTTAGCATCGGATGAGTTGTGTGTGCAGTGGTATGGTGTGAGGTGCGGGGATGTGGTGGACTCCGGTGGGGATCTGAAAGGAATATGATGGGGATTTTGTGGGGATATGGTGGAGTTTTGCTGGAAATCTGGTTTGGAGTTTATTCAAAAGAATCCAAAGAGAGTCTTTGACTGTATTTACGTTAACAATCTGATTTATCATTGTAAAGAGCTTTGCTCTTGCATGAAAAACGCTCTATTTCAAAGGTTTACTGAATGTTTTTAAGATGAAAAATATTTTCCGTCTGTTTTAAGCCAAATTAAGCAAAGAAATTAAGATCTTTGAGGCATTGATTTTTAAAGGGAAACGGGTCTCTAAATAAAAGAGTATTCATATATTTCAGCCACTTAGCACTTGATCTAATGACCAACCAAGTTCATTAGCAAGCTAATTTGGAATTTATTTAGCACCTGACCAACATCAACCAAACACTCATCCCTGCCAAAACAGCATGCTTCCACCACTATTTACATGATCCCTCCTCTTCATCTTTGGTCAACAGCGGTCGAGTACAAATGTTTTTCATGTTGTTGTTGTTTGTTTTTACTATATTAGATATGCATTGTATAATGCATATGTATACAACTAAACCTATTAATAGATCTGGGACAGAGCACGTTGTTCGCCCCGCTACCACATAACAAACAAAGTCCCCCACCTCCACTGGGCACCTACCTCCCACCTAGGTAGCTGCCCTCACACTCTGCTCACGTGCCTCCGTAGTGTTGGGTGCTGCACTTGTGATTGGAATTTGTCTCGTTCACAATTGTTTTGATTTTAAAAACTCATCAAAAAAATACAAATTTTTTTTTTCAAACTATGCAAGTGGGGGGTCCCACGCCAAACTGTGTTCCGCCAAGGGCACGTAATGCAAATAATATTCGATGCCTTTTTATGGGTTCCACAACGGGTGTAAAACGATTCTGTTTTGATTGAGATGAGAACAGAAAAGGTTGAGCGAAGATTTAACTAAACTTTACTGAGAACATGAAAATATAATAAAAAGCATTTAAAATGATTCGTTTTTGGCTATGGTTTGTGACCGTCGGATGTCTCTAACTCTGTATTCTTCGAAGTGTATCCAATATTGTTCATTTGTGACTTTAAAAGTTGTTTTGAAAATAGCTTAGCAAGTGATTTTACGGGTTTTTGCACTTAAAAATGTAATCGTATGCAAACGTGACAAAACTTAAAAGAATTAATTAGCTTGTGCATAATTTTCACAAATAAATCGAATTTAACTTGTTTTATATGTAAGCTGTAATGCAGCTGGCAATGAAAATAGCTGATATTTATATTTAGTAATAGAGGCGGTATAATAAGTTGGTTTAAATTTATGTATAAGCTAAAATGAATCATTTCTGATACCACAAAGTAGAAGTTAAAATATTAACGATAACATTGAAAACAAAAAAGTTTTTCCCACTAAGAGTTTTTTTCAGACCCAACTTTTGTATGACAGCTATACTATATAGTTGTCCGATTTCGACAAGCCTTGGTGAAATTATGTGAAATCATTAAAAACTTATAAATACGAGCGTTGGGAGCAATAGCACTGAATACAAAAAAGTTTTTCTTACTAAAACTAGTTTTTCGACCGATCGTTCCTGTGGCAGCTATATGCTATAGTCATCCGATCCTGCCGGTTCCGACAAATGTGCAGCGTATTTGTACCAAAATACTTCGTGCAAAGTTTGATTAAGATAGCTTCAAAACTGACGGAGGAGATAGCATTAGGGTTGTCGAAAATATATCAAAATATCAATATATCGATAATATTTTTTAAAACTGATATATTTATATCGCGATTTTTTTTTGCCCAAATATCGAATATCGATTTTTTTTCGGGATTTTTTAGGATATTTGTGCCTTGGTCACTTTAAGATCTGAGCAGCGAGCGCAAACGCATTTAAAAGACGCAAAGATAAAATGGATTCAAATTTGATAAAAGCTTATTACAGCGACATAAAAAAGGCACATCCAAGTGTAATTTGTGCGGAAAAGTAATTAAAACAAGCGGTAACACGACCAATTTGGCGTTCTCAACATGTTCCTTGCTTTGCGAGTACAATCCACTTGGTGGTAGATGACACAGTGAAGTAGATTTCGTCATTTTACAACATTTTCAACATATTGAAGGAAAGCCCTGCATTGATGGGCCAGTTGCGAAAAGCCCAGGCCGATAAGGAAATTCCGGAAGATTGTATTAAGACCCTGCAGCAAAACGTTGACACGCGATGGAATTCGTGCCTTGATATCATGATGTCCTTTTTGGGTCTTGCAAATAAAGTGGCAATCATTCTTAAAGGGCATCCTTACTAAAGAGTCGCTTTGTAACCTATTGGGGAAAAGGTTCAAGCCACTTAAATCCAATAAAATATAAGTGAAATTGTCATTTCTTAATAGGTCGATTCCCATAAAAGGTCGATTTTAAAAGGCCTTCCAATGGAAGAAACGCAAAATAGTGAACTGAATTTAGGTGGCCGCAATTCTTTAATCTTTTGGAATTCGTATAAACTGTCCATGCCGGGACTATCCAGACTGGCCCTAAGGTATCTTATTACTTCTGGTAGCTCAGTGCCTTTGAAGCGACTTGCTGCTGCTATAAAATGCGTCATTTGCGACTTCCGTAGCGGACTTTTTAAAGTCTTTCGGAACTAAAAGTATTTAATATGTAAATATAATACATAAAAAACTCGAGTCTCATGGAAAATATTGTTATGTTTGCTCAATACAGACTATATCTTTTTATTTTGGGGCAGAAGGAAAAAATTTTAAATATCAATTATATCGATATATCGATATTTTAAAAGTAATATATTTAATATCATTTGATATTTTTTCAAATCAGAAAATATCATCGATACGATGTTTTAAAAATATTCGGCAACCCTAGATAGCATAGAAACAGACGGACGGACAGACATTGCCTTATCAACTCTCAACTGTGGTCGGAGATGCTTCCTTCTATGCATTACAAACATCTGATCCAAGGGTATAAAAAATGTTCAAACTAAACTTTAAGCCCCATTATTTCGAAGCTACTTTTTTCGAAATGGTTTTGGAAAAATTATATAGTAAATATAGACGTACTTCAAAAATTTCTCGCACCTGCTTAGGGGAGCCGGTCAGTCCAAGAATATCGGAGCTGGACCGATTTAACCCAGATAAGCCCCATATATTTTTAACCTACCCCAAATTTGGAGGCAAATGAGATAAACACATCAATTCCAAACTCATTATTTTTTATTTTATCCATTTCCAATACGCCGTTTCCGAGAAAAATCCGGAACATTGAACCAACTTTTTTTTGTCTACTTTGCTGTGTAACAACAACAACAAAAAAAAACATTTTTAGTTCATTTCATTTGTTTAATTTTGATAAAAAAAAAAGCATCTGAAGATTGAAGAGGGAAGTTCATGAAACATCTGTACGTTTATATAGTCTCCTTTGTGGTGTAGTGTGTTCCTGTTTCAAGTTATGAGCTAAAATAATATGACCTCGAGCTGGCTAAAACTTGCTAGTAACATTTTTTCCAAATGTATCGTATATTTAAACTACCACCCAAAACGTAATTTTAACAATATTTCTGTAGCCCACACGATTTCTGTTTTTATTTATAGCCCCTGCAATTCATTAACCAGAACTTCCATGTGCCTGGCAGATTCCCATAAATTAAATTAATAACCACAACAAACAAAAATGCTTTGGAGTGACATTTTAAGTTGGTTTCGATTAAATGTTTGCTATAGGCTTTAACTCCAACTGGCCAGCTGATAAAATCCCAAAGCGTCATGAGCAAACCAAAGCAAAAGATAAGAAAAAGCCACAAAACCATCAAAATCGAGTCACGCGAATTGTGATCACAAAACTGGATACAATTCCAGGGAAAATGTTATGAACTTTTGAATACAAAATGCGGGGGAGGGGAGGAAGGGGAAGGTCAAGAGCATTAGAAATTGGCTTAAGCTTGACCATGAACAAATATTATTTTTAATATGTCGAAACAACAACAAGTAGAAGCAGCCCGAAAGAGAAGGAAATGTGATTGTAGGCTCTCTATTGACGTTTTTGCCATAACATAACTGTGAAAGGTGGGAGGTGGGGGGGGTAAAAAGGCAGGAAGTACAAGAAATGTGAAATGTGAGGGAGATTTACCGTTATGTGTGTGTATGGCTGCTTGTTTTGATTTCAATTAGGCCCTTGCTGCTGCTATATTTAGAGCCCGTTTTAAATTGTAATTAAAGCATAAATTCCCTAAGCCCACCGGCTTATAAACTTCTTAATGTCTATGCAAATGGTTAAAGTAAACAAACATATTTTGTATTACCTTGAGTTTCGACTGTTTCGTCACACATTTTGATGCTGTAAATTAATAAATGCTGCAGACGAAGCGTTGATTAAAGATGAATCTGAACAGATTTTTGTAATTGGTTTCACACATAAAGATTTAAAGGTTGTGATTGCAAATAGCTTAACAACTTATCAAATGCTTTTACTACCACCTGACGCCAAACAACAACTGAGATACCGACGCACAAGAGTGACCAGGTTTGGCCAGGGAAAATCAGTGTGGCACAAATACCAAAAATAATCGATTCGGATATTCCGGATAAGCCGGTATTTTGGCGTTAAACGGTCACTCAAATCCATATTGAAAAATAAACCGCAAGAATCTTATAAATATGGAACAATAAAAAATAAAATACAGCCAATTTCCCATTAGGAATAGGGGCATTTCGCTCCGCAGGCGCCACCACGCGCAGGCAGCAGAAAGTTTGATTACAGAAGTATTAAAATTGAATTTGATAAAAATTTTACTTAGGTACCGTTATTGGCAAGCCAGGTTCAGGCGAACCTCCTGCCACGACGCAATTTTATTGGTGGTGCAGAGAATGCAGAACGCAGAGACCTCTGTCATTTGCTTCGACGTGACTTTTGTGAAGCGGTGGACCGGCTCTGGCCTAGCACGGTGCTCTTCTACTGTGACTTTCGAAGCAGGGAAGCCCATGTCAGATGACTGCAATCCCTCTAACTTGTCAGTAAGCTTAATTTAACAACGTTAATTTAGTATAATTCATATAATCAATTTCAGCTGGTGGATATGGGAATACCCACAAAAAGATTCCTCTCCACAAATAGAAACTTCATCAGGTTCCTTCTCGAATCGAGCTGGAATAACAGGACAAGCATTGACTGCTGTGCGACTCACCTTAACCCGATTAAGGGGTTATATACAGTTAGGAGGTCGAAAAAAAGGCATTTTTCAAGAATTTCTTCTAAGCAAACTATTTGGTTTATTGATTTGAAACTTGGCAGGTATATTATGACAACCTTAAACTATATTCACATTTTTTTTATTGCCAAAAATAATCATCTTGAACGTTGATATTGCCAATTTTGCAGAGGTCCGCAAAAAAAAGGCCCCTTGCGGTGAGCACGATATCTCTGGACTGGATCATCCAAAATGCGAAAACCAAATAAATTTCATTAATATAATGAATAATCTAGTGATTAATCGAAGGAATTAGCAAAAAAAATTTTTTTGACAAAATGGGGGCTACTCAAAGCAAAAGGTTCGATTTTCGAGCAAAATTCGGCTCTTTAATTGTTTAGAAAAATCTGATATTTTCATCGGATCGGGAAATCCTTCGATTAATTACTAAAAAATATAGTTAGGAAGCTTGTGTAAAAATCGCAGACCGATCGGTTCAGCCGTTTCTGAGAAATCTTGCTCACCGACTTTGAAAACACCGTTTCGAGAAAAACGCGATTAAAGTTTTGAAAGCAGCTTACATGTAGTTCATTTTTTTTCACTAATGTGTCTATAACTTCGAAAATATTCGTCGGATCGACTTGAAATTTTGTGTGTGTATACTCAGATATTTATATATTAAGAAAATGCAAAAAAAAAAAAAAATCGATTTTTTGAAAATCCTAACTGTATATAACCCCTTAACCCATTTGCACCGACGGGTGCAAAAACGCACCAAAAAAAGAGGTGTTTTTGAAAATTCATACTTTCTCATTGATATCGCTTTAGTATGGATAATAAACTGATTTTCCATAAGACGATATCTACTTCATTAAGGCATCGGAATGTGCAGTTTATCCATCATGCAAGAATAACCTTAACGAAAAAATTGATACTCAAATCCGGGTCGTTCTGAGTATTGTACATTGTGCTGCTCACACACTCCAGCTAGCGTCCTGAACCGTAATTAAAAAACTGAATGCTTCAATTGACATCTGTCGCCAGTACGTTAAAAAGCTTCGCACTGAATTCCGGCGTCACAACACTAACCTTCCAATTCTGGACAACACCACCCCCGTTGAAGCTCAACATACAAAATGTTGAAACCTCTCAAGGCAACCCACACTAACGCTCAAAATATACTCCCCAATTCTCTCGACTGGATGTTTGTTTATTCATTCTGCGCCGCTTTTGAACCACTAGCTGAGTGCACAACATTCTTGCAAACAAATCAAATGATAATGAGCGATTTTGACCGAAAACGGTTTTAACATATAAGTTGTAGTAATAATTTGGCAAAGATATTGGTGGAAAATTATGGCTTCTTGGCTGCTTTATATTTGGATCCTCGGTTTAATTTTAGAGGACGGAGAATCAAAAGATGCATTGGTAAGAAATTCTTTTGTTATTATCCCAAAGTGTTATTTAGTAAAGGTTTTCGTTTTCTTTTTGTATATATATTTTTCAGAACAAATTGTGCTCTATTAATAACTGGATCTCCAAAAAAAGAAAGACAATGTGGATGATGACAAGTTTTGCACAGCAAGCAAATATAATATTATTAGCCCATCATCTTCACTTAATGGAAGTCTGAATGGCTCTTCATAAGAAAGAAAATTAAAAGACTTTCAATATGGTGAATGCTTGGGCTTCGAAGAACATATTTTAAAGTATTGGAAGTATCTTCTATACAAAGAGCCACAGCTGGCGAAAGCAGCTGAAGTGAAAGCAAAAATGGTGGATAATAGTCATCCATGGTTCGTGGTTCCGTATTGTCATAGACAGAGGAATGTAATTTTGAGTGATTATTTGAAGCTTTGTACCAAAGTACGGTTCTTTGTACTGTACTTTGAGAACCCTGGCATATAAAAGTCTTTGCACAGGTACATGCTGTGCGTTTTTGAACCCGTCGGCGCTATTGAGTACATTTTTATTCATACGTACGAAAGCTTATGAAACGGTCTTAATCAAAACCACTGTCACACCTCGAATGCTCTCTGGCCCGATCTCTTTCATGCAACATTTCGGTGACGTCAGCGTCTTTCGCTATCTAACGCTATCTACCGGAGCCACATCATCTCCACTTGTCGGAAGCTGTGCGTTTTTGCGCATCAATCAGTTGTTATTGGGACTTCATTAGTGATTGTGCATCTTCAAGTATTCAGTTTGAATTATTACAATGTGTTATTTTAAAAAGGAAGGAACGATTGGTCTGATGATGAAATCGAGCCACAAAAACAATTGTCGAGCGCATTGGTCATTGACACAGTCGATTTGCCGTCTGATGATGTGGACGACATGACAGCTACTGAAGATTTCCCAGACGACCAGATGTTCTATGATGATGCTGGACCTAACAAAACTTATGGTGGCTTGGAAAATGCGCCCGAAATGTGTGGTTCCGTAAAAATGCACGTTGCTCACCCGGACGCCGGCAATGACAACGACGACAATTTATCTCGATGCTGTAATGGACAATGCTTGGAAGCTCTTTTGTAAAAACGCAACAAAAATAAGAATGGCTTTATAAAGGAATTCAAGAATTCGAATTACGCAATAATGTGCAAATAAGGTAGAGGCACATCATCGTCGTCGTAAAACTCAAGACATACCAGCTCAAAAACGATTAAAACCAAAACTCATGATCTCCTATTGTGTCAAGTGCAAAGTGGCAGTGTATTCGAAATGTTTCTGAGAACTTTCCTATACACTGCAAACATTTCATACAAACTTTTTCCAGTAATAAAATTGTAATCATTTCTTCGAAGGGTCTATGAGGGTCATTATGGCATCCTCCAATAAGTTTCAACCATTTTCTCTCACTAACAAGACAGCCGGCGTTAATGGGTTAAGTCGCCGCGAGCTGTAAACGAATGATTCATTTTTTAATCAATCCTGCGAATTATTCAGGCATCGAATTGACATGTTTTGAATAAGTTAAACAATAATATAAGTTATTTCAAACTGAAAAATGTGACAAAATGAATAAAGATGATTTAATTTAGACTTAAATCAAATTTTCTAATTCATTTGAATTAAATCAAATCAATTAAATTCGGATTTTGAAAAAAATTAAATTAACTCAATTTTTTTTAATTCATTGTGAATTAAAGACAAAAACTAATTATTCTTTTAAAACCCTGCTTCATATAATAAAAAGTAGAAGAACGTGTGATTGTAATTTTGTTGATATTTTTTCGACTATGGTCGTAAACTTAAGTTGAGAAGGGAATTTCACTACACTATAAATAATAATACATGATAATAATGCACTTTTCTCTGACTTGAAACCAAAACTAAACCGAAACTAAAGCGCGGTTCAGTTAACTCAAAAAACCATGTAATGAACAGAACTGGCGGTAAAAAAGTGTGTGATCCAATAAACCATACTAGACTCTATTTCCGGGCGGTTTGCTTCCCTGTTGAATAAATCTTAGTGAGAATGAGGAAACCCATATTCATATCATTGAGTTAGCATAAGCTCGTTGCGTGATGGCGACGAAATAGATGAAGTTCGTGGTGTCGATGCTTGTCCAGCTTGATTTGAAAAGAAGCCTGATGGAGTCTCAATTTGTCGAGCTTGATTCAAGGAGGAACCTCTTGGTGGACTTACCTACCTGAGGTTTTCAGTATTTATAAAGCTTGATTAGAGGAATGATCGAATAGTTCAAGTGGATTCATCTTCCTGGCCCTGTTCCGTATACTCCATTGTTTTACTTTGGAATTATTCTCCGCAGGCCCATTGGGACGTGAAGAAGGTTGTGGAATGTAATCTATGCCAGCTTTTGCCCTGTCTGCGCTTCGTTTTTAATACGCTAATTACTAGTTCCTTATGTAACCGAAGTAACCTAAGCTGAGGTATTTTGAAACTTTGAACATAACAGACAGAACTTCTTCCACAAAAAAAGCCTATCGATTCATCGATAGGAACTATCGAGTTCCAGTATGACCAATCCTGCGTTACCGCCTGGCATTTTCCCTTTATCACCAAACGTCCACACTAGTCTGTAACGTAAAACGTAACTCAAACGACGTATATCGTAACCAATTAGAGTTGCCATATCGTTGCAGGGTATATATTTTTACAAAATGGTGGCTTCTATTTCTTGCGCGGAGAAATTTAGAAATATAGAAACAAAAAACACGCATTAGTAGCTTAAGAAATTTAAACATTTTTAGTGCAAAACACTTAACACAATATCGGCTGCCATGTGTGTAAGAAATACGGTCAAGATAATCAACGGGAATCGAGCATAAAGTCAAGTGAAAATATCTTACCAAGCAGCAATAAAAAACGCAAGCGAAGTGCGTGTAAGTGTGTGTGTGTGTACGAGTCGAGCGTGTGTGTGTGTGTGTGTTTGTATATGTCAGTGTATATGTGCGCAAAGTGTATGCAAAAAGAAAAAGAAGAGCATTGAGGAAATAAAACAACAAAAAAAGAAGAGAAAAAGACGAGTTTCGACAACAACAACAACAACAAACACAACAACGGCCAGAAAAATGTAAGGAAAACTACAACAAGTGTGCGAAAATTAATTAATACTTAAGTGTGTCACTAAATTAATTTGAAACTCATGGAGAGACGTAGTTGCGCAGCGTTGAAAACCATTAAAATTTTTAAGTGGAGTAGTGGGAGGTGGGGTGAGAGGGAGGATCTCTGTAGAACAATACAAACGACGTGGGCCGGACGTGCCACAAAAGACAAGGCAAAAGGCTCAACAAATTTTCTGAAAAGGAATCGCCAAGCAAAGCGCAGCAGCAGCAGCAGCAACAACAAAGCAAGCGTCAGCAGAGCAGCAACAACCCACCACCATTGCCTTTGGTCGGCGTCGGCGTCACCACCTCCCACCCCCCACAGATGCTCCCTGCTCCCTGCTCCCTTTTCCTGTATGTGTGTGTGTGTGTTGTCCTCGCTTTTCGCTGACGTTGGCTGAAAATTTGTTTGTGCGCCTTTTTTTTTTGTATTTTCAAAAAACAAACCAAGAAAAACAAATCACTTTTTTTAGTTTTAGTTTTTTTTCGTCTTAATCATGCTCTCTCCTTGTCTCTCTCTCTCTCCCTCGCTCTCTCTGTACAACTACGTCTACGTCATCTCTTCGATTTCCAGCTGTGTGTTTGTGCAAATTAACCAAAATATACATTTCCGGCTGCCCCCTCGCTGAGAGCAACAGACTCCAACGTCTCCAGTAACAACAACAACAACAACAACAACAAGCAAAGTTCTCGCGCCTTGTCTACCCCTCTCGCTCGCACAGTGGAGCTCGAGTTGCCGCTGCCCGCCGGAGGTGGAGTAGGAACGAATTAAGCACATTTACCCTGGATGCATGGTGAGACATCTGTTTAACTAGGCACATATTTAATTATTTGTTTGCTTAATTCGATATCCATTGGGCTCATGTGTCATTCTGTGCCGTCTGTTCCTTTCCGTTTTCACTTTTTGGGCGGGGAGGATTAGGGGGCTTAATGGCGGAACTACTTACCCTCAGGGGAGATGGTAATCAATTAAAGTGACAGGAAGAAGGGTAGAAGAGGTAGGAGAAAGGGAAGCTCCGCTGATTGGAGTCTTATCAAAGGTCGCTGTAGATTTTAGCTTATTGAAAAAGTTCTTGTTCTTTGATTTAACATAATTCTAACCATCTTTACAATCTTGCCAGCTTTTTCATTTATGATTTAAGCCATTTCACCATAAAACTGCACTTGGTCTTAATGATTAGACAGAGTTTTCTTAGGGCATTTATGGGTGTTCTGTTTAAGATATGATTCCAAGTAGTCAATCGTGACCATCTTGGTTCTTTACTCTGTAGCATTCCGAAATCAAAGCTTGCTTTGCCATGCTTTTGTTATGTCCCTAAATACAAATTTTGTTATGCATTTAATGATTTATTTCATTTTATTTTTAAGCCAGTTTCGAATTCAATGAATCACACAAAATGAATTAAGAGGTCACAACAGCACAAATTGCAAAAAAATTCAGAAGGGGATTAATTTTGGGCCAGGGACAGAAAGTTTCATGATAAATATTAAATTCTATATCAACAAAAAGTTCGCTGCGCGATCAATTTCCGCGTTATGATTCAATCTCTCGTGTCTTGAAAATTGTAGGGAAATTTTAAGGTTTCCATTTTAATATGAAAAGCTGGAGTGTGACTTTATAGCACAAAGGCAATCTCAGAAATGAATAAGGTTATTGGCATTTACTTTTAAAGTGTGGAGTTAATCCCTTGTGTTCTACAAATCTTTTCTAAATCAAACATTCATTTACTTGGTTTGCCAGCAGTCGAATTACAAATCGTTGCTTTCTATACAGAATTACATTGGTAATTGGTTCTTGTAGGGAGACCAGAGACTGCAAATGTTAGTTCTAATAAAGTATTTAAAGGGCCATGAGCTGAGAGCACTTTAGTCCAGTGGTCAGCTCTGAACTTTTGTTCAGTGAAATACAAAATCGCGAAACCAGTCCCTGCATTCCTATGTGGTATTTTCTTAGACCCTCGTTATAATGTAAGGCTAACCTCTGAACAGAAATAAGTACATCTGTAACTGATTCGATTGATATGTATATTTTCAAGAAATCAAAAAATCCACTTCTGTTTAATTGAAACTAAATGAGGAAAGCAGCTCTGACCCAACTAATTTGTATGAAAGTGGAGATGAAGTCGATTTATATATGAATTTCTAAGAAAGAATCAGGACAATAAAAATAGTTAAGTATTTTCACAAGACAGTTTATCGTATGATGCCTGATCAAGGTTTTCCTGAGCCTAAAACGTTTACAAAATAAAGATAATGTACTTAAATGGTGGTCAGAAAATTCGACAAAGTTTCCGGAATTGTATGAACTAGAACATTTATTTTCCGGCGTGAAGTTTATTATGACTCCGCTAGAAATCCGATGGTCGGAAATACAATGACCGCTATCATGCTTCGAAGAAATAATCATTAATTTAACTTCTTTGTAACTAATTTCAAAGTAGTTTAAAGTAAATTGATAATTTATGTACACATACATGTGTACTGTTGCTTACCCACTTTGATTAAACTTAAGTTTTAAAATTTTTGTAAGTTTTATCGGTCCATACCGGTACGTACCGGTACGATACCGAAATAAAAGGGTACCGGAACCGGAACCGAATACCGAAACAGTAGCAGAACCAAAACAGAACCTTTTACCGAAACGTTAGTTGCTTTTAAGTTAGTTGTACCGAACGGTAAAATTAGAATCGGAAGAGGGTTAATTTAGCATTTTCCTCTACTTTGGTTAACAGTTTAAAAAGTCGGAGTTCCGGGTTCAATCCGTTTCGGTTCATAACCATTGTGCAGCATTGTGATTTAAGCATAAGGATGGCTTGGGAAAAATTCATCCTTTTTATTACATAATATATATTTCGAAAGACTAGACTACGCAGATATAGCATATGTAACCCCACTTTGACTTGTCAGAAAACAATCCAAAACTTGACAAAAAATGAAAATTCAGACTAGACAATTTTTGTCTGTTTGGACTGTCAGGGAACATAAATTTTTATGACGCACTCCAAAGTTTTCGCGGCTGAATTTATTTTCTGTATTCTGAGGCCTGACGTTGACGTATCGATAGCGGTGTGGGTCGTAAGTGGATTGAATGAACAGATGATTTGATTTGCGGAAAAAGTTGTAGCACTTTATTTTGACAAGATAAATTGATTAAGGAAATAGGATTGAAAGTTTCAGACGAGGCTAAGGGCCACAAATCAGACCAACAAAATGACAATCGACACTGAAAACAGTCTCCAATGCCAAAGTTCGACGTTTGGAGACGCCTCGGTCGATTGGCACGGACGGTTGCGTCCGAAATCGGAGGAAATCAGCAGGTGATATCCATAGCCAACCCGGTCATCATTTTTACCACCATCACAGCAAAAACTGGAATTGGATAGCGATGCGGCTGCTGTGTTGACGATTTAGTATCGGCTTGGACTCCGAAATAAAATGTAGATTCTGACTTTAGAGCTGTTGCAGTCCGCAATTTAGATATTTTTGTAGTCTTAGCTCATTGAAAATTACTTTTTTAAAAAAATTACTTCCTTTTTAAAAAAGTAAGTAAAAGTTTTTTTTTAAGATTTTTTTATTTTAGTTAAAATCTTAAATATCTTAAGTTTTGACTTTAAGCTACCGTTTTTAGCCATTTTTCTATATTTTCATCAATTTATAGCAATATAGCAATCAATTTTTTAAAAATTTAGCAACTTTCGAACTTCAAATACTCGCAACACTGCTGACATATAACCTTCGATTGTAAACCGAAGAAACATTTGCCATGTATGCTCAAAATAAGTAACACTTTAATTGGCTATAAAATAATTAAACACTTCCCTCCGATAAAGTCATTCAATTATTTAGGTTTTAATTTACCATAATGTACAATATCTTACTTTCGTCTTCGTTAGTTGGGATAAGATTTAGCATTATAGAAAATAATGAAGAAGTTGTACTTAAATGGTGATCAGAAAACTGTTCAAAATTCCACATATGTATATGGATCAAATTAACGGTTAACAGTTTAACACAGTTAGTTTCAAAATTTTCATTAATACAATCTGAGTATATTTGAGAATCAAGTACTTGACCTCGAGCCTGCAAAACTTAAAGTGAATTCTGCAATTTTTACTATGTTTAAATTTATTAAACTAAGAAGTTGCATTCAATTTTCTTTGCGGAATTGCTTTTCGGCTGTGAAAACGTTAACCTTTGGGAAATAGACTTTTTTCAATTAGGGTAACGTACAATTTAAGGCCGCTAGAGTGTTGAGAAGAATGTGGTGTCTAAACGGTCAACAGCCTCGACTGATCAACATCACGTCAAGCAAGTGAAAAAAATATTGCTTGGAAATCGTCGATTGACTATTAGAGACATCTCTGATCGCTGTCTGAGATCGATGCAAGCCATTTTGACTGACGAATTGGGCTTGAGAAGAGTCCAATCTCAAATAATATCAAAAACACATAATTTTTTATATTTAAAAAGCCGTCATGGTAGCATCTATAAAACATGGCTTTCATTATAACTGAAGATGAGACTTGGATCTACGCTTACGACCCCGAGACAACCGATCAATCGAGCGAATATCGGGCCACGACTATCGTGGTGTGGGGCATTTTCAATTCCTTCCACCGGGCCAAACTGTGTTTTGCAAAACAAATGTGCGATCTTTCTTTTTATTTTAACGGAATTTTACGAATCCGAATACCGGAATAATGCTAGAACCAAAACAGATGCTTTAACCGAAAAAATAAATTTCAGTACGTAGAAGAACCGGAATCGAAATACGATAAGTTTCAGCTCCCTGCTCTTAAGTCAAGATATGGGCCAATGTGAAAATAGCTTACCAAACTGTTTTTACGATGGATTCACATCTAAAAATTTTACAAAATTTTATTTAATCTATATATTTTTATCAAGTTTTGCTGGTGAACGCGACCTTATAGTTTGGCATTACTTAATGGGTCACTTCAAAGGATTTAGCTAGCTTCTGTTGAGCCTCCTATTTAAAATTGTTAGGTTAAAATCGTGGGAACTAGAGTTCACTTCGTTTTATAGATGGAGCATAATCAATATGCTTAATAAAGCATCATCATCCAGATCTGGAAAAATCCCAGATGAACCGATGCTGATCTATATTGAGATTTGGCACTATTAGAAAGAGAGCTATAAAGTTTATAAAAAGCGGCTTTGTAAAAGTCTGATTAATATTTCATTTCTTTCGTTTAATCCCCTTTGCTTGGAAGTAGATATTTCATTCAATCAGCTGATAACTACATGACTTAACAGTAAGATAGTTACAAGGTTGATAAACTGCTTTGACTACAAATTTAACTCAAAAAATTCGTTTAAACCTTTCCGCTTCCGTAAGGATGGATGATGGTACCTCATAGACCAGAGTTCCCTCAACTTAAACCCCAAAACTTTAACAAATCGCATACATCAAATTTAAGATGACCTTTCTGACTGACTTTATATCACATTTAAATTGCAATTCATTTGAATTGTGGATTATAGCCTTGATCTGCTTTCATAATTAAAAATCTGTGAACTAGATAAACACAAAATTTACATTTCCACACATTAAATTCACTTTAAAAATAGTTGAATTTTTCGGGGAATTTCCTTAACGTTGCCGCTTATCTTACCCAGAACCAACTATTAGCATTTGTCTAGCTTACGCTTATCTATCAACACCCCCAAACGCGTATGTACCTAGGTATAGGTATCTGTGTGTGTTTGTAGGTGTGGATCAACGGAGGCCAACTGATAACACTAGTTTACAGCCAAAAAGACCCATTTCTACTGAAAATTTTTTTTAGTGTAGTTTGGAATGGTGATCTCAAAAATCAATTTCAAAAATTTTTTCATGGCTTCGTTTTTGAAATATAATTTTTTTTTATTTTTTGGTAGGGGCACTTACATTTTAAGCCATATCTAATTTTATAATTGTCAGATAGAGTCAAGCAAGACAAAAATCGAAAGGTTATTTCGCTGCCGGTAATCGAGTAGAACATTGTTTTTAAATCGGTTCATTAGTTTGACTGCAATATCCAAAAATATTTCGAAAAAATCGATTTTTTGCTCGAAAATTCATTTTTGGTCGCCTGGAAAAAATATAAAAAAATCCAAAAAAATGATTTTTATTTTTTCTACATAAGAACCGCACTTCTACGAAGAAAAACAGATATCGATGATCAAAATCTGTGAACAAACACAGGAGCTGTAAGCAATTTAGTGCAAAAAAATGTGATATTTTCCTGAATATTTTAAAATAAATTTTTGTTTGCTTCGACTTTTGTTCCGTTTTTAATTTTTATTTTTGTTCTGGCTTTTCGTTCACTTCATAATTTGACCAAAAAACGAAGAAAAGTACAATATTAATTTTTGAAAACACACAATATACTCAAATTTGACTGTTAGTTCCTCTACTCAATTTGATCCATCTATGGTACGTGTTACACGATTTTCCTTACCAATACCTTATTTTCTTCGTAAAAGTGCGATTCTTAAGTAGAAAAAATAAAAATAATTTTTTTGTATTTTTTTATATTTTTTCTAGTCGTTTAAAAATGAAATTTCTTGGATTTTCGAGCAAAAAATCGATTTTTTTGAAATATTCTTGGTTGTTAAATTCAAACTACTGAACCGATTTAAAAACAATGCTCCACGCAATTATTGGCAGCTCCATTACCTTTCGATTTATTTCTTACTTGACTCTATCTGACAATTATGAACTGAGATATGGCTTAAAATGTAAGATTACCTACCAAAAAAATTTAAAATATTAATATTTCAAAAACGGAGCCATGAAAAAATTTTTGAAATCGATTTTTTAGATCACCATTCCAAACTATACTAAGAAAAATTTTCAGCTGAAATGGGTAATTTTTTTTTTTTATTTTTGTAAACTAGTGTAATTAGTCGCATATAAACTGAAGTGTTTAATTAATAAATAACGTGCTAATAATGCATTTAATAGTAATAAAAACCAAATATTAAGCTAAACTTGTGCTGGCGAAAGGAAACACCAAAAACAAAAATTCCCTTGCGGTTTTCCCCATTCGCGTCGTCTCTGGCCTGGCCTTGCCTTGCCTTGCCTTCCCTTTTGATGTGTGTCGGTGCGTCTTGTGTGCGCTTTCATATATATATTTTTTTTTCATATTTTATTATTAGTCATTTGGCTTATTTATAAGGCGCTGTTAAAAGTTGACTTTTTATTAATCTGTTTGTTGCGCTTTTAATTTATAATTGCTGCTTATCTGATTGAAAAGTCGAGACACTTGACTCGAGTGTCGATTTATTGACAGCGATTAGAAATTCTCCACCGCAACTAACACTCAGCGGTTCCTAACCCCACCACCGCAGCACCTTTTGGGGGGGAGATTCCATTACATAAACGAAACTAATTAGCATTACTTGTTATATTCCCAGCGAGCTAACCTTTTTGGGCCTAAAAACTTGTCATTTGAGCTGAAAAGGGGGGAGTAGGGGGAAACTTATTTGTGTTAATCAACTTTAACAGTTTAGCAATTTAGTAATGCTTTAACAAATGTTGCTCTATCAAGTGTCGTTTTTTAGTAAAAGGCCGTACAGCTGGAAGACGGGAATAAAGTCGTTTCCGATCGGATTTAAGGAAAAGCGCTTAGCTGATTCGTTGTGCCTGAAACCATAGACTGATTGCCAGTAGATAGTCTTTTAGATCCTTGGGGGTTTTTAAGCCAAGTTCTTTATTAGAGGGATCCTTCTTTATTCTTGTTTTGATCTATGTCAGGGGTGCCCAGAATGAGCTTAGTTTTAACTGCACATTGGGTACATTATAGGATTTCCATTTAACAATTCAAAGGTCACCCGACCTTTGTCCAACCATTTGGAGCTATCTAAACTGACAATCACATTCTTACCCTACAAATTTCGAAATAGGTGGTGATTTCGCTTTTAAATCACACAAATAGCCAGTTATTTCCGCCTAATAGATAATGAATATATAAATAAACCTGCAATTCAAGCAATCAACAGCGGTAAAATAAATCATTTGAAATTTGTAGTACGCTAGCGGAAGGGAACATGTTCAAAAATAGGAAAAAAGATCTTATTGCATAAGATTCAAGTTTTACTTACCGAATTTAGTTGGCCCAGGCCAGAGGCCAAAATATAAAAATCGATCGACATAAATTAAACAAAACATTTCAATCCATCTGTAGTGTATGCTGAAACTAGAAAGCCGTAGATTTTCAAATTTTAAATTGGAACGTTAAGTTAAGCATCGATTTCGATAATATCGCTTCAAGAAATATCATATCAGATTATATCAATATTCGATATGGTCTAACAAAATCATTGTGTCACTTTACATAATGACTCCTAGCTTAATTCCAAATCAAATCGTTTCATCTCAAGAGATTTCTGAAAATTTAAATATTTCTCAAAATTAATTTAAATATATTAACAACATTCGAAGTGAAATTATCAGGACTGTTTCCGTTTTCGAATACTATTCATCGGAATTGGAAAGAGTTGTAATTTCTTAGAAACGATCGTAAAATCCGGTCGAAATTTTTTTTGCCATCCAGAGCATCGATTGAAGGTAATTGGGACTTTGAAGTTAAAAGTCAAATAGCACAGTCGGTTTTTGGAAGCGAGAACATTGAAAAATTCCGATTTCGCATGATTGACCTCCTCTTTGATATTATTTTTTGAAGAATAGATTATCAAACGGACCTGTCAAAAACTTAATCGCAGCCTTTCATCGGCCGCTATAGAACCAGTCCAAATTCTGTCAACCAAGTTCAAAGGAAACGGTAAAATTTTTGTATGTAAAGTGCGCAATTTATCGGCTGCATTAAAAAAAAATTTTCTTAAAGGCAGTCTCTACTGAAATTTCTTTCCTATTCCGTGGATATAGCAGGGATCCATAGGTATTTTTTCAAGACTTCTCTCAGAATAGTGTAAAAATGTCAAATTAGCTAAAAAACTCCTCCGACGGGGCCAAGCCAAGCTTCTCTCAACCTCGGGGCGTGTTTGCTTTAAATTTTTCGCACACGAAAAAGGGACCTACAGTTAAAGTTTGAGAATTTGATTTTTCATGCCTAGTTACTTCACAGCTGGCGCCAATAGCTGGTGAAGGTGACCGTATGTGTAAAAGCAATTTTCTAAAGAAAGATGAGATGTTCAGAGGTCCAGCACACTAACCACTGGGCCACAGACGGCCACAGAATAGTGTAGTCTTGAGACTTAAATGAAATATAGTATTTTTAAGACAGAGACTATGGTCACACTGTATATAGAGTATGGGCGACGAGAAGATAGTAAAAGATAGACGAAGACAGATAAATGGGAAACCATTTAAATCTATAATTATAAAACAAAGTCTTATATCTCAAGAACGTTTCCGTCGATTTGAAAGATCTTCGATATGTTGGATTCGTTTTCCCCCGAATAGAAGAATAGCAATTAAAAAATCGCAAAAATCAAATAATATTTAAACGTTGACAAAAGTCGACGGGTAAATAGGACGCTTAGAATAATTGGTCCAAAAATGTTCGAAACTTGCAAAATTTTGTAATCAGGCCTGTTCCCGTTTTCGTTTTCGATCAAATAATGTGGAATCGGAATTGATAGCTGTTCCCGTTTCCGAAAAACGATCAAATTATTCGGTTTAAAAAGTTTTGCCTTTGAGTGAGTGAAATCAAAAGTAATTGACAATTTTCATGTCAACGGTTATATTTTTTATCTATCCAATATTTTTATATTAATAAGTCATATTTTGAGAAGTTTTTATAGTAACCATAAAAATATTGGGCATTCAATTTGATTTAAAATTAATTATTTCAAAGTTGTACCCCAAAAATTGCATGTAGACGAAAGCAAAAACGATCGAAATGAAACCGAGCTGTTCGCAATTCCGCATCAGCGCATGCGCAGTGCTGATCAAAATTGCTAATGTTACCATTGCCGAATTATAGTTCGAAAACGATTCGAACTTTCATTCGAAAAGTAAATCGATTTCTATTTCACTCGGAAACGGGAACATCAAATGAAAACGATTCGGAAATACAATCGTTTTACTTTTTAAATCCACTCGGAAATGGGAACAGACCTGAATAAGTTTGGATTATCATGAGAATTTAATATTTTGCAATTGTCAAGGGGCTTAGTCTAATCAAGCGCATAAACTACAGCGGCTGCGCTGGACAGGACATGTTACGGTGAAAGACATTAGGAAAAAAGCAAAAGGGAACGATCACCACTCAGATGGGACGACCAGTTGCGAAAAGACATTTCCAAGCTTGGTGTGAACAACTGGTGCCAGCTCGCACAGAGCAGACTCGACTGGTGGGCATAAGTAGCAGCGGCAGAGACCTTTAAGCGGTTGGGATATTGTATATATCGGGTCATAGAAGAAAATGATGAAGAATTGTCAAGGGGAAAAGATGTTAAAGTCCGAACAGCTCAAAAAAATTCCCAAAATTGGTAAAATTTTATAATGTGCTTAGATTGTCATGAAGACGACGGGCAAAGAGGTAAAAAGGTAAATAGAGGGGTAAATAGGCGCTGAAGAGCAAATAGTAAACAAAAATCGAGAAATTTTCAGGATATCATTATGAGTTTAGATTATCGTGAACATTAAATAGTTGGCAATTGTCGACGAACAAATAGGAGGTTTTGGAGAATCGTTCCAAAAAAAATGTACATTAGCTTAGATTGCCATTAAAACGGTTTAATAGACGGCTAAAAAGGAGATGTGGGTAAAATTGTCAAAAAATTACAAAAATTTTGCAAAATTAAAAACGAAAATTGACTTTTATGTATAATATAAACTTGAAGATTCTAGATAAAACTAGTTTGACATTGCTATATTTTTTTTAAAACAGAGGAATTTCTTTTATCATAGGCCTCAATAAGCATCCATATAGTTCCTTTTCAATAATTAGGATGTTCTAAATGTGTCCCCAGACGCTCTTATTCCAAGCTTGTGCTTTTCAAAGTGCTCATAACTATCAAATGTAATGCACAAAAAGTAAAAATTCAATATTTCTATATTGCCATCGTTAGTCTGTCACTTGTGAGTCAAAGTAAATCAAAATAATAATGCAAAGAAGCACTGTTTCGGCTTGTCGCCTAATTTGCTCATTCGCATTGAATTTCGGTGGACAAATCAAGCTAAATGCGAAAATAAAGAAATATAAATACATAAAAAAACTTTAGGTATGGACCATGATACAGTCGATGAAGTGATGGGCGAGTTTATGGAGGATCTTACTGCAATTGCATGCTGTCGGGGAGGAACCAAGTTCTGTAATGGTCGCTTGCTCCAAGTGCTTTGTGTCACTAAGAGTCCGTTCGCTTTGATTGTCAAATTGATCCGAGCGTTGCATTTTGAAACCAAATGGAACTTGAGTTACATGTAGCGATTGCTCTCTTTTTGCGATCGTCTGGAAAAGCTGCATCAATAAGGAAAACTGGAACTACGGTTGAAGTGGGTGATGGCGCCTCTCTAGGTGTTGTGACTGACAGAATGTTTGGATCTATATTGAGGAATATTTCACAATTTATTTACTGTCCAGATGCAGCTTAATCGACAATTGATTTGCATATTTGTTAGTGTGACCGCATATTTTTAATATTTAAAATCTCGAAATGTTTCGATACCAAGTTATTTTTTTTTAAATTTGGTAATATTTCCTGTTTTGTTATTTTGTCGTAAACTTTTGGAGTTTACGCTTTTACGAGGTCTGGTTGAATACCCAAAATAAAGTTTATGAGCTCGCAAATAGTTTCCCATTAGTTTACCCTTTGTACCTTTGGGGAACAAAACAAAAAAATAACCCACTCTCTAAAATAAATCCCAGCTGTTGGTTCACTGCATAACCACTTCATTTAGCGATAAGATAATTAGCACACAAAGCCCCTTGTTAAAAATAAATTAAAATCCCAACACAATTATTTGTGGGCAACCTTTTATTTTCTGTTGTTTTTTTTTTTTTTAAATAAACAAACAGAAAATAACAATTAAGCTCATGTTTATCAGTGTAAAATCAATGAACAGGCCAAAAACTGGGTGAGAATATAATAATATAAAAGCGTGTTAAATGAGTCCCATAAATCTTTAGCGTTGTGTGTAATTCGATTACGAGTGGGGCGGGAGGAGGGAGAGGGGCAAACAACAATAATTTTACATGCAAAGGGCTCATTTTCACACACAGACAGACACAGAGACAGATAAACAAAATGACAACAAATGCCATAAACACTTGAAAAAAGGGCCACAACAACAACAAAAACGGTCTATGGAATACATTGAAAAGAAGAAAAGGGCAGGGACTGGCTGGGTCTGGCTGCCTGTTGGCATCCCTCGACATAAGTAACACGAAACAATTTCCAAATGAAGCGGGGATAAGCCGCAAAATCCTTAAAATACTCGATAAAATTACATAAAACTAATCGCACAAGCACACGCACACACACAGACACAGTCCCAGAAGACACACTCACACACACACACACACAGAGAATTGGCTGGATGGTTGCTGGGTTAGACGACGTAGACGGTCGGTCGGTCGGAGGCATCAGTAGCGACGACGACGGCGTGCAAAATGATGAAGGTATCTACACCGACAATCTGTTTAACAACTTCATGAGCAAATCCAACAAATCGTATAAACGCAGCCGACAGCCAAAAGAGACACGAGCGACAAGCGAGGAGAGAGCCATCGGGTCGGATTGGGCCACAGGTTAGCGGAATGAGTGGGGGGTGTCGTTTATTTGGCTTTTTGGAAGCCATTTTGGCCACAAGTTTGGTGTATGCAGCCCACTGTGCCTGTTTGCCCGAATAGATGCTCAATCGTTTGGGTTGAATGAAGAAAAGCGTGCGGAGTTGGAAGTGCCACTGTGGTGGCATAATGTTCTTGTTGATGTTGAGTAATGGGCATAACAACTGTAAGCTGCTGCTGCTTTTGGCCTGGCCAAGACCCAAACATTCCATACAGCAGCATACATTTCCATTAGCCAACAAGCACAAAAGAGAAATTTGTGTCTGTCTACACTTTTCTGTGTGTGTGTGTGTGTGTGTGTGACTTTGTCTTTGGCTTGTTTTGATTTGTTGTGAAAATTTGGCTTTCACAACACGAACATTTTGAGTTGGCTCCCCAAAAAGTGCCCACTAACATTTAATGGGATTTCCGCACTTGACACGCACACTTCAAAATGCTAACAGATGCACACACACACACACACACACACGCAGCCATTCCTATGGAATGGGACCTAGAAATGCCTCTCTTGTCTCTGACCAAATCAATTGGCCATGGTACATCACAAAAATTGTGTGTTTTGTCTTGGTAATTATATGGATACGGGTATGGGTACGGGTCTCGTTTTGCCTGAGGAATGTGGCAGATGCAGAAATTCATGGCATTTTTTGTTTTATTTTTTTGTTGTTATCTGTGAAAGTAAATCAGTAATGGAGACTTTGGTTTGGTTTAGCTGTGCGTAATGGAATTTAGGGTTTTCAAACTCACTTACTTTATTTTGGGAAGGAACTTTGTAAAATATTTTGTTCAATGTAAGTTGAATATTTCTATCGCTTTTGTTACCTTGGAACCGCCGGAAGTCTTTCTTTTAGTTGCATTGACATATATTGACTTCAAACATGTTTTTTGTAGTCAACTGAACTGCAGTTTCGATTGACTCCGACGGTTAACCTCTTTTTGGATTATCAGTTTTATAATATTGTTGAATTTTCGAATAAGTAGTTCCGAATTGAATTCAGCAATTTCCGTCTTTGATTTTCACCCTACAGTTTTTCCATTTAAAAACAAAATTAATGCAATTTTTTTCGTGTTGCTAGCTTCATGCCTGTTCCCTAAAGTTCGATGTCGAACACTTGTGTTTGAATCAGAGTCGTTGTGTCGAATAAAATTAGAGTCATACCGGCAAACGCATTTTGTGTTCGATTGAATAAATCTCATCGTCGACTGCCCAGCGCAGTACTCTTTCTTTCTTTCTCTCTCTCTTTCCCCATCTGTCAGCTGCGTTTATGCGTCTTTGCAAGAGTTTGTTTATAAGGTGTGATTTTCACTTACTCTAATCAATTGTCGTTGAGCCATAGGAACAAAACACCCGAACTGATTGGAATAAAGACGAACATAATTATACTCAGAGTGCCAACAATAGGATTCTTGAAGCCAGTTTATTCGGGTGTTGATTAATGTATGAGCGATCTGCAATTGAAGGAAGCCTGTGTCTGCTAAACACACACACACAATGCCAAAATGAGCATGTGTGTTTTGCCGGCCTCTGGTTTAAAGGGCGAACAACAGGCATGCAGCATGACGATAGGTGACTGCCACTGTTTGAGAATAGTCGTCATAATGCAATCATGTTATTCTTCTTCAATCTCAAGGGTACGACTTCAAATCCCACGGCCTTAGGTGTTTTTATACCCGTTACTCGTAGAGTAAAAAGGGTATACTAAAGTCGTGCAAATGTATGTAACAGGCAGAAGGAATCATTTCCGACCCTATAAAGTATATATATTCTTGATCAGCATCAACAGCCGAGTCGATATAGACATGTCCGTCTGTCCGTCCGTCCGTCCGTCCGTCTGTCCGTCTGTCTGTATGAACACTTAGATCTCAGAGATGGTAAGAGATAGAGGTTTGACATGTATGGAACAAATGCTTCTTTTTTTTGCACGCAGATCAAGTTTGTTTCAAATTTTGGCCACGCCCCCTCCCGCCCCCGCAATTCGGAAAAAAAGTTATATCTCCTACAGTTTTGAAGATAGACAATTCGTACTTTCTAGAGATAGTTAGTAATTAGCAAAATGAATCGATTTGCCGAAGAAATGATGAAGATCGGATGAACGGTTTTCAAGTTATGAGCAAAGAAGTGAACCAAGCCCCCCCGCACCCACCCTAAAAAAATGTTGCATACTTTTCTGATGGTCACCCCAAGGAACGCAGGAACACTGTTAAACATGTTTTTTCATGAGTAACGGGTATATCGAAGTCGGTTAGAGCCGACTTTAACTTGCGCTCTCGTTTTTTTGTACTTACGTGGACTTGGAATTCTCTACCAGTTATAAAACTGACGTCATGAAAATGTTCCACCTGAATTACAGACAATGGGTCAAGTCTATTGAATATTGAACCGGTAGGATCTTTACAAACCAGTCACCATTGTTTTGTTTTTGTGTCCTGTTTTCACAATAGCTAGTCTTAGAATCAAATACGTCGTTAAAAACAGATTGGTGTTTATGTGATGCTTTTTTTTTAAGTCAAAATGAGTTTAAAATCGAGCTCAAGTCAATCTCGGGCGCATCCGGTGTAATCCATTTTCGCATTAAGTATAGTTGAATCAGGCGTACTCTTTCACCACATCAATTTTAAGGTCAAATCAAGTCTGAATATCGGCCTTCTTGGATCCGACTGAGGGATTTAATCGAGCTCGACTAGCAGTAGCCGTAATTGTAAAATTTGGCCTTGCGTATTAAGCGTATGCCACAACTCAAAGATCAGCAGAGATGTTAGATGTACCTTGACCCTTTTCATGGTATAATTGGAGCTCCCGACTGTTTGCTTTTCGATTGGTAGCTGGGGGAGTCCGGATTCCTGAGGGCGCTAGTTGGGAGCCACCAAATAGTGCGTACAGGAGATATCGTGCTATTATGTGTGAAAGTACATTAGATCATACAATCTGTCTTCGCCTTACCAGATTACTTATATCGCTAGCCAATATTCCCTTTTTCCCCTTTACCGTAAATAAAGCAACTCGTGTTCATATCAAAAGCAAAAGAAAGCTATTATCAAAATTTTAAATTCCTAAATCTAATAGTTTATGCTGTGGATCGTGGATCACAAAAAACATATATTTTCTTTATGTATAAGGCTGCCTTCACACTGTTTGAGACATGACCCATGACATCTAGTAGGCCCGAAATTCCCCATGAAATTCTATGAATTTGACAAGCAATTCAAATTTAAACAGAACAAAAAAAAAAGGACTACTAGAGTATCATGTGTCATGTGTCGAACAGGTCGAAGGCAGCCTAAGTGTAAACATTTAGGGTGTTCACTTTGTTGAGCACTTGAGCACTTGGGGAAAAGTGTAACATTTCCAACAACAATTTACTCTGAACAAATTGTGCACAGCTTGCTCGATCCAAACCCTGACTACGAAAAGTCGGGCACTTGTACCTTATTGCTATAAGTGTTATATGTACAAGCTAAAATCAAATGTGTGATCAAACATTCATATAAATTGTATGGAAAAAGCGCCAACTTTGAATGAACCATGGATTACTGCCGAATCATATCTCAAACGTAGTTGTGCACAAATTTCGTGCACAGAGGGCTGCTCACAAGTGCTCAACAAAGTGAATACACCAATTGTTTAAGGAAACATTTTCTAAAGGTTGTATTTACACTTGGCTGATATGTCATATGAGAAGCTCAAAAATGTTCTGTATATGTGAGAGTTTTTTGAGTTTTTTAACAAACAACTCAAAATGAACTGAGGTATTTTCAGCAAAAAAAAAAAAAATAAAATATCCCATGTGTTCTACAAATCGCTTCGACCAAAAAAAACCTAAACCCAATTTCCATACGATTTTTGTCATTTTTGGGTATATCTCCTTAAACAGTTTTGAGATCCGTAAAAATATTTTATATTTTTTTTCAAAGATCCAATTCGCCGGATTGAACCCAAATTCGGCAATAGATTATGTTCGAAAACATAAGATTGTTTGGTTGAAATTCGACTTGGCCCTTATATATACAAAACTCTAACAGAAACGCAATTATAATCAGACCACAATTAAGAGAGACATTTTTTATATTTTTAACATTTGATTAGATAATACAAGATTTAAGATCAAGTCATATCAAGGCCCTATGTAAATCAGGGCAGCCTTTTTATGAATTATTTTAAGCGTCTTTCCAGAATAAAAAAAAAAATCTTAAATTAATATTATCATGTCTTTTAAGTGTTTTTGGAGGCAATATTGTCGAGATAAAAAACGCGCTTTGTTTCAGAATATATATTATTTTTTCTTAAGTTACTTAACTTAAGTTATATTTACACAAACTTATCACTCAGCTGAGGTTTTCTCTGAGTTGCTGTCAGACCGTTTAATAAGGCGTCTGAGTAGACATGAAGAACCGGTTCTATTTGGGCTGAGCCCACAGCTGAGTGGCATCAATCGAATTACAGTGTGACCTGTTGTTGCCACTTTCTGGCTGACAATATACATTTGTTTGTTTTCTTGTCTTCCTCTTTTATGTAAACAAAACAACTTCAGATGATTCCGATGAACCAATGGCTCTGGACCTGGCTCAACTAAGCTGAAACTTATTTGATCAGATGAGTTTAGGTCTGACGAAAACTTATCTGAGTGATCAGGTCGAGTAAATAGATCTTTATACTAGCCCTTTAGCAGTATCAAGAACAGCTACCAACTTACTAAAGCTTGTGTTTATATTAAAATATTCATATGTAACCACACGTATCAAGGATACAGAGTATTTTATTGTCGTAGCGCTCTTTCCCCTTATTGTTTCCCTAAGACATTTTTCAAATTTAATAAACACTTTCAGACCGCTCAATCACATTGTAGGGGTTAATTCACTTACAGCCATATCACTTAACTTTCCCCCCTTAGCCTGACTAACCTAATAATCTCGCACAGGCGAAAAAAAGAAGAGGAAGAAGAACAAGAAATAAACTCTCGGACAGACAGGCGCAACCCTTAATGTGTACAGTTACGGCGGCTCGCTCGCTCGTTCGCTGGTGGCATTCATCATCATCCTCATCAGCAGGCAAAGGCATTTTAAGTTGTCTGGTGCTCTTATTAACGCCATTGCCTTCACTCGTCTCCACTCGTCCACTCGACGACTCGTTGCTGTTGCTGCCTGCCGCCTATTTGTCAGTCAATTAGTCAGCTTATTGGCAAGCGATGATTACAAAGAGAAAAACAAGCAAGCTAAACACAAGCTGAGCCACCGACCGACGACAGCTTTTCCATTTCAAAAATTATACACACACACACACAGGGAGAGGGAGAGGGAGACGACGACGCCGTCTGTGCCTCCGTTCCTCCGTTTAGCCGCGTGCGTACACACAATTTTCCGCTACTCATGCTACAAATTGTTTATTGAATTTCCTCTTTCTGTGTCCGACGTAGCCAAGTTTTTATATTTTCATTTACATTTCTCGTTTTGTTTTCGTTTATGTTTATGGATTGTTTAGAAAACAATTTGCTTGGACTCTGGGTCTTGGGATGACATTAATTGAGATGAGGATGTGGCCAGGCCAGTTGAAATTGACAGTATTATTGGCACTTAAATTTGCACGCAGGTCGCACATAAGCTGTGAGTCACAACAGTATGGACGAAAAGTACTCCAAATGTCACGTAGTCAATGGATAATGGGATTTTGTTTGTATTTAACTGATAAAAAGTTTATAACAGAAATGTTAATTTAACAGTTCTTTAACAGCTGTTAAAGTTTGTTATAAATTTCGAATATCTGTTGGAAGTTTTATATTAAAGCTGATTAAAACCCTTCTTAAGGTTCAATGTTCGGTCGGTGAAAGAGTTCTCAATATTATCCTGAACAGAACAAAGGATTAAGATTTGGTAAAAATTTTTGGGAAACCTTCAAAAAAATTGGGTTTTTGAAAATTTTTCGAACTACCGTTCCTTTTAAAAACCGAAGAAATTTCTTGTTGACCAATTTAAGGTAAAATGTGAAAGTTATTTTTAAGAAACGGTCTTCAAAAGTTAAGATATGGCGGTATTGTCTTACTTTTGAAAGTCCTGAAAAAGACCTGTGCTTATAGAAGATCTAAGAACAGGACTCCTTATATTTCGTTGTTCGATAATTGTCCCAATTCAATTCAATTTTTTAATTTTATATCTAAGTGTAACCCGAACTTTAAATGTTTCGTTTTTTTAGACACAAAAATCTTTGGTGAATTGTTGATTTTAATGGTAGACCCTTCCGTTGGTTCTGAGTTATTTCCAGGGGTTATGCTAGGCTAACTTCTTGATGCAGTAAAACCATGATTATCTTAGCTTTTCTCCTACGCGTTTCGGCAGTCTGTTTATTAAGTTGCATAACATTTTATGAAAATCTTTAGTGAATTGTTGGTTTTAATGGTAGACCCTTCTTTTGGTTCTGTGTTATTCCCAGGCGTCTTTATTGCTGCAGTTAAACTATGTATATCTCAGCTATTCTCCTATGCGTTTCGGCAGTTTTGCTGCTTTCTCCAGGGCGTCCTTGTATTGAAATGCCTAAAATTGTATAAAAATTTCCTACAATTTATAAAATTACCTAAAATTTTATAAAATTTTCCTACAGTTCCCAGGGGTCTTTCTTGCTCCAGTTTTTCTCAGCTATTCTCCTACGCGTTCGGCAGTTTTGCTACCTTCTTCAGGAGGTCTTTTATTGAATTGCCTAAAATTTCATATACATTTCCTTCAGTTCCCAGGGGTCTTTCGTACTCCAGTTTATCTCAGCTATTCTCCTACGCGTTTCGGCAGTTTTGCTGCTTTCTTCAGGGCTTCTTTTTACCGAATCAACTAAAATTTGATGAAATTTTCCTACAGTTCCCAGGGGTCTTTCTTGCTCCAGTTTATCTCAGTTTTACGCGTTTCGGCAGCTTCTCTGCTTTCTTCAGGGCGTCTTTTTATTGAATTAAATAAATTTTTATTAAAAATTGACTACAGTTCTTAGGGGTCTATCTTGCTCCAGCTAATCTCAGCTATTCTCCTACGCATTTCGGCAGTAAATCTGTTTATTAAATTTCCCAAAAATTTTATAAAAATTTCCTACAGTGCAATGTACAGACTCAACTCGGTACACACTCTCTCTCTTATTCGTTGGGTCTGTCTCCGTCCCTTTCTTCCAGTGCCATAATTTGTGGTCTTTTACTGTTGTTGCCGTTGTGTGCCGCAACCTCAGCGCAGGGCATTATGATACGGCTATTAATACACACACACACACAGGCAGGCAGGCAGGCAGGCAGGCACTCAGGAGCAGCGGGGCGGACACAGGGCAGCAACTTTTCGGTGGTGGCAAAAATGTTTGAGCCTTTCGTTTTGTCTTTTTTAGATTTTATGGCTTTGTGCGTTTACAACGTTGCTTTTTGTGTGTACTACATTTGTTTTATAACACCGCCAACCCAGAAGAAGCCACCACAGGGCTCACAGAGTGGGCTCTAGAGTCAGGAACAGCTTAGCACATTGCTCGCAGTTATTACACAATTTTTCCCCAAGCGCCACCAGAGTCAGAACCCTCCCGGCATGTGGGATTTAGTCGCGTGCCCTCCTGCTCATCCGTTGTTTTTGTTGTTGTCGGCGGGGCCACCTTCTGTGTTATATATGAAATTTTTCCACTCACAACTCCCCCTCCATGAAAAAAAAGTTTGCTTGCCAGTTAACCAACCAACCAACCAACCAACCTGGTTGTTGCTGCCGCTGCTGATGTCGTTGATAAGTGTTGGCCCCAAAACGCAGACCATTCGTGTACAGGCACAGTGAGGCAAGGGTTGCAAATATAATTGAAGAGGTTTAAAACAGTTGACTTACAAATTCAGTGGCCCAAAAGAATCTCAAGATGTTTTTAAAACACTGCTATAAATCAGTATATGAAACAGAAAGTTTTTAAAAAAAAAAAAACAAGGGGGTTCGATGTGTAGTTTTTGTTCTTGTTAAAATATACCTATATAATAATACCGTCAGCCAATATAAATAAAATGCCGGAACCCTCAATATTATGCCGGCTCGAGGTTTCGTTATGTTTGCACATTACTTTAAAAACAGCAGGCAATTTGAACGTACAGCTGTTTCATTGTTATCTCTACCACATCATCAGCAATCTTTGCCCGTTTGTACTGACAGCCGACAGCTAGCTCTCCATGCCAGAGTTGCCATAATCGTTTGGGAATTACTAAACGACTTGACAGCAAAAACCGTCACCTTGAAAAAGTGCTAAAACAAAAACACTTTGATCCGAAGTGAGATCCACAAAATTTGAAAGGTCCTAATGGCAGTAAACCCTGGCTGGGTTTGTTCTGATTGACTAAGGTTTTTGTAATGGACTCCTAAAATTTTCAGATTAATCTGGGGTGTTCTGGAGAGATTTTGGTATAAACGATTTCACTTCGAACAAAACTTGAACTACTTTATTTGTAAAGTGACAAGAATAAGACCGGCTATTAGATCATATGGTAGAAAAAGTCTTTAAGAAGGCAATTTTAAATCGCTTAACTTTCGTCATCTAATCTAGTAGCCGAGCACGTTCACATTCAAATTCGATAGCTTAAAAATGAAATGCTTACGTTTGTACGAAAACCTCTAGATATTTCTGGGACACACCCGCATTTGTTTTGTTCAAATTTATGTACCATAATCTATTTGGCATTTTATTTTACTGTCTTCAGCAATTTTGTAGCTCTTAATCTGGACTTAATTGTATAAGCTGAAAATCGTCTTCGTACCGAAAATATACAAATTTTAAGCCTTTTCATGGCTTTTTTTATTCACGGGCTTTCCTTTATCTTAAAAACCATCAGCAATGCAATATAGGATTTATTCCGAAAATTTAGATACGAAAAAAGCAAAAAAAATTTTTTTTGATTAACATAACAATTTTTTTATATAACTAGCTGATCCGACAAATGTGGTTTTGCCATATAAATTATTTCTAGTATATATTTTGCTGAATACTTCGCTTGAATGTATTCTTCCGCGCGCAGTTTCTGTAGATTGTGTCGTAGAAATCGCAATCGTTCACTCTCTACCTCGCCGCTGAAGCGCCTGGAGTTAGGCAAATTAAGGTTACTGTAGCCGCAACGTGCATCCACACCACAGATTTGTAAAAATTGATATCGTTCGTTTGGCATTATGGTACTACTTGGCCTTTAATTTTGAAGGTTGAACTAAATTGCTGACGCTGTATTCTGCATTATTTCATTTCATAAGTCATTTGAAAGCATGAACTAAATCTACGAATGGACTTCAGAAACAGGTTTGAATTTGGATATGTGCGTATAAGCAAGCCGTTCAATGGTTCTGGTAGCGTGTTATATTTAGGTAGTTGCACTTTTCCTGATGCTCAACACATGCCGAAGGACTCATTTTTGTATGGAACGCTTGACAATTGGGACATTCTTTGGCCATAGCATGAGCGGAACATTCTATATTTGGTGCATAATCGAATATAAGACAGGGGAACGAAGCACATGTATGTAAATGGTCGTTGTACTTTTTGGCGTTGTCCGTCAATTCTTCTACGTGCGTTAGCATATGTATGGCGCGCTTGTTTCTGATCCAATTGTTGTTGTTGACTTCGGAAAGTTCATACCTCTTGTGACTAAGAAGAACTCAGTTGCAACATTCTGACACGCGCAATTTCATTTATTTCATATAATTGTTGATCTGTTCTTGCAGCCTTAACAGTTCGTTTGACGGCTAAAATAGCCACCACTACGTATCGCTTCGTCATTGGGTCGTCGTGATCGGTCTGAACTGTCAAGGATTGTAATACATTTGCATACTAAAGTATGTGGCTGTGAAATGAACGCAAAGGGAACAGGAACGAAGGCTAGGTTTTCATTGTTTACAGAAAGGAAGAAAAAGTTATGTTTCAAGCACGGAGAACTGCAATTGTTCATATTTTTTAAATCAAAACCAAAGAAATGTTAAAAAACTATTTAATACATCAACCCTCAGACGATTGGACCACATTCATGATGGGTTTCCTTCAATCGACATCGAAGGAAGGTAAAAACAAAATGGAGAGGTCTGATCTGGCTTAAAAATTTCCAGATTTGCGGGGTTGGGTTCTAAACCGAAGGGAATCGTTTTAAAATCTTGCCTGTGATGGTCTTAAAAACAAGTCTTTGGACCGAAATGCAGCGAAATAAGCAAGTCCATAGTGAAAACGATGATCATTGTCTTTTTTGACATCAAAGGCATCATCCATCATGATTTTTGTTCCTCTTGGACAAACCGTCAACGTCAAGTTTAACGTGGAAGTGCTCAAGAGACTCGTTTTCATTTTGAATTTGCTCGTTTCGCTGCATTTGGGCTTGCACCACTCACAGAAACACGTCGCGCAAAAATGCCTGTCCTAAATCTCCAGGTGCTAGGAGACAACTGACCGTCCGCTCCTTCGTTAGCTAGGAACGCCCTCTACCGAATCCAATCGGTGCGGACGCGCTTCGAAGTACAGTCACGGCGGAAGAAAATAAGACCTATTACCTTTAGGACAAACCCTATATACGCTCTAAAAAACTGACAAAAGTAATTCTTTTGAACCGAAACTTTTTTCAAGCTGGGGTTATACACCGAATCGGTTTTTATAGAACTTCCAGAACGAACCTTCTTCAGATTAAGAAAGCGAATTTGGAAAGCAGCTGCTCGAAGTGGAAGACAGCTTCTCCACAGAAGACGTACTGAATTAATGAAACTCTAGACCAGAGTCCGCCACGTTCCTATCATCTGTGTATAGAAGAGCAATCTGCGACAGCGATGTCGACACACCGACAGTATACTTTTCTCTTTAGCAACATCAAAGTAGTGCTAAATGAACGCGCTCTCGCGTGGCTAAACCTACACATGCAACGCCAAAATATGCATGTGCGTTTAGACGACCTAAAATTTAAATTCTTTCCAACATCAAAAAAACGCCCTTACCAAAATTCTTTTGATAATAAAACATGGGAATCAATTTGGGATCATGAAAATGGACAACCATTCATTAATAATCATTTGTAATTTTCAGTTACTTTAATCCATTTTTCCAACCCCTCCCCTAAAGATCAACTCATAAATATTCCATTTGTGCCACAATTGGTCTTGAGAAATCCACACCACGGTGCAACCCCAGGCATGTGCGTTTGTGGCCTCCGTCGGGACAGCCGTTGTCGTTGTCGTCAGTCATTTAGGCGGCGTGTCGTGCCTTATTGAGTGTAAATCTGTCGACAATATTTTGTTTTTTTTTTTTTTCGCCTGCCTGGCTGCCTGCAGTCCGAGCAGATCCGAATCCGCTCCCGTCCGTTGCGGCTGTTGCTGCCGTTGCATTTAATTAATTGATTTTAATTGCCATAATTTGTGTGCCGTTGCCACACAACCGCAACACTGTTGGCATTCATGGCGATGGGGGACTCGATGCGTTGTCTGTCCGTCCGTCCGTCCGTCCGTGTATATTGGCAGTGATATTGATTCATAAGCAAATTTAATGATTATTCCTCATGCTTATTTAGGCGGCCGACTCGTTACAGTTATTCGTTGGGTTACTTGAGCGGAAAATCTGTTTACAGCTGCACGCACACTTGAGAGGTCTGGGTGTGCGCCGCGCGAGCAGCAATCCCTGTCCGTCTGGCAGGCACATTAACATATGCCCCCCTCTGGCCTTTGTCTGTCCATTACATGGCATTATTTTTATGGATTAACTTATTCATGCATGTTGTTGATATCTCTCAAAACTCTTCGACTCGCTTATTGAAATTCGATTTTGTATTCTCTTTTCTCTTTTTTTTGCAGTGTTGAATTTTCATATCATAGCGGGCAATAAAAAGGCTTAACACTGGACCGGAAGCGTGTTTTTAAAGGGTGATGGCGGCCTCCACTCAAGGAGAAATACGAGTGGGTCCCGGCCACCAGGTAAACGATGTCTATGTACGTACATAACTCTCACAAATCAGAAATTCAGCTCACGGTAACAAAAAAAAACAAACAAAAAAATTTCAAAAGAAAAAAGAAAGCCAAAAACTAAACGTTATTTCTTTTCGTATCCTCCTACTACTTCTTCTTCTTATTCTTCTCTTGAGTTGAGTAAACTAAATTTTTCCAAAAATTTGTGTGGCAAATTAATTTAGAGATTGTTGTGGCCTTTCAGGGGATCAAATTTAAATAGAAATTTTTGTAGCCTTCTTTATATCTAGTCTTTAAAGCCGTCACGTTTCTATCTTCTGTGTATACAAAAGCCTTATGCGGCAGCAAAGTCGACACAGCGACAGTATATGAGCTTATACTGCTCTCTTTTATAACAACAGAGAAGTGCTAAATGAGCGCGCTCTCGCGTGGCTAAACACACAAAAGCAACGCCAAAATAAGCAAGTGTGTTTTGACTAACCCTGCTTTAAAGTGATGTAACAATTATTTATCACAGAAAATTCATTTAAAAATATATTTTCGAAACACTTTTCGACACATTTCCAAGTCAACGTTGTAGCTCAAACAATCAAAAACTTTTGACAAAGAAATGGTTCTAGATCCTACGGTCCTACGTTCCTCAAATGGTTTGGTAGCTACAGGTTCTGTGTTTGAAAACATACCGTCGATCATTTTCTATGTACCCTGCAGTTCTACGCCTTAAAACTATATTCATGACCCCCATTGTAGGGGGTCGGGTTTCTAAGAAAATCTGATCGCTTTGTTGATGTAATTTTCGTATATTTTTTTATAGAACCTCGTAAACTAATGAGATAAAATATTTAAATTTGATCACAACCCCTGATAAGGCTACAAAATCATCGGCATTTCATCGATGTTAGCAATATTTCTATTCTTCAGTTATTAGTTTGGACTATTAACTATATTTATAAAGCTTAAACATCGTTTGTATAATAATCCCTGTAAATAATTTCTACACTTAGAATGTAAATAATTGGCATTTTGTTAATTCAATCAATCAAATTAGAGTTGGGTCACTTATCAAGAGAATCTGTTATAGATCTTTGGTGAGATTGAAAAGTAAACGGCTTAGTTATAAAAATAGAAAATTTTTGTGACCGATATGATCGTTTCAGCTTAATTCTGTAATTAGTTTGACAAATTCGACATGGGGAAAATAAAACCAAAAATTTTCCAGTAATAATAAAAGTATAACATTTCACTGAATAAGGATTCCAACGGTAATAAATCGAACCAACGTGAACTTTGTCCACGATAGATTTGCCCGCTGGAATCATAAATCAATTGCTTGAAGCAGCGGTGGAAATGAAATTTGAGTTTGGGAGTCCAATAACACCCAACGAACAAACCACCGTTATTAGCGTGTATCGATCGTCTGTGTGACTTTGTGGCGCCGAAAAAATAATATCGGAGCAATGGGAGCAATTGGGGCTTGCCCACCGCTTGAAGAATTGTAATTGTACTCCAATTCAACGTCCATTTAAAAGCGAGTCTTACTTAAGGCGAAAACACAAAAGTCTATTAATCTCTTCACTGATGACCCTTAACTAGACTGTTGAGTATTTACTTAGTCATTCAAATTCAGGAAGTACTTAAAAGTACTAAAGTACTCCAAACAGACATTGAGTTGAATTGGTTTTTTCTCAAACATTCAATCTAAGATTGTAGCACTTGGTTCAAGAACGTCCGTCTCTGCTTTCCACTCTTTGTTTCAAGCTCATTTCAAATTTGACGATTAAGTCGAGAAGATGATACAATATTTGTGCAGACCTCGCGATCAAGCACGGTTCTTTGGAGGATTTCAAGACGATTCTTCTTTAGGCAAGGTTAGGCTAAAGCGGTTGCTGGGATACTCACTTAAGTCAAGCTTCGTTTTAAAATAAGTCTTAAATGAAAAGACAAACTACTTTTTTTCGATTAAATTAAAATGTAGAAGGGTGTAAAAAGATATTTTCTTGCGGGGTTAAGGGTGTTACGCTTTACAAAGAGCTTATGAACTCTCTTCGATGACGATTATGTTGAGAATCAAGAGCGTCGCCAGGTGTTGTTCTTAGTGCAACAGTGACACATATGTTCCGGCCATGCGCTAAACTTTGGAGAAACTCCACAGATTTACTGATAAATAGTACAGATTACTTTTTTATGGGGTTTATTTCCTTATAAGAGTCATCTTGGTGAAAATCATCGAAGGCCATATCAATCTCTATGAGATCTAACGGTTTCTTTACTAGCCTAGAAACCAAGAAAAAGAATTAAACAAAATCTCTCTTAGAAACAGTTGGTCAATTGAATGGGGTGTCGGCTTGTCAGTTCCTACAATTGATCAAATTATTGCAATTTTGAACAAAATATTTGTCAATTTTGAACAGAAATGGAAAACTAATCAACAACTCTTCGCGCATATTAAAACATAACTTCACGCTAAATATACACCATAATCTTACTAATCAAGGGGCGTGCGTATGACCCTCATAAAATAAGAAGTCTTATGAACACGTTTGTTTTGGAAAAGGAAAATGGCTTCTTAAGCGATATGATAATTATAGATGGATCGTTGAAATATTAATAATATCCATTTAACGTTAAATCGATCATCCAATGTATCTGAAAATCGTTAAAATGATATGAAAAACCTATCGATCCCAAATGGATCTTGAGTCTATTTCGATCCCATTTGATGATTAAAAGTTATTTGTGTTATGTGCGATTAAGGAAAGACTCGAAAATGACTCATCCATCCATGCTCAAAACTGAAATTATTTAAAAACGACTCAAAAAATACTCGCAACTAACTGAAAAATGAGTCGAAACTGACTAGAAATATGAGTTGTCAACGATTCTTCAAAAAAAGTCGCGGCTAGGTTACCATATTCTCCCGACCAAAGTATCATTTATGATAAAAAAAGGGCAATTATAACTATTTTAATCAAACAGAAGACTCAAAAATACATAAATGTGATTAAAAATTTCATATAATATTGGCTGGGATGCTTATACATAAAAAAGAGCCTATAAAGAGCCATCATGCTCTAGGATTAATCTTCAGTAGGCTTTTCGCTAAGGAAAGCATGATTTTAAACTGCCTCTCCCTACAATCATTGCTTTGATCAGTTGGGAACTGCAAAAGCAATAAAAGTTAAAATAGTCTAGCCATGAATGCTTTCATCTTCTTGGTGGAAATGCATAAGCCTTGAGGCTGAACTTTATTAGGAAAAATTGTTTCAGAGTCCCATGTTAACCCATGTTAAAATATTTTAAACAGTCCAAGAATTCAAATCGATCCTATCTTTGCTTTAAGGAATTAGGGCACTTAACTGTCACTTAAAAAAATAGAATTTCCATGCCCGTTTACTTTTCAATTCTGCTGATACTTTTATCGATCTGACCCAACTCTAAACCAAGCCCACTTACAAATCTGCCGTTGACCTTTATCATGATCCTTTCCTGCCTGATTGGAAACTCGTTTAAGCACACATTGAATACATTATTCATTCATAATCATGCATTAGTCTTAAGTTGATGATGATATTTGTGTTATTGTTATTGTCGTCGTCGTCCTCTCTCGTGTGGTTGGTTGGTTGTGTTGTGTGTGGTGTGACTAACTAAACTAAAGCGTTTCCGGCGTTTTACTTTTAAACTAATCCCCACCATCTTTATTTGTCTCCTATGACCACTGAAGGCAAAACTGCCCGATTATAATCCAATCTCAAGCTTCCCCATCGACAAGGAAACCGATGAACGTGAACTAGAGGAATCAAGATGGAGTCCTGGCGTTGTGGCCGATGGCGATTTGTTAATGTTCTTGCGTGCGGCACGTTCGATGGCTGCATTTCAAGGAATGTGTGATGGAGGACTAGAAGACGGTTGTTTGGCAGCAAGTCGCGACGACACCACAATAAACGCACTCGACGTGGTGAGTTAAGAATCTGTTAAGATGCTTTTGATTTTAAAATATCCCTTGGATGATTTTCTAAGATCCTTTTGATATTAAAATATCCCTTGGATGATTCTCTAAGATAAGATCCTTTTGATATTATAATTTCCCTTGGATGATTTTAAAAGATCCTTTTGATATTGTAGTATATCTTGTCTGATTTTCTAAGATCCTATTGATATTATAATATCCCTTGGATGACTTTTTAAGATCCTTTTGATATTATAATATCCCTTTGATGATTTTCGAAGATCCTTCTAAAATTATAATATCCCTTGGATGACTTTCTAAGATCCTTTTGAAATTATAATATCCCTTGGATGATTTTCTAAGCTCCTTTTGATACTATAATATCCCTTGGATGATTTTCCAAGATCCTTTTGATATTAAAATATTCCTTGGATGATTTTCCAAGATCCTCGTGATATTAATATATCCCTTGCATGATTTTCTAAGATCCTTTTGATATTAAAATATCTCTTGGAAGATTTCTAAGATCCTTTTGATACTATAATATCCCTTGGATGATTTTCTAAGATCCTTTTGATATTATAATATCCCTTGGATGATTTTCTAAGCTCCTTTTGATACTATAATATCCCTTGGATGATTTTCTAAGATCCTTTTGATATTAAAATATCCCTTGGAAGATTTTCTAAGATCCTTTTGATACTATAATATCCCTTGGATGATTTTCAAAGATCCTTTTGATATTATAATATCCCTTGGATGATTTTCTAAGATCAATTTGACATTAAATGGATATTTTCTTTGTTTTTCCTATCTTATAGCTCCACGATTCTGGCTACGATCCAGGCAAAGCTCTACAAGCTCTCGTAAAGTGTCCCGTTTCCAAGGGCATTGACAAAAAGTGGACCGAGGACGAAACAAAAAAGTTCATCAAGGGTCTGCGACAATTTGGCAAGAATTTCTTTAGAATCCACAAGGATCTGCTCCCGCACAAGGATACCCCAGAACTCGTTGAGTTCTACTATTTGTGGAAGAAGACGCCCGGGGCGAATAACAATCGGCCGCATCGGCGACGACGACAGAGCGCCTTGCGACGCAATCGTGTCACGCGCGCCAATAATAGTACACCTCCCAAAAAGGAGGACACCCCGGAACCACAAACTGCGACGACGGCGGCGACGGCGACGACGGCGGCGTCCGAGACGGCGAGTCGCTCATCGCCCGCTGTCTCCAAGGAGGAGAACAGTTCTCTCACCGAGGACGAGGCCAGCGAGTGCGATAGTGATTCGAGTCTGACCAATAAAAGGGATGAATCACCCTCTAGGATGAGGACGCGCAACAAACAACAGAATAGCAACAGCAGCAGCAACAATAACAACAACAACGCTGTAGGAGGAGGAGGAGGAGGTAGTGCGGCCGTAGCTGTGGCCCCCACCAGTAATGCCTCATCCAAGGACCAATCCTCCGTGGCCAATGGCAAACGGCCCAAACGTGGCACGGAGACTCCAGAAGCAGCCACAGTGGACAGTCCCAAGACTCCAACCAAAGCCTTGGCTGAAACCACAGCGACCAAGCGCAAGGGCGGTAAACAGGATACGCCCAACAAGAAGAAACGTACGGAGCAGGAAACCACCAGCGAGCCACGCAACGAAGAGGAAACCACCACAGCCAGTCTCAAGGAGAAGAGGAAAAGACCCGATAGTCCGGTGGAGAGCATGAACTCAGACAGTAGACCCGACTCGGTAATGGACGATGGTGAATCCAATACCACGGATACCACCACAGCCGAACAGCAATCCCTTAAGGACAGCAAAGAAATGATCAAGGAGGAGGCTAACAATGAAATGGACAGTAAAAGCGAGGACAAGTCCTCCATCAAGGTGGAAACAACGGCAGATGATAGCAAAGATAGTGCCATTAAGAATATGGACGAAGAGACGAACATACAAGCACCCAATAGTGTGGAAGGCTTAATTAAGGAACCAGTAGAGCCTCCGCCACCCATGAAGGTGCCCACCATAGCCACCGTAGAGGCTCTAAATGCCTCAGTGGATCGCAAGGAGGCCATAGAAAAATTGGTGGAGGAACCAGAATTAATCAAAAATTTGGCCAGCATTAAGCAGGAGGTTAATACTCCTCTACAGCCTCCTCCAGTGACCCAAGAGACGGTCTATATAAAGAAGGAGCCTTTGGAGGATTCACTGGATGCCACCTGCAATCAAAATAGTAATGAGCCTCAGGACTTGAAGGTGAAAATTGAAATCAAAAATGAGGACTTGAAGCTAAATCCGCCAGGTGAAAGCGGACCACAGCCCGAGGTCTTGCAGCTACAGCAGCCTCCCCCGGGTTATGTCATAGAAGGTCACCTAAAGTATGGTCCACCCACAGGACAGCCTCCACCGCCACCTCCACCCCAACTACACAGCGATGTGGCGGCCGTAACAGCAAATACAAATCCTCCCTTAACGCCACAAATGGAAATGAAATTTGCTCCCCAGGATTTGAAATATCCACCCCCGCCTTCCCTGGATGCTTTGAAATACAGTCAAGAGATGCAGGCGGCAGCCGCGGGCAAATATGACATCAAGTACATGATGGAGCAACCGCATCAAAATCAACCAGGCAAGCCAGGCTATCAGGATTCGTTAAAGATACCCGATGTCAAGCCAGGATTCGGTCACTTGCCGCATAATGTGGTGGAGGCACACAAATATGGTGGTCCTCCGCCACCCCCCGCCAGCTCACAAGATCCTCCCCAGCCTCAACCACAGCAGCAGCAGCAACCGCCAGGAGCCACTCCTCCTCCCGGCATAGCCATGCCAAAGCCACACTATCAACATGAAGTGCAAACCCCGCCTTTGGGTAGACCCTTTGAGCCAGGACTAATGCTTAAATATGGAGATCCCAGCAAATATGGTCCACCCCAGCCGCAGGATTTCAAGTATCCCTTACCCCCAGTGGGAGATGTCAAGCCTTATGGGGAAAACTTGATCAAATCCTCACCTTATGGAGGTCCACCACCCTCTGAGAGTCCCATAGATGCCTCCTCAAGGTCCACTCCGGGACAGGATAGCCAGGGCAGCAATAGCAATTCACAACCTTCATCTCTGCCACCGCAGCCTCAACAGTTCCAGTCGCCGCATCCCTCACCGCATATGCCTTCGCCAGCCAGTGGGGGAATGCATCCGCAGAATCTAATGTCCACGCCGCAACAGCCTCCCTCTAACCTAAATCAACCCACGCCAACGGCAGCTCCCTCCGGGCCTACTAACTTGCAGCATCCGGGTCTACATCATCCTCAAATATCGGTGGCCTCTTCCCTGCCACCCAGTTCCACTTTGTCCACTATGGCTCCGTCGCCTTTGCATCCGCATTTGCATCCCTCGCATCCGCATCATTTGCAGGGTCTACACCGACCGCACGACATGCCTCCAGCCATGCATCCTCATGCCCCCATGGCCATGTCTTTACATGGCCATCCACACGCCCAGCAGCAGCAGGGACAGCAGCAACAGCAGCAGCCAGGAGGACCACCACCTGCGGGCACAGTGCGCACTCCCTCACCCGCACAGCAGCCTCCTAGGAGCATGCATGATCCTTCAACCCGTGAGCCACCCACTTCACAGCCCTCTACCACCTTGGCTGGACCTCAACCCTCTCCCCACACCCATCGCACTTCGCCTTTGCCCGGACTCTCAGGGAATGGTCCACCTCCCCCCGGACTCATAGGACATCCCATGCCCATACATCCACACTTGGCTCATTTGCCACCCGGACATCCCGCACATGCAGCCTTGGCTCATCCCGGACATCACCTGCTCTCGCATTCAATTGCCGGTCTGGGTCCCGGCGGAGGACCCATAGCCTTACTGGCGGGCCCTGGAGGTCTAGGAGGCATACACGAGTCCGCCTTGAGTCGGCGTACCCCGCCCAGTCATCTGCCACACTCGCATGTGTCTTCGGCTCCCAATACCCCCCATTCGGTGGCTTCCTCCATGGCCGTGACCAGCATGGCTCTCACCACCAGCACCGTGCCCTCGTCCGCCTTCAGTCGTGCCAGTCCCAGTGTGCAAATCTCCAGTGGACCTGCTCCAGCCGGACCTGGTAGCAATCCGGCTGCCTCGGCCGCCGCTGCAGCCGCAGCTGCCCATCGAGCCGCCTCGCCTGCCTCCAGTGTGGGCAGCCTAAGTCGTCAGAGTCCCTTGCATCCTGTACCCCAGTCTCCCCTCAGCCATCATCCCTCCTCCTCCGCCTTGTCAGCGGCTGCAGCCGCAGTGGCCGAACGAGATCGTCACGCCTTAATGCGACAACAGTCCCCCCACATGACTCCTCCACCCGTGTCCAATGCTTCTGGCCTCATGGCCAGTCCTCTTAGCAAAATGTATGCCCCTCAGCCGGGTCAACGGGGTTTAGGAACCTCACCGCCGCCACATCTACGCCCGGGAGCCTCTCCGCCCGTCATACGACATCCGCAAATGCCTCTACCTTTGCCTCTCATAGCCCCCGGTGGCGGCATACCCCAAATAGGAGTACATCCCGGCCAGTCGCCCTACGCTCATCCCTTACTACATCCCTCGGTATTCTATTCGCCGCATCATCATCCCTTCAATTCACCCTATGGCTATGCTCCTTATGGTCCTGGATTCCCAGCCTATATGAAGCCGCCTCCTCCCTCCGGTCCTCTGGATCCAGCTGCTGTCATGGCCGCTCACCATGCGGGTCTTCAAAATCCCCAGCAGCAGCAACAACAACAACAACAGCAGCAGCAACAACAACGCCAGGATGAGCAGAATGCGGTGGCAGCAGCAGCCGCTGCGGCTGAAAAGCAACATGCAGCCGCGGCAGCAGCTGCAGCGGCTGCCCAGCAACAAATGAAGGGGCCACCTCAGCAACCGGGTGGACCACAGCAAAATAAACCGCCCACGCCAAAAACGCCGCAGGGTCCGGGTGGCGTACCAGTCGGCATGGGTGGACCACCGGGCACGCCCACGGGTCTGCCTCCAGGGGCCTATCCGGGATCTCACATGTCAGGCTATGCTCCAGGACCTCCACACGGCTCACCTTTTGCCCCGCAAGATGGTCAACCGCATGGTCTTAAGCCCACTTCCCATATGGATGCTTTGCGTGCGCATGCGCATTCGGCCAACTCTGCGGGCATGGGTGGACCTCATCATCCCACGGAGCCATGTAAGTTGAACCACTTTTTGATTGAGATTTAGTATTGAATCTCTGTTTCCAGTGCCCATAGACATTGAACCCGATCCGGAGCCAGAGATACCCAGTCCCACGCATAATATACAACGCGGACCCAGTCCCGAGGCCAAACCGGATGACACCGAATGCCATCGCTCGCAGTCGGCCATGTAAGTATTTCCACTCCGTTTTTTTCAATCATGATAAATGCCCTTAGAAGTTGTGACGAAGTTTTCCCAGCTGGTGGCATTTTAAAAAATTTCGATCACAACTTTGAAATATAACTAAAAACATTTTTGGGCATTATGTTCCATCATAAGGCCCATGGGCAGTAAGTCCGTATATAATGTTGACAACAAAACCAAGGCTGGGGCTTAAATTAAGTATGGTTATAGCACTGATATCACGGATACTGCGTTTGACACTTGTGCGGTTTTATATGGCGGTACGATTTCCTCTGTGGGCACTTTACGTACAACCTTGTATTTGCCGGACTTTCGACTTTCTCCTAAATGCGGGGGCTTTAATCTAACTCAAATTCTTCAGGTCCCTGCTCGGGCGCCACTTGTAACAAAGTTTTCCCAGCCAGGGTTGTACTCAGCCTGGCTGGCCGAGGTCAAATACAAAAAATTTTTAATTCGCGGGACTATTGGGAATGATACCATCGTCTTTTTTGCCAACGAGATATGCCCTAGAATCGTGGGTAGTGCATACAAGCTAAAGGAAGGCTGAGAGGCTGTGCGGTTAATTCCCTACAATGTCTCTAAAAGGACACGCGCTCTGTTATACCGGCCGACTTATTCCTAACTCACATGAGACCTAGGATGAGACCTGACTTACGAATGTTGAACTATACCTTGGGACGGGGTATCGCAAGCGGTTTCTACCCTCCGTGTCTTTTAAATGACCTAAACGCTCTTAAGGGGCTTCCTCCGTGTCATACGGGGGCCTAAAGATCACAGGGAATAGGGTACAGCACGCGGTTATTATCCGACGCGCCTCTTGACTGACCTAAAGTCGCTCAAGGCTGTTAGTTCCCTACTTGTTCTAATAAAAGACTACGATCACTCAGGGGTTAGACAGACCACGCGGTTAGTACCCAACATGTCGGTCGCCTAGCCTAGAGATCATCAAGGGTGGGTCAGGAACACGTGGTTAGTACCTCACGTGCCTTACTAAAGACCTAAAGGCTTACGGGTCTTACTAGGGACCTGCGGCTTCTAGGGAGAGTGACAGAACACGCGTTTATTACCCAACGTGTATCTTGACTAGCCTAAAGATCCTCAAGGGTGGGTCAGAACACGTACCTGTCGTGCCTTACAAAATGTAGGATAGTACGCAGGAGTGGGGCGGAACATGTGGTTATTACTCATGGTATCCCGTGCAAGTATTACACTTTTCGAACTCACCGAACTTTATTCACAATTGGCCTCAATGTTAACCCTAACTGCGCCAGCCCTTTTCCGGCTTGCTTCTTTTTACTCGTAAGAAATCACGACTGCTCACTTACCCGATCAAAAATTCACTGTCCTCTCGCTTCAGTTGAAACCGACTTGCGCTAACGTTGGCGTCCTCCAGCGTCGCTCTTTTTTATATACTCCAAGCCCACTCTTATCTTTCCTCCTTATTTTACGAGCGCCGAGACTAGGCATGTATGTCTGTCTCTCCCTTTTGGCATATACCTTTAATTTTCATCATTCATCTCGCTTCACCATCTGGCTGGTGACGATGGGTGTACCAGGAAGCGAACGTCAAGCGAGAGTATCGTAAAACTATCGCATTCGAACTCAAAAGTGATACGAGAGGCTAAAGTATCGTCAAATTATTGCATACAAGCTTGAATATGATATGTGAACAGGGAGAAAAATGAAATTGACGATAAACGAACAACCGATCGTATCGCACAGGCAGATCACCAACAACATTCGTTCCTTTTTTGTATGCTTCGTTATTCTTCTGTTTTCTTTGCCTGTCTGAAAGTCTCGCAATCGATTGGTGAAGTGAGTTGCAATAGGTATCGAAGAAGGCTTACAAAAACTATCGTAAAAGGTTCGCAAACGAATCGTTTGCGAGCTATCGAAAAAGAAACTTTCTCTGTCACAAACTAAGCAACTGGTGATTACTTTGCGGATCATTTGCGAGTGTTTACTCGATAGTTTTACACGTTGATGTTTTTCGTAAGTATCGTTAGAGATATTTTTTTTACGAGCCTTTGGTTAAGTAGATCTACTTGGCCTAACGGATTTACTCTCGCGCTACGGCTGTGCGGATGTCTTTGTAGGCAACCCTCTTCTGCTTTACGTAGCCTACTTTTAAGGGCTTTTATTTTAATATTTGACTTCTGAATTAAATGCTCACTCTGGTTTTACTTCTTTCCCAGATTTGTGCGTCACATTGATCGCGGCGACTACAACTCCTGCACCCGAACGGATCTTATCTTCAAACCAGTGGCCGATTCGAAACTAGCTCGCAAGCGAGAGGAACGCGATCGCAAACTGGCCGAGAAGGAGCGCGAGAGGCGTCAAGTGAGTCTCATCCCCCTTGTATATCAAACCAAATCCATTTATAAATACATCTCTCTCACAGCAGCAACAACAACAACAGCAGCAACAGCAACAACAGCAAGCTGCGGCCGCCCAACAAGCCGCACAGCAGGCCAAACTCAAGGCCGAACTGAAGCCCCCATATGCGGATACGCCCGCGTTGCGTCAATTGTCCGAATATGCGCGTCCCCATGTCGCCTTTAGGTGAGTTGGCTCTAGACACCTACTTTGTCTAGTTCTTTTTCCCGTCGAGAGTTAGGTGTTTTTTTTTTTGTACCTTTTCCTTTGGTGTCATCTTTAGTTTTGGTAACTTTTGAATCGCGTTTGTTGATCGTAATTATTTCCAATTCAATTTCAGTCCTGTTGAACAGATGGTGCCATATCATCATCCAATGGGCCCCATGTATAGCAGAGAGAGGTACAGTACCAAAATCCTGTCCAATCCTCATCTCAATGCGTTCGCCCTCAATTACCTTACATCTCCATATGCACACTAACCCCCTGCTTTTTATGAATTCGCTTTATTTCTTAAACGAGCACGCCTAAAATTATGCTTCAGTTTATTATCGTTTGCCTATCCATAATTCCCACCACACTCATTCGCTCCCCGTGTTGATTTATTTTGTAATGCTTGAGCTAATACCATTGATTTTGCATATTTCCAGGGAATTGGAGGAGATTAAAAATGCACAAGCAGCTGCTGCAAGTCAATCCCGTTTGGATCCACACTGGATGGAGTATTATAGACGGTAGGTGATCAAACATAGACAAATTTAATAAGAAATTTTGTAATGATTTGGTACTAGGCCATAGAAGGAGGAAGCATTATTTCTTTGTTTGACTATAATTCCAAAAAGCTCCATAAAAAGGGGTGATTGTGTACGAAATATATAGGTAGATTGATGCAAGTAGTATGTGAAAAGAAGAAGGAAATGAATTTATATACTCACATATCGCTTATCTTTGAATGAAATTTCAGTATACACCTTATATGGGTGTTGGATATCGGAACCTAGAAGGAATTGAGTCTGCTGAAAAACTAACCAGATTAGGTACCTCCATCAAGCTCCTTTCAGAGAAGAGCACTTTAGGGATGCATATGGCGACAAACGAGCTTCACACAAACACTGAAACACTTCAACTCGTAACGAATATAGGTACTCCTGTGCAGTAGCAAGGCTTACGCGGATTACATTCGACCAAAAACGTATACACTTTTAAGTCACAGAAAGGACCACATATCACTTCTGGTGGCACACATGCAGCACGCCTAGGCGTTACTTACCATGACTTCTGTAGAAGCTGCGGATACGAAGAAGAGGAGGTATCAGTACAAAATTTTCTTAGCAATTGATTCGACTTGAGTAGAAGGAGGCTCAGGACACTCTCCTCAATCTTTGCTACTCAACCTTTCGCAGACAACCTAGCTAGCTTTGTAATAAAGAGGTAACACCCCAGGAAACATTTTTTATCGCAGAAGTTAAGAAGCGATGTTTCCAGTAGGTATCGCTTTAGTCTAGCGATGTCGCATAGCAATCGCATTCTAATCTCCCTTAGGGAAGAAGTGTGCCAACTCTGCGACACTTTTGGAAGGAAAGAAAGCGTTTCATCTGGAAGTTAGGAAACATGCATTCACCCATAAATGCTTACTTATAATTTTTAAGTTCAAATTGCACACTTAGCCGATATAATCAGAGCAATTGAATTGAATTTAATACCACATATCGCTAGTTTATGCCTTGTATGTTAAAACTTCCGCATGCCTTCTTCGCACTTAACATCATTGACATAGTTTCTGCCGTTAAAGTACCTGGGGGTAACGATATCTTCGATTATGTCACACAGCACCCATTAGCAGCAGAAATTTCACGATGCCATCAGAGCCCTCAACAGCAACTGGGAAACCCTACTTAGCAACTTAAATGTGCCACATAGCATAAAATACAAGATGTTCCAGGCTACCTCCAGTTCAATCCTAATGTACGCCTTTCAGGTTTGTGGGTACAAGGAATATGATGAAGTGGGGAAGCTACTTCGTTTCTACATAAAAAAAAAGGAAGTGAGTGTCGCTAGCACTCAAGAGTCTTTGATTTGAAACAGGATGCTTAGCTTAAGAGCTTATATTCAAATCACAAGCTCACTCAATGGTATATAAAGGAGCAAGGGCACTCTTTCGAAAGAAGACAATTAACGGGGAGTAGAAATACCAGAAACAAGATCACTTGCTGCAGTGTTTTAGGAAGTTTATTCTGCTAAGATACCAACAAGGTGAAATCCAAGATCCCAATCATTTCCCTCCCAGATCTCTCCCGGATACACAAATTCCACCAAGATCCTACTCAGATCCATCCCAAAATCCATCTAGATCACACAAAGGTCTCACCCAGATCTAACCAAGATCCCATCCAGATCCCGCCCACAACCCAACCAGTTTCCACCCACATTTCACCCAATTCCCATCCAGACTCTACCCAAATCCCAACGAAATCTCACCCAGATACTACAGATACTACCCAGATCCCACCCGATCTAATTCAGAACCCTCCCAGATCCCGTTCCGATCCCACCCAGATCCTCTTCAGAACCCAACCAGATCCCGATCAGATCCCTTCCAGATCTCACCCAGATCCATTCCAGATCCCTTTCAGATCCCATCCAAATCCCTTCCTGATCCCGCCGATATCCCACCTTGATCCCAGCTAGATCCCAGTCAAATCCTACCCAGATCCCACCCAGATCTCACCCCAAAACCACACAGATCTCGCCCATATAAGACTCCACCCAAACCCCTCTCAAATACCAACAGATCCCACTAAGATCCCACCAAGATCTCACCCAGATCTTTCCCAGAACCCACCCAGTTGCCCCTACCTCTTCGCTTTCCCCTCAGACCATTCTCTTGTGTTTGTCGGGAAACTCCGCAAAACAACAACACAAAATATGAACGACGTCAGCGTCACGTGACGCTGAAATTAAATTTTACTCCTACTAATATCGTCCATACCGAAATTAAAGATGTTTCATATCAAAAAAGGTGCACAGGAGTCAGCAACTCTGCTTCGTATGAAGAGACTCACTCACAAATGTGTGGAGAACGTCAGCAACAGCTATATTATAAAACACACTCGACAGCAACTGAACTATTTCTTGGGAGAAAAAGCACAGCCAAAACCAAGTTTCCACACTATTCAGAGCAAGATGCCAAATGCTAGATGTAAATAGAAGACGCTACACCAATTTCCACTTGCACTTTGTGCAAACCAAATGTAAAGGAGTAGAAGAAGTTGACAGGTTGCTAAATTTCTTCATTAAAGAAAATGTTCAGGCTCGCGGACTGCACCCCGAATTATTGCATTTAACTGGAAACCAGAATTATTCCTTTTCACATTTTCACGCTTGATCTGCATCTCCGATATATACAAAGAACGATATTTGAATACGAATCTTACAGGCTACCAAATCAATTCTCAAAAATACTGCTAAGGCTAGGATGGTTAGCTCAACCACCCCACAGAAAAGTAGTTGCAAGGATCATAATGTGCGCCATAGCTTAATGTGCTAGCGCGCCAATTTATTCGTTATTTGTCAAGTTCGCCGAAAAAATGTTCAGTGTCTTTTTGTGAATCATACATCCCTAACATTTAATGGACGATATTCATCTTCGTGAGTTATAAACCGACCAGGATTTTCTTAAAACCTTATGATGTTTAATCTGGAATCTGTCAGACAGACAGATCTTAGACTAAGACAGACGTTGGCTGGGCTTTCTTAGTATTTCTTTTTGTTTAAAACATAACGAATTCAATTTCTAAAGAAAATGTTACTTATCCATAATTTTTTCGCCCTTTCTTTTCTCTCTCCCAAAACAGCGGCATTCATCCCTCCCAGTTCCCGCTCTATGCCAATCCAGCGATTTCACAAATGGAAAGGGAACGCTTGGGCATACCGCCCCCGCATCATGTCGGCCTGGATCCTGGCGAGCACATGGTGCGTATGGTAGGCTACAATTCTTTTTTACTTTATATACAAAAAAAACTCTCGACTCATATTCACAAAAATCAATCGTATTTGGAAGCAAATCAAATCAACTTAAATCCGAAATCAGCATCAACTCAAATCAATCACTTTGTCCACTCTGTCAGTTCCAAATTAACCAACCAGTCCATGTCCCAAGCACGTATAAATATATATATATATTCTGTATATCGTTCATGTTGTGCTAACACAGTGCTAACCATTCGTCGTCCACATCCTAACCACGCATACTGCATCCGTTCCATAAACTCTATGTACTTCTGTTGGCGGAAACGCCCACACCTAATGCAGCACTCTTGGCTCTTTTGAAACTATCTACGATAAATATTCAATAAATTTCAGATACGATTGACGAGAGAATATCATGCACACTCTCATACTCATTTACATTTGCCTTTGCATCCACAGCCGCAACCACCGGAGGCCGGTTTCCAACTGCCACGTGAGTTTGTATAGCCCCTTGAGGTTAAGTCGAGGCAACAATAATGTTTCCTTCTTCTGTTTCTCTTCCATTGTTTAGCGAATGTTGGTCAATATCCGCGCCCAAATATGCTTATACCTAGAGAGCCGCACTCGGATGTACTGCTGCGCATGTCCTATGCCGATCAACTACAGGTTTCCCAATTCCCTAATCAATATCCTAACTCATTAATTACATATATACAGTATTTGCAGGCCGCCGAATTCCAGCGCCAATCGCTACACGATCAATACTTTAGGTGAGTTCCCCCCCCCGGACTTGAATCCTCCCCTCCCACCACATATCAAAATCATCTGCATTTAATTCCTTTTTGCTTTGGCATTGTTTGAGTTTCGGTTTCTGTTGTATCATCGCTCGATCTCTCTCTCCACAGACAACGGCCCAGATAAGTGGACAGACAAGTGGACAAGCAACTGAACAAAGAAAATCCTCTGGCCGAGGCCGTGAGGAAATGCTTTGTGTGATTTTTGTGTTCAAACGTTTACATTTTGTTTTTCACATCATACAAAAATATACTCACCACAAAATAGCAGAATATGTCGGCAACCTCCTCCTCCTCCCCCCCGTTCAACCAGCTACTCAGCAACTCAAAGTTGTGCAACGTTTTATCCAGTTTTTATGTAAAAAGTTAGTAACTTTTTTATTTTAATCATCTTCATCACTTGAATTGAACTAGGTTAAGCTGGCACTTTGCTCTCAGGATTAAACTAATTTGTATTTTTCTCTACTTCAAACAGGAATCAGCTGCGTTAAGTGGAATATCAATACGCACACACCAGACAGACCCAGACCAAGGCATACAAAATCAAAAATGGACAAAATCAACTACAAAACTGATGAAAACAAAACAAAAAAACATGATGGTCGCAATAATTTAAGTATACTTCTTTATAGTGTATAGTGTTAAAGCGTGTTAAATATCGTTTAAGCTTAAGGCAATGGAACAAAGAAACAAAAACAAAAACTTAGCACACAAATTTTATGAAGGTTTTCAAATTCAACTGCTAAACCAAATTACAAATTAAAAAGCAAGAAATTTAGGTATTTAGAGAGCAGGATTAAGTGAGCAATGCCAACAGAGTATATATATATATATTATTACACTTGACTTTATATAGCTGCGTACAGTCATAAATACAATGTGAAGGGAATTTACGGTTTAAGCTTAGTATAAACCTCAACAAAGAAACCGCCAAAACAAAAAACTCCGTATAGAAATAGCTCACAAAACAAAGGATTTTGGTATCAAAAGTTTTGCAAGTTATTTTTATATGGTTTTTTTTTTGGTCTGGCGGTCTCTTTGTTAAGGTTCATACTAAGCTTTAACCGAACTTTGTTTTATGGGAATAGTCTGAACAACTGATAGCTAGGATCGCCCTCTACCGAATCCAGTCGGTGCGCGCACGTTCTGAAGTACAGTCGCGGCGATAGAAAATCAGTCCTTTTACTTTCCGGACAAACCCTGTAGAGCCAAAATGAGAGCGAACAGCTGACTAATATCTGAGTATTGTATAATATCAAATTGTTGTTCTGTGTTAAGTCTTCTTTGGTTGATCTTCTTATTAGAATCTGAAATCTGAAAAAGTTGATGTTCATTGTTGAGGTGTTGCCTGCCTAGTTTTACACTAAAACCGCCCATCCTTTCACGAATTATATCGTTAGTGGAGATGTTTGTGACAGATTTATTTGTTCGACAATTTGTTGGAAAACAATAGAAATGGAAATGGATGTGAACAGAGCACGAACAAAATTAGTCAAAAATATTTGCAAAGTGAACACGGGCCCAAATGAGCAATGAATTGTTGCTGGTATTGATTGTAGGCCACCAAAGTGATCAAATAAGCTAAGTTGTACCGCCATCTAGGTCATAATTGTGTTAGCTTCCGTTGCCAGATTTTCATGTATACTCGTTAAAAATTTTTAAGCAAATGATGTTCGTGAAAAATCTTTGCCTGGTTAGTGGGCAAATGAATTCTTGTTCGGCGAACGAGTTCCTGCACTTAGAACTCCGCTGCAAAGGAGATCTAACAAAAAGGCACAGTTTGAAAAGTCTCTATTTTTTGAGTAATTTCAACTTCATTTTGTCAAAAAGATGCTTCAAATTAGGGTTCCGCAAAAAATGAGCGCGAAAGTCTCTCTCTAACAGATTGTGAAGCATGACTTCGGCAAGCACTCGGTGTAAATTGGCGATTATGCTGTGCCCCAGAGGCTATGGCTGGGGAGCTCTGTTTAATCTTCTTTGACCTTGGCCTTAACAAAAATCAAACTCCATTAAGATTTGCACTCCGATTAGGACAACAGATCCAACTGGACTCCAAGACTGGCATAACTCTTAAAAAGATTGATTTGTTTCTCAATCAAAATTTAACCACGAGAAAAAGTTCCTTTAAGCTTCGAGTTAATCTAGTAAACTATATATATGAAAATATGAAGTTTTTACTGAGAGCCGAAGAATCTTTGAGCAATTTCGAAATTTGAAAACGAAAACGCGGCATATTCTCCACTTACATCGAACGTATATAAGACATCAATATGTGAATTTTACACAATACAGAAAACGAAACAGCGAATATTTCTGCTTCATTAAGACAAAAATTGCATTTTTAAGTAATTGAGCAATATATAAAAGAGCCTCAAAACATGAACTCATACAAAGCAATTATACATTTTCTAAATGAAACTGGGACGATTTTCACTTACAGCAAACTACTGATATCTGGGTAACATTAATCCCTAAAAAAATAGAAACTGAAGCAGAATTTGTTGCTGCAATTTACTTTGATTTTTGCCAGAGACCTGCAATGAGCACTTAAATTTCTATCGCATTCGCGCATTTATGATCGCTAGCACATTGAGTCAAAACGGGGCAAGCCCTTTGTTTTGCACGTTTTATTATAATACAAGCTTGTCATAGATTGTGAACGAGCCATCTTACTATCTCGCCCTCGAAACAAAAAATCGCCAAGCTTACTCGGCTTGTTGACGACAAGCCTACAGCGATCCTTCAAAATGCAAAATATACAAACTATATTGTGCTATTCCATTTGCTCTCACATATTGTTGTTTTTGCTCGTTACAGCCTGCAACAGAGCTTCGATTTCGCCAAAAGTGTGTGTTTGGACTTTGCAATGCACTAGCTAGGACATATCATGATCCGCATATACACAAGTGCTTTTTAATTTTTTCATTTGTGTATATTTCAGGTACGAGCTCAGCGGGTGCTTCGAGCGTTTAGTTTAGTCTCATTGCAGTTTTATGGTTTGTGCTATACCCGGATTGTGCAAGTGACTAAAACAGCAACGAATGTGAGCTGTGCGCATAGGCTGTGCGCATCTCTATCTGAGTTTTTGCGTCATTGGCTTTCAATTACTTCAAGTTTTGTTTCGACCTCAGCTATATCCCTAAACTTCTATTTCCTAATCCTTCACAAATTTCAAGTATCTTCTGTACAAGTAAAAATGTTAGAGCGAATTGTTCTTTGTGCTCTGTTGAAAAAAAATTCCTTTTCAAGTTCTGGTTAAAGCTTAGTTTGATTTGGCAGTTCCTTTGTTGAGCTGTATACTTAGCTTAAAGCTCTAAATTCCATTGTAATTCTCCGACTGTACGCAGCTTAATTAAGTCAAGTTCTTTGGGCGAGTGTGTGTGTGTGTATATTGTGTATTGTACAAAAAGGTTTAATTTCATCACACACAATTTCTCCACTCTCTCTCTCTCTAACCCATAGTTATGGAATTAGTTAATAAATTTACAATACTTCCAAATGCTTTGCTGCTTAGGATGCTTTTTGGCCTGCTCCTCTTGTGTTGGCGCCGTTTGCTGCCGCCCGTGCTTAAACTATTTAGTAATTACTCATTTATTTATTATTTTGCTTCTAACTTTAGCGAGTATTGAGAATATCAACAGAAATTGGGGGAAACGATTGTAAAATATATAAATAATAAACAGAATCAAATAAGTGCGTGTATTATGATTTATGATACCCCCGCTCCCCCCTCCCCCACGCAATGCAATGCATTTGTAGCAGCTGCAATTTTTCGAGTGCTTAATTTATATAAATAAATATATATATGTATTAGTAATTTATATACCACATAATATACAAGAAGCTTGCATTATATACATACAATAATTATAATAATAACAAAATGAAAAAGAAAAAGATTTATATATTAAATATAAGGCCAAACACAAATCAAGCAGCGTGTAACAAAATACATATTTTTAAATGCAGTTTTTTATTTCACATTTTGATTATACATACACCTTGGATATATACATATATATATATAATTTTAGCTATTTACGTATATTTATGGTAGACGTTTGGCAGGCACACACAGACAGACAGACAAGTAAAAGGATCATTTGGCGTAGTTAACATTTAAGATTGTAAAGTGAAATCCAGGCATACATATTATATACTTGCATATGCTATATATATATATATATATTTATACTACACAAAAACAATTCGATAAATTATTAAAAACAAAAACTGTAAAAACTAAGTAAAGCAAAATAAAATTAGTTACATTAGTTACAAATCCAAGCAAACGTTCATTTACACACACATAGTTAAAACTTTCCCCCACACCCACACACACACACAGCGGAGTAAACACACACCTCTTTCGTATGCTTAAACCACAGTTTTTGGGGACAACAACGCGGCGTAGCAGTAATTTACAAAACGGAAACTGAACAGAACCGATATTTAAGGAAACGAATTTGCAAAGATCATATGCATAAAATAATAAAATGACAGAAAAAATATGTATTTAATCTCTTCTGTTTGTCTCTCGGGGCAGCTGCAAATGGCGAGTCCAGGCTCGTGACTGAATGGAATTGGATTCGGGTCAAAAACGATTAATCACGCATCGTCGTAAGGGTGTCAAGGTGGATACAAAGCACAGTGGATACATTTAGTAGGCAAATTCAATCAACTTTTCTTCTTCCAGCTTTCAAATAGGACTCATATGGTGAGCCACTGGAGTAGCCATTACTGAAATAAGTATTTAAGGGCCCAAACGTTATCCAGCTTGTATTCCTTTATCTGTACCTATATATTATATTAATTAATTTAAATTGTAAAAAGTCATGGATGGTCTCACTAGTATTGAGTCGAACTGGGCAATGTGGCGACCAATTTCATTTTGAAGCCGCATCATTGGGCTTTCTTTTTCAGTATGTTTCATCTCGCTGAAGTGTGAACAACATAGTTTTATGTCTACTTTTGTGCCAACAAAAGACAATTTGCGGGAAAGTTTACTTTTAGCGCGAAAATCGACACTAAGACCGATCATTTACGGTGTCAAGGTCATGCTTTGGTGGGTTCAATTGGGCGTGGTGTAATATGAGCTGCTATAACTGGGTAAAACCATCACAGAGCAACTCAATAAAATCTTGATTTTGCGTCGAGTTTGAGAAAAATCATTTCTTAGAAGACTTAATATTATTTCAACTAATAAAATTGCTTATATATCTATAAATCACACTACTGATTCATCTTAAAATTAATACCCCTTTTTTATAAGTGGCCTACACTGGAACGACTATTACATCTTTACGCAGTAGATAAAAAGAATTTACGCAATATTTCGAAAGTGATGAGAGCTTAGCATATTGTAAGGATGTCAGTGGATAATTGGAGGCTATAATCATCACGTAAAACTAGCACGAATGGAGACTCTTTATAGATAGCTCTAAGGCAATTTTAAAAGCTGTTTTATTACATAACGGAAATAGTGCACATTCGATTCCCATTGGTCACATATGAAAGAGAGCTGAGAAAGCATAATAAACCTTGAGCTACATATTAAGTACAATGACCACCACTGGCAAATTTGCGGAGATTTGAAGATCTTAGATCTGCTTCTAGGACTACAACTAGGATACACGAAATTTGGTTGCTTCATTTGCTTCGAATGGGATATTCGTGACAGAAAGGCACATTATATAAAAAAGTCGTGGCCTCTTCGTAATTCACTTGTGCCTGGGCAAAAAAATGTGAAAAGTCTCTCTTTAGTTGACCCAAAAAAGGTGTTTTTTCCACCGTTGCCCATAAAACTGATGAAGAATTTCGTTCAAGCAATGGATAAAAATGGCGATGCTTTCCAATATCTACTCCAGAGATTTTCCAGACTAAGCGAAGCTAAGATAAGGGAAGGTGATTTTGTCAGTCCGCATTTTAGAAATTTATTTAATGATGCTAACTTCGACCTAGTCATAGAAGGTAAATTAAATTTGTAAATTTATTTCAAGATAATTGTAAATCTGTTTTTAAGGAAAAAAAAGCCTTGGACGACTTTCGCCTTGTCGCAAATAACTTCTTAGGAAATAAGAGGAATGTCAACTATTTCGAACTAGTTGAAAATATGTTATCTTCCTTTTAAATTCTGGGTTGTAACATGTTCCTGAAAATGAACATCGTCGCTTAAAACAGCAGCGCCTGCGCTGAAAAGGACATGCTACCAGTAAGCATGAACAAGCTCCAGTAAATCATGTGAACAAACGGAAGACGAAAGACTTTGCGCCAAATACAGTGCCAAAGATAATGGAGAAGAATACTAATCGCAAATACTAACATAGCATTCCATGAATGTTGTTATTTTACATTACATTAAATATTTAGTTAAGCCAACGCTATATCAAGTTGCCTTTTTAAAACTCCTATAAAAACTTGGGGTGGGAATCTAGTTTGCCTCCGATTTCTATTCTAGAAATGATTATGGTGATTTGGATAAAGCTTACCTATTTCGCCCTTCAGTTCAGACCTGACTTTCTGAAGCGGATAGTTATAGCTAAAAGAGCTAAAGCGGCTAAAACAGCCAGAACGTCTTGAAAGGCATTACTAGGCCAAAATGCAACAAATGCGACACAAATTGACAATAACAATAACAGCGGGGGGAACCCTCAAAATCAACTGATAGCCAGAGAAATGAATCGTCAGACAGTAAATAATCAGCATCCTCTTGCGGTGAACTTTTCAGTTTTGACATCTAATCAGAATGTAAAGCACCGCCCCGGTCGGATTCTGAGCTATATAAGCCGTAGCTAGACTGAGATTTGGTATCAGTTCTTGACTAAACGCTTCATCATGCATTTGTACGCACTCTGCAGTCTTCTGTTGGCTATACTAGGCTTTAGCCTGGCCACAGCTTCACCTGGAGGAGCAGGAGGCAATCCGTTTCGACCACCACCACCAGCAACAAAACCTTTCATTTACGATTCACCAGTACCCAGACATGGTCCTCCGAAAACTATGTACGCTTAGAACTGAATAATTAAAATATACAATTTTGAACAGAATAAAAAAGCCAATATTTGAGAATTTATTGAAGCTATTTTTATACACGTTACTCGTAGAGTAAAAAGGGTATACTAAAGTCGTGCAAATGTATGTAACAGCCAGAAGGAATCATTTCCGACCATATAATGTATATATATTCTTGAGGAAGCAGGCTTCTCCACATTCACCTATCTATAACTATATATAACTGGTTTATATTGTATATTTCAGAATCTTACTCGCCGGCAAATCGAGAACAAATTGTTCTTGAAATGAGCATATAATGTTTATAAGAGAAAGTATTAAAATTGATTAAACTAGTTTGGTGTCGAAGTGGCACTGTAAAGTTATTAATTTTTTTCAAACGCATATAAAATATTTGTAGTCTATAAAAACTCTTATAAAATTTTTTTTTCCAAGAAAACAAATTTTTTGGGTTCATTATGCCTTTAAAGTAAAGGTTTGTTCTGGGTTGGGTTTACGGGTGTTTTTTGCCAGCGCGTGATAAAAACATCGGAAAATGCTCGACGCCATTAGGAAAGTGTTCTTCCCTGTGTATTTCTTTTCCTTTTCAGCAACTTGTGAGCCAGGGCGGTCCTTTCGACAGAGAAGGAGTTTGTAGCATGCAAAGGCACGTCTGATTGGAAGTTTGGTTTGGATTCGGATTTTTTGACATTGTGTTCTGAACTATTCCAAACGCGTTCTTACCCCAATATGAACGAACATTTGGGAAGCGAAAAACTGACAAAAAATAAAATGCCAAAGAAATTGGGTCCAACAGAGCAGGACTTCCGCTAGAAGTTACAAAAATCTTTGAAGCCAACATACAATCCGACATTTTTACCGCTCTTTCAATCGCTTTTTAATTTTCCTCATTGACGGGAAACGCTGCCTTGCAAACATCATCAGTCAATAAGTTCTCCTATTCTTCTTGTTCGTCCGTATCAATGTCAAAATCAATCGAATTCAAAAATGTCTTAATCTCCACATCAGAAAGATCTGATAGCTTACGCATTTGTGGTCGTTCCATGTCTACTGAAGCAATTATTTGGACTTAAATATGTCTTAGGTTTTTCCACTTTCAAACTTACCAAATATTTTTTTTTTCCCTAGACCGCCTTTAGACGGGATATCGTATGAAAGCAATGAAAAGCTAACTTAAACTTATTTAGTGTGAGTTTTGTGTTTTGCGCCCTTGAGACACGGCAATAATTTTGATTTCAGTGGGGAACTTTTCAAAAGTTTATTTTTTAATTCGCACTTTTTACAAAAAAAATAATTGCGTCCAAACATCACAAATTTCCAGCTTCAACCGACTGCAGCAGCTGATGCAAGCTCTAGAATGTATTGCTAGTGCAACGAACTTTATTTTTGGACTTAGAAAAACGCAAAAAGTAATGAGGAAATCGAATAACGGTGAACTAGAGGCGGTCTTGGGCACTAGAGGTCTAATGGCGCCCGAGCAGGCACACGTTTGAAATGAAATAAAATAAATAAGTTAACAAACATAAGGGCGCTTTGTAATTTATCTGGCGACATTTCTATAACTTTTATAGAATTTCAGCCAAAATGCAACTCGTTGTTGACATAGAAGAGCGAGAAGAGAGTCACATAAGATGTCACCAACAACAAAACCTTAGCTCTGACAGAAAGAGAGGATAACACCCAAATGAATTTGTTGTTTCTTTATGTAGGCTCCAGCTATTCCTTTGCTTCAAACAACAAGGAGTGCGTTGTTTGAGGAATGGGCTTGGGCATCCTGGCCTAAAGTTTTATAATATTTTAACAAATAAGTAGACACCTTTTAACCAAATCGTATCCCACTATTCTCTACTCAATCATATAAAATTCCGCCCACCTTGGAGAACCACTTTACTTCCATTTCGTTTCAACATTTTTATATTTGTGCTAAATTATTTACATATTTCGTAATTCGTTTTTAAATTGTTTAACTTAAAGATTCCTTAAGAAGAGCTTAAATCATTGCATAAATTTTAATCAGTGGCTTTTTACAATAAACAAAATACAAATAAACTTAAAAAATCTTAAAATTTCTCAAATAAATAACTAAAGCTAAACAAGACGAGCGGACGAGCAGGTGGCTGCTGAGGGTGGAATTTGTGGTTTGCCCACATCTTTGTTATTGCTTACACCGACCAGACTGATGGAGCCACCTGAAGCGCTAGCTAGAATCCGTTTATAGTTGCTGCTGCATTGGGAATCGGCCACAGAACGGCCATCGCCTTCATCACGACGACACAGTTCGGCGGTAAAGGGTGCAGAGCCTGTTTGGTGCTCCAAGCGACGCTCTAAAATGTCTGCTGTGGTTAGCTCACTGGCCTGGACCAGACTGCTGGGCGGAACATTGCTGAGCCAGGGCTTAAGGCTGCTCTTCTTTTGAATGGTGGCCGCTTTGCAGCGGCAAATGACATCGGCATGTTCACCGCATATGGAGCAGGAGGCCTCCACTTGTATGGAGGGTTCCACTTCACCCACTACCACAGTGGGCATGGTGGCACCCGAGGAACTGCCACTCAAATCCAAATCACTAACAGCATCGGCCAAAGACTTGGATTCTCGGGGGGCAGCTGTATCTACCACCTCTTGCTCTTCATAGTTGGGACTGAGCAAGAGCTTGGATAACGGAGGGGCCAATCCCAGACCCAGATTACGCTCATGATAGAGTTCGGTTATGATAGGAGTAAGCTCGCGGTTCAAGTGACGCAGGTCCTGTAGACACTTGGTGGAGGTTTTGGCCGGGCTGGGCAACTCTTCTGTTTTGGAATCACTGAGTAGCTCGCTGTCCGTTTGGGAGAAGTAAAGACTGGAGGGATTGAAGGCCACACTGGACACCTCTTCCTCTTCAGGCAGAGCCAGGGGTTTGCGGCTTGCTGAGGCAGTCGAAGGAGCACTCAGTTCGGTTCTTACACTTAGACGATCCATGAACAAAGCATGCTCCTTGTTGACACGTGCAGCCAAGGAGCTTTGGGCACTGCCCAGCTTTATTTTGGGTTTACTGCGTCCTCCCACACCCACGCCCAGATTGTGATAGACTGGTGGACGGGGTGGAGGCAAAGGAGGTTGCTGTGCTGGCAGGGAAGTGTGGGCACTGCGTCTCAAAACTGTGGCATGACCCGAACCTTCCCAATCTGTGGTACTGCTGGCCGAACTGGAGCTATCAGGACGTCTGTTGCCAGGGACAGCTGGTGGATTAGCGGGAGCGTAAAGATTTCTTATGCGTGTTTGATGAGCCAAGGCCAAGCTGAGACTGGGATCTGTGACCGGTGGACTAGGGGTAAAAGCAGCATCACTCTCGCCGCCGCCTCCAGGTCGAGATACTCTCACCGGAGCACGCATGCTGGCAAAGGTTAGACGTGGATTGACCATGCCACTGCCGGGTTGAGTGGCATAACCATCGGATAAAGAGTGTTCGCTGTCGGTGGTATTGGCCAGGCTGGAATCTAAGGCTCCTCCACCCACACCCGCCTCGGTGCGTCCTCCATCTGGCTCACCACGTCGTCTTACATACGAAATAAAGGCACTCCTTGGATGTAAGGGTAAAGGAGCCTGGGCAGCTACCGCAGGAGTTATACTGGCAGTGGGTTGCACCGTAGTAGAAACCAGTTCCGTTTCAGCCAGTGACTCACAGCTGCTGCTATGATTTGAATCCATATCCATGCCCAAACCCAAAGTCTTGGGAGCCTCGCGTGTATCTGGTATAAAAAGAGAGCATAGCTATATCCTTGTGTCTTATTTAAACTCCTTCGCTTCCACTTACCAAACAAAGCCAGTAAAGCCTGGAGCACAAATTGACACTGACGTCGATTTGCCTGTTTGCCTGTTCTCAGCACCACCTGATCCGAACCCACTTCTGTCAAATCAAAGCCCACCGAGGCCAGCAACTCATGGCATCCCGCCACTCTCCACAGACTCACACTCAATGGCATCTCTATGCAGCAGTTATCCGTGGCCTCCGACTTGCTAGGAAACTGCGCCAATATATTCCGTATCACCTTTATAATATCCTCTGCATGTTCCGCACTATTCACATGCACCAACTTGGCCAGGGCCTGTAGGGTAGCCGGTGTCAAAGCCAGCAAAGCCTGCAAACTGGCCGAGCATTGGGCCAATCTTTCCTCAGGATCGGCCTGGGGGAAGAACACACTGGATGGTATTCCATTGGCCGCGGGCTCAAAACGAAAACCCACCGCCATTAGCAAATCCTTCCAGCCAGCCACCGGACCCGCCTTATTCTCTATACTCTGTTGGGTTGTGTACATGGCATTCTTTTGTCCACGATGTATACGCTGTAAGCTCTTCTCCACCAGATGCAGGCACACACGCAAAGCATCCCGACAACGTTCCGGCGTGCGTAGAAGTTCGCACAAAGCATGACCCAGGGCCACTTTGTTGGAGAGACGCACATTGCTGCCGACGAGCAGAAAGCCAGCCCAATTGGCCGGATGGGCAAAGTGTTTGGTGTGCTGCACCGTTTGCATGGCCTCCGCCAGAGCTCTGAAAAGACCAAACATGTTAGTAAGAAATCAAATTCAATAGGAAATAATAGTTATTTGTAAAAATTTAAAGAAAATAAATAAGCCATATTGCAAGAAAATTAAGAGGGGTACTTTTGGGCACTCCCAACGCAAAGTTGCCAAATGTAAAAAATTGAAAAAAACCAAACGGCATCTTTCAACTAGATCCTTACAATTGTCAAGACTCCCGATCATTTTAAGAGCGCTATAATATTTCCTGTTCACCACCAAATGTGACTCCAGTGATCCCGCACATATCCTTTTAAAATGCAATTGCCAAAACGTTCGCTGGAATTCTTCTTTGCAGACTTACATCTTGGGTGGAAAGGGAAAGACTTATTCATCGATTTCCTATCCGGTTTTCTCCAAGAATATTCGACAGCCGACAACATATGATGTACGCAGATGACATTGTCGTTAGTCTCCAAACTGGCTTCTAAATAATATCAATATAATACAAAACTATTGTAATGCATTGGCCTTGTCAATTAACATATCGAAGTCGAAAGTGTTAATTGTTCTTAGGACGAGAACGGCTAGAAGTAGTCAAGGAGAACATATATCTGGGAGTGCTTATCACATATAATGTTAACTACAAAAACACCTTGAAGAAAGACTAGCGAAGGCGAAGGTAGCAATAAACAGCGCATGGAAGTCCTTCTTATGCAGAAAAGATATGAAACACAGTATAAAGTACAGACTTTTTGAGGCCACGGCGAGAGCTGTAATGTGCTATTTAAGCCAAGTCTGGAGGAAACATGGAATATGAAGAAATTGGAAAATCTCTTACAATTTTTAGCTAAAAAAATACACAATATATCCGGTACCGTATCTTGGTGTTGGACTTTGGACTATCAGCGCTCTCCACATACACACTCGATTCGAATAAATTCCAAATAGTCGCTATGCCAGCGAAAACAGTGCTTTGAGATCTGGATGGCAATATCAACAACAACAAATACAACGAAACAATGGACTCATCAAACATGGATGGAGAGCTGAACGTGAGCTAAACTTAGCAAGCCTAAACTATTTTACTGATGCTCACAGTCAGAAGGCGAATAGAAATATAATGCTAGTTAAGAGCGAATGCATGAGACCACATCTCGGAGCACGAAACTAACTGTACAATTTGTAAAAGTAGGGATACAAAAGATATGTGTGTTATATTTTGGGAAGATGTCCCATACTAAAAGAAATAAGATCCGACCTCTTGGAAAAAGAAGAGTTGAGTAACTCCGATATACTAATGAAACTAAACGGGAAAACATGGGAGCTGCTGGCCAAATAGGTATCAACTGCGTAGGGCTACAGACATCGCATCTTAAATGGATATATGATATAAAAAATTGTAACTAAAAATTTTAAAAATAAAGAAATAATTTGATGAAAACTATTGTTCATTGTAAGTGGGCTGATGACAAATGCCAAGTCGAAGCCAACTCTTACATTTTGTAAAACTGAAATAAAAAAACGTTCGTTTTATCTACTTTCCCAAACAAAAAATTGGGCCTTTTGGCCAAAATTTCGGCCCGCTGTGCAGAGTTTGAAAGAGTGCTACTAATGAAGAGATAATCGAAGCTATTACATTTCTTAATGACGATACTTGGGATATGGCAACGTCAAACAATTTTTGATGTGAAACATCTTTAATTTCGGTACGGACGATTTGTCACGTGACGCTGACGTCGTTCATATTTTGTGTGGAATGCGAAAAGGTAGGAATGATGCTAAAGAGGCGCAACTGGGTGCATTCTGGGAAAGACCTGGGTGAGATCTTGGTGGGATTTTAGTGGGATCTGGTGGTAGTTGAGAGAGGTTTGGGTGGAGTCTTATATGGGCGAGGTCTGGGTGGTATCGGGGTGAGATCTGGGTGGGATCTGGGTAGTCTTTGACTGGGATCTAGCTGGGATCTGGAAAGGATCTGGGTGAAATGTGGAAGGAATCTGGGTAGGATCTGGTTGGGACCAGGGTGGGATCTGGGTGGGATCCGGGCGGGATCTGGACGGGATCAGGAAGGTATCTGGATGGGATCTGGAAGAGAACTGGAATGAATCTGGGCGGGATCTGGAAGGGATCTGGGTGGGATCTGAAAGGGAGCTGGGTGCGATCTGAAAGAGATGTGGGCGGGATCTGGTCGGAATCTGGTTGGGTTCTGGATGGGATCTGGGTGGGATCTCGGGGGGATCTAGGTGGGATCTGGGTGGAATCGGGAAGGAATCGGGGTAGAATCTGGGAGGGACCAGGGTGGGATTTTGGTGGGATCTGATTAGGATCTGGGCAGGAACTGTATGGGATCTGGAAAGGATCTGGGTGGGATCTCGGAGGGATCTGGAAGGACTATGGGCAGGATCTGGTTGGGTTCTGGATGGGATCTCAACGGGATCTGGGAGGGTTCTGAGTGAGATCGGGGTGGGATCTGGGTGGTTTTTGGGTGAGATTTGGTTGGGATATGGCTATTGTCTGGATGGGAATTGGTCGGGATGTGGGAGGGATCTGGTTGGGTTCTAGGCTGGATCTGGATGGGAGCTTGAATGGATCTGGATAAGACCTTTGTGTGATCTAGATGGGTTTTGGGATGGATCTGAGTGGGATCTTGGTGGGATCTAGCTTAAATTTTTGTGGTATCTGGGTAGTATCCGGGAGAGATCTGGGTGGTATCTGGGAGGGAAATGATTGGGATCTTGAATTTCACCTTGGTGGTGTCTTAGCAGGTTAAACTTCCTGAAACTCTGCAGCGAGTGATCTTGTTTCTGACATTTCTACTCCCCGTTAATTTTCTTCTTTCGAAAGAGTGCCCTTGCTCATTTATATACCATTGAGAGAGCTTGTGACTTGAACATAAGATCTTAAGCTAAGCATTCTGTTTCACATCAAAGACTCGTGAGTGCTAGAAACACTCACTCCTTTTTTTCTTTATCCATTCAGTTATGAGCTGTCTCCCATGGAAAAGATCTTGCTACAAGGAACTCGGAATATAATTCCAAAAATATAACGGAAAAAAATTTTCTCAAGAGGCCCGAGCCTTCCAAAGTCAACAACAATAATTGGAACGTGGAAAAGCGCACCGGACAGAAGTTAACACACGCAGAACAATTGACCGATCACGCACACAAGTACATATTCAAACCTGCTACTGAAGTCCTCTTGTAGATTTAGTTCATGCTTTCAATAGAAAGCGCAACAGAAATAATGCACAATACAGCAGCAATTTAATTCAACCTTCAAAATCAAAGGCCAATGCCAAACAAACCACATACATTTATACAAATCTACTTTATGGGCAACAAGTACGTCAATTATGTGGAAGCACGTTGCGGCTCAATTCGCCTAAAGCCACGCTCGTCGTCAGTGAGCTGGACTCCCTTTTGAATGAGCCAAAAATTTAATAGAAACAATTTATCAGCTGGTATATATATATATATATATATCTTACCTGGCAGCTCTGGCTCCTTGTAACAAAGCCGAGTAGAAGGCTCTCAGCAAAATCTTGGCCGCTGTCTCCGGTACGGGCCACAGCGAGATGAGCACCGCTCCAGCACCTGCCATAAGCCAACCGCTGGCTAAATGTTCAACTCCGGCACCCGTAATGGGCTCCACCGAGTGATACGAACTGAGCACCACGAGGCGGGCACTCAAACGCAATTGACGCAGTTCCGAAGCGGCCAAAGTAAAGTCCGCCAGCTGGGGTTCATGTGGTTCCTTCTGCTGTTGCTGTTCCGAGGTGACCACATCCCCTGGGCTGAGTACCACCGCAGCCTGTTGCCAGCTTAGATTTGCGGCAAAGTGTACACACTCGGCTGAAGGTAACTCGGCTAAGACTGACTCCTTGGTGGCATTGGAACCAGCCAAAGCGGTGGCTTGAAGCATATCGGCTACCATGGCAGCTTCCTGCAAGGCGGCAGGGGAATCGGCCGCAGTCCAACCCCAACGTTCGGCTAAGAGACGGGGAACACGTGGTCCACCCACTACCAAAGCATTGGGTGGACGTCCACGATCACGTTTGCACTTCGAACGACAGCGCAAGGATTGCAAAGAGGGGGCGGTAAGTATGGCACAGCGCTCCGACAAATATTCGCCATCCTCGCGTGCAGTTCTTAAAATGGCAAAGGGTACCAGATAGAGAGAGCTGTCCAAAACTAGGATAAGCTCACGCCGGGCACCCGAGCCCGTGGCTGAGGGCAAAAGATCATCAAAGGGAGCCAATAGGAGATTGTATAAAGTATGCAGGCAGCTGGGACCACGCCAAAGAGGTGGAGCAGGGGCACGCCTGGAACTGCGACTGCCCACAGAGCGAGTGGAACCCTGCAAACTGGCCACCGAACCGCCCACTGAGCCCAATGAGAACAAAGAGCTCAAAGAGTAGTTGGAGGAGTTGAGCAATTGATTGCGACTGACCATGCGTAAGAACCCACCGGCTCCAGGTAAATCCTCCAAGAGCTGCTCAGTGCTGGCACGCCAACCACTGCCATCGCCATCGTTTAGCAAAGTCTGGGAATTAACGCCCAGGGTGTCACGCACCATGTGGACATAGCGCTCCAAAAGACCAGCTCCCGGCTTTTCCTCCTTCTCCTCCTGTTGCTCCTCCAAGGTTTCTTCCTCTTCGCTTAAGGAAAGAGGCAGCTGAAGGGTCTGTAGATCTATGCGTGCAGCATGGAAACGCACTATGCCCGCCTGTGGATGCAGTAACCACATAAAAAGCTGCTCTCCCGCCAGACTATAGTAAAGCACGGGCATTCTTCCCCGATTCACCAAATCCTGTATGGCCTCGCTGTCAGTTAAGGGTGACTTGTGAAGCTCATCAGCTCCTCCGCGGGCCTTACAACGTTCGGCCGCCACCAGAGCATCCTCGGGACGCTGTAAGGACACCAAAAGCTGTTGCAGCAAGTGATAGCAACTGGTTTGTAGATCATAGAGGGCCAGACGTGTCTCCGGACTTCGTTGCTCATGACGCACTGACTCCAACAGTTGAGCCGCAGTTTCCAAATGAAGGCGAGCATCCTCAGCTTCGCCCGAGGAGCGTAAAGCAAGACCTGAAAATAAGTCCAGTAAATAAGGGATCTATTAAACTCCAGACCTGTAGGAATACTCACCCAATTGATGTCTTATTTTGGCCTCCTCCTCCGACTTGCCTATAGACTGTGCACTAGCCAATCCCTGTTTGAGATAATCCACCGCCCTTGCATGCTGTTCCAATTGATCATAGACTCTTCCCAAGGCCAAACAAGCCAAAGCCTTGCCCAGTCTATCCGAGCTTAGCTCCAACTGTCTCTCATAACATTTCAAGGCCTCCTCCTGCTGTCCCAAGGCTTCATGTACGGCCCCTAGATTACTCAAGGCACGCGCCTGCAACGAGGCAGCTGCCAATTCCGTGCACAGCTTCAAATCCTGTTTATGCAGCTCCAAAGCCTCTGCATACTGACCCATACGCTGTTGCACCTGACCCAAAGCACTTATAGCATCCGATTCCAAGGCACGATCTTGCAATCCCTGTGCCAATTCTCTTTGATGTTCCAAACAATTCAAAGCCTGTGCATGATTACCCAAGGCGGCATGCACATGCCCCAAATCCCCATAAGCCATAGCCTTAATCTCTGCACTGTGTAAATCATGGGCCACCACCAGACGCTTCTCCAGGCAAACCAAGGCTGCCGTTAGCTGTCCCAATGCCCGTCTCGCCTGACCCAATCCTCTATAAGCACGCTCTTGATCACGATGATTGGACAGACCCAAAGCAAGTTGCAGCTGTCGATCATGACACTTCAAAGCCTCCTCATAGTCACCCAAAGCAGCATAACAATCGCCCAAATGTCCCAAGGCACGCGCTCTATCCGACTGTGTCGAGGGCAGGGACACCCGCTCCAAAGTTCCCAACTGCGCCTCCAAACAACCTATGGCCGCCTCATAGTGAGCCATATTAAGCCGAGCTATGCCCAGATTTCCATGTGCCTGAGCCTCCACAGCGGCATCTCGTTGCTCCTGTGCACGTTCCAATTGCTCCTGATAACACTTGACCGCATTGGTCCAGCTACACAGAGCCATATGCACCGCCCCCAAATGTCCATGGGCACGACACTCTCCAGACAAATCACCCAGCTCCTGACGTAAAGTCAACTCCTGGGTATGATGACCCAAAGCCTTATCCCAGCGACGCAACATACGATGGGCTAAACCCAAGGCTCCACAGGCAGCAGCCTCCATGGAACGATCTCCAGCAGCACGAGCCAAGGCCAATTGACGTTGATACAGCTTGATGGCCTCCTAAATAAAAAGTAAAAGGGTATTAGTACAATCGGAAAATATTTTTACTATATTTAAGGAAATCGACTTAAAAGTTTGAAAAAGAAATTTTTGAAATGAATTTTTAAGAAATATAAATTATTAATATATATTCTTGATCAGCATCAAAAGGCGAGTCAATATATACCTGTTCGTCTGTATGAACACTAGACTGAACGTCCCTTATATTAAAAAAAAATTTTTTTGGAAATGTTCTGTTCCTCAATGCGCAAAAAATTCGTAATATTTTCTAGTTAACGTAATGAAAAACCAAACTTGGAAATTCTTAGGTTTAGTGCTGGCGCCGTGGGTTTAAAGTTGCTACATAAAATTTTGTTTTCCTCTTTTTTATTTTCGTTTTGGTTCAACTTAAAAACGGTTGATTTGCCAGAAACAATCGAAGCTGTGACTGAATTAAAACTGCAGGATCGTCATACCGTTAGATAAAGTGGTCCCTGAGCGTAGGCATTTTTTTACCCAAATAGTCCTTGTTCCGCTTTGTTCGCATAGAATTCTTCATAATTTGACCATTGTCGAAGAATGAAATAAAGTGTTGAGCAAATTTCAGCGCTGTGCTTTAAAGGGTATTAAACCTTAAAATTTCGAAGTTTGGTTTTTTATTACGGTAACTTGAAATTTTTACGAATTTTTTGCGCCCAGAGGAACAGAACATTTCAAAAAAAAAAAATCCCATACGATTATGTTCAGTCTAATGAACACATAGATCTCAGAGACTATAAGAGCTAGAGCTACCAAACTTGAAGTGTAGACTCATATTGTCTGCACGCTAAGCCCTCAATTTAAAAGATATCGATCTACAACTTAAAAATTACTTTTATATTTGCAATATCCATAATCCCTAAAATTTTCATAATAATCGGATAATAAATAATCGAGTTTAAAATGTTGTAAAAAACTTTTTAAGGAAGCTCCTAGGCCGGGGTATATACATATGTATCTCAGCCGCGCCTAGGGTCTTTTACAGGAATATTTGTAAAGAAAGTCTGGGACACTGAGGGTTAGGGATCTTGAATTGTAATATTCTAGAAGATATTGAGGAAAGAAAGGATATACGGTTCCACTCCCCTACGTCAGTAGCGAGTAGAGAAGGGCTCCTTGTCTCCGTTTTACCGACCACAACCAACAGAGCGGGAAGGAATCCTCGCCTCTGTATCATTAACTATGAGCCTAAGAACTGTAAGAATTCGACGCCTCTGTTCAGCTAACTACGGGCGAAAGAGCGGGAAGGAATCCACGTCTCTGCCTAGTTAACTGTGCACAAAAGAGCGGGAAAAGATCCTCGTCTCCGTTTGTCTTACTACTGGTTATTTGAGCTGAAAGTAATCCACGTCTCCGTTGGATTAACTACAATTTAGTAGAGCAGGAAGTAATCCACGACTCCGTTTAATTACCTATTTATAATGGAGCGGGAAGGAATAAAAGAACAGGCAATCCTTTACTCATTTTTTTTTCAATTCTCTTCCTTACAGGTCTCGCTGCACCGCTGTTCTCCTTTCACTGCCTCTTACTTACTTTAACTCGCTCTCAATATCTTCCCACGTGTTCAATCTTCTTCTATGTTTGCTTTGCTTCGGCTTAATCCCCTACTTAAAATGTGATTCGTTAAAAAACGACTCCCAAATGCTTCGAAAATGAGTAGAAATTGATCTGAAAAACGGGGTATAAAAGACTTTTAATGAAGAGTCTCGGCTATGGTACCATTTTCTCTAGACAAAAGTATCATTTATGATCAGAAAAAGACCCTTCAGTACGGCTCAGTACTGAATCAGACCTGTATCAGCCCTGACTTGGAAGAGCAAGTACTGAAATCATGGCTTCCTTTACATGCATTTCTGGCCTGAATTTAACACAGACAGGGTCTACTACGTCATGAACTTCTCATCTTTCAGGCTTGATTTCAGTTTAATCTTAAGTGTGATGATGTAGAGCAGTGTCCGGCAAAACACACTTGCTTATTTTGCCTTTGAATGTGTGCGTTCAGACACGCGAGAGCGCTCTCAGAACGGTGCCGGACACTGATGTAAAGGCAGTCAGGCCAAAGTTGCTTCCAGAACTTGCTCAATGATTCTGATTTAAGTTCATTCCACGACTGATCTTTCATCTTTTATGCAGAAGTTCTTCCAAAAGTCAATCATAAAAATATTGTTGTGGTCAATTAAGCAAAAACAGAATAGAAAATGTCTTTTTGGCAACCTCTTTTCGTTGTGTCTATAACAGAACAGTTTTTTTGGAGAGACTTGTGGCGAGCTGTGTTACTATTCTACTATTTATTCCTGAAGCCATTATTGTGCTTTGATTTTCTCATAATACTGATATTAAAACTGTCGGAAAAAGAGTGACAAGAGCTAAAAGATTGATAATTTTACCATTGAGGACTTGCAAGCCAAGTTCATAATTTGGAAATTTTAGTTAGAAGAATTAAAAACTTTATTGAAGGATGAAGTGGACAAATTACACCCACATATTATGTTAGTCCACTTTTCTGGAGTATTTAATAAGCTATCCAATATTTATAGCAGTGTGGAACTTAATTTTAAAATAATTTTAAAAAAATTTACTATTATAAAAAAATTTTAAAAACAATAAAAATAATTTTACAAATAAACCATACTTATAATTATTAAAGGGAATTTTCACATAAATTAAAGAAAAGTATTTCTATTTTTAGATCACCCTAGATTTTAGAAAATTTTTTAATAGCCATTTATTTAAGAAACCCCTTTCGAATTTAAGGAATTTCACACTAAATTTAAGAAAATTTGCTTAATTGTTAGAAAAATGGCCATAATTTTTGGAAAACACGTGATATTCTTTATGGCATTTCACCCTTAATTTAAGTGAAACTTTCTAAGTTTTTAGAAAAATTACACTAAAATTTTTGAACTTTTAAAGCATTTTACCTTAAATTTGAAAAATGTATGTAGAAGAAATGTAGAAATGTTTGTCCTTTTCAAAGTTAAACTCACCTCATGTGCTCCCGTGCGTATCAGAATGTCACCAATATTCCCCAAAGCCCGAAACTTGGCGGGCAACTGATTGGTGGCATGAGCCACCGCCAAGAACAGCTGCTGACACTCCAAAGCGGCGGCCGTATGTCCCAAAGCCAAATGAGCCAATCCCAGATTACAATAGGCCCTACCCATATGCGGACGATGTTGGGCATCTTTGGCCAAAGCCAAATCCTGATCATAATAACGCACTGCAGCACGATAGTTGCCCAAACAGAAGTGAGCATAGCCCAGCAGATGGCAGGCTTTACCCTCGGCGGCCACATCACCCAGTTCCTGGGCCAACATCAAATAGCTTTCATAATGTGGCACTGCATCCTCATAGTCCTGTCTACCACTGAGACAGTTGCCCAAATTAAGCAAAGCACAAGCCTCTCCAGCCGTATCCTTCAAAGATCTAGCTGTGGCCAAGTGGGCACGATAGTGAGCCAAGGCAGCATCATGAGCTCCCAAAGCCTGATAGGCCACCGCCAGATTGCCATGAGTGGCAGCCTCAGCACTGCGATCATTCAAGGCCTGATTGATGGCCAATTCCTGTTTGTGATATTTTACGGCGGCCTCATATGAGCCAGCCATATGAGCCATTCTGGCCATGTTACCATAAGCTCGGCCCATGCCCGCACGATCGGACAGGGAACGAGCTATGCTTAGATGAGCCTGATGTAGTTTAAGGGCCGCATCGTGTGCCCCCAACAGTTGATAGACTATGCCCAGATTGGAACAGGCTCTGCCCTCACCCAACTTATCGCGTGCGGCCAAAGCCATGGCCAGTTGACGTTCATGCCATCTTTTGGAGGCATTCGCATCGCCGGCACATCTGGAGGCATGTCCCAAACCCGCATAAGCACGCGCCTCTATGCTGCGATCACCCAAAGCCTGGGCTATCCGTAGAACCTGCTCATGACAGGCCGCCGCTTGGGTGAACTGACGTCTTTGATGATGGGCTGAACCCAAATTGGAATAGGCACGTGCCTCCTCCACCTGATCGTGCAGCTTGCGTGCCAATCTCAAGTGCTGCGAGTGACAGTCCAAGGCCGCTTCGCACTCTCCCAGGGCCAGGTACACAGCTCCCACATTGCCAATCTCTCGCGCCTCCTGCAAACGATCGCCCAGCTGCTTGAAGAGTTGGACACACTGTTTATGCGAGGCCAAGGCATTGGGGTAATCTCCACTGGCCGTGTACACATGACCCAGCGAGGTTAAGGCAGAGGCGGCTGCCTGGGTATCCTTGCATTTCATGGCCAAAACCAGCTGATAGCGATGTGCTGTAAGAGCCTCCTTGTAGGCACCCTGACTAAAGTAGGCCGAACCCAAATTTCCATGGGCACGACACTCTCCTGCAGTATCACCCAACGACTTGGCCACCGCCAAATCCTGTTGCATATATCCAATGGCCTGATCCAGCTGATTTAAGGCCCAATGTGCCGAGCTCAAGGCACTAAACACAGATCCGCGTAGCTTTAAGGAACAGCTGCCTATGCGCAGAGCCGCCTCGAGCACCGACACCGCTGCCTGATACTGTGCCGCCTGTAAAAGTTCCTGTCCCACCACCGAACTGACCACAAAGGGCGACTCCTGCAGTTGCATTACCCGCAGCTGTTGTAGGGTGGGCTCCAAAGCCGGACGCAGTGGACTCTTAAGTGAGGCCTCCATCAGACCCGCCAACAGTTGCTTATGGCTGGGCTCCTGGGCCAAGCCCGAAGCAAAAGAGGCCAAAGCCTCACCATATCTACCTAGGCACTGTAGGGCCACACCCTGACGGAAATAAGCCTTTGGCCATTGCGGACACAAGTCTCTAGCCTGGGTGGCATCCTGCAGAGCTGCTGCAAATTGTCCCTGCTTCAGCAAGGCAGCCGAACGATTGCTGTACAGTATATGATTGCCTGGATCCAGTTGTAGGGCATCCGTGTAGAGCAGCACAGCGGTGGCAAAGTCCCCGCTCTGGCAGGCAGCATTCGATTGACGCACCTTCTCCAGGAAGAGGGCACGATTTGCGGCAGGTAGCTCCGGCGTACATTCCGGTTCGTTCTGTCGACGAAAAGAATAATAAAAGAATTAGCTAAAGCATTCCAAGAGGCAATTTAAGTGGAGCAATAAACACACACACACACACGCTCGGATGACGAGATCGAGATCAAGGTAGGGGAGACCAAAAAGCAAGTTGATTGCACATCTGTTGGGAAACTTTGGGGAAGCTGTCAGCCCACAGTGGGCAAGTTAGGAATAACATGGAGGTATTTTTATACCCTTTGAGAGGGTATATTAAAATTGTCCGGAAGCATCTTTGACCCTGTGGGCATCCCGGTATTTCAATCATAAATGATTTCGAATTTTATCACTACAAACCAAGTTTCAAGTGAATCGTATGAAAAATAGCTTTTTGCATGCAAAACTTTCCAAAATCCGGAAAACACGTCTCAAATAATTTCGAGTACATATGCGTACAAACCAAGATTCAAGTCAATTGGTTAAAAAAAAAACATTTTTCCTAAACAAACTTTTCGGACTTTTCCGGGTGGAATTTTCCACAACCCCGTCTTAAGGAAACTCCTGTAGAAATTAAAGCCTTCTATATTTTAGCCTTTGGGCTGTGCGTAGATTGCCAATTAGTGAATCAGTCAATCAGGACGCACTCTTTTCTTTATTTACGTTTATAAAAATATTGTATCACATATTTGTTAGAAACCTCTTTGAAACCGATTTTAATGATTTTTTTCATATATTTGACAGGTATACTCTAATCCTTTAACTATATTTCGTAATGCGACGCAGCGGGCTGCTCATCTGTGTCTCTCAATGTTTCATTATTATGAAAATCGTTATCGTTGTCGTAATATCGTTGTTCATCAATCGTTTTAATTTAGACTATCTGTGTGTGTTATAGCAACAGAATAACGCAACTGAAGTCAACTTTCTGAAGTCAACAAGTGACAAGCGCGCCGCACAAATTTTAACACACGTAGAAGAATTGACAGACCAACAAGTATATCAAGCATTTACATCTGCTTTATTCCTTCGCCTCATTCAAACAAAGAATTACCCAATTGTCATGCGCTCATATTAGAAAATGAGTCCGGCGGGATTTGTTGTTTGAAAAGTGCAGCTACCAGAAATTAAGACGCCATCAAACACATTGAAAGGCTTACTTATCAAACGACTTCGTTTGGAAAAACAGAAATAATGCACAATACAGCGGCGTATGGTCAGCAATTTTATTCAACATTACAAAATCAAACCCTGCTTAAACATTAAACAACATGATCATTCATTACGAACAACATTACTAGTTTTAGTTAATATTTAAAAACATTGTTTTACAAAAGAAAAACAAGAAAGAAAGCGTATGATGATTCGACAGCTGGTCTATCTTATATATAAAATTCTCCTGTCACAATGTTCGTTCTCGTACTCCTCCGAAACGGCTTGACCGATTCTCATGAAATTTTGTGAGCATATTGAGTAGGTCTGAGAATCGGCTAACATCTATTTTTCATACCCCTTAGTGATAAGGGTTGTCCACCCGACTGATATGGTGACATATTATCAACGCACAGCCTAAACGGCTTATACTACAGGTTTGAGATTTGGCATGGACCTTCGTTTAGTCATGCAGGCGCGCACTAAGAAAGAAAATTTTGAAAATTACACCCGGAAAAGTCGGAAAATCTTCGGTAAAGTTTGTACGGTAAAAATTTTATTTTTCATCCGAGTGACTTGAAACTTGGTTTGTAAGCATAGTACGCGAAATGATTCGACATGTGTTTTTCAGATTTCGGAAAATCCGTCATCGAGGAAAATGGCCGGAAAATTCTGCATGCAAAAAAAGTATTTTTCATCCGAGTGACTTGAAAGTCGGTTTGTATGGGTAGGATACGAAATAATTTAAAATGTGATTTTTCCATGTCGGAAAATCCGACCCCATGCAAAAAATTCCCGGAAAATTCTGCATGAAAAATATTATTATTCACCCGAGTGACTTGAAACTCGGTTTGGAAGGTCAAAATGAGAAATCAATTGTGTTTTCATTTTCCGATGTTGGAAATACCGCCGGGATGCCCACTGGGAAGTGGATGGGAAGTGGATGGATTGTCTATAACAAACAATGATTTGTAATGTAAACACATTACGCTTCACAATTTCAACCCTTTATAACTAACTGACACGCGGACGAAGTCGCAGCGGGTTTTGCTAGTATATTTATAAATAAATTTTTGTCTGTCACTCTGTCCCTTATGCCTGCCTAAACCGTTTATCCGACGATCTAACTTTGGAGAATGGTTGGACACTTACCCCGCCTTGGTTTCTAGGTTTAAAAAATGGTCGAAAGATTTAAAAAAAACCGCAAAGTTTTCAAAATTATACCGTTTATCCGAATGTAATGAAACTTTGAGGATTGGTTGAAAGGTGTTCAAGTTGAGGAAATGGGCGGAAAATGGTCAAAAAAGAGGAAAAATGCCAAATTTCGGATTGTAATGAAACTTTGGGCCATGGTTGGACGCCTGGCCTAGAAAGTTTCCTATTGTAAAAATGGGCGGGAAATAAAATAAAAAAAACTGCGAAAATTGCAAAATTTCCGATTGTGATGACACTTAGGTTATATTATAAAGATTTCATAAATGCGAAAAGATATATAAGAAGAGTACACCAAAAACCCCGAAATTTTCCAAATTTTCATTTAAGTACTTACGAAAGCGCTGATATGGGTAAATAAGAGGCTTAGATTGAACAGTCTAAAATATATTGCGAAATTTGCAAATAACTGGTCAACAAATCTCGGGATTTCCAAAATTCTTACTGAAGTTTATTTTATAAAGAAGACGAGGAAACTAGCTGGTAAATAGGAGGTGTAGATCAACTGATAAGACCGAACAGTTCAAAATGGCGAAATATGCAAAATTGTATAATGAGTTCAGATGACCATAAAGATATGATATAAAGCAAAAGTGTACCTGATTTTAGACTGAACGGCAATCGATGATACGTACCAGGAAAATTTAATTTGAGTCTAGATTGTACCGAAGATTTGATGGTTGGCAATTGAAGACGGGTAAATAGGAAGTGTCGGTCAATCTTGTGAAAAATATTAGAAATTGGCCAATATTGTATATGAGTTCTGATTTATATGAAGACGGGTGAATGGGAGATGTTGATCGAACGGACAAAAAAATCACGAGATTTGCAAAATGTTATGAGTTTAGATTATCATGAAAACGGGTAAACAGAAAGATGAAGAAGATAGAAATGTCCAAAATCCGCCAATTTCGCTAGAAGAAGATTTGATAGATGAAAATTGTCAAGTAAGCTTCTTCGTTTTGTGTCGTGTCAATTTAGAATATTTTTAATCTGGATGAGGTAAACAACTGAGCAAGTTATAAAAAAGATGAGCAACTTAATTTGCTCACTAAATTTGAAACAAAACTAATTTACTGTTCCTGAGAGCTTTTACCATTGGAGTGTTCCCCAGATAAACCAAGTTTCAGCTCTTTTTTCTGCTAGCCTACAAATAGTACACTCAAAAAACAACTCAACCTAGGTAGCCCCAAATTCGCCCAGAAAATTATAATGTCCTAAAGCACCCAAAATTTTTGAAAAATATTTTCGGTTTCAATTCGAGCTTCGTTTTCATGGCTTACAACTGATTTCAGTCTTTGGACCGAACTTTGACTGACTGACTCAGTTCTCTATGGATCAAAATATAGCCCAATGTAATCGCTTTTCTTCCACGGTGCCGTCAACACTGCGCTGTAATTATGTTAAATGCCGACGCACCAGCTTTCAGCTCCAGCTCAGGTATGCGGCCACTGAGTCACGTTTACCGGCCAACTGTTGCTGCTCCCAATCCCGACGGCCGTTGCCTCTCCCGCTGCTCTGCGAAACGCGGAAGCAATTCCACGAATTCGTGGCCCAAGAACTGAGCCACGACCAGCAGCAGCAGCAGCAGCAGCCGCAGGAGCGGCCACAGAGGTGTTGAAGTTGAAGCCTTTTTTGGCATAAGCCACCAATGTCTATGGTCATGGCCAGGGACGACGACGAGACCGTGACAACGACGTGGAAATTTTTACATATTTTTTGAAGCAATTAAATGCAATGAGTATGCAAATGCATTAGCCAGTCACATGCACTTCCCAGAAAACGTGCTCCTCCTCAACAAGTGCCGTTGCCTTTTGCTCGGTGGGGCGTGAGTTACGGATAACGTGCTTAGATTGGCCTTCTGGCAGCGCAGCGTATAAATCAGCCCAACAACAAAGTATCTGACAGATGCAGAACGCAATTTACGTTTTATGCAACTATAAAAGCGCACAGCCCCAGCCCAGAGATAAGCCAAATGAAGAGGGCGTTCCCAAAAACAAAAAAGCACAAAGCCAAAGGAACGAACCGCCACAAAATGCAAACTTCTTCTTCTTCTTCATCAACTTGCCACATAGCTGGGCCCAGCGTTGGCGTAGCTAGCGCTCTGATCTCACAGACCAGATTGGACCAGTGAGGCAGCCCAATGATGGTCAAAGTCAAATAAACACGCACAAAACACAACAACATGAGTGAGATAGAGGGAGCACAATCTCCGGCGGAAGGGAGCGCCGTTTTATATTAGCAGATGTTATCCTGTCGACTATAAAAAAAAAAAAAAAATAATAACTGGTCAGAGGAGCGCATCACACAAAGCACCGAAAAGTGAATGAACATGAGGATTATGAGACTTGGGGAAAAGGGAAATAGCTTTGATCTAAACGGATTTGGGAGGAAATGTTTTTGGTTTCGGTATTTGGGTAGAAGAATTGTGCGTCGTTTATAAAGGCAGCGGGGTCCTAGTTGGTCTCGATGGAACACAATGTTCAGTAGAGTCTACATCAACGATAAATAAAGGTTTGGCTGGATAAATCGCTGGAATCGCTTTTGGACTAATTCAATACGATCCATTTGCGGTCACTAGGGAAACGGGCAGAATTTAAGCAAAGGGCAAACTACAAAAGTTTCTATTTCAGTATGTGTCGTTTTGCTGAATTGTAAACAACATAAATTCCGAATTTGGCAACAAAACACAGTTTGCGGGAAAGTTTACTTTTTTGCTTTCAATTGAAGAAAAAAGCATCGAATGCTGCAAAAAGCTTACGTGGAACATGCTTCAAGCGAAAAAAAAACTTACGGACCGCCCGTCCATACGCCAAGATCAAGACAAAAGACGAATATTCACGGTGGCTAGGTCATGCTCTGTATTTGGTGGGGTCACCAATTGGGCTACAACTGTGTGAATCCATCACAGGGCAACTCCACCGAACTAAATTGATGCATTTGAGTTGAGCATTGAAGCAAAACATACATTGAAATGAGGAGATGGAAATTCCTACCCCTACCCGCTGTATAACTCAGATATGGCCCCTTCATAATATTATTAGTTTTCGTCGATGCACATATTCTTGACGATCACCACCTGAGATCTGCACAAGTGCACCGCAACTAGAAGTGTACTGCATTCGTAGTTAATATATTTAACACTGAAGTGTCTCCAACCACAGCAAATATAATATTTACGCGGTGTTTAAAACACTCATGGTATTTTTGTGCTTCGATAGTACACGCTCTCGCTCGTGCGACTAAATTTGTTTACTTCCTCAAGAAGATAGCGAGTGTTAATGGATCACCACGATCTTTGTATTTATCTCTCTCTCTCTCATTTGTCTCTCTTTTGAGATATAAACAACAACTAAACGGGCTTTGCCTCTGTTTTTTTAAAGAAGAGAAAAAAGGGAAGGGAGCGAGAGAAGTAAAAGTTATGCCTACTTATATTTTTACTGTGGCATGCGGCGCCCCTTAATACAGAAACAGCCACTTTGATAGATGATCAGCCGAGAAACTCAGTTGCATAAACACCAATTACAGAAAAAGTGTGTGGGTTTGACTCGACTGTAAAATTACGCATTTAATGCGAGTCTTGCAGATCTCTGATCAGCACCTTGGCTCTTTTAAAGAACTCCAAAATGGGATCGTTTCGTGAATGACATCAAAAAACGCGTGATGTTTTCAAGATCGTCTCCGTAAATTGCCAGAAAGATGGGAAAAAGTTGCGGCACATTTTACACCTCAACAAAGGAACTGCCAAAACAAAGAATTCCATATTAAAATTACTCAAAGAACCTTTTACACCAAAGGCCTTTTGTTTTGTGAGTAATTTTTATAAGGGGTTTTTTTTTAAATTTTTTAAAAATTTGCGTTGCCACTCAATTTTGCTACGATAGTGCCCAAAAAGATAATTTATAGTGCCCGTAGGAAATCAGTGTAGTTAGAGCGAGACGAACATATTCCTAAATGTATCCAAAAGTATCTAGAGAGCGTAAGTGAAAGCGAACAGCTGACTAATTTCTGACAGAATCGGTGGCGACTGAGCAAAGTTTCTCCTTAATACTCATGGCCTAATGACAGAATTTTATGAGGACTTATCGCACATCTGAAATCAGAGTGATATTTCGTTTAGTGTGAAGGCAGCCTTATGTACGTGGGTTTTATGTCATGTCACCATCGTTAAGAAACTACGTGTTAGGGTATTTTAAAGCAAAGACGACGGTCACATTGGAGTCAACGGACGTGAATAGACAAAGAGACGAACGAAGACCGACGTTGTGTATATAAATGGACAGAACCAACCCTATGTAAATAAAAGCCCGAAACCTCAAAAAATCCCTGTTCGCACTACGGATAAAAAAGTGAGTTATAGCAACTTAAGCATTAATTTTCTTAAATTTTCCTAAGACTACATTTAGATTTAGCAATAGATGTTTTAGATGAAGCTTTAAAAGAATAATAAATCTTGTTTTTCAGTTTTTTAATCTCACATTTCAATCATTATTTCCAGATGGCAAGCTTCTTGAAACTAGATATCCTATCTAATTCTTAAATTGATTTTTTCTCAGTGTGGGAAATACCATTCAACGTAGTTTTGAATAGTCGGGGAAAATAAACGACTTCGGAAAATAGTCGACTCTTCTTTTCAACCTACGAACACTTGTCCTTCCCCTTGTTTTTAGTATTCTCGTTTTCATTTGCTTCAACTTGTTACGTAAACCGAACCGCGAGCTAAGCCAGCATTCCTATGATTATGCCGAAACGAACCGGAAAAGGCAACAGAATCAGTTCGGTTGGGGTTATTTTATCGATGAGGTAAATGATGCTTAAGCTAGCTCAGTTCCGATGGGTTTGAATGTCGGAATGCTTTCGTAAAATTCCGACTAGTCTGTACGCTGAGTCAGCTCTCAAACCCATCGGAGTAATTATGGAGCCGCTCAGTTGACCGACAGACGCTGCCCATCGACATGTCAGCAACAAACATGTAATAAAAAACATGGATACCTTTAAAACAAGTTAGAGCGTTGCAGTCGGAAGGTCTGACTCCGAAATACCTTGAACAAGTGAGACACACATACAAAAACACACAAATGCGCGCAAACAGACGCATGCGCACGCGCACACTGACTCATGCGTTCTAGCTGCTCACACATGCAGCTCAGATGGTTCATCGAAATCATCATCATTGTGACGTTGCTTTGTTTACATAAAAGAAGAAGACAAGAAGAACATAAAGTGAAATGACTAAAGAAGCATTAAAAATTATAATTGCCGTCTTAGCAAAAGAAATGCACTTGCACAAAACATTGAAAGCGAAAGAGAATGTAAGAAAAAACAAACGAAAGTATACAAAGCGAGCAATGTGGGGCAGTGACTGGCTTCGACGCCGTGTAGAAAACCAAAATGTGGCTCAGCTTTTATTGTGTGAACTGCAATACGAAGATCAGGAAATTTTGGCAAATTTTAATTTAAAATTCAAAAACAAATCTATACCGTCAGCCAGAAAGTGGCAACGCCAGCAGACTGCAATAAGGTCACACTGTAATTCGATAGATGCCATTCAGCTGAGTGCTCAGGTCGAACAGAACCGGTGCTATTTCACCTGATCGCTAATCTGAGTAGCTTCATGTCTACCCAGACGCCTTTTTACTCGGTCTTACTAAAACTCAGCTGAGTGATCAGGTCGAATCGAGTCTTAAGCGGAATCTTTAAATGGTATATGATGGTATTATGGTACCTTTATATTCTAGTTCAAGAGTTCTGTACCTAACGTCGAACCATTCAACTGAAGCAATACAAAATAATTTTTCTAGGCAACCCGGCTCAAAGGACCTTTATGGATTTGGTTCGTTTGAACATAATTTTAGTACAGCTTTTTCTTTCGGTGCATCAGCTCTATTTCCTCCTGCTTTTCCATACCATTTCCCTTGATCTAACCGTAGACTTTTCCTTTTTAATTTTTTTCTCTCTCAATATAGGATCTCGGTAACTTCAGTTGGGCCACACTGCGCTGCTGTCAGATAACCTCCATCTAAACCAAATTGAAAGACACTCGTCTTGGTAGCCCTTTCGCTTCGCGTTCCAATGAGCAGCCAGTGGTCATTTAGGAATTGGCGCCCAAATGGCACATAGAGAAGTCATGTAAAATGATACGCTTGCTATCTCGCTTCAACCATTCCAACTAAATTGGTGGAGCCGGAGTCGGAGCCGCAACAACAAGCCAAGTACTTGTAGATGAAACATTTTAGAAAATAGTCAAAGAGAGACTGAGAGAGCTGCAAATGGAGATGGAGTTGGAGTCAGCCAGGAATGTAAAAGAAAAACCTGCGATTCGAGAACTGGTCGCCGGTTGAAAAAAAAAAGTGGCACCCAGGCCAGCAGTTTGGCTTCAAGTTGAGTGTGTGTGTGCTAGCCTGGAAACCAACCTGAGGCTGGAGGCCCATCGATAAAGTCGCCGCTTTGGAATGCGAACAATTTCACGATGGCTATGGCTTGTGGCGCACATTGGCATGTTTTGCACTTGGACTCAAGTGGAGAATTCTGTAGCGATTTAACGCGTAATAAAATAATTAGCTAAAGCCTAGAAAGCTTACTTATCCGCACTTATCCGGCGGGGAAGCATTTCCTATCTAAAGGGACAGACAGGCGGACAGACAAACAGACAGTCAGTCAGTCAAGGAGTGGACAGCAGCTGGGGATATCCAACATCGTTGACGTTGTCGTTGTTTTTGCCGGTGACATGACAGCGCGGAATATGATGAAAGGGCCCCTGGAGTCAGGGTCAGGAGCAGGGACTGTGTTTTTATCTCTCTTTGCTTTGTGGCTTTTGTTTAATTTGGCTGTGTTCATTGTTGAGGCTGGAGCTTAGCCCTTTTGTAGTCTTGCCGCTCGGTTAATCAACATTGAAATCATTTTGCCTTCATTTTAGCTTAATTTGATGTTGTTTCTGTGCAATTTGATCGAGTTTGGAAGGCCATTCAATCGCTTCAATTGCCACTTACCTCCGAGAAATCACGCTGCGACATCTTATTCAATAGCTGATCTCCGTCTGCAGCCAGTTTGCCATTGTTCTCATTAAAATTTAATGGCAAATTTATAAGATTCTCATAATTCGTCATTTGTATGCAAAAAAACGGGGCAGCAAAAGAATCATCCAAGCGCCTTCTGTAAAGAAAAGAGAGGAAAACAAGTAAGACAACGACTATAGGTTACCCTAAACCAGCAAGGCAATTGCACTTGTTGCGCCGTCTGCAATACGCATGGATTTTGTTGTTTTGAAGCACTTTAAAGTTAGGCAACACAACAAAATACGCTCTGGGTTTTATCCTGTTTCGGTGTAGAATTTTTTTAAATAACGATTCGCTCTTGGAAATTTTTCCGTTCAGTACAAATCGTTCTTAAATTCGAAATTCATAAATAGAAATAAAATTCTTAATTTAAGAAAAAAAAGTTTCATATTAAGGTCATTTCGTTCTTGATGTAAAAGCTAGCTCTAGCTTTGGGTACAAATCGCACTAAGAACGAAAAAAATCCCGTTTTGGTTTTGAGAACAAATCTGACTTGAGAGAGTGCAACAGGATAGAATCAAGTGCAAAAAGGGATTGGTTGAAGAAAATTTACTGGTTTTTATTTAAGACCAAATAGAGGAATAATTTTAGAATTTTAAAGGCTTAAGCTAAGAAGACTTCTTTCTCATTTTATTATCAAAGTTATATATCCAAGCATTATTCGTTTTTAAAAAAGTACATAAAGTTCTTAAATTAGTCTAGATCCTGCTTATCTTAAGCTCTAAAAAATCCCGAATCGTCCCTAACATATTCAGAACGTTCTAGTTATGAATTTAGAGATTTTTAAAAACGCTCTTGAATCAAGAATTAAAGTAACTGAAGTTTCTTAAACTGAAAATTATTGATTTAGGTAAAAAAAAAATCCTTGATTTTTCTCTCAGTATAAATTTTTCGCCTACGCGTTTCGGTCGCATTTTGCGCCTTCATCAAAGAGTCTGCATTTATTTTACATTAATAGACAAACATTCTAAAAACATATCGTACATACATTACACAGTACCCTATACCACCGTCGATATTTTTGTTAGATTGTACTTAATCCTATATCGTCTCATTGTATTATTTCATTTTGGATATTGTGTACTTTGACTTTTATTTTCGTCTAGCGATCGACGCCAAGTGCATTTAACTAATTTGCTCTAAGTTGTGTTTGTGGTTTATTGCGCGCTCTCCCTGTTGTTATATCCGAAGGTTATTCTAGACAGACATGTTCTCTCTCTCCCTCTCCCTCTCTTCCTTTCTGTCTCAAGCTCAAAAATATTGAATTGATCCTAACCTTCGGATTGCAATTTCCAGTACTAATCACTGCTCATTCGCAGACCGTTTGATCGCAAGCGAAGAAAATAAAAGTCTTTTGCGTTTGTATGCGTGTGCGTGCGATTAAGGCGTCTGTTTGTTCTTCTAAGACACACAAGTCATTTACAAACAAAAAAACTTTACGCTGAACCTTTCATTTTTTTGCTCATCTGCTGACTGTTAATGTGCGAGCGCTCTGTCGTATGAGCACAACAAGAATGGGAACAGTCAACTGCAAACCAAAACGAAGAGAAACAAAGCGTTTTGCTCAGAGAGAGAGAAAGCGTGAAAGTAACACTATTATATGTTCGAAGTGCAAAAGTCATATATTTGAACATATCATCTGGTTATTTTAAAGGCAGATTTGATGCTGAAAATTGGTACTTGAAATTAGAACGAAAGGATGATTGTATCAATCTGAAAATGCTCATTTCAAGTTCGAATTCTACTTGAAAATCAAATAATCCTACTTTCACATTAAAGTGAGTAGGGAGTTCCTAGGAAAAAGCGACAGAGCAAATATAAATCGAGAGCCAGTTTGAAACACAACTAAGAAAATCTCTTTCACTAAAACAGTTAGACTAAGGGCCGATTTCTGTTCGCCCAGATAGCTGCTATGTGTCAGATGGTCATCAATTTTACACTGCTATTTGTTAGTTTACGTGACAAATAGCTCTATGTGGAAGATGGGAAATCGGCCCTAAGTGGGTACGCACACATACAAAAATTTTTCTGGTGTGAGTTTTTGCGCATATGCCTTGGAATGCCCTTCTAGTTATAGGACTCCCGACCTGAGAAGCTTTTTAATTGCAGGCGATGGGCCAAGTCTATTGAAGAAAGAACCGAAAAGATCTTTAAAAAAAGCGTTGTTGCTTGGTGTTCTTATGGGATGTGTTTTTTCTTGGGTATAAAATGAGTTTAAATGTCGAGCTCAAGTCAATGGGCGTATTCAGCAGATAATTCCGATTTGTGAATTATGACTGCTAATCGGAATTATCTTGTAAATACGCCCAATATCGGAGATTTTTGCAATCTTATAAATCTTTTTCAGATTGAACATAGTTCAATATTGTTCTTAATGTCATCTTGGGATTTCTTGCACCAAACTGATTTCGAGATCATATTCAGCCTTGTTCTCGGTTTTAGTACTATATTCGAACTCTAAATCACAAAACATTTGCGGAAGGGGTATTGAGAACATGGCTGATTAAGTACGAATATAGAGCTTAAGTCCATTTCGCACCTTCTTGAAAATAAAACACTTAATTATTCTTTCCTTCAAAATTCTAATAAAAAACTATTCAAATGTGTAAAAAATTTCAAAGGCTTGTCTCAACCGGCCGGTTACAAAACACTTGCCCATTTTAATGATACCCTCCTTTTAATGGGCATAAAAAAAGAGCAGAAAATGCCAACGACTGACAATGAGACTTTCAAATGCCCAAAGACCCAAAGAATTCTAGCGAAGAGCCGCTCAGCCGCTCGCGCTTCTCTTATGCAAATGCTGCCCCGATACTCCTCAAGTCACATAAACTTGACAATTGAATGTGGCCATAAATTCTGGAGCCCCGCCGACGTGTCATTCCCCCAAACCCCTTGGCTCTGTGCACAGTGGCCTGAGCTTTGTGCAAATTCTGATTCCCAAATCGCTGGCAACGCCATTCACTTGCCAGCGGCGCCTGCCTATCAAGAGCATCGGGCCCAGCCTTGGTCCAGCCTCTCCACTTGAATTGGTTATCATTTAATTGAGTTTGCGGTAGCTGCTAACTTTTTTTTAGAGAAAGTCCACATTAGCCAACCAGCGGAATTTAATTAAAGCCCCTTCAATAAAATTAAGAAAAGAAAAAAAAATAATAAAAATTGGCCAAATCAATTAAATTGTCTTTTTCCATAAACAGCCGGCCAACAGGCGGAAATTGTGGCGTCTGAGAAAACTCGATCCATGCCCAATCTGATCCGCACCCGGTTAGCTGCGTGTGGAAATTATTTGCCTTTTGATGGTCTTTTAATGGGTTTCATTGTTGACTGCGGTTAAAAACTTTGGCCAGAAGCCATAAAAACACACCGACATACGCAAATTCACACACACACACACATAGAGGGGCAATTAATTGAAATGTTAGGCGCAATGACAAAAGACCTGCGTGAGTGACAGGCTGAAAACCGGCATAGGACTTGAAGGTGGAGCTTTTGAATTATTTATTTATTGTTTAAGCCTGGGCAAGGTACAAAGGTTTAACGAAAAGGATTTTATCTTGGATTTTTTGTAATATGTATTTGGAATGCAAAGCACATGCACTTGTTGAGCAGGGGTAAGCTAGGACAGAGTTAACTACATTGAGATGGTCAGCTGAAATTATACCATGGAGTTCTCCCGAGCTGAGCTACTAACACTTGCTAAAAATTCCATTCAAGTAGCATTATTATACACAATCGCTTCGAACAGATTTAAAGAGGAACAAGAACAAGTAGAAGAAACAGTGAAAGACAGTTCTCAGCATCGCAAAGATCTGAATTCTTGATTCTGGATTATGCTCAAAATATTTCCAAGAGGGTGGTTCCCCGCAATTAAGAAAAATTCTCATCTGACAAGAAATATTTAGTCATCAACATTAAAAATTGGTAAATATCAGATTAACGTTAGTCAAGTTATAAGCAAAAAAAAATGTATGTTGGTGTTAAACTAGTGTTAATTTAATATTTTGGCAGTTTCAGATACGTCGTCTAAGAAGTTGGCAAGGGAAGACTGTTAAAAGTCTTCTTCTGGCTCTGATACCATTTATCCTTCTTCTAAAAAGTAGTTGCCTTGCTAGCTCTCACTGTATTCCGCAGATTGTTTGACAAAAACGTCGCCTACAATAACCGAGAACATTGGACTACAATGTCAAAACCTCACGAACTGTTTTTTGAGAACGCAAATACTCAAATACTCAAATTGCATCTTGATTCAAATTAATGTTGTTCCGATTTCAAGAAAATTTAAAACTAAATTGGTAAAAAAAATTTATTGATTTTGGACCAGGTGTGAGCGTATTCCTCCCTTTTGGAAGGAATAGAAAACGTGTGGGTACAAACCTTCAGGGACTGAAAGGAAACGTAGGCAAGGCTCCTGAATATACCCTGCTGTTTCTTCCATCCATATATTCCGTAAGATCAGAGACATCTCTCACATGTTCAACAAACTTCAACGACCACACCTACTCTATCTGACTCATTTCAAATAAGTTCTTCAGAAAGCAGAACATTTTTTTTGGGCTTGACAGGGATTTAAACCCGGTATCTTATGCACTTAGCGTATGGAATGACGCACCAACACATTTAGCCGTTGCAGATTTTTGCAGATTCGCTTCTAGAGTTCTACAAGAGAGGGATCAAAAAGAGAAAAGCTCGCTCTCTCTCTCTCGCTCTGTTTCTATATATATATGTCTCTGCCGAAACCGGTTGGTTTTGTAAATATAAAGCAAATATTATCAGATTTAGACATTCCAGTAACATTTCAAGATTTTGGACAACATCTTGTTCTTATTTTTGGTAGAAGGTAAATTATTTTCTGAACAGGTTTTTTTCCCTCTGTGTATCATTGGGACATAAAGTTCCTGTATCAGGGCGCTCCCAAAAAGTCTGGTTTAGAGGGCACGGATCTTTTACAGTTTCGTTGTAGCTGCTATACCAAATACTTGCAGGCCGTATGTCCATCCGGGTGCAATGATTACCTTTTATATATGTACCTACATCTTCAATGACAAGTTGATTCTGCTGTCTATTAACCATCCCAATTGAGCAGATCTTCTGATCAGTGTAAGCTGGTTTATGTGCAAGCCAAAAATCAGGTGCCTGTCAAGGAACACGCTCAGGTACCTCTGTCCTTGATGATGGACTAGAAGTTGATCTTCCATGAAAACTTCTGCGTAATCCATAGAGGAAAAAAACAGAGTACTCACATCAACAACAATTTTTGGAGAACGCAAAAACTTGCCTTAAGTTAATATGCCAAGCCAAGCTTCTGTCAATCTCTTGGCGTGTGTGCTTTAAATTTTTCGCACAAGAGAAAGGGACCTACAGTTTAACGCCGAATCCGAACGGCAAAGTTTGAGAATTTGCTTTTTCATGGCTAGTTACTTCGCAGCTGGCGCCAATAGCTGGTGAAGGTGACCGTATGTGTAAAAGCTACTTTCTAAAGAAAGAAAAAACTTTTATTTTTAGATGTTCAGAGGCAGGATCGAACCCACGACATCCCGCTCAGCAGTCCAGCACACTTATATGGTTCCGTTTTCATGAACTCGATTTGAGTTGATTTAAGTTCCGTTTAAAATAATTTTTTAAACCCTAAACGATTTGGACATTGTTTGCTGAGTCTTACTCGACCGATAGCTATATTTCGGTAATGGGGAATGGACATTGGTTGGTTGTCCGTTTCCTATACAGTTAAAAGAAAGCTTTAAACCAAATTGTTTTAGACGGGAGGGTTTGGCGGGTTGGCGCATTGAGCTATCACACACTTTACAAGTTTCTCGTCGAGAGGGCTACTTATCTCATTTCAAGTACTTTTAGAAAATTTGTGCCTCCAATTTGTGAGCAAGTTTTGTTCGTCTTTTGAGTTAAACTTATTTTCTGAACAAGTTTTTTCCCTCAGTTTAAGGCAGTGTTCGGCACGTTTCAATTTTCTGTGTATACAAGCTGTGATGTCTATCTTCTGTAGAAGAACAAATCATCTACATAATTACTGTAACATCATTTGCTATAGTTATACGATATATTCATCCGTTTTTGATTAAACTTTCAAAAATTATATTGAAACAGATAATATTCATTGCTAGGAAGCATAAAGACGCTACTATTGAAAACAGATAAGGTTTACTCACTAAAACTACTTTTCGACCGATCTTCATCATTAATCAATAATGAAGGCCATTAGGATGCTTGCCGGGCTCTACACGGTCCTTCACAGCGAGGCGCAAACTTAACAGATTTGGACAGAGCACATAGAACTCAGGAGATTGTCTACTTACATTGGCTGTCAATCACAATGTGTGACAGTTGTAGAATTATTAAGCTGCCCTCGTACAATTTAATCAACCTAAAATTTATGACTCAATTCTGATACTTTAGTCAGCTCCGAATTTATTTAAAAAAAAAAAACAAAAAATCGAAAATCTGTCACGCCCACGTGGCTGTAGGGTCTGACAAGGGGGTGGGGGTTGTGTAGGGTTCTCTCTCTTTATGCCCAATTTGTCACACATTTCAACAGGTTGGCGGTAAGGAGGAGCACTCAAAAAGTTGCACCACAACCAAGATGAACGAGTCTCTGGTCTGAGGTAGGCGTTGCGCTGTGGTATTTTTATTTTTTTTTGGGCCTGCCTGGCGGGCCTTATGAAGCGTGAGGAATTTCTTTCTTTTTTTTTTTGTATTTTATTTTCGTTGCTCAATTTTCTTGTTGTGGTTGTTGTCCTTTCTAAGTGAAAAATTATGCAAAAGTGTTTCATTTTAATAGCGGAAATCATTTATAGAAGTTGTAATAAAGTCCCAGCGTGTTCTTCTCATGGTCATGTTTTTGGGTTCTGTTTTTTTTTTTTTTTGTGGCCCCGGGCAGACTTTTGTGCTCGTTAAAATCGCCCGCCAACGAAGTCCGGTGCAACAATGTTGGACTACAATTTGTTATTGTGACAGGAGGATCAAGCACAGGGGGCGTCACAACGGATACTATGGGCAAGGAGTTGAGTTTTTTGGGCATAAATTTTATCAACGAATTGGAAGTTTTTGGGTTTCTTGTTTAGTATTAGTATTTAGTATAAACCTTGGAAAAATTAAATATTTTTATTGGTTTTTCTGGTTGAAATCTACTGTGTTACCGTAATTAGGTTATGTACCTCACGGTAAGTTTAATCCACGATTATGGGTTGGAGCATTTCAACCACAGAATTGAACAGCGGGCTGGGGTATTCACCTTTTTTTGTCAACTTAAGTGCTTGATTTCACTCTTTTCAGAGCACAATAGGTAGCAATACGCGGAAACCAAAAAAAAATCTCATATGACTTCATTTCGCTGCCAAATCGCACGCACACTTGAAACACAAAAAGCTAGATCGGCCCAGCAAATCCCAAATCATAAAAAAACCCTTTGACCAAGCCATCAAAAAGTCTCGACTCCAGTACAATTATAAAACCATTAAAGCATCTAAATTAGCCCATTTGCAATGAAAACTGGTCATCATTAATGTTGAAATAAAACAACAACAACAAACCAGCAAATTATAATTGTGCAAATAAAAAAGCTCACAACAAAAAAAATGTATACATTAAAGCCAAGCTGTAAAAAATTCCGCCATATCGATGTAGAGCGATTGATAAACGCTTTTATGACACCGACCGAGAATCATAAAATAAAGAGTGGATGCTGCATTACGGTTTATGATTTTCTTATGATTATTGGTTGGAAATTGCTATTAAAAATGGAAATTAAAATAGAAAATTAAATGCTATCAGAAAGTGGCACTTAAAATGGAAAAATTAATTAATAACTTGGAATGCAGTTGGTTGTGAATTTATGATAGAACAAAAACTAACAGTTGAAGTTGATGGGTCCATTAAAAAATAGGAAAATAGTTTAAAATTATTCTCAGTGCTTTAAGTAGCTTATGACCGGTCTCTAAAGCCATATGATGAAGACGAAACGTATACTATCCCCCCTATGTTTTATGCAAATCGCTTTTGGCTCAAAATCGACTTTAATCGTTTGGAAATTATTTCGTTTTTGGGTGGAAATCGATTTGTAGAACACGTGGGTAAAAATTTAAATGCCCAGAGTGAGCCAGCAATACAAATGAAGAAAATATATGTCAAGCAAAAACAACCACAAGAAAAAGAAAGAGATCCCCGATTTTTGTTTGTGTATGTGTCCTACTGCTGTCTAACGACTCCAATGGTATGGAAATCGCTGAATGCTGAATTTGGTTGTGATATAATTTAGTTTGGAAACTATGATCAGTGATCATTGATCATCCTAGTCCACAACAAAATTTAATTAGTCATCGCATTCGTATGGCAGCTTTTTGATATAAAGCACGGTATGGAGTACTCAAAAAAGTGTTCGCAAACGAAAAGCTTCATATGAAAAAACGTTGAAAAACCACACGCAAAAGGTTTGAAGTCAAACGTTTTACGACGTGCACGCAGAGAAATGAAACGTCGATCTACACGAACATCGAACGTCGAACTCTGAATTTGTGGATGGTATGAGAAGCTGTTGGGCGCCCAAAGTAATTCTCTGACTTCCTCATCTCTCTTCCAAAACGATTTGTGAGAGTGAGGTGCCCCCTGGCTACACCTCTTAACTATCCGTATTTTATAATCTGCATTTTTTTAATGATGATTCTAAACTCGCATCAATTTTTATAAACAAATCGCATCTGAAAACCATGTTAGATTAACTTAAAAATTCCAAAATGGGCAGTTTTTGGCGTTTAATAGTACTACGTACCGTGCTTAAACGATAAATACAAAGCACACGTGCCAAGTTTCAACCAAACAGCTTTAAAACTGACTGCATATGAAAGCTTTCTTTAAGGACAGTTTTTTATTTGTTCATAACTTCATTTTTTTTTAGCACCGTAGCTTAAGTTGGTGGTTAACAATGAAAAAAAAATTATAAATAAAATTTAGCTACAATAACATACACTGAGAAAAAGATCAACCTTAAATCAAGCTTCTAATCTTGAATCAAAGAGAATCGGTGTCAAAATTTGACCAAGACACATTAATCTTAACGCAATATTACAATCTCAATGTTAATCTTAGTCAATCAATCTCGACCTAAGATCGCTTATACTCGACTTTAAGATGAAACAATTTCATTTTTTAATTATGGGAAAAAAGACAACATAAAGCATTTTTTTATTTTTATGTTTGTATAAGATTTCAAGAGTTTCGAAAATGAGATTTTCATTCTAGACTTAGATTGATTTTTTTTCTCAGTATAATATTATTCAATAATTTAAAAATGTGTAAAATTTTGATTTCAACTACATTTCACCAATATTCCAAACTACACTAAAATTTTTTCTTTTTTTAAGTTTAGACTAAATCGATTCATAAGTTTTGCATAAAAATTGCTGTATATGCTGGGTGAGTACTGGAGTATTTGCCTCATTTTACTTAGCTAGTATTATATTTTCTAGGGAGAGGTACTATGATGGTTTGCCCAACCTCCTGGCACCAATGTGTCTTCTCATCGTATTTTTCTAGTGCAAGAACATCAATGTCATCGGCGTATCCCTGGCATGATATTCCTTGGGACAAGAGTTTTTCTAAGAGCTATCCACAACAACGGAAAGAGTACTATAAAGACAGAGCATGAGATGTCTTGTTGAATGCTTCCTCAAGGTCCAGAAAGGCGCATTAAGCCACTTCTTCCGAATGACTGACAGACTGACATATTATCAACCCACAGCCAAAACTGTTTATCCTATAAATCTATGATTTGCCATAGACTTTCGTTTGGTTATGCAGGCGCGCACTAAAAAAGAAAACTGGGAAAATTCCACCGCGAAATAGGGGGGGCAGAGTCGTGAGCTGTGGAGGGAGGGGGAAAGCCAATTTAAATTGAATTTTATTTGAAGAGTGGCTCAATGTGAGGTCAGTTAATTTTGATATTGGTTCGTAATTAATGGTTCAACGAGAAGGGACTATTAAGATGTACTTCTTATCAAAAAATATGCGGTCCTGTTCCGAGTTCCGAAAACGAGTGGAACTGTCGCAAATAGAGCTGATTGCTGTTTCGAATTCCGCAAATCGACCAAAAAGAAGGAACCACACTCACACAAATATGGTCTCAGAGAGCCACTCATCTCTTGGCCATACATCCATTCATCTGTTGCCTCTCTGAGACAGAAGACAGTTTCGACATGTGTTAGAATGAGGAAAAAGAGTGAAGAGCGGTGGGAGGAGGAAAGGAGAGTGGGAAAAGAGTGGTGAGCGGGTGAAGAGGAGTTGGGGAATAAAAGAAAAAGCCAATTTGAATTGAATTAAAATTGAAGAGTGCTGATGCTGCTCTGAAATTCACATTATTCATATAATATCGCTAGACCACAAATTCACTATGTGGTCATGCGGCAGAAGTATGTATTTAGCAAGCACTTGAGGAGGAGGGACTAACATATAATTCCGAAACTTTCGAGTGCCTAGAAAATTTGGTTTGGTCCTTAAGGACGGGTTGACGGGGAACTTGAAGCTGTCTACAAAATAAAACTACACAATTTCTTAAAATCTTGGACGCGAACAAAGTCGCAGCGGGCTCAACAAGTCTAGCTTAAACAGCCTCTTTTGTCAGCGTGTAAAAAGTTAACAAAAACCACTTAAGAATTCCAAGTCGTTGCATTTTTGTAATTTCATTTTACATTGAGCTGATTCTCATCTCAAACAATTTTCATAAGTATTTTTGGAATCTGGTAAACAATTACTTGATTTTTTTCGCTTTTTTTTTAATCATTCACTCAAGTTCGTTGCCTAAGTCTTTTGTTTAGCCCCCCACCATTCCCACACCCCACTCTACTTGCAACACTTGCACACTTGTTAATGAACAAATCGACAACAAAATTAATCACACACCAAGTGTTGTTTCTTTTTTTTTTTTTTACTTGGAGTTGGCCTTAACTGGCAACTTGGACATGAAATACTTGTACAATTTCATAAAAACTCATTAAAATTGTTGCCTGGCAAACATATTTCTTCTGGGTTGCCACGAAAAACGAAAAAACGAGAGACATAGACAAAACGAAAAGCTATTTTAATGAAGCCAAAGTCGAGTTGTTGTTGCTGTTGTTGCTGGCCACATTGTTGCTGCCTTATAAGCATGGTGCATGCATTTTGTTGCCCACAATGCGAGTGGCACGATGTAATTGACATCATTAGACTAAAGCGCACAGCCCGTTCAAGTCGTCCAAAAGGAGCACTAGAAAGTGGCTGCTGCTGCTGCTGTTGCACCAAACACCGTTAACTACATTAAACATTTTCCCGTTCTTTGAAGCGACCCACCACATTGCACCAGAGTGCGGTCGCCCCTTGTAATATATGCAAATTATTATTGAATGAAAATTAAATTTATAAATTTTATAATAATAAAACAAATCATAGCAGGAGGCATTAAATTTAAATACTTAATTTGTTTTTCTAATAAATTTCATGTTTAAGCATTTGTGGTCAAAAATTTTTTTGTAGAGAATTTATGACCTCTCTCTACTTACCATGGAATGTGGCAGACAAGAAGAGAAATTTCTTTTCTTGTGGTCCGGTTGAAGGTTAAGTTTTCTTTTGCTGTTGTTTTTTTTTTTGCTTTTAGATTATCACAGGCGGTAGAATTATTTGTTCAGTTAATTGTTGGGAGAAGAAAAAGCGTGGAAAAGTTTATTATAAAATTTATAAATTTTTTTAATTGATAGAGAGAAGGTCATTTAAAATATAGAAGAGGATGAATGCGTGGGGATAGCGAAACATAATACCTGAGCCCCATTATTTCTTCAGTTTTGGGTTAAGCTTCGAGAACCGAAAATTATATAATACAAATTCAAACTTAATTTTTTTTGATTTTTATATAGAAAGAATTCTTAAAGAATTTTAAAAAAGAATTTTTATTAAGGAGACTAATAAAATTCAAGGATGCAAAACGTTGTTGTGGAAATTGTATTCAGAAAATTAACTATGCGAAAACCGTGCTGTGAGTCAATTCACCTTCTGAGTTTCTCAAATCTGAGACACTTTCTAGATGTTATATGGCCTCGAGTTAAATGTAATTTTCGAGCACTATAGAGTACTTGTTGAAATGGACGATATTAGAGGGTATAACGACAGTAATAGAGCATGCAATAAAACATCTGGGACATTTTTAGGACATACCTGGGACAGACATGGGACATATTTGGGCCATACTTGGGACATACTTGGGACATACTTTGGAGATATTTGAGGCATACTTCGGACATATTTGAGATATGCTTGGGACATTCTTGGGACATACTTGGGACATACATGAGACATATTTGGGACATACTTGGGACATATTTGGGACAGACTTGGGACACACAGGGGAATTACTTGGGACATACTTGGGACATATTTTGGACATTCTTGGGACTTTCTTAAGACATAAATGGGTCATCTTTGGGACATAGTTGGGACATACATGGGACATATTTGGGACATACTTGGGACATACTTGGGACATATTTGGGAAATTCTTGGAACTTTCTTAGGACATAAATGGGTCATATTTGGGACATAGTTGGGACATACATGGGACATATTTGAGATATACTTGGGACATACTTGGGACATACTTGGGACATACTTGGGACATTCTTAGGACATACATGGGACAGACATGGGTCATATTTGATATTAAAACTAGGACAAAAGCAATTTTTTTTCAATAAATACATACCAACTCTTTTCAAATTAAGGTCTTACTCCGCAAATAATCGGAAAGCTTTTACATACGCCTTAAAAAGGCGCGAAAATGTTTTTAGGGTAGGCTTAAAAGCGTAAACTTTGCACGCTCACGACATCGTGACTATAGAATAAAAAATATATAAAAATTGGGATATATATTGGCAGATGTTTGTTTTCAAGAAAATACAAAACATTAACAAGATATATTATATTATTGCTGGCCAGAATCGACTAGTCATAAATATCTGGTCTTATCACCTATTTGCGCTGCATCTTGGAAACAAGAGCTGCTGGAGAAAAACCTATGATGCAGTTTTGTTTAGTAACAAAATTCGATCATAATAGTCCTGTACCAAATTCAGTATTTGCTTGCTTTAAAAACTATAACCAAAGCAAGTGATGTGGTTTCTATTGCACTATTTAGAAGTTGTAAAGGTTGCTTTTAATTTTAAGCGGTTTCTGCAGAGGTCTTTGTCTGTTTTTACTGACAGCAGCGTTTGGGAATTCCTAAGCGACAGCAAGAAGCGGCACCTTGAGAAGAGCGGTAAGCTACCAGTACCCGTTGTTCCCAATTTGGCCTTACTATGTTAGTAAGAGATATTTCCCCCACGTCTTACACAGTGACCAATAAGTTTGAGTGCAGAATTGCATTTAAACCGGAGATTTTTTGCTATAAAGTAAGTCAATAAAGATATTAATACGTGTTTTACTATCTTTAAGAATGAACTGACATCTACTTTGATTAATTATTCGACCCTTTGCTATCGTGAATGCCCTAGTAGCTGAGAATTCAACAAGAGACCAGATTTAATATAGTTGCTTTCAATATCTGTGGCTTCCAGCTCTTCAAAATAATCCTGAATGGATCATGCGCGTCGTCTGTTTATCCAACCTCATGAATCATCAAAACTTCAATAAACCAAATTCTTGATTTAAGTAAGGAAATTATTGATTCAAGAGCGTTTTAAAAAATCCTTAAATTCTTGATTTCAAGAACGTTTTAAATATGTTAAGCACGATTCGGGATGTTATTAAGAATTTTATTTCTATTTTTGAATTTTAACGGTCATTTGCGAATTCGTACTCAAAGTAAGAATTTTCAAGGGCGAATTCTAGACCGAAACAGGATAAAATCAAGAGCGTTTCTTAAGACCAAATCGCTCTCCTTCTTTTTGAGTTTGTCAGAAAGAAACTAAAATTATTCTTACGATGGGAATCAATCAATATTCGGTTCCGGTTCTGATACGGTAAAAGGTTCTGTTTTGATTCTAACATTATTTCAGTATTCGGTAATGTATCATTACAAGGTTTTTAATTTCCGGTATGGACCTGTAAAATATAAAGTAAGATCGCACATTGAAACTTCACTTCGGAAAATAAACGTTCTACGCTTACTTGCCCTACTGAAAGGCATACATACAAATGTGATAACGTTCTCGAAATTTTTGTACATTTCTTATATTTTTGTAAAAGTTTAAGGCTCAGGAAAATTGATAATGATTGATGCCATTATAGACTATATGCTAACAGAAAAGGTGCTCAATGGTTATTATGTCATTAAAGTGAGGGACGAAAAATATGGGATGAAATATTTTTAAAGAAAAAAGGTCTCATGTTGTTCATTTCCACAATACAAAAGTTTTGATAGGCTTACGATTTCACCAAATTACGTAAGTGATCCCTAAAACTGTCAGCTTTATAGTCTGGTACAGAACGGAAACTGTACCGGTACAATGATTAGATTTTCTACGGTTTCAAGAATACCGGTTCTCGACTACCAGTATAAAAAAAATATCGGTTCCGGTTCTGCTTCTTAGTTTTAACTAGTTCTTTTCGGTTTACGCTTCCGATTCCTGTTTGGTTCCCTGTTTTTACGACATTAATTTCAAAAAGAAAGCTAAATTTGAGAAAAAAACACTGAACCGAACTGCAAGCGCGGTTTGATTTGTTGGTTTAAATTCTTCATAAACCACTAAACCGAACCAGTCTTTATTTCCAAGCGGTTTCTATCCTTCATAGAATTTAAAAAGTCGTTCGGATTTGGCTTTAAGCTGTTGGTCTCACACTCTCACAAGCTAAAAGTCTCCACAGAAGCATAAACTTATCCTATTCCCCCCCAATTTGATGTGAATAGTTGGACTAAGAAACAGAAATGAATCGTAAAACTAGCTTCGCTTTCGTTTTCCGGTTTGGGTTTATTCCGCAATGAGTGCTTAGATTAAGGAATGAATAGGTTTTGTTTTTTAATTGCTAGAGACTTAGTCCATAGTCCAGATCGATTTGTGATTGTTTAAATAACTTCAATCCTCATCCAAAAGACTTAGGCCACGAACTTGCTGCTCTCACACACTTACGCATAGAGACACTCAATTTGCCTAATCCCAAATATTATTTTGCAGTTTTATTTTGTTGTTAATTACATAAGCATACACACACACACACACATAATGGTGGTGCAGTCTTTTGGTTATTTTGTTGTTGTGAATAAATAAAAAATTCATTTTTATGGCTTTTATGTGTCATTTGGGTTTGTAATTTATGTAGAATGCTGCACGGCAGCCGTTGAGGTTGACTTGGCCAACAACAAGAAGGTGAAGAAGAAGAAGCAGCAGCAGCGGCAGCAAACACACACACACACTCACACACACATTGGTACACACGGAGAACGCGGGTCAAACAAGTCAAGCAACTTTTTTCAACGTTTTTCTTTTTTTTTTTTTTTTTGCTGGCAGCGGCCAATCTTTGGATTGCCTTCCTTTTTTTCCTCTTGGTCTTTCTTTACTACAACTACAGGCCGTGTATTTTGTTATTAGTAGCATTTACTTTGGAATGCACCAAAGCGAGAACGTTTCGGAAAATGTACCACACCAACAACCACATTGAAATTGAAGACCCAGTTGAATAAAAAATAATTTCATGGCCTGGTTTTTGCAGAGCGTGTGTGATTGGGGGAGAGAAAGAGCACGCGTATCAAAGGAATGCCAAATTCCAACAAATCCCGAACAGATGTCGAATTTATTCAATTGCCTTGTGGATGGAAAACACTTCACTTGATGACACCTTTATTTTGTTTGAGATTTCCTCACACTCACTTGTAAAGACACCGACAACCAAACTCTGGTTTTAGCTGTGTGTTTGCTGGTTATTGTAACCGAATGAAACGAGAATCGCGAAGCGTAGCGTTTACTCCGTTGTTGTACGCGCCGCATTCAAAACTCAACTGAGCAGCGATAGAAAGAGCGGCTCACAGGCGGATCAAAAATAACAGGTACACAAGTGAAAGCAGGTGGCAACGCTGTGGGAGTGAAATCGATAAAACAGTAATCGATATTTTTAACTGATCTGAAAAGTTGTTATACCGTTTTTTTATATGTTTAAATGTTTAAATTTTTGGGACCGAGAACCGATCCAAAATTTGCAAATGAAAACGTCTCGGTTCGGTTCATTTCACCAGCCAAACTAAAACCAACTATACAAAAGTCACTTCTAAATGTTTTGTAATACATAGGTCCATTTTGGCCTAAAATTGTGAAAACAAAAATCGTACTTGATGGACCGCAAATTATGAAGAATTTACATGCAAAAAACAATTGTCGGTCAACCGCGTTTTTCTTGTAATGGAATTTCAAAGTTTGTATATTAAATATATATAAATATATTAAATATATGTACTATATTTCCCATACAAATATATGTGTAATCAAATGTGCTTTTCGAACTATGTTTTTGATTTAAAATAAAATTAGTGCAAATTTTCTACTAGTTGCATATTTACCCTCTTTTTATTCACTTTCGAATGTGAAAATGACGCTTGACAATAGATGAAAGTTCTCTGAACTATTTTCCACACCATATATAGGTACCAGGAAAAGCTGAAGGCGTTATGTTTTATGTGAAATATATAATTTTATGCATTTAACTCAAATATATAATTTGGTTTTATTCACCTTTTTTGAAAAAAAAAAAAAAAAACGAGCCAATGATCCTGCTGAAAGACCTATTACACTATCAAAATCGTCATAAAAATGTTCTAAATGTTTTCTATTACATTTAGAAACTCGCCTTTAAAATCCGTCTTAAGACGACTCACTCTAAAAGTTAAGAAACCAATTTCTAAATATTATGGAAAGCTTTTCTAAAACGTAATGCAATTTTTCTTTAAAGCCTAGTACGGAGGGCGTTCGAATTTTTCTTTAGCTGTCAAACTCCATTTAAAAAAATTCCTTAAGGAATTTTTACTTGGCTCATTCAGAAGTTTGGTACGCAGAAAGCCAAGGAATACACACAAGGTATTTTGAGAGTTGCCATATCGATGAACCGTGTGGACTGTACCGAACAGCTGACAAGAATGCTGTGAAGAACAATGCTTGTTTGTGGGACGTCACAGATGGCTAGCAACTGGACACCGCATTTACAAGAATAGCTTTACAAGAAGCTGGCGTCCAGTTGAGAAAAGGATTGGATATAATCTCTTTGTGTGGCTTCCTCATACTCCTGCAACAGACAATCAGGATGGAATCTGGCATGGCGCTTCCGCAACTTGTCATGTTGTTTCGGAGCGTGCCACAGGGCATGAATTGATATGTGCACCTAAAAGGGGTCCTCCTAGCCCTGAATGATGTTCAAAATGGAGACGCAGACCATTTCCAATTCTGAAGTCTAACTCATATTCATCATTTTGATAGCTGCCACTGCAACTGCAATTGCAACTTCCTCCATGTTGTCAGCTGGCCAATTTATTTATTTTCCGTTTTCGGTTTATTTTTAATGTTATCTGGTCACACTGTCGCTTACATTCCACAAAAAGAAATATCAGACAAATTTCTGGAAGGAAAATTCGAACGCACTCCGTTCTAGGCTTTAGTATTAAAAAAATCGATTCGTCTTTACAAATTTTTTTTCTAAAATATAGAATTATATTTTCTTAAAAATAGGGAAAACGAGAAAGCAAAGCTAACTTCGTCTGTGCCAAAGTTTCAATACACATGAAAAAGTTTACTTCAACGACTAGCGTTATCGATCAAAATTTCGCAGATTATCCTAAGATGAGCAAAACTAGGTAACAAAATTTTGGACTTGCTGGAGTTGGAGTTTAGATTTCGTCACATACTCATTATCTAACGGCGATGTCTCCTGCGCATTAACTAACTTAAAATGAATTCTAGAATATCTTCCCTGTTTTTAGAAAAATGCAACCCTTACTTTAAGGGCGCTTTTACTCTAAAATCCATAGTTTAAAGAAAGTGTTTTTAGAAAAAAACGCCCTGATTATCAATAAATCTCTGCTTTTCTTGCTTTAAGTCCCATACGGAGTACGACGAAAAATTTGTTTTTTTACAGTTTCTATTTATGTGAAATACTGTATCGAAACGAATTTTTCGTTGTACTCCGTATGGGGCTTTAAGAAAAAATGTTTCCAAAATTTTCATATTTTTCGAATGTCTAGAAAACTTTTACTTCTTATGAAAAGACTTTTCTAAATACCAAGGCAAATTTAAAAATAAGGTGAATTCTTAAAATTGATGGCCAATTATTTTTTTGAGTGTATATTTCTTTACTGTTGGACCATTAATAAATGAAAACTATTTTGAAAAGGTGCAAAAACGGGCGGAAAGAATTAATTGGATATTAATTTAAACACTTTTAAGATGTCGATATTAATATATTTATGAACACAGGCTCTTCTTATTTAAACAAAACAAATATCTAATACAAAACAAATATCTGACTTTATACCAAATTTTTGAACATTCTGTGCATTTCCCTTTTGAAAAGTTCGAAAAAGTTCTTCCTTACTTTTCTAAACAAGACTCAATCGGTCTTATGGCAGACATAAGATATAGTCATCCGATTTGGGCAAAAATTTGCATATCAGCGTTCAAGATTTTAAGAAGTTCTAGAAATTGTGTTGCTTTATGTTGTAGACAGTTTCGTCTTCTGATCAGGTAAAAATACCATTTCGCTTTGTGTACACACTCTCTTCCTCTCTCTTGGTAATTGCTATTTCTTTCTAACGCATGTCTGTCATAGTAGCTATTATCTGTCTCAGAGAGCCAAGACAAATACATACAAGAGTGAGTCGTTCCCTCCCTACTCTCTCTCGTGCTCTTAGCAAAACAGCTTAGCACAATGTTGTTTGAACGCAATAACTTATTTATTTGCCCCATAAACACTTTTCTTTGGTGTTTTCTCCACTTTGCGTACATATTTTTCCAATTTTCTTTCTTAGTACGCGCCTGCATAACTAAACGAAGGTCTATGCCAAATCTTTGATATTTAGAATAAGCAGTTTTGGTTGTGTTGGTTGAAAATATGTCAGTCTGCCGGGCCTAAAGATTTATAAGTATAGAAGAAGATATATAATATGCTAAAAACTTTGTCCTTACTGACTGATTGCCAATCTACCCAGAGCTCAAACAGTAAGAGAAAAAATAATATTTTTTATCCGATTGACTCAAAACTCGGTTTGTAGTGATTTCATTTTCCGATGGTGGAAAACCTGCTCCCATGGATTATTTTTACCCAATTGACTTGGAACTAAGTTTGTAAGGCTAGTAGCGCGAAATAATTTGTGACTTCAGCTTACGATGTGGGAAAATTCGCCCCCAAGTTGTGAAAATACCCAGAAAACTCTGTATGTAAATCACGTTTTCATCCGAATGAGTTTAAACTAGGTTTTTAAGGATAGTATGTGATGCGATATTGGAAACTAGGCGCCGAACGGTGGTGGGTTTAATGCCAAATGTATGAAATTCAGTTTGTTTTTAGCGCAAAGATAAATGGAAAACAAATTCTTTAGTCTCGAAAAGTCGGCCCCAAGGTGAGAAAAAGAAGTGTTGAGAAGGGTTCAAGGCCAAATGTTATTTTCTAGCTAATCTCAATGAAAGTCAGTTTCTAATCTCTTTAGGTATGTAGTACTTCAGTCAAGACAAACTATGTATAGTTTCAGGGTTCAATCCTGCCCACCTTGTTGTTTATTTTCAAAAGTTACAAATTTTTAATTTTATTTTTTGATTACAAAACTTAAATCTAGCTTAAACGTAGACGCTTGGGCAGATTCTCGCCCTCAGGCTTGTGGCTTTTAGAGTCATTGATTGGTGGTTCCTGTCGTTTAGAGCCGTTGCAATCCTTGAGAATTTCACGCTCTTTACGCAAGCGGCATTTGTTTAAAATGGCCTCGGCCTTGCCCAATACCTGATCAAAGTCCAGCTCCAGTTCTTGCTTCTGTTCTTCCTCCCTAAACTGCGGGGCGGGTGATACAAGCGGAGGTGTGTTAGGTTTTTGGTAGTTGTAGTACCAGGGTGTCAGCAATTTTTCCTTAAGTGTTTGCACACGATAAACCACAGCCTGGGGTAAATTCTTTTCCTGACGCAAAACAAACTGCAAGCGCTCCTTGGCCCAGAGTTCAATGACATCAATGAAGGAGGAGTTCTGTTCGAGCAAATGAATGACTTGCATGCAAATGGTATCCACCAAATCGTCCTGTTGACTTAGCTGTGTGTAATCCAATAACCAGGGACACAAGTCTTGTTGATTCTTTAATTTGGGTAGAGAGGGAAGTTTGGCCTTGTCCAGCAGGGATATGATTTGATGACGCGGCTCCTGCTTAAACCAATTGGGTAGAAAGTAATCCAATCGCTTGGTGGTTAGAGTGGTAGAGGAGGGGTCCACATAAAACTGTAGCTCTGGGGGTAAATGAGGTAAATGGCTGAGGTCTTCTTGGATGACCTGCTGTAAACGCTGCACTGCCTCATTGTAGAGCTGTACAAACAAATGAGCTGAAGCTGAGCCGGGAGATGTTTCAAGACTGCGCAGATTTTGAAACAGTTCAGAACCCAAATTGGTGATGAGAAACTCACGTAGCTCAGCCTGTTGCAGGTCTCCTTGAGCGAGAGACTTTTGTTGGGCCAAATATTGTGTGGCCAGTTGAAGTTGGGGTAGAAGTTGACCTCGCTTTAATTTAAAGATGCGCCAGGAAAGAAAATCCATTTGAGTTAAGTTTAGTTGCTGGTCCACTTCAGCCGAGGAAGGGTCTCTAACTACAGACTTTTGTAGTAAAAGAGCCAAATGGAGGTTAGGAGAGGTCAGGCTGATTAGTTTCAAACGGCAGCGTAAGTCTTCTAGCTGCTGGAGACTGCCCAGGCAGATCAAACCATTGGCTTGAGACGTATTTAGAGAATTGGAGCCTCTTAGCTTAACCACACTCAAGGCTATGTTATGAGCCAGACCCTGGATAAAATTATCCCCAGGTGTCTCTATAGATTGATGTAGAGGTCGCTGTAGTAGTCTACGATCTAACTGATAATCCCAACGATTGCCCAAGTCACAGTCTTTGTTAGGCAGCGAAATAATCATTTTATAAAATCTACGTGCTCCAGGTATATCCTGTGGCAAATACTGATTCAACAGCTGCCACAGGTCCAGTTTTAGCCAGCATTGTTCCTCCATTCCGGCCAGCAATTGATCAAAATTACAGGGTTCACCCTGACGATAGCGACGCATTAGACGCAGAGACTCCTCCACCGTATGTTCATCCAACAAGCTGTTACTGGGGTCCGCCCCAAAGCGTAAGGGAAGACTTTGTATCAGAGAATCCTTTTGCTGCTGACTGCGACGATAGCTACGCCAGCGACGCCAGTATTGACGCATTAAACCCAACTCATGGACGGCTTGGCCATATTGTTCCAAAACCAATTGACGTATAAGCTCATCCATTAGGGATTGATAGCTTAGGAGGGTTTGCTGATGTTTAAGGTGTTCCTGTTGGCAAACCACAGCCAGTTGTTGTAGTAATAAATGCTGATAGATTTCTTTTGATTTGGTTTCCACCTGCTGCTGCCTTTCTTCCACTTTTCTGGCCTGTTCCCTTTTTTTAAGCTGCTCCTCTTGGGCTAATTGCTTTTGTTTGTGTAAGCGTAGACGCTCTGCCTCGGCCGCTTTGGCTGCTTTCTCCGCCTTCTCAGCCTTTTGGGCCAATAGCTCAGCTTCTCTTTGCTTGGCAGATGCTATGGCCTGCTCTAAGGCAGCCAATTTGGCTTCCTCCTGTGCCTTTTGTTGACGCTGCTGTTCCAAGCCCGCGGCTGCAGCAAAGCTAAAGCCACCCGCTGAGTTGGAGTTGGCAAAACTAAAGTTGCTGGCAGTCGTTGGGACAGTGGCGGGTGGATTGAAGCTTATGGGTTTGGCCATCGTTGAAGCAGTGGTGGGCGGATTAAAGCTAAAGCTTTTAGCTGCTGGTGAGGCAAAGCTAAATTCACTGAGGGAAGATTTGGCTGACGGGGTTCCTTCTCCAGCTGCTGCTGAGGCAAAACTAAATCCATTTGAAGACTTCTTTGATTCTCCGGCTGCTGCTGCTGAGGCAAAACTGAAGCCATTTGAAGACTTTCCGAATTCTCCAGCTGCTGCAGCTGCAAAACTAAATCCTCCGATTCCTGCTGCTGCTGCTGCTGGAGCTGATCCAGACGGTGTGAGTTTTATTTTAGGCGACACAGGAGCTGACTTAAGTGGCACCTTAAACAAATTGTCATCTTGCTGTGGAATTGAGTCATCTTCAAATGCTTCCCTTTTGCCTAAAGGTAGTTGATCCTTGGCCGTCCAGGCATTGCTTTTGAGATAGCCTTGCTCATTGAAACTGTTATGTGGTCGATGATTGCGGTACAAGGATTGTGGAGGCAAAGGTTCGCCACAAATGCATTCACCCACGCTCTGTTGACGTTTTGACTCTACCAACTGTGAAATAAATATACAAAGAGAGACGGAGAATTAGGTTCAATTAACTAAAAACAACTACGAGATATTTAATGAGGTTAAAAGAGCATAAAGCATTGACGGCTGTATTGAGGAAGAAATATGTTTGCATTAAAAACAAGCAAGAGCTGCAGTTCTTTAGGGATCAATTTGGAAATGACTGATCTCTTCACCTCGTGTTGGTGCGGAACCCAAGAAAATGTAACATAGAAGCACACTCTGCTGCGTCGTCAACATTTCACTCAGATATAAATCAGCTGTTTTCTGTCATTCCCAGCGTCGCAAATGCCCATTACAAGTTCGATGTTCTCTTAAACACTTTGAAGGCTGGCAGCCTTCAAGTATCGGTTACTACTCTATACATTCCTAAGCTTCTTGAAAAGATCCTGACTCCCCAACTACAACATTATTGTCGTTCGGTAATATCCACATCTCAACATGGTTTCATGAAGAATCGCTCTATCTCTACGAATCTACTTGAATTTACTACTCTTGTAAACAATGGGTTTGTCAATAAGCAACAAACTGATGTAGTTTATACTGATTTCAGTAAAGCGTTTGACTCAGTCAATCACGAGCTCTTAGTACATAAATTGTGTCTGCTCGGCTTCCCACCAATCCTCCTGAACTGGATAAAGTCGTACTTAAGCGATCGATCTCAACGAGTTCGTTTCAAATCAGTACTATCCAGCTCCATTAATGTACTATCTGGGGTCCCCCAGGGTAGTCATTTAGGCCCCTTACTATTTAACCTTTTTATAAATGATATCCCACAGGTCTTATTCCATTCGCAGGCACTGATGTATGCCGATGACCTCAAACTTTGTTTGTCGTATAATGACCCTACGTCTCCTCTACTCCTGCAATCTGATTTAAACTCTCTTTACACCTGGTGCTCGGTTAATAGCCTTCCTCTTAATCTCAGCAAGTGTAAATGTATGACTTTTAGTCGAAATAAACCATATGAGTTTGATTATATGATTGATTCCACCCCTTTGGAACGTATCCATAAAGTTGATGATTTGGGTGTACAATTTGTTCCCAAGTTATGTTTCAATAGTCATATATCAGTCATCGCAAACAAGGCAATGGGAGTTCTCGGTTTTGTCAAACGATGGTCGAAGGAATTTAATGACCCCTACGTCACTAAGCAACTTTATGTCTCACTAGTGAGACCAATACTTGAATATGGGTCGTGTGTGTGGTCTCCATACTACCAAAAATATCAAGATCAACTGGAATCGGTTCAAAAACAGTTCTTAATTTTTGCTCTTCGTGGCTTAAACTGGGATTCCACCATTCATCTTCCTCCTTATGAGGACAGATTACGCCTAATCAACCTTCCTTCTCTTAAGAGCCGCCGAATTTGCCATAGTGTTCTTTTTATTCATAAACTCCTGTCAGGAGATATTGACTCTATCGCTTTGTTATCTAATATAAGTCTTGCAGTTCCACAACGCGTTACTAGAAATTTTTATCCTATTTATCTACAGCCTTGTGTAACAAACTACGCTCATCACGAACCCTTCCGAAACCTTTGTTTAAACTATAACTTGCATTTCCACATTTTTTCATCTCAATCCTCCTTGTTTGTAGTAAAAAATAATTTATTGTCGTTCCTAAGTAGGCCCTCTTAAAGTTAGACAGAACATTGTTAAACTATAAATAAATAAATAAATAAATAAATAAATACATTTACGTAAGCTTGGCCGTTTTCGTTGGCATAATGTATACGAAGCAGAATACTTTGTAATCGGAAAAGTGGGCGTATAACAGAAAACACTTCGGCTTTAGATTACAACTCAATATACCATTTGAGAAAATGTTGGCGACGAAGTATGCGTTCAGTTCACAAAACGATACACCATTTTGAAACTTGTGTGTGGGCTTGTGGACTAGCTGTGCGCGCGTCCACACACTAGGTGTATCGGATTGTAATGGGGACCAAAATTAAAAAAACTTAAAAAAAAAAAATGTTGTAAGAGAATAGGAAGGAATTGAACTCGGGACTTATAACACAGAAACACATGGACGACGGCCCGTTAGCTCACTTGACTACTGGGCATATGGAAGAACTGGCGACAAAATCATAATTAAAAATGTACGCAGTTGGCACTTTGGCGACCGAGGTGCCTTTTTTCAAAAGTCGATTGACACAAACATAACACAACTGTTATATATACACGAGCAACAACTCGACCCGAAGTTAAACTTCTCTACACACAACTGTGTATTCGAAACGTAGCGAGAAATTCCCATTACGTGGGCACCTACTGCGATGCATATTGTGGACCAGCCTCATTCACCTCTGCGCCGCTGGGTTTTGGCTCTTTGAGTCATTTTTTGACACTTTGAGAAATTATTGTGACATTGTGCGTCTCCGTCTAACAAACTTAGTTTCCTATGTCGACAAAAATTTTGAGTGAAATTTTGAGTTGTTACAATGAAAGTTCTTATTGTCAGGATGGAGTTAACATCACTCAAAAAAGAGAGGCGTTTCAAAGTGTGCTTCGGAAAATTTCGAACAGATACCGTGGGTTTAAAATAAATTCCTCCGTTCAACTTGATCCACATGCGGTATTTCGCCACATTTCTCTTAACGTTATTTCTTCATAGAAGTGCGATTTCTAAGTAGAAAAAATAAAAATGGGGTTTCCATCGTGTTGGCAAAAAACAAAATAGTTAAATGTCTTTATTATTTGAGGTCGATTTGTGTGGGCTGGGAATACATTTTAGATCCATGGTTTCTTGATGATATTTTCTTCACATAAACCTTGATTTCTTCGTAGAACTGCGATTTCTAAGTAGAATAAATAAAAATTGTTTTTTTTTTTCAGTCCTGTTCAAAAAAAAATCATTAAATATCTTCGATATTTGAGATCGATTTTCGCCGGCTTGGAATTCATTTGAGACCCATGTGTTTTTAGTAACATTTTGTTAGAACTATAACCTAGATTCCGTAAATTAAATCATTTAAATCTTAAATTAGAAACTTAAGATGTATCGGACACTAGAAGGACGTTTCGTAAAAACTTTTAAGTTTTCTCAAGCTTTATTAACGATATATCGGTATATCGATGTTTTTGGGTTATATCGGGTATATGAAATATCGATATCGAAATTTTTGATTTTTGATATTATCGATATTGATATTTTGAGAAATATCGATATCCCTCTGAGGGGTGTTGCCATATTTGTCCGAAAAAAGCTAAATTCTAAAGTAATCTGTAAACACCCACGCGAAAGTGGAAAGAATATATTTTTATTCAAATAATGCGACTTAAAAATTAAATTAAATTGCTAACAGGCTTTACACCAGAGCTGTAAGCGAATGATTCGTTTTTGAATCACTCCTGCGTATCATTCGGGCATCGAATTGACATATTTTGAATTAAAACAATTTTTCCAAATCAAAATTGAATTGATTTTGACTTAGTTCATTTGCAAAAAAAAGAATTAAATTGATTTTGTATAAACTCAAATTAATTAAAAAACTGTTATGTTCATTAATTTGATTTAAAACTGAATTGACTTTGCTACTTCATTCATTTAGTCACATTTTCCAGTTTAAAATAACTAATATTATTTTTCAGCTTGTCTAAATGCGTTACAATTAAATAGCAAAGCGAAAAACATAATTTAAAAAAGGGGTGCAAAATGTCGGAGCAAAAGAGAGTAAATAATATATAATCGTGTTGGATTGTAGTTGTAGTTTGATTTTAAATTGGATTGTAGTATGATTAATAAGTTTAGTTGGATTTGTAGTTGGATTGTAGTTAGATTAGTTGAATTTTAGTTGTATTGTAGTTAAGTTAATAGTAGTTTAGTTGGTTTTGTAGTTGGATTGTAGTTAGATTGTAGTTGGATTGTATTTAGTATAGTTGGATTGTAGTTAGATTAAATGGATTTGTAGTTGGATTGTAGTCAGGTTAGTACATAGTTCAGTTATAGTACTTGGTACTTGAGACATATTTTGGACATGGGACAAACTTGGGCCACACTTGGGACATACTTGCGACGCAAATGGGACATACTTATGACACAAATGGACCATACTTGGGACATATTTGGGACATACTTGCGACATACTTGGGAGACACATGGAACACACATGGGACATACTTTGAACACACTTGGGACATACTTGGCATATGGGACATATTTGATGCGTTGGGCCATACTTTGGACATGGGACATTTTTGGGGCATAATTAGGACATGAACATATTTGGGACATACTTGGGATACAAATGGGTCATACTAGGGATATGGCATATACTTGGGACACACTTGAGACATGGGACATATTTGGGACATGGGATATATTTGGGACATATGTTAGTTGGATTGTAGCTAGTTTAGTTGAATTTTTAGTTGAATTGCAGTTAGATTAGTTTGTAGATTAGTTTGATTTTTAGTTGGACTGTAATTAGATTTTTGGGTTACAAATGGGACATACTTGGGACATGGGACACACTTGGGCCACACTTGTTCGTACTTCGGGCGATTTGCGAAAGATTTTTCAACGAAAGCGAAACCATTGTATGATTTGGTCAGAAAGGATAAGCAGTTTAGTTTTAGTTTGTCGAGCTGGTGTTTTGAAATGCTAATAAGTAAATTGTTAGAAGCTCCAACCCTGGCGTTGATTTGTCCTAATGATGCTATAGAGTTACACTGTGATGCTAGTGCGCTGGGTTTTGGAGCAATTCTATTGCAAAGGAAAGGCGATGGTAAAGTACATCCAGTATTCTATTTTTCATAAAGAACCACTGAGTCAGAGTCAAAATACCACAGGTTTGAATTAGAAACTTTAGCAATCATATATGCACTACAAAGGTTCAGGATATATGTGCATGCATACATTTTAAGATACTGTAGTATGTTCATATAGCGATTTATTTATATACAGGCTTGTTCCCGTTTTCGATTTCGATCAAATCATTTGGAATCGGAATTGATAGCTGTTCCCGTTTCCGAAAAACGATCAAATTATTCGGTTTCAAAAGTTTTGCCTTTGAGTGAGTGAAATGAAAAGTAATTGACAATTTTCTTGTCAACGGTTATATTTTTTATCTATCCAATATTTTTATATTAATAAGTCATATTTTGAGAAGATTTTAAAGTAACCATAAAAATATTGGGCATTCAATTTGATTTAAAATTATTTATTTCAAAGTTGTACCCCATAAATTACCATTGCTAAATTATAGTTCGAAAACGACTCGAACTTTCATTCGAAAAGTAAATCGATTTCTATTTCACTCGGAAACGGGAACATCAAATGAAAACGATTCGGAAATACAATCGTTTTACTTTTTAAATCCACTCGGAAATGGGAACAGACCTGATAGATTTATAAATAAGACTATAACTAATTATAACATCTAGTATTGTATTTAATAAAATAATACTATATGGCGTCTAGTTTGCTATCTTCTGTCTGTTATATACGGGGGTGCCACAGAAACCTCTTCCAACCAAATTCCAACCCAATTCCAATTCTTAGGTGCCACAGAAATTTTATTTGGTTGGTTTCAAACCTCCCGTGTGTTGTTAGGCGATTTGTGAAATCGCTTTTTAAGTGGCTCCACCTACACAATGTTATCAATGTTAAGCGCCATCTACTTGACAAACAGCGGATTAAGGGCTGCAATTTATACCTGAAGTTTGGCGCGAACAAATTTTTAAATTTTGCTTCATATTAATGAAGAATATGGATTAAATTTGAATTACATTTTAACAATGCAACATAAAACATATTACACAATCAAAAAATTTCAGTTAAACATCAAATTAGACCATAACTAAAACAAGGGAAATTTTTTGGCGAGAGATTCAGCCCTGTTTTTATAGATGGAACTTCAATTGGAACATCTGCTGTTCTAACTAGATTTTCTAATAGGAAAATGAAATCTCTCGAAGGTCTGTGGCACCGACGAATTTTTTGAGAGATTTACAAACCAACCGTCGGCAAAATCTCTAGAGATTTCTGTGGCACCCCCGATAGATTTGAGCGATATTAGTACACAATTTTTACCCTGCTAGTTAAGGGTTTTACTATTATTTGTTTCTTGGGAAGTGGTGCACCGCGACCAATTTTGGTCTATTGTGCCCGAGTTAAGGGTATAAAGCCTAATCATAACACAAACAAAACATGCTTTTAAATTTAAATTCAATCAGATTTAAATCAAATGAATGAACATAAAAATTTTCTAATCCATTTGAATTTATACAAAATCAATTCAATTCTTTTTTGTAAATGAATTAAATCAAATTCAATTCAATTCTGATTTTGTTAAAACTTAATAGCAGTAAGTAAAAAACTTGCCAGTGCGGAGAGACAATATTTTGTTAATACTGTTAGGTTGTGTGTCTTGCTTTTGTGAACAATTTTGTTACCCCACCCAAAAGGTACATTTTCTTTTCATACTCACCTCCAATTGCCGCCTCAGTTTATAATCCATCTCCACTTGATGCATTCGCGTCAACATCACCCTTCCCGTCTCAGTGATCTCCAGTCCATAGTGTTGCACAAAATATGCCACCTCCTGTGCCTCTTTACCCACAAAGCCCAACATTTGGGCCACATAGCTTAAGGGTATTGAACTGATTTCATGTTTCCTTGGCGCCCTATAGGCCTGTATCAAGCGATGCAATCCCAGCACCCTCAGTCTCGTAAAATAGCTAACCAATATACAGGCACTCAAATAGCTCGTCTCCGGTTGTTTTAACAGCTCAAAGAATCTTACAAAATTTGTATCCTGCAGCGCCAAATAGTATTGTATGGCCTGACGCACTTCCTTACAGTTTTGCAGCTCCACCGGCAGTTGTCCTATGTCCCACAGGAAATTTGCATCGGCCAAATTAAGCAGCACAATGTAGCCCCGAAATTCTGCCTCGCGTGGACACTGCACACCCTGGAGCCTCAAATCGTGATACATATACTTCAAGGTCTGCAAACATTTGGTCAAGTTCTCGGCATTGATTTTACCATCAAACACACTGGGATCTTCGGCCACCAAACGGGCAGCGCAGTGGATATGGAAGCGTGCACATTGTTCCACCAGCTTTACTGCCCCCAGCGAGCACAGCTCTTGCTGTGTAATCTCTTTGCGTATCGATCGTGTGCGATCCCAGACGAAATGGAACCAATCTCCTAGAGAAGCGTGCTCCTGTTCACTTATATCAATAATCTCGTGCATTAGATAGCTCATGGTCATATGCAAAGCCGGCTCGGCCCTTAGTTCGTGTGGTAGAGGTGTCTCTTGATCGGCACTGCTGCGTGAATACTGCTTGAGGGCCAATTCATGACAGATGAGCTCATCTGAATCCGATTGCAGCTCAAACACTGCCACCTGGCGTTGAAATTCACGCAATACACGCTCCTTTTCTGGACACATATCCGGGCAATAGCCCTGAGTGCTTTGAGTTGAGTGTTGCAGTGGCTTTTGCTGTTGATTGAGACGCATGAGTTTATCCCTAGCCTCTAGAACACGATATTTCTCCTCACTGGTGTAGGCCGGCTTACGCATTAGCGATTCCAACTCCTGTTTCTGTGCCTTGAATTGGCTGGGCAGACGATCGCGTCGCTCGGTGGTTAGTGGTTTAAGGGGGGCGGGAGCAGCAGCTGCAGCTGCAGCTGATTTCATTACCGATTTTCCTGACACCGCATGATCATTTCTCCAACCAGCTGCACTTAGAGCAACCAGTTCGGCTTGCACTTCTGGATCTACCCACTCCTCCGTCTTCTGGGCGGGTGCACTTTCCATTTCTGCATAGCACATCTGGAACTCGTGTCCATTGAACACATTCCCCTCGTTTAAGGCGCGTTCGGCTTCCTCTTCGGTGGCATAACTTACGGTGCAGGTCATGCGTCTGGGACGCAGCACAAAATTTACCAATTGACCAAAGCGTCCAAAATGCGAGCGCGCCACGAATTTGTCCAGAAACAATTCGGGTATGTTGGTGCAGCTGGGAGAGAATAACAGTGGTAAAAGAGGAAGTGGAGTGGTGGATATTACTTACAGCAGTGTCTTGTAGTTGTAAGAGCCTACGCGAGGCTCAGCCTCGTCCATTTCTTCTGTTTTAAGAAAATTAAGCCGGAGCCCCACGAATATGCAAAAATTATGTTAGAGATGGCACTGTGATTAGAAACGAGTCATTTTGTGTCACGAGTAGAGATGAGCGAACAAGAGGCTTACGTTTACGTTGATGTCGCACACGACTCGGCAGCTACGCGTAATTGTCATAGCATGTGTACAGTACGACTATCGTCAAGCAAGGGCAGTCTCCTATCGTCGAGTACGATTGTAGGGTTTCTGTTTGTTTACATTTTGCAATGACCATGAACGTGATATTAACAAAATGTCAGAGAAATAAAAGAGCACTTTGAATAACAGAAATTATAGTTTCGTATAAATATTAAGAAACACTGAAATTTTTGGGTCATCATTCCAAAAGCGCATTCTATAGTTTAACTACCGCTGCTGAGTCTATAATTAAACGTTCGCATTTTGTTATTAATATAATTCTAGTGATAAGGCCGCATTCAATTTTTTCTTAATGGAAATGCTCTGTCCACTTATGTCATGCGGAAGTTCAGATGAGGATGGTAAATTATTGTTAGTTTCCAACTAATTTCCAAATGTTGAATCTCGGAAAATGTTTTCGTCACTATCATAAATAAAATTGATTCGTCTTTATCCCTTGACATCTTTCTGCATTAGGTGTTTGACGATATCAAATAGACAGGAAATTTTTACCTTATATCATATCTTTCTTTGTGTATTTCTAATTATTCATTTAATCCTATTGGTAACTTGTGAATTCGGTAGAATATCGACAAGAAAATCAAGCTCATTTAGCGGGATAAAAGCTAAATGTTGTAACAACGACTTGATCATCCGTCTTTTATGATCAAATTTACAGAAATATCCAGCGGCGCAAGTGCACATTACGGAATCAAGCACTTCTCAAAACACTTCGAAGGCTGAGAGGCATAAAGCATCGACTACAACCCAGTATACTTTAACATTAGTGTTAGCTTTCGAAACCTCATTACTTTGTAATCGACAAATGAGCGAAGGCAAACGGTTTTCGGAGCTTCATTACAACTGCAGATAACAATCTAAGAAATGTAAAGGACTGTGTGGATGGGCCGCCCACTTAACGATACACATAGTATGCGCTGTTGTAATGCAGATACTTTACGACCTAATGTACTGTGAACTAAAAGTTATTTAGACTGGTAATACGATTAAAGTACTGCTCCTTGTTTGGATATTTAAACAAATTATTAGCTATTTTAGCTATATAGCTAATAAGTATGTATAGAATCTATACTATAGATTATCCACAGAATAGCCTCTGGAGAGTGCCGGAGAAACTTGTTTTGATCGGACTCTGTTATTAGTAAATCTAGCTAGACACGATCAGCACACGTCGATGCTGTGTACCATATTCGGGGACACCACTGTTAATGCTCTTACGTTTACCGTTTACTGTTGTTATGGCCACACACTTAAAGCTGGCATTCACATTCACTTGCAGTTCTTCAACAGCTCAAATTCACTTCTCTCTAAGCTGGCAAATAAATTGTCAAATATTTCTAGCTTTTTAGTTAAAACCCTTAACAAAATGTCCACTATACCTTTAAAACACTTCAAGAAGGGTGAGTAGCTATGCTAGGTGGAGACACTTCAAGGTCATTGTGGTCTAAAGATGCTGATTTTGAATGTGTATGACTCACTTTATAGGAACACCCAAACCGGATTTACCAGAGGATGGCATCTTGCGATTCTATTCCATGCGCTTCTGTCCCTTCTGCCAGCGTACTGACCTACTGCTCCAGGCCAAGAACATACCACATCACACAATCTACATTGATTTGAGTGAGAAACCCGATTGGTATACCGATTACAGTCCACTGGGTAAGGTGCCCGCCATTCAGCTAACCAGCCTAAAGGGTCAACCGGCTTTGGTGGAATCTTTGGTGATTGCTGAATATTTGGATGAGCAGTATACCGGCGAGAGAGCCTTATTTCCAAAGGATCCTCTACAAAAAGCTTTGGACAGAATTTTGATAGAACGTTTTTCGCCGGTGGTGGGTGCCATATATCCGGTAATGTTTACCCCCAAGCCGCCAACGGATGCCTTAAAGAACTTTGAGAAGGCATTGGATGTGTTCGAGGAAGAGATAATTAAAAGAGGAACACCTTATTTTGGTGGTCAAGAGATTGGCATAGTGGATTATATGATTTGGCCTTGGTTTGAACGTTTCCCGGCCTTGAAACTAACGCTAGATGAGAAGTATGAGCTGGACAAGACACGCTTTAAGAATCTGTTGAAGTGGAGTGAATTGATGGCACAGGATGAGGCGGTGAAGAAGACGGCATTGGATGCTGAAATGCATGCCAAATTTATAATAACCCGTCGTGATAATGAACCCAACTATGATGTGGCCTTTGAGACCTAGAAGGGGGATTGTGGAAATGTAGGATGAGGAATATAAATTTTAGAGTTTAAGGATTTCAAATGTTATTATTTAAAGCTTAAATTAAGGGTAAAAAGTATTTTAAATAAAACTGTTTCCCATTTTAATTATAAATCTCTCTTTGCAGCCCCTCAAACATCCAAATACGAAACGATTCAACTTTATTCAAAACTTTTAAAACAAAACCCACTTTCAAGCATCCTTGACCAGAAGATTGTAGTTGGGTTGGCCAGCGCTGCGTGTGCGTAAAAACTCTGCCTGCACCTCGGCCTCCATGTAAAAGCCCATCACAGCTGAATCTCGCTTCATGCGCTCCAGCCATTGTGTCTAAATCGAAAAAAATTATTACAGAATCCGAATCCCCTTAAACATACCTTACCATTTGTGGAAAACGCTCCTCATCATAGTCATACTCCTCGCCACGTTGCAGTTTTAGCAATTCCAGACGCTCACACCAGGGCCAAATCATGTAATCCAGTATACCCGTCTGTTCGCCACCAAAAAACTCAGAACCCCTTTGACTTAATTCCTTTTCATACACATCTAATCCAGACCAAAAGGGTTTTAAATCACCTCCATCGGATGCTTTGAAAAAAGCACCCAGAACCGTATTGAAGCGTTCAATTAGCAACTTCTCCTGCACCTTTTTGAGCGGATCTCTGGGATACAGCGGTCTTAAAGGATACTGTTCGTCCAGGTATTCGCATATCAGCAGCGATTCTGTTAAGACTGGAGGTCCTGGCTCTCGCACCAATTCCAAAGCGGGGACTTTCCCTTGAGGATTCTTGTCATACAGCCAGTCTGGTTTCTCTGTGAGATTTATGTAAATGCTGTGGTACGGTATCTGTTTGGCATCCAGCACCAGATGCACACGCTGAGCAAATGGACAAAAGCGCATGGAATACAAACGCAGTATACCATCCTCGGGCACGTCCGGCAAGGGGGAGTCTAGATAGGATTATTAAGGGTATATGTTTTAAACAAAAAATGTCCTTACCCTTAGCCAAATGTCTGCCGTTGCTCATGTTGTGTGTGTGAATCTGAAACGCAAGTGATGCTCCGATTTGCCTTTACCGGCTGATATATATGAACACTTATGAAATGCCCTTGGCTGTGGGGTATGCCTTACCCAGCTTGAACTTGTCGACCATGATGGTTAACATTGGCGGCTGACTGCGGTGATTGACACTTAGATCCCACACAGTAAAAACTGGCTAATATATATTATTTATTTATTTAAATTCGTCTTTACAAAATGAATTCAAAGATTTGCCAATTGATCATAGTTGGTGTTGCCAGCCACGCGGCTACGCCAATATTCCACATGTTGCTCATCTGTGGCCACAAAAGATTGCACCACATTATCCTTCTTCATTAGTTCCAACCATTTGGCAAAATTGACAAAACGCTTCTCATCGAATTTAAACTCATCCTTGAGCACATATTTCAAGATGGCCAAACGCTCAAACCAGGGCCAAATCATATAGTCCACAAATCCAGGCTTTTCACCTCCAAAATAGCTTGTACCCCTTTTAGTTAACTCCAACTCAAACACCTCCAATCCGGTCCACAAATCATTGAATCCCGTATTTTTTAACAAAATCGACATAAACGCTTTAGTCACCGCATTGAAATGCTCCAATAGAATTTTCTCTTGTGCCCTTTTTAGTGGATCTTGGGGTAGTAGAGGATTCTGTGGGTATTTATCATCCAAATATTCGGCTATTATCAGCGACTCAATAAGCGAGGGCTGTTCCTTCTCGTCGACCAAATGTAGAGCAGGCACCTTAAGCAAGGCACTGACATTTACCAGCCATTCAGGCTTTTCGGTAAGATTAATATAAATCGTATGATATTTGAGGTTCTTGGCATTGAGAACCAAATGAACTCGCTGGGCATAGGGACAGAAACGCATGGAATATAAACGCATGACTCCATCGTCGGGTAGAACTGGCTGAGCAGAGCCTGTAAAAGAATTAAGAGGTTTGGTTAAAAGTTAAGATGGAAATGGGGGAGAGAAGGCTTTTGTGTGGAAAAAGTGGAGCACCATTAAATCTTTTTAAACTTAGACCTATTCTACCTATTCTACCTATTGAGCTAATCAAAGCTTACAACTTAAAAAAGTGAAAGAATCTCGATTTGGTCAAGGCTGCGAACCTCCTAAACCTAGATTCGATGTGGACCACCTCTGCTGCACCAAAACTATGTTGTTTACACTTCAGCGAAACGGCACGTACTGAAAAAGAAAGCCTAGTAATGAGGCTTTAAAGTTCCAGTTTTATCATTATATTCTTCTTTCTCATTAATTTCAATTGTCAATATTAAAAATATTTAATCAGAGGTTACATTTTTATTGGAAAAATTAATCATTGCCAATAAACAAAGAAAAAGATTGTCTAAGTTTAAAATACTTGCGATAACGGCGATAAATTTGTATCAAATTGGTTTGTAGTACATACTTTTTACGGGGGCAGCAAATGAAAAGGTGCTGTTTCATCATGTGAGAAGTCCAAGGTAAAAATTGACTAAGGCCCATGATTTGCGTTTTGAATTGTGTTCTCATTCGCCAGATAAAAAAATAGAGGCAAGCTAACTTCGGCTCCACCGAAGTTTATATACCCTTGGAGCATGATATCTGCCTGCCAGTTTGTTATATGGCACCACAATTTTGACAAAATTTTGAAAACAAAAAAGCTTTTCTCACTAGAACTACTTTTTTGACCGATCGTTTCTATGTCAGCTATACGATATAGTCATCCGATTTGAATCAAACTTGGCAAAGTTGTGTGGTAGCATATAATATTGACCAGTAACAAGTTTGGGAGCGATAGCATTGAAAACAAAAAAGTTTTTCCTACTAAGACGTTTTTTCAAAACTATCTTTTGTATGGTAGCTATACTTTATAGTTGTCCGATTTTCATAAAACTTGGTGAAATTATGTGAAGGCATAGAAAACTTATAAGTACGAGGTTTGGGGACGATTGCGTTGAAGACAAAAAAGTTTTTCTCACTAGAACTACTATTTCGACCGATCGTTTCTATGTCAGCTATACGATATAGTCATCCGAACCGGCCGATTCCGACAAATGTACTGCGCATTTGTACCAAAAGTCTTCGTGCGAAGTTTGGTTAAGATAGCTTTCAAACTGACGGAGGAGATAGCATAGAAACTGACGGACAGACGGACGGACGGACAGACGGACATGGCAATATCAACTCAGCTCGTCATGCTGATCAAGAATATATATACTTTATGTGGTCGGAGATGGTTCCTTCTATGCGTTACAAACATTTGAACAATTTTAATATACCCTCTCCAAGGGTATAAAAACAAATGAGCAAGTCGGTCATCTGATCTTTATCATTTATTCGGCGAATCATGTTGCTAATTACTAACTATCTCTAGAAAGTGCAAACCCTCTATCTACAAAACTGTGGGAGATATGACTTTTTATACTCGTTACTCGTAGATTAAAAGGGGTATTCTAAAGTCGTGCAAATGTATGTAACAGGCAGAAGGAATCATTTCCGACCATATAAAGAATATATATTCTTGATCAGCATCAACAGCCGAGTCGATATAGCCATGTCCGTCTGTCCGTCCTTCCGTCTGTCCGTCCGTCTGTATGAACACCTAGATCTCAGAGATGGTAAGAGATAGAGGTTTGACATGTATGGGACAAATGCTTCTTTTAACTGCACGCAGATCAAGTTTGTTTCAAATTTTGGCCACGCCCACTCCAGCCCCCGCAATTTGGAAAAAAAGTTATATCTCCTACAGTTTTAAAGACGATTCGTACCTTCTAGAGATAGTTAGTAATTAGCAAAACGAATAAATTTGCCGAAGAAATGATAAGGATCAGATGAGCGGTTCTCAAGTTATGAGCAAAAATGTGACAAATAGCCGAGTTAAGAAAGTGTTGCATACTTTTCAGATGTTCACCCTAAGGAACGCAGGAACACTGTTAAACATGTTTTTTCAAGAGTAACGGGTATATCAGAGTCGGTTAGTGCCGCCTTTAACTTGCGCTCTTGTTTTTATATTGCGGGCGCGGGAGGAGATGTTGCAAAAATTGAAAATAAACTTAAGCTGCCTGCAAGTATAAGAATACATACATATCAAACCTCAATCGCTTACCATCTCTGAGGTCTGATTGTTCCTTCGGACGGACATGGCGATATCGACTCGGCTGTAGATGCTGATCAAGAATATATATACTTTATAGGATGGAAATGATTCCTTCTCCCTTTTTTTTTTACTTTATTCACATTCAGAGAAAAAAGGCGATTGCGCAAACATTTCAGGAAAAAGAAGAATACAACGCAGCTAACTAAAATCTTTCCCTTATTCATGTTTCCTTTTATTTTTTCATCAAACAAATTTGTAACCGAAACCGTACCCGAAAAACGTTGCTTATGGGCGCAAAGTAGAAAGAGCAAACGAGAAAGAGACAACGCAGCTAACCAAAGTCTTTACCTTCATCACCTTTCCTACCAATTTAATCGGTTGAAAATATAGAAAATATTTACACATATTCCATAATCTTCTACTGAATGTGAGTGAAAAAGAAAGCGTTAAACATTACATTAGCATGTATACAGAGTACCCAGAAACTTTTCCTCAGAACTTTAATACATAATAGCTGTTATGAATATAAATATTTTCTTCTTTTACGCCATGTGTCTAAGTGACTTCGTTTCCAAGTTATTACGTCTCAAAATAAAATACATTCTTGATGGATTTTTTTTTTTATTTTAAATAACAGTTTCTGTGAAATAGTTTTCAAAAAATTAATTTTATGGAATTCATTTGACATTTTCCAAATTTAGTGAAAGTTTGTTGTGTGATGTTGAGAGTAATATTTTGTGTTGCTATTAAATTCTCTAACGTTGAGTTCGCGGATTTCGTGTACGGAGAAATAATACTGTCATTTGTCTTCGAAACGTTGTAAATCAAAGGCGAGACCACTTAGACCCATGCTTTCACTGCCATAAACTGAACGACATATGAATCATATGATAGTTTTGTCGGATTAAGTATCGCAGTTCACTTATTTGCGATATCGTTTGCGAGCGTTTGGTCTGCTGGGAAGCTTGGCTTGGCTTTTTGGTTGTGTATAGACATTTATACATTTACATTAACGATAAAAGATTATGAGTTCGGTTACGGTTTTAATGTTTGGAAAAAAAAAAATTTTCAGCTCAATACTTCAGATGAAGAGAATCACTATTCAACGGATTTGAAAGCTGGACGATGTAAGGTTGAGAAAATAAAATTCCTCTTATTTAATATTTATGTGTGGCTTTCTTTCCTGCTTGTTTTACATTGACCGGCTTCTCAAAAAGTTGTTAAATAAATTTACCTGTATTGTTTTTCAAACTTTTTCTCCCCATGTATTTAAGCAAATTCTCATATGCTAATGATCCACCATGCCCTGGAATGCTGGAAAACTTGTTTTGGTTTTACTTTCTGTCGCATAGGCGTTGTTGTTCTAATGTTTATCAAATCGATTTGGCGTGTTTCTTATCTCTCTTATCACTTACCTTTTCCCAAATGTTTGCCACTCATTATTAGATTAAATCGTAGGTCGCACTTTGTTCCTCAAATATGTATGACAGGACCACTCAAAGCAGGGAACTGTAGTAAAGTGCTGTCTCAGCTGGCCGCTGTCTGTTTATAAAGTAGTTTCCAGCCCATTCGCCGGCTCTCTATCTCATTGATTTTTTGGTGAGTGAGCTTTTAGTGTTTCCAAATGATGACTCTTACATTTTGTTTTGCTCTCTCGACTTTTCAATTGTTTTAGTTTTTATTTGCGATTAAAACGCTTTTGCTACATTTTAGCGACTTCTCGTTTCGGTTTGTATGTTGGTTTTTTTTTAATCATAATCACGTCTGCTTGTAAATATATATATGTATGTATATGCATAGAGTATGGAAATGGGAGGAGTTAATTGAACTGCCAACTACTACACACACATTAAGAGATTTGTATTTGGTTTTTGTGTTCAAAAAGTTTTCTTCGGCGGCCATACAAAAAAGTGTTAAACCTATATACAAAATTCTTATAAAATGAAGCCATATCAAAAATATATAATATATTGGTATCGAAATTTCAGCGAAATAAAGGGCAAATTAGTTAGTAGTTAAAAAAAAGGTAAGAAAAACGAATTTGGTCCTACTTTACACTTCAAAAGTTAGAAATGCAATGAAAAGTTTAGACAAAATCATAGAAAATTCAAAAATATTCCAACAAATGTCCGCTTTCAAAAACATTTTTGGCTCACATCAGTTTTGTATATAAAATTGTTCAATATCGTTTCAATTGCGCGTTGTTGTTATACATTTTGTAATTAATTACATATTTTGTTCACTTGAGGAATAAATTGCTATAAAACTAAGTACATACACTTAAAAAAAATGCTACAGAATTTAATTAGATTTCTTAATCTTGTTAATAAATTTTGTTTTGCATCGTTGCCTGACGATTCGGTTTCGTTTGCTGTTTCGTTTTTTTGTTTTTTGTTGCTCTCTATAAAATATGCTAAGTGCTGCATTTTGATCACGGTTCTTGCTGTTTCTGTTTCTATTTGTTTGATTACTGGAACGACTTGATTTTCTTTCGACCAACATTGGTTGTGGCTGCTGCTGCTCTCACTCGTGGCGATGGTGGGTGATGTAAAGATGACGGCTTTGTTCCTAGGCATGTGAGCCGGAGGCGGCTGCCACTGAAGTAGAGGGATTGTTGTTGGACAGTCGACTGGAAATGGACAACTTTGGCTGCATTTGGTTAGTGGCGCTGCCGCTGCTGCTGCTGCTGCAAGGGAACAGAGTTCATCATTGGCCTGGCCTTAATTTAGCTAGGCTTTTTAGGACACACACCCCTTTTGCTCGCCATCCTTTTTGCTATTGAACATGGCCAGCTCAATTTCCGTATGCTGACTATTCATATGACGCACCCATTCAGCGGGCGTTTCAAAGGAGCTGCATGAAGAGGGTAAGAGTAAGTCATTTCATTGGGATTATGTTTATAACTTACGTGGAGCACAAGTCACAGAGCAGGGTTACATGATCGATATTGTTTTCTTGTTGCTGTAAGGAAAAGAAGCATTAAAAAATATTATTCTCCCAGTTCTGTTCCATGGTTATAATTATCATCCAAAATCAAAATTAACAAAGCAAATATTTAAAATTCCGGGTTTTCAAAATATAAAAGAGAACACATATAAAATTCTTGTCGCACTACCCTTAGCCTTAAGCTGTGCCCAGCTATCTTAATGCGTGGGATGCGCAATTGGTGGCAATTCCAGATGATTTTCGTTTGCTGAACAGGAATCTGTTGTGGGAAAAGTTTCCACAGGTCCACAATTTTTGGTAATTTCGGTTTAAAGTTGCTTAAAAAGAATGTTTTTACCCTTTTTGGGCTCGTTTTGTGAGGAACACACATATGTTATCTAACATTTCATCATATAATTGTCCTTAAAAATCTTATCTTATTTTAGTCGATCCCAAAAAGTATTTTTTAGTATTTTTTATAGATATCTAATGGAAATTTTATACAATATTCATTGCATACTTATGGGCAGCACAAGAACTAGGGCAGCTAGAAGAGTTGTAAATTCAGTTGGGTCGCGGTGCACACTTCCCCAACAACAAATAATTATATGGGCAGCACAAAATGGTTTAATTTCGAACATATTTTCGCTTAAAAAATCGTAGATTTCATTCTGATAGTTTAATTCAAAGTTAAGAAGTAGTAATTTACGAATATATCAGAGAGAGTCAAAACAAAAGAGAAGGTTCCCCGCAAAACACGTCTAAAAAAGGTCAAAGTACGGATTTAAGCAAGTTTGGATTCACCTACCAAAAATCTAGATGTGATGGTCCATTTTTCAAAACAGATTCAACACACAAAAATCATCAATGTTTAACTGAAAAAAGTCAAAACATTTGTCGATGTATATTCTCTTGAACAATTTTCGAAGTCATCTATTCCCCTGTTTATACACACAAAAAATATCATGATAAATGCCCTTAAAAGTATGCTAGCTTTGTTTCTAAAAAAATTTTTATATACAAACTAATAGATAGTAAAATATTGCAGCGTCATAAATAACTGTACATTTACTTAGATTGGAAGAGCAGTAAAAACATTCAAAATTAATTACCGCTAAGTACAAAACAAAATTTCTTCTCAATTTTCAATATTAATTTTTTCATAGCATACTTTGCAGGGTATTTATCATGATATTTATTTTGTGTATAAACAGGGTATATAACAACATAATTGGGTGCACTATGGGGAATTTTACCAAAAACCAGGCATTAATTAATAACCTAAAAACCAAGCAAGATATTGCGGTCTAGTTTTTTGCCTTATGTTAGGTACACCGTTGCTCTATACGTGTAAAAAAGTGGGCGTGGTAGCACTTCAAACCGCCTTAAAAAAAAAATAAATAAAAAAATATTTGTTTTTTTTACAAGAAAAAATTAGTTTTTCTTGCTATTTTACATAAGAATGAATGTTCAATTATTGACGCGTAATAAGAAACATATTTTTCGGCCGCAAACTTTATGGAATATCGGGACTCCTGAAAAAAATGCGGCTCATTTACTTTTGTCGATTTCTTTTCTGTTCTTACTGTCATTTCAAACTGCACAATACTAGCACATACAATTTCGGATAATTTTTGCCTTATAGAAACTATCTTAAGAACTGCTGGTCAGTTAGTCGTTTTTTACTTATTACGAGCAGCTGTGCTTGATTCTTCAACCAATTTATCTCCAGCAGCTTGATTTCTACGATTTCTAATACGCTTTAGCGTTAATGACCATCGGGAACGACTCTCTGTGTTCATGTGCTGCTCAATGGCTTAGAATTGAACTTCTGCGTTCAATTTGTTGCATTATTCGGTTAAATTTTCGCAATTCATCTCCAGAATTGCACAAAATATCCTTCCTTTTTTCTTTTAAATATCTTTCATATGCGACTGAAAGACTTTGGCCTAACCCTTCTCCAAAGCAATCAAAAATAACATCTTCCCGACTCGTCACATTTTTTCATTTGGCATGCAAGTAGGCATTGGAGAAAATGAGGTTGTGTCCTAAAAAGTGAAATTTTGCAAAGAAATGCGCATAAATGCGGTTGAGCAAAAGTAAATCAGAAGCGGAATTGATAGCTCTAAAAGGTGGTAAAAGTCCCAGCTCTAACAAATCTAAACAAAATTTGGTAGGGCTTTGCAAAGTTGAATTTTCTTTCCAATTTTTTTTTGTGAGATGAATTACGAATACCGTCAAATACAGGGACGCAACGATTAATTTCTACAGATCAAAGGCACTAAAACATAGCACATACCACAACGATTAGATTCATTCAAAAATATTCGACAAAACTTTCTGTTTTCATTAATATTTGGCAATTACAAATTGCAGCAGAAAACACACACTTAACATTGAACTGTCATTCGTTAGCATAACCTGACTTTACCAGCTGCTTACTTAACAGAGCTCTGTTGAATCAAAATTCGTGGTATGTAACATTCAAGACTGATGTATTTGTGGTCTAATGAGATACAAAAATTTAAGTTTTGAGCACTTTTGGAAAAGGGGTTTATGCCTAATATTTGGCAAAATTCCCCATAGTGGGGTGTGACACAGAAATCTCTAGAGATTTTTGTATAAACGTTAGCATTTCATATTAAAGCTGTTTGAATTTATATTTTAAGAGGCTTAAATTTTTCTGGCTACTAGATAAGGTGACTAAAGTAAGCGATTTGAAACCGCCTGCTCGAAGCCAAGCAGATTTGATGCGTATGGTTTGTCTTCCACATTATCTAGTAGGCGGTCGGTTTCTTGGCACTTCATAAATAAAGTAGTCCCAGTTTAGTTTGAATTGCTTCGTTTATACGAAAATTTGTAGAGATTTCCCGGGCACCCCTGAATTTACCGGTTTTTGTATGTAATATTTATTTGTTTTCTATTGCTTGTTTAAACTTTTGTTCGCCATTTAATGTTAAAGAAAACTCTCATTAAGAATTTGTTTTTAGATCTTCAGCATGTCTGTAAAGGTTCTCCTGCTCGAACCATATTCGCTCCTTTATAGAGAAAAGTCGTAAGATTAGAGAATTTCTCGAACCTTACAAGTCAGATTCCTTTTTTTCTGTATTACCCTGTATGCGTTGAAAAAACTACGTAATTTGGGTGAACCGTTCCAAATTTTTCGAAAAAGTGGTCCGCTTCGGGTTTAGGTTCGAAGAGTCAAAAATATTTGAGGTTCGGTTCATGGTCCAAAAAATCCGAACCAAACCGGTTCTAAAGGGGTTGGGTTCCTCTTGCAGCCTTGGTATATTGAACTTTTTGAAAAAAGTAACTTCTCAATTGTAGTCTTGAGAGTTTTTGAAAAAAAAATGGGACGATATATCGATATAATAGTGTTAGGGTATTTGTAAGAAATCGAATGATATTCACACTGTATATAGAGAATGGGCGATGACGAGACGGAAAGTAGCAGACAGACCCTGTAAATGAAAACGACGAAACAGACAGACAATCAGACAGGGAGACAGATAAAAAGTCGTATCGATAAATCGACAAGAGAAAGTGTAGGAAGTAAATGTAACGGATTCTGGGTTTTTGATTGATTTTTTCTCAGTATACCAATACGAACCAATATCCCGAAATAAAAGTCCAAGTTTGATAGAGAACCAAAATAATGTAGAAACAAATAACAACTTTCTACCAAGTCTTAAGTTTCGGTACGTACCAGATTTAGGACCAAAATTCGATTGGGTTTGATTCCCTTATATAAGCCATGGCAGACCATTATTTGATATAGTCTTAAGGAAACTATATCGCCGCAAGAAATATCATATTTGACATCGAAATATGGATCTTTTAATACATTTTGTATTATAATCCAGTTAACACATTCAAGTATCTACGGCTACTTTCATGAAACTAGGTTCAACTTCAGAACATCGGGTAATCCAAAGGTCAATAATAGAGTAAATATAATGATTTCCACTTAAAATAAGTTAAAGTCAGCTTCCCTGACTCGGATATACCAGTTACTCAGTGGAAGAAATGTTTAGTAGACTTCTAGTGTTCCTGAGGGGGAGAACCGAAAAGTAAGCAACACTTGTTAACTCTGCTATTTATTAAACGATCCTTATGTAAAATTAACGAATTAATATATTAGATACATAGCAAAAAAGATGATTGTTGATGATCCATTGGATAATTTCGGTAACGATTTGAACTGGATAGTTGAAATAATGTATGTATTCGAAAATCCTCTAAAGGATATGAAGAGACTACCCATACCAAATAGATATTAAGGGATCTCTTTTGTCTGTGTAGAGGGTTGTCAACATAAGAATAGGTTAGCTTGGGTTCAAATGGGAGATTGTGTTACCATATAGCCGTTTCTACGCTGTGATCGTAGAGGAATGCTCGTCCCCTTTAAACTATTTAGAAAGTAGCCCCAATTTGAGCAGTGAGGTAGGTTCTATTTCAGAAATGTTTGACAGATTGTTTAGGAGAGGACGACCCAAAGTTGTGAGTAGTCTTCTGCTGAGATGTGGACAATAACAGAAGAGGATTTGTTCACTCTAACCTTACTTTCTCAAAACCCAAACCTTACTCCCATAAAAAAAGAAACCTAAACGTAAAGTGACAACCCTAGAGCCCCGTCTGTACCACTTGAACTTGACTCACCGAGACTCGACGTCTTTTCTTGGCCGGCACATAGGTTTTCAAGGCTCTCAGGGCCAGATTATTGGGATTGTTGGCATTGCTGCCTGATGTGCTCCCACTGCTGCTGGCTGGTCCTGTCATGGCGTTCGGGCCTCCTCCTCCCGGCTCTGTGGCATGTGTGCCCAAGTGACGCACCAAAGTTTTCGTATCCTCAAAGGACTTTTGGCATATCTCACAGACCAGCAATTGCTTGAAGTTGTTGTAGTCGCGTAATGTGTGCTCCTCGGAGTCATCGTGCGGTGTGCCATGATCTCGATTCACCTCCATTTTGACGGCACTCATCTTAAAGTCCAGCGGTTGTTTGGGTGAGTGGATGAGGGCAGCATCTTCGTGATTGTTGTTGTTGTTGTTGTTGGCAATCGCCGCAGCTGTTGTGGTTGGGGCTGGAGGTGGGTTATTGGACCAATCGCTGGGTTCCTGTTTGATACGGAATGAATGTGGATGCGATGGCGGCGGCGGCGTGGCAGCTAAGCGGGGAGCAGCCGCATGCTCAAAGTGCGGCGGAGGAGCGTCGTAGTAGTCGTGAGCTCGGTCACAGGCACTCTCCCGGCGCAAACGACGCTCGTACACCAAGCCCACCTCCACATCTCGTTCACATAAAGCTTGCTCCTCATAGTCTGAACGCAGCGGGGTCTCTGTCTGCTCTGTTTGGGGGCAACTGCTGCAGCCCAGCTCAGTGCAAATGGACATGGATGGAGGCGGTGGCGGCTGGGCTGTGGTGGAAGTGGCTGGCTGTGTTTCGCCGGGATAGCAACACTTGTCCTCCGGATCAATAGCCACCTCCTTGTTAACCGATATGCCCAGCTTGCTGCTGCTGGCCACACTCAAGAGACCCGCATGGGGCGCCATTTTGGGAGATTTGACAATGACAGGACTGTCCTTTGGCATTACGGAAGCGCCGAGGCCACGAAACTGATGATGATGCTGCTGCTGCTGCTGCTGATGATGATGATGTGGATGTGAGTGTGAGTGTGGATGGTGTGAGTGATGCTCGAGAGGTGCATAGCGACCGCCACTGCTGCTGCTGGGCTTGCTGCTGCTGCTGTACAAATCACCTGGAAGCTGTGTGGACATGGTCGGACGTTGGGTTCCATTTGACACATACATGGCACTGGGCTCCCGCTGATGCAGATGATGATGTTGCGTTGAGGAGACTGCTGTACTACTGCCACTGGAAGCACTGGTGCGACATAATCCTCGTATCTTTAAAATCTCCCCACCACGCAAAACCTCGTTCAGGATATCATTCGAGACGGTGGCCTCTCCACTGTACATATACTGCACCAGAATCTGGATGGCCCGATGACTAAGATCGGGCGGAAGCACAACATAGAGGACGCCATTGGGTTGGGTAATCGGCGCTGTCTCAAACATGGTGGCAAAAAACTGGCTGCAGGAGCTTAGAATAAATTTGTGCGCCGAGATGCCCACTGTGGGTATATCCGAATTGATGCTGCTGTTGCTGTAGGAGCTATACAGCACCACATCAGCGAATTTTTCATTTCTTTAATGGAAAAGAAAGGATCAAAGCATTTTGTGGAAAGTAAGGGTATGGATACTCACTTGTACAGCGTTGCAATGGAAGTGTTTAAATAGGACAAATGTGAGTCCCATTTTAGGTGATAGTTTTCGGCAGCCATCTCGGCGTCCGGCAAAAGCCTGGGTAAGGGCAAGGGCAAGGGCAGCTGCAAGCAAAGCAATTAACAAAATCAATAGTTGAATCAATAAGGTGGGCGGTGGAAAGGTTACTTTTCTGAGGAAACAAGGGACAAAGCTTTTTAAAAATGCCAAGAATGTTTAGTCCCTGGGAAAGTAAGGGCCAAGCTGGCCTCGAAAGTGCTTTAATTCATCGGATTTCTTTTATAACAAGCAAGATGTCCACCAAAGTTTCAGAGAGAGACCATTAAACAGTTTGTTCAAAGGGCTTATGAATGTATATTTGGGAGTCAAGTTGTCAATTTAGACAAATCGTGTACTCGGTGACACCGGAAACTTCAGCTCTCCTTTAAAGAAAAGAAGATATGGAGCAGAAGAGAGCAGTGTAATCAACTAACAGACTGCTTCTTTTACCTATCCAAAGTATCGAGCTATTCGACAAGATATGAAGGTCACTTTTGTAGAAATTATTTGAAATAAAAGAAAACATGTCGTAGGGGTGGCTATTTGGGCCATCGAACGAATGCAGCAGCACACATGCAAAATGTTAGGACAGCAAGAGCAGATCAACAATTACATGAAATAATTAATATCACCCTTGTTAGATTGTCGCAACTGCGATCTTCTCTAATTGAGACGTCAATAGAACCACTGAACAGCTTGCTCATTGGCACGTATCCAGATTCAAACCAGTTTCTGAAGTCCGTTCGTATATTTAATTCATGCTTTCAATTAACTTCGTTCGGAGCAACAGAAATAATGCACAATACAGCGGCAAATGATCAGCAACTTAATTCAAAATCGTTCAAAATCAAGTGCCAAGTGTATCATAAAGTGGGCTCATTGCGGCCAATGCCGACCGAACCACATAAAGGGTCTAGCCCGATAAGGGAAGGGGTGCGGCCTAAAGTCTGGGATTTTGAAATTTCGTTTATAATTGGATAGATAACTTCAAACCAAACTGATCTGGCCCAATGTTGGGTCATATTGGTGCCATGTCCTTGAGATATCGTCAAAAATCCTTTTTTAATAAGCTTTTTTTTAAATAGAAATATCTCGGGAACCAGAGTAGCTAGAGACATGAAATAAATTGCCTGTGATAGAGAATTGATCAAAGTTTTTGAAAATTAGATAATTGGTGACATACACTGAAAATATTTTTTGCTATAATTAAAAGAAAACTTAAATGCGATGGTTTTGGCAGTTCGCGTTGGACCGCCACCTTAAAACTTTTCCTGGAACTTCCCCCAACCTTAAAGCCAATTATCAAAAAGTTTGAAAAAAATCGAAGATACGCTTCCTAATGAAAAATTCAAAAATATATATTCGCTTATTTTATTTACTCGTCGTCTTCACTATTTTCGTCTATTACAACATTCGCTTCATCCGACTCAAAAATTTTTGATAAAATTGCTGCTCGACGGATAATGCGTGATAAGTATCTTGCATGAGCCAAGTAATAAATTACACTTGCAGCATGAGAACAACACCCAACAGTCCTCTTACCGTTGGGACAACTACAGCAATAACGTTGTACTGCATCTATGCTATTATTGTTTGGAATAAAATCGACACAGTAGGACTTGCTGTTAATAAGCCTCGAGCGAACCTTGAATTTTATTATTAAGGGACTCATTTTAACGAAAGAAGCATCAATCCTCCTGTCCTCATTCAGGATTTCTGCTAGGTATAAGACTGCTAGCGACAGTTGGTAAGATCCAGAATATAATACCTTTAGCTCGTCTTTCGTGGGTCTTAGAAATTCCAAAAGCGATGATGTATTCAATGGACTTTACAAACTTCTTCTCCGGTTGTAACGCTCTTGCTCAACTTCTTCAGACAAAAAATTTTTAAATTTTTTTAAAGTTAGATTTTTAAAATGAGAAAGTATTCTGCTTCCTAATTCTTTATCTGAGTTCAACCCCTTTCCAAACTTGTTGTTTCGATTACTTTGTTGAGATATTGTTGTCCAGATTGTGATGTAAAAGTTGTATATTTTTGAGCAATTGATCCATGAACGGCTTCGACACCCACCTTATTTTGGTGATTTTTCGAGACTCATTTGCTTCTTCTGTGTCCAGTTGAGCTTTTTTCCCTTTAAATGCTGGCATTAAGCCTATCCACAACGATTATATCATAAGGTCGCAAAAGCCTCATTAAATTAGTGCAAGAATTTTATTTATAATCGAAGCATCGTTTTCTTCACCATAAAACGGACCGGATATGTCAAGAACGAAGCCATTTGTGGTACAAATGGTAAAGGGCTTGCATAAATGAGTTTTCTTCTGTCCCGAATATGATTTACGTTGATATAAAAATAAGCGAATATATATTTTTGAATTTTTCATTAGGAAGCGTATCTTCGATTTTTTTCAAACTTTTTGATAATTGGCTTTAAGGTTGGGGGAAGTTCCAGGAAAAGTTTTAAGGTGGCGGTCCAACGCGAACTGCCAAAACCATCGCATTTAAGTTTTCTTTTAATTATAGCAAAAAATATTTTCAGTGTATGTCACCAATTATCTAATTTTCAAAAACTTTGATCAATTCTCTATCACAGGCAATTTATTTCATGTCTCTAGCTACTCTGGTTCCCGAGATATTTCTATTTAAAAAAAAGCTTATTAAAAAAGGATTTTTGACGATATCTCAAGGACATGGCACCAATATGACCCAACATTGGGCCAGATCAGTTTGGTTTGAAGTTATCTATCCAATTATAAACGAAATTTCAAAATCCCAGACTTTAGGCCGCACCCCTTCCCTTATCGGGCTAGACCCTTTGTAGAAATCTTTTTTATGCGCAGTAAGGACGTCAATTGTGTAAATGCACGTTATGGCTACAATAACCTCAATTCGCCTAACGCCAGGCGCATCGTCGACGAGCTGGACTCCCTTTTGAATGAGCACAATAAATTATTGAAATTCTTTTAATCACACATGCAATTAACGAATTGCAAAGTAACAACACGCTATTGTTGTCCATCCTGATAAAACACCAGCTGAGGAGAGCATCTGCCGAATCATATCTCAAACGTTGTTTTGCACAAATTTCGTGCACGGAGGGCTGTTCACAATACTAGTCAGGCAAAACTGCTTAAGTGCTCAAGTGCTCAACACAGTGAATACCCCAATTATCTTTTATTTAACAACCGAAATGTTCTCCAAAATATTTACTAGAAACAATTTATATGGCAAAACAACGTTTGACGGGTGACATAGTGTATAAATTAAAGCCCGAAAATCGATAGAAATAGAAATTGCACTGCAATTGCAGTATCGTCGGTTGCGGTTCCGGTTCTGGTATTTACCGTAACTTATGTTTCTTCTGCTCTGAGATTGATGCACACTCAGAGAAAAAAATATGCAAAAATATCTGCTCGAAAAAGTGCGATTTCTATACGTTTTGCATATACTTCGTTTTGCTTCTTTTTTTACACAGTTGGCGCAGTTAGCACCTATAAATCAGACCAAGCCACCTTCAGCTCATATAAGCCGAGGTCAGTCGTGTTTTTAAGCAAACGCGAGCCGAACCTATGGTTGTGTGAATCGGTGAGCACTGCATAGCAATTCCCTTTAGTTCCAAAGGCACTACCTCCCCCATTTCGCTAGCGAAAAGCTACACAGAGAAAAATATCCCGTTCTAAAATCGTAACCAAATGGTCATGATTGTGGTCTGTTTTTTTGGTTCATAAAACATGAACGGTAGTCATGAAATGCGAAAAAGTGTTCATGAAAATATAAATATTTTAGCTATTTTATGATTTCAGTGCTTATTAACATTTATTTATATCATAGGACCAGAGTTCATTGTAAAAAATATAGACAATGTTAAAAATACTTAAAAAAAAATTAAATTAAAAAAAAAAACATGACACGACGGGGATTTGAAACCAGGACTTCGGCGTACTAAGCGAATGCCTTTCCGCTGAGCCACAGGGCTTGGATCTGTCCGGCAGTCTCAATGCTTACTTAAGCACTTCATTCTGAAAGCATTCATTTCTTAATTCGATTTTGTGGCTGTCTCGCGCGTGAGCTGGATGGTCGTGTGAGTTAAAATGACGTCGTCCGTTCAGTCTCTTCGAGGTCCTGAGTTCAAGTCCCAGACTAGGTGAAGCAAGAAAATTTTCAAATTAATAATTCTAATAAAATTTAGCTACAGCTTAGAAAAGGTTGTTGTGGGTTGCAACGCGGTGGATGGGTATGGTGTGTGGGGGGTTGGTGTCGTCTCTTCCTTCCTTCCGTGCCCTTCCCGAGTAACCAACCACCCTAGAGGGAGGAGGGAACTTCCACATTCACCTAACTATGGTTAATTTTTTTTTTCTGGATCTTAGTCGCCGGCAAAGCGAGAACAAAATGTTCTTGAAACGAGCACAAAATGTTTATAACACAAGCCCTAACCGTTCATGTGTGAGAACAAAATGTTCATGGCATATTGTGAACGAATGTTCATGAATATCGAAAAAGCGTGCTTAGCAGACTATCGTCAACAAAAGTTCATGATTTCGTTACAATTCGAACGGATATTTTTCTCTGTGTAGCGAATTCGGCGCTAGTTATTCGCTAGTGCCCAAGTTATCCGGGCATCAAGTATTATCAAGTATTATTACACACAGATTACTTTTTGGTAGCGTTTCGCTAGCTCCAGAATCGCTAACGTTTCGCTAGGACATGCCCATACAAAAGTAATCTGAGCGGTAATCCAGCGGGTAGTCAGTAAGGGATTACCGAATCGCTAGCAATTCGCTAGCGCTGCGCTAACTACAAGAACTGAAGGGTACATAGAGATGACACACTCTCGCGTTCTGAGTAATAATCGGTTCTTTTTGGTATACGGTTCCGGTTTCAGTCTTAACAGGGAAAGAATCGAGCTTCTTGAAAAAAATTTTTTGGATAACCGAAGCTGGGTCCTATTGAATACCAACATTAAAAAACAATTAAAAATGCGTTCGTGTACATTTGTTCAATGCTGTTTACGCCTTTAGTTTTGCGTACTCCTCCGACTTAAAGCTGATAATACAGAGTAAACACTTGTAGTGTAGAACATTTATAATAACTTCTAGACTTGCTAGAAAGCCAAATTCGATGCGGGATAATTACATAATTTAAATTGATTCTTTGATAATATTGAAAGGATTTATTAACCAAATGTTAAAATACAAATCCACAATCAAAATTGATTGAATTTTGGCAAAAAAAAACCGTAATAATTTATATTTAATCTCAAAAACATAAAAATGTTCTCCGCCAATTACTATAACTTAAGCTTTGCCTGGTTAAAGAACAATTTGATAACTCCTTTTTCCATTAACTGTTTCAGTTCTTCAGGTTTGTTTCGAACAATATTATATGCTCCCACACAATTCTGCCAAGTTTGATCCAAATCGGGTAGCTAGCTACAAAAAGTTTTATGTTGTCAATGTTAGCGTCCTTAAGTTTCCAGCTTTGAATATTTTCTGCTTCAGTAATTTGATTTATTGCCCTTCAAAGAGTACAGCTCTCTTAATGCATCTAAAATATTTCGCTTTTAGATGGCTATTTAATATTTTTTTTAAAATTGTTTTAAAAAGCCTCAAAATCTCATAACCCCGACCTGCGTGGAACTGTGCTATCTTCTTTTTTGTCAAATATTAAATTTTGCATGATCGATTTAAAATTTTAAAATTCACCACTGTCAATTATCGACTAGTCTCCATTTGACCTTAGCCAACACTAAAATGTGCACAGTGGCGCAGCCACACAGTTCCATGTTAGTTCTGCGGCGTAACGTTGCATATCTTTTGTTTTGATGGCGCCACTGTGCCCTGTGTTTATTATTTACTAAAAGACGATGTCCGAATTCGACTCCCGTCTAATTGATCTGGTGCGTTCAAATCCAAGTCTATATGAAAGAGAAATGCGCACCGCTCCATATGAAGGACAGAGGAAAAGAAAGACAGAACTGTGGGCTAGCATAGCCTCTTCTTTAAGCTCAGATGGTGAGACCACTTCAAAGTCAATAAAAATTCTGCCTCAAATCAACCCTTTTTAGCCCATACCTGCCTAACACGCTGGAACAATTTAAGCGACAAATGGCGACGCGAATGGGCCAAGGAGAAAGCGGGAGGCGTAGGCTCCGACTGGAGTCTGTTGCCCAAGTTAAGTTTTCTGTCCAGCTGCAGTCATCATAATAACAAGGCAAAATGGCAGCAACAGCAGCAGCAAACGCTTAGCTCGGAACTGCTAATAGAGGAAATACATGATGAAGATGACCCCCTACAGGAGGCCATGGACGAACAGCAGGTGGCAGCAACAGCGGCGGCAGCAGCTAATACCCCCACCCCACCACACAGCCAGTAAGCGCAGAGCTGTTAAAACGCATTGAAGCTCTACTTGAAGGATTGGGTGCGGCAAATCGACACAAGGCCGAGAAACGTATACTGGCCTATCTGTGTAAATGCAATCTAAAGGCTTTGAATGAGGAGCAAATCGATGATGTAGTGATTTAGGCAAGGGGGGGTGGGGGGAGAAAAACTCCTACTATGACGCAGTTAGTTGAATTGGTCAAAGAGTGCGCGCGCAAGCAATAACATGTCCAATATATATCCCCAACTGTCTGCTGTGGGCGGTGAGGGGGGGCAAAGACATCGACGACGCCAAAACAAGCATTTAGTTTATTCATTTTGATGAGTCTGCTCCTGGGCAGGCGAAGCATAAACATACTTATAATATTAATAACCCCCAGCCTAGACACCACTAGGAGGTATTACTACTTCTCCCCCCCCCCTCCTGCTCCACCCACTACTTACTAACCGTTCGGTATTAACACCAAATTATCGATTGATTTCACTCCACACACACACACGCACAGAAATCAATAAAACAAAAATCAAGCAAAGCCATTTAAGACCAAGTTAATCATTAATATTAGTTAACATTTTTATGGAATTGTTTAATAATTTTTCAAAATTTTACGCGCCCAAAAATTTTTTTTACGAAAATTATGATTAAATTTATTTGAAATCACTATTCACCTTTTTTTCTTGGTGTGTGGGGGATTTTGTGGTTCAAATGGTTTACCGTTTTGTATTTCTTAATCAAATTGTTATAAACATTTATTTCGCTTTTAATTAATTTCAAGGGAATTTTGCGCGTCCAAAGCTTACGCTTTGCTTGTCAGCGTACGAATGAAATCCTGAACTTGCTCCTTGACGACTCGCCATACCCAGAGAGCAAGAGCAAGCGAGAGAGAGCGACGCGTGAGAGAGCGTTAAGCTTGAGCCCTCACGTGCGCATTGTTATTGTTGTGGTTGGTTTGTGAAGTTAAAAAGCGACGTAAAAATTGATTTACCCGTAGATATTGATTTTCAAAGCGACGCCGACTGCTGCTGCTGCTCCTCCTCTGCCTCCTGCTTATCCATAGCCTGTTTTTCCAGCTGCATTTGTGTGGCTGTGGAGGTGTCCTTTTTAAATAATTCTCTTAATAACATGGTGGCATAGGCCGCTGTGGGCAATGAGAATTCCATTAGTAAAGCCATAAATTTGGCTTCCTCGGGCAAAGGTTCGGTTGTTATTTCCAGCTTTTTTAGCTTTTCCCAATCGGAGGCTATCAAAGTATCTTCGGGTGTATTGTACAAACGAAAATTCCATTTCAAATCTTGAGGTTGAATCATTAATTTACGATATGCTCCACCCAAGGCATAAGTTTTCTCCTTGTGTTTTAATAATTCCGAGGTTAGATCCACTTCGGCCAGCATTTGTTCATACCACAAACCACACTCATTGCTGGGATAGGTAATATCATGTCCCGGCAGGGGTAGAACCACATCGGTTAACTGATATTTCCCACTGGCAATGTCCTCTTCAGTCAGAGCTCTTACTTTAAGCTTATATACCGACTCCTCTTCCATTAAATTCTCCTCCTCTACCTCTTCCTTTGCCTCTTCCACTTGCTGCTGCTTTTCATCTTCCTTCCCCTGCTCCATAGTTTGCTCTTCCATTTGCTCTGCATATACCAAATCCCCTGGTATCACCTTTAGTCCAAACTCTTTAATCCTCTTAGAGGCTATACGATTAAAAATCAAACTCTGATATGCATGCGGATACAGCATCAACATGTTCCTAGGTATTTGCCTCAAAGCCGCCGCATAATCATTCTCTCCAAATCTGGCCAATCCCTCCAACACTTTCTTCTCTATGAATTTATCTCCATGTATCTTTTGTGCTGCCGCTGCGGAATCACGTTTCTCCCACCATTCCTCTCTTATGGACCTCATAAACTCCAAATCATTGTCCCTTGGCTTTAAAATCAACTCACAGGCTAGCTTGTAGTCCCGCTTCAGCAGGGCCACTCCAATTTCATAGGTGGGTACTGTGGCACTGTTACCAAATCTCTGCAGACCATAGTAGTTTATAAATCCCCTTTGTTTCAGGGACTCCAAAGCCAATTCAATATCCGCTTGTCGCTCTTTGTCTATGTGACGCAAGGCCAGACGAAAACGATTGCCCTGTAGATCACCCAATTTGAGGGTATTGGAACGAAAGCTAAAGTTGCCAATTTGTACATTTCGTATGCAGCGTATAGCCTGGACAATGCTGTCTGGAGAGCGACGTTTGATGCAAAAACTTTGAGTGGTTTTGGCGCGTTTATCCTTGGTGCCGCAATAGTTGACTTGGGACGGTCGCAGGCTGAAATGGGAAATAGTTTTTGTTAGAAAGTAGAAATAGATTCAGAAGTGTGGTATGTAGGAGAGTCCTGTATAAATTGAATCAAAGTTCCCCTTGTCTTTGTTTCTGTTTCGATCTCACAAAATTATTGATTCATTGAATTAAGCTATGTTTAGATCAACTCAAGACAGTAACTAAATCAATCATGCTCAACTCAAGTAGCTCATAGGGTTGGTAGTAGAGACCTACACGAGTAAGTAATTATGATTACAAACTAGTAGGAGCACCGTAGACTCGTAGGAACACGACCGATTTGACTTATTTCCGCTTTGTACTGATCGAATACAAATAGTTAAGAAGTTTCACGGACACATTTAAAATGCTGGAGTTGGGAAAGTATAAGAGGGTGGAAATTCTATGATAGAATTGCAGAGGCAATTGCGTGCATTTGCTATACACTGTTTAGAAATACTCGACGAAAAACTTACATTTAGCCAAGAACATAAAATTGTAGTATTTAAACAGCTGCGATATTTAAAAGAAGACGAACAAGAAAAGATCTTACACCTCGTTTAACAACATCTGTTTTCGATTTCTTTTGAAACATAGCATGGTCGTTTAAGCTTGAAAAAACTGAGCGAATGTATCTAGTGAACGATGAGATGACGTAATATAAAGATATTCAAGGTCCAAATAGGCAGAGCTCTGGCAGCGTGATTAATATACAGTGGGAAATGTTAACAAATGTTTTTTATTAAAAAAAAATCATATTGAAGTGATGGAAAATGTACGGAAAGGAAGTTCCCCTGATTGATGAATTAGCCAGAAAAATATTATGTATACATCCAACGCTTCTGGTGAAAGGTACTTCAGTTCGGATAATCGAGTCTTAGAAGACCGGTAAACAAATTTTAAGGCCGAAAACAACGTAAAGCTCAATGGCGACTCTTAGAAAATTGAATTCCAAAATAATTTTGTAGTATCTGCAATTGGAAATGAACACGAAATGCTTTCAACTCAGGCTGGATTATGTAGTTAATATATTGATCTACAGAATTCGCGAATGATTTTTTTTTAGAATTTTAATCATGACCTTGATTAAATACGTTTATGCTATGCTTGTTTTAAATTATTTCATGAAATGGATTCGAAAGCGACTGAATAAACTCTATTTGAATGAATTCCACTTCAAAACGAAACTTGACTATGAATTCGACTTCAATTCGTAATGTGCCGAGGCGCAGACAGCTTTAGTCGGTTTTGCCAAATCTTTTGTTTCTTATACGTGCGCTGGTCATTTTGTGAATTTAGAAAAGCTGCAATCACAGGAATAAATTTGATTGCGCAAATTAGCATAAACGTAGTAATAGTGGATCATCTTAAGCCATATACATTTTTGTACACGACAAAATATCGCAAATGGAAATTACAAAACTTTTTTTTTAACGTCACACGAAAACTCTTCAGATACAAATGAATAAATTGGTCATCATGTGGCCAAATCTTCATTTGAAATGAAAAGATAAAAAGAACTACATACATCGAATTCTTTAAAAGAAATAAATTAAAAGATTGTGAACTGTCTTTATGCATTAGCAATGGACTGATTTTGAGTATTATTTTTTAGTTATTGGGGATTTACAGGGAGAAGCAAACTTCATGAAGTTTTTCAAAAAGCTCTGGCTTGAAGGAAAGCGGTGTAGTGGTATTGCTTGCTCTTCTACACCTCTTTCCATTAAACAAAAAAATACAGATCGCTCACATATCTAACTAAACTACCAGAACGATTAGCTCCATCAAATTGCTACGACAACCAAAACATACAAATGGCACATAACCCATCAAAAACTTTATAACAAAGAGGATGCCAGGAATGCCATTAACAGGATACCATGCGAAGGATGTAAAGACTTTAGTTGCAACAAAATCTACATAGGAACGACAAAATTCAAACTGAAGACCCTAAAGTATAGCACAACAAAAATCTGACTTCAAGCTGCGACTCAAACACACATTCATAAAAAAAATGCGCTTGCGACACGTTGTGTTTATAGCGACCACACAGACGTGTAAAAATTGTACGTAAACTGTTTTGGTAATTTTGTTTTGTTGCTCTGAAGACGGTTACCGAGGAGTGACCGAAACATCAGAGAAAAAAGGAACCAAAAGATTGGTTTTTCTATCAACTTGACCTCAAACATTCATCTACAATTAGATGGGTTGCCAAGACACAATCGTATAAGTACACAATATTAAGAAGATGGGATAATTATCAATTGTAGACGGGTAAATAAGAAATGAAAGTCAATTGGTCTAATAAAAATTTCAAAAATGTGCAAAATTTCATAATGAGTTCAGATTATCGTGAAGATTTATTAGTTGGAAATTGTCGACGGGTAAATAAATTTTTTAAAAGCAGTTTCTTAAGCACGATTTTGTTACCATGGAGAACCTTTAGGTGTGAACAGCATTAAGGTAAGGTTTATTTGGCATTTTATATACTTTTTGGTTTTTTACAGCGCTTTAATGATTTAATGTTTTGAAACAGACTTTATGATCTTGACTATATTCTTTGCCATTAATAATACATGGTATTAATCGCGGCGGAGGATTCAGTTAATTAAGTTATACTTGGCAATGTTCTTACAGTCTTTAGGTCCTGATTTTTCACTAAAAATTTTTTGGTTTGACTCAGTTTCGTACTTGTCTTGATCTAATAAACCACATGTGCTTGATCTGTTCAAACTTTGAACCTTGATCTATCTGAGCTTGATCTGTTTAAAGTCACTGGCAATTTGAGCGAGAGATTAACTTGTACCAAATAAATTTCTGACTTAAGATTTAGTTGAACCTTGAATCAAAGGGTACTTTAACTCAATTAATGTAGGGTTGAAGACTCTAGAGTGCAGCTTACTTGAGACGACTGGCCAATGAAGAGGCCACCTCACTGGTGTCCAGATTGGTTTTATGCACCAGAAAGCATACATATTCGGCCGGAAAGTTCCAGCGATTGTCACCTAAGAAAGAAATTTTTAAAAACATTAAACGTTAAAAGTGCCCAAAAGTAGAATTACCGCGTCCTGGCTTGGGCTTTAAAATGCGTATGGTTTTCTTCTCCTCTATTTCTGTGGCTTCTTCTTCCTTTGGCTCCTTGGGCTTGGCCTGTCCCAAAGTGGTGGACACCAGTTTGCCTTTGTACAATTGCTTAATGGTTTGATGTATGTGAGTACGTTGCTCCTTGTCAAGGCTGGTTACATCTATTTCCACTTTCTGCTCCTGGGTTGAATCATATTTGGTTTCAGCCAAAGTGGATATATTCTGCCACACTTGCTCCCCTATGACTGACTCCAGTTGCTGACGCCATTTGGCCAGCTGCTCGGGCTCCACCTCTGTAATTAATATTCCAAATTAAGTTTCAAATTCTTTTTAAGTAAATACACACGTTCAATGACCACTTTTGGCACAGTCAAGTCGGTGAGCTCCAAGACTCTTCCTTCGTTATCAATTTCGTTGACATGGAAATCGGAAAATCTGGATTTGAGAATGGCCGTAAAACCAGGAGCCTCGGGATTTGTGAATTCTGTGATGCCCACTTGAGGTTCAAGCAAGGTGCTTTTTTGCTGGAAAGTGGAACTGGGGGAAAGCAAAGCCGATTAGAAGTTAACTAGAAGGAGTGAGTTATAAACTAACCTGTTGCGTGGGGCTTTGTTATTTTCAAGGCGCTCACTACGTTCCTTTTTTTGGCCACGCCAATTGTTTTTTTGGTATGGCTTGGAATGAAAGTTGCGTCGTCCACGACCTCTATCTTTGCCCATGGTTAATGTTTAAATTAAAATGCCAGCCAGCCGGTCCACGTGAAGTTAAGAACAGCTGCTTTTAGACAGTTTTCCAACACTGGTTAAATGAAATGTTATCGAAAATCGAAAAACATCAAATGTGGTCACCCTAAACTCTATAAAAGTCTCAATCATTGACAAAAACAGGACATTGTTGAACAAATTCGAAAAAACAAAGGAAATGCTGCCGCATTTAAACGCAGAGGAATATATGCCGCCACTGACACGAAAGGTGTACATTAATCCCAATTTCCATGGCCAGCAAATGTTACGGACCCAGGCCTTATCGCTGCAAGGTCAAATTACGCAGCCAAGTCAGCCACCCACCCTGCCACAGCAGATTCCCGCCATACATGTCAATCCGCATTTTTTGCAACGTCAGCAGGCCCTGTACCAAGTTCAGCAGCTCCAACAAATGCAGCAGATGCAATTTCAACAAGTTCCGCAGACATTTTATGCGCCCCCCTTACAAGAGGTGACTGCTGCCCCACCAGCACCACCACCACAGGCCAAAATCATAAGCAAAGCCAGCACTTGCCTGGTAAGAAAAGTGTCTGTGCCTAAGCCCAAGCCCAAGCCTGCTGCCAAGCCTATCTCTGCCGCTGTCAAGCAAGCTCCCTTGGTTAGCATTTCCAAGCGTAAGATTGTGCGTCAAGTAGCCCTCAAGCCCGCTGTGGCAAATGTTAATTCAACCACCAAACGCACCAAATACAAGCTGGTGCGTGCCATTTCTCTAACCTTCACTCCTTTGGTCAAAAAACATCGCTCCATACGTGATTTTGTGGGTCAATTTGCCTTACGACGCAACAACGAAACCAGGTATAACTTCTTACCTATCATAAAACCCAGTTAAATCTCTAAACCTTTCCCATTTCAGCTCCAAACCCCAAGTTTTAAAACCAAGTGTAAACAATTCCGTAAGCATGGTCAGCATTCATGGAGTTATGTACCGAAAGACGGCTAAGAATAAGCTTATCAAACTGGATGCCCCCTCGTCATCCGCACCCTCGGCAGCTAGAACCCTTAAGAGAAGCCTGTCTGGTCGCACTTTGTTTGTCAGCGGCAATAAGTTTGTCTTGGATTCCACGGGTTGTCGTTTGACACGAGTGCAATCATCCGTCCCAGTGGCTTCTGTTAATTCCCGTCGACGCATTGATTTCGGCGGCTTAACCTACATAGCCTCGGCCAAAACTCAAAATGTTTTCATACGCAACACAAATCATTTATCGCGTGCCCATTTAATGTCCGCCAGGCACCGCAGCCTGCAGTTACTCAATGGATCTCGGGTCAAAACAAATGTGCCCTGTGCCATCTATCAACGTTTGGGCAAATGTGCGGCCCATAATCGTGGCAAGTGTAGGAAATTGCATGATAAGCGTCAGGTGGCCATATGTCCCAGGTTTGTGTGTCGGTTTATCTGTTCCTTTCCTTTATCTGTCCTTCAAATGGCCTAATTTCTGTTGTTATAGATTCCTGCGTGGCGAGTGCTCTAAACCCTCTTGCCTGCTGTCGCACAATGTCACTTTGGAGAAGATGCCCGTTTGTCGTTATTATTTGCTTGGTATATGTGTGAGGGAGGATTGCCCCTATTTGCATAAAAAGCTTAGTCGCAAGGCGGATATCTGCATAGATTTTCTGCGTGGATATTGTCCCTTAGCCGCCGAGGTATGTTGACTGGCCTTCCTTACCCCCAAAAATCCCCCATTAACACTTTTTCAATTCTTTCAAGTGCAACAAACGACATGAGTTTGTGTGTCCCGAACTGGAGCGCAAGGGCAAATGTGACATAGCCAATTGTTCCATCTGTCAGCAAAAGCCCAAAAAACTTCTCAAATTGAAACCGAAAGCCAAAAGCAAAGTGGATTTGAAACCATTAGAAGTTGATGAGGACGGCAATGCTACCATTAAATCGCGTTACTTTAAGTGCAATGATGATCCACAGGAGATTGCTGCTGCTGCCGCTGCTGATGAAGAACAACACTCCGACGAGGATGAAGATGCAGCCACAGTCAGCGGACTTAATCAACGTCCCAAGCTGGGCACCCTGCCCGCTTTTATTCCACTCGGCAATGAGGAATAGGCTGGATTGTTTCAATTATGTGACATGACTTGGACACAACGTTTCAGGTACCCATTAATATCGTTAAGTATCGTTAAATTCGTTTATCTTAAGTTTTAATTTCTTTATTCTTTAGTTTACGTTCCACTTTTAATAAGAAATAAAGATACAAATATATTTGCCTAAAAAAATAATAATAAATGGGTTTATTACTTGGCAGCAGTCTTGGAAGAGTAAGTAGAAACCTGGATAAAAATAGTGTGTTTAACCGTGGAAACCATGAATCAATAGCAAACCATTTACGCAAAAGAAATATGTAGGCTTAGTTGGCTAGGCTGTGTCACATTGGGAGGGAATGAGTTTCTGGTGGTTCTTGATACCTTTTTTTTATTGTGTTCTTAAGGTACGAAATTGCATATTAGTTTAATTGAAATTACATAAGATTACAAAAAAAAGTGTGCTGGAAAAAATCGACTTACGAAAAAACACCTTTTTCATCTTTTTTGGACCGGGGAAAAAAGCTCTGGTTACCTCCTTTCTAAGACTGTTTTTTAATACTCTGCACCTTTACGGAATTCCCTAATACTATTTGATTGCCAGATACTGCCAGAGGTGGAACAAACTTTTTTTTTTAATGTGCCTACAGCTACATCTAAAAAGTTATCAATCTTAACGAAACTCGGCCCAAACGTTAGGCTTCACATAAAAAAACCCGTGTACCAAAAACTGTCCAAACGGACAGACGAACTTCTTTTAAAATAAGTTAACATCTTACTAATGAGGGTCATAGAGAAGGAGAAAAAAAATGGAAAATAATATAAACAAGTGAGAAAGTCGGTCAAGCCCGACTATATGCTGAATGCAGCGCTGCGCTCATCTCCCAGTTTCTCTCTTTCTCTCTCTCTTTTGGCTGAATGAAATGCGATGTTGGTCGTTTGGGAGGGGAAGGGAGGTTTTGGTTTTTATACTCTGTACCAAAGGTACATAGAGGAGAAGGAATCATTTCCGACCACATAAATTATATATATTCTTGATCAGCATCAACAGTCGAGTCGATATATATATATATAGCCATGTCCGTCCGTCCGTCCGTCCGTCCGTATACGGACGAATCAAGGAACGAATCATCTATCTACAAAACTGTGGGAGATATGACGATTTTTCAAAATTTCGGGGGCGAGAGGGGGCGTGGCAAAAATTAAAAATGAACTTTATTTGCCTGCAGCTATAAGAAGCATTTGTCCCATACATGTCAAACCTCTATCTCTTACCATCTCTGAGATCTGTTTGTTCATACGGACGGACGGACAGACGAACATAGCTATAACGAGAAAGACAAAGCTAACTTCGTCTGTGCCGAAGTTTTGATTGGTTAGCGACTTCGACCAAACTTCGCAGATCAGCTTAAAAACATTTAATATCACCCATGACCGTGATTGATTCTTATTAAAATCCATTTTTCGACCGATCATTTGTATGGCAGCTACAAGAAGCAGCCGTCCGATCTCCAACAAAGCTTAATCGACTCAGCTCGTCATGCTGATCAAGAATATATCGCTCACTTACTTCAATACTGGCATAACTCAAAAAATGCGATTTTTGACTTATTGATGCAGAAATATACGCTGTATTGTGTACTATTTTGTGCAAAAATTTTCGTATTGATATCTCTGATACTTTTCAAATCTCTAGCGGTTTTCGTATAAACGTTAGCATTTCATATAAAAGCTGTTTGAATTTATATGTTAAAGGGCTCAAAAATGCCCGGCTACTAAATTAGATGTAAAAAGTTGAGCGATTTGAAACCGCCTGCTCAAAGTCAAGTAGATTTGAGGCGTACGGTTTTCCTTCCACATAATCTAGAAGGCGGTCTGATTCTTCGCACTTCGCAAATAATGTAGTCCCAGTTTAGTTCGAAGTGCAATCGTTATAGAGATTTTTAGAACACCCCTGAATAAGTCCAGTTTCTTGTTCGTGTTACCAAATTTTTTACGAAGCGAAGCATCGATGTTTTTTAACTCCAGAATTTCATTTTTGAGTAGTTGGTTTTCAAAATAAGAAAACCGTAGTCGTCAACCTTTGTGGGTCTGCAGGTACCCGAATCAATTAATTTTTTTGATACGACAAACTGCACACAAAGGCATTTCAAAATTACGTCACGAAAATTACAAAACTAAACAAAAATCGCGCGTGGATACAACCCAAGGCATACTAACCAAGGTAGGCTGACTCGCTCTCTCAGAACTCCGTATATTCGTGTCAAAGAGATCGAGAGCGAAAGAGTAATATATTTCAATACAAAGCCTACTAAGCTACTAAGTAAAACACAAAAAATTCATCCGCGGAGATGCTTTGCTTACAACAGTTGCTTACTGACTGAAATTTAACAAGTTGTCAAGAGAGATAGAGAGTGAGTTAGCCTACCTTGTTTAGTATGCCTTGGATACAACCTATCACATTGAAATCCCCTTTGCTACTGATTCAGAGGCGGCCAAATGGAGAGGAAAAAAAGTGAGCTTAGTAAACAAGAGAGCTCTCTCCAGACCACACGCATTTTACTTGCTAGGCAGTGCTCACCGATTCACACAACCATAACTTCGGCTCGCGTTTGCTTAAAAATACGACAGACTTCAGCTCGTGCGAGCCTTAGGTGGACGGGTCTGGTCTGTACTGATTGTTTTTCGCCATTCAACTGGTACCCCAAAAAGAGGCAGCCTACTTTAATGACTTCATCTAGTATAATTCCACCGGAGCGGAATCATCTCCGCTGACGAAATTTTTGTGTGTTTACTTAGTAGCTCTCTTTGACACAAATACAAGGCAGAGGCGGCCAACAAGTGAACGAGAGAGCTCTCTCCAGACAACACGCGTTTTACTTGCTATGCAGTGCTCACCAATTCACACCAGCATAACTTCGTCTTGCGTTTGCATTAAAACACGACTGACTTCGGCTCACATGAACTGAGATTTGTCTGATATAAGGAGTTGTGAGAGAACGAGAGCGCCTACCTTGTTTAGTATACCTTGCACTGTATACCAACTCATTATACAAAGTGTAGCGAGAGTATTTTTTATACTTGTGGGCTGTTGTAAAGCATGATGTGGGCTCGCCTCATTTAGCTGTGCGCCGCTGGGACTTGAAGAGTCAGGACGGGCATTTTGAGGCGACGTGTTTCTGTGAGTGTAACCCGAAATTAAGCGAAATGAGCCAATTCAAAGTAAAAACGAGTCTCTTGCGCACTTCCACGTAAAACTTGGCGTTGACGGTTTGTCCAGCAGGAATTTATGGTGGACGATGCCTTTGATGTCAATAAAGACAATGACCTAGGTGTGACAATGGGATCTAGGTAGGATCTGGATGGGATCTCCGCGGGATTTGGGTAGGATCTGGATGGGATCTAGGTGGGATCTTTGTAGGATCTGGGTGGGAGCTAGGTTAAAGTTGGGTAAGACCTCTGTGGGATCTAGGTAGGTTCTGGAAGGGATGTGGGTGGGATCTGGGTGGTATCTGTGTGGTATCTAGGTAGTATCTCGGTGGTATCTGGGAGGGATCTGGGAGCACACCTTGGTGTTATCTGGGTATGTGAAACATTATCATTTATCTATGGATCAGCGCAATAAACAAGACTTCCTGAAAAAACGAAATAACTTTGCAACAAGAGATCTTGTTGCTAGTATTTCTACTCCCTGTTAGTTTTTTATTTCGAAAGAGTTCTCCTGCTGATTTATATACCATTGAGAGATCTTTTAAGTTTGAAAATAAGCTCTTAAGCTAAGCATCATTTTTCACATCAAAGCCACGCACTCACACTTTTTTTCTGCTTTGCGAACCTAAGGTTTCGTTTCGAAGCTGGGTTCCTGAATTCTGATATTGTTCTGATAATTTCCCACCTGAATCTTTACAAAACAGATTACAAACAGGTTATCCAGATTAGTAAATTTTGATTGACAAGTCTAGAGGAACTCTACAGGAGTTTAATTGTTAAACTGAACTTACGTTTAATTTTGTTGCTAAACTTTAAATGAGAAATTTAAAATTGGCCAAACTTATGTTAGTTTGCCCGCAGAAACTGAGCTGGAGTTGAACCGTGTTATAATTTTTTATTTCTTTGAATGTAAATGTATTAAATACACAATTGCCCATGGATATTTGCTCCCGCATCACTTTACGTTCTATCTACTGAGGGTCCGAAAAGATGTCCCTTTCGCCTTGGGCCAGAGTGGAGGTTTCCCAATTCAATGATCTCTCGATAGCCATTTTCCATTTCTGATAGCGTAAATCTCGCTCCGTTTGTGGAATCTTGGGTGTGATGGGCTCACGTGCACCACCCTTGGATAGGGGAGCCTCCATTTGATATTTCGGCTCCACCACTTTGTAAGCAGCCATGGCAGCTCCCTAAAATCGACACAGAAGTTAAAATAAATATTTTAATTTGGACTTTTCGGAGACTTACCAAAGCAGTTGTCTCGGGTATTTTGGCGCGCAAAACATTAATCCCCACCAGATCAGATTGCAACTGTAGGAACAGTTCGTTTACGGTCATGCCGCCATCCACCATCAATTTAGCCAAAGGAATTTTACAATCCTTGTGCATCGAATCGAGTATATCGCGCACCTGGAAACAAATCGACTCCAGAGTGGCTCGAACTATATGCTCCGAGGTGGTCTCCTCGCTGAGACCACAGATAACACCGCGCGCATCCTGATTCCAATAGGGAGCATACAAACCATTAAAGGCGGGGACAAAGTACACATCCAAAGAGTTGTCCACCATGCGGGCCATGGGCTCAATTTGTCCGGAATTCTGTATGATACCCATATTGTCACGTAACCAATTGAAGGCAGCTCCGGCAATGGATACACTGCCCTCCAGGGCGTAATAGGGAACAGCCTTACGTCCCAGTTGATAGCCCACGGTGGTCAAAAGGCCATGCTGGGAGTGTACAATGGAGGGTCCGGTATTGTAGAGAAGGAAACAGCCCGTGCCATAGGTAGCCTTGGCCTGTCCCTTAACCAAACACTGTTGACCCACCAGAGCAGCCTGCTGATCACCCAAAACCCCTGTGATGGGCAAACCCTTGAGCTCATCCTGTGCAATGCGACCATAGTGCTCGGCACTGGAACAAATCTCGGGCAAAATGGTACGGGGTAGGCCAAAGAATTTCAACAGATTCGAGTCCCATTGCAGAGTCTCAATGTTCATTAACATGGTACGCGAGGCATTTGTTACATCTGTTTTGTGGACTCCACCCTTGACACCGCCCGTCAGATTGTAGATTAACCAACAGTCTATGGTGCCAAACATGGCATCACCACTTTCCATGGCTTTCTTGACCACGGCCACATTGTCCCTAAGCCAACGTAGCTTGACTCCCGAGAAGTAGGGCGAGAGAGGCAGACCACACAGAGGACGTAAATAGTTGATATTTCGGGCATTGTTGGGTATGGTTTCCAGCAACTCTTCAACTGTGCTGGTGGTGCGATTATCCAGCCAAATGATGGCATTGGCCAAAGTTTGTCCCGTTCTGCGATCCCATACCACGGTGGATTCACGCTGATTGGTAATGCCAATGGCCAGAATTTCCTGAAAAAATAAATTTGAAATTTGATTATTATCGATAAAATTAATCGATAAGTTAAAGTGAACTAGTTCTCTGAAATAAATCGACAACAGCTGACAAACAATAAAACTAAATTATTGTTGATAACACACACACACGGTACGCCGCCTCCTCCTCCTCTACCAATGTCAAACCTAGTTAAAATTATACGACGCACCATAACCACTTATCCATATAGACTGAGCAAACTACACAAAATGGCCACCGGCAAGGTGGAAAAAGCTATAATAGCTGTAGGCCAAATGCGCTCCACAAATCAGAAGGAGGCAAATCTTTGTCAGGTGGAGGAACTAATAGCCAGAGCCAAATCCCAGCAAGCTCAAATGCTATTTCTGCCCGAATGCTGTGATTTTGTGGGTGAAAATCGGGCAGAGACTTTGGACTTGGCCGAAACGCTGGACGGGCAGCTGATGACCAAGTACCGGGATTTGGCCAAGTCGAATCAAATATGGCTTTCTTTGGGTGGCATACATGAACTAACAAAGGAGGACCAAAAGATTTACAATGCTCATGTGGTGGTCAATGACCAAGGCGAACTGGCGGCAGTCTATCGTAAGATGCATCTATTTGATGCCACCACCAAGGACATACGTTTAAGGGAATCGGATACAGTGGCCCCGGGTGAACGTCTGGAGCGTCCATTGGCCACACCAGCTGGTCAATTGGGTTTACAAATCTGCTATGATCTACGCTTTGCCGAGCCGGCCATCATATTGAGAAAACTGGGAGCACAAGTCCTTACCTATCCGGCAGCCTTTACCTATGCCACAGGCAAGGCCCATTGGGAGCTATTGCTGCGTGCACGAGCCATTGAGACGCAATGTTTTGTGGTGGCTGCCGCTCAGCAGGGTTGGCATAACCAGAAACGTCAAAGTTGGGGTCACAGCCTCATCATCAGTCCCTGGGGCAAGGTTTTAGCCGATTGTGGAGGAGAAAGTGAACTAGAAGTGGCCATTGCTGAGTTGGATTTGTCTTCCTTGGCCTCTCTTTACGAAAGTATGCCCTGTTTTGAGCATCGCCGCAATGATTTGTACAGCCTCACCGCCTACAATCTCTCCACCCGGGAGATTAGCCAGGATCGCCCCTTTGCCGAGAATATAGTGGACAAACGTTCTATATTCTATGAGTCGGAGCATTGTTTTGCCTTTACCAATCTCCGTTGTGTGGTGGAGGGTCATGTTTTGGTCTCTACCAAACGAGTGACCCCCCGCCTGTGTGGCTTAACCTGTGCCGAGATGACGGATCTGTTTGCCACTGTCTGCTTGGTTCAGCGTCTGCTGGAGCATATACACTCCACCACTTCGGCTACCGTAACAGTCCAGGATGGTGTTCAAGCGGGTCAGACAGTGCCACATGTACATTTCCATGTTATGCCCCGTCGTAATGGAGATTTTGGACATAACGATCAAATCTATGTGAAGCTGGATGACCGAGCCGATAACAAACCCCCACGTACTCTCCAGGAGAGAATTGATGAGGCTCAATTCTATCGCAAACACTTGGAGCAGCAGCAGCAGCAAAAATGTTAACTCAGCTTCCCTTTAACAATAAATTCTTTTAGTTTGCACTCACCTTGGGGTCACCTCCTTGCGAGCGTAGCTTCTTGCAGGCTCCCGCTATACATTCATTCACCGTTGACACTATAACCATGGGATCCTGTTCACACCAGCCCTCCTTGACAAATATGGAGGGCACTTCAATTTGATGGTAGCACACTATTTCATCTGTCCCCGCACGGAAGATGATGAACCTGGCGGATGTGGTTCCCTCATCAATTGCTCCTACATATGGACCCTGCGGTAAAGACGGTCTCTTGCTCTCGCTCTCCATAGCTGCTGCTGTAGTTACGTGTATAAAATGTTCTCCTGTTGTCGACCTTAGTTTAAGCACTGAAATTTGTAATTTGTGTGTAGTTATTCAATTGCTGACATGTTTATCGACACTTGGAGTCGGAAATGAGATAAGAGATAAGGCCCGGGTGACGTGCCCCCTGGATGTTTGGTAGGTGCAACTATAAACTTGTTTTAACAGGCGTAAATATTTTATGGCGAATTCTGATATTGCGAATGGAGGTATCACAACAACAAACAATCAAATAAAACATACGAGTTTATGCGGCATCTTATTATGAATTGAGAAAATCGCGATTAGTGCAAGTCACAGTTCCCCAGCCATAGCCCCTGGGTGCCGATAATGTTCGTCATTTCACAGAGAATCAGGGTTGTTTATATTATCATCGATATATTATCGATATTTTTCAGATATTTTCCGTATTTCGTATAAGGTTTTGTTAATAGTTTCAAAAAGTAGGAATTTCGAGTTCAAACGTTTCATTTTCTTTATTATTTAATATTATTTCGAAAGTATGGACTACCCAGATATAGCAAATGTTCTCCCACTTGTCGGAACAAATTTTAAGGTTACATTTCAAATTGCCGAAAATTCACAAAGGAAGCATTTGCTGATTATGATGAATTAACACCATTCCTTTCAGATCAGCTCAACACTGATACAAGCCAAGTTTGGTTTAAAGCTTATCCATTTTATGATTGTTTGTTCGGACTCTACAGCTGTAAGCATACGGCAATGTAAGCATTTTTATATTCATTACTGTGAAACTTTCGTTTTAGGTTTTGATTGAAAACAATTTTTGGAAAATTTGCAACTTTCGCACCTCATATTCTGGCAACACTGATGCTACAGTTATATAAAAATGTCACAGTCAAGTGAAATTTGGTGCAACTTTACAAACCCCTAAGTGGTAGATGACACGGACGTCAATTTTCAACATTTTGGACAGATTGAAGAAAATTGTGATGCATTTTAAGCACAGCCCGGATTAATCTACAAGTTGCGAAGAGCCCAGGCCGATGAGAGAGTTCCGGAAGATTGTATTAAGACCTTGCAGCAAAACGTCTACACCCGATGGAATTCGTGCCTTGATTTGCTGACGTCCTTTTTAGGTCTTGCAAATAAAGATGCAATTATTCTTATAAACAGAAATAAAGAAAATAAAGTGTTTACTTAATGGATATATGTCGATTTTTTTAGGCCTTCCAATGCACGAGTCGCAAAATCAGTGAATTTGTACATTAGGTTGCCGCAAACTTCATGGGACCTTCAGAAATTCGCATAAGGCGACCATTCCGGTACGATTCAGATTTGCCCTAAGGAATCTTATTATGCTTCTGATTTAAAATGCGTCATTTGTGACTCCCGTAACCGTATGACGTACGTTTTGCTTAATATAGACTACATCTACAGGGTATTAATTTTTTTTGGGAAAAAAGGCAAAAATATCAATTTATCCATATTTTCAAAACGATATTATCATCTCATTTGATATTTTTCAAAACAGAAAATACCGTAGATATCATATTTTAAAAATGTTCGACAAACCAAAGTCATGCATTACTGTGTGTTAGAGAGAGACACATCACATTTTCGGGTTTCCTTTTTGGAATCGAGGGAATGATACTCCTTCACACTAACAGAAATCACCCTAATTTTAGAGACACACATCAAAGGGAGGAGTTTTACAAAAAAAATTTGCATTGTTTTTGAGCACATAAGTGCTAAATATTGCTTGCAAAGCTCTTTTCTTAGCGCATTATAACTTTGATTTGCGAGCAGTATGTTTCGAGTCCTATTATAAATTGGTTCGTTTCGGTAATTTATAAAATTAAGATATTTACCCAATTAGTCTGGGACCACGATTTCTCGAATACGGCTAAGCCGATCAGTCTGAATTTTTAAAACATGCTTCTAAAATATATTGTTCATAAATTAATCAATGGTAATTTTTCACCAATAAATATTTTCTTATAAAGGCCTAATTCCAGATGACATAAAAATAAATTTTTATGTTGGAATTCACATGAATAGAAACACATTTGAACTGTTTTGAAATCTGAATGCTATTGCAAAGCAGTCCTATTTGAGTGAAGTATTGTGCCGAAATAAAAATTTATGTCATCTGGAATCAGGCCTTTAACAACAATTTAAGGCCAACATTTTGGTGGAAAAAATATTTTTTTCTTTCGAGAGAATGACATTTTGTATTTGCAAATTGTTTTTAGCTAATTCCTTTTTAGATATATTTTAACGAAATCCGTTTGGTTTCCTATTTTTGGGTGACCAAAGACATCGTGAACACCGCAAAGCGTAGTTTTTGCAAGAAGGTCCATGAGATCAGAAAAAAAACACATGAAAAAATACATTTTTTGGGCCACTTAAACTAAGGCCCATCTAACATCTTTATCAAAGATGTGCTGCAACAATATTTTATTATCATTCCAACATTTTCCAGTAATGTTCCTATTTATCTTCGTTCCAATCAGTATTTTCACTATAGTTTTTGGTCCACCTTTAAAAGTTTGCTATTCACTGCTAAACATATTCAATGTAAACGGAAAAAGAATGGTAAAAATTGTTTACATAATTAATTAAAAATGTTTGACAAAAAAAAAACGGTACGTTAATATTTCAATTTTTGATCATTTATGAATTGATTAATTTTTGCTAACATTTGCAGTGTGCTGTGTGAGTAGCCATGACTGGACTACGTACATGGAGAAGATTTTGACATATAAATTAACCACCAGTTGTTCATTCCAAGTCATTTTTTTTAATAATTTTAAGCAATTTGTACATTCGCTATTATAGTACACCTAAATATAATTTAAACCAAATGTTCTCAATACTTTGGTTCACGCATAAACACTAGAGTTGCCAAATACCATAAATTTGCAGCTGCAGCAACCCTAGAGTGACCGTTTGGCCTTAAAGCAGCTGATGGCGATTCGAAATTATTTGTTTACAGCGTATTCCTAGTCAACCCACTCAACATGCCCATCGCGGAGAAATATAACAAAGGCCTAAGAGATTTGCTTTTAAGCCAGGATAACGCACCCGTGCTAATTCAATTGGCCAAGAGCGTTACAAAGAATGTGTGCAGCATTGAGGAACCTGAGGGTAAGTGGTATGAGTAATGCACATTTAAAATCTATCAAATCACAATCTTCAATTGCAGAGGCACTGGGCTATCTTACGCTACATATGGAGGACATTCACAAACTTCTGTTCAAACGTCACATAACCCGGGAATTGCTGTTTAAGTACTTGCACTCACGCGTGCCGGCCACCAACACAGACTTCACAAAAACCGATTTGGTGATGCGTGTGGTGCAGTACTGGGAGCAAGAGCAAGAGACACATATCCAACATCATCCTGAACAGCAGACAACGGACTTGAGTCTCAAGGAACAAGATTTTCCCTTACATCTGATTGCCAGAGAATTTAGTGGATGGTTTTTCGAGCGCTTCAATGGCAATTTACTTAACCTCAGCGATTTGTGGAACGATGCCGGCTTGCTGCTCACCATTATGGCTAGCGATGGCCAGAATGAGCTGCAATGTACGAGTGCTCCAGAGGTGCTGCCGGCTCTGCTCAATGCCAAGCAACAGTTTAACTTTCATTTCAATCCCAACTTGACTCACGCCGGCGTTCAGGGACGCATGGATGCCTATGGTCAGGTTTTGGTACTCTGCTGTGGCACTCTGCATTGCACGGATCGTTGTGTGGGCGTCTTTGAGTGCATTTTTGGTTTGGTACGTGATCCTTTGGCGGACAACAATTGGAAGCCGAAAAAAATTAAATTATTGCTAAAAAGCGAACTGCAACCGCCGACCTTGTACAGCTTGAGAGAGAGTGGGACACTGCAGGAGGCTTTGGCTTTGCCAGCGCCCAGCGCAGAACTGGAACAGTCATAGCTATGTACATATGTAAGGACAAATTTGAGACTTGTATTTATTTTTTTAAAAATAGAACAAATATATATTATTTAGAACTAACCAACCTGTGTGTAAATACTTACCTGGCAAAAGATTTTTAAATTTTGCGAGCCGCTGTTTGAAATGGCGAACATGGTTGTTCCACTCGGCCACGAACTGGAATTTCAAAGAAAATGATAAGATTTAGAATTTGTTTGCTCTCTGTGAGTGGAATCAAAATAGAAACTGATTTCAGCTAAATATATGTTTCTAATTGTGGGTGAATAGATCAGGGCCAACTTATTTTGCAAAAGGGGGGCAAAATCTGACTTCAGCCTTAAAGCCCCATACGGAGTACGACGAAAAAATTCGTTTCGATACAGTATTTCACATAAATAGAAACACTTTCTAACAGCACATGAGCATCAAAGCAAAGCCAAGGTGTTTCGAATTATATGAAATACTGTATCGAAACGAATTTTTTGTCGTACTCCGTATGGGGCTTTAGGAATAGATTTTTCCCCCCACTATGATATTGGGCAAGGCCTGTGATTAATTTCATGGCATTTCTAATATCGTTCAAATTCTAAAGACTACTTTTTCCTTTAATTTTTTATGATCTGATTTCATTCAAACATTTTTATGGTCATATCTGCATTTAAATGTCTATTTTTTTTTAACTATTTCTTCTTTTAAATTTTGTTAAGAAACTCTTTCATTTTATCGTAGCTTTTCTGGTCCAGTTTCAGGGAGCATCTGAATACAGTGGGACTCCCAAGAGAGAAGATATGGAGTCAAGTAAGAAAATAAGAATTGATGAATGTCAAAGAAAGGAAGAAATAGTAGTTTAAACTCGTCTTGTGGGGAGAACAACAATGGAAAAGAAATCAGGTAGTAAAAATGCTATTGATAAGCAAATTGTAAAAAAAAAGAGGAACATGAAGTTCTAAGAAAGGGTAGAATTAGCAAATCAGATACGGAATCCCAAATTCATGCTCTTAAACCAAACTGTGAACCAATAAATACGCGACATTTTCGAAGTGCTAAGTGTATCTGTTGCATTCAACTTTGCTAAAACAGAGCTGAATCTAATGTTAAGACTTAGAATGCAAGATATTTTAACGTTCTAAAGTTGTAGCGTTTTTCTAACCACCTCTTATAGATCAGCAAGCAACCGCCTGTCATTCTTACATTATTTTATTAAAGTGGCACTTGAATTGGTTTAGTTCCAAACAGTATTGTTCCTCCACCTGTTGTGTTTTCTACTGCCCCATTAAACGTTTCTAAGGATATAGCTTCATTTGCTAGCATTTCCGCCATTTTGCTTCTATTGGCAGAGATTCAAAAATTTCATTTGACAAGCGAACGGTCGCATTAGTATTTGAAACGGAAAACGAAGAAGCTTCCATTACAATTGGCTCCTTTCAAATCTTTACGATAATCTAAACTCAACGATTTTGTAAGCCTTTCGATCTTTACCATCTATGTATATATTCTCCCGTGTTCATTATAATTTAATTTTATACGAAAATTAAGTAATTTCCGTAATTTTTTAAGAGCCTCGATTTTTACCATCCGTTTATTTATACATATATTTTTTTTTTTACCTCTCATCTATTTAAACTCATTTACAAATTTTGCTTAATTGTAGATTTTTAGGACTTTTTTCTTATAAAATTTTTGGACCATTTTATTTACTCCTCTTACCAGAGATCAAGACCGTATCCACTTAAAACCCGTACCCGGAAATTTTTATATCCGTTACTCGTAGGGTAAAAAGTGTATACTAAAGTCGTGCAAATGTATGTATCAGGTAGAAGGAATCATTTCCGCCCCTATAAAGTATATATATTCTTGATCAGCATCAACAGCCGAGTCGATATAGACATGTCCGTCTGTCTGTCCGTCCGAACACCTAGATCTCAGAGATGGTAAGAGATTGAGGTTTGACATGTATGGGACAAATGCTTCTTTTATCTGTACGCAGATCAAGTTTGTTTCAAATTTTGGCCACCGTAATTTTGAAAATTACCTCCTACAGTTTTAAGATAGACGATTTGTACCTTTTAGAGGTAGTTAGTAATTAGCAAAATGAATCGATTCGCCGAAAAAATGATAAAGATCGGACGAGCGGTTCTCAAGTTTTTCTTTTAACCGTAACCGTATAAACTTTATTTACATACCGAAGCAGAAACAAATCTTAAGTTTGGAGTTTCCTCTACTAGTAAAAATTTCGATGAACGCAAATTTATTTGTTGTAGACACAATGAACACGGTTGCTGACGGGCACAAGGATATGAGGGCGAACGACAAAGAGAATGCAGCTAGCCAAAATCTTTACCCTCTTCATCTATCTTCTATATGATATTACAATGTATGCTATCTAGTATAGTCGATCCAAAAATGCATGCCTTAGCCTTTGGAGAATTTTATTCTATCTCGTTTCAAGGTTATTTTGAAATTGAAAAGCACAACTAACTGAAATAGAGTAGACAAAAACAACAATATATCCAGATTTTTTGAATTATCAAAATATGCTAGCAGAACCACCCACACAAGTAAATGTCGAGTGTTTGTTTACAGGAGTGAAATCTTATAAAGTAAAGTATTTTTGAGATTTTTCGAAAGTAGTTTAGAAGTCACGCAAATCAAATTTTATTCTTTACTTTACTTATAACTTGGTCAATAAACACAATTTTTTTAGTTTTCAAATCAAAATTTTTAAAGAAAAATGTCTAAATTGTACTTTTATAAGCATAAACCATAAGTCTAGGCTTTGCTTTAGCTCATTTATTACATTATCCGATTATCCGGAAGACAGTAACCGTAACCCAAACGGTTAGTCCTTTCAGTTTTAGTCTCTGCCTCCTAAACTCAAATATGAATTTTTAAATATTAAAATTTTTAGAACCGTTCGATGTACATTTTCTGTCTACCCTTTTTATTATCTAAACTCAGAAACTAATTCAATTTGGCAAACTAGGCGTTTATTTTTTCCCTTTGGCCTACATCTCCTATTTACCCGTCGACGATTGCCAACTTTTAAATCTTAAAGATAATCTAAATTTATAAAATTTTGGAAATTTCGCCATAAAATTCGACCAATTTGCCTAACCGTCTTATTTACATGTCGACAATTGCAAAGCATTAAATCTTAAATAATTTTAAAACTATGAAATTTTGATGATAATCTAATATGCGATTTGTTTAAACCAATTGGGGCTTGAGAGTAACAACAACAATATAAATAGAGCTTGTACATCAAAATGTTGTGAGAACGTTTGTACAAGAATATGACAAACTTTATTTTGGTATTACCAGATTTTACCTATTGACATTAGTGTTACCAGTTCCAGTCATATAAATACGTGTCATGGTATCGCTCATTCAAATGTTTAGATAAACAAATAAGAAATAATTTGGTACCGAATCTCCTTTGATTTGGAATTGTACAGAAAACTGTAAGAAGGTTTCTGTATGAAAAACGATTTTAAACTAAGTGGAATATTTTTGGTCCTTTTGTTTCCACAAAACCGCTTTCGATTTGGGTAGCGAATTGTGGAGTTATGGTAAGAAATTATGAAAAGAAAGTTGGAGTAAAAGCACAGTGAAAAAACTAAATTATGTTAATTTTTTAGGAGTTCGCAAAGTTTTTAATAAAATTACTTTAAAATCCGTAAAAAAGGTAATAATTATAGTAATAAAGAGGAAAACACAAACGGTAAACTGAACTAAACACATCCCCAATTCACTAAAATTTCTAAACTAATAGCTTATAAACAAATTTTGTGTGTTTTGTATACTAAACCTCTTACCCCCTGCAAGGGTATGCAAATAAATTATTACCAGTTGAGCCAGCCTGAGTGAGGCTAATTGGATTAATGATCTCTCTATCCAAAATGATCATCCGTAGGCACACACTGAAATGGTAGCAAAGATTAATCAACAAGAATTCTGATATACGAATAGATAGTGGGGGCGTGGGAGGGGAGGCTTATGTAGTGTGTGTAGGTAGGTGGGTAGGTAGTTTGGGTGGAAGGATATACTACATAAATATATAAATATCATAAACATGCACACTCGCACGCACTCTCACACACACAGACGGACACTGTCGGAATGTTTTGTTTTTTGTTTTGTTTTAATATCTCGAACTTCACATAACGCGCCGTACAACAACAGAAAGAATCACTGAACTTATATACAATTTCTATATAGAGTATAGAGTAGAGTGTGTGTCGTGGTTATCTTAAAGATTGAATGATGTCTGAACGTATACCTAGGAGTAGAGTAACTAACGCGTATCTTTGAAAAGTGGCTTACTAGCTAGGCATAACGAATTACGTTTATTCTCATTGTTGTCATCTACATTTTCTCCTGTATGAAGGGATGCATGAGGGCATGATTGAGCGAGATGCGTTTGGCCGGATCCAGGGCAAACATATTCTCCAGCAGATCCTTCAGCTGGGTAACCTTGCGATGCTGATCATCGGGTAGATTTTGATCAGCAATAAGCTCCTGTTGCAGGCTACGCGAAGGCTTCACCACTGGCATTACCACAATTTTCTCCTAAAAACAGACCAGAACTTAGTTGAGTTTAAAGGTTAGATCTAAAAAACTTACCCTTTCTGTTAGCTTATCAATCTCATGGTACAAAAAGTTACAACTCTGATCGAAATGCTGTTCACGAAACTGTCCTTTCCGTACAATGCGATTGGGTATCTTGCCCTTGACATCCATAAAGAATTTCAACATCTGATTGTTGCTTTTGCCGCTAAACAGAATCTTGCCCGTGTACAGCTCATAGATGGTGCAGCCAGCCGACCAGGTGTCTATGCCATAGTCATAGGGTATGCCCAAAATGATTTCGGGTGAGCGATAGAAACGTGAGACCAAATATGGTGTAATCTCATTGTCGCTTATGGCCGAAGCAGAGCCAAAATCGCACAGTTTCAGAATCAGATTATTGTCATTGACCAAAATGTTGTCCGGTTTGATGTCTGCATGGAGAATGCCGGTTTTTTTCAGCAGCTTTAGGGCCAAGAACAGTTGCTGCGTATAACTGCGCACCGCTTTAATGTGTAGGCCCACATTTTTGCCATATTTCTTGAGCACTTCACGCAGATTCATGGCCAAAGGTTCAAAGACCATGCAAAGATGCTGAGGATAAAGTGAAAATGTTACTGAATTGGTTAGGGAAGCTGGGTCAAGTGACTTACCTGCTTGTGGAAAAAGTGTCGATACAAGCGCAGACAATGGAAACGATCATCAGGATCGGCATCGTTCAGCTTTTTTAATATCTCCAGCTCACGTAAACCAGTTTTGTGCCTAAGAAAAATTAGAAATTAAAAATTCTTTGAGTAAATTCTTAGATTGAAGGTATATACAGGACGAACTTCCTTCGCCATTTAAAATCCCTCGGTCTTCAACAGACAATTTGTTCCTTACACTGACAGGACGGATAACCAGAAAAGGAAACAAACTTAGGATAATCCACAATCTCAAAAATGACGACGCCCACATTTCCTTCAGAACCGATAAGTAGAAAGAGCCTTCAAGGAAGCCAAGCCATCCATCCTCCATCCAGAGTCCGAAAAGCCCAGGTAGAGTTCAGGGGAGCCAAGTCCAAAACAAGGACTACCTCAAGGAAGCGTCCTGTCGCCACTTACTACATAGCGAAGATCCCACACCCGCCTGTACACATTAAACTAATGTCCTATGCTGACGACTGCTATATGATCTCCACCGGTAGAAACATTCAAGACCTGGACCTAAGGTTAAACTCATACCTGCCTTGTCTTAACGATTTCTTCCAAAACAGGAACCTCAACCTTAGGACCAAGGAAGTAACTTTGTCATTAGACATCCATATTGGAGGCTTAACTGTACCTACTGTCACCCATCTGATCTCCAGCCATAAGTGACACACAATGGCAAAACGCAGCATTACGTGTGGCCACTGGGTGCCACTTAATGACACAACCCGACTATATGCATCAAGAAACAGAAGTTCTACCTGTCATGAACCACAACTTTCTCTTGACGCAGCAATTTCCCATAGGATGTCAACTTGAGACCCACCCAAATCACACTAGCACTTCCTTAAGTATGTCGCGCAGGAAAATCCCGGTTCGAAAAGATTTGAGAGAAGAATTGACAGCCATAAAACCCCTACTAGAAACAGAAGCTATCTCAGCCTCCACCTGTGCAGAAGCAAAGAAGGCCGCACACACAAAAATTGTCACCAGCACCATTTAAAAGGAACCAGGACAACATTGTCCACCCATTAACCCTGAGGAGGAATCACTTCCCAGACACGTGAGATCCACTCTGGCCCAATTGCGCTGTGGGCAAAGCAGTTATCTGAACAACTATCTAGCCCGGATTAACCAAGAAGTGACAGAAAATTGTTTTAAATGCTGACACTTCCCACTCGACACAAATCACCTCCTCTGTCTCAGCCTATCATCAGAAAGACTTCGACATGGTAAGCCACTCGTGCAGCCTACCCTGCTATTTTATACGATGGTTGGCAAGGCGGATTCCTTGCCCCTCTACTATTTAACACACCTCCTTTTTAATACACATCGACCAGAAGTCAATCACGTATGCTGACTACTGCTCCATTATCACTACCGGCAAAGATGTTGCCATTCCTAAGCAGTGGATCAAGTCCTATCTACCCAGTTTGGCCAAATTCTTTATTGACAGCAGACTTTCCGCTCTTAAGTTGTCTACTACGCCGCCCTTATCTGGTTCCCTCTTGGCAACAACCACATCACCCCGATGTCAAGAGCCGAAAACAAGAAAGCCGCCCACACCAACATGGTTTCCAGCTCTATATTCTAGTGGTAGGCCTCAGTTAATAAATCCCTCCCACGAACGTCCAGAACCTCCTTAGTACAGCTTTAATGTGAAAAAACTTTTTTCAAAAAAGCAAGCCCCTCAACAGTTAACTCTCGCATGACAACAGTTACCTCTTTTCATGTCCCCTCCCACAGCCCTCACTCCTCTAGATTTATGGACCCACCCTGTCGGGGCATCCTCTTTCCTTGGCTTGGTACAAGATTAATTCTACATCTCTATTAAATTTGTATCTCTCTTCTCCCTACGCGTACGAATCTTCCCTATCCGAGTATTTGAAAACATCAAGCATATCTGGATCTGTGGGATCCCGTTTACGCCTTGTAGAGGCCAGTTTCAAACAGCTTGGGGAGAATACTTATTCGCTGCACTGTAACGTCGGCATAGGCTTAAACTCTTAAGACTCTTTTAACAAAGCAGTGAGCTGTCTTAGGCAGCCGATATAAAGGTCGAGTTGGGAAAGAAGAAACAACACAACAATAGAACAGTTTGGCGGTCACCTTGGATAAACATATCGTACGACTAAACCGTTTCTTATCATGATGCCTGCTAGTCAGCATAGGCTAGAAGCTGCTTAGCTTCGGGAGACGTGATAATTGAGCGAGCGTCTCTGGAGCAGTACACACGCCTAATTCAATTTTACAAGATTCTATTAATTTTTCCTCTAAATTGACCATGTGCAAGTTATGCAAGAAGGTCACGCGGTAACCAAAAATTTCCATTCAACTATAAATTAATTTGTGGATTAAGCCCTACCTTGGATAGAGCCTTCCACAATACGCTGTGCCAGTCGGAAAGCGTTTAGTGAAATTGTGTTTTATTAATTTTGGCCAGGAACGGAAAAAGTGTAGAGTTTTAGCAGAAATCTAATTTCTCTATTTTCCTAGTGCCTTGCGCCAGTGCCTCCTTATGCCAGGCTTTAATGATGGTGCCTTGCTATTAATATGCTAGTGTTGAACTAGTGGAGTAGCATTTGTTGGAGCAATTCACAACCAACTGGATGCTCTATCATTCTGAGCCGTAATGGATACGCACGATCAAGAGGATTAGCTACCCTAGGACCCAGCATTGCCTATCATATTACGAGCTGCTCTGTGTCCCATTGTTTTTTTTTAAGCATGCATACAACGTCCTTTAAAGTTTCCTTTTGAGGCTATAGTGGTCAGAGGTGTATAAGTGGCTCTCGGATAATTGGGCTGCGACCCTAAAAGTCTCAAAATCAATGATTTCTCCCCCAAAATGTGGAAGCCACATCCTTACACCCAGAAAGAAAGACAACGAACTTAGTTGCTAAATTAATTACTTAGGTTTTTTTCTTAAATTAACTATGGCTAGATATATACCTAGATAAAATAATTTCGGTAAATAATTGAAAGTGCATAGAGATAACAGCCCTCAAGATCGAACATAAATTATAGCCTTAGTAAGCCAAGTATGCATGTATGTATGACAGGTCATATTAATCCCTTTTTTTTGGCAGCAAGTCATCTTTGAGCTCAACGACGGCAGTGCCTGGTAAGTTTGCTTTTATAAAAATGATCTTTGAATCAACATTCATACAATGGTTGCCTACAATTAACGATTTACGTTCGATCCTTACATTTACATTTACATTTATTTACCCAAAACCTACTTGTTGAACGAAACATTAAATGAAAAGGAAAGAATGAATTGAATAGAAATGTATACTTATACGAAAATAGAAGATAAGAATAAAACTAGGCGCAATAATTGTTATGACATGAAATCTTAAGTGTTCTTGATGGATCCGTCGCCGAACCAAGTGCCAATGCCAAACCAAACCTAAATATCAGCTATTAGTAGCAGTAGGGGCAACCCAAAACCAACTTCTGAAGGTGTTGCCATGGTAGGGAGGGTAGAGATTGGGGTGAAATTCCAGCTAATTCCCCTATGCCAATCTATCTTTATTAATCCCTTGTCTGTCCGAATCTTTAAGATTTAGTATGTACTCCTAGTCGATTTTCCCCATCTTAATATTTTCTGACAGTGCACTTAGTATTGTCGTGGTGTGTCCGCTATGGTAGGATGAGGAAGAACCCCACCCCATCCGACGAGCTGAGCAAGAGCAGAGCTATAAGTGCATGCCCCGAGTCCTCCATAGCCAGGTCGAATGCGCGGAAACAAGCCGATCTTAAGGTCAGCAGGTCGTTCGACTAACACGTGGAAAGCATAACGAAGAAGACTAAGAGCAGAAACCAAGTACGTAAGGCAATAGCAGGAAATGGACAAGGAGACGATCACTACCATGTACAAAGCAATTGGTCGTTCTCTTATTAACTATGCAGAACCCATCTGGTCATCTTCAATCAGTGACACGCAGTGGAGAAGACTGCAAACTGTACAAATCGCATCACTCCGAGTTGGTACCGGTTGCAACATTATGACGCACACTGACCACCTGCATCAAGAAACAGAGATACTCACAGTCCGACAACACAATACCCTCCTCACCCAACAATTTCTGATCAAGTGTCAGAATCCACAATTACTATAGCACCATAAGACCAATGAACAGGCGAGAGACAGTCAAGCAAGATATAGAGGAATAATGTGATGCAGCAGTAATGATGCAAACACACGCATGATCGAAAGCACCTTACAAGATCTGAGCTGGTTCTGCTGCGCTCAGGAAAGAGTAGACAGCTGAAGAGCTACCTAACGCGATTCAACCTGGAGTTCACAGACACGTGTCTTTATGTTACTTTACATAATTTTAATTGTCACCTAAACCCCACCACACTAATACCCATTACACTTTAGACCCACTTAATCGAGGCTGCTACATTCCTCGAACTGGACCTGGGCCTCTAACTCAACATCAACTTTCTCTTTAATATTCCTTTTCATACTACGTACTTACAGTCGACCCCGCCGTTACAACATCAATAGCCCTCTGGAAACTCGAATCTTCCATAAGCAGAGCCCTCCTGTGCATCACAAATGCTACCTGGAATGACCCAATTGAGTAAAGCCTATGAACTGGCTACAAACTAGCTAAGTAGACGTCTTAGCCGACGACATCCGTCTTACTTATGGATCCATGTTAAGCCCCCCTCAACCGTCTTTGCCAACTTGTCTCCTGGAACCTTTCACTACCAACTAATTTACACCCTGCTCATCCCCAGAGCCTGTGCTGCATGTACAGTAGTTAGTTAAGTAGTCGTTTCTTGTCGTGCTGTCAAAGTCCTGTATTGTATTAGTACTTTTTGTTAACTATTTGTAAATAGATTAAGTTTTATATCTCAAAAATTCTACATGTTATCATTATTTGACACAGTGCATCAGCAACTTTAGCTACATAAACTCTCTTTACTTTGTTTTCTTCCCAGATAACAGCTTTGGCAGATTTCTGTTAAGTGTTGCCAGAACTTGATTGACTTCAGGCCACGCAAATGCCAAGGCTTAATATGAAACTTACATGATTTCATTATTTCGTATAATCTTAATGGCCACATTGGCCTGTCCTCTGGCCTGATCCCGGCCACGCACCACATTGCTGAACACACCTTGACCCGTATAGCCACTGACCAGATAACGATTGTCCAGCACTTCTCCAATTCGTACACGATAATAGCCCTCCGCATCGTCCCAGTTGTCGGTTAGAGCAGGATTCTCATGCTGATTTTTGCTATGGACAATTGTGCTGGGTGACTGAAAGTATATAAGTTTACGTTGTAATGATAGACTCTAGGGGCTTAGGAAAAGACATTTACAAGCCGGCGACTCACATCGAAATTGGAATCGACATCCTGATCGGCAAACATGTCCCATTCGTTGCGTTTCTCTTTGCCAGTGGTCGAAGAGTTCTTTGTCTCTGATGTGGGCTCTTTGGGTTCTTCCTCTTTCAGACTGGGAGTGGGTGTGGGTGTGGGCGTTCTACGAGGACTGTTGGTGCTACGCGACTCATAGGAGTTGGATTTACGCGGCGTGGGTGTGGCCCCCACTTCAGTGCCCAGTTTCTGTATTAAGGAAAAGGGAGTCGAATGAAGCTCCATGAATTTCTATTAGAAACCTTTTACCTTAAGCAGCTCCTCGCGTTTCTTGCGTCTTTGCTCAATGATGCGCTCTTCATCATCATCGTCCTCTATGTCTATGTCCAGATTAACCTCCTCATCGCTGCTCTCTTTGTCGTGCATCTTTTGGCCTTCGCTTAGGGAACCCTTATAGCGATCTCGTTCATTGCCACCGGCTCCATTACCGGTTCCCCGAGAGCCCCGTCCAGAGCCACCACGCTGCTCCTGCTGGCGTTCCCTTTCACGTCGTCGATCTGACTCAACCTTACTGCGACTATGGGAACGTTGAGAGCGATTGAAACGATTATCTCGCTCCCTTTCTCGGGCGCGACCTGCATTGGGTTGTGGCCTACGCTCCCGATCTCTGTCCCTACTTGTCTCATGTCGCTCACGTTGCTTGTCACGATTGATCTCCTGACGCAGATCCTCCATATGGCGATTGTACTCCTGGTGATTCCGTTGCCTGGGTCTTGGCGGCGTACGACTGCGCATACGCTCCCTTTCCCGGTCTCTGGAAGAGCGTCGCTCATGCCTTCCTGTGCCTGCGGCTGCTGCTCCTCTCCTTGGGACCGGTGAGGCTGCTGTTGGTCGTCGCTTGGGTGAGGGCGTGCGCTGGCCACCGCTAGAATCATCCAATAATATAACATCGGATTCATTTGAGTTATGGATGTTAGATGGTTGATTAGAAACATGTTTACTAGTTGCAGTAGCCAGCGGCTGCGCTGCTGCAGTGTTGGCCGCCTTCACCTGGGCCACCCCGGCGACTTTGGGCCTAACCGACAGCGAGTTCGATGAGGTTTCGGCCTCTGGGTCGGACATATAGGCACCCAGGCGTGCCTGCAGCAAGGCCTTCTGTTTCATCAGTTCCTCCAGATTCAGCTCGTCCTCAATAATGTGAGCTATGACCGGACTGGCCACATCCAGGGGGCTGGGAAAAAAAAAGTGGTTACAAAATGGTTCCTTTTTTTTGGGGGTGGCCAACTTACACTTCACTCTCGCTGCCCGAACTGGCCACCTCCATCACGGGCAACACCTTGTTCTGTATGGTTTTGGTAATCTCCTCCACCAAAGTGCAAGGATCCGTCTGAATGTTGGAGCCATTCCGGCTACCCTTTTGCATTAGCTCCGTAAACTTACTATTTAGCCCGGAGGACATACGTTTGCCATTCTCAGCCACTGACTCCGACTCATGGGATGATTCGCTTTTGTGGTGACGCTTCTTGGCCTTTTTATGCTTCTTGTGGGATGATGATTTGCTCTCCTTAGTAGAGGACTTTTTGTGTTTCTTGTGCTTTTTGGATTTCTTGTGCTTGGCTCGACGTTGTTCCTCCGTTTCGCTATTGTCGCTGGAGTCGTAACTAACGGGGGGCGCGCAAGCCAGGGAAAAGAAAATTAATATACACACACACATACATACGCATTTAACCTATAAAAAAAACATCAATTTGCATTAAATTTTCTACCTTTTCTCGTCGCTCGTCATGGCTAGGGGAGAAAGCAGAGCAGTTAAAGTTATTTAACAATACTTTCTCTGGCTGTTTTGGCAATTTAGTTTAAATATTTTTAAACGTTTATGTTGCAACTTTTGTTGTTGTGCTGTATGTGAAGAAGAAGAAGCAAGAAGAGATGAGAGCGTGAGCTTAGTTGAGTACAGAGAAACTAGAGATGAGCTGATTAGGCGTGAGAGAATACACGATGTTTACTGATAGCAAATTTTTAAGTAAAATAATTAAAAGCCCGGAGGAAGTGTCCTTTAGTTCATATTTAGAAACCGCTTTTTTTAAGTTAAGCCCAAATCAATTATTTCATTTCATATTTAGGCCTGTTAACAGTTCCAAAAATGTGTGGAATGAATAGCCAGTTCAACAAATATTGGATCATCGCGGGCCGGGAAATGATATGGATTCAAGTCAATTTTCCAAATTTTTAAGATATTATCGGTCAAAGTTGGTAAAAATGCCTAAAAATCCAACTTTCATTTTTAACGAAATATAATAATGCTTGTGAAAATTTTGATAAATTGGGGGATCTTGGGCATCCTGGGCAGAAAACCGTAAATAAATTAGAAAAGAAGATGTATATTTCAAATTTTCCTAGCAAACAAACTATCTTGATGTTGTGTCCGTAGGCTTTTTTGAAAATCAGTATATTCTTGTTTTAAATTTTTAAAGAGTGCTTCAAAAGCAATCAGTTCAAACGAATGGGATTTCGATTGACGGAGACCTGGAGTTTTGTGGTACCCACGATTTGTCCAACTTAACAATTTAACTGGCAAAGACCCATTCGTTTTAACTACAAAAATTAACTTAACTAATTACAACTACTTAAAATTAATCACGCCATCTGCGTCAACAATGTTCATCTTGATTAAACCATGTATGTAGCTTTTTTTCAGTTTATTTTTTAACTTTATTTGCAACGTGTTCTGAAGCTTTTTACAGAGATAATAACTTAATTATGACTTTTTTTAGGAATCTTTCGCCAGCGGGTCCTACCCAGTATAGATATGCCTGTAAAAAAAAGTACAATTAGAATGTGTTCGTCGATTATGGAACATGTCCTAATGGATTGTGTGTGAGCTAATTGCTTAGGAAGGGAAAGGATAAGCCAACTGGGCTAAAGTAGGAAATAGGGGCAGCGTAATGGGGATGGGTGTGGATGGTAGATCAGCGAAACCTTAAACGATAGTTGGAATGTCATACCGGCTTTACTGAAAAAGTTTAGAGGCCTACGATTTTGCGAGAGCGAAGAAGATTTAACATAGAAGCACAATTTGAAGAAAAGAAACAGCAAGATAAGTCGGACTTAAAGAAACAGAACGAAGAGCAGCCGAAGCTATAATAAAAGAAATGGAGAGGAAGTAGAACTATAGACAAAGTCAGAAGCTGAAAAGAAGATGGAAAAGCAGCAGGGAGAACAGAATAAGCAACCGATAGAGAAGCAGTATTAAAGGCAAAGCATGTAGCCAACGATCATATAATATCTAGACTGCACGTTTGCCAAATAACACTAGTTTACAAAATAATAAAAATTTTGCCATCCGGAATATTTGGTAGCAATTTCTTATGTACATCCCCCCGCTGAGTCCAAAAATCCATTTTACAATTTTTTTAGTGGGGCCGTTTTTGAGAAATCGCGGAATACCTAGTTTTTCGATTAGGAAAAAAGTACCTTCAGAAAAATGGGTATATCTTCAGTTTCGTGTCTTTCAGGTAATGCTCTCTTAGCCCTATCATTCATTCCTACACCACTTCTTAGTGCGGTGCTCGACTTAGGCGCTGTAAAGGCTTTTATCTGCATTTTTGCACAAAATTGATCAATTTTTTAAAAAAAGCTAGATTTTATGTGGGATTTTCACCTCGAAAAAAATTGTGTAAAATTTATTTTATTGCTGGTCACTAGAGATTTATCTTTAAAAATAAAACGCCACATAATTCATCACACATTTTCTGAAGGTACTTTTTTTTCCAAATCGAAGCGGCCCCACCATGATACAATAAGTATAAGGTAGTCTCGTCGTCAAAAGCTGTCCCTTAGCGTATGCTAGCAATGAGTGCGAGAGAAAAGTACAAAGTATAGTGAGTGTGAATGAAACGGCAATAAAGAATGCTGATTAACCTTGAACAGGTCCGTAGGGTTTAAAATAGCCTACTGTAATACAAAGATGTGAATTAGTTTTTATATTTTTATTTTATAGATTAATTTTGCTAATAATCTTTGGCAACAGAGAAGATAGCAGGCTTTATATATCTACCATTATTTGGTCGCTCAATTCCAATAAAAATACTTTGAAAAAAATTGCATTTATCAGAAACTATGCATAACTATATATAAATAAATTTCTATAAATTTTGAACCGAACCCATTTGCCGTCCCTACAGAACTTAGGTCTACGTTAAGCCAATTTTCACTGTTGTCTTCAACGTTTCCATTATATCATAACAATTCTGTATTCTTGGCTGAATGAAAAAATAAGAATTATTAATAAATGATAATTTTTTCTTGGATTGAGACGAAGGCTGCACCCCAGGCTTTTCTCTCATAACTTTTGTTTAACATCACATTTTGATGCATGAATGAATTTGATGCCCTGTACATGTTTGCGGCAAAAATTACAGTAACTCATTTTTTTGTTGCTGCGTAAGGGTTAAAACATTCAGAAAAAATTCGTCCGCGCACAACCTTTCACGTCAACAAGCAGGCATGCACTGAAGCTAAGGGACAACACGAGCTCGCTTCGGCAGCCGACGAGACTACCTTATACTTATTGTATCATGGGCCCCACTAAAAATGGTTCCACGTCTATTCAACACAAAACAATTTCAACACGTCAATTCAACACACGTCAATTCAACAAACGTAAATTTAACACACGTAAATTCAACACATGTCAATTCAACACAGCACAATTATAACACATATACAATTTCAACATAATCAATTTCAACACAACGCAATTGAACACAGTACGATTTCAACACAGTACGATTTCAACACAGTATAATTACAACACTGGAAAAAAAACAATTTAAAAAAAATTATATTTTCAATCTTGCAAGTGGCAATGGTAGTCGAACCTGACTTTAATATCCTCCGAAAGTGTACGCATATTTGAAAGCACCAGAGACAACATTCTTTTGTTCACAACTTGAATAACTTTCATCCGAATGCAGGCGCTGTAAATATTGTTCGTGTTTAATTGGTTTTGTTTTGAATTGACGTGTATTGAATTGACGTTTGTTGAATTGACGTGTTGAATTTGTTTTGTGTTGAGTAAACGTGGAGCCATAATATCCTCCGAAATTTGAAAGTATTAGAGATAACATTCTTTTGTTCACAACTTGAATAAATTTCATCAGAATGCAGACGTTGTAAATATCGTAAAATTTTTGCCTGCCGCTGGTTCCACCCTTCTTTCCTTGAATGAATTTGTTTGTGTTTAATTTGTAATGTGTTGAAATGACGTATGTTCAATTGACTTTTTGAAAATTATGTGTTAATTATACCGGGAATTGGTTTATTAAATCGGCGGGGGATGAAGGTTGCGGTTGTGTATAAATTGCGCCGCATGCAAAAATTTTTTTGTAAAAAATCGCGCGATTTTTTCCTCTAATGTTACTACACACTTCCATTAAATTTACTATCACTAATAAAAGTCACCGTTACTCAACTTTAGGTTCCACGTCTATTCAACACTAAACAATTTTAATACGTCAATTCAACACAAAATAAGTCAATACACGTCTATAAGTCATTTCAAATTTAAATTTAATAATAAATTATTTATTGTTTTGTGTTGAATTGACATGTCAATTAACCTGTGTTGAATTGTTGTGTTTGGTGAAATGACTTAGTGTTGTATTGACGTGTGTTGAAATTGTTTTGTGAAGACTTTGTTTTGTGTTGAATTTGTTTGTGCTGAATTGACGTGTGTTGTTGGGTGAAATGACTGTGTGTTTTTAGACGTGTCACCGTACATACTCGATCTAAGTTGTATTATTAATCATTAAAATTCGCGTGCTGCTTTGGTGAATGGATCGCCCATCAATCAAGCAAAACTTTAAGGTCAGTAGGGAGAACCGAGGAATAAACAGAACACAGAAGAAACGGAAAAATAATAAGAATAGGCGGAGTTAAGGAAACAGAGCGAAGAAGCGGAATTAAAGGCAAAATCAGAAGTCGAGGGGAAGATAGAGACGTAGCAGAAAGATAAAGCGGATGCAAGATTAAAGGAGAGCAAGTCAAGAAAACGCTTTCCAAGCTGAAAGGAGTAGGGCATTAAATGCAAAAATCCTCAATTGATTAATTGAAGAATCTTTCTTCTAGGTTCGGATTACGTCGAAGCGTTGCATGTTGCTAAAATGATCAGGAACGATTGCATCATTTGATGATTATTTCGCAGTCGATGTTACTCGCATCGTATCTAGAATAAGAATTAACATTACAATATTTATGCATAAATTGAAATCTGTTTTGACGTGTATCCCGAAGCCTACTCAGTTATTAAACCTCTTCTTTTATTGCAAGATGATTAAGAAGGTTCAGCCTTTTGTATCCACTGTACTCTATGATGGGTTTGATGCGGTTCAGAAATAGCTGGAACCTGTAGAAATGGAACTCTTTTCCAGATGGTTAATACTCCTAGTAAGAGTTATTCCACCGCCTTTTTATCTAAACCACAGAACCTTAACACCAACTCCAATATATACGTCCTCTGGATTTCAAGACCTATCTGCATATCAAAACATGAACTGTAGTTCAAAACCGAGACCGAAAAAGATAGAAAATGGCATTAGAATTCAAACAAAAACTAACAGAGGTCAACTTTGCGCCACCTCCCCATTTTTGCTGGTGCACAAAAAGATACTTCATGGTGCCAGTAGGAAATCTCTGTGGTTAGAGCGAGACGATCATATTCCCATATGTATCCAGAGAGGGTAAGTGAGAGCGAACAGCTGATCCAAAATTATTTCTATAGAATCGTAAGTGAGAGCGGACTGCTGACTAATTTCTGACAGAACCCTTGTCTCTAATACTCGTTCTCCATGACCTAAAATGGCGCGTCCTGGACAAAACCAACATTTTCCGGTAAGCTGGATCTGTAGAAATCATAGCCATTTTGGCAACACTCACACTGTCGTTTCTCATATTTAATTATTATTCAATTTGTACATTCAACTGGCCACTGCCACATCCACATCATGTTCATCCTTATCAATGCTTAGTTCGAGCACAGCATCTTCTTCCACAGACATGGCCTTGGAGTCTTCTGTGGACACTGAGGGGAATTCCAATTTGGTGGGACTACTATGACTATTATTCAGTTCCTCCTCATCATCGCTGACCTCCATTATGCCATTATTAGCCTCCAATCCCCTTTCCGATCTATTATCACTTTCGCTCGTTGAGGAGGACGACGATGATGATGAGGAGGAACTCTGGTCCTGTTCCAACTGTTGTTCCAGCTCGTGTATGGTGTACATAAGTAGTGTGAAATCATTGCGACGTTTCTGAAACTTACGTTCCATTTTGAGTTTCTTCTGGACCAACTGATCGATTTCCTTCTTAATTGTCTCGATCTGTTGCTCGGTTCCCTTGCGATCCGGTTGCTCTTCAATGAATGAGGCCAGCAGATCGTAATCCATTTTATTTTTGCGTATTTGCTTGGCCGTGGTTAGTTCCTTCTTGCTGGCCTCGATCTCCTCCTTGGCCATTTCGATGCTCTCCTGATGTTTTTCCACCAGTTTGCTGTAGTTCTCACGCTCCTCCGTGATCATACGCAGGGTCTGAACGTTCTTCAAGGCGGTCAGCTTGCACTGGGAAAACTGGGCCATTAGGCGATCGTACATGATTTGACTGCAATGAATAAATTTTATATAAATAAAAAGAGGCAAGATGCCTCACCCTGTTATAGACTTACTTTGTTTCTGGCGAATCGTTCTTGGAGTTGGCCCATTTAAGAAACTGCTTAAGCAAAACATTCAAGCGTCGATCCTCGCCGGTGCCGTCGCCATCGATGAGCAAACGCTGCTTGATGATCTCCTCTATATGGTATTTTATTTGTTTTTATTTTTGTATTAAAATTAAGAGAAATAAACTTACCGTCGTTCATTTTTTTGAGAGTTTTCTATTAAAATGCCGGGCCAGATGACAGATCTGGGCACACTGTTTAAAAATTAGAGCTGGCCACGTGAGCGATAGTTTTTCGTTCAGTATTTTTCTGGTTTCCATTAAGGTCACACTACAAAATTTCATCATTAAATTTAATATATTTGTGTTTTCCTTATTGTTAAACAAAGCAGCATCGTCATCAATCGACAATAAATTTGGAAATTCTCAGGGAACATGTCAGAAACGTCATGCGTAGATGTGGATGGGGAAAGGGAAGGGGAGCAGCTCGACGGGGCTGTTGACCCGAATGCAAATGGAAAAGTTGCCTCGCTGCGTATACGCACCCAAAGATTGGCCGTGCGTCTTCAACAGGCACACAAGGACATGGAGGAGGGAGCCCATTCGCCGAGTGCTGTTACTGCCTCCACGGCCGCTGCAGCCAGTTTCATGAGAATCTATGTGCCGTTGCCACAAGGACGTCCTGTAGTAATGCCCATGGCTCCTACTGCTCCTGCTCCTGCACGTGCTTCGTCCATGCCTGTTGCCAATATGCCCATGCCAATGCCATACAATATGCAGCAGTATTACTACACCATGCAACATCCACCGCCGCCTCCTGCCCAAATGCAACTACAATATTCAGCACAGCCGCCTTTGGCTCTGCCGCCTGCTACGCACCCCACCAATGTCACAGATTCGTCGGTGGTGCCCAAAAAGAATAAAAAATCAAAACGAGCTTTAAACCACGAGGTAGATGCTTTAAAGCAATTGGTGCAGACATTGTCCTCCGTCAGTCCAGATGTAAATGCCTATGCACATCATTTGATACGTCAGAGCGAGGTGCTCTCCCAATTGGAATGGCTAAAACCGAATCCACGCATGGCCATGCCTGTGCATCCCTTGCAACAGCAAATGGGAGCAGCACGACCCAGACACGAGTCTGAAATGTCCAGCACAAGCAGCAGCAGTGCTCCTCAAGCACAACAACAACTGCAGCAGCAGCAGCAGCCAACACCTTCGGGACGTAAACGCAATCGCCAAAAACGAGATTCAGCCAAACAGAATGTTCCACACTCACTTAAAACCGAACTGGAAGCCATGCGCTCTTATATCAACAAAATAGTTCAATATCATGTGGGCACGGATCAGCAGTTGCCACCTGAACTGATATTTAAGGGAGATTTCAGTGATTTGGAGGCGCATGCCCAACGCTTGGTAAAAGCTGGCTATGGACGGATTGTCGAAGACGAAATACGCATTAATCGTAAGAACAATCGACAATCCTTTATTACCATGTCAACGGATAGGGAGGCACTGGAACGAGATGGCATAGTGCTGCTGCCAGTGGCCAGACGTTATGCCTTCGAAGGAGATACGGTACGAGCTTTTGTGCTTAATATGGGAGCAGCACAAAGCAAGACGGGGGAGCAAACCGAGGGTGGAATTACAGGAGGCAAACCATCTATATCTTTAGGTAAGTTTAGATGTAAGTCATAGTTTTTGAAGCTGGCTCAAGGCCTTAAGAATTGTTGGTATAAGATTTGTGATACTAAAGCTAAGGTCCCACAGGCAAATAATTTGCCCAAATTTTCATGAAAATCTGGATAAATCGACGAAATTAGGCAACTTTTCGGTCATATTCTACCTTAGTATTTGCATATGAAGCCATAGTTTTAGTTTGAAGTCCTGCAAAATCTGCAAATATAGATATTTAGCCAAATTTTCATAAAAATTTGGGCAAATTATTTGCCTGTGGGACCTTAGCTTTAAGGTTATAAGTTGATAACTGGTTTGACATTTCTGTTTTTTGTTGTCCGACTTGGCCTCGTGCTGTGAAGGTGTAATAAATAGAACAAAGTTGAAATCGTAGAGATTAGTTATATGGCAGCTATATGAAACGGTATGCCGAGTCGAACCATAATCGATAAGTCGCTAAGGAAGGATAAACTGAGTGTTCGATCGCTTAATGAGATTTAAATCCATGTTCAAACTGAGTTTTAGTTCAATGTAAAAGTTAGTTTAAATCCGTTATTATTGGAACCGATAGAATCGGAACGAAACCGAAACTTTGGTACCGGTAAGTTTTCGGTTTTTGCAAAAATTCTTATATAAGTTAATGAGACGCGTTGATCAAACGGACCAAAAAATCTAAACATTTGTCAAATTTTATAACGATTTTGGAATCTTAGAAGACGGGTAAATAGACGGATAATGAATTTTGCTAGATGGTAATTGTCAAGAATGCACTTCACTTCTTTACTCTGTGAGCGGCGTAGCCACGCACGTCGGGTTGCTGCTAGTACATTATATGATATTTATTAGCATATAATGTAATCATTATTTCTTATATAATAGCTACTAATATACGAAATATTAGGGCCATATAATTTTGAAATGTGAAACCATTAATTTTGTGTTGATTTTTGATTCGTTTTATTAAACAGGAATAAAATGATTTAGATTTATCTCACAATTTTGTGAGTACCGGTATACCGAAATAAAAATCCGTGTACCTGAACCGAAACCGAAAACCAAAATAGAACCTTTCGGGACGTACCGCTACTGGAACCGGAACCGAAATTCGTTTTGGGATTAAGCCCTGAAAAATTTAATTTAAACTTGAAATCATAACTAAAAGATGGGATTTTTTAAAGAGAGAAAGGGCAACCCTGTTTATAGATTTGACCATTACCTTGGACACAAACCATCCAACTCGATTTTCAAATAGGAAAATTAAATTTCTTGAAGTTCTGGGACACTCACAAACCAACCGAGGCCAAAATCTCTGGAGATTTCTGTAACACCCCAAAAAGTAGATATCTATATGAAATAATGGTCCAAGTCAAACCCGATTTTGTAAGTCGTACTATGTGCTAAAAATACGAGTACAATCAAAACTTCAGTGCAGCATTATAAGAAACCACAAGGTTTTAGGAAATCAGTTATATAAAACATTGGTCTAAATTGTGTGAATCTTTGTAAATAGTCTTTGGGTCAAATTTGGGCTCAATCTCTTAACAAATTGTTCAATTGTTGGTTGGTCCAGTCAAACTGGGTAAAAAAAGGGCATATTTTATTGACCAGCCAGATTTTTGACAGCAACACTTGAGGCGGAGTTTTCTTTTTGGTATGCGATTTACCCAATGTATGCGCACCACCCCAGCCCCCACCTCAAAACAGCCCTAAGCGTTTGCAGTTTCCATAGCCCATTATAAAAGTGTCTGGGCTTACTCAGGTAGCTTCCGTTGCTTCCCTCAGCTAACCTACCAGCTTCTTTAAATACGTATTCAACTAATTCACCCAGAGAGTATGATCAGCCTGCAGTACATGGAGCTGGCTGGGTCTATCAATATTACCTCTGGTTCAATGTGCTATGAATTAAATGAATTTCCCCTAGTGACTTTGATTATCAATTTTATACGGGGGGTCCTAGAAATCTCTACAAATTTTGGCCTCGGTTGGTTCGAAAAATCCGTCGGTGCCACAAAACTTTAAGATATTTAATTTTGTTATTTGAAAATCGAGTTGGAAGGTTTGTGTATATGCTAAGTGTCCATCTCTATCAAATCTCCAAACAGAGTTGCCCTTTTTCGCAAAAGAAAAATGTTCTTACATAGATGACACAATAGTAATAGGACGTTACGAAGCATTAGGCACGAGAGATTTGAAACCAACCGAAAGAGATTTATGTGAAAACCGAGAATTGGTTGGTGGATAAAATAATATAATTTCCTTTCTTTTTGATCATACATAGCCTAGAAAATTTGTGAGAACCAAGAAGAAAGGTAATCAGGCCTTGTTCCCGTTTTCGATTTCAATCAAATCATGCGGAATCGGAATTGTTAACTGTTCTCGCTTCCAAAAACCGACTTTCATATTCGAACTTTATCTTTATAATCCCAATTACCTTCATTCGATCCTCCGCATGGCAAAAAGATTCGACGGAGTTCTTTAAGCGTTTCTTACAAATCACAAGTCTTGCCAATGCCGATTAATCGGACTCGGAAACGGGAACAGGCCTAAATCTTTTTATTTAAAACTTTGTCTGTTGGAAATTTTTTGTCTAAAGTAAATCGTTTCCAAGATACAGAGCAAATTGCGTTTTCCAATATGACGGCCGTTTCCAATGACACAAATTACACCCTAATATCAAAAATCTGCTAGGTCAATACTTCATCATCGAAAAATTTCAATTTGACTGGACTAAATAAGAGTTTATGCCAAAAAAAAAGCCAACAAAATTTAGATTAATTGTTTACCAAACCCACTTCTCAATGGGTCCATGGTTTCGCGTGGCAAGTGGCACCGTCTTGTTAAAAACACACGTCAAGCAATTCCATTCCCTTCATTTTGGGTAAAAAAAAAGTCGGGTCATCATCGCAGGGCATTTTGTTTTTACTGACTGTAACGGTTTTTTAAAACATTTTAGAAAAGAAACAATTTAAGGATATCGGAGATAGATATCGAGGAGACGGAGGAGATATCGAGCATTCGACGTTGAACTGTGCACATTCAAAAACTGGTAATGCTTTCTCCACGTAATGCAAAAGACAATTGGAAAATTGTTTTATAATGCACTCGTGTTGTATCTCCAATCTAATTGAAGATGATTAAAAACTGATTCATCTGATTTTTATAACCTTGGAGAGGGTATATTGAAATTGTCCAGATGATTGTAACGCAGAGAAGGAAGTATCTCCGATCACATAAAGTATACATATATATTCTTGATCAGCATGACGACGTGAGTTGATACAGCCAAGTCCGTCTGTCCGTCCGTCTGTTTCTATGCTAAAAAAGTCTTAGTGAGAAAAACTTTTTTGTTTTCAATGTTATCGCTCCCAACGCTCGTATTTATAGGTTTTCAATGATTTCACATAATTTCAACTAGATTTGTCGAAATCGGACCACTATATAGTATAGTAGTAGCTGCCATACAAACTGTCAGGCACATATCAAGCTCCAAGGGTATATAAACTTCGGTCGAGCCGAAGTTAGCTTGCCTCTATTTATTAAAGTTATTCCAAACCTTTTGAAAAGCAACCGTATGCTACGGTTCGTAAACCCCTTTTAAAATTGTTAATTTGATGCTATTTTTCTCCAATCGGAACCAAACTTTTTCTTATATCTATTAACACCAAAATTATAATCTAATCTATTTTCAAAAGTCCATTCTAATACCCATTATTTTACTATTTCAGCTGAAGACGAAGAGCTCTCGGATGAGACCGAATCCGCGGACTCTGATGCCGATCCCGACAATACGGTTGTCATCTCATCGGACAATTGCCCCAAAGCCTTTGTCATAGCCATTACCAAGCAAACGGAACTGCGGCAGATTGTGGGCACCATTTCGTTTACGAATCCCAACCGACTGTGCGATGATAACAAATTCTTCTACAAGTTCCGTCCGTATGATTTGCGTATACCCATGGTCTACATACCGCAAGAAGCTTGCGCTCCTCACATGGGCAATGGCAAAAAGCAGCCCGAGGATGTCTGCGGTCTACTCTACTTGGCCCATATACTGGAAACGGATTGCAATGGCCATTGTATAGCGGATCTGATACAACCGGTGGGGCGTGTGGGCAACTTGGAAGACGAAATCAAGGCTATACTGTTCCACAATAACCTGCGTGATGTCAAGCCCTTTGAGCAGCGATTTAATGATTTGTATGCAGAGCCAGCTTTACCCATTAGTTCCGCGGATTTGGTCAATCGACGTGATTTACGTAAAAGTTGTATTTTTACGATTGATCCTTTGACGGCACGAGATTTGGACGATGCCATGTCCATAGAGCAAATCTCCAAGAATGAATTCGAAGTGGGTGTACACATCTCGGATGTGTCGCACTATTTAATGGAGGACAGTGAGCTGGATAATATAGTCAAGGAACGTTCCACCTCCATTTATTTGGTTAATGAGGTGATACATATGCTGCCGCAGACTTTGTGCTTCCGTTGTTCTTTACTGCCGGGCGAGGACAAATTTGCCTTTTCCGTGTTTTGGCGTTTGGATGGCCAGGGTCGTCCTTTACGTAAGGAACCTGAATTTACTCGCTCTATAATCAATTCTTGCACACAATTTGCCTATGAGCATGCCCAGAAGATTATAGACAATCCACGTGAACGTTTTACCGAGCATGACTTTCCCACCATTTTGAATGGCTTCCAGGTGAATGATGTGGTGAAGCGTGTACAATGGCTGCATGGCATAGCCAGTGCCATGCGACAGAAACGCTTTGATCAAGGAGCTTTGACCATTAACAATGCCAAGTTACGTTTTGTGCTCGATCCGTTGAATGGTGAGCCACAGGGCTTTGAGGTGGAGAAGCAGCGTGAGGCTAATCGCATGATTGAGGAGTTTATGCTATTGGCCAATCAGGCAGTGGCACGTTTCATACATGACAAATTCCCGGATATAGCGGTTTTAAGGAATCATCCTCCACCTTTGGTCAAATCTCTTAAAGCTTTGCGTGAGAAACTGCAGGCATTGGGCTTTGAATTGGATTACAGCAGCTCGAAGGCTTTGCAGGAGAGTATGGTGCGTTTATGCCAGGAGGCACCAAATCCCATAGCCATGAATGCCTGTCTCAGTCAGTTGCTAATGAAGCCCATGGCCAGGGCCAAGTAAGTGTGGAGAGTGAACAAACTCAGAGAGTTTCATTTAACATTCTTTCTACTTTTAGCTACTTCTGCAGCGAGGGTAAAACAGAGCCAGGTGATCTATGGCATTATGCCTTATCCATACCCATTTACACACATTTCACCAGTCCCATACGTCGTTATCCGGATGTAATGGTTCATCGGTGGGTTTTGTCTAAGAATCTTTCACTTTCCCCCAAAACTAACTTTAGTTTACTTCCAGTCTTTTGGCTGCTGGCCTCAGCTATGGCCCACCACCTGCACGCACACCCGATGAGCTGCATGCTCTTACCAAATTGGCCAATGAACGCAAATACAATGCCAAAAGTGCAGGCGATGATTCCTCCAATTTATACTTTAAACGTTATGTACGCAATCGTCAAGGCGTCTATATGCATGCCGTAGTCATGGAAATCTTCCAACATATGATGAATGTGGTCACCTTAGAGTCGGGTCATGTCATCAGCATTAATTATAAAATGCAAAAAGTATTTGTGGACACGCACAATGCCCCAAATTCTATACTCATAGCGGAACGCAACCAAAACCAGCCACCCACCAAGCTACAATTGCTGTCTGTGGTGCCCATTCGTTTGATCATATGGGACAACAAGTTGACGGGTTTTTTGCTCACCAGCGAACAGCGACAACGCCTGAAAGAGCCACCGCAGCCGCAACCGCAACCCTCTGGCTCCACTTCTCGCCGGCACAAGCCACCGCAACAAGCGAATAATAATAACAACACTGCCAATAATTCATCCTACACTCAATCAGGTCAACGACAGAGGCAGCAACAACAACAACAGCAGCAACACCAGCAGCGACTCCGTCAACAGCAGCAACAACAACAACAACGCATGTACGCCATGCGTCAAAACAGTCTTTAACCTAGACATACCTTGATAATAAGACATAAAAGTTCAACTCTCTGTGATCTTGTAATCATAGCACTTGTATTCCCACTCACTCGCTCATTGAGTTATTTAAGACAAACCCTGTGTTCATGTTCGTAGACATGTACATATATTAAAATATGTATGTACATACCAAAATTGCAAAATTCAAGACAACTGCAATAAAAAAACGAAAACACCAAAAACCATCAACTAAATGGGGAGAAATTCACTTATTGGATGAGACTCGATGGCAACCTCAAAATCTTACTTTCAATGGTAAGGCTTAATTACAGTGAAATGATAAAGCAATAATTTTAAAGAAATAAGGGAGCTAAAGTACACATTAGTATAAATTTTTATAGATATTTTACAATTAAATTTGGATGGGTGTTGCAATCGCGCTTACTGTTCAGAGGCTGTGAGAGCAACTCCATACCAGGCCCAATTCAGTCAATGGGTCATAAAATGCGTGCTTCTCGAAGACCAAACTGTAAAAATGTTGGTCGAAAATTTTTCCAAAATGTTCATGACCGGCCTTGAGGAATAAAAAAACAAAAAATGTGTGTCTCTCCTCACACAACCAAAAAAAAGGCAGAGAGCGTTGTGGTCGCGCGAAAGCGGTCGTTTTCTGACACAGGCAAAAGGAGGATCGATTTTTACGACCATAATCAGTTAATTCCAAGGTTTCAGCATAAAGGTCAAGGTCAAGAGAAGCAATAGTTATCAAAATCGTTTATGCAGGTATCCTTTGAAGCAAGCTTTCATCCACAAACCGTAAAGAACACGCTATATAGAGCTCAATATCATGGACGATTGCCTCAGCGTAAATCATTCATTTCAAACGTTTATAAGGGAAAGAGGTTAGAGTTAAGCTAAGTTCACACAGGCAAATAATTTGACAAATTTTTATGAAAATTTGGTTAAATTATCCAAATTTGCGAACTTTTCGGCCATATTTGATCAAATTATTAGTGAATAGAACCATAGAAGAATCAATAAGAATCACGCTCGCAAACCGATGCTATTACGGGCTAAGTAGGGAGCTCAAGAGCAGAAACCTCAAGCGAAGAACAAAAATAGCGCTATATAAGTCGCTTATCATCCCAGTCCTGCAATACGGCGCAGAAGCATGGGCAATTTCATCAGCGGATGAGGCGGCGATTGGCGTTTTCGAGCGAAAGATTCTTCGCAGGATTTATGGACCTTTGAAAGTTGGCGAGGACTTTCGCATCCGAAGGAATGACGAACTGTATAAGCTCTATGGGGATACTAGTCTGGTCAAGCGCATAAAGCAACAGCGGCTGCGCTGGCTGGGACATGTTACCCGAATGGATGATCAAGCTCCAGCAAAAATGGTCTACAAGAGGAATGCGAAAGAACTGGGACAAGGCAAGGTGTGACGACCACCTCTAAGGTGGGACGACCAAGTGCGGAAAGACATTTCTAAGCTTGGCGTGAAAAACTGGTGCCAGCTCGCACGGAGCAGAAGCGACTGGCGGACATTAGTTGCAGCGGCCGAGACCGTCAAACGGTTGTGATGCAAGCATCGGGCCAATAAAGAAGAAGAAGAAGAACCATAGATAATGATTTAAGTCCTGCAAAATCTGCAATCATGGCTCTTTAGCCAAATATTTATCAAAATTTCCTAAAAATTCGCAAATTATTTGCCTGTGTGAACTTAGCTTTAGCCAAACTTCTAGTAAATAAGCCGGAATCGTTTTTGAATAGTGTTGTAGGATATAGTTTGTACAGTAAATAAACTCAGATGAGACCACATCAGATAAAAATCATGACTATAGAAGAGTGTAAATGAGCACTGAAATGAGTACTGAAATATATTAGGAGCTGTTGTTGCTCTACGTATAGCCATAAACTATACTTAAAACCTATACCCTCTGGTCTCCCCTTGCGGAAAACAAAGAATACGCAACGTGCGCAATGGGCTTGGAGACTGCAGTCTTAGACTATCATATAGACCGGGGTTATTGTCTATTATAGGTATCTTACTTCAGAAAATTCGAAAAAAACTTCCCTTCAATGGACCAAGAATTATGAAGAGTTTTCATGCAAAAAAATCAAGGGGGTTCATCCATGGTTTCTTTTTTAACGAATTTTGAAATTTAAATCTTTTAGTTAAAAAAAAACATACGCGCACAGAGAAAAAAAAAAGATCCCCATAGAATGGATATTCAAATATCCACTTTAAGATCCATTTTTTTAAATATCTTTTTTACATTTCAGCTCCTTTGGATGAAGACTAAAGATCAATAAAATAATTATTTCCTGATATATTCTTTTTAAGCGAAAAAGCGAAAAAAAAGAATAGTTAACCATCTAGTCCAAATGGATACCGAAATATCCTAAGGATTATCAAAAACAATTTTTTTTGCTAGTGTGTGTTTTTGTTGGTGGATTGGAGCGAGAGAAAGAAAACACTTTTAAAAATTATAAAAAAGAATATAGCTTAAGGGTTCACAATCATTTCAGATTTTTGGAAGTCGTACAATTGCCCAAATGCTGAGGGGTTTCAACACGAAACTGTTAACCAATCAACAAACTTTGTGGATCCCTCAACCCGTGCGCACCCAAAAAACATAGAAAAATTTTGGCGGGACGTCAAGACCGAATTGACACATTTTTGGCGAAGAAAAGATAATTTTCTCTGATAAATGGCAAAATTTATGTTTAACAAACGGTTCCCGAATCACACAACCAATTGTGATTGGACTGCTGTATTATCCAGCAACACAAATTATAGTCAATGGGCCCATTCAGCAAATAATTTCGATGAACGATGTGAGATGTATGATTGCCGATTTTACCAGCTGAATAGATTGATTGCCGATTGGGATTGTAAAATTTGACAATCATGTTTGCTAAATAGAAATCGAACACAACGTATGATTGTTATCTCTAATTATCCCAATGATATACATTTTTTCGGAGGCGAATCTTTGTGAAAACGAGGATCTGGCGGGGATTTGCTGCTGATCTGGTTTGGTTCTGGTGTTGATGTGGTGGTGATGTGGTAGTTATCTGGTAGGGACCTTGTGAGCTCAGGTTTGGATCTGGTGGGGATCTGGTAGGGATCTGGTGGGGGTCTGGTGGTGATCTGGTGGGGCTCTGGTGGAGATATCGCGATGATCTGGTGGGGATCTGGGGTTGGTCGGGTGGGGTATGGTGGGTATGCGGGGAGTGGGGGTGCAAAGAGCGGCTGCATTAAGGTCAAGTTGTGAATTCTGTGCTAAAAACTATAATGTTCTTTGTTTGACAGTGCCTTAACAGTGCCTTAACAGTGGCTTGACAAAAACATTACAAAGACTTAACAGTGAATTAACAGTGACTTAACAGTGTCTTAACAGGGACCCAACAGTGACTTAACAGTGACTTGACGGTGACCTAATTTTTGATAATTTAACATTTATTTATACAGAATCCACATGTGTCTTTTGCAATAACTTAAATCGGATTCATCGACGTAAAGTGCTTCGCTCGTTCAGGGCATAACGTAAAACTCTTCGTACAGTTTCGAAACTTGCAACAAATTGTAATGTTGAATGCATTTTTGAAAATGAACAGTGTGAATTTAAGGTGTTTTAAATAATTCGCCGCTCTAAAGTACGTGAAAATTTTTTTTTTTGTTGCAGCCTTTTTAAAGAAAATTGCATATAACCCCTTAACTTATTTCAATTATTTTTAGCAATTTGCCTGTACTTAAGGATTCACTCCTTAAAAGCCATTATTTTGCATTTTTCTTCATCAGTTAGTGCTTTACCGTCCACCATACTATTTTTTTCTACTTAAAACGTTTATATGATGTTCATTGAACGTTGAAGTTTCATTGCGCGGAGTTTTACTCAGAATTATGAAATCAACTTTGTCCCTATTCAAGTGCATGATAAAAATATGCCATTTTTGAAGAGCTCGTTGAAAATACAATTTTTAACAAAAGACTACGTTAATTTGAAAGAGTTTTTTTCTTAATACAATTAAGAATGAAGTACTGAATGGTAAACAATATTTGTCTATTGATTTCATTAGATTGTTTCAGTCAAATAGTTGTATATTCGATTTAAATTGCATGTCCCTATTCAATTGCATGGCAGTGTATGTACTTTGAAAATAAAGTTGTGCCAATTCTATATTGATTCACTGTGTATATTAAAGCACCAGGATTGTAGTCGGTAAAAGAGAATGTAAATTATGGTCCCCAATCTGCATACAATTGTTAATATCGTCTTGAATAGTAAGTGTAATATGTGACCTGAATATGGGTACAAAATAATGAATCTAGTCGGCGGGCTTGATTCTTTGTTTACTGATTCCCTTTAATTAGCACTCGCCGCCTTGGAGTAAGCTAAATAAATTATAAATAAATCCACCTTCCTGGTCTCCGACTCATTGTATTTCCCCCACTTTCAGTATAAGAGATCGCTGGAGAGAGAGACTAAGGTTTTGTGCAATCAGTACCCCAAATTGTTTCAGAGATTTGCTTTATAAAGGCAAACATTTTCAGAAGTGTCTCAGTTGTCTTCCAATCAAGCTCACAATGAAATCGCTTTACAATTTGGGTAGGTTAAAAAGTTCTACATACAAGTAAAATAACCTCCCTTTAACCCACTTTAATAAACAGTTCTGGCTCTGCTGCTGATCAGCTCGGTCAAGTGCTATCCCCAGTTTTGGACACCATCAACTTTTGACAATACTTTGGGATTTACCACAACCTCGACGGCACGACCCAACACACAATCGCCGCGTTATTTTGCCTGCTTCCATTCTTGCCCAGCCACCAGCGAGTATAATCCTGTGTGTGGAAGCGATAATGTCAATTATTTTAATGGCGCTAAATTGGATTGTGCCATAAGATGCGGACAAAGTAAGTGTTTCAAGAGAGTGTCGAATTTTCAAATTAACACAATCAAATGTTTTTCAGATGTCCAACGTGTACATTTGGGAATTTGCAGTACGACATAGAAAGGGAATGGCCTCGTACAAGGTCTTAATTGTCATTGACCTGTCTCTCTCTCCCTCTCTCTTTTTTATATAGGTGCGCTCAAAATTTACACTATGTCACAAATTTGATATTTTTTTCGTACTAAGACTGAGCCTTACATTATATAAAAAAAAAATGCTTTGATTTGAAAATTTACTGAAAAATTTTGAAACAAACAAAAAAATACCCGAATATCCAAAATTTTTTTTGGAAATGCACACTTTTGGGGCCGCTTTAGAGGATGTAGAAGTGTTCAGATTGTAAAACCTAGTTCATAAGAGATGTTTGTTATCTCAAAAGCTTCATTTTTCCCAAACAATATATGACAAAAATTCTGATTTTTTAAAAGTTATACTCGAAAAAGTAAAAACATACAATTTTTCAAAAAAGTTTTTTAAGAAAAACTCCCGGAAATCAACATTTTTTTGAAAATCTTTGTAAAAAAATTTATTCTGCGGACTGTCAGCTACAACTTTGCCAAAGACAGTTTGCAGCTATCACGAAAACTGAATGAGCTGTATGCCCAAGTCTGATGACACCTTTTTTTTGTTATCACACCCAATTTCTAAAACTTTAAGGGTCGGGTAGCACTATAGATTTCGCCTAGTGTAGCTTGGTAGTTTTTTTGACTGTTCCACAGATTGACTGATTATAATCAGTAGCTGGCTGTTAACATAACATTTAAATATTCATTGCTCAAAAGGAACCAAGAAGACAATCTCAATAAATGGCACAAAAAAGCACAGTTACGCGTACAAAAAAAAATGAACCGAAAAAAGGGATTCTGCTTTGATACAGATATCACAGCAATCTGCCAAAATCCGCAGCTAAAACTTAAACCATATAATCAGAAAATATTGACGATTATTTTAAAACAAATTTTATCGTTAGATTCGATTAGCTTCACAACTAAAAGTTTAAATGAAATTTGACTTTTAAAACGAATATATAATTAAACAGATACCTATGTTACATTCATTTTTTAACATTTACACAACACGTTAACTACACACAAATGGTCACAAAACATAGTTAATACCTTTTTTTACAATATTAATTGCTTCCATTGGACGAGCACTCCGTTTTAAGTGCGTTTTTTAAATTTTATTTTCTTTTAAGTTAAAAAACACAAATATTGTTAATCCTCTCTCTCGTTTGATGCTATTCTTTGAAAGGACGGTTCGTGAAAAGCAAAATCAAGAATGCATTTTAATAGCTAGATCCATTATGAGCAGTGGCGTACCGTGTAGTTATGCCGCCCGGGGCGGAAGTCGACTTTGCCGCCCCCCTTCCCCCTTAAATAGTCCTAAATTTTAACCTGTTTTCTATAATTACAATTAAGTTTTTCTAATTCTTTCCATCAAAAACTTCTCTGTAACATAAAGGGACGTACGCTGGATTTTGATTAGGAATGACGAAGGCCTTAATTGTGAGGGGAGTATTATTTTGCAAAAGTTGCTATCATTATTGGAAAAAATTCTTGGGGATGTACAATAAAGGTGCGCCGCAGGCGAAAATTTTTTCGCAAAATCCGCGGAAACGTATTTTACATATCTTCTTAACCAAAATTTAAATACAAATTGACTTCGATGGGCCGAAAAAAAAATTGTTTTGAGGTCGAACATGGTTTTCTAGTTTGATGGCAAATGCGTTTCGAAATTAGTTTTTTACTCCAAAAAAACGTTCCTTGTAGGGTGCCTGCAGAGGTTTTTACTGGAGGCTGATATAATTGGACGAGTTGGACTACGTTTTTTGGAAACATAACTCAATGGCAGTATAGAATTGTAAGCTCCAAAAATTCGGAAAATATCGCGAAATAGATGGACGCGAAGTATGATAAATCTTGCAGAATCTTGCAACGTTCTCCATATTAAAATGACAGCAAAGTCTAAATCACTTTCAGAAATACCACTATTTCTTAATTTAAGAGAATAATCAATATACATTTTGTAATTATTTACCGCCCCTGAAATTTGCTGCCCCTAAAATTTGCCGCCCCAAAAACTTCCCGCCCCTGAAACTCACAGCCCTCAAAAATTGCCGCCCCTAAAAATATACCGCCCGGGGCGTGCCGCCCCCCCCTCGCTACGCCACTGACGTTGTATAGAAGGCGATAAATATACCTGCGGCTACTATATCAGGAATAACAAAACTCGGAATTGTGGCAGCAGCTGAAGCCGATTGCTTAATCCCAAATGAATTAAAATCGAGGGAAAATTGCGACGGAATCTAGTAGCCTCAAATTAACTTGACTCTTACGTTTAAATTTATACAAATTGCATTCGAAATTCACATGTTTACACGAAAATCGAGTCGGAATTCGGAACAGGCCCCATTATGCTGGTTTGGAAGTTGACTCATTTAAAATATGAAAAAAGGAAACAAATGCTTTGAAATCAGTTTGAGTTACAAGTATGAGTAGTACGGCTGAATCTCCAAAAACAAGAGCTACTACAGATCAAATAAGGGGAGATTTGAAATCACAAAAACAGTTTGATATTGTTCCCTTATGTTATCCATAAAATTGCAAACATTACTTTTAATCAGGGAATCAAACCGGAACCGGAACCGGAACCGTATACCGAAAAGAACCGATTGAAACTCAGAACCGGTACCGGAACCGGAACCGATATTCTTAATTTTTTGTATACCGGTATCCGAGAACCGATATTTTTAGAACCGAAAAGACCGAAAAGAACCTAAACGTTGTACCGGTACGGTTTCGGTTCTGAGTGCAACCACTAGAGCAGTTAGATTTGGCGGATTTTTACTCAATTTGGCTGAATTGTTATTTTCAAATAAAAAAGATTCTAGCTTGGCAAAACTTTTGGTCAGTGAAATACAAAATCGCGAGACCAGTCCCTTTGAAAATAATGCATTCCTATGTGGTATTTTCTTAGACCCTTGCTATAATGTTAGGCTAACCTCTGAACAGAAAAAAGTACATGTGTAACTGATTCGACTGATATGTATATTTTCAAGAATTTAATCCACTTCTGTTTAATTGAAACTAAATGAGGAAAGCAGCTCTGACCCAACTAATTTGTCTGAAAGTGGAGATGAAGTCGGTTTATATATGAATTTCTAAGAAAAAAAATCAGGACAATACAAATAGTTTAGTATTTTCACAAGACAGTTTAACGTATGATTCCTGATCAAGGTTTTCCTGAGCTTAAAACGTTTACAAAATAAAGATAATGTACTTAAATGGTGGTCAGAAAATTCGACTGTATTAACTATCAAAAGTTATTCTTGCTGCGTAGAACATTTATTTTCCGGTTTATTATAACTCCGCTAGAAATCAGATGGACGGAAATACATTGACCGCTATCATGCTTCTAAGAAATAATCATTAATTTACCTTCTTTGCAACTAATTTAAAGAAGTTTTAAGTAAATTGATAATTTATGTATAAATGTGTACTGTTGCTTACCCACTTTAATTAAACTTAAGTTTTAAAATTTCTGTTAGTTTTACCGGTCCATACCGGTACGATACCGAAATAAAAGGGTACCGGAACCGGAACCGAATACCGAAACAGTAGCAGAACCAAAACAGAACCGTTTACCGAAACGTTAGTTTCGGTACGTACCGGAACCGGAACCAGAACCGAAAATCGTTTCGGTTTGATTCCCTGCTTTTAATTCAATTTATAGTTTTGTTTTCTACCATAAAATCGATTTGTCATTAATTACATAAGTTTGAATTATATCACACCTAAATTAATTTGTCATGCCACAGTTTTCTTTAAGATATAAATAAGCCGGTAAATACTCTATTCCAAACATTCAAAAACGACAATTTGTACTACATCATGGTGGCCTGGACTTGTCTTGTATTGACATTCACTTTGCTATTTCTATCGCTTGGTTATGGAGAAAAAGACTTAGGTGAATTTCCCTGCTCTTTACGCGATGCTGAAGAATGCACTAAATATTGCGTATGGGAGAACGAAGTGTGCATCGTCAGACGTCGGAAGCATTTCTAACCCAATAAAGTACACTCAAAAAAAAGCAGAGCGATTCGGTCCTAAATAAACGATCTTTTTTTAATCTTTTTTCGATCTAGAATTTTGTAAAATTGTCTAAAAGTTCTTTAAAAAATCCCGAATCGTGCTTAACAATCAAGAACTTAAGGAGTTTTAAAAACGCTCTTGAATCAAGAAATTTCGTACTAAAATCAAGAATTTTCTTAAAAGGAATTTCATATCAATTTCCTGAAACTAGCCTTTGTTTTAGTACACGGTCTTGCATCTTTCGCACACATTATTTTTGATTTGTCGAGATTGATTTCCAAATTCCATGTGATGTGACACAGTATTCATGAGTGCGGTTGATCATCTGTGGGCTGTCCGCCGGAAGAACCATGTCATCTGTGTACATGAGTACCTTGACAAAGTGTGTGCTCCGATTTTCACACCTCCAGGCAGAATTTCTATGATATCATCCACAAACAGGGAGAAAAGCTATGGACTGACGAGGCAGCCTTGTTTTAGACCTGTATTGGTCTCAAACCACTTTGACATTGATTTCCCGTCCCACACGGCAGTGCGATTCTCGCTGTATGTTGGTTGCGAATAATTTCCAATATTTTCGTCGAAATTCCGCAGACCTTCTATCGATTGTATCGAAAGCCGCTTTAAAAGACCTATAAAAACTGGATTTACAACAGATAAAATGAGCGTAGATTTGAAATCAAAAAAATTGTTTTATATTGTTTCCTTGTTTGTGTTAGGTTAATTCAATTTAACATTAATTACATAAGTTTGAATTGTATCACACCTAAATTCATTTGTCATGCCACAGTTGTCTTTAGGATATAAATAAGCTGGTAAAAAAGGTCTATCCAAAACATGGTGGCTTTTACTCGTCGTGTATTGACATTCACTTTGCTATTTCTATCTCTTGGTTATGGAGAAGAAGACTTAGGTGAAATTCCCTGCTCTGTACGCAAGGCTGAAGTATGCATTAATTGGTGCGTATGGAAGAACGAATTGTGCATCGTCAGACGTCGCCACATTATTTGACAAAAATGACACTCGTATATTTTCACGAGTTTAAAAGGATGTGTACCAAAGGAACACTGAGTATATATTAAGTTTGTCCAAATGTCTCAACCCAATAAAGTAGGTATATATAAATTCTTGATCAGCATCAACAGTGTCTTTCATTTTGTGTTAAAGAGGTGGCACAAATACTCCTTTGTTTACGAATATGAACAACTGAACCAAAAGGAGCAATTGAAGGAGAACATGAACGCATCAACATTTTTATGCAAATTCCAATCTTAATTAGAGTCCGTTAACTAGTGTAATTGATGACGTCAGTGCTTGAGCCCACAAATCTTAATGAAAACAAACACATTAAAAATAAAAAATCTCAAGCTTGTGCTTATCTCATGTGTGAAAGGCCGACCAAAGCCTCCAACCAGTCGCAATCGAGTCGTTTGTCTGATTGGAACATTCAACTTAACCATGTCGAGGTCCGGGCTAATTTACATTTGCCGTATGTCTGGTCATTTCTTTCATCCTCTAAAGCTCTACTCATTATCCATCGTTTCTTATTACAGTTCTCTGCTTGGTGGCTTTGGCTAAAGCTGGACCTTTGGAGTACTCCAATCCCAAGTCACAGGTGGAGTATATAAGTAATGTTCCAGGCGAGAGCAAGCCGCTTATAGTGCCCATCACCCGCCCTCCGATAGTGACCCAAACAGCTCCCCCACCGCCCGCTGATTCTAAGAATTTTGCCTATAATCCCAAAACTCAGACCTGGACACGTATTTCACCCGGAGATCCACAGCCAGATGAGGGTACTTTGCTGTGGAATCAAAGCAACGATAAATGGCTTACTTAGTTTGGGTAAAAATTGATTCAGTTTTCCTTTTTTAATTTGTGCTTCGAAATATATACATATGGAAAATGATCTAATCTCCTCTTAACGATGATGATGTCGTGTGTGGCGCTGTGTGTCTCCACTGCCAGTTTGGTTCCTCAGGCGGCACAGCTCATCGGCACTGTAGTTCAGCTTGCGTGTGGCATTCTCAGCGAATCTATCAAATTTGGTTATAAGCTCACCCAGCTGTGACTTGACCATTTGCAGTTCTAACTGCAGATCGCTTAACAGATTTGTTTGATTCTTTAGCTTCACTTCCTGGCGCAGCTGCTGTGGCACATTGGTGGCCGAACGTGGACGCAATAGTTCGTGCATTTGAAAAATTTGTTGAGGTTTTGCCGCAGCTGTTTGGGTCACCTCCGGTTGCTGGGAGTGAGTGTGGGGTTGGTATTCCATCTTTTTTGTGGGACGCTGCAGACTACGGCTAAAGATATTATAATTATTCTCAAACTGACGTCGTCTTATACTCTGATTGCGATCCCTACGCTCGGCCACCAGTTTGTAAATATTAACCTTGATATCCTCGGGCAATTGATTATCCCTGAGATCATTGGGTCGTATGGTGAACTGTAACTTGTCGCGGGAGGTACGCAGTAGAGCGCTACGTTTGCACAACTGCATCAGCTTGGTGGGTGCACTACGCAGCAGACGTGAAAAGAACAGACTCTCCAGGCGTGAAACCAACTCGGCTTGTCGCACCAAACGATCCAGCGTGGCGGATACCTGTAGTCCTTGTATATCGCTGACCGCTAGACCCACCATCAAGTTGGTAAGTATCACCGTAACCAACAGCACAAAGGATAGAAAAATAATGTGTGCTGTGACGGGAAACTTCACCTCATAATCGCCATAGAAAATATCCTCATACTCCAGTTCACCAGACATCATGGTAATGGACTTAAGAAACGACCAGGTGATATTCTCAAAGGCAGGATAGTCATTGAAGAGCACCGCAAAGCTTAATCCAAAGGCAATTAGCAAGCAAATGTAGGCCATTAAAAATTTACCAAAATTCAGAGCCACTAAAAAAGAGAAGAGAAAGAAAAGAAAAATGTAGGGCAAAGACTAAAATTTAAAGTTTCTTAAATCTGCAGAGTCTAGAATTATTTTAAAATAACCGCCCAATATATAAAAATATATCGAAAAGTATTTTGGTGTTAGGGTATTTTAAGACATAGACGAGGGTCACACTGTATATGAGTCATTATTTTCTAAGCCGAACAGTAAAAAAATTTTTTATTTTTCATTTTAATAAAAAAAAATCCGAAACTAGATCTCGACATGCCCACCAAAACGTAATTTGCGGTTTTGCACAAAAATTTTTTGTTAATTTTATAAACAATTTCAAAAATCGTCAAAATCGAAAAAATGGAAAAAAAAGGGTTTTTTAAAAACGTGATATCTCAGGTTTGGTTCATCGGACAGGTCTCAATTTGATATTGGCGAAAAGTTTTTAACTAGATCTACTCAAATTATAATTTTATAGATTTTTAAATTATTTAATAATATTAAGTAATTGTCGCTAAAAATTATTTATAATTTTTTCTCAGTGTTAACCACCATGATATAGCTTCTAAGGATAAACAATTTATTGCTCTAAATATAACTTAAATTTAGTTTTTTTCAAAAAGATGGAGACTTTTATAGTTTAAAAGTTATGAATTTTTGAAGTTATAAACAAATGAAATGATGCCCTTGAAGAAAGCTTTGCCATGACGTCAGTTTTAAAGCTTTTTGATTGAAAGTTGGCAAGTGTGCTTTATATTTATCAAGCTTTTCAAAAATGTTAACATCACGCAGATCGGACAACTATATCATATAGCTGCCATACGAATGCTGAATTTAGTTGTGTTATAACTGACTTTTCTAACTCTGGTCACCCTATTCCACAATAAAATTCAATTAATCATAGAATTCGTCTGGCAGCTATATGATATAGTCGTCCGCACAAGGTACCGGGTTCAATTTCGAGTCAAGCTCGAAAAATATGTTGTCTGTGTTTTTCTTAACAACTTAAATCAAACCAGTCAGGTGGAGTAGGTCAGGTCGTTAAAATTTGTTGTACAAGCGGCGATGTCTCTGACAAGCAGCAGAGTATATACAGGAGCCTGATGCCTCCCTTCCCTTCCAATCCCAAGAAGTATGTCCACACGTTCTCTATTTCTTCCAAATTTGAAGAATCCGCTCACACCTGGTCCATAATCAATCAAATTTTTCCCCCAATTGTGTTTAAAATGTTCTTGAAAACGGAACAATATTAAGTTAAATAAGTTCTTAAAAATGGAACAATATCAACTTAATTTAAGATTAAGCGTTCTTGAGGTGAAAAAAAAATGTTTCTGGGCTGGATCGAACCCACGACCTCCCGCACAGCAGTCCAGCACACTAACCACTTTTTTTGCTGCAAACCTCTAAAATCCTAAAAAGGTTTCCTAAAAACTTGGGTTCGATTTGCGAACCGTTCTCTTAACACATCGATATTTTTATAAGCTATTTTAAAACGATTTCCGCATGGTCTATCTGTGTATGTGCCCAATGCCAATATCACGTAAAGTGGCTATTTGGGCCGTCGAACGAATGCAGCAACACACATGAAAAATATTTGGGCAGCAAGAACAGATCAACAATTACATGAAATAAATTAAATGACGCGTAGCAGCTGAGTTCTTCTCAATCACAAGAGGCACGAGCTTTCCGAAGTCAACAACAATAATTGAAGCAGAGAATCGACCGAAAACGCCAACAAGTTCATCGAGCCACCAGAACCATTTAACGGCCATTTCCAGATTCAAAACTGTTTCTGAAGTCCATTCGTAGATTTAATTCATGATTTCAAATGACTTCGTTGGGAGCAATCGTTACATTTTATTTAGCAACCGAAATATTCACCAAAATATTTACTAGAAACAATTTATGTTTGCCGAGTTAGCTAGTTTTTTATACTATTATTTCTTAGCTTTCAAATAAATTATCCGTAACAATTCTACGATTTTCTGAAGTGAAGATTGAACATTTTGCATACATGTGCTTTAAGTGACATTAATTTCTACCGACCAAAAGTATGCGAAAACGGGTGGTAAAATTCTATATAAATTACAAGCCTGTTGTACTGTTTTTGTAAGGCATGCCTTTATTTCCAGCAAATTAATTCTTGGCTTTAAAAAATCGTATAATTGTTTAAAATACTTTTTTTGAAAGTTAAAGAGTTCTATTTTCCGACAATATCGTATAGAGTCAAAATAAAAAAAAATGGATTCTAAACGATACGCTCCTTAACAGGGACAATTAAGGCATTCTGAGCAACTTTACTCTAAAATTATTTGAAATATTCCGGACCATTTTGAACCATTTCCGAAAACCGATTCGTGTTTAGAACATGAAAATAATTAAGAATCGCCAACATCCTGTGAAGAACCTGAAAAAGGTCAAATTTTTTACCCCTGTTCATTTTTAAGTAGATTCCTGTCTCGTTCTGATTCCGTCTGTGCGTATGAACGAAGAGATCTCCGAGATGGTAAGAGATAGAGGTTTAACGTATAAGCATCTTATAGTTACAGGCAGATACAGAGTATATTACTGTCGGGCTTGAACGACTTTCTAACTTGTTATGTAATAACTATCTTTCAAACCTTAATTAAGCCAAAAACTTTCTACGTTGACCTTACCCTTGGTAAACATTTGCACATAAACTCCAAAAATGGGAAAACGACCCACCAACATCATTAACTCCAGCCAAACTAGCAGTATAACCACAGCGGCCACATGATGCTGCCACAAGGGTACAGCCAACAAGTCCCCCGTACGCAAAATCTCCGGTGTCTGTAAGAGAAAAACCAAATTCAAACCATATTCACTCTTAATCTTTAAGTTCCACTCACCACACAGAGAATGACGCCACACACTATGGTCCACTGTAGCCAATTTTCCCAATACTTGGCATATCCATGCAGGCCGTGAGCCATTTGAAAGATCTCCTTAGCCAGCAATATCAAATTCAATATGATCACAAAGTAACCAATGGTGGAGACATAACCCGGAGCCAGACAGATTTCACCCTCCTTGCAGCAGCGCACAAACACTCCAATCACATACAAAGTGAAGAGGAACACAAAAATCGTGTGATAAGCCAAGCTCATGATGAAGAACTTTCGAATGCGACGCCATTTAAGGAATAGAAAAGTTTCGCACAAAGGATGCATCAGAATGCGTTTCTGTCCCACTTCGATTAAGGCCAATAGGAGCTCCGTTTCGCCACGTTCCATTGAAGAACTGGGAACCAGTAGACGAAAGTCTAGTTTAATTTGACAGTCGACATCGCCAATCTCATGATCATTAGCCTTAATGGAACAGTCCAGTTTATGCATTAGCTTGGGTATAATCTCTGGAGTGCGTCTTACTATAAACGATAAAGCTGAAACATGACCATCTGTGCGAGCCGTTATATCAGCTCCGTGTTCTAAAAGATGAGGGAAATAAATTAGTTTAAATAGAAGTTGCAAGCTTTTATATCAGTGGTGCCTAAAGTGTCATTTTGCTATCACATGTGATAGGAAGTCATATTTGTGCCGGCGTCGCAGACAACACAGAGAGAATACGTGTGCTCTATAAATAGCACGCACACACATTTGTTTGTTTGCTTATAGCCCATGTTTGACATAATGACGTTTACTTCGTGTTTCGCTGCTACACACACAATCGCAAAGCTTGATAGTGTGTGTTTGGGCACCACTGTTTTATATGTATACTTTCCTATAAAGGTATAAACACAGTTGCTGAACTCATTCAGCGCTGCTATATGCAACGGAGTGTATCCATAATTGTCCGCCTTATTGACATCAGCTCCGGCTTTTAGCAAAGCATTGCAACAGTCCAAACATCTTGATTGCTTCACTATGGCCGCATGCAAAGCTGTTCTTCCATCTCTATACTCAGCATTCACATCCGCCCCATACAATATAAGCAAATCCACCGTGGAAATCGATTGTGAGAGACAGGCCAAGTGCAATGGCGTCTGATGACTTGCATTACGGCAATTGACATCTGCTCCGTGCTCTAGCAAGAGACGCGCACATTCCACATAATCATTCTCCGCCGCTAAAAAAAAACATCAAAAGTAATGTCAAATGTTGCCACTTTCCATTAGCCTTACCCAAATGAAGAGCCGTCACCTTACCCTCCCCAAATTGGGAACGCACATCCGCATTATGACTGAGCAGCAATTCAACGCACTTGGTAAATCCCGCTGCACTTGCCGTGTGCAATGGGGTCTCGGTATATACCTGAGGGGTATTCGCATCTGCTCCATACTTCAATAGGATTTCCACACAATCCTCGGAGTTTACATCAACGGCATAATGTAGAGCTGAACGCTTCTCGATGCCAATATTGATATTGGCCTTGCGACGAAGCAGAAGAAGAATGCACTCAACGCTTTTGGAACTGAGGATATAAATTGGAATGAAAAGTGTTAAATTAATGATGGAATGGCTTGTCATTGATATATTCCTTAGAGCCCTGTTCCACTGGCATATTCTTGAGAACATTCTCTAAATGCTTTAAATGTTAAGATTTTTTGAGACATAATAAAAATTATAATTATAAAATTTTTTTCTATAAAGCAAAAAAAAGGCAAGCTTTGACACTCCCATATGACCTTAAAAACCGTACATATCATTGATTTCAGTTGGTATCCCAAAGCAGTCCTTCGAGCTGGATATTCTGGAATCAATGTCTTGTATGAAAGGAGTAAATACTTATTGAAATAAGTTAGTCTATAAAATAGAATAACTTAAGTCAAGACGGTCAACGATGTACAATGTTCGTGGATTCGACGGAAACAAAAGTAAGTTGTCCTCTCAGCGAAGAGTAAGCCTACCCATCTTTTTAAAAACGACTTAGAAAGTGCGACACAGGCAAATGTTCATCTAATTTGTAAGGTGAGAGGAAACCCAAAAGGTCTTCGAGACGAATATTAATTATTTATATCATCAAATCCGTCAATGAAATTAACCAAACAGAACCGTTTTCCTTAGCGGTGTTTGGCATGCTTTGTCATTTGGGGATCCAGAATGGTAAAACTGATGATCATTTCTGGAACAGACTTTTCCGGAAGTTTTCGAGGCTAAGAAAAAAGTACTGAATCTATCACTGTCTAAGCTGATAGCTGATACCAGCCCTACCAGATTCTCAACCCATATGCATTTAAAAATTTGACTAAAAACAACCCCAATCTACACCACAATTAAACAAGGAAAACGGCCAAACAAAAAATCCACACAGCCTCTGGATAGTTTAAAAAGAGAGTGGAACAACGACCAATGTAGCTTAGGGTGTCCCAAAAAAAAAAATTTTGGGGCACCGGCATTTTCTGAAAGCTTGTAGCGTAAAGTAATTTTGAGATTTTTTCAGATTTTTCGAAAGACGTTTAGAGGTCGCACAAATCGAAATTTTCCCCCAAAAATCGGGTTTTCCGTATTGTTTTCCAATTTTACTTATAACTTGGTCAACATCCACGCTTTCTTAGTTTTCAAATCAACATTTTATGGAGAATTACCCAAATTTTACTTTTATGAGCATAAACCATAAGTTTTGGCTTTGCTTTAACTTTTTGTGGCACCACTTATTACATTTTTCATGCATTTTACAAAGAACGCATTATAACTTTTAAATTTTCTATGAGAATTGAAAAAACTAGTGAAGCAGTTTAAAAGATAGTTTAATTTTTAAGAAACTGAATTTTAAAAGTTGAAATTTGCTTTTACCGTTCCAGAGTTATACTCTTTTAAAGCATTATAAAGCTCATTGGAACGCAATATAAACGAGAAGGTCAAGCTAACTTCGTCTTTGCCGAAGTTTTTATACCCTTGCAAATGTTTTAATACATCAGAGTTTACGAACGTCAGCATTAAAACAAACAATTTTTCTAAATAAAACCCACTTTTCGACTGATAGTTCCTATGGCGGCTATAAGATATAGTCATCCGATTTTGACCAAAACATCCACAACTATGTAAAGGCGAATAAAACTAATTTTTGCTGAAGCGGGAGGCGTTTACATTAAAAACAAAAAAGTTTTTCTCACAAAGACCCACTTTTTTACTGATAGTTCCTATGGCAGCTTTAAGATATAGTCATCCGATTTTGACCAAAACTTCCAAATCTGTGTAAAAGCGTATAAAACTAATAATTGTCGAAGCGGAAGGCGTTTACATTAAAAACAAAAAAGTTATCTCACAAAAACCCACTTTTCGACCGATAGTTCCTATGGCAGCTATAAGATATAGTCATCCGATCCGGTCGGATCCGACATATTAGCAGTGTGCAGTAAAAAGAAGACTCTGTGCAAAGTTTCAGCTCGATAGCTTTAAAACTGAGAGACTAGTTTGCGTAGAAACAGACAGACAGACGGACAGACAGACAGACGGACGGACAAAGCTCAATCGACTCAGCTCGTCGCCCTGATCAAGAATATATATAGTTTATGGGGTCAGAAATGAATATTTCTATGCGTTGCAAACTTCTGGGCAAAATTATAATACCCTTTGCAAGGGTATAAAAATTCACTTCAATCGTGCAATCGGTTAAGGTACCTTCAGAAGAAGGTAAGCCTTACTTCTTGAACATCTTTAAAAGCGCACGGTAGATTTTCATTAAAATCAATTTTTATGAAGTTATAATGGGCGTTTGCATGCCCCTAAGAGATGGTACTCGACGGCCAAAAAACCGCGATATGGAGTACAATTCTTAAGCTCACCCTTAAATAAATTCATATAGGGAGTAAGCCAGATCTAAAAAAATACAGATCTGCGTTTTCAGTTCTGCCATCGAAGACCTAGTCTTATACTAGAAATTGTCTAAGAACAACATTGACCATTTGGGCTAAACCCAGCTTCACTAAAATCAAGTAAAAAATGAGTAAAGTGCTTCATAGACAGCAGAAAAACAGGCCATATCATTTGAATTCTTTAGTTCAGGACATCTTGGCGTACCACGGTTGGTCCACCAAAGACAATTTTTATTACAATTTTACTTTTTTTTTTGGAAGCAATGACAAATTTTACTCATAAGATTAATTGTATAATTTTTCGGAAGATTGTAATACCCAAACGGTAAATGTTGTTTAAAATGAATTGCTGATACAAAATTTCATTTAAAACGCGAAGCAAGGCTTCCGTGGAGAATCTGAAAACTCAGTTGGAAAAAAAAACATCACGATTCAAAGTTTGAAGCAAATCCGTTGCAAACCAGGCAAAAAGCTCACAATATTATTAGTTTCATGCAATGGGTACACAGCTTTAAAAGAGTATAACTCTGGAACGGTAAAAGCTAATTTCAACTTTGAAGTATGAGTTTTTTAAAAATTTAACCATCTTTTAAACTGAATCACTAGTTTTTCAATTTTCATAGAAATTTTAAAAGCTTTAGTGCGTTTTTTACATTTATGAAAAATTTTCAAAAAAATTTAGTATATGGGTAATTATTTGTGAAGTGGTCAACTTTTTTTTTCATGGTCTCCAAAAATTCTAATTTTTTTTACAGGCCTTAACCGCAGTTTTCCACGATTTTTAATAGCTTTTTCAGAATTTTACCATTGTGGGATGCAAAGATGTAGCGACTGTTTATATTTGCTAAAGTTGGTTATAACTAAATATTTAATGGGCCTAAAAATAAATAAAAATTTTAAAAAAATATTGCTTTTCCTTTACTTTGTGGCAAAAATATTTGCGATGGGTGAACTGGAGGAAGAAACCGCCAAAACTTAAGAAAAAAATTTAAATCGCGCTTTGTGAAAAAACGGCCATTTTGAGATTTTTCAAAAAAATTGGGAGTAATCCTCTTGACATTCTTAGTTCTCTAAAAAAGGTTTCATGATGGGACAGCCAAAACTTTCCGCGAAATTCACTTCCAAAGAATAAAATTTTACTGAAGTCATAGTAGGCTACAAATTAAAATTATAATAATAATTAATTATAATAATAGTTAAAATTATGCATTTGTCGCCCAAAACGCGATACAGTCTTTCCACTGGAACAACGACCAATGCACTCTGCTTACAGTGGTGTAATACTACAGAAAACAAACAGAGTTACGTTATGGGTCCATTGTAATATTATCGGATGATTTGCAGCATAATACAACTGCATTTTATTGTTTTCAAAAGAAAATTGTGCAGTACATAAAAGAAAAGTTCGCTCCCAGCAAAATAATTTATTTCAACGACGGGGCCGCATTTCAAGAACCGGTATAATTTTGCGAATCTCCTTAAGCATCGCGAAGACTTTGGAATTCCCGGGGAGTGGCACTTTTTTGGAACGGCGCATGGAAAGGGCGCTTGTGACGGCATTGGGGAACATTGAAAAGACACGCAGCACGGGCTAGTCTTCAAGCCGTAAACACAGCTGACCAAATTTTGTCTCCAGAGGCGTTATTCGATTGGGCCAAAAAAAATATGGAGAAAACTGAAGTATTTTTTGGCTCTAAGGCTGAAATAATGAAAGTGACAGAGGAGCTGACTGCCCGCTTCAACCATGCAAAAACGGAACCAGGTACTCACAAATACCACAGCGTCATTCCCATCGACAATGACCATCTTATGCTTAAGAAATACTCCTACGCTGAAGACTTGTGATGACGATGTGTTTCCAAAAAGAAAGAATATGCCCAATAAAAATGCTTAATTTTATATTACAATTGTTTCATTAAATAACATATAAGACTGAATTCACTGAGTTCATACACTCAATTATAATTTTAATTTGTAGCCTACTATGATTTCAGTAAAATTTTATTCTTTTTTAGAGAACTAAGAATGTCAAGAGGATTACTCCCAATTTTTTTGAAAAATCTCAAAATGGCCGTTTTTTCACAAATCGCGATTTAAATTTTTTTTCTTAAGTTTCGGCGGTTTCTTCCTCCAGTTCACCCATCGCAAATATTTTTGCCACAAAGTAAAGGAAAAGCAATATTTTTTTAAAATTTTTATTTATTTTTAGGCCCATTAAATATTTAGTTATAACCAACTTTAGCAAATATAAACAGTCGCTATATCTTTGCATCCCACAATGGTAAAATTCTGAAAAAGCTATTAAAAATTGTGGAAAACTGCGGTGAAGGCCTGTAAAAAAAAATTAGAATTTTTGGAGACCATGAAAAAAAAAAGTTGCCCACTTCACAAATAATTACCCATATGGTACCTAAACAAGCAAATGCAAAGCTAAAATCAACTGTTTTTGCTCATAAAAGTAAAATTTGGAAATTTTTCTTTAAAACTTTGATTTGAAAGCGAAGAAAATCGTGGTTATTAACCAAGTTATAATTAAAATTGGAAAACAATACGGAAAATCCGATTTTTGGGGAAAAATTCGATTTGTGCGACCTCTAAACGTCTTTCAAAAAATCTGAAAAAAATGTCAAAAATACTTTACTCCATTAGCTTTCAGAAAATGCCGGTGCACCCGTGATATTAAAAAAAAAAATTTTTTGGGACACCCTAATGTAGCTTCATTCGTAGGATTGAATAAAAGCTAATGAAAGTCTACACGTAGGTTCAGCTAGATAAGAGACTTTCATATGATAGTTAGGTAGTGATGATGAGCAAAACATAGGGGTGGCTGTTTGGGCCGTCGACCGAATGCAGCAACACACATGGGAAATGTTAGAGCGTGGATGTGGGATGTGGGCGGGAATTGGGTGGGATGTGGAATTTTTCTTTTCTATTCTGTTTTAATACATAGCATAGTTGAATATTTTCTCTAAATTTTGTTTGTTTAGAAGCATTATTGACAGGTCATAGATAGCCTCCTAAAACAAACAATAAAACATTCAAACTAAGTCAATTTGCATGAACTTGAAATCTTTCATTAAATGTCAATAGCTTCTATATTTTTCAATGGATTTTATTATTTTTTATTTTTTTTATGTTAATAGATGAGTTTTTGAAGACCAGCAACGAAAAATAAATTTTGCACAGTTTTTTTTGTGGTGAACATCACAGCTAAAAACTATCCTTTTTATAAAAATATAAGGCGATGATAAAATAAGGGCGAAAAATACCACTTATGTACCAATTGCCGTCTATGAAATCTTCACAATAGTCTAGACTCGTAAGAATTTTCCAAAATTTTTCAAATTTTTTTTGTACCGATTGGCTTTTACATCCTATTTTTCCGGTCTACAATTGCCATTCAATCTTCCTAATAAAACGAACTCTTTTTTCTTTTCTTATACGGATTCGAATCCAACAAATCAGAGATCCTTAAAATGGGTCCAGCCTTTTTGAGTTATAAATGGTGTAACTAACCCTACTACATATTAGTTAAATATAATTGTTATTAAGATAGGGGCGGCAAATTCGTCCTCTCTACTAAGAAAAAAATATTAAGTATATATCCATAGATTTTCTTCACCAATACCTTATTACCCAGTGCGTCCGAGTTCTGAATAATGGCAGGAAAGAAAGCAAATTTTTCTCTCCGGACCTGAACCCCCGAAGTAAAAACAAATCAGAAAGGGTTCGGTTCAAAAATATGTTCCTACTAATTTTTCTTTCGTATAAATAAATTTCTAATACACGTTAATGCACTCATGCAGGGTTTTGTAAGTTTAAAGATTCGTACATATTTAGAAAGTGCTTAGAAAACCCAAAAATTCCAACTATTCCCACAATAATCGAAAAAAGAAACTAATAAATCAAAGCATCAATAATTCTATACCATGTTCATCTACATTCTTTTCTCGGAATTAAAAGATAGATTTAAATTTCTTATGTGTTAAAACTTTGGAAAACTATTATTGTGGAGAACTTAAAATTTCTGATTTTTTGCATAAACTCTTCATAAGGCACAAGTATCCAGCCAAGGAACCAGAATTAAAAAAATTAATAAAATATCAAGACACTAAACTTCTATAAGTTTAATTTTTTTAATTCTGGTTCTTTGGCCTCAGAAAGAGTTTTTTCAAGAAATCAGAAATTTTAAGATCTCTACAATAATAGTTAGGGAGCGCGCACACTTGCATCTGACCATAATATTTACGTATGGCATGGTTATTTGTAATGTTCTGCTGTCAGTCCATCATTCAGACACATGTGTGCGCGCGCCCTAAATGATTAAAATTTTGAAGGAATTTCCAATTTAATGTTTTCCGAATTAGCCATAAATTAAAATTATTACCGAATCCCGTGAAGGGCTAATAATTAGCCCGCTCCGTAAAGGTTCGAAGTTCGAACACCAGAGTGAACCACTTCCGATTAGTAGGTTTGCCGCCCTGATTACAACTAACATGATCCTTCTAACTGCACACTCTCACTTACCTGGCGGCACAATGTAAAGGCGTCACCTCTTTTCTTCCATCCCAGCGGTTAGGATCTGAACCCCTATCGAGTAATACCTTGGCTATGGGAGCATTGGCTCTTAGGCAAGCAAAGTGTAAAGGGGTGCGACCGCGGCTATCGCTGGTATTTGGATCAGCATTGTAGTGATTCAGCAAATTAATGACGTTCTCTACGCTTCCATAAATAGAGCAGAAAATCATGGCCAAATTGCTATCGCTGGAGTCAGGCAACAGTTCTGTGTGGGGCGGGGAAAAGTTAAAAAATGTTTCCCAAACTATCACCAACTCACCCAAAAAACAACCCCTTTTGACCATATCCAAGACATGTCTGGCATTCGGTATGGCACATAGAGTCTCCTCTATTTCCTCCGGCTGCCACAGGACCTGATTCTGCTGTTGTCTTGCAAATATCTCGTGCGCCTCATTACTAAACACCGCATCGCTGTTTACCTCGCTCGAGATGCTCCGCTTCTCAAAGAGCAAATCCGCCTCGGTCTCCTCATCACGTTCGCTCTCTGAATTCCACTTGAGATCGTTCTCCTGCCAAAAAAAATAAACCAATTAACGCATTCGCTGGAGCCAAAAGCCAAGAGCGAAGAGGCTGGGCACTCACGATGATCGAGAAGCGCACGTTCTCCATTCTGCGCAATGTTGTTGATGCTTCTTATGTTATTTTGTTTATACTCTTGTGGCCTATAAAAATAATAAATTTTCAATTGTGATTGACCACACCGAGTGCAGATCGAGCTCCCGGCTCCAGCTGTCGACCATTTGGTCTTATTCAGAAGTGGGGGGAAATCTGTATCATTTGACACATCAGTTTTTACATCGAAATTAAACGTCCTCCGTGTTGGGTTTTTCTGTTTATTTGGAAATCTCCAAAAATGAAATGTTCAATTGGATTTTCCACACCCGCACAAGCACACTTTGTGCTAATTTTTCACTTTCACTCCCCCCCGTACCCCTTTTTGGCCAACAACTTGCTATTTTCTGCTCTTTTTGGCCGTTTCCGTATTCCGTGTCCGATGCCAACGAGGTGTTAAAGTGTACTGATCGCCAGCACTCTCGATTCTTGGGCTCCAAAATGCACAGACCACCGTCCGTACAATCGTGTATGCCTCCAATGAATGTACAAACATTTGTATGAATCTCTGGCCAGCAGTTTGAATTCACAACAAATTAATTATTTGATTTTATTAATTAATTTGTTGGATTTAACGACTTAAGTATATAGCTGTCATTACGAGCGATTTGAAAATTGTTTTTAATTAAAATCGAAGGGGTATATTACGGAATTAAGAGGATTTTAAGCAGTGATGACTTATTCAATCCTTCAATTGTATGTAGTTACCGAGTAAAAAGCTTATTTCTCTATTTTTTATAAAACATATTAAAAACATTGGTAAATAACAATCGGTGAATCGTTTGGAATATACAAAAATGATCCTTAGCCAAAGGCCTATACAAATTCTGCAAGATTTTTTCCAAGTAATTTTTTGACAAACAATTTAACAATTTTTAAGTGCAGTTTGGATTGGTAATCTCGAAAACCGGTTTTAAACCAAACCGGCTTGAACTAGAAATTTCAACTTTATTTATACTGCGAACCGAACTCCGAAGCGAACCATTTTTAAAATAACAGTTGAACTGGAACCTGTTCCGAATCTAAATTTTCGCTTTGGTTCAACAAACGACTGACCTAGCGACTCTTTCTCTTTACTAATAGGTACTGTGCCACTGTATCCTGAAATTCCCAGGCTAAATATAGAGTCATTTTTAAAATAATTTTAGAAAGACGTTCAGAATTTCTTGTCGTCACCGTCAGTCATAAAAGTCTCTGTAGATTTAGACTTTAATGTTTATTAAGATTCCCAAAAATTTTATAAAGGACAATTTTAGTCACAACTATGAAAAAGACGTTGACATAACGGAGTCATAGTATGATTGAATACACTGTACTATGTTTTTAAGATAGACAAAAACGAATTTTGTCCATTAACGTGTGAATGGGTGGTTTTCTCGGTTTACGGCAATTATGCACTCACTATTTATACGGTTTTTCTATATAAATGTACAGTGTGCTATTCAAATTATCAATACGGTTTGGTTCTGTACCGCCTTGGTCCCGTCTGTCAATTCTTCTTCTGCTCTCTTCATCCATCCAGTGTGACCATCGTTCTCTGTCTTAAAATAACTTGACATTAAAACATTTATTTGATACGTTGCAAATTAGTTGCTATTTCCATTAATATTGTAAAAAGCATGGGATGAACCAAGGTTCGAACCAAAACCTTCGCCCATAAACCTCGAATTAAATTTCAACCCATACCTTTATTCTAAAACGTCAAGAGGGCTATAAATAGAAAGGTAAATAAAATTCCAATAACACTATGCAACAGTTTTCTGATCCCGGCTTCTAAATAGTTGATCCTTATGCAAAATCTCACGCTGAATTCAAATCTGCTCTCAGATATGTCAAAAGTAGAACGGTTTTTGAGATAGTTGTTTAAAATCCAATCACTATCACTATGGCACTTCAAAGTTGGATTTTTGAAAAATTTTTGATAATTTCTAATTTTTTGCTGCCTTTCATTGCGTTTTTTTCAATCTTACCATAAAAATGGCTTAGGTCTCAGATATTGACAGAATTGGGTAATCTCTTACGAACATTTTTTGACCTTGGTCTTCGAAATCAAATGAAAAATAAGCGCTACATTCACAATTAAGTAAACACACCTCTTTTTGAGAGTATTTTTTGTTAGTTTTTTCAGTATAAAAATTACATCTTAGCAAGCCAAATAAGAATAAACGTTGAGCATTAGGAGGTTATATTGCAGTTCAACAAAAATTTTACGAACTTCAACATGAGTTGCTCAATGGTAATAAGCTTGTAACAAGGATGGACAAAGCATTGCTGTTTTTTATGCAGATGGGACAGCCGAGATCGCAGTGAACATTACTTGCGAAAAGACTGGGATGTAAGGGCCAATTTTGCCCCTAGTTCAAATGGACAAAATTATTCTCCCTCCGTTGCATATGAAGCTTGATCTCTTCAAGAAGCTCTCCATAAAAATGAAAACTGCGGCATTTGAATTTTTAAAACGACGATTCCCACAACTTTCTGACGCCAAAATCATAGAAGGCGTATTTGTGGGCCCGCAAATCAAAAAGCTAATGAGCGACAGAGAATTTTACTCTGCACTATCAGTAGACGAGGCAAAAGCATGGGAATCATTTTGCGCAGTAGTGTCTAGTTTTCTCGGAAACAAAAGAAGTGAGGACTACAAAGAAATTGTTGATGATTTATTGGAAAACTACAAAAAAATTGGTATAATCTCAGTCTGTTTTTCATCGAGTTTTTATATTTACCAATTTTATTGTTTTTTATTTTTTAAAGGTGTAAATAAGTCCTTAAAAATTCACGTTTTGTGTTTACTTAATTGTGAATGTAGCGCTTATTTTTCATCCGATTTCGATGACCAAGGGCAAAAAATGTTCCTAAGAGATTACCCAATTCTGTCAATATCTGAGACCTAAGCAGTTTTTATGGTAAGTTTAAAAAAAAACGTAATGAAAGGCAGCAAAAAATGAAAAATTATCAAAAATTTTTCAAAAATCCAACTTTGAAGTGCCACAATTATAAATTGCTTTGTAATTTATGATTGGATTTTAAACAACTATCGTTTTTTAAGAAATAATTTAATTATCTTTAATTTTTGTTCCAGTTTTCAAATCAAGCGATATCTCAAGAACTGTTCTACTTTTGACATATCTGAGAGCAGATATGAATTCAGCGTGAAATTTTACATTAGAAACTTTTCAAATTTTGTGACATAGTGTAATCGCGTAAAACATTGTTTCAAAATTTTATAAATAGTTTGAATACAACGACCATAAATATTTAAAACAAATCAAATTATTTTTTTTTCTTTTTACTTAAGAATCGCACTTCTAAGAAGAAAACAACTTATTGATGAAAAATCTAAGAATAAACACCGTAGCTGGATCAAATTAAGTGAAGGACCTGACAGTCAATCATGAGTATTATATGCGTTTACAAAAATTTTATTTATTCATATCTTTCTTGGTTTTATTTAAAAATGTAAAATTTGAAATTTGTTTAATTTTATAAGCTAGTGCTATTTAAAAGACATTCGGCCCTGTCCCGAAATACGGCCGTTTTCAAAAAGTGAAAACGAAACATTTTGCTGTACCGAACTACAAACGATTTGGTTACGGTTTCAGTTTTCGAACTCGGTTTAGAAACAGGTTTAATCAACAGCTGCCTGAAGGGAAAGCTTGTGTTTATCGAAAGCACCAGAATTGTCACCAACTCCATAATATGAATTGACAAAGCCCTTAATTACTAAACTTAGTTACTTAAAACGGTTTTTAAATATTACATATCAAATACGTTTAAGTATATCAAAATCAATTAGAAACACTTAGGGTTTTCACGTCAACTTGGTTATCAAGTAATTTGTTAAAAAATTAAATTTCATCCTCAACTGTAGTGAACACACTTTTGTGTGCTTATCATGATAACTTAATAATTGTTCAATATAAAAAAAAAAATTTTTGTAACATTTTCCGGATTGAAAATAATGTGTATTTTTATTATTTTTTAACGTTTATTTCTTAAATTCTTCGAAGCAAATAATAAAAATCAATTTAAAAGGCTTAATCTAATGTTTTTCCACATATCTCAGTGGTCTAGTAAAATTGAGTTAATTTCAACATTGTAGTTATTTCTAAATTCGTTAGTCTGAATACGAAAAGCCATAAAAAATTGTTTATTTCGCTTTCATAAAATATAAATTTATTTGTTCAAAATCAATAAAGTTGTCGCGCCTTAATCGTTGATCAACCCAACGTCAGTCCCACAGCCAAACGCGTTTTTCTGGTATTTTTTTTGCTGGCATTTTTAGTACCTACGCTGGCAGATGTCAAAAATTGGCGTCTTGCTGCAAGCAAAAGCAGGGTGCAAATTATAAACCTATATTACGACCCTTTCAGGTAAGAATTTGAAGACCATCCCCTGGGCAAACCGTTTACCTGAATCTATTCTTAAAGAAATCTGGATTTTGTTCACCCTTGAACCTCGACAGCTGGCTGCAATTTGTGTTCAACTCAGGTACTACCTACTGCTACGCTGCGTAGCAATACGTTTCGCTGCTGCCATGGTGGCTATATAAACCGAGCAAGTACAATTTTTTTTACAGTCGTTTGGTGTTCGTCGTACGAGTAAAGTCAAAAGTTGGCAGCAGCGCATCAGGCACTAGGAGAAAGCAGCAAAGGTGTGTTTGAGAGTGTGTGTGAAAAATTTTCTTAAAAAAAAAAAAAAAACAAAATGGTGGCCTATTACGACGATTGTGATGCTGCTTTAAATCCCAAAACCCTAACAGATTGGGTGCGTAATTTTCGCCTAAAACGCGTACAAATGCGTCGCAAATTAAGAGGCGCTGGCAGCGACCTGCGCGTTAATGCCATTTTGTCTACGGCCTTGTTTCAAGCAGAGCTGGAACTGCGTAGAAAACAGCAAGAGCGTTTCAGTCGTTGGCTGGAAATGCAAACAAAATTTGTGCCACATGGCAAAACGCATTGTGGCAGTGATGCTTCAACTAAAATGGAAGAGGAGGAGGCGGCGGAGGAAAGACGAGAAGTTGAAAGTGATTTGTGGAAAAGCGAGCTAAGTGGGCTTGATAATTTTATGCGCAGTTTGAGTGGCAGCAGCAACAACAACAACAGCAGCAGCAGCCATAACGGAACCCACCACCACAACAACAACCATCAGGGCCCAGCCGCCATTACAGTGCACAGTTAAGAAAGAGACGGCTATATATATCTGGCAAGGCATACATACACATCGAGAGTGTGTGCGTGTGTGTGTGTGTGAAACAAAGCAACTTGATATTCTAGAAAAATTTTCTTTATTTCCCTTTGTTCACCTTTGTTAAATTAGTTTTATTACGAAATGCCCAATTTCTCATTTTGCAGTCGCAAACTTAAGATTGTAAAGAAAGAAATGATGGATGCAAAAGAGTGTGAGGAGATGATGACCAAAACGGCCCTTCCAACCATGAGTCATGGGCGCTGCTGCGACGAGCCACCATAAAAACGGCTTGGGGTACCATGGACTGCACACTCGGTTGGTAAATCTATCTAAATACTATTATTAATATAAGAAATCTGTGGTAGAAAATAGAAATTAGAAGGGCAAGTAACTGACGTCACACAAAATCAAGCATGCGCATAGCCCAGATCTCTCACGTAACACACATACATATACGAATGTGTATGTATGTATATGTAAAATCATGCTTTATTTTCGTGCAAATGATTAAGCCTTGAGTTATTTGCCTTTGTTGTTGATTGTTGATTCACATTGAATCGTTTAACGTAAAAGGGGGAAATGTAAGTCCAACTTGAACTTTAATTTAAATGGTAGTTTAGTTTATGTACATATAGAGAACTCACAGAACTGATAATTACATAAAGCTTAAAATAAAAAATAATTGTCTAAAATTTTTGAAAATCAAACAGAGTTTGCCTTTATTTATTTACCCCCTACCCCCCCTCTATGTCGCATACAATTTGCCTATAATTGATTTTGTTTTACAGTTTCCTGCTCCCTCGCAAACGATTTCGTTCGTTATGGCAACGCTGAGAGGAGAAACGGAATACTTGAAACACTTCAGAGAGAGAGAGAGAGAGAAAGAAAAAGAGTTATACTGAGTGAGTCTTCACGTCTGTCCGTCTCAAAGCAGTTTGGCCAATCACCAACCAACGCTGGGTCAGCCTGGAGTCCGGAGCAGCGAGCAGCAGCAGCAGCAAACCACCACCGAGTCTCCTTTGTTTAAAAAAAAAGATTGCAAAAAAAATTATGAACAATGGAACGGGGACAAGGCGGAATTGCGCGCAGCAGCAGCAGCAGCTCCAGCTCGACTACTACCACAAAACTCCTACTATGAACGCTTCGCAGTTGCTGAAAACCACCAACCAACCAACCAATCAATCCCATCCACACACGACACAAAAACGGTATTTGGTATATCAGCTGCGAACGAAAAATATTGCTTTTCCAAACAGATTTACAGCAACAACAACAACAGCCAAAGGATCAACAGTCGAATTTACCTTGTATTGCTTCTACTCAACTTCGTCGTCGTCGTTTTTATTTAAAACTAGAGCTTGAGCTTGTCAGAAGACTATCAACAGAGGAACAGAGAGCCAGATATATAGCGACATGGGGTCACAGTTGAACGGTGCCTGTGAAGTCACACCTTTGTAGTCTAGGACAAAACACAATTTTATATATATTTTTAGCGATGCGACGCAGTTGAACGGTTCCTGCGTGCATTGACAAGGTCAAGTCTGTCACAGAGAGAGAGAGGAGAGAGAGAGAGAGAAATAACCCTGAAGCGGTGCCTCCTTTCACGTTTGTTGATATATCCCAAACACCCCCCACAATTCGAACAAAACTGTCGTGTTCTTTGTTCTCTTTTAGCCAAGGACCAGGAAACCCTTTTCTTTCGTACTTTTTTTTATAGAAAATGTGCAGCAGTTGATCAGTGCCTGCTCACATAAATGAATGTATTTGATGGTGTGGAGACTAAACAGCCCTAAGGAAGACCAAATCATGTAAATCCTTGAAATTTGTCAAACAAAAAAAAGTTTTTTTTTGTGTTTTGTAGCGATATGTCTGCATATCTTTCATATCAAGACACTATAAGCGGAGTCAACCAACTTATCAGGCTTTTATCTACCCCGGATACAGGAAGAACCATCCTAAACTCGATTGTCACATGTAAATCCTTTGAAATTTGTCGAAAAAAGTTTTTTTTTGTCTGTTTTTATAGCGATATGTCAGCAGTTGATTGTGCCTGCACTTAACATATCCTTAAGAAATCGTCGTATCGAAGTCATCTACCTTGTGTCAGGCGGAAACTGGGGAAAGTTTCCTTTGGAAGAACGATCTTAACTCAATGTCACATGTAAATCCTTTGAAATTGGTCTGTTTTGTGGCGATATGTCAGCAACATATCCTTCATATCAAGACTCTTAAAACAAGAAAACGTCTGTAAGCGGAGCCCTCTACCTTAACAGGCTTTTGTCTACCTCGGATACAGGAAGAACCATCCTAATCTCGATTGTCACACGTAAATCCTTTGAAATTTCTCGAACAAAAGCATTTTTTTGTCTGTTTTTATAGCGATATGTCAGCAGTTGATTGTGCCTGCACCTAACATATCCTTAAGAAATCGTCGTATCGAAGTCATCTACCTTGTGTCAGGCGGAAACTGGGGAAAGTTTCCTTTGGAAGAACGATCTTAACTCAATGTCACATGTAAATCCTTTGAAATTGGTCTGTTTTGTGGCGATATGTCAGCAACATGTCCTTCATATCAAGACTTTAAAAGCAAGAAAACGTTCGTGAACGAAGTCAACCAGGAGGAGCGATCTTTACTCGAATGTCACATGTAAATCCTTTGAAATTTCTCGAACAAAAGTTTTTTTTGTCTGTTTTTATAGCGATATGTCAGCAGTTGATTGTGCCTGCACCTAACATATCCTTAAGAAATCGTCGTCTTGGCGTCATCCACCTTGTCAGGCCTTGGAAGAACGATCTTAACTCTATGTCACATGTAAATCCTTTGAAATTGGTCTGTTTTGTGGCGATATGTCAGCAACATATCCTTCATATCAAGACTTAAAAAGCAAGAAAAAGTCTGTAAGCGGAGCCATCTACCTTAACAGGCTTTTATCTACCTCGGATACAGGAAGAACCATCCTAATCTCGATTGTCACACGTAAATCCTTTGAAATTTCTCGAACAAAAGCATTTTTTTGTCTGTTTTTATAGCGATATGTCAGCAGTTGATTGTGCCTGCACCTAACATATCCTTAAGAAATCGTCGTCTCGGCGTCATCCACCTTGACGGGCCTTGGAAGAACGATCTTAACTCTATGTCACATGTAAATCCTTTGAAATTGGTCTGTTTTGTAGCGATATGTCTGCAGCATATCCTCTAAATCAAGACTTTAAAAGCAAGAAATCGTCCGTGAGCGAAATCAACCACCTTATCAGGCTTTTATCTACCCCGGATGCAGGAAGAACGATCTTAACTCAAGTGTCACATGTAAATCTTTTGAAAATTGTCGAACAAAAGCATTTTTTTTGTCTGTTTTGTAGCGATATGTCTGCAGTTGATTGTGCCTGCTTAATGCATATCCTTCATATCAAGACACAATAGAAATCGTCCGTGAGCGGAGTCAACCACCTTATCAGGCTTTTATCTATCTACCCCGGATACAGAAGGAATGATCTTAACTCGAATGTCACATGTAAATCCTTTGAAATTTCTCGAACAAAAAAGTTTTTTTTTGTCTGTTTTGTAGCGATATGCCTGCAGTTGAATGTGCCTGCACCTAAGCATATCCTAGCAAGAAATACGTCGTCTTGGAGCCATCCACCTTGTGTCAGGCGGAAACTGGGAAAAATTTTCTTGTGGAAGAACGATTCTAACTCGAATGTCACATGTAAATCTTTTGAAAATTGTCGAACAAAAGCATTTTTTTCGTCTGTTTTGTAGCGATATGTCTGCAGTTGATAGTATATCCTTCATATCAAGACTTTTAAAGCCAGAAAACGTCTGTGAGCGGAGCCATCTACCTTATCAGGCTTTTATCTACCCCCGGATACAGGAAGAACTTAAATGTCACATGTAAATCCTTAAAAATTTGTCGAACAAAAAGCATTTTTTTTCGTCTATTTTGTAGCGATATGCCCTGCAGTTGAATGTGCCTGCATCTCTCTAAGCATATCCTCGGCGGAGGAGGTGATGATTCTTCTTACCAAAAACATGTAGCAAAATTTATTGAGGCAATGGGAATCAAATGCCAACTTGAAAGCAATAACACCACAAACACTACTTAGACACGTTGTTGAGGAGCTCTCCATCCTATCATCACAGAGTGAGACCTAACGTTTTGCATCTTTTCGCAGCAACACAGTTGAATGTGCCTGTGTCGTCTACAACCTGCTCCTCTACCCTCATAGTGCACGCTTTTAGGTTAACCAGTCTAAGAACGACAAATCGTTAAAGGGAATCCAAAACGATACATCAAGTCCATCCAAAAAAAAAAAAAGAAAAGCACAAGCGTCGCCGTAAGCATAAACGTTTTTACTACTCACCTCCTACCATGAATCTTACAGGCCAAATTTGTCTTGGTCTTGGCCGAGAAAGAGACGCCGTCGTATCCTGCTACTGCACTTTGCACCGCACAGAAATGTGCGCTCGGTCCACGCTAAAGGGAAACAAATGCGTTTGGACCGAGACCCGCCACACCCACACCATCACCAGTAATCGCTGAAGAAGTGAGCTGATGTGTTGTCGTTGTTAACGGGCAGCTGCGCCTGCATGTACGCGTCGTCCTGGTCGTCGTCGTCCTCATCCCCTCCTAAGGCAGCAGGCAGCAGTCGTTTATCGCAAAAGGGAATCCATTGCGATTAGTGTTCAAGAGACGAAGGCGTACCAGAGAGCAGTTCTTTTCCAACGGGTTGTAGTTTTCACCTTCTTATCCCGTAGGTAGTCCGCGTTACCAGCTGAGCCCCCCTCTCCCCCCATCGCAAAGGGAATCAAATGCGATTAGTGTACGAAGACCGAGCTAGCTAGTCTATGCTCAGCCAGTTGAGCGCTTGTCTCCTGGCCCAACGTTCAACATACCGCAATAAGGGAATCAATTGCGAGGTGGTACAGCAGCAGTTGAGCTCCTCGTTTGAGCTCCTCTGGTTCTTCCACAGTCCACTTACACACACAACGAATCGTAAATGGGAATCCAGTACGATGTACAGCAGCAGGGCAAGGCAAGGCAAGGCAGACAGAACAAGTGTTGGTGTACGTACGCTTGGCTAACGGCCCTGTTCTCACCATATCCTTGGTGTCTACTCGCCGCCGGCGTCACGTTGGTCTCAAAGGGAATCCAAGAGACACGCGCCCGCGACCACCGCCTCCTCTACATTTTACGTTATCAATTTTTCTTTTAGTTTTCCACTCTCTGTGTAAATTGTAAATTGCAGCTGCCAGATCCCTTCATTGTAATTTCCTCCCCGACCCCCGCCCCCCTAGATGGATGGCCTAGACGTTAAGCAAATTTTGTAAAATGTAATATGTGACATGTAAATTTGTTGGTATAAGAGACCTAGGACCAGAGCAAGAGAGAGAGAGACACATCCGGCAGGCAGAGCTACTCCTTTAAAGGCCAGGGAACAGATTGAGCAGAACAGCAGCAGCAGGAAAAGGAGCAAGCAGCTCGTAAATTCTCTTCATTTCTTTTGGGCTTTCGCGACCGTATGCTGGGATTTGGGATGCTTCTTCCATTGAGCTAGGGACAATTGTTGCTCACTTTCGGCCAGTCAGCGGCCTCCTTAGATGTCTCATCTGCGCGCACACGACTCTACTACTAACATACCCAAGAACAACCACCACCGACCACCATCATTTCCATCGACCATGCACCAACTCTCGACCGCACAGTTTGTTGTTCGTCCCGTCCGCTGACCTGGGATAGTGCTTTTTGCTGATTTTCTTCCGGACGATGTGCTTCCACTTCCTTTAAGAGCTTCGCTTTCTAAGAGTCGATCCCCCCTTCGTTTGTTTATCATGGGTTTTTTCGAATTGCCATCAACTTCTCTTACGTTTTGACCGCGGCGTGGGAATACCAAGTATTGACCGCAGCGTTGGATCCTAGTTTAGACGGCCGCGTGGGATACCAAGTATTGAAGGCAGCGTGGGATTCCTAGTTTAGACGGCAGCGTGGGATTCCCAGTTGGGACGGCGGCGCGGGATCGTTCTATAAAATCAACGTGGGACTCTTTTTCGAGTAGGGCTTCGGTTAGGAGAGGGCGCTAGGGCTACTAGGATATATAGGACAGCAGTTTGACGGCGGCGTGGGATTTCCCACAAGTGTGGACTGCGGCGAGGGAATTGTAAATCCTGACGGCGGCGTGGGAGTATCTGGACTGCGGCGTGGGATATCACACTGGGAGACTGCGGCGTGGGATTATCATTTATGATTTGACTGCGGCGCGGGATTACTTTTTCTTTTGACGGCGGCGTGGGACCAGACTCTAACGGACTGCGGCGTGGGAGCATGACGGCGGCGTGGGAGTATTTCCTCTACGGGTTCTGGTTTCTTTCTATGATCATCGGTGGTATTCCTCTACACGGGCTTTATCGTATTGCTAGTTCAAAGCTGATATACTTGATCCATGCCGTGATTAGGCATTTGCTGCCCTTCCAATCAATTAACATCAATCAATCCGCACCCCTCTTATATCTATGACTAACTGCTGGAGCAATCTCATCATTCAGTACACATCTACTACTTCTACTACTACCTATCTTATTATTATTCTACCACATTCCTGGAATACCGGAAATCTACCTCTACCACCTAATGCCAATCTTGCATACATTTCAATGATGATCCGATGATCCAGATATAATCATCGCAATTCGATGATTTATCTGCGCAATAAACTTGTTTTTTGAAAAAATTATATAAAATTGTGGTTTTTACTTATTGATATGGAAATGGCTTTGTTTTCAGCTGTGTGGAATGCAGTTGTCTGTCAACATGTATGGAGCAACTATCAAGAGCACATGTGGAAAAGCCAAGCAGAAACAGCTGAGTCTGGCTTTTGAAGCAGAATTAATATTTAACACTAGAAAATTAGCTGCAGCTTGTTTAATGGAAAGTTGAAAAAGATAGAAATCTCTGTTATCTTCAGTGATGTGATTGCAGGATAATAAAAATCATTTGACGGTTTACCTATTAGATTACTGATCGGACAGACTAAGTGTAAAACTTCTCCACCATAGACCCATCAGATCACTAATTAAACGTTAGTCTATTGCAATTACTATCATATAGTAAACAGTATCGTATCGAATGACTAGATTGTATAGCCGCCATAGAAAGGATCGGTCGAAAAACTAGTTTTAGTTAGAAAACCTTTTTTGTTTTCAATAGTTGTGTTCTTCACACAATTCTACCAAGTTAAATCCAAATCGGATGACTAGCATATAGCTGTCTTAGGAATGATTAATCGAAAAAGTACTTTTACTTTATTTTCAAAGCTCATATTTGTAAGTTATTTATGCTTTCACACAATTTCACCAAGTTTGAGGAAAACTATAGAATAGCTACCATACAAAAAATAGGTCTGATAAAAAGCCTTACTAAGAAAAACTTTTATGTTTTCAATGATATCGCTCTCAATCTTGATTTTTATCAGTATTATATGCTTCTACATAGTCCTGTCATGACTGATCCGAATCAGATGACTATAGCATATAGCAAAGTAGTTCTAGTAAGAAAAACTTTTTTGTTTTCAATGGTAGCGTCTTTATCCTTTTCAGATAAGTCGTCTTTACACTTTTCATATATGTATCTCTAAAGAGACTCTTTTATGGTAGTGTTATAGGAAATCCAATGTCTAAATATTTCGAATATTTAGACTTCTTTAAGGCCCTCTTCTGGTCTAGAAAATTTTTTTCAAAATTTTATTTTATTTTTTAGCTTAGATATTTAAAAATATTATCCCAAAAGGATTTTTTAAAATTCGAAATATTTTAGAAGATATAGCCTTTTTTGTCGTCCAATGTCTTTGGTAAAACAATTTTAAAATTACTTGAAACTTTAAGCGCACGTTTTTCAAAATGGTGCCCACGTTTTCCCAAGTTCTACCAAACCGATTTTGATGATCTAGGGCTTTATGGACGCAAAATAAACGTGGCTATCGTCCCTACCTCAATCTTTAAGATAAAAAGTTTTTACTATTTTTTTTGAACACGACTGCAAAAAAATGGTCAAAAAACGATTTTCGTTTTTAAAAGGCCGCCAAATTCAATTTTATTTTGACAATTTGGCTACGGACGATAAAGGCATTCATACTAACCAACTTCTTATCTTCCGTTTTGCTTTCTGATAATTGTAAATCCCGGAAACGTGGGCACCATCGACACATCTTTTTTTGGAAGAGCCCACTTTGGATCTTAAAAACTTTTTGAACAGCCCTCGCATTCACAAATTTTTAATTTTGTATTTTTATAATAAATTGTACAACCAAATACAAATAACAGAATTTAAAAATCTCTTCCTGATTTCTTTCCACGAATTTTTCAAAAACATGTTAAATTTAGAAGACGGCCCTTAATGGAATAAAACAGGTTCTATTTTAAAAGGGATCTCTTGAAAGAAGTTTGCCAGCGACTATTTAGTAAAAATTTTATAAGTATTATCTGTTTCAACACAATTTCGGAGTGTTTGTGTTTTACAATGTGTTTCACACCTTATTTCACGCACATAGGGCCTAGCCAGACCCCCCTATACAATTTGTATGGAAACATATGAAGTAGTATAGTGTGATAATTCTATGTATTTTTTTTTACCTCTTTACATTACATATTCTTTTTCGCATGCCATAAAATCCAGACTCGAGGTAAAGAGAATGGGTGGATTTGACGAGTACTGAACTCGATGTATTTATTCATATTCTTTCGGCTTTGGATTCAAGGCTTTTGTGGCGATCTGATGCGCTGATTCCTTGCTTTGTCCCGATATATTTTTTTATGATAGTCGTATGCGTGCATTTCGTCAACAAACAGATTAAGCAGCTCCCATTCGTGAACTTTTTGAATAAAAATCTTGGCAGACAATATGAACCGTATGAAACTGTAACCTTCGATGAGCAACTGTATCCATATCGAGGCCGAACTAAATTTACTCAATATATTCCATAGAAAACAGCAAAGAATGGCATAAAAGTATGGTGGGCATGCGATTCGAAGACGAAATCTCCATTGCAACGAATTATACACTGGAAAGGTTGAGGGGGACAAGCGAGAGGTGAGACTAGGTGGAAATGTATTGATATATCTTACAAATCGTTACACTAACAGCGGCAGAACAATGATAGCCGATAATTTTTTCACAACATTATTCTATTGACTAGCTGATTCTATGCCAAAACGAAATAGAAAGGTAAGAAATCAAAAACATTAAATTAATTGAGCTAAAAATTCAACACGCATTCCATACAAATGTATGAAAATGTATGGGATTTGGCCAGGTCCTATGTGAGTGAACTAAGGTTTAAAAATATGTGCGTGTACGAGATGTTAAGTGTACCCCAAGAGATTAGCCATTTTGTATCGATGGTACAAGAAGGTACAAGTTCTTGAAATTAGTGTAAAGGACAAAACCTTGAATTCTGTGTTTTTTTTTTTTTGCCTTATTCGCTTGAAGGAAGTGCTCCAACTCGAACCATTTTGTGTTTTGTTTACACAACTTAAAACAATTAAGAAAGTCGACGAAGCCCGACTGCTATATACTCTGTAACTGCTGTGGCTGCTTTGCAGCTCCCTTTTTTGTCATGTGGGTGGGTCATTCTTTTATAAACCGAACAGCTAAAAAATTTTTTTTTTTTCATTTTAATAAAAAAAAATCCGAAATTAGATCTCGACATGCCCACCAAAACGTAATTTGCGGTTTTGCACAAAAATTTTTTGTTCATTTTATAAAAAATTTCAAAAATCATCTCAAACGAAAAAAATGGAAAAAATGGGTTTTTTAAAAACGTGATATCTCAGGTTTGGTTTATCGGACAGGTCTCAAGTTGATATCGATGGAAAGAATTTTACTGTATCTACTCAAATTAAAAATGTATGGATTTTTAAATTATTTAATAATATTAAGTATATGTTGCTAAAAAATATAGGGGAGAGTGGGGGGTTGTGATCATAGTTTTGTTTTTCGAACACAGCTTCGCCAAAAATCAATATTTTTTCGTTCTGTAAATTTTGTATTTTAGGTAAAAGATGCACAAAACTTTCCTCATCACTAGATTTAAAAAATAAGTTTTTGGGGATTTTTTATTTTATATTGAAAAAAAAGTGATTTTTTGAAATTTCAAAAATTTGTGGGGGGTTGTGAGCCACCCTCTTAAAAGTTCAAAATTCGTGTTTTTAAGCAAGTATTGTTTAATAAATGAAAAAAATAACAATTTTTCTCATATTCTGAATTAAGAAATATCAATGAAGAGTGAAAATTGATTGACGGCATCGGGCTTGTTTTCTTTCATATACGAGCACTTTTTGCTGGTGGCTGTTCCAATGTTTGCCTTTCTTAATGTCTTTTTTTTCCTTAGGAGAGTTTTCCCAATAATATTCAAGCAATATTCTCTTTGGAAGTCAAAACCGACTTTTTTTAAAGTGGCTGTTGGTGACGTCACATAAACAAAAAAAAAATTATTTAAAAAAAAAACAAATTTCTGTCAAAAAGGCAATTGACCAAAGATATTTCCCTCATACTTACTTATGGCATTACGAAAAAAATTTTGTATAATATTCATAAGCCAAAAATGGAAAAAAAAAACTTTTTTTTTTGAAATAAAAGTCGAGTTCTGGTTCACAAACTTAAAGAACGTGTTGACTGATCGGTTGCTAGCCAAAAGATAGGTAATAAGAAGGGAGACACTTGACATAAACAAAAAGTTTAAATTTATTTTTTTTTGTGGTCAATATTCGAGTGGCTTACAACCCCCAGCGGCTCAGAACCCCCCATTCTCCCCTATATAATTTTTTCTCAGTGTTAACCACCATGTTATATACAATTTATTGCAAATATAACTTAAATTTTGGTGTTTTCAAAAAGATGGAGACTTTTATAGTTTAAGAGTTACGAATTTTTGAAGTTATAAACAAATAAAAAGACACCCTTGAAAAAAGAATCGCCATGCCGTCAGTTTCAAAGCTTTTTGACTGAAACTTGGCACGTGTGTTTTATATTTATCAAGCTTTTCAAAAATGTTAGCATCAGGCGGATCGGATGAGTATATCATATATACTGATATATATCAAATATATCATAAAAATTTTTTTAGCTGTTCGGTTTATAAAAGAATGACCCATATCTTGAGTTTCGTTCAGCGGATATTTATCATTCCAAGTTTTATATATATATAGTGATTGGAAAGGTACTCAATTTTCGTTTCTATGGACAGAAACCGGAATTTCAAGTACTTAGGTAAAGGTACTTTTATATTTAAAATCATGGTTCCTCCATTGTAATTGGAAATTAATGACTTTATAAAACCAAACAAACCAACCTTGCTTTATTATAAATATTTTTATACTCGTTCATTCGATTTCATATGATGTTATATCCAGAGAATCAAACCGGAACCCTGTATTGAAAAAAATAGATAAAACTCAATTCCGGAATCGAGATTTTAAATTTTTTGTATTCCAGTATCCGAGAACCGAAAAGAACCTAAACATTGTACCGGTACAGTTTCGGCTCTGATTGCAGCAATTAGACTTCAAAGCAAGCACTTAGTTTTGGGGGATTTTTTCGGAATTTGGCTCAATTTTAAGTTTTAAATAAAAAGAAAGACTTTTGATTAGCTAATCTTTTGTTCAGTGAAATAGAAAAACGAAAGACCAGTCTCTTTCCAAATAATGCATTCTTGTGTGGCATTTTCTTAGACCCTTGTTATAAACTCGAGCTAAACTCTGGGCAGAAAAGACGGTGTGTAACTGCTTTGATAGATATATATTTAAGATTTTTATCCACTTCTATTCAATTGCAACAAAATGAGGAAAGAAGAGAGGTTGATTTGTATATGAAATTGTATGAAAAGAAAGAGGACAATACAATAGTTAAAATTTATTTTCACAAAATAGTTCAAAGGCATCGATCAAAATATTCCTGATGTTCTAAAATAGTAGACCCGAAATTCGACAAAATGTCTCCAGAATTGCTTGAACCATCAAAATTACGATGTCTTCGCTAAGATGGACGATTACGTTTCTATAAAGTAATTACAAATTCACATTTTTTGTAACTAATTTTTGTATTATAATGATCAATTAATTTGATACATTTTTTCGAAAAGGTTAGATTTTATTTGGTTTAGTTACAAAAAGGATACATTCACAAGCACTGAAAAACGTATTTCCTTCTTGAGAGTCTGTACTAGTTACCCTATGCATTTTAGTCCATTGTGTATTTAAATTCTTTTTAATCCTTAGTTGAACATATTGGCATATGGGTTAGAGCTAACTGGCTTTGAAATGGGCTGTCCTGGAACACTATTTGGTGGCGAAAGTGCGGGCAATTGTACTCCTCCTGTAGCTGCTGGAACCGGGGCCGACGGCTGATACCAAACACTTGAACTGTTTCCAGATGTCACATTGCTTGGTGTTAGCCAAACACCGGATTGATTACCTCGCCAGGCGGGTTGAGACGGAAAGGTGGCATTCTTTTGTGATTGGAGCCAGTTGTAGTAGGTTTGATTTTGGTTCGTGAAGCCGGGTGGTTGTTGTACCCAAGTCGGTGAACCCCCCATGGAGTGTAGGGGTGGCTGCTGCTGTCGCCAGGTTTGATTATAAGCGGGTCCATGCCAGGTAGTTTGGGTGTTGGGCCATGCGGGATGTCCCCCAAATGAGTGATTATAAGTGGGGTTTCCATAGGCAGGCCTGGTCTGATTAAAGTTAATTTGGGTAGCGTTGAATCTGGCAGCTGAATGGTGTGTTTGGGCTGGTGTAAAGGTGTTATTGAGACGTCGATTGTGCGATAGGTGATGCACTCGCGCTAAGGCACTTGCCTCCACATTAAGGTAACCCAATACCAAGGCTGTGTGGGAAATCGAAAATTAGAAATTGAAAGGAAGTACTGAGTTTGTATACCTAACCTAAGGCCGCGCCCAGTTGATAAGATTTCAACATCTTTGAATGAAGGAACGAAGCGAAGTATTAGCTTTGAGCTATCAAGCAGTACTGTTCCATTCACGGAGATGTTCACCATATGTCCAAATTACTTATCAGGTTTCATTCTACACATAATGTAAACCAATTAATATACCTACATGGGGCTTTGTATGCGAGGGTTGACTTTTGTATTACCATCCCTTTCTTATTCAAGGGGTCCCTTGATATTTATAGAACAATAAGTTTTGAATTAGTTTCCTATATTTTCGAATCTATCAGTATAAAAAGTATAGGATAAAGAGATCAGTTGAAAATATGCATCATTAGGGGATAGACCGCAGAAATAATAAAATCCAGACCAAAAAGAACCGATTGAAACTCAAAACCGAAATCGATAATTGAAATATCGAGAGCCAATATTCTTGGAGCCGAAAAGACCTAAAAGAACCTAAAGGTTAAACCGGTTCAGTTTCGGTTCTGAGCAACAACTACACTTCAAAACTGATACTAAGATTGAAATCTTTGAATTTTGGTAAAATCGTATGCTTTCAAAAATAGAGTCTGGCTAAGCAAATCTTTTGTATTGTGATATAGAAAACGCGATCTTATCTTACTTACTTCTTACTTTTATATTTGAAGATCCTCATGATAATTTCATGATAACCTTTGAACAAAAAAGTGGTTGTGTAGTCCCTTTTTTTTCGAGAAAAACTTAATAAGGAAATCATCTTTGTCTAATCCTACAAATCTTTGAAATTCTAAATAAGATTTGGTCCGGGGCTTCAAACCCCTTAGAAATTTTTAAGGTTCGCTTATGAAATTTAGCCTGGAGTTGAACATAGGCTATATAATTTTTATTTAAATAGTCAAAATAAACCGCAAAATTTGCAAAAATATTATAAAAGCTTTTATGAAAGTGCTTGATGTTTAGTTGACAATGCAGGAGATGGTAAATAAGAGGTAACCTACACCTTTTATTTAAAAACTTAACCAACAAAAATGGTCGAGAAAATCGAGACATTGTCAAAATTTTTATAGGACGTAAGATCATATTGGTGATTGGATCGCAATTGAAGACGCACATTTAATTTCATTTGAATATTTACGTTGATTGAACAGTCCAAAATTTTTGAGAATTTTTCAAATGACCTAAAATTATAATAAAGTTGTGATGGACGGCAGACAGTCAAATGGGAGGTAGACGGGCAAATAGAAGGTGCAATATTGAACTGGTAAATATACGAAGTATATTTATATGGGAGAGCTAACTGTCAAAGATATTGCAGAATTTCCAAAATTGTCATTTGAGCTTAGATTTTTACGAAATTTTTAAAAATTTTGCTGAACTTTTGGAATTATTATGATTTGAGAAAAATGGTAATTATAGATGAGAAAATGGTTAGATCAAACAGTTCAAAAATTCGCAATGAGTTAGACTATAGACTATACGCATGTCTCAAAAAATCCGAAAATATACAAAATTTAATGATTATCAGATTATCATAAAAATTTAACAGTTAAACAGGAGGTGTCGGAAAAACGGCTTAAAGAATCTTTAACATTTGCAATATTCTTATATAATTTTGATTTAGATGTAAGTCGACGGATAATTTCAATTACAATGTAAATTCTATAGATGGCAATTGACACAAATAATCTTCACTTCTTCGTTTTAAATTTCTAAAGGGGACGTAGTAACGTACGCCGGATACCTACTAGTTCATTATAGTAATCATTCATTAGTTCTTTACTAGGCCGCAACTTCTATGTAAATAGACAAACGAACTTGATTTGCAGATAAGTTCGTCACCCGAATTCTTTCAGAGATTAATGGAAGAAATAAAAGCAAAGTGTTCGAACACGATGAACTATATAGATGATGTCATTGTTTTTGGAAAGCATCTTAAAGAACTGGAGAAGGTAAAATGGATTTTTATGAAACGGAATATGTCGTTGAATGAAATTAAGTGTGTAGTAAGAACCCAGAATTAAAGTTTTTTGGTCATATTTTATCGGATAAGGGGTTTGAGAAGAAAAAAAGGTGTGCGTGTCGTTAACACTCACGAGGTTTTGATGTGAAACATGATACTTTGTTTAAGAGCTTTTTTTCAAATCACAAGCTAACTCAATGCTATATAAATCAGCAATGTCACTCTTTTGAAAGAAGAACTAACAGGGAGTAGATATACCAGTATTCTTTCATTTTTCAGGAAGTCTTGTTTATTGTGCTCATCCATAGATAAATGATGATGTTTAACCCACCCAGATACCACCAAGGTGAGGTCCACAATCCCACCCAGATTCCTACCAGATTCCGCCCAGATATCACACAGATCCCAATCAGACTCCACGCAGATTCCACACAGATCTTACATAGATCCCTCCCAGAACCCACTCAGAACCTACCCGGATCCAACTTAGGTAGATCCCAACCAGATCCCAAACAGATTCAGCCCAGATTTCACTTACATCCCGGCCAGATCCTACCCAGATTCCACCTAGACTCTACCCTGATCCCATCCAGTTCCCCCTTAGATCCCAACCAAATGCCAACCAGATCCCACTTAGATCCCGCCCAGATACTACCTAGATTTCACCTATATCCTGCCAAGATCCCACATACATCCCACCAAGATAGCACTCCCAGACCCCAACCATCCCATTTAGATCCCAACCAGATCACATACAAATCCTTCCTAGCGATATTCCACTTAGATCCCGTTCAGAAATTACTCAGATCCCACTCATATACCGACCAGAACCCACCCAGTTCCCATTTAGATCCCAACCAAATCAAATCCAGATTTTACCCAGATCCTATCTAGGTCCAAATAGCTAGATCCCACCCAGATACCTCCCAGATCCCACTTAGATCCCACCCTGAACGCTACCAGATCCCAGGCAAATCGCTCCCAAATTCCACCTGATCTCACCAAGACCCCACCCAGAACTTTCCCAGAAACCACCCGGTTGCCCCTTTTCGGCACTATTCCAATATCTTCGCTCCCCCTCTCTGCCCGTCCTCTTATGTGTGTGTGTGTGTGTGTTTGCCGGGACATATGAATGACGTCATCGTCACGTGACGCTGAAATCAGATTTTACTCCTACTAAAATCGCCCGTACCGAAATTAAAGATGTTTCACATCAAAAAATAATTGCGGAAAACAAGAAGAAACGAAACAATTACTTATTGGGAAATAGAAAAGGAAAGTTGTGTGCAGATAGGACTGGGAAAGTAAAGGACGTAGATATTGGAGTGGGCGTTAAAGAATGGGATGTTTCTGCACAACTAGGTATGAAGTCAGCAGTCTACGAATGTGGTGAAAATGAAATACGCAGACAAAACACTTATACTTTAAGATATAAATCATTCGAAATTAGTTCTGTTTACGCAGGTTGCAACACTTCTTGAAGCAGCATCGATGATAAACCAATCGGAGACTACAGGGCACATAATGGCTAAGGGCCGTTTTCTCATGTTGCTGTTTTTGCAAATCTAGGTGGATTTACTGCATTTCGTTGCATGTATGTGTAAGAAATCCACCTAGATTTGCAAAAACAGCAACATGAGAAAACGGCCCTTAATCTTCCTCAGGTATGGGCTATACGTCAACACAAACACAGAGGATTCATACATGTATTTGTATGAAGACGTAATTTTGACAAAGTTTCCACATTTACCTTTGAGAAGGGCAAGGTTAATTATTATGTCATCAAAAATCTAGGTACCGATTACCGAAATAGTTTTAGAACGAAAACAGAACCTTTAACCGAAACATAATTTCTAGTACGTACCAGAATCTAAACCGAAATATGATTCGGTTTGATTCCCTGGCTTAAACTACAATTTCAGAGAGAATTTAATTTCTAAATAAATAAAAACTTTTCCTCTGTGAAGCAACACAAAAGGCAACCCACTTGATGCGTGTTTATATAATATATAAAGTCTATTTATTCATCTAGTCATCACATATTGCTGTTATCTGTTCTCGGAAATGTACAACCACAACGGACCACACATATGTAGATTACCCACGGTTCATCGGGAAGAGACCCTCACAGCTGCCGCGTCGCACAATTTGAATATCTGTGAATGGAATTCAAGTTGTAAATGGATACACCAAAGCAATGTTCATTGATTACCCACCTGCACCACAAAGGCGGGCACAATTAAACTTCTGTTCGTTTAAATACAGCTGCATATTACTACCACAAATGGGTCTATACTCCGAAGTTGTGGGACATCTACCGAAACAGTCTAGGAACTGTTGTGTGGGCGGCGGGGCTGTAACAAATGGAGCTAATGTGTTGGAAATTCTCTGATTGTTGACTAAGACCCAGTCGGTTACAGTCCGTGCCGTTGTGGTTGTAGCTGTTGTTGTTATGGGTACCCCACCGACATCTACTAGTGATCTAGGTGTGGTCTGAAAGATGAGAAACTCTTGGCCAGAGACCAAAAGGCTTACAGCCTGAAGCAGTAGAAGCGTTTGCACATAGAACATCTCGCAGGTTGAGACACAACTGAATTAACCAACTAAAAAGGTAAGGTAAACATCAATATGAATCAGCTCTCTAGACAGGTTTCCAAGCTCAGTGGTAATTCCAGTTCCATTTTGTGGTGATAACCTCCAATCAAGAGTCGCTTGGGGGAAGTTCCCGTCGAGTGATTTGAACAGCTTAAGTTTTGTTTAGCTCAGGTTTATGGAAAGCAAGTAAAATATATGTAAACATAATCATTTTGATTGGAATTAGCCTATTATGATGACATTGTAGGGTGCGGTGGTTACGCGTGGACCGGGCATTGAGTAGGTGGGTGAGACATATTGCATAGACTGCTCCAGCTTGCGGTAATTGGAACCCATTCCTAAAAATCCGATGAGAGCTGAAACAAAAAAAGGAAATTGCATTTTTAAAATATGAAATTATTCTGTGTTCTGTGTTCAACTTACAGTTCGAAGTGTTTGGCACACTTAAACCCGATTTTCTTTTTTGTTTCTTCTCCTCTTCCAGTGATTCTTTGGCATCAACCACCTTCTCTGTATCAGGTTTGTCATAATCTGGACTTATGGTACGCTGCAGGCATTTTCCCATGTGTATTCCTCTTCGAGGTCGTCCACAACGACAGGTTCCCACTAGGCTATGATGCATCTCTGGTGATATGAAATGGCATTCACCCTTATTGTCATGCTTATAGGCGCATAGATCTGAGAAAGATTTAAAGTTTAATATGATTTTATGAGAAATATTTGATTTTACCTTGAAGTTTCAGCTTCTCCTTTAGTTGCAAGTCGATTTCGTTTTGATGGTAAAATTTATTTGTCTCATTGTCGGCTATTTTAGTCCAGACCAGAGGATAATTACGTCGCGATTTGTGCTCCATGCGCACTTGCTCTTTGCTAAAGAAAATATGTTTAACAGATTGAAACATCGTATAATTTTGCGTTTAACCTACACTTTTCCCACTTTTGCTGGATCCATTCGGTTGCTCATATTTCCAGTTTTTGTTAGATCCTATACCCTGCTAAGGCATTTGCTGGTTCAATAAATTAATTGTTATTTATTACCATATCAACAGAAAAACATAGCAAAGTAGCTTAGACTGAGACAGGTATGGCGCTCTATTTTCGGGACTCCACAGCTTCAGCGTGTTCATGATCAGTGCTGTCGATTTAGCTATTTTCCCCACAAGATCTAACTGCAATTCTGGATATTTTAACTATTGGCCATTTTCTAGCCATTTAGGAAGTGCCAAGAATTCAGACTGGAATTGAATCTCTTTTGAAAATTTCTATTCCATTTTTAGCTGTTTTGAACGTGTGACAATATTTAGCTATTTAGATAAATAAAATACACAAGGGCGTAGCCAGGGAGGGGAGAGGCTGTCCCCCTTAAGCTTGGTATGGAGATACTTGCAAAAAGTGTGCGAAATCGCTGCACATTATTTCGTCGATAGCAAGTGCGAAATAAGTCGCTCATCTCTAGTTGCTTTGTTTTCAAATTTAATTTGGCGGGACAATTTAAACTCATTAACAGAGAATATTTATAGTGGCCTTTAATGATGTAATAGTTGCAGCAATAGATTTATGTGATTTGTAAGAAGCTTTAGTGAAGGCACCTAGGGTTCGGCAGTGTTTGTTTAATCCTTACTTCCTGTGAAGATCCATGTGGAGGCAGTTGTATAACTTAAATAAATCGCAAAAAAAAAAAATCGTTTGTAGGTTCATCGTTACCTTTATTTGTAACTTTTCAATCATTTGCTCCAAGTGGCAATTGATGCTCTTTGGACACGACTAGGGAAATGGCAGAATCGCCAGAATCGCGTTGTTGCCATTTCATCTCGACGTTATGTACTTATAATGCAATATCATGGATTAGAAGATGTTGTCCGCGACTTGCGGCGACAAAGAAGTCCCAAGTCTGACCATTGAAAAGTTCTGCGGCTCATCCGGTTGACATACGGAATCGCCGTCGTTCACAATTGAATCACTTTGTGCTGGACCAAGTTCCTCATCATCACCCCTTTCGTTCGAGGAGCTAAGGCTCTTGAAAAGAGAATGAGCACTTTTTGTTCATATGACAAATTGGGCAAAAACGACACAAGTGGAGCTAACTGCCACTTCACATCGTTGCGATGGATACTCCACCACCGCTTTAACACTTGGCGTGCTTAGGACGCCGCCAGCGAACGGTGGCGCCGTCCTTTAACGAAGCCCAAGCCGCGTTGCAATGATCTCCTAGCAAAAACAATCAATTGTGAATGGCATAATTAAACTCAATAAATATCTATACTTTTTTTACAGATCATTTTTGTCAAGCCGCTATCACCTTTTTCTCCAATGTCTACCGCCATGTAGAGTACGAAAAATATGTTTTACATATATTTCACACCTTCGAAATCATCTCTCATCACGTGTCTATCGGGTGGCTATCGCGTGACACGTTGACGTCGGGTGGCAACGCTGTGATATCGATATGGCAATTTCGCGCGTGAACTCCATACCAACTCACGAAACAGCAACTTGCGAAATCCGTGCGAAATCATTTTTTTATATAGACTTTTTCATTTCGCGGGTATTTAATAAGTTCGAAAGCAAAATGCCGATACACGAAAATTGACTCCAGATTCGAAACAGGCCCGTTTAACATTATATAATATTTAGGCAAAACGGAATTGATAAATGCTTCAAATGTGTATTACCGGAGACCCTTTTGGTTTTACGGCTTTTAATTCAAATTTACTAAACCAAATGTCTTAGGCACAAACCGCTGATGATGGGAACGGGATGTTCCTGAAACAGGTGTACAATCTACCAGCATCGTTTCTGATGTGGTATGTTCCTTTTATAAAGGTTTTATCTGATCTTTTTTCAAAAGATTTTAGCGGAATGCTCCATGGGAGATGGGTGAAATGAGGGGAAAACAAGGAGGGAAAGTGGTAGGTGGGGCGGGGAGTTGGTCAGTAGTGTCAACAGTGACTTGACAGTGACAACAGTGACTAAAAATTGATTGAACAGTAACGTAACAGTGACTTGTTAGTAACTTGACAGTTATTTGACAGTGACTAAACCAAGACTTAACAGTAACTTAATAGTGACTTGACAGTGACAAAAATGACTGCGCAGTGACTAAGCAGTGCTTGAACAGTGACTAAACCGTGACTTGACAGTTACTTAACAGGGACACTCTGTCGATTTTAGAGAAAGCTCTCAGTACTCCTTAAATGCAGAGTGGCATACCTGTATGCACTACAGTCGTTGCTTTACGGTAGAGACATTTTTTTTTTTTTGTACAATTTCAAAAAAAATTTACGCATTCGTAATGGGAATCCGATGGCACAGCGTTTACAAAGCGGCCATGAATGCTGCAAAGTAAAGCAGATTGTATGGGAATATTTCCTTCATCCTGATGACAAAGTAACTCATTAGTAATCCATTATGTAATCGCAATTTGCGCCGCAGGTTAGTCGTATCATGAGTTGTTTCCTGTTTTATTTAGCAAACACTATTTGATTTATAAGTTATTTCTTTATTTAAACTTCATAGTACATAATCTTTCTGCTAAACACACCAATGCCTTTTTTGCTTCCCTGAGGTGCACAAAATATTATATTTCAGCCCACTGTGCCCATATTGGCAGTCACCACGAAACGCGGCCCCTTAACTTTTTGGTTTGTGTTGTGTTAAACAAAAAAATGGACTCGGAAAAGCCTTCAACTAGCGCTGCGGCCGCTATCCAGGATCACAATCCATTGTTGGACTCGCCCTTAAGGGGTACTCTCTCTACCAGCACCTCAAGCTTTGAGGCTCTGGCGCATGCACACGATCCTAATCTTAGTAGACTGGCCAACAAAATGTTTCACAAAACCGAAGAATACATCACACACGAACTGAATACGCCCTTGGAGGACTATAAGCTCTTGGAGGAAATGAACAAGGCCACCATAGCCAAGTACAAGGATATGAGGCAAATTGCAGAGAATCTAAATGGTTCCACCCATGAGCTAAGTCTCAAGTTTCAGCAATTGGCGCCACTAATGCAACAAATAGATGAGATCTCTGACACGGTGGACAAACTGGAAGCGGCTGCTTATAAATTGGATGCTTATAGCATAGCGCTGGAAAACCGAGTCAAGTGTGTGCTGCAGCGCAGAGCGGCGCCTTCATAAGAAAACTTTTTTTTTTGTTACAATAAATTTTTATTTTTAAGCAAGTCAACCAAGTAAAAGTTTAAATAAAATGGCAATTACATTAAGAAATATGAGGGGAACTGCAATGAGAGAGGGAAATAATGGATTGGTTTACTTTTAAATGTAAAAATATAAAGGGTCTTACTTTTGGCTACTGTGCGTATGGAGCGTATGAGGTTTAAGGCTTGATCCTTGGCTGTGGGTGTGCCAAAATCCTGTTGTCCCGCTTGCCGGCCCCAGCCAACTGTAAAACAAATGTGTTTGGTGATGAGAGCAGGAAAAGTTGGCGTGGCCAGGAGACTTACATTTGGCCAGGAAGCGCTCCTCGTGTAGAATGCATACGGCATTTAGGCACAACAGTGAGGCTTCAATTAGGGTCCACAAGGTAAACATATTAAGTGGAGTTTTAAGTGTAACTATTTACATGTGTGTTTGAGAAGAAGCAGAAAACTTATTTTGTTGACGTCAGTTGTTTTGGCAAATGCCATTCACTGAGAAACGTTAACAGGCAAGCAGAACAGCTGTTTGACAGAGCGTTGGCGCGCAGTAAATGAAATTTAAATTCAAATAAATTATAAGGAAAAAAACAAATAAAACAACAAATAAGTTTTTATATTCATTTTTAATCGTCTATTTTACAGTCCTTAAGCCCAGGGCAGCACTCCCAAAGCACATTTCGACCAGTTATGATCTGTGAGAACAAGAAAATGTTAGTTTTCATTAAAATTGTTCTATTTCTTAACTTGCCTGTTTCTAGTTTCCATAAACCAAACTCTGAGCCTTCGGAGGAAACATAATTAATTGTTTCATTTGGTTCCAAGTTGCCTAAAAGTTTTTCCAAATTATCCAAGTTACATTCAGTGGGGCATATGCTATCTGCTCTGGACTTCTCCAACTCCTCTTCAGTCGATTGTAAACGTATGTTGCACAGTTTAATTAAATCCTTCAACTGCCCTGGGCTAAATGGAGGCTCCACCAAAGGTAGTAAACTGAAACAGAAATCGTTTACAGTTTCATTTGTCTTGAAATCTCTTCTCAATTACCCTTTAAGTATCGCAGCGGAATATTTGCTCATAGCTGTCACACGTTGTAGTATAAACTCCATGTCAAATACCCAAGTTCGTGGCTTTTTGGGATTTTCACCAAAGACCAAGGTAAGGGAAACATCTACGCCCGAGTGTATCAATAGATTTCTCATGGTTTTGGACATTACGGGTTTGTTGAGCGATGAAAAGTCCGTGGGCTTGAATTTATCGTTCTAGAAATATATGGAAATTATTAAAAAGTTGTTACTTGGTTTAACTAACCCCTCAACTTACCAACTCCAGTTCCTCTTTGTACATTTTCTTCATGCGGCTGAGCATTTTAAAGGTTTCTATCATCTTGCCAGCCCAATAGCTGGCCCCTAAACGCCTTGCCTCTATTTCATTCGAATCCTCTGCCATTTGTATGAATCCCACAAACACATTCTCTATGTAACCCTGCATGGCCCACATTCTGAATAACTCCTGTGTGGCTTCTATGACTTCATCTTCTTTATCCTTAAATTCCAAGCCGGCACTTAGAAAAAATGGCATTTTAATTAAAGATTTTACATAAATGTCCTTTAAATCTTTCATAGCCGCGGCTTCCTTCTTTACTATTAATCCCAAATCATTAACCAAAGCCTCCTTTATCTCCTTGCTGGTCTTGACTTTTTTTCTAGAAGCATAAACTCGTATCTTATTAAACTCCCCGCTGGTCTTTAATTTGGCCATAGACTTCAGTTTATCTGCTCTTTTCATTTGACACTCCAAGTTTAAATCATATAATTCACTTAGTTGTTTCATCTCCTGCTCAAACTTTAGCTTGTCCTTGCGTGGCAATTTCTTGGCCTCTAAATTCAACATGGTCTCCTTATGCGGCAACCAATAATATTGCTTTAGCCAGTCCAGACAATGCTCTGTGGTCTTACGCATTACCTCCACGGGCGGTAGCTCCTGTCCATGAGCACACAAATGTCTGAGATCTACTATAAACGATTCCAAACCCAATTCCCTGGCCGTTTCATACATGCTGGCCATATTGTGGCCCTGTATTATGGACGACATGAAATTGTAGAAACGTGTAAAGGCACTGGCATAGCTGGTCTGTATCTGTGAATTGCCCTGCTTATCCTCCAGCTGTGCCTCGACCAACACTCCCGTGGCTAGCACAGCAGCGGGACAGAGACTCCCACGTCGTAGTTGCCAAATGCGCATTTTACTCAAGGCTTGGCGACATTGTGCTGGTGTGGATTGCTTGGAGAATAACCAGTTAAACACTGTGTTGAATTCTGTTCTGCAAGTGACAAAATAAAAATATTACAGCAAGAGAGGCTGGAAGCTATCAGTTAAAACGCACGTGTCTCGCCACGGAGTAACCACAATTCTTTGCTTGGCGGGGTTGGGCCCAAGGGGCGACAATTCTTTGTTAGAGGATTTCCGTTTCAGTGTAGGTTTTCCCTTTGACGACGCTGACATTTTAGAAGGCTGTTTTAAGTTAGAAATTAAAAGACAAGTGATTATGTTTTGAACGATCTTAACCAGTGTGACCATATGCTCTTTAGTTTGCGTGAGTGAAGAGCAAGTTCTAACAGTGACTTTATCACTGCGACTGACAAGTCACAAGTTGTGACTTACAACACATAAGCAACTGTCGTCGAGAATTTATGTAGCGTATGGATTTTGAAAACAAAATATTTATGCACTGCAGTCAATCTGAGTTGCGGTTTGTATCTATATATAAATCTGTTGGCCCTACTGACGGACTGATCATTGTTAAGACCGCTTATCCAGAGTTTAGTCCAGTTATATCGACTTTTAGTATATTGAGGCAGATGTCTTTGCAATATCAGAGCAACTCCATCACACTTTTCCATATCCCATCCATCGGAAACAGATGAAACAAACATTTTGTCATTTTGGGCACTTTTCTTGGCCTACTAGAAGTAATATATATATTTAAAAATATTCAAAATCCGCTGTCTAGTAAAGAGGTTTCGTTTTGTAGGTTTTTGGGTGGGGGGAAGTGCGCTGGACTTTCGGAGCTCCAAAGGCATTTCTGGCAATATTTTTAAAACTTTTCTAACTACCTAAGTCTATCGCGCATTAAACGGTCACTTAACAACAAAAAAAAAAAACAAGTTCCATAGAGGGTTCCCCTTAAACTAGTCAAATTTGGACAGATTTTGGTACACGGCTATTTTATGTGAAGCCTAGCGTTTTACCCGAGTTTCATGAAGATCGATAACATTTAGGTTTTTTTGTAAGTCCATTTTTTCCAGCACACTTCCCATCTTATGTAAATTCAATTAAGAGTACTGTAAACCTTTAAGTGTACAGAAAAAAATTAAATTACACAAAAACTATAAGCGATATTAACAAGCGGTTTATAATACTCGATAGGTAAACGGTTAAATTAAATTTAGAAATTTTTTTTTTTTTTTTGCTGTTCCTGCAGTTGTTTTTGTATTCCGGATGAAAGTTGGCCAAAAATTTAAAACATCGACCTATGGTTGAAAAATTTTTTGAGAACGGTTTGTCTGAAAGCGAAAATAAAAACGAAGTTTTGTTAAGAAATAATGTAATTCTGGTGTGAACTAGGATGTTTTGGATCGTTCAAAAAAGAGCGGAACTATGGAGTTTCAAGGTCAAAATTTCGAAAATGTACTTTTTTTGAAACTGTTGTTCCTAACTCCGTTATTTTAAGGTGTGTCACAGAAATCTCTAGAGATTTTCGTATAAACGTCAGCATTTTATATCAAAGCTGTTTAAATTTATATGTTATGGGGCTAAAATATGCCCGGCTAGAGATTAGATGTCAAAGGTTAGGAGATTTGAAACCGCCTGCTCAAAGTCAAGTAGATTTGAAGCGTACGGTTTTCCATCCACGTAGTCTAGTAGGCGGTCTGATTCTTGGCACTTCGCATATAAAGTAGTCCCTGATTTGTTCGAAGTGCAATCGTTTACACGAAAATCTCTAGAGATTTCTGTGACACCCCTGTTTGAGACCGATCAAAAATATCCTAGTTCACAAAAATGGTGGGTATTAGAGGTAATTTAAAACAACAGTTACTCTTTAAATTATTCCAACCGTTTTGAAAAAGTGGTTCCGACATAATCGCATTGAATGTTTCGACAACTGTTTTTGATGATATGAAAATTATTCTTGATAGATTTGACATTAATTTGGTGTAATTGGGTGTTTTTTTGTTCCGGCATGCGATGATTTTGTAACTTCGATAAAAGTTATTGAACTAAAATTAAGAAAATAAATGGAATTTTTCAAAATACGAGGGTCCAATAAAACTTTTCCATTCAAGCGGGTTGGGAAAGAGAATTGTTTTTGTTTATTATTTTTAAACATATTTTCCGAACTGATTGAACGTTTTACAGGGTGTAATATGTAGAACCAAAGATTTATAGATATTATAGATGACGCATGGAAAAACTACTACGTTACTTTGTTAAAAAAATCTTTCGACTACCGATAAATACCCCAAACTACGCAATTTATTTGGAAACTGGGCTGGGATCTATGTTCGAATACACGCTGCAGTCTCATTTTAATTATATGGGGAGATGTCTCAACCTAGCCGAAAATAGGGCGCCATATAATGTGGCAACGTCGTTACTGGCATCACGAAGGCAATGTTTCGAACACTGGCTGCAGCTTGCTGATAAACACGAAGTTGTGCTGAATTTAGACAACAGGGACTCGTGGTTGGCTTCGCAGGACATTTTATTGCGAACAATAAATGAAAATAAGAGAGCGACCTACATGCTGCAAGCACAGCAGAGCATTACGCGGGAAACCTACAAGACACTGCAGTATAATCTCTCTGAAAATAATTATTTTAACGACTGTTTTAGCATATTTACAATAGCAAACATCTTCAAGGCCAGAACTGAGACGCTTAAGCTTGGGTACCAGCCACATTTTGCAAACGAGAACTGCACGTTATGCAACCTACGGGCGCGTGAGGATATTTTTCATTTCTGTGCAATATGTCCAATTTTAAGCGAAATACGAGTAAACGCCTGGGGAAAACCGGTGCTGACAAAAGAGGAATTGTCTTCCATTCTAAATGGGTCGAGCTGGAATACGCTGGGGCGCTTTCTGTCACAAGCAACGAGATATAGGGAACAGATAATAGCATGCCATTTATAAAAAATAGTCCAATATGCTTAAACACAATCGGTAGGTGGAAGATCCACTATTCCGTGACGAGCGGGGAAGGTGGGTGGAGTAACCTGAAGAAAGTGAAGCATTTGGCTATGCTATGGATGCATAATGTAAATAGTTAAGATGTTGTATATTAAATGTAAACTATTTTATAAATGTTTTGAAGTTCTTAATCCAAGTTCGTTATATGTATAAATGTAAAACTAGAACATAAGTCTTTATTGCACACTTTGTAATCTTTTTTAGGCTGACGGCTAAACAAAGCCAAGCCGTTAAATAAATATACATACTACTACTACTAGATGACGCATGTGAAACAAATAACGATTGATTTTGGGAGCTGAAATTGGATCCCAATTTATGGTTCTCGCCATCTACACAAAGATATAATTATTGAAATATGATATGCGGTGTCTTTGGTAGAACGTTTAAGCATGTACAAAGGTATACAGTACCCTTAAGGTGTCCAGAACTTGGCACTGCCAGCAAAACGATGAATGAAGTCAAAAGTCAGCCTCTCTCATTTCGGACTGTTTAATTTTCGATGTTTTGGCTTGAGCTTGCGGTTTCTCTCTTGTCTATATAGTGCCATTCTCGCTTGGAGCGGTGGCTTGCAAAATGTAAGAAGAGAGGAATTTCAATCGGAGTTGAGAACACGAAAACGAAACCTACCCAGAATTGCGTTCGTTTTACTTTTCAAAAAGTCGTAAAATTGAGAACATGCCCCGAAGAGCCCACAAGGCGAATCTTACATACATGGGACTGAAATGAACGTTTTATGGCTTTGTATGTTCCCCATTATGTCTTTGCTGCTGAAATTTCAAACTAATTTTTGAAGTTTCTCCATTTAATTGCCGTAAAATGATCTTGGAAACACGCTCCCCGCCCTACATTATTCGACTTTGTGAGGGCGTTTTTCAAAATAGGTGTATACTTTTTCCATTTGATTGGTCAAACGTTCAATTGATGCACTTAAGCCGGGTATTATACGAGCAAAGGCACAACAAGGTTAATTTTCACATATGTATTGCGCAGCAGGACAATACGTATTTAGTATGTACATACATTAGAGTGGACGCCGATAAAAAAGTTAACAGATACCATCTTAAACGATTACTTTTAGGATGTACATAATAAATTAAAAAATCCAAAAATTTAGATCATGTTTTAACCTCTGCGAAAAGCCTTCAAAGTTTGTACAAATATTACGTATACGACACGTTCACGGAATCGAAATTTTGTCGACAAACTCTCCATATCATTTTAAAAGTTGTCAAATTTGAATTTAATCGAGCAACAAATAAAAATGGAGCAGGAATCGAATGTATTTTTGGTCGGCAAATTAAACCTCCATTTTGACAAGCGAGCCCATTTCCAATGAAGAGATGAGATTTATCCACTCTCTAATATGGGACTCAATGCTTAAGACTGTCTAGTGTGGCTTGCAAGTTGGAGTCAGCATGGTCCACGAGCGGGGTTTCAACAAGGGCCATGTCAGATACTACAGACATAACAGCGGAAACCATTTGGGCTACCATGGGCAATTCGCTGAACTCAAAACACCGCAACGTGGACACCGTTTTGAATCGTTCAAGGAGATAGACCCCCAAACGAAGAAGGAATTAAAGACTATACCAGAAAAAGACTTTGCAGCATGTTCTTCAAACAAACACAAATAAAATTGTAAAAAACGTTGGCACAAGTGTAATGAAGTAGGGGGAAGGTAAATGGAATGAAATGAATTGACAATATTAAATAGAGTTTTTGATTTATGAACAATTTCCATGTATTTTTTGCCCATAGTAGTAACCCGCATTTTTTTTTGATCATGAATAAGTTTATTTATAAGCAGCCCAGTAAAAGTAGACAACTCGCTGAAACGGCTGCAACCGTGATGCGTAGCACTTCAGTTCAGTGTGGGACCTGACTTCAAAGATATCCTGATAGACTTTTAATGTACGGCTCAAACATGCTTTCATCTAGAAGTGAACAGCGCAAAATAGTAGAAGTTTTGCGTAATATACGATTTTTACTAAATATATATTAAGTTGATATTATTTACCTACATATAATAAACACTTTTTCAATGGTCAGGGTACCTTTTTGTCAAATGTTATGACATCAAACCAAGTCTACGCCAATTACTTAAAAATAAAACATATAGGCAGGGACAACAGTACGTATGAGTGATAAAATTTGAATCCAAGTCGCAGACCCTAAAACTAATTTTTTCTGAAAATTTTTTTTGCTATGCCTTTTTTACACAAATATGCATCGTTTAAGGGGATATCAGTACGGTCTTACATTTTTCCGTATATAAAATGTCCGACCTAATGTACAAACCCTGAAATGGAAGGGCAATTGGGGTTTACGGCCCAGCCAGTGTCCCTTCCGACTACTATTTGTTTCTAGATGGTATCAGAAAATTTCCAAAAAATTAGAAAATTTTTTTTAACAAATTCTTCGCAATAAAATACAGGACTCTTTTGAGAAGTCGACTTGAGAACCAGTTTTCTTAAACTTAAATTGGTTATAGAATTCTATTTCTGATATTAAAGGTACGATATGCGGCGAGTAGACCAAGGCGGACTAAAAGTCCTTAAGGGAAATCGCAGAGGTATGGAAAGATGCACCTGTAACCCAATCCATTTACTAGTCTTAGGGTTTTACGTGGAATCCTGTCCAACATTTTTGTATCTGGTTTTTGAATTTTATTGCATAATTATTTTTATAAAAACTGTAGAAAGCATCTTGTGTGCTGTGCGCTGTAGCTTCTGCTTCTGTTGCTGTCCTGGCAGTGTGTCGCTTTGAGTGCTTAAACTTGCTTACATCTGCTCAGCACCTGCGCCCTGTTCCAATTCAGCTGCCTCGTCCACAGCCACCACAGCGGCAGCGGCAACGGCTGCTGCTGCAGGGCCCACTCCTGCGCCCACGCCACCAGCCAAGTCGGGATTATTTGCATGGGGATTGACCACTGCTATGGGTGGTATGGGATTGCCACCTAAACAAAACAGAAGTTTTGTGTATCAAATAACATCCATTGGGTGGCTCACTTACTGGCATCCAGTTCCAAAGGTGGATCAGCATTTGCCTCAGCGAGATTCGTTACAGATTTGGATTTAACACACTGAAAGTCCACATGACGACTCTTGGCCTCCTCCTTTTCCCAGGACATGTGTATAAAGGGACGCTGTACATAGCTATAAATGACCTCAGCTCGTCCGCCCGGTCGACGACGTATCTTCTCTTTGTGCGTGGGATAGCCTTCAATGCCGCAGCGTATTTTCTTAAGGCCGCGATCCTTCATCACCTGCTTGGCCACATCACGATTCTCAATGTATTTGAAAAAGCGATGCATGGCAGTGCTGTGGACGGCTAAAACAAAGGATTAGAGCTTGATTCATGGACATCTGTGAAAAGAACTTACTCTGGCAATACTCCTCGCCCATCTGTGGCGGAAACTCCTCATCCCAATCGACCATGTCATCCTCCAGTAAGACCACCACATGACATTCACGGTCTCCTCGCTGCGCCGAGGCCACCATTAAGGGCAGTATCAGATCCTCTAGAAACAGCTCAAACTGCTGGCGTGCTCCTTCATTGCTTAGCTCATGGAGCAGGCCTCCTTTTTGTAAAACAGAGACAACACAGAAGGCATGAGTGAGAGAAAAGAAGCAAACAGAGCAAAAATGGCCACAACTAAGGTTCACCCAGTTAGTTTCCAAACAAAGGTTACTCACTTAAGTTCTGGCAGCGCACGGTGGTGGCATCAAAGGGGATCAACAGATAATCGCAGGCCTCTTTAAGCTCGGGCACCGAAACGGTGGGTGGACAACGAATCACTCCGCTCTTGTAGTACTCCAGTATGGCACGGAAAACCAAATGTGAAATGCCATCGGCCACATCATATTCACCGCGCTCATTGGGATGCACAAACTGGAAACCGGAACCAAACATGGTACCCAGCATGGTGGTGGGATGAGCTGTCAGCAGAGATTGCTCCACAGTGAAGCGTACACCGTCCACTAGCATGGAAATGCGATCGGGGGGTGCCACCAGGCGAGCAGCCTGGTTGCTGGTGGAGGCTCCACTTCCTCCTCCGGCTGCCACTGTGTGAGATTTGTTAAGATCTTGCTTGGGCACAGCCCCTCCTCCTCCTATTACTCCCACACTGGACATGCTGCTGCTGACCTGCTGCTGTTGTTGCTGTTGGGTTTTGTTCATGCGACAGCGATTTTTTAATATGCGCCGTCTACGCTCCTCGGCTGCCTCTGAATTCTCCTCAGAGCTGTCACTGTATGTGTCTTGTTGTTTTTGTTGCTGCTGCTGCTGATTGTTGTTGCTATTACTACTATTCGAATTGGGAGTTGTTGACATGTTTGTCGAATTTCCTGTGACTTTAGCTCGGCCTCGTCAGGGTGATTCTAAGGGCAATGACTACAGATAAATCTAGTTTCGCTTTTGTTTTTTTTTCTTTTTCTTTTTTCTATGAACAAAGGGCGTTCTGTATTACAGAATAGAGATGGGAGAACAATCGATAGAATAGTGATGTGCTCACGAGCGAAACGCTGTGTGAGTCTGTCAGCTGTTCAAAGGCGGATATTTTAAATCTCGTTGAAATTGACACGACATTTTTAAGAACTGGTGGATACGTTTACAGAGTTAGTAAATAATTTTTCTTACATTTCTATGACATTTTACGTACTTTTTAAGCGACATAATTTAAAAGCGGTAGGTGTTTACTCGATGGACAGCGAAATTTTATGAAATTACTCGCAAAAACTACTAGTTGGTTATACAGCCTTAAAAGACCAAGCATTCTTTCTCAAATTTTTTTTTTTCGACCAAAGCGTATAGCAAAAACGAAATCCACGGTCAATTCTAAGAAAATTTTACCAAGAAATTATGGTAATCATGGTCCGCGCAAATCGACATCAAATATTTATGTTACATTTCCCCAAAAATCAAGTTAGAAAGTCTGTGAAGTCCGACTATAACATGTTCTGAATACCCCAGAGCTTGCATTTATCTGATAAATTTAATATAGAAGCCACACAAAGTGGTAAAGCTGTAAAAAAGTGAGCCCAGTGCTGCCCATCAACGTTGAAGCGGTGCTACCCATCAACATTTTTTGTTTTCCGTATAACTCCGCTATTGTTCATCCGATCTTCATAGTTCCTTTAGCGAATCGATAAATAATCATAATTACAAACTATCTCTTGAAGGTACAAACCATCTATCTGTAAAACTGTGGGAGATATGAAGTTTTTTCAAAATTGCGGGGGCGGAAGGGGGCGTGGCAACCTGCGACATAAAAACTTGTCTGCCGGCAATTACAAGAAATATTTGTCCTATACAAGTCAAACCTCTATCTCTTACCATATCAGAGATCTGTACGGTCGGATCGGACAGGAATTTGCATTTTCAGAGATGATCTTTTGAAAATTTGCTTCAGTGAGAAAGCCATATTAGTTTTGATTTGGTGTTTGGCTCATATGCATAGCCATGATTAGTAAAAAACCGTTAAAGCGCACCGTGAAGAATTTCACGCGAACAAAGCTAGCGGAACCTGGAATGTTCGGGTGAACAATGCTTACGTCCAAGGATCACTTTATCTCACGAGATTTTTTGAAAGCGATGAGCACTGGTGTGCATAACGATGTTATAAAAAGGTTCGGTGTAATCCTCAATGACATAAATTGCAAGGAAATGATAAATGGATCCAAATTTTCTGATTATGCGTATATATTATCGCTTAGATACGTGAGATCACGAACGGTTTTGGAAGCAAATAGTTTTAGCCCCGAAAAGTTAAAAGTAAAACTAAAGAGCCAAAAATCAGACCGCTTACTAGATTATGTGGAAGAAAATCCGTAAGCATCAAATCTACTTGGCTTTGAGCAGGCGGTTTCAAATCGTTCAACTTTTGCAAAGGCAATTAAAGTAGTCCCCGTTAAGTTCGAGATGCATTCGAATATACGAAAATCTCTAGAGATTTCCACGACACCCCTGCATGTTTTTGAATGGTATACTAATGATACAACTATATAAGATAAGGTGCTCTCTGAGAGAGCTCTCTTTTCGGGACTCCAAATTTGTGCGCACGATTTTTTTTTGATTTGCCGACGGGATTTCTATTTTATTTGGAGTTTGTAAAAATGTCGAGCCAATACTCTTGCTTATGTCGCCTGGAATTGAGGTCAGTCCTGGATTTACGCAAAGGCGAGAAGAACTCTTGATTGTGTGAATCGGTGAACACTGAATTGCAAGCAGAGACGGCCAAATGGAGAGGACTGAAAAATGCGCTTGTGTTGGTGAACAGACGACAGTAGCTTAATTTACAATGAAATCTTAACCAATTCACACTACCATAAGTTCGGCTCGCCTTTGCTTAAAAACACGACTAACATAGGCTCGTGTGAGCTGTGGATCGTCGCCTCTGGTCTGAAGTAAAACAGGGTTCCCCAAGAAGAGAGCGCGAATTTGTGGCTGTCTCTAGCCATATTGTTACGGTACTGCACTTTGGGCTGACACCGACTGGCAAGTCATTTCAGGGCGGGATTTTACTACAAATTCCAATATTCACTAGCAAAAACGGGCACAAATTTAAAAGAGCAAACATTCAAAATGCAGATCAAATCTCTAACGAAGAAGGAGCGCCATTAGCCCTCTAGAGGGTTCCTACCGGCAACGCTCCTAAGCAGCGATTTGGCTTTATCAGCTGCCGTAACATAGCAGCCATTTGAAAAGTGCCAATGATTACCAATATTTAGGGCCGTTTTCTCATGTTGCTGTTTTTGCAAATCTAGGTGGATTTGGTGCATTTTGAAATACGAAACGGCCCTAAGTCATGTGTTTATAATTCTGAGGGTGCTTTGCTTTTTGTTTTATTCTCTCTCTCTCGATTTTAGCAAAAGCTGTCAGTACTCGATAAACTCTGAATGCCATACCTTATATAGTTGTATCATGGGTACACCTTTACTGGCTATGAAATGGTACCTTACCTCGCCAGTTTTGGAAAAGTACTCTGTGAAGAGTATTGCGACGCACTGTCCCAGCACGCACAAATAAAGCAATAGAAATAGAGAAAGGCAGATTTGAATTTGAACTTAACGGCCAGCATCGGCGCGCTCGATTAATAATCGATATATATCGAGGGCAACCCTATTGATAGCTCAGGGTGGCGTGAGCCAAGAGTGAGCAAAGCATATAAAAGGCCGGAACCTTAGCTCACTCAATGCTCAAACTGGCGTGAGCCCAACGTGAGCAAATGATTTAAAATTCGGACAGCAGCGTAAGCCAAAGCCAAGGCAACATTTTAACGTTAAGCTTATTAAGGCAGTAAGCGAACCATCCATTCCAGAAGAATATTTTTAATTCTTTTAGATGACATTTTTATTGAAAATTCTTAACATATCTCTAAAACAAAGCATTCAAAAATTAAATTTCAAAGTTTTTATTTTTGGTTTGCAGCTAGCTATGGAGTTTTGTGCTGCGTGCCGACTTGTATTGTTTTCCGCAAAGGCCACAGTCAAAATTGTTGCCCGGGTAATGGTCTTTTAAATGCCTCTCCATATTTCCGACCACCTCCTGGCTGCACACACTGCAAAATTTTTTTTTACCATTCGTACAGGAGGTTGTCGGGGTGGTCGCAGTTTTTGGTGGCATGATAACGCCAGCAGGAGCAGGCGGACCCCAATACAGCACAGTGGCAATGGCGGCCTCCGCTGCGAGATTGAGTGCGGAGTCTTCTGCCATGACAATTTACGCTACAAAATCGACTGCGGTGTCTTCTTCTGGCGGATTCTGCTCCAAGAGGGAGTGCGGCTCCTAGAGCGATCCCGGCTACGCACCCGCCGATACAGCACCTGCCATCCGCTTGCGCCTTCATCCACCACCTTAGAGCTACAAGAGGGCCCATCTGTCAGCGTCTAAAACCTGGATGCCTGGAGATCGTCAAACGAGAGGAGCCTGACATCATTTTCTTCTTCGGTTACCAGTGTGGCCAATGTGCGCGCTCCGAAGACAGCTAGGTCATTGCCGAAAATGGTCTCCATATCAGAATAATGTTTTAGACCATTACTTTTATTTCGAGCCAAATAGCTTTAATTTTTTTTTTTGTATTCCGGAAATCTTCCTCCTTTTCTTTATTTCCCTTGCCTGGTTTGGTCCTGTAGTAAAATCTTTTCAACATCTCGACTGAAAATTCATTTAAAGTGTAAGTGTCAAGGCTGTTTGAAGCCCTGTCTACATTTGGAATACCAGTAAAGTACGTTCAACTTTGCATGATGACGTTGAGAAGTACCACTCCACACCCTTTGTGACCAAAATAGGTTTTATAGGTGACTTATCTAATCTACTGACGGAATACATATATATAATGCGCCAATTTCCACATGCCAACAGATCATTGATTTATTTATTGATAATTAAATTGTGTATGAATGTTTGCATCTGGTGTCCATCGAAACGTAAAAGATGTGAAATTATCCTGCAATCGAGTAATTTTTGTTTAGTGATTTTTCATTTTGATTATTTAGGTAAGCTGCTTATGGTTTAAATGGTATGGATATTATTAACAGGGAGCCCTTTGCTCATATCATTTCATATATCATTTGAAATAGATCATCAGGGTTATCATCATCACAGCGGTAGTTCTCCATCTCGACTGAATTTTCATAAAAAATGGTGTCCTCATTTATATTGCGGAATATAAGCCATTCTTCCCGCTGACGCCACCGAGATTCCACCAAGTCCTTGGGCTTGAATTCTGATAATATTTTTTTGCTCATGTCTATTTTTTTAAAGTCAAGGCCTAGTACAAAAACAAATAAAAACTATTTTAAACAGAGGCAGTACGGTTAGTGTGTCGGCCTGCTGTTTTTTCATTCTTTCTTTATAAATCAAAGTACAATGCCGTGATGTCGACTTATCGTATCGAAATAAACCGGAAATATACGCACTCAGTAGTCAGTTGCTGTTTTTAGTGAGAACTTCAAGTTTGATTTTGACAATTTCATTTTCACTGTCAATCGCTTCGCAGCATGGATTATTTTGGTCTGACAACTCCCGAGCAGGGGGAGACTAGCCTGTTGCTCGATAGCGAAGTGCGTAAGACTCTCCAACTGGCTTACACTTACAAATAATAAATCAATCAAATTAAATTCAAAAAAAGAATTTATTAAAGTAAATACCTGCAATTTTAAAATTCATTTTAAATAATTTAATTTGGACCTCTCTAGCTAACGATTGACCACTGTGAAATGCAATTTTTTATTTCTATTTTTAGAATGTACCAAACTTCAAAACAAAACTTCCACGAAACTGAAATGTACTCAATGGACTTGAAAACCCCTAACACGTTGGTAGAAGAACTTGACCGAGAGTTTGATATCCTTGAAGTCGTCAGTGGTCTCAAAGAAAGCAAACTGAATAAGGCGCCAGGAACGGACCGCATACCAGCTGTGAGAGACTGCTGTTAGAAGACTGTCACTCAACAAATTATAATGTTCGGATGTGCCTATGTGGGAGAGAGGCAATTCAGGCTGGGCTACCAAGCAGTACACATCTAAAGTAACAGCAAATAAATATATAAAAATAATATAAGTATTTTGTGTCTAAACGCGGATTATTACATTGGCGACGAGGAGAAAGTCGGGGAAAAATTATTATTTTAGACTGTGAGTCGGACTTCCTGGTTGGTGAGTACCAGGAGTGAGTACCAGAGCTGTGATGACACGGCACATGGAGCAGAAGAGCTGGGCCTCACAAAGGACGGTGAGGTGACGTTGTCAAGAAACAATCTATGCTAGAATAGGGCGAACGGCATAGATAAGACCTGGCCTCGCATAGGGTAGTTAACGTGCACCAAGATCTGTGCCTTGCGGAGGTCGGCTACAGGACTAGAGCCCTGTCTTGGAAGGTTATTTACACCGTACATGTAATAACTAGGCCAGACAGTGGTGGGTCAACACACGATACACCAATGTTTAGTCCGGAAGACCAAAGCAATAACATTGCGGTTGGACTATTAAAAAAAAAAAGCTAAGGAAGATATGACAAATTATGTAAAATTCGGAGACAATCGACGCAACGGAATGAACTCTGAATGCATCCGTTGTGGTAGGGTGGGCCATTTTCTCCAGAAATTTTTCAACGCAAGCTGGAGGAGATGTTAGCATCGTGTACCAATACGATGAATTATCTTGATGATGTTATTGTCTTCGGCAAGACAGAAAGAAAGAAGAAGAAAGGTGAAGGCAGTAAGCCAAAATTTAACTGAAACGACATACAACTAAATGACGAAAAATGATTATGGAATGCAAAGGAATTGAAATTTTTGGGTCACATTCTTTTAAATCGGGGTATTCATATAGATCCAGAAAAGGTAAAGACAATAATTTCTTTTCGCAGGCCACAGAGTAAAGAGGAGACCAGAAGTTCCCTTGGACTGATCACTTATGTGGGGAAATTTATACCTGATTTAGCAGATTCTCCTAGGAAACTAATAAAGACAGATGCAAAATTCATATAGGGTGCAAATGACGACGAAGCGCATATAACGAAGCTTTCATTCTTGGATACTAAAGCAAGAACAACGTTGATTGTAGATGCCAGTCCGGTAGAACTTGATTCAGTTTACCGGGACAAATGACCCTCACATTATATCTTTCGCGAGCAAGAGTCTCTCTGAAGTGGAAAGAAAATATTCTCAAACGGAGAAAGAAGGGTTAGCATTGGTATGGGCTGTAGAAAAGTTTTACTATTACTTAGTCGGCATAGACTTCGAGTTAGTAACGGACCATAAGCCATTAGAGGCTATTTTTAAACCAACAACGAAGCCACCAGCTCGGATCGAGAGATGGTGGCAAGAGCAACATTGTTGATTCGCTGTCTAGGCTCTGTCAGTTATCAACTACCAAATGTTTCGACGAGGGAGGCGAACACAAAATTCTGCAAAAAAAAAATGCCACGGACGAAGAAATAAGCGATGATATCAAGTTTCTTGATAACGACTCTTGGGATCCGGTAACTTCAAACAGTTTTATCAATTCCGTTACCAACTGTCGCCTATGAAAATATCACGAAACAAAGTCTTGGAACTGGCACATGAGCGAATCTGCAATGAAACGGAGAACGAAGTGCAAAATTATAGAGGAGTCTTTTTCCTGAATGCCTCGATGAAGATTTTTGCTTGAATGTTTACTCGCTCGACTCACTAACTTTGTTAATCTCAACGAATTGCTAAGTGAGAACCAGAATGAGCTTTAAGGAGAGATACTCAACAGTGGACACGTCGCTTGCAAAGGAGTATCAACAACGAGAAAAGAAAAATAGATCTCTATTTATTTTTCATTGATTTTAGATCTCAACTCTTCTGGAAACTGGGGCCATTTAACGGCTGCAACTGGACTGGGCTCGCCACCTTTATAAAACTAGCTATGAAATATATACTTACCCCGTTTATATGTGGAGAAATACGCGGTAATTTACCGTGTATTTGTGCATATAAACACTTATACACGAATTAATTTTATCATGATAAATTACCGTGAATTTTTTGTCAACCAGGATAAAGTATTGTTCACCTGTTAACCTGTCAACTGACAGTGCTCTGTCAAATTTTAAATTAAATTAGTATTCTGCTGAGCGGAGTGAAAAAAAGAGCCTGTTGGGCAGAAGATGAAGTCGTCGAGCTGTTGGGCATTACGACGGAAGAAAATATATTGACCCAGCTAGATGGGAAATCAAAGAGAAACGCCGCAGTGTACAAAAGAATGGCAAGTGTTTTGAAGGCCAAAAACATATTCAAAACAAGCGAACAAATCAAGAACAAAATTCGGATGCTTATCAGAAACTTTTTGGATGTCAAAGAAGCAATAGCAAGAGTGGAGCAGAAAGAAAGACCTGCACCTACTTTCAAGAGATGAACGAACTGTTTGGGAATAGGCCAGTGTGTGCTGCTATCGGCGTAGACACGTCAACCGACGATTCATATGAAACATTTGAAATTGAAGCTCTTGATGAGGTAATGTCAGAGACTGACGTGGTGCCCGATCCACTTTCTGTCTAATGATAATTTAAGAGCGGAGCCTAGCCGTACTTCAAGTGAGCCAATGTTTTATAAATTTTTTTTTAGAAAAATCTAATATATTTAACTTTTAGAGAAATTAAACGTGTTGAGCATGCTTAAAAACTTATCATCACAAGTTCAAGAGGGCCTTGATAAGCTGGATTCACAACAATCTGAATTCATAGAAGCTCAGAAAATCGTGGACGGAGAATTTGCTAAGAGCATGCGCGAACTCATGACCGTAGATCGTGCAGAAAACCAGTCATTCTTAAGAGTCCTTTTTAAAAATAATTGATTTGCAGTGCGATGAAATTTGTTTTCTTAAGGCCCTAGCAGCCATTATAGCATATATATATATAATTATTATAAAAAATGCATTTATTTATTAAATTGAATATTTGTTTATAAACATTTTTAAAACAAAACTGCTTCTTAGTGGAAAGTTGTCTTGCAGGTACTGCTTAATGTGCTGCCTTAAGAACAGATAATCGATCTCCTCAGTTTACATTGTCCGATTCGTGTGCGACAGCACTCGAATACTCTACGTATTTCTCCTTTCTTATCTCGACGAAGTTGTGTAAAGTGGCAAAACAACGAAGGGGACAAACTATAACGATTTTAGGATAAGGCCTTCCGAATGCGTTTTACTATCCTACTACTATCCTCGCAGAGCTTAAATGGCAGTTGAATGATTCTTCCCCAGCTGTTAAATATTCCGTATATGGCTTCAGCAGCCAGGGTAGCAATGGGTAAGCAGGGTCGCCCTATATATCATCAACGGAAGTTGAACGCCTCACACAGATTTTTTTGAATCCGGAATATTATTATTATTTTTTTTTGACAGATACCCATATGGCAACTCCATTATACCAAGTTGCTTTTTAGCTGCATGTATAAACAGCGGTAATTTTTTTTTTTACCGCGGTAATGAAAATACGCGTACTTAACTTGATTCTTATGTTGCTAGTCTATATATATAAATCTGTACGCCCGACTGACAGACTGACATATTATCAAGCCACAGCGAAAACGGCTTATCGTACAGGTCTGATTTTTGGCATAGACCTTCGTTTAGTTATGCAGGCGCCCACTAAGAAAGGAAATTGGAAAATTTTTCTCCAATCCATTGAAAAACCTAATTAAAGGATTGTATGGGCCCGTAACGGTTGTTCCGCTCAGGCAATGTTGTGTTTCGCTGAGAATGCGAGAGAGAGTGAGAGCGCGCTGAGGGCGTGTATATGTATGTGTGTGTTTTTTTTCACATTAACAAGCAATAAATCAAATTGAGAATGGCCTCATCCAATTGCATTGAATCTTATAGCACATACAAATCACATCAATAGCTTTAACAAAATGTTGATCGCGTTTCAAAATAATTTAATTAAAACTTAACAAAACTAACAGCCAAAAAATGTATTTGCTTTCATATGTTTATATGTTAGAGGTGGTACGTGACTTCAACGATACAGGATAAGTGATGGCACACATGACGTGAGCAGTCTGCTTAACATTAATTGTCTCCTTATTTCATTTGCGAGTTTTTGTTAATAAACTAGGCTGTGAGCTGATTATCTAAGAGTTTTATTTCGATTGAAACACCTAAAAATTCATAACATAATAATTTGCAGATAAAAATCAGTGGGCAGCTGGAACTGTGACCCTTATTAACAATATATTTATTTTTTCCGATTTTAAAAAAAGAAAAATTAAATTTGCTTCTAATTTTTTTTACCTTTAAGAAATGAACTTTCCCTGTTTTGTTTGCCGCATAGTAAAGACACATAGGTACACATGTATAAATAGTTACATATCTCAAACTGCGTTTATTTACATAAATTGATCAGAAAAGAATATTCTGGAGATCTAATTAAAAACAAATATATATAGGTGCGCACTTATAAATAAAATGTCCCTTGACTGTTTAGCATTCACCAAACAGGAAGGGAATAATTTTTAATTCAGAAATTTTAACGCGACTTGAAAATTAGGTTGTGTGCGGTACGACGGGACGGGATAGAATTTAGTATGTGTACAGGTCACTGCTTCTCCCCGCCTTACTTAATCCTCTATTCCCAGATTGTTTTATTTTAATCAACCGTAAATTCGAAATTTTCTAAACACTAAGCTAAAAAAAAAGAATTATCTTTTTAACAAATAGATAATATACAAATACATTGTTCAGAGTGCTATACAATTTTTTCTACTTACTACGATTTTTTCAAAACTTGGACGCGGACGAAGTCGCGGCGGGTTCAGCTAGTATTGTATAAATGTCAACGAAATAATTGGTAAATGTAAAATTAAAATGTTTAGATATAAAAACTACTATTAAGAAAAATGTTATAATGATTGAAACGGCTTTAGGTGAACAAAACTTCCTTTAACACCGAAATTAAAATATAATTTAAAGTAAACAAAAAAAACAGCTGATTTGGGACCACTTGCGACGGTTCGCTCAATGTAAGCACCAAAAGGTCGTAGCCCCAGAAAGTTCGTATTAATTGATCGGTCACTGTGATTTTTAAAAGTTACATATTGCTCATCTCTGTGAGGTGGTTGTTGGAAAAAATCGATACTTTCAAATATGGTCACACTATTACATTTAAAACACAATAATCGCTCGGGTCTATAATTATAAATGAAGAAATTTAAAATTTGTCTCACATTAGTTACAGTTTTCCTCATATTTCAATATTTATATCAACATATCGATAAATCTGCCATCAACTTTTTTTGTCTTTGAAAATATCCGCTGCGAAAACAAATTAGTCCTAACGCATTTTGTTGAAATATGGTCACACTATGCCCCCCTCTACACCAATCGCACCCCGATAATGATAATCGCACATGCAACCCTGTGTATACGCAAAGATGGAGGACTACGCGACAAAATCTGTGAAAATCTTGTAAATAATATTAAAATTGCATAGTTAATGCAAACATTATGCAAACCAAGTGAAGCGTGAGTGCTAAATACATATACAAAATTCAATTTGCATACGCTGCCTCAATTAAGTCCCAGTAACAAGTGCTCGCGTGTGTGTCTGCGGCGGCAAAAAAACCCAAGAAGAGCAGAGTAAAAATATATATCAAAATTTTGCCCCAGAGCTCCCCAAACAAAGCGCAGCAACAACAAAACGGGGTGAACTGAAAAAATCCCGTTAATGGGCATTTTTCACTATTCAAAACGCAAATCTGAAAGAAAAAATGTGCAATAAGCAAAAACAAATAATATTGCTACAAATAAAAACGTAAAAAAAAAGTGCAAAAAAGAAATGATTGTGAGAGATTGAGAGAGAGAGAGGAAGTGTAGGAGGAGAAGGAGGCTGGCTGAATGACAACTAATAGCTTATTGCTTTAATATGCAAGCCACCTGCTTGCCTCTCGCTTGCACTTATGTGTGAATTGAGCGCGCCCTTTAAACGAGCGTGTTAAGTGCGAGCGAAACAGAGCAAGTGGGTTGCGTAGCAGTCAGCTTTTGAGTGTGGAGGCCAGCGATTTTCTACTTTATTTTTTTTGTGTATTATTTTTGTGTGTGAAATGCAAAGAAAATGTACAAACTTTCATCATAACAACCAAAAGTCAAACTCATTTAACATAAATCCATTTTGTTTCACTTTTACCCCAAGAATATTGCCTAAAAACTGAAAGAACAACTGTCCCGAATAACGGGGAAAAGAAGTGCGTGCAAAAACAAGGAACAAAAACAAAAAAAAAAGAAAGAAGAACAACAAAAGGGAAGGCAGAGGAGACGATCATACGCCTTCTTGGTCTCTATCGGGTGTGCAAGGCACTTAGAGGAGCAGCAAAGTGGCGTCGCTACTCAGGAATTGGGCTGGGGCAGCAGCGGCGTCCATGTTCCACCACGGCAGCAACAGCAACCACAGCAACAATCGCACCACAACCAGGAGAGCGCCCGAGCAGCAGCCGCCGGTGTGGTGTCGCCAACTGTGGCCTTAAGCATGTAGTAAGTAGTGAAGCCTCTCCGCCCCCAGCTTAATTTCGCAACGATTCCCTAGGTCTTGGACGTTAAATCCGGGGTTCTCTAAGCAAGCACACGCAGTCGCGGAAGAAGTAACGAAATCAACACACACACAAAAATGTCACAAAGAGGTAAACGCGGTGGTAATCAGCAGCAGCAGCCGCAGCAGCAGCATCATCCGCCACCACCCCCGCCTCCAGCGCCGCTGCTGGAGCCACAACGCAAGGATGTGGAACCGCAACCGCCGCCCACTAAACGACGCAAAGGTCGACCGCCCAATGGGGCAACAACGACGACGACGACGACGGCCACGGTTAAGGAGCCGGCGCCAACTTTACCCTCAAATCATAGCAAAATTGTACCAGTCGAGCAAATGGAGCAGCCGCCAGCGCCAGAAACTGGAGGAGGAGTGGGAGGAGCAGGGTCGTCCAGCAGCCTTAGCAAATCCAAGTCAACGAAATTGGCCAAATCCTCTAGTAAAAGTAAATCGCAAGGTGTTAGCTCGGGGGCCAAAAGCGGGGCAAGCAGCTCTTGGCAGGCGCGCTCCGTGGCGGATATTAAAATGTCCAGCATCTACAATCGCAGCTCGACAGAGGCCCCAGCTGAACTGTATCGGTAGGTTTACCAGCCCTCCCCCCCCCATCAGTTATGAGCAATCCATCTCAATCTTTAAATTTACAGCAAGGATCTCATTAGCGCAATGAAATTGCCCGATTCGGAGCCATTGGCCAACAAAGAGTATTTAATTGTCACGGATCAATGGAAACAGGAATGGGAAAAGGGCGTCCAGGTGCCCGTCAATCCTGATTCGCTGCCCGAACCGTGCGTTTATGTGCTGCCGGAGCCAATTGTGTCGCCAGCGCATGACTTTAAGCTGTAAGTGTAAATCAATATCTTTGCCTTGCGAATCAGAAGTTCAAGAATTTAGAATTCTTTAAGGAACTGAAATGCCAAATGACGTAGCTAATGTTACATTATCTTATATATAATATTTTCATTTGTAAGACAACTTAAGTTATTTGGATAGGAATGCTTAAGCTTAAAAACTTTGATATAACTTTGCCCGCCTTTTGTTCTGTCCATTTGAACCATCAAATCTCAGAGATCGTAACTTCAAGTGGTACCAATTCAACATCTCTTACAATATTGTGGCAAGACTGTTCAGATTATAAGTGTTATTTATCGATCCATCATGTTTTATAACAATCAAATAACTATTCTTATAGCCGCCATAGAATCCTGTTTGTTATGCTAATTCGATGCAATCGATATCATTAAACAAAGAGAAAAAATATGAAATTTCACTTTAGTTGTTGTCGTGTTCTGTAATCCTACGTACGGATCTGGGGATCGGGTTTAACCAACGCTGCTAAGAAAATACTTGGCTTTAAAGCCCCAAAGGTCAAGCCGAGCTTCACCAAATAGGAGATGTTTGATTCTAATTTTCGGACAAGAAAAAAGTACCTAAATTTGAACTCCAATGTGGAGGTGACCACTCTTACATATTGATTATTATGTCTCTTAGTCTTAAAGCTTCAATGGCTGTCATTGGAAATATCAAACTAGATTTTTGAATCATTCACCTCTTTAAAAATTTTATTGAAAATGTTTGAAGTAAGGTAAAAGTAAAATTGGAAGTAATTTGGAAAATTACATCTCCGCAGAGGCCTTTCAGCCCTAAAATAGCTCCTCAAACTAATTCTTCGTATTCAGTGTTAAACTGTAGGTCCCTTACTCTGGTGCAAAGAGCACTTGCCAAGGTATTTTCATTTTAAAACAGACGAAATTAGCTTAGCTTTGTCTTTAGATTTAAGATTTTGTAATGCTTTGCAGCAAGGCTGCAAACCTCTAAAATTTTGTAGAAGGTTCGGTCCAGGGGTTCGAACCCGTGGTAAAGTCTAAGGTTCGGTTCGCGGACCGGTTCACGGAACCCCTGAACCCTAGGTTTTGTTTCGAACCTCGGTTCGCTTGAATATAGAAGAATAGTTCCGATTTATAATATAAACACTTATTATTTCTTATTATAATAATAATATTTTTCATGTCAATAATGCAATTTTAAATTGTCAAATACATTAGCTTGCATTTTTAACTTTTGAACTTCGCTTAGTTTGAGTTAATAAGCGTTCTATCTGCTACGAGCTGTTCATCTATACTAGCTCTTACGATTACGCTCACAGATTACGCTTTAGTTCGGTTTATTGACGGTGGGCGTGCTGCCGGTAAGAATGAATGTGACACATTGGCAATGAGATGAGTGTGTCTGTGTGAATTAGAGATGTACATAAGTAATGTGTGAACTAGATAGAAGAACTGGATCCGTGATTGGAGCTGGTTGAACTTGGACCACCACAAATCTATAACATCATTTACAGAATTAATATTTAATATTTGATTATTGCTTTCTATTGCTTTTAAAAACTTCATTTCTTCGCAATCAGAAGTTGATTTATTTAATGGTGAATTTTTAAAACTCTCATAAAGATTTCTTTTTGGAGCTTCTGCATGTTTGTAATGTGCTGCTTTGTCATTTAAAGTTGTCCTGTTCGGACTATTTTCGCTCCCTTATCAAATCAGATAGTATAAATTTCACCTAGAGAAATGTCGTAGGTTTGGAGAACTTTTGAATGATACAAGTCAGATTACAAGGAATTTCTATATTGCGTGTGTCGTTGAAAAAACTACTTAATTTGTTGAACCGAACCTAATTTTTTGAAAAAGTGGTCCGGTTCGGGTTCAGGTTCGAGGAGTCAAAAATATTATAGGTTCGGTTCATGGTCCGGTTCGTCGGACCCCAAAAACCCGAACCGAACCGGTTCTAAGGGGTTCGGTTCAGGACCGGTTTGCAGCCTTGCTTTGCAGAGGGTATTTAAATAAATTGATGGGAAAAGTCCCCAAATTAGCTCCTATACATAAAACATAATAATTTTTTTTATTTTTTCGACTTAAGAATCGCAGTTCCATAAAAATAATATGGTATTGGTGAAGAAAATTCATAACTATTGTAGCTAAATCAATTTGAGTGTAGGAATTATCAGTGAAATTTAAGCATTTTGTGTGTTTGTGTTTATTTTTCATTATTCTTCGTCTATTTATAGATTTTTTTCATCGCTATCTTATTTTTTTCTTAAAAGTGCGGTTGTTAAGTTTAAAGCAAAACATCGAGTTTTTTTTAATTATTAGTAGAATTGTTTAAAAACTACTTATTCAATTCGAAAACAGTATCGTGTGCGATAATTGACAATTCAACTACCTTTCGATTTATATCCTGCTTGTCTTCATCTCACAACTAAAATGAAAGCGCACACCTACCGAAAATATGAAAAATAATTCAGATATAAAAAAAAATCGATTTTTGAGATCACCAAAAATAGTTACAGTAGAAATGCGCCTTTTTGACTGTAAAATAGTGTAATCAAACTAGCAAGTTTTAGCTGGTTTCAGGTCATGTTATGTTTCCAAATAAATTTAAACAATAACACACAACACCACAAAAGAGTTTGGCCGACTATGTCTTAAGAACCTCCAGGTTCTATCTTTAGTAGTATTTTCCCATTGACTGCAAATCAACAGACAGCATGGCTATAACTACTTGGGAATTCCGAGTTGGCATATGTGCAAAAACGGGCACCAAAAGACAGCGCCAAATTAACGTGCTTTGTGTTGTTTTGTGGTTATATTTAAAGTTAAGTGCTTACCCATAATGAACTCTTGCTAGGTCGTAATTAGCTAATAAAACCATATTTGGAGGCGATTGCACATGTACTATATAGAAATATCTCTCACAATAAATAACAAATATCAGCTATAGTAGATAATTGGAAGGAATAGTAAGGTTTGCAACTCACAGAAATATTTATTTACGACCCTATAAACTATATATATATTCTTGATCAGGGCGACGAGCTGAGTCGATTCAGTCTGTCTGTCTCTACTTCTGTCAGACTGTCAGTCTGTCAGATTGGATGTCTATATGTTATAGGTGGGAAAAACTTTTATGTATTTAACTCAGCAATTACTAATATTATACGCTATTGGTCAAAATCCGATGACTAAATCTTATAGCTGTCGTAGGTACTATCAGTGGGAAAATTGGTCTTGAGAGAAGAACTGTTTTGTTTTCAATGTTAGTGCCCCCAAACTCTATATTAATACTATATGCTTTCGCACAGATTAGCAATTTTTCACCAAATTCTGATGACTTTATCCTATAAGGTCGGGAAATGGGTTTTAGTTAGAAAAACTTTTACATTTTTATACTCTGAGATTTCAGAACATTTCAAAATTCAAAGCACTCATAAAGTGTATAAAGTGCTGCCCATAGCCGAGGATCGCTGTGGCGACCAGTGCTACCCATCATAACTGTTTAATTTCCTTTAAACTTTACTATCGTTCATCCGATCTACAAAGGAATGTCTTATGATTACTAAATATGCGTAAAAGGTGCGAACCATCTATCTACAAAACTGTGAGAGATACGACAACTATAAGAGGGCGCGTAGCAAAAATGGAAAATAAACTTGATCTGCCTGCAAATGCCTGGTATATGTCCCTTTATCTCTTACCATCGCTGAGATATGTTTGTTCCTTCGTTTAGTCGGACATGGTAGTTAGTAGCTGTAGTATGAACACGTCTGTTGATGCTGATCAAGAATATATTTACCTTATTCTTTTTTCCTGTAACATACTTTTGCACCAATTCTATATATTCTGTGTTCCTTTGGTAAAGAGAATAAAAATCCAACAAAAGGCAGCTACTTGAAGAACAAGCAAGTTCCTATCACTTGTTCTAGCATATAACTGGAGACATTGGAAATTCCTTTAATTCACATATCAGAAGACATTTGACAAAGAAATATGATGTCTTTGTGTCCCACACGAGATTGAAACTTGAGGAAGAAGATGTTATCCTGCAATGTATAAAACTAAAAGAGAAGAACCTCTGAATTTTGAAGAGTAATGCTCGCATAAAGTTGTGACTTTTTACTTGAGATGCCACTGAATTCCTCTCAGATGCTGGTGACGAACACATCATCGTTGATTGTTGATTAGCATAAAAAAACGATTAGTTGTTTTCATTTTTATCACCATTAAAAAAATTATTATTTTCTTCTTTGAAAGATAAGAAACCCAAAATAAATTGCTAGGAATTGTGCGTCATTAATTTACCAAATTATTATTTTTAAAATGTATGTAACAGGTATAAAGAATATATATTCTTGACCTCTATCGTTTTCAACTCGTAGATCTCGGAGACTACAAGAGTAAAAGAACCAAATTTGAATTGTAGACTCCTATTGTCTTAGATCAAATTTGTTTTTGCCACGCCTTCTCCATCCTCCACAGCCATAAATGTTGAATAACATCCACAATTATTAAGACATCGATCTCTACTTTGAGTTTCACATTTTTATACCCAACATTTATAATCTCTGATGAATATAATCTATAAGAATATAGCCTTTTGTCATATATTTGTCCTTGGTGTCTTGTTAAAAAAAATGTTTTGCCTACCTTTCGGCTTTTTTCTTAAAAGCCACGAATTTTGTCATTTATTTTGGGTCGGTATATGCAGTCTACTATTTTACAATATTTAAGATGCAAAACACTTATCTAATCTTTCTTCTTTTTTCTAGTCCAAAAAATCGCTTCCTGCGCATTACCAAAGACGAGCACTATTCGCCCGATTTGCATTGTCTGACAAATGTTGCGGCCTTGGCGGAGAATACATGTGCCTATGACATTGATCCCATTGATGAGGCCTGGTTGCGTCTATATAATGGGGATCGGGCTCAATGCGGTGCATTTCCCATTAATGAGACGCAATTTGAGCGTGTTATCGAGGAACTGGAGGTGAGTGGGGGGATTAAATTGTATTTCTCTTCTTTTATTACACAGTTTTGTCGCGGCAGGTACGTTGCTGGGAGCAAATTCAGGTCATACTTAAACAGGAGGAGGGTCTGGGCATTGAGTTTGATGAGAATGTCATCTGCGATGTCTGCCGCTCGCCCGATTCGGAGGAGGCCAACGAAATGGTATTCTGTGATAATTGCAATATTTGTGTGCATCAGGCTTGTTACGGCATTACAGCAATTCCATCAGGTAGTGAGTCGATTGGGTGGAGGGAAGCCCAGAATGCTCTTACTCAAGTCTCATTTAACCTTTCAGGCCAATGGCTATGTCGCACCTGCTCTATGGGCATCAAACCAGACTGTGTGCTCTGTCCCAATAAGGGTGGCGCCATGAAATCCAACAAATCGGGCAAACATTGGGCCCATGTCTCCTGCGCCCTGTGGATACCAGAAGTGAGCATTGGCTGTGTGGATCGCATGGAGCCCATTACGAAAATCTCAAGCATTCCCCAATCTCGTTGGTCATTGATCTGTGTGCTCTGTCGCAAGCGTGTGGGCAGCTGCATTCAATGCTCGGTTAAGCCCTGCAAGACAGCGTATCATGTCACCTGTGCATTCCAGCATGGCCTGGAGATGCGTGCCATCATTGAGGAGGGCAATGCCGAGGATGGTGTCAAATTGCGTTCCTATTGCCAAAAGCATAGCATGAGCAAGGGTAAAAAGGAGGGCGGAGGCAGTGCCTCAGCTAGTAGTAGCATGCACAAAGCAAATAAATATGGCATACGTGGAGGTGCTGGTGGTGAGGGAGCAGCCGGTGCAGGTGGTGCCGGCGATGAGGGCAATAGCCAGGCAACGGCAGGTGGCGGAACCGGTGCGGGTGGAGAGGATCAGCGTAGACGTAAAAATCATCGTAAGAATGATATGACTTCCGAGGAACGCAATCAGGCCAGGGCTCAGCGATTGCAGGTAAGTGCAAAAAAACAATTGGAATTGGCTATTATAACTCCAAATAATGCGGGAATTATTTTTCTAAGAAGGATGGCGAAATATAATGAATATTTAAAATTTATTTACTTCATGTAATTGTGGATATGTTTTTACTGCTCTTGGATCAATTGTTGGACGGCCCAAACATCCACATCTACGTGTTCATGGCATTGTTTACTATAACACACATATACACAGATAGGCCAAATTGGAACGATTGATGAAAAACAAAATTCCAATATTTTAGTAATTTACAAAATTTTAAAGTGTCTTTAGCGGTTATAGATTACGTTTTCAATCTCTGTTTGATTTTATAAACTATCTTTTGGCACTTACATAGGTATCTTGAATAATGTGCAAGTGAGGACCCCATTTTGGAGTTAGGTTCGTTCGAATGTGGACAAATAAACTCGCTTCTCAACCCTAGCTGGCGTCCTCTACTTATGGTGACGCTCTCTGAGTACCAACAAGCGCTAGGGGTTGCCAAGTTACATTTAATGATTTTTTTTTAATTTTGCATTTAATTTTTGAAGAATATGACTTAAATTTGAATTATAATTTAAAAGTGCATTGTAAAACATGTAACACAACATAAATTAACTCATAACTAGAAGATGGGAAATTTTTTTTTGCAAGAAAGGACAACCCTGTTTACAGATTTGATTGAAAAATACCATTAGCATGGGGACAAACCTACCAACTCGATTTTCAAATAAAAAAAAGAAATCACTTGAAGTTCTAGGATACCGACGGATTTTTCAAGCGTTTTGCAAACCAACCGAGGCCAAAATCTCTAGAGATTTCTGTGACACCCCCGATTATATTAAAATATTTTGTAATTTTCAAATTTGTTATATAACTCATGAGAACTAAGATTATTATAAGGTTTTGATAGATTGCTAAGCATAAGAGAAGTAGAATAAACGGTAAATATGATTTATAGATCAAAAAGTCAAACAAATCGCGAAATTTCCAAAATTTTTATAGTCTTTTATATTATTATGTAGACCAAAAAACATGAAATTTTCCAAATTTTCATTTGAGCATTTACATTTGTTGGGTTCATTCTACCGCGATTGATATCCCTGGTTCAGGCTCTTTCTCCTTCTTTATATCATTTATACATCGGACTTTCCGAACCTAAACGGCAACAATAGACCTCACGTCTATTATCAGCAGATATCACACTCAACTTACAAGAAGCAATTGACTCTCTCCAATATTTTTTCACAGGATAAAAAATTCTGGTTAACACCGATAAAACTTAAGCCATATGGCTTCTTTAGAAAACGAATGTCTAGATAACTACCAAATAGCCACTTAGATCTGGATGGTACTGACATCCCCTGGAATACAAAGGTTCGCTACCTAAATGTTATCTTAGACCAAACAGTTAACTTTAAGGTCCATTTAGGGTATGCCATTGATAATATTAACTCTCTTACGCTTATCCATTGAGAATAAGTTATACTTGCTCAGATCGATATTTCAGGAAGTGAATTTCTGTGGAGCCCCTGTGTGGTCTGATGTCGCCAAGTGAGATTACAAACAGCCAAAAATAAGCTACTATAAATGATTTTCAAGCTCCCTTGGCATCAGCTTAGCTCCGTTTTGCACCACAAACCGAATGTAGAAATGATTAGGGGACAGACTAAGCCGACTGACAGAAAACTTCAATGATAAAAGTAGATATTCAACCTATATCCACATAAACCAAATAGTTATGCTTTTTATTTTTTCTAAAATGAAATTGAAGAAAAAAATTTTAGACGTGTAAATAGGATTTAAACCACAAAAAAAATCAATGAAACAATTAAAAAAATTGGGAAATTTATAAAATTTTCTCATTCCTAAAGTTATTATTTAAATCAGGGCTGCAAACCGGTCTGGAGCTGAACCGCTCCGGAGTCAGAGACTCCGAGATTTTCGAGAATCTCGAACCGAACCTGAACCGGAGCAAAAAATAAATTTCGCGGCTGAACCTGAACCCGAACCGGAGCAAAAAATAAGTTTAAAGTGGTTCGGTTCAGAAAAAAATTCATATTACTTTTTTTTTTTCTTTAAAGCTTAGTACTCAGACAAACTAAATCGCTTTAGCTGGGTGTCAACTCCATATAAAAAATAGGGTGTCGGAAAGCTTTCGTAAAATTCCGACAGGCTTCTTACGCTCGGTGGAACTCAGACAAACTAAAATTTCCGTGCCTCAGCGTCGGAAAGCTCGTAGTGCCGCTAACTTGACAAACACAAACAGCTTATACTATTCCGATGGGGTGCTAGAAGAAAAAATAGCTTGTAATTTTTCCGACACCTACCCGTCGGAATGTCAGCAGCAAAGGTTCGATGAAAATCATTGATTGCGCATATTTTGAAACCAACGGTAAGATTTTGCATTGCCCATGACTTCTACATTCCATATATCATCCAAAAATATCTAAATATTAGCAAAAACAATTAACCAAATTCAAATGCTAGCAAATCAGCGAAATGTGACCGTTTCACATTGGGTGGTATTTTGATGAGGGGTGGTATTTTGGCGTTGTACAGTCACACTGCATCATCCACTGGGTAACCATTCGGAAAAAGTTGTCAATTTAGCTAGCGGACGATTTAGTTTGTCTGAGTACTAAGCTTAAGGTTTGAATGTTCGTAAATACTTAAAAAGTTCTTAGACAAACGTTTTTACTTTTGACATTTAATTTATTAAGCATGCTCTAGGTCATTTAAGTTAGGATTTTGTCCATAACTTGTCTAAAACAAGACACGCACAACACCACAAAGGAGGCTGGTTGACAGTATAGATGTTTCATGAATACCAATTCAATCTTCAGCTGTCTTCGTCTGTTCTTAGTGTATTGACAGAAGGTACCTCATGACAGAACTGCTATATATATAGCATATAGCATATATTTTGTAAAGATAATTTAAAATTTTGACCGTAAAACATTCATTCGGATGGTCCAATGTTTGATTACTTTTTCCAGCATTGCTATAAACGGGTATCTCGCAAATTTCACGACTAATGTTGGCTATCAAGTCTTCAATCATAGCTGTCTTATCGACATAGACTTTTGACTTCATGTATCCCCACAAGAAAAAGTCCAATAGTGTGATATCACACAATATAGACGGCCAGTTGACAGCTCCGAAACGGTTGTGCTCGGCCTCATTTTTAAAGAAATAACTCACCAAACAGCGCATTTTTGTGGATGTACCGCTAGTTCGAGAGCCTCTTTTGGTTGCTCATTAATCCAAATGCTACATGAAATGTTTCTCGTCACTGAACAAAATTTTGCGGAGGATCTTCAGTAAGATGTTGCAGATCCCAATGACTGAAATTCAAGACTAGAGATGATTTGTAAAACAATTCTTGACATAATTAAGATGACTGATTGAAAACAAGAAGAACAATTCTTAATGAATCACCCTTTAATTATTCCTTTTGATTACCTGTTTAGCTGTGTCTATTAGAGAAAAATAAATTCCCGAATTATTGTAGAGGCATTTACCATGAAATGAAATTCTAGAGTATTCGGTGTTTAATTTAAAATCTCACCCTCCCTTTTGTCTATTTCAGGAGGTGGAAGCCGAATTCGACAAGCATGTCAACATTAATGACATCAGCTGTCACCTGTTCGATGTCGATGATGATGCCATTGTGTCCATCTACAATTATTGGAAACTCAAACGTAAGTCCCGTCACAATCGTGAGCTGATACCACCCAAATCCGAGGATGTGGAAATGATAGCACGTAAGCAAGAGCAACAGGATTTGGAGAATCACAAGCTGGTGGTACATTTGCGTCAGGATTTGGAGCGTGTGCGCAATCTGTGCTATATGGTTAGCCGAAGGGAGAAACTGTCGCGTTCGCTGTTCAAGTTACGTGAACAGGTTTTCTATAAGCAATTGGGCGTGCTTGATGAAGTGCGTCTGAGAGATAAGCAAAGTGAGAAGCAGCCACAAGAGGAGAAGGAAAAACCAACGCTGGATTTGGAAGCGGTGATCTATGCCAATGATGGTCCTACGCTATATGATCGCTTCTATAGCTCTGCGGGGGGACATGCTGTGCCGGCACAGTATCAAAATTTGCAGTATATATTGGAACAGCTGATGGGCAAACTGCAGGCAGGAGGTAAGCCTGGACGAGGACGTAAGTCACAATCGCCCAATAAACGCAAGCAGCTGGCAAACTCACCCAACAAAAAACTGAATAATGGGGCAATTAAATCACGCACAAGCTCACCGGAAAAGCCATTAATAGCAGCGGGTAAAGGCAAGGTAAAGGTTACAGGAAAACAGCCGCCAGTGCCAGCGACTTCCATAACCGGGAGGCGTGCCTCGAAGAGCGGAGGGGCAACGGCGACGTTGTCCCAAACTCTTAATCAAAGCAAAAGTCGAGCGTCCTCCCCTACGTCTAGCGGCAGTTCATCATCGGGTGATACCAGCTCGCCGCAGGGAAGCAGCAGCAGCTCACAAAGTTCCTCTGGCAGCGAATCGGGCAGTGAAAGTGGAGCGTCAGTTAAGAAGCAAAGCTATGCTCGATCCCTGGACAAAAGACAAAAGCAACGACAGCAAAGGCAACAAAGTGAAGCAGCTAAAAGTAAGAGTAAGGCGTCTGTTGATACCCCCAGCAGCTCAAGCGAAGAAGAGCCAGACTCCAAGCAACAGCAACAGCAGCAGCGCCGCAGGACCAAAAGTGAAGTCAAAACAGTACCTAATAAAACCCAACAACAACAGCCAACTAAGTCAAAGCAAAGCTCCACTAAAAGAAAACCAACCAGAGGACTTGCCCAAATGGACAAAGATGCGGATGGAGCGTCCCTGTCGAGTGATGAAAGTGAAGGACTGTTGCCTTTAAAATCAGAACGTGGCAAAATGGGACAACAGATTTACTCCGATTCGGATAGCTCGGCGTCCACTAGCAGTCCCGAACCCGAGCCACAGCAAACCATACGCACCAAGGCAGCCATGAAGGAGTTTGTGCCAACCAATAGCAAGACCAAATCCCTGAAAGAAACCAAATCGAATACAAAACCAGCATTTCCCAAGGATCTATTGGTGGTACCTCAACGTCAGGCAGCTAAAAAGGCTTCAGAGAATATGCGCTCCACGAACAATCAGCCGACTCTAAATGAGGCAGCAAACGAGAGACTAAAGGAGCCGGAAACGAATACGAGCACAAGCACTCCAGCAGCAGGAGGCAGTAAAGCTAAAGCCAAGGAAATGGACAAAGGAAGACCCAAAGAGCAAACGCAAAAGGTGGCAGGCAAATCAAATACAGAGCCGCCCACAGCGGAAAGAGGTAAACGTGGACGACCACCCAAAGTGCCCAGAGAACCGCCACCTCCTCCACCCTTGGACAAAGAAAAGGAGAAGCCAATTAACTCTACACCTGCCACGCCTAAGCCTCTAACTCCAACTAGCAAATCCAATTTTGCTGTGTCTTATGTGCCCCAAAGGCAGGCAGCCAAAAAGGCAGCCGAACAGCTTAAGAGCAGCAAGCCAAATCCAGATGCGGCAGCTCCAGCAGCCCTTCCAGAGACGCCTGAAAAGGAACCATTAGCGGCAGCCACACCTTCACCTGTCAAACCAGCGAGAAGAACCTCTCTCAAGGAGACTCCAACACCAAATCGTAGACGCTCCAAAGAGGAACCACAACTTACACCTGTTAAGCGACGTGTGGCGGCCCCTAACCTATCCAGCTCCAGTTCCGGTGATACTAACAGCTCTAGTTCCTCCAGCAGTGGCTCAGGATCAGGCTCTAGTTCCAGCAGTGGCAGTGGCAGCGACTCGGACAGCGAATCTAGCGACACTGAAAAGCCGAAGCTACCTGTGACAGCCCCAGCCACAGCCAACACTTCCTCCTCCTCCAACTCCTCCTCCACTACAGTGCCAAAGCGTTCAGCACGCAAATCCTTGGACAAACCTCCACCACCTGCGCCTACTTTGCCACCGCCTGCAGCTGCAGCCACCAGAACGCGTCAGAATTCCATTAACCAAAAATCCCCTAAAAAAGTCAGCCCAGAGGACGCTCCTACGCCTACGAAAACACCTTGCCTAAGACGCAAATCTTCTCTGGATGACACCTTAGGCCTGACCAAGCGTGCCACGCGGCATTCCTCTACCAAATCCAGACCTCCCTCGCCTTTACCCTCACCCATCAAAGCCTCACCCGAAAAGCCTGTCAATAAATCACCCAAAAAGTCTACCCCCGCCAACTTGGAGCAAGAGATTACTTTACGAAAAGCAGCCAGTGGTAAGGCTACCAGCTCTTTGGACAAACTGCTGGACAAGAAGCAGCAACAACTAAACAATGTTAGCACAGCCAAAACCAAGCCACCTCCAGAGGAAAAACCCCAGGAAAAAGAACCCGATTTAGAGCCAGAACCAGAGCCCATAAAGCCTCCACCCAAAACCCCTGAGCCTCCAGCTGAAGAAGCTCCCCCCTTGCTGCCCTCCGCCGCTCTAGAGGCTGGCGAACTCCCCATGGACATTGATGAGGAACTAACCACTGCTCCTACACACACTCAACTCTCCTCCAGTGTCATCATAGACGATGAACGTCCACCAGCGGCTCCCTTACCCGCCTCACCCACACCCACGCCCACTTCCAATGATGATTTAACCGATGAAAATGGTAGTGAGCTTAGCGACTCTCGTCGTCGTCAAAGATGGCGCTCCCGACGTCGTCGTCGAAGACGCAGTCATGAGCCCGACGAAGAAGAGCATACCCATCATACCCAGCATTTACTCAACGAAATGGAAATGGCTCGAGAGCTGGAAGAAGAACGCAAAAATGAATTGTTGGCCAATGCCAGCAAATATTCTGCTTCCACTTCCTCGCCCGCCGTTACAGTCATACCCCCCGAGCCACCAGAGATTATCGAATTGGATTCGAATTCAGCCAATTCTGCCACGGACCTGCAGCAGCAAGTGGTGCCGCCGCCTCCTCCTGTCCCTCATGTAGACTTACCACCTGCTATACCCCCTCCCAGCGTCTTGGAGCCCATTGTAGACACCATTCTCGAAATGGAGGATAGCAAATTTGCTCACAACTATGCTCCCAGCATAGCCAGTGTCTTAAATCCTCCCCATACGGGTCAGTTGAATCTCCTAACTGAAGGCAAACAAATTTGCGAAGAGGATAACATTCAGGCCACCAGAAATCTATTGGAGAAGCTAAGAAAAACCAAGCGCAAAAATCAAGATGATTGTGTTTCAAAGGACACACCCCCCGTAGTAAATGATTTAATGCCACCCGCCGTGTTTCCCTTTCACAATGCAACTGATACAGAGGATTTGCAACAGCAACAGCCGCAGCAGCAGCAACAACCACCACCAAGCTGTCTTTTTGGTCACAACTCTTCGGGACCCAACTCTGTGGCCAGTCTGACCATTAAGGATTCACCTCTGACTGCCAATAGTGGCAGCTATGCCAACAGTTTGACCAACACTCCAAATGCTACACCTAATAATCTGGCTGGAACAGGCAGCAATTACTATGCAAACAGTCAAACTCAGCAGCAACAACAACAGCAGCAGCAGCAACAGGTAAGCTTTCAATTATCACAATTATCACAAAGCCTGATTTTTTACGATTTAAAATATGAATGAATTTATTTATCATTGCTATATATATATATAGAATAGTCTACACCCCCCTTCGCTGCGCCTTCAACAGTTTAGAACCAATATCAGAATCAGTTTGAAGTCAATCGCGAGATTCAAATATTTACCGAATTTGCAAATATATTTGTGTATTTGTATTTATTAAATTTGTGTCCTCCCTAAATCGAATCTTACATATATCGGCTTGAAATCAGCTTTTTACTACTTGGCCTTTTCTCCTCACTTACCACCCACATCCCATGCACTTACTAAACAACTTACCACGCCCAGCCCAAATATACCCGTGGGCATGCCAGCGGTATTTCCAACTTCGGAAAATAAAAACACAAATGAATTCCCATTTAGATCCTACAAACAGAGTTTCAAGTCAATCGGATAAAAATAGTTATATTGCATGATTAATTTTCCGGGCATTTTCAATCCCGGGGACCGGATTTTCAGACACACCTTAAATTATTTCATTTTCTATCTTTACAAACCGAGTTTTAAATCAGTCGAATAAAAAATTAATATTTTGCATGACGAATTCTCCGCGCATTTTTACCCCTGGGTTCGGATTATTATTGGAAAATCACTTTATAAATTATTTTGCATTCTATTCTTTCAAACCGAGTTTAACCCCCAACCTTAGATTTACAAATGCAATAGGTGAGAATTCACTATTCATTTTTGTGACGGGTTTTGGCCTAAAACCCCCCCTAAAAAATCCTGCGCACGCTACTGGATAGGGGTATTGAAATTGTTTTTCTTTCCAATAAGTATTCCATAATAGTTGTGCTCAGACTAGCTGGCTTTTGGACTATAATTATCAATTTCGACACAGCCTTTCTTTAGTTGCTCCAAATGTAATTTTTTTTCGGCTTCGTCATCAGAAGCAACCTCAATTGCATTTAAAAACACGTTTAAAAGTGAGCAAAGAAATTATAAATACATTTTTAGTAATAATGGCATTTTTATGATATTTTGGTATTTTCGTATTCTTAGTAAGTGAGCCCGTAATTGGCAATATAACTAGGTATATATTCTACCCAAAATAATACATACTACATAATTGCTGCAACAGAATATAGAGGAATAAATGAAATTCAATAAAAACATTAAAATACTTAAACTTTGTCCCTGAAGGACATGTGGTGTATCATATGAGAGGTGTTAAATCATAGATCAAGAATATGTAATCATATCGGAAAAAAGTTTAACACAGAAGCCGTAAACTATTGTTGAGTTTTACTTTGAGCAAAAAAAAAATTTGTTTTAATCATTATTTTTGATCAAAAGAATAAAACTAAAAAATAAAGATTAAAATTGATTATTATAAAATTAGTCAAAATTAATCATTATTGGTGAAGAATATCATAAAAATCTAAAATTTAAAAATCATGGCAGATTTGCAAAAATAAAGATTTTGGTGTAAATCATTTTTTTTAGGTTCATTAAGAGTAGGTGATTTTTTTTATTTAAAAAAAATCATTATGTACGGTCTCTGATTAGTATATATCAAGTTATTCCTTCCATAATTTTTAAACTAAACTAAAATGAAAGTCATTTAAGCAGAACGTTATTTAGCGTACTTGACTAAAATATACGTATTAATTTTTTTTAGCTCTCATTGCTTTAGGACAAGGTTAATAAAACTGAACAAAACGAGAGAAAATGTTGGTCTCACGAATTTTATTTTTTAATTTTGAGTATGATGAAGAGACTTTTTGACTTGCAGCTACCAACTGTTTTGTTAGGCTAGGCAATAGCAAACACTTTGCTGAAAATATACCGAAATCGGAACCGTTAACCGAAATAAACCGTTTCAAATCGCGTACCGGAACCGAAACCTAAACCGATACAAAATTTTTTTTGAGAACCGAATACCGTTAACCGTTATTATTGAAACCGATAAAATCGAAACGTAACCGAAACTTTGGTACCGGTACGGTTTCGGTTTTCTTTATACACTGTACCTTATTATATTAAGAGTGTGCAAAAGTAAATATGTAACTGAGAGGAATGATTTTTGGCCTTATAAAGTTCTTGATCGCCATCAACAGCCGTGTCAATATAGCCAGTGCATATTTACAGCAAAAGCTAGTGCAACTGTTGATTTGTTTTTATACTGTGCACGAAGGTACACAGGAAATACAGTAAATTTGTGCATTTGCACTGCAAATATAAACACATTAGTCCTCTTTAGCAAAATCGCACTTAAGCGTATTTGAAAACATAAAAACGTGGTCAAATTCCTCCAATAGGAGTTTGTTTGTTTAGATCAAACGGTCAAAATAATCGACGAAATTCCAAAATTTTTATAGGACCTCAGATTATTATGTATGTAGACAAAAATAAACAAAATATTGAACAGTCCAAAATATTGCGAACTTTGGAAATGGCAATGTAGACGGGTAAACAGGAGGTGTAGATCAAACAATTAAACACAAAAATTATTATGAAAATTTAATAGACTGCAATAGTAGAGGGTGAAAACTGTCCCAAAAATCAGAAATTTACAAAATTGCATAATGAGTGCAGATTTATCATAAAGATATGATAGGTGTCGGTCAATAATAACTACGTAAACAAATACGAAATATTAGGGCCATATAATTTTGAAATGTGAAACCATTTATATTGTGTTGATTTTTGATTCAGGAATAAAATGATTTAGATTTATCTCAGAACTTTCTCTTTTTTTTTCAGTATAAAAAATAAGTAGTACTTATATCGGTGAGTACCGGTACGTACCGATATACCGAAATAAAAATCCGGGTACCGGAACCGAAACCGAAATTAATTGAAAACCTTTAACCGAATTATTCAGTTCGGGACGTACCGGAACCTAAATTCGTTTCGGGATTAAGCCCTGTTTACAAGATATAGAGTTGTAAATTGTCATCATATTCGTCTTAAACGTTAAATCGAAAATCTAAGTAATTTACGAAATATGGAGTTGCCAATGCAAATTAGAAGCTAAAAACTTTAAATTTTAATGGAAAAGATCAAATTTTTTGTGTTGCACAGTGTCGTCAATGAATTCATTCATTCAGATTACAATATTTTTGATTTAAAGCAGTCGTGCCCAAACTCACTTTATCAAGCTTTGCGCTTGTGTGCGTAGCAGCGAAACACGAAGTAAACGTCAAAACATGAGCAACAAGCAAACGACAAAATGCCGCGTGAGTCGGATGCGACGCTGGCAGAATTATGAGTTCCTATAGGATAGGTTTTTGGCATTTTGGGCACCACTAATTTAAAGCTAAATGCAAAATCACGAATTTTTTAAAACAACAATTTTTAAAATCTTTTACAGCTCTGCTTTCTGGACAAATCCCCGCATCAACAGCAACACCAAAAGAGCAGCAACAACACACCGCTCTCCAGCAGCAATGGTGGGGCACCCGATTTTGTGGATTTGGCGGCAGCAGCAGTTAAAAACAATTTGGTACCAATTCCCCTCCAAACCGGAACCGTCAACCACAGCAAACTGAGTGACTATGATGAGAATACTCGAATGCAATCACCACCATTTGGACGGATGCAGCAATGGAATGAGAATGATTTGATAGCAGCACGAAGAAGTAGCTCACCCAGCTCAGTGTCCGAGTCGAATGATCAGCCACCCACGGCAACACCGGCAGCAGCGGCAGTGGCTACAACAGCTCCTCAAATGGAGCCCACTGGCAAGAGTTTCTTCAATAGCTATGCGACAAATGAAGCTCCTCCCAATAATACCAACTATAATCATGCACCTATGGTTAATGGGATTGATTCGTTGGCCTTGTTTAATAATACACCCACGCATCAGCAGCAGCAGCAGCAGACGACGCCCACCCAGACGCAGCAGAGTACACCAAATAGTCAGTACAATGGAGGCATATATCCCCAGCTATATGGTAATGGAGCCACAGCAGCTACACAATATGCAGGCACAAATTATGCCAATCCACAAATGGTTACACCAGTTCCAGTGCCGGTCCCTGTGCCAGTTCCCGTGCCAGTGCAGGTGCCTGTACAACCCACCAATACCTTTGCTTTAGCCTCACCCGTGGATGCATTTGCAGCTGCAGTGCCATTGCTTAGCAGTTGTGCCGAGGCCAGCATGTTGCCACCCACACCACCTGTAACTGTGGTCAACAGCAAGGATTCACCTGGCAAACGCTCAACGAGCTCAACTAACAACAAAAAGGCCGCACTTAAAAGTCCTATACAAAAATCTCCCAGCAAATCACCTAGACAAGCCTTACCTCCCACACCAGCTCCACCCACGCCGGTGGTAACCACCACCAGCAAATATGATCCTTTGACGCATACTTTGCAAGGCAAACCCAGACAAAGAGCACCACGTGGCAGTGGAGTAGCTAATACGGGTACAGGACGTGGCAGAGGTCGTGGAAGGGGAAGAGGACGTGGCTCCAGTAACACCAGCAGTGGCTTGCCTTTACCTTTACCCTCACCCCTGGCGGATTATGGCAGCAATACGCATATAGTGAACAATTTGGTGGGAACACCCTTTGAGTTTAACAACTATGATGATGAGCTAGCGGGTCCGGGAGTAGAAAACCTGCAATCCTTGAGGGATAGAAGACGTAGCTTTGAATTGAGAACACCTAGAGGAACACAGAAACCCACCAATCCTTTGCTACATCCGGTATTACCCGGTCCCGTGGATATGAGAACCTATAATCTAGGCTTTGAGGCTCCACACAGTACGGCCAGCCAGGAGGCCTATCAGAACAATTTACTGGGAGCCTTTGATTCGGGTACAGCAGATCAGACTTTGAGTGAATTTGATGAAGAGGATGAACGTCAATTCCAGTCAGCTTTAAAGGCCAGCGGGACCAGCAATACTTCACCCAGTAAGCAAATAACCACGCCCTCAAATCCTACGCCAGTAAGTGCCACAAATCCTGCCTCCAGTTTGCTAATGCAGCATTCCAATGAGGCCAATCAAATGGCTCCTTTGGTGACCAATTTGGTTGAAGCTGCCTTAGTAGAAGCCTCTTTGGAAGCCACCTCGGAAGAGGTATCCATAGATTCAGATACCACCACTTTAACCGCCACCAAGGTTTCCCTCTCCGATGCCCGCAATCAATTGAAAATGAAATTCAAAGGACCTTTGGCCTATCCAGATCAATATAGCTCTCTAACCAATAGTAGCAGCTTAAGCTTGTCCAGCTCTACTCTGGTGCCTGCCTCGAATGCCATACAAACCACCGTCTCAGCCACAGCCACTGTAAGTGTCAGTGCCTCCTCCGCGGTGAGTGGCAACTCCCGTAGAATGCGTAAAAAGGAGTTACTAAGTCTCTATGTGGTGCAAAAGGATAATCTAAATGATGATAGCTCTTGTGGTCTACCCGCCACTTTGGATAGCCTGCCCTTAGACAAAACCCAGCAAGAGGAAGAGGAACCTTTGGCCAGTGGTTCGAAAAGATTTAAAAAGAATCCCAGCAATCGTGAGCTAAGAGCCTTAGACTCCAATGCTGTTTTGGCAGAGGAACAATTGGATTTGGTTAACAACTCTACCGCAGCAGCCTTTGGTGAGGGACGACGACGCAGTGCCTGCAGTTCGGGTAGCCAAAATAACCTTAATGACAACAATGGAGGCAAAACTGGAGCTGCCAGCAGTGCGGGCAAGCGACGTGGACGCAGCAAAACCTTGGAAAGCAGCGAGGATGATCATCAGGCTCCCAAATTGAAAATCAAAATACGTGGTCTAGACTCTGCCTCCTTGACCAATTCAAATGCCTTGGGTGAAACCTCACAAAGCTATAGCTATGCCATGACACGACAGGCTTGTCCTCCCAAGAAACGTCTAACCAGCAACTATAGCACTCCCACCCTGGAGGAAATCAAGCGAGACTCCATGAACTATCGTAAAAAGGTCATGCAGGACTTTGACAAGGGTGAAGATAACAACAAGCGAGATTTGTCTGCTCTCCCCGGAGAAGGCCCCCTCATCTTACAGCCTCCCACCAAAAAGGCCAAATCATCCAAGCCCAAAAAGGATAAAAAGGAAAAGAAGCGTCTCAAGCAGCAGCAACAATTGATCCTAAGTAACAGTAGCACTTCTATGACCACCACCTTAATAGAGAACACAGCCAGTGCCTCGCCTGGAGACAAACCCAAGCTCATTCTACGCTTTGGCAAACGGAAGACAGAAACTATCACCACAGAGTCATCAGCCGCCGCAGCTGCTGCCCCTTTGCGTCTCAAAATAGCCCGCGTCTCTGCAGGCGGTGGCTATGTCATTGATGCCAAAAAGGAAGCCTCACCTGCCAGCGAATTGCCTTTGATTCCCCCCCTAGATGAAGCCTCACCGCAGCGTCTGCTCCTCAATAGCTTTACCCCGCATTCCCAGAATGCCAATGCTTCACCCGCCAGACTGGGTAAGGATACGGGTACACCCTCACCACCCTGTCTAGTGATTGATTCCAGCAAAAGTGCCGATGTGCATGATTCCACTTCGCTGCCAGAAAGCGGCGGCGGCGGAGGCGGCGGCTCTACCCATACCGGCGGCGGTGGCGTTGCGTCTGTACCACCCACCACCCCACTATGTGTCAATGTGGGCCACTATGAGAACAGCAACAATTCCCTGCCCTCGGCCAGTGGCTCGGGTTCGGCCTCCAGTAACTCCTGCCAGAGCAATAACAACAACAATAACAATAATAATAATAATGGCAGTGGCGGCGGTGCCGCCGCCAGCGGTGGAGGAGGCAGTTTACTTCCATTGAAAAAAGACTGTGAGGTTAGATGATAATCATATTGATATGACGTACAGAAAACAAAAGCAGCGAGCAAACCACATCCTTCCACCCTTTCACTACTTTCACAACCAAAATAATTTCTTCTTCTAGGGGACTAGATCTAGCAATCAAGTTTGACACGAAATCAGGGGAGGAAGTCTGATTTAATGCCTTAGAAACATTACTTGTAAACATTGTTCCCGCAACATTTAGGTATTTGTTGATATTGCTACAGCAACATTATCTGTTAACAATGTTGAAACCTACACAATGAAGCAAACTTTTTTAAGTTATTTGCTTATGTTAGTAGTAAAGAGATGTAGAGGGTTAAGATAATTTATCATCCCTTTTCATTTCAAACGAAAACATGTAGAAAATTCTAGTAAAGTATGATTCATGCAAATGTGTCTCACAAATCTCTTGAGGTAAAAGCCCTGATGCCAGATGACATACAAATTTATTTTGGCTTAATATTTCATTGAAATAAGAATAGTTTGGACAAGCATTCAAATTTCAAATCCTTTCAAAAGTGTTTCTATTCAAGTGAGTTTCTAGAAACCCAAAGCCAAGTCTAGGTATTTCTAATTATATGAATTAATGTGAGGAAAGAAGAGACTACGAGCTGCAAAGGTTAAAGTCGCATACCCAGATGAAATATATATATTTAGTTTGCTACAATATTTCACATTATTGGAAACAATTTTGATTTGCTTTAAAATCTGAATGAATTAAAAAAGGTGTCTTATTAAAAAAATTTTACTTCGGTGGCAAAATAATGTGTAAAATAGAGTTGAAAGCTCTAGAGCAGGGGCGGCCCTGCCCATTCCGCAAGCCACGCATTTGTTGTTAAGGAATAGCGACCGCGTAAAAAGCAACAAAAAGTTAATATGCATGCTCTCTTCTCGTTCTTTCCTGGCTAAAGTTTTGCTGTTGGCGAGTGCAGACTTGCTACAACAACTTCATATATTATATGTCTCTCTCAAACTCGGACCAAAGAAAATCTAACATAGAAGCACACTTTGGAACGCCTTTCTTTTTTGTGTGATTTTAACTCCACCCTGACAAAGAGAACATTCATTGTGACAACTCAAAATTTATCCAAAATTTTTTTTGATTGGCGAACACCTGTCTAATATCTGAGTGAAATGTTGACCACGCACCAATGTGTGCTTCCATGTTAGATTTTCTTTGCTCGAACGCAACAACAAAGTCGTCTTGCTTGCAGTGTCCCGAGGGCTTTTCGCTATTTATGGCGACACACACAAACAGAAATTTATTGTAGTTGTTCTTGCTGAAAATATATTGTGTGCATTAGTATTTCATTTCACGCGACCGCGTGCCCCTGCTCTGATGTGGACTCTACTCTAGTTTAAAACATTGCTGCTGCAACATTGTGACTGATTTAATGCTCCAGCAACAATACTTTAAAAACATTGCTGCTGCAACATTGTGACTGATTTAATGCTCCAGCAACAATACTTCTAAAACATTGCTGCTGAAACATTAATCTCACAACATTTAGGCCTCGCATGATAAAAGTTTGCTGCTAGAACATTGCTACAGCGACATGATGAAGCAAAATTTATTAAGTTAATCGCTTTTATTTGTAGCAAAATTTCCCCCTTTTGAACAGCTTTCAATTCTGATTGAGTAAGACAAGGGATTCTTATTTATATGAACTATTGTGCCGAACTTAATTTTGATCGCATTTCTGAGTATTGGGTTTATACGAAAATCGCCTTCAAAATATGATAGGTACCCAATAAAGTCATCTAAATTTAGTTTAAAATGCATTCTAAAGATTTTCAGGACTTTTCTAAATCAATTAAGTTAACTTTTCTTTGGAAATTGAGAAGAGCAATACCGAAAAGTGACAGCGAAAAGCTATTTGTATTTACTTTTTAAGTGAACTTAAAACAATTAATAGAGCATTCTTTCTTCATTTTGCATAAGCCATGACACTTCTAGGGCCTAAACTCCCTCACTTTAGTAAGAACTAAGTGTTTTTTGTCTTAAAATCAGAGTCCGGCACGTTTGTATTTTCTGTGTATACAAGAACCCTCTGTAGCAGCGACGTCGATACACCGACAGTAAACGAGCATACACTGCTCTCTTTTGCAACAACAAACAAGTGTTAAATGAGAGAGCATTACCGAAATGATTATGTGTGTTTGCTTTAAGTCTATCACTTCTCTCCCCTTCAACGACAATTGCTGGATCTAGTAAATCTCTCCCCAACCCCATTTACATATAAATATTTTAAATTTTTTTCAACTTTTGTTGTACAGTTAGTCTATAAGCTCAATTTTTCACTGTCCCCTCATACTCTGTCCACTGTCCACTGTCTCTGTAATTGTTTCTTTTAATTTCGGGTTTGTTGTAATCGCCTGAGTGTTGACCAGATATTATCTATATATATACACACATATATATATAGACTTTACATAAACATAGCACTCGATTTATATATATAAATATATTATACATATGTGTAAAAGCGTCAAGAAATTGTATATTTTAGAATTTGTAAATTGAAAACTCTGTATTAAAGTTAAAATTCAAAGAATCCAAAATGCTCTCGGCATTCATAAATGCCTAAACACCATACAAACCCAAGCATATACATAGTTATAGATATATATATATATATTTTAAAAAACACTATTTATTATTAATAATTATTTAAAATGCGAAAAATAATCGTCAGAAATATTAGCAAAAAAAAAAACAAAACAAAATGTTAAAGCAGCCGCCACAACTCTTCAACAATTGTAGCCTACTATAGTCATTAATTGTAGTTCTTAGTGAAAAATCAAAGTGCATATAAAAACTCCCCCTAACCCCCCTTTTTCCCCCCCTACTTAGATCTAAAGTGTAAGAGCGCAGGGCATGTGTTTGTATTTTTTGATAGAAATTAAGAAAAACAAAAGTTTTCCTTTTTTTTAAAACTTTTCTCTTGTTTTTGTGTGCATGTAATGAGTGAGTGTGTGCGTGTGTGTTGAAGCAATAGTAATATAGGCAAACAAAAATGTACACTGGTTTTCTATAAGCAAAGTCAAGAACACAAACAAAAAAACCCTTTTGATGTGTTGGCATTCCCAGTCAAACTTGACTTGAGCACATCAAAAAAAAAAAAAAAAGAAAAGAAAAAAAAAACAAACTTAATTTAAAAGCGAATAACACAACAGAAATTATTATTCTACAAAATAAATATTTATTCCAAAACCTAAAAAACAAAACAACAACTAAATTTAATTGTAAATAATAAACAACAAAAAATTGTGTGCGAGAAATGTTTTTAATTATTATTACGTTTAATCTAATTATGAATTAATGATTATGATTATTAATTTTAAATTGTAGTTTTTAGCAAAAATTTAAATAAAACAAAAAAGCCTTATTTAAAAACAAACAAAAAACAACCACAACAACAACCAACCAACAAGCTGCACAACAATTTACTTTCTTTAGTCAGGTCGTCGTATTAGAAACATAAACCATTTGTCAATTAAAACGTAAAAGAAATAAGTGAAATGGCTAGCACAGGGGCGTTTCATTTCCTTCCTTTCTTTCTTTCATCTTCTCACAGCCAGACCAACTTTTGATGTAGCTAGCGTTTACTAACCCGTTGTACATAGACCAAAAAACATTTATGCACCAGAGCCAATCGTTTTGTATAGTTAAAAAGAAAAAGAGAGAAAACTATTACGTAAACTCCTTGGAATTATCGAGCAACCTCTAATGATATGCCTAAAACATACAAGTATATACAACACATATTTACATTTGTAAGCCCAAACACCACACACACACATTACAGCAAGAACAAACAATAAGTATTACTAATGAAATTATTATGGCAATAGCATTAAGTGTTGGTTTAGGAAGAAGGAGCACAGAGTTAGCCAAGTAAGCCTAGGGTCAGGTAGGGAAATATACTCGTAGCATCTACTCTTAGTGGTCTATCGATAATCAAGGGGGTACAGGAGCAGCAGCAAGAAGTGCCCCCCAAAAAATCTAAAAACCCCAAAAAAACACACAAGCAAAACTAAATTCTGTAACATATTTTAAATCAAATTTTTTGTATTCATAAGTATGTTAAATAATTATTGACATCATTTATAACAAATGCATAAAAAAGCAGCAAATCGAAATATGTAAAACCCGAAACTAATGTAAAAAGCAAAAACCTCCCTCCCCCAACCAAACAACCAACCAACTAGTAAAGAATTATACATAAATTATTGACAAAAAATGCAGAGAACTTTTTCACTTAAACATTTAGGGAACAGATTTTTATTTTAAAGTTGTGCATTAGCTGGCCACTTGGAGTACCCTTTCTATTATTCCATTTCGACCTTAACCAAAGTTTTTTGAATTTTCTTAAAGGTCTCTCAATCTTTTATTATAAATTGTACCCAATTGTATTCATTGCAGCCAAATGGTCACACACGAAGTAAGTAAATCAAGGTAAGGTGCGTAACAAAAACTAAACCTAACCCAAAAGTAATACTTTCGTTTAATTTTCCTTGCGTAGATAGGCAGTTAGCCGTTTCAGAGCCAATTCCCGTAAAACCTTTTAAAGATCTGATATTCTTAACTTGAACCCGTACGGCGATTTGTTTGGGAAAAATTATCTTTTATCTTGTACAGATAGGTGAAGGTTCGAGAATATATACTAAAACAAAGAAAAATTAAACTTAGCGTTAAAACTTGAACGTGAGACTCTACCACAATTCACCCATTGTATTTTATATCACACTCAACCCAAAGGTTGCTGATTCAGATCCGGCTCGAAGGACCATAATGTTGCAACTTATTCTTTTTTTTTTCTCCATGTCAAAGCTGTGTTTTGACATTTTTAAAAAAAAATCTTATCTGAAAACGTAGTTTTTTCAATTCTGTTTTATTTTTTATTGTTTTTTGTTTGCTTCGATACGAGGGCTGTTTAAAAAGTTCTCGGCTGCAAAGTTGGAAGTGTGAAATGAAAACTAAAAAAAGTAGTTACAATCAGTATAGATGTCATTTTGGTCTGACCCTCGAATAAATTTTGTGATTATTTAGACAAAATGGCGGCCATTTAAAAATTAAAATTCGATTTTGGGCAATATGGGCTACACTTTACCATAAAATTTCTTCCAATGATAATCCGCAACACGACCATTGCGCGACTGGAGTAGATTCGTGGTGCTCGTGTCAAAGAGCAAAAGCTACTAACGCATTGGATGAAGCCATTAAGCCGGTATACGAAAAACTTGTCACGGACGATCGTCTTACTCGCTGCATTGGAGGATATACCCAAAATAACAATGAGAGTTTTAACTCGACAGTGTGGGCAATGGCTCCAAAATCGATGAATTCTGGCAAAAAAAACTTTAGATATTGCTACCAATATTGCAACAAGTGTTTTTAACGATGGCCTTATATCAATTTTGAGAACATTTGATGTCATGGACTTGACAATCGGCTCTGAAAGTTTCAAGTTTTGCCAGGAAGTGGACCAGTACCGCATTAATAAAGCTGAGCAATCACTGAGCGATGACGCAAAAAAAGGCTCGCCTTGACTTAAAAGCAGCTCGGAAGGAGAATGAACAGAAGGACATCGATCTAGATGGCCAATTGTATGGTGCAGGCATCGCAGAATAAATATACACAAATAAATTACACGATTTTACAGTTTTAAAAACTTTAAACGCGTTTACGATCTGAAATTTTCTGAGTAAATCGGAAATACCTATGGCTATCAATCCTCGTAGGTTTTTTTTTTTCGATATTTTGCTTACTTTTTATTTTACACAATTTTTTAAGACTTTTTTTTTTAAACGCATTTTTTTTTCAAAAACTCCCCATTTCGCCATAGGTATTTCCGATTTACTCAGAAAATTTCAGATCGATCGGTTCAGATTTGCTTGAGTTATGGGTCCGGCCACGGAAAAATAGGGTCTACGGAGAAATGATACACGACCGCCATTTTGTTTTTGATACAAAAAACCCGAAAACCATTTCGAGTAAATGTATCATACTATAATACCTCATTTACAAATTTTCGATTGACCCTTCCATTTGGCCAAAAAAAAATTCTGAAAATCCACTTTTTTTTTTGAGCTACTTAGATGTCCCCCCTTAAACATTTAGGGATCAGATTTTTATTTTAAAGTTGTGCATTTAATGCTTATAGCAAATTGGTATCTGGTCTCTTGAGCTATTCCGTTTCGACTTAAAATCTTTTTAATTACCAAAGGTTTTGCATTTTTTAAGGGTTACTCAATTTTTTATTATAAATTGTCATATTCATTACAGTCAAATGGTCCCACCGAAAGTAAGTATATCAATGTAAGATGCATACCGAAAACTAACCTAAAGATTAATACTTACGTTCAAGTTCCTTGGCAGTTAGCCGTTAATGAAAATCTAATTTAAAATTTGATAAGGTGCAAGTTCGAAAATATAAACCGAAGTCAAAGAACAATTTAAGTTAGTGTTTAAACTTGAACTAAAGAGAATTGACCACGATTCACCCTAATTGTTTTATATCATACCCAACGCTGATTCCTATACGGCTCGAAGGACCATAGTGTATCAGTGGGGTAGATAGCTTTTTGCAATGGGGGGATGGAGTCGAAATTTTATAAATTATTTTTGTGAGTCTTTAAAATTTTATTCATTGTGGTCTTATTTATTTCATTAAGTATTTCTTTTAAAAACCGAAAGTCACCTTTATTCGACTTTTTTTCTGTTTATTTTCGAGCTTGTCTCCTTTAATTCCTATTTTGGAATTCGATGGGAAGGGATTGATCACCTTAATGCCGCCTATCAACGCCACTGGCTAATATGACCCCTATCTTTCCATAATGACATATATGACTCGAAAATAGCAATAAGCAGCATCTGGCGATCACTTTACTGCAAAAATAATATAAGCTCGAGAACAAAATACAGGATGTTTGAGGCCACATCAAAAGCAATTATGTGTTATGGAGCAGAAGTCTGGAGTTATGCCAAATATGAAGACGTCGAAAAGCTATTGCGATACTTCATTAAAAGAGTATTTTATCTCCCACAAAACACGCCTACATATGCCATACATGTGAGCGGATTGGTCTAATCTGCTTCTTTTATTTACGGTTCCTTACGAAAAAATATATTTGAGTTTACAATTAGCAGTATTAAGTGATTAGAATAGGTCAGCTTTAGATTTACACACGGCGTTTTAATTGTTCAATATTCGGCTGCGGCTTCTCAACTGTTCTGATTGACTGCTGTTTCTCGCCTTCTTCTCTGCTGCGTCTGCTGCTTCTCTGCTGTGTTTCTCTGCTATGTCTGCTGCTTCTCTGCTGTGTCTGCTGTTAATTGTCTGCTGTTAGTAGTCTGCTGTTAGCCTGCTGCCCAACTCCGCTGTAAATCTGCTGCATGGACCCTTATCCCTTTTTACATACATCTAGAGACAGGACTTCCAGAAATGTTCGTACACACTCTAGGCACACATTTTCGCTACATAAACAAAATAATGAGGCTGCATGAGAGTTGGCTGCCCTGTATTGTTGTAAATACACTTTTGATCGGAAAATCACAACTCTTCAAATCATGGGAAAGTCTCGCTCGGGACTTTGGAATCCACCTGGACCTGGCGCAGCGTCTCTCAACATGCCCTGCTACAAGCAATCGATGAACGAGCACGTCATAATTTTGAAGTCTCTGCACTAGCAAGCCAAACTCGCAACACATATAGGCAACTGAACCATAACCTGAAGGAAAGCAATTACTTCAAAGACGAATACAACTGCTGGACTATCTCAAACATTTTTAAAGCTCGGACAGAGATGCTGGCACTAAATTATATTCCCCACCATCAGAATGTTACTGAAGTATGCACTCTTTGCAATTTACGGAAGAGGGAAGACGTGGCTCATTTCTGATCGACCTGTCCAATATTTAAAGAGCTCCGAATCAACATATGGGGAAATGGAGATGAAAACGATATTAAATGGATCCGACTGGAAAAGGCTAGCAAAATTTCTCATAGACGCAAACCGCTACCGAAAAAAAAATATTTACGAGAGCTTTTAAAATAATTTAAATTAAATTACATGTATGTTTTCAATTTAGGATAACTTAATTATGTGTATGTACGTAAAATTTAAGTATAAAAATTTGTATAATTTTAATATGCAGACGGCATTGATGCCATGCGAGCTATATCACCTTCTTTATATGATAAAATATTGTTCAAAAATCAAACTTTTTAAAAAAGAAAATATCTACAAAAGAAGAACTACTACTACTACTACTACTACTATATGACTCGTTCAAAATAAAACAGCTCAGCGGCTCACAAGCTTCAAACGTGGATCTACGAAATGCTTACTTAGTAATGTCTGAGGTAGAACCCTAGGCAGCGTTCGGAATCGTTCGCAAGCATGCTATGCGCTCCCGTCCAATCGCGAGCTAAGCTGGGAGCCACAGCTCTGGAGCCAGCAGTTGGCCCTCGACTGATAGTCAAGATCATAAAGAATGTTTCAAACCACTTTTCGTGACTGACAAATCGTTAAATAGTGGAAAAAAACCAAAGAAGATCAAAAATAGTAACAATGCCAAAAAAAACTTACTTTACCCAATCAAATGTGGAAAATCATGCCAAAATCAATGCATATGCGCATTTCGCAGCTGAGGGATCCCCATGGTGGCTTAAAGCTTTGAGCCGAGAGCTGTGGCTTACGATCCGAGATCAGTTTGATGGTTCATGGCTCACAAGCTATATCTCTCAGCTCACAGCCAAGAGCTGAGTGTCATGAGCAGATTTTAAGAAAACAGAATATTATTTTAAGTCTCAGCAGATACATCACAATTCAGATGTTCAATATTTTTTTAGTAAACGGCGGCTTAAGTTGTGGAATTGCTAGCTAGTGTATGTTGTTTGTGTCAAACTGCCAAGTCTTGCTCAATTCAACAATTTTGTAGCTCAACTGGGGGTCTTGAAGATCCTTCTATGTCAACTTATGTGGCAACAAAACTCAATTTGCGGGAAAGTTTACTTTTCGGCAATACGAAGGCATCGTACTGTGACTGGTGATGACAATAACCTCATGCGTAAAATTCATGCAGGTCACCAGGATATACGCCAACATCGACCTTAAAGTCGAATGTTGACGGTAGCAGGATTATGTTCTGTTTTTGGTGGGGCGCTAGAATCGGGTATAACCATCACATTGCAACTCTACCGAACACAATTGATGCGTTTGAGCCCAGCATTGAAGCAAAACGGACAGAATATGAGCAAAGACATTTGTGTTTGTCGATAACTTCTGCCCTTGAGAGATCAGCACTTACGCACTTTTGAAGAACTCTAAAATTGGATCGCTCAGATGAGTTTTCGTCAGACGAACCCTGTAACTCGATAAATGCCACTCAGATGAGTGCTCAGGCCAAATAGAACCGGTTCTATTTCGTCCGATCGCTCATCTGAATAGCTTCATGTCTACTCAAACGCCTTTTTACACGGTCAGACAGCAAATCAGACGAAAACTCAGATGAGTGATCAGGTCGTGTAAATAGAGCTTAAGAAAAAGTGCAACTATGTTTCAATATATTTACTGTCCAGATGTAGCTTAACTGACAATTGATATGAATTTGTGTTGGTGTGACCGTACATTTTGAAAACAAAAATGTCGTTACCAAGTGATTTTTTCGATACTTTGAATAATTTTACAACACTTCATATTTTACACCAGTTTCGAATCAAAACATTGTTTTAAATAAGTTAAGTCTTCGAACCTTCAAAAACTTGGCCCAAATATTGCAGATGGTGCATGATATCCCTCGTTGCATCTATTATTATGAATATTCTCTGGGCTCCTGATAATGAAGGCACAAAAGTGGTATTGTTCCCCTTTGTAAGTACTCACCAAAGCGTAGCCCTTTCAAATAAAACTGATATTGATTTTTTGACAAGTTTTTTTTTGTAATATATTTTCTTATATTCTTTTTGTATACATAATAATAATCGTCTTTACACATCTTAGAACTGGGCCTTGGAATGCTAAGTAATACTTGGAAAAGGTGTTGCTGTTGTGTGTTTGTGTGTTTGTTTGTAAGTTGAGCCTGGTATTGGGGATTTAAAGGAAAGTGCGAAAAGTGTACGAGATGCAGCGACACATAGTTGAGTGGATCTAAACTACTTTGGCCGATCAACGAGTAGTTTAACAAATTGATATAGGTAGACAATATGTGGATTACAGGTAGATATATTGGTTAGTTTCAACTAATCTCCGTTTGACCTATTATCAAATTGTGTTCACAAATTCAACTGACGATGTGACGGTTATACAATTGTGCATTGCTCCTAGAAAAGTGGGTGAGTTGGGACTGGGGGTGGGGGATAAGGGATTGGCTAAACCGAAATGAACTATTTACAAGTTATTAGAGCTAGGGTTTGCTATGGGCGAGCTTATTGCAATTTATTTTTGACGAAGACCAAACATTTTGAATTTAAGTTAATAACCGCAGAAAAAATATATATATTATACGATTGATTTATATATTTTAAATAGAAGCCTTAGTTCTATTCTATGTAGATGTCCTCGATGGGATAAGCAGTTTCTATGAATTTTTGATAGAAGCGTTGAAAAGCGCGTCTGTGGAATAAAGAAATAATGAGGGTTAGTTTTTGATAGGATTGGAAGAACTTACCCCACAGCTTCGGCCACGGGTCTGGTGGTTTCGGAACCTTTGAAAACATGACAGGCAAAACGTTGAACTGTCGGATGTTTGGTGATGAAACCAATGAAACGATGATCACGTGGATGAAATGCACAGAAGGAAACATTCTTCAGGGAATAGAAATAGTCTATGCAGGGTTTCTTCTCCTTTTTGTTCTGGGAAAGAGATTTAAAGAGAAAATGTTAAATCGTAAAACTCATCTTGCAAAAGAATCTTAAGATAATTTTTTTAGTGCGAATCTTTTATACGGACTGTTAACTTTGCGAAAGATTCTTTTGGGTACGCCTTTGTCTGTGCAAAGTCAGCCGCATTTGCCGTAGCAGCAGGTAGATTGGATGTGTGAGTGTTTAAAGTTCTAAATATCGTATATTGAGTATCGAGTTCTGAGTGTGGAGAACTGAGTAGCTAGTTTTGAATCTCGAGTACTGAGTATCGAGTATTGACTATGGATTACTGAGTATCGTGTACTGTATCCATTTTGAGTTCTGAGTGACGGGAACTTGGTATCGAATACAGTGTATGAAGTCTAACTCATCGATTTTTAAGAATCGATCACTAAGTATCGAGCTGGAACTATTGAGTACTAATTACTGAGCATAGAATACTGAATATTGAGTATCGCAAGTATTGAGTGTTGAGATCGAAGTATCGAGAGCTTAGTATCGAGTACTGCGCAACGAGTATTTAGTATCAAGTATGGATCGTAACAAGTACAGATACATCGAGTATCGAGTATTGAGTATCGAACACTGAGCATCGAGTACTAAGTATTGAGTATTGAGTATTGAGAGTTGAGTATTGAGTATTGAGTATTGAGTATTGAATATTGAGTTTTGAGTATAGAGTATTGAGTATTGAGTATTATGTATTAAGCATTGAGTAAATACAGCGTATCAAGTATTGAGCAGTGAGTATCGAGTAATGAGTATCAAACACAAAGCAACTGAATATCGATTGCTGGGTATCAAGTATTAAGTATCAAGTATCGAGTATGGATAGTATCCAATACAGCGTATCAAGCTTAGAGCAGTGAGTATCGAGTATTGAGTATCGAACACTGAGCATCGAGTAGTAAGTATTGAGTATTGAGAGTTGAGTATTGAGTATTGAGTATTGAGTATTGAGTATTGAGTATAGAGTATTGAGTATAGAGTATAGAGTATTGAGTATTATGTATTAAGCATTGAGTAAATATAGCGTATCAAGTATTGAGCAGTGAGTATCGAGTAATGAGTATCAAACACAAAGCAACTGAATATCGATTGCTGGGTATCAAGTATTGAGTATCAAGTATCGAGTATGGATAGTATCCAATACAGCGTATCAAGCTTAGAGCAGTAAGTATCGAGTACTGAGTATCGAATACTGAGCGTCGAGTACTAAGTACTTTGTATCGATTGCTGGGTATCATGTACTAAGTATTGAGTATTAAATATTGAGTATGTATAGTATCAAGTACTGCGTATAAGTATTAAGTACTGAGTACTGAGTATCAAACACTAAGCATCGAGTACTTGCTGGGAATCAAGTACTGACTATTAGGTATCGAGTATCGATTATGGATAGTATCAAATACTGCGTATTAAGTATCGAGCTGTGAGTACTGAGTATTGAACACTGAGCATCGAGTACTAAGCACTGAATATCGATTGCTGGGTATCAAGTACTGAGTATTGAGTATCTAGTATCGAGTATCTAGTATGGATAGTATAAAAAACAGCGTATCAAGTATTAAGTATCGAACATTGAGTACTGAGTATCGAACACTGAGCGTCGATTACTAAGTACTTGGTATCGGATTCTGAATATCAAGTACTGAGTATCGAGTATTAATTATCGAGTACCTGCTGCTACGGCAAATCAATTAGCCCTTCCTAAAAAACTTCACTCGTACCGATTGTGACCCAACACCCACTCTTATTTTCTTCTGTTTACTTACATTTGGTGACGACCGATCCACCATGCGCAATCCCTGATCAGATACCTCCAGTATACAGGTCTGTCCCGTGGGTGAGCTACCATATTCACCCACTATTTTACGCACTGCCTGGCATACTACTCCCGTGCCCTTATGCGCCAGTGTCTCCACCGATCCCAAATAACCCAATAGATAACGTTCCTTCTTCACCAACTGCACGGTTGGATCAAACTCATTGTAATCCAAATCCACCGCATAGGCTGAAGGAAATATGCCCTGACGTCCTGTACGTAGATTAACGCCCTCGCACCACAAATCCTCAGCTTCCTTTTGCACATAGATGGCATCGCCTATCTCCAGCTCAATCTCATCATGATGTCGTGGCACAAACTTGTGCAGACCACGATGTGTGGCCTCCAGCATTTCCAGCTGACCAAAGGGTACACCACCAAAGGGCGGCGGGAAGGGTGATTGTGACACTGGGCTTGTAATCTGTGGCGACATGCTCTTAAAATCATTGGGAGAGTGTGCCGTACTATGTCCGCTATCCACATCTCCCAAACTCTGCAAACGCTCTGAGTCCGGGCTAGAGTCCTCGTCGAGTAGATAACCACATTTGAGTGAAAGAAACGAACGCTGTTGATTGGAACGTGGAAGACTGGTTCCATTGAGGCCATTGCGAAACTCATCGGCCAGAGAGCCAACTGTGGAGCCACCACCTAAAAGATGCAAAATGGAAGCTGCAACGAGGCCTTGAGTGGATTAGCTTCAACTACTGGGGGATGGCAGACACATGCAGAGGGGAGGACTACGGACTACTTGGACCCTACTCCACTTACATTTCTTATTTTTGGGTATCTCGGGCAATTTGCGCCGTCGTCGTGTGCCATGTGCCTGTGGGGTCAACAGCTCTGTGGTGGCTCCTATGGTCACAGGAGGACTTATGATTACACCTCCACCCATGCCCATAAAGCCACCAATGGCATCCTGATGATTTAATGGATGATGCCGATGTGAATTAAATGAATCGTTTGTGTCCAAAGAACCATCGGAAGAGAGTGTGACTTTGAGACCATCACCCAGCTCATCGTCTTCCACTTGACGCAGCTTGGGCTCACCGATGCCATCCTCTTGATCAGAGTTATCGCCTTCGCTTTTCGAGGAGTGTGAGTCCTCCAGATCATCGTTGGGTATTAGACTGTGAGAAGTGAAGAGAGGAAAAAATAAGGCAATCATTAAAATGAGAAGAGACTCTAAAGAGAATGGATCTAAGGAAAATAAGGGGTTAATTAGGCGAGAAAAGAAACCCCTACCTATTCGACCAATCTGCATTGTGGAGTTCGTGTCCTGTTTTAACAAAACAACCTACCTTTACCTGTATAGCGTGGTTTCAGAAATTCCGAGAGTGACCGTCTTCAACAGCGTTTGAGATTGATTTTAGTTCAGAACTCTTGGATTATTTGGGTTTCTCTTTATATTTCTTGTAGTTGTTATTGCTCCACGGGGCCGTAAATTAATTCTGGGCACCCCGGATAAACTCCATCACATAACTATAAATCGTCAGAGGACTTTTTGTACCATTTACAGAATTGGATCTTTTTACCCATTGCTTTCTGAAGAGATAAGCGGGGAGATTATATGAAACCGTTAGACACCCCGCTCTGTAAGTTCGTTGAATAAAATTTTATACTATTCTCAGAGAATTGATCGGTTTAGAATGCAAAATGTGTGCAACGGAAAATGCGAATTATTTTAAATGAAATTCCCTCCTAGTTCTAACACTTCAGTTATGGACGTTTTTTAAGACCATCTTGGTCTTTGGTTGATTCATTTTCTTTGGATGCATATTTTCTAAAACAAATTTAATAGGCTTAGGCTAGGAACATTTTGTACCTATTTGATTTCTAGAATTTATAGAAGGCGATTTTAGATTTTAAAAGATTGAAATTAAGAATATTTTGCAAGTATTTTAGGGTAAAATTGGGTTGTTCTTAAGACCATTAAAACCAAAAAGTATGATCAAAAAATTATAAAATAGTTCGAAATTTCTTTTAATGTGTTTCGAGTGTGAAAAATAAGAATTCTGTACTTGAATAAATTATTTTTGTACTAACCATACTATCAACACCGCTTGTAATTGTACCAAGTACGAAGTTCTTTGTTATTTCTGAGTGTAGGAACTTTCTTATTGTGATTGATCCTAAATGCATTGCTCAAAGATATTTAAACAGTGCACTTAAGTCCAGGTACCCACAAGGAATGCGTTTGGAACTCAAGTACGCGAAATAGACTTGAAACCCGACCAACGCAAGGCGCTAGTCCCTCGCGACATATATGCTTTATTTATTTATATGTTTTATTCATACTTTGTAATAAACTCAAAACAGTACGGGGAAACTCTTATCCATATTGACTGCTACAGTTTACTTTTTCGTACTCAGATCAAATACAAACGTTATTATTTAAAGTTCGACTGTGTTAGTAGTGGGGAGGAAGTCTCATACAAAGGCTGCTTTTAGCTTTTCGCTGTCTTTAAGTCACATTGGAATTCCCCCACGGTTTTAGCGGCGCACGCATGGAGAGACGGTTGTTTGTTGATAGCAGAATCAGGCAAATATCGCTGATGATTTGGTAGAGATCAGAGCTGGCAAACAAACGAAACGGAACGTTTCTGAATCGTTTCGTTTCTTTCTTTGCACAGAGCGAAATACTAACAAAACCCGAGAAAATGTAACTGTAAACTAAACGTAAAGCGAAATGCGCTCATCTTGATTTGCGAAAAAGGGAATCGGTCCGATATGCAACGAGCGCGAATAGTTCGGAAACGTTCGCTGCAGTGTTGCTAAATCAGTTTTTTTTTCCCGTCATATCTGGCTTTTTTTAAACCCGTATTGCGGGAAAAATTTACAAACAGCGGGAAGCGGGAATTCTGGCTTTTTTAAATATGATTTCTGCTTCTTTTTAGCTTTATTTTTGTTTTTGAGCAAATTAATAGTTTTTCACCTTTGTCAAAGTGTTTTAAGTAGAGGCTTGCCATATACGAAAAATGCCAAAAGATTTGAAACAAGAATGTTGTGATATCAGGCTGTAGAACCCTTAGTGTAAGCCAAGTCTTCGGAAGTATGAAGTAGTAATTCAAGTAGACGATTTGAAGAAATTTGCTGTCAAAGATTTATATTACAGATATGAGTTTGAGAAGCAGATTTAAATTCTTCAGATGGATAGCGTATTGGAGAAATCTAGTTGACCATGTGCTGCACAAATTTTTTAGTTGATCTTATAAAGCAGCGGAAGCTGAAGTTTATTTTTTTAATTTATTTAAGTCGTCTTCTACATTTAAATTCATTCAAGACATTTAAATTATTTCAGGTTGCCTCAAAATCACAGCATCACTACATTATACAAGTTTTTTTCCCACTTTGGAAGAATATTGGTAAAATATAGGGTTAATAATATATTTTATATTTAGGGAAATGGGAGAATAACGAAGAAACAATAAAGTTTTGGAGTGAAGCAATCGTTTTTAATGACTCTGAAGCTAAGCGTGTCTACAGATACGTGTTGCGCCGACATTCGAAATGCTTCGTAGATTGTAAGGTTTCTCTCCGGTTACCTAAAGCTAACAGGCACAACTGGATGAGGACGAGGAACTTCAGCTCTCTGAAGAAATATTCAAAATATTTTGTATATATAATATAATTACATTAAATACTGGAAAACCATTCGCTTTTTTTTAACCTTTTTTGTCGAAAAATTGAGCTTTTTTTTCCTCTCCGACCCACTGAAAACAGATTTTTTTTCTCGGAAAAAGTTGGCAACACTGGTTCGCTGCTCAATTTGTATACACTTTTTTTTGTTTTTTTTTTTTGCTGTTGCTTTCTTCTTTGTTTCTCTCAGCTTTGTTGTTTTTGTTTGTGTCGATTGCTTTTATTTTATTTATGTCTTCAGCAGCTGAAGTAGAACTAAAAGCCGATCATTCCGCAAACGATTTCTTAGTATACGGTTCGTTCCGAAACGTTCAAAGGCAGTGCAGCTGTTGGGAGAACATTATTTCAATCGATTCGTTTGCGCTCTTCGGCAATATAAAGTTAGTGGTTTCGTTTTCTCTGACTATAGTAACAGCTACAAAACATATGAATAGTTTCTTAGCTTTCGCGAACGGTTCGTTAAACGTTTAGTTTGTTTGCCCGCTCTGGTAGAGATACCAATGAAACAGCTGTACGTTTAACTAGCACCCTTTGTGGTGTGTTGTGTTCCTGTTTTTAAAGTTATGTGCAAACATAGCGAGACCTCAAAATAACCTCTTGACCTCAAAATAATGAAGATAGTTAAAACATACACATGATTAAGTCGGCTCTAACCAATTGCGATAAACCCGTTGCTCATGTGAAGAAATGTTTAACAGCTTTCCTGTGTTTCTGAGGGGGAACATCCAAAGAGTATGCATTTTTTTAACTTCGCTATTTATTATCCGATATTGATTGAAATTATAACTATTGATAATATAAATTTGATTTTTAAATTCGAAATCGATATCTTAAAAAATTTAATTAATTATTTAAGTCTACAATGGGTCTACTAAGTGTATAGACTAGTCACCAGTATCAAGCTCCTTCTAGAACAAATACCTTGCCCGATTCGAACTTTTAAAAAAAAATAGAAATCCTGTGGCGAGTTTATCCCTTGCACTACTATACCAAAAAAGATAATACATTTAGCTTTTGGTAGGACATAAGCCACATTCACCCTTCACCACTTGTGTTAAAATTGTCAGGAAGCTGGTAAATACTTCACTTGCCCTCGGATACATTCCAAAGTACCCTCAAGAGTCCATGGGTATTAAAAAAATCACGTGTCTACTTCCCATCTCACACTCACTTCTGGTTATTAATTGGTTTTTCATTAAATTTACTTACGAGTAAAATGCATGAGAATTATTTTTCTTATTGTTGTTTGCTGTTCCAAATGTGGTCAGGCCATGTGTCTCAAATATGGGCCTATGAAACTCCTCGAATTCACTGTCGGCCATTTCGTTGAACCTGGCCTAAGCCCAATCAGCCACGCCCAACCACAGATGAATACTTTTTCAGTATTCTGGTTTAATTTAAGTTTTGTTTTGCAGATATCCTTGGAATTTGCTATTTTTCCAGCAGTCAAGTCAATTTTTTCATTTCACTGGCAAAAATCAATAATTTCCTTGACGTCTTTAAAGCTCAGTTTGACGTCCAGCTAGTGGTGCGGATGGTGCTCGACTCACTCGACAGGGTACGACTAGGGAAATTCACAAACTTTCAGCTGTCAGTGAGAGCTCTCTCTCTTTTTCTCTCTCTATGTGTTTCCGCTTTGGCTAACTTGCAACTTGTTTTTGTTTACAACTCGTGGGGCGAGTCGGCTAAGGGTTGACAAGTATCGAGCATGCGCCCATCCGGTGCGATTTTGGTTACTTGGGGGTGAGTTGCAAAAAATTGCAACACTGTTGCGCTTCGGATTTGAATGTGTATGACATTTTTCCATATGAAACTCAAGCTCCAGGGATGGGTCTTGTTAAGCGCCCGAGGGTGGAACAATGAGTAATCTGTGGGACGTTTTTTGTTCTGCCTATTGGGATCCAAAAATCCCAAAAATCAAGCTCTTCCATTGTAACTAGCAGAGCACAAAAAAAAGGCGACCAATCATAAGTTAAGTAATTGCAATTTTTTAAAGAAGTGTTATTTAAAACTAAAACCTGTTTTTGGTGAATCGGAAAATTTCTACTTGACAGGGGTTAACAAAGTGACCGACCCTTGGGGAAAAGCGGTTTTCTGTCAAAAATAATTGGACAAAACTTGTCATCACAGAGAAAAATAAACAAGAACATTTATATAAAGATGAGCACAAACTATACCAAAACATTGCATAAACAGTTCCTGTTCAAAACAATTTTCCTACAATAAAATTGCTAGCGGCGCAACAAGTGCAATTGCTTCTTTTACGTACCAGTGTGCAGCTTCAGCTGGTTACATAAGCAGACGGTGCAACAAGTGCATTGCGTGCGACCGAGACTCGCTTCTGCGTGAAAGAATAAAAATTTTGGAATACAATTTTTTTTAAATAAATTTTAAAAATTAGCACAAAAAATGTTTTTGCTCTTTTCCTCAATTCTGTAGGGAGCATAAGGCGTTCATTACTTCTTTCTTCCAACGAACTATTTGCTTACAGATTTCCCCAGCTTTTCTTAGGACTTTCAGCATCTAAGCCGACAGTAATTCAAGTTCCATGCACGTTCCATGTTTCGTTCTTTCGCAATGTGATTCCTTTCAGCTACATTTCAGCTCTGCGTATATTTCTATCGACTCTTTCATTCATGCCCGCAATGTAGATGTATTCCGTATGCGTCCTTCCTATATTAGAAACAGGCATCGGTTTATAAAACTTTAGACGTGGCGCACTTTGGAAGTGAGCAGCAAGTGTAGTAGCACTCTCAGGGATGTTGTCATTGATCCATCTGATGCCGCGGTTATTAGGTGTAGACCACTGGCAGGTTGACTTAGAACCAAGAAGACTGAACACACGGAGCACGGTATTTTAGGTCACACGACTATCAAGCACACATAAGAGATACAGACCAAAGAGCAGGCTTCCCCAAGAAGAGAGCAAGAAAATGTGGCTGTGATGCATGACTTCGGCAAGGTGAAGAGTAAATTTTACTCTTAGTAGTGCTCGCCGAGTCCAGGATTACAGAAATTTAGGATTTCTTTTAGTCGTGGTTGCTGTAAATAGAGTCCCTAAACAACAATACGAGATTTCAATGTGTTCCCTTTTGGGTTTTATTTCAGGATGTTCTATATTGTAGTATTAATTCTAGGGCTTAGAAGGGGTGTGCTGGATTACGATGTCCGCTGGGACTCCGGGTTGGTTCCGATCGTCTTACTCTGGTTCCTTGTGTCTCGTTCCGGCTACTCTGTTCCGCGGGGTTGAAGAAATCCGATGTCCGGCTCCGGTCGGGAGTTCCTACTCTGGGTGGGACGTTATATCTAAGAATAAGGGACGTGTAAAGAACCACCTGCTCTATAGAGTCTTATAACTCTGGGGAGGATTGGCGATCTAAGAATACACAATAACAAGCGGGATGCACGACTGCTCCGTAGAGTATTAGAACTCTGGGGAGGATTGGCTCTCCAAGATACACAAGAAGGAGGTGGATGCACTACAGCTCCGTAGAATATTACAATTATGGGGAGGATTGGCGATCCAAGAATACACAGTAACAAACGGGACGCATGACTGCTCCATAGAGTATTCCAACTCTGTGGAGGATTGGCTGTCCACTATACACAAGAACAAGATGGGAGCCCGCCTGCTCCATAACTACAGATGCTAACTCCTTTAGCTGGCTTACCTTTGCGCTTGGAGCTCTGGTGATCAAGTGACTTCCTAAAGCTCTATTTACACGACCTGATCACTCATCTGAGTTTTCGTCTGATTTGCTGTCTGACCGTGTAAAAAGGCGTCTGAGTAGACATGAAGCTACTCAGATGAGCGATCAGACGAAATAGAACCGGTTCGTCCGGCCTTTTATATGCTTTGCTCGCTCTCGGCTCACGCCATTGTGAGTTCTTTGTAGGGTTGCTCTCGATAGCTATCGATTATTAATCGATATCGATCGAGGGCGCCAAAACTGTTCGTTAGGTTCAAATTCAAATTCAAATTTATATTTTTGTGTCATTTTATTTGTGCGTACTGGGACAGTGCGTCACACTGTTGCCACGTCTAGAGTGGCGGTTAATCAGAATTAACTCAAATCTTTAACCCGATATTCTACAATCGGTTTTTATATTTTAAACCATATTCCAAAGAAATTTGTATGTAAATACTTTTTACTGCTGATGACTTTTTGGAACAATCTATTTGCAGCTTTTTCTTAAGTCCTTGATTTCTAAAAATATAAATAGAATTCGATCGGTAGGTCTCCATTAATATCGATAGGTGGTTGCAGCTAACGCGGTGAAATCTCTCATGGTTCAAATAGTGGCGCTTTTAGAGTTCAGCAGCGATGCGATCAGCTGCTACTCCAGGTATAGAGTATATTACAGACGGGCTTAACCTACTTTCTTACTTGTTTATGCTTTAAAACTGTCTGGCATTTTTTTCTGCGTAATAACAGGTATTCTCATTATTAGTACAATGTGTTCTCACTTCAAGATATACGTGTCTTCGATCGTGTTGTACTTTCTTCATTTTTTGAAGCATTCGTCCACAGAAAATTTGAGGATTTTTTGTTCTTTCTGATCTCGTGTTAAAATATACATTACTCCAAAAAACGATGATCGAAGACTATTAGTGATTCCGGTTCGTAGGACCAGAAATGCTTTAGGGGTTCTTTCAGGTAAAGCCTGAATTAGATTTGAATTTATTTAGAATTTTATAAGGGTTGTATTTTGTTTTTAGAAACAAAAACTGACGGCTGACCATGATATTTGAATAGAAAAAAACAAACTTACTTGATTGATTTTGCAAAGCTGAGCTTACCACTGAATTTTAAAGATCAATCCAGTGTTTGTTGTGCACAGTAACATGCACTGAGCTTGGTTATTTGTCCAAATTAGCCTTAAGTTCTGCCGTCTGTTCATCTTTCAGACGCATGTGTGCGCGCGACCTAAAGCTATCTCGACCTTACTTCGCGCAGAAGTCTTGAAGTACATATCAGAGGCAAGTTTACTGGATTCAAACGAATCAGACCGCTCCATTTATGGTCTTTATAACTGAAATGAAATAAGTTTAGTTGATTAGGAAGACATGACAGCGAAAAAATTATTAAGAAAAATTTCAGTAAGCGATTTAGTTGATTGTTTTAAATATAATCGAAAGAGTCGTAAACATATTTATGGAAGACATAATGTGCAAAAAACTCTGCCTATTTACATATTTACTTCAGCCTACGTCCGACATTTTTAGTGAAAGCAAATCATCTTTGTAAGGTCAAATCATAGCACATTCAGCCCACTTAAAGTGGATTAAAACTCAACCTTGTCACATTCAATGAACATTCAAGTAGATTTCGTAATCGCACACTTCACACATTCAGACCAGCCTTTGCCATTTGAGTCTCTGCCTCATTCTGTTCCTCAGTCCTTGCAAATTAGTTGCTCTAACCTAATTATGCCCAAATCAACAGAATCAACAAACGCCATTCAGGGCGAACTGAGCTCTGTTTCTTCTTTTGCTTGTATCTTTAAAGCATTGACTTACAGCAGCAGCAATAAATCCGTCAAACGATGCCCATTTAAGCAGGCAGCAATCTCTTTAAATGCCCAAGTCCAAGTCCAAGTCCTGTCGACATACACTCGTTTGTCGGTCAATCAGTTAGCTAGCACCATTAAGTTTATCGCTTCCCACACACATAATAGCCAACTCCCCCTTCGCCCCTTTCCTGCGTGTGCTCCACACTACTCCCGCATATTTTAATAGCCAAGTAGCAGCTAGGTAGGAGGAGCAAAAAGGCTTTGAATGTGGTTTTTCTTCTGGTTGTTTGCTTTTCAAGAAGCGCAAACAAAAGAACGCAAAGCAGGAGGGAGGGGAGGGGATGGGAAACGGAACGAAAAGAAATTGCCATTTAACTATTATTGACTCTGTCGCTCGATGTGGTGGCGAAAGCTAAAACTTTCAAGGCATCATTGTCAAGGCAAAGCGGCAGCAGCCCACAATCATCAAGTGGTTCATAACACTCAGCGAAAAAACTTGGTGGATGGTTTGGAATTGTTAGGACCCTCTTTAAGGGAATGTTGCAAACAAACCAATGTGACCGTTTGACATTTAGTGATATTATGCTGTTGAACTAAAGGGTCACACTGCAACGTACGCAACGTCCTTTCCAGTGCAAAAATGAGACAACACACTGTGAGAACAGACTTTGACAAGCGTTCGGTTTGAATTGGCGAATATGTTCGTGCCCGAGGGGCTACGTCTGGGGAACTCTGATGTAAAGAATCGAACATTATATTGAGAAAAGTGTGGTCATTTGCGAAAGACATTTAAAAAACTGTGACTTTTATTCAACAGAAGGCGATAAAAATAATAACAGTCTTCTTTTGAAAAGTGCCAAGCGAATACGTATAAAATTTAATCATGCATATACCATCTAAATAAAAATCACGTTTTCGTTACTTCTCCGAAACGGCTTGACCGATTTTAATGATATTTGTTTATGTATATACTGCACCATATATAGGTTTTTAACTACGTTTCGTAACGCTAGGTGATTTGGGTGTTCCTCTGCAGAACATCCTATCTGTGTGTGTGTGTGTAGGGGTGGCTGTTTGGGCCGTCGAACACACATGCGAAATTGTAGAGCAGCAAAAGCAGATAACCAATTTCATAAAATTAATAAATTTACGCGTGACCAAATGGCGCAATGGCGTTATTCTCAGTCACAAAAGGCAAAAGCTTATCAAAGTCAACAACAACAACAACAACTGGAGCAAAGAAAAAAGCGCTCAGAACAAATGTTAACACACGCAGAACAATTGACCGACAACGCATTCAAGTACATCGATCATTTATTTCTGCTTCGTTCCCTTGTTTCGCATTCGAGTATGAGTCAGATAACGAATATTCCGCCTATCCGAACATCCTGATTGGTGCATTGGACAAAGAATGTCCCAATTGTCATGCGCTTAAATTAAAAAATGTGTCCGCCGTGATGTGTTGCGTTTCAGGAAAAGAGCAACTACCGGAAATTGAGACGTCACCAAAACCATTGAACGGCTTGCTCATCGGCATGGTTCCAGATTCAAACATGTTTCCGAAGTCCATTCGTAGATTGAATTCATGCTTTCAAATGACTTTGTTTGGAGCAACAGAAATAATGCACAATAAAGTCGGTTCATCGCTGCAAATGCCCAACGAACCACATAAATTTTAAGAAATCTACTTTATATAGTGAGGACGTCAATCGTTTGGGATGCACGTTGCGGCTACAATAACCTCAATTCGCCCGACTTCAGGCGAGCTGGACTTCCTTTATAATGAGTACAATATATATTATATTATAGAATTTCTTTAAATCACATATGTACGAATCACGTTATTGTTATCATTACTGATGTCATCGCTGTTTTTTGTTTTATATCTGGATGACATTCACGAGCATCTAAAAGGTGGAGTAATGGTTGGAGACACAAATATACGAGTGCTCAGTATGCGGACGACATCGTCATTCTTGCGGACAAGCCTGAGACACTGCAGGACATGATAAGAAGACTAGAAAGCTACTGCACTATGTGGGGAATGGAGGTCAACAGGTCAAAGTCGCAAATTATGGTATTTCGAAAGGAGGAAGACTGGCATCATCAGAAAAATGGTTCTTTCATACGAAGGCTTTTCAAGTTGTTTCGGAATTTAAATACCTTGGAGTCGTCTTAACACCCACTATGAGGTTAAAAGAAGCAAAAAGAAGCATAAACACCGTATGGGGTAAATTCTTAGGAAGCGATAACCTGAATCTTAGCGCAAAATGGAATGTGTTCAATGCCATAAGTAGACCCGTTCTCAGTTATGGGGCTCAAGTTTGGGGAGGCGAGGTAAGCGAAGAAGCAGACCAACTGCAGAGGTATTTCATAAAACGAATTCTTAAGTTGCTGGAAAATACGCCAAACTGTCTAGAAGACGGACATATTTATAGCCTAAATCTGCACCGAAAATATATAGCGAAAACTCTTTTCGAGTACAACAGCACCAAATTGCCGCATATTTTGTCTTGGTATATGCTCCGACAGGGAATTGGATGGTACGCGACGCTTAGAAGAAAACTCGAGGATCATAACATCACCCTTAGTGTACATGTAACGCACTCGGAATGGATTTTAGGCAGTGTATCTCTACTCACAGGGCCAGATCGAGCGAAGTTCGCATATTCAAGAACTTAAACTATGCGGTAGGGGCTGAGTTCTGCAATAACGGCCCCACGCAGAGGACTGTAACATGGATCCTAAAGGCGAGAGGAGATATGCTGCGGCTAAATAGCAACCCCAGAAACACGGTAAACGGTGGATTGTGCTCGCTTTGCAACTGGAAAGAGATAGAGGATATGCATCATTTTATCGGAAGATGCCCTATTTTGAAAGAGTTTCGATGGCAATATTTTAAGAAAAAAATTCTTGAGGCAGAGGAGTTCGTCGCTGCTCTGGATGGAGCCATGGGTTAGTCAAACCTGGCGTATTATATTGAGGGTGCTATAGTATTTAGGAGGAATATAGTAAATGAGGATTTTTAATATACTTTTTTGATGTAAATCATCTTTAATTTCGCTATGAAGAATTTAAGTAGAAGTAAAATTTAATTTCAGCGTCACGTGACGCCAAAGCGCTACGCTAACGTCATGCATATTTTGTGTTGTTTTAGCAAAGCGTCACAAGTGGAGAGGGGGAAAGAGGTGGAAAGAGGCTGAAAGTGGGAGAAGAAAAGTAAGGGTAACTAAACAGTGATTGAACAATGACTTGAAAGTGACTAAACAGTGACTTGACGTGACTTAACAGTGACTTGAAATTAACAAAAAGTGACTTAACAGTGACTGGACAGTGAATAGACAGTGTCTTAACGTGGCTAAACAGTAACTTGAAAGTTACTAAACTGAGTGAGTTAACAGTGATTTTACAGTGACTAAAAAGTGACTAGACTGTGACTAAGCACTGACGACGTGACTTACGGTTGAGATTGACAAAACAGTGACTTGAAAGTGAGTAAAGAGTGACTTGACAGTGTCTAAACTGTGACTGGACAGTGACTAAATAGTGACCTTGCAGTAAATATAACTGTGACTTAACTCTGGCTTGACAGTGACTAAAGAGTGACTCGACAGTGCCTTAACAGCATTACAGAAAAGAAGGAAGAAAACAGCAGCCAGTGAACTTGTTTTCAGCAAGCATTTTATGAATTCTCTGATCATATTTGAGTCTTTTATCAATTACTCAGTCTGATGAAAATATACGCTATAAATGCGATTGTCATTGCTGATTTAATTACCCTTGAGAGAGCTTGTGCTTTTAAAAATAAGTCCTTAAGTTTCACATCAAAGCCTCATGAGTGTTATCGACACTCACACATTTTTTTTAATATACTTAAGTTCATGTACAACAGTTCTATTTTATTAATGTCAAGTTTTTATATTTGTAAAATGATTTCACTTTTATAGTTTTAAGAGCCTGGGATGGTCCCCTGAAGAGTGAAAGATCTGCTATCTCGCGACGAGCGGGGAAGGCAGGTGGTGTAACTCTGTAGGGTCTGTAAGTCTTCCTGTAGCTCACTAGGATTCACATAAATGCTATGTATAATTTTTCGATTAAGGCTGACAGCAATTAAGCCATGCCTAAATATGCAAAATGTTCTTATTGATTGTATTTTATTAATAATAATAAAGAACCACTACTATTACTACTGATAAAACACCAGCTGGAGAGCACTTCCGTACATTTATTGCGCGACCTCACAGCGTTGAGGGAAATTGTGATTCGAAGAAGAGAATATAATCTGAACACACTGTTCATAAGACGCTCACCAATTTTTGGAAAGGTCAAGAGGGGTATTAAACAAAGTGAGTAAATATTTATAAATATGTCTTTACAGAAGGCGAAGTGTGCTAGATGGATTTTTATGCGTATCGAACTAGAAACAATTTATATGGAAGAACCACCTTTGCCGGGTCAGCTATGTATATATATATATATCTCGATTTTGAGTAAAAGCTGTTGCTGAACGCTGAGTGCCATACCTGTTAAAACTGTATCATGCCCCCAATCGAAATAAACTGTCAATACTGTATAAGTAGTTCGGGATTCGTGAGGTTGGGTTGACATTCGAAATATTAAAATTAAAGAAGAGCCTTAGTTAAAGTCGGCTCTTACCGACTTCAATATACTCGTTACTCGTGAGAAGTCTACCTTTGTTCCTGAAAAGGAAAAGCCAAAAAGTATGCAACATTTTGTTAACTCGGCTATTTATTATCCGGAAAAAAGTTGAGGGGCGATTTTGAAATTTACTTAAAATTTTTTTTTAAATCAAAAATTATTGCTATTCTAATTGGCCACAAATGGCGACCTAAATCCGACACGGCATCGCTGGGGTTTGGAAGACTTTTAAAGGCAAAGTTTTGTATACAATTTCAAATCAACCACATTTTAGGCTGCCTTCACACTGTTCGACACATGACCCATGATATCTAGTAGGACCGCATTTCCCCATGAAATTCTATAAATTTGACAAGCTATTCAAATTTAAAACAGAACAAAAAGCAGGACTACTAGACTATCATGTGTCATGTGTCAAACAGTGTGAAGGCAGCCTTACTTTAAGTGCATTAAATAAACTTAAAATAAATTTTTTGATATCCAAAATTGTGCTTAAATCAAGTCTTGTCAGTTTCCCAGAACAATTTTGTTATACTTTCCCCATGGATTTTTCTTACGGTCTGCGAGTGTATTGTGCGATGCCCGCATAAATTAAGCTTACGCATTTTGGAAGTCAAGCGCAGGCACATAACAAAAAAAAAAAAAATAAAAGTCCAACTCAACGCATTTAAAGTTGTTGCCTGTTGCCTGATTAGAAAGTGAAATGACGTCATGCGTTAGTCCTGATTCCAAGCTGATTTGGCCAATCAGAACGAGCGCCCATTCTCTATCAAGACACCCCTAAAAAGGAGGTGGAGTCTGCGAAAAGAAAAAGTCACTTGTAGCTTTTATATCCTTGAACAAATTTATCTCGCCACGCACACTTAATAAATACAATTGAATATGTATGTCTGCCAGCTATCAGCGTGTGCGTCTGAGTCCTGCGGGCTGCCTATAAAAGGAGCTGACTGGGCTGCAGGATCTTTCAGTTACAACGCGTTAGCTCGCTGGTGAAGTGTGACAGTCCTGTGAAAAATGAGTGCATCGGGCAAGAGTCTTCTGGGTCTCTGGTTATACAGAAGCGGTGAACAGGAGTGGGCCGTCAAGCAGGGCAGTCCACTGCATCAGCTGAGCAAAAAGGACTCTGCTCCCACAGCCACCTCTTCGGCGGCGCATGCAAGTCTTTCGCGTCATGCCTCGGCGCCCAGCGATCAATTTTTAATATATTCGCCTAAAAAAAAACAGGATCGCAATGGCTCGGCCACAGATGGCGGAGATCCACGTCCGCATTCGCCAGGCGACCGTATTTCGATAATATTCACACTCAAAAATCAAGTGGGTAATTTGGCAAGAGCACTGCAAGTGTTCCAGGAGTTGGGAATTAATGTGCTACACTTGGAGCTGTCACCATTGGAAACGGCCACCAATCAGGCAGATGTTGTGGTCGATGTGGAGTGTGATCCGCGTCGCTTGGATCAGGTGGTCAAGATGCTTAATCGTGAGGTGGCCTCGGTCAACTATACAACTGTGAGTCCACAAAGCTTGACCCGGGCTCCGTCTTTGTCGGCTTGTTCTAGTTTTGGTGAGTGAAAATGAATTTCTCCTGACTGACTGATGGGCAATCTACGCACTGCCTAAAACGTAAAAGTTCGACATTTGCTTTCTATGTGGTGAAACTGGGCACATAAAAAAAGTTCGAGAAAATTTCAAAACTCCGAGTAAAGTGTTCTATCCTTAGCTCTGTTTGTACGCTTAAGACTCGCTCCTCCAAGTTAAAAAAATCCACAAATTTTATTTTACATTTGCTCTTTGACTGTCAATAAAATTCTGACCACAGGTTAAAAAAAAAACTTTTGCCAAGTAGGAAAACTGTATAAGCAAAATAAAAGGTATACAAACTTTTCGAGTTTCGGAAAATTCTCCATCCAGGCCGACACGGCTATCATTTTAAGGAATCAAATTTCTACATAAGTCTCGTTTCGTTAAACCAATAATTACGAACTAAATAACAAAACAAATTGACCTCATGACAGCCACTCTTCAATTATAGTTCAATTCAAATTGGCTATCCTTCTTTATTCTCACCCCTCCTCCACAGCTCTCGACACTTTCCCCTCGCTCCCCTCCCTTTTCCAACACTCTCCACTCTTTCCCGTTCCGTCTTATTTCTCTCCGCCCCCCGTCCTATCATTTCGTTCTGTGAATACTTTCTCTACTCCTGTCTCTTATTAATTGTCCTTCTTTCTTCAGAGAGCCAAGACACATACATACAACACATACCTAATTTAGGTGAGTCTGAGTCTTTCCCTCTCTCACTCGCTCACAGCAAAACAGCTCACTCCACAAAGTTGCCACACACAATCTTTCCCTTAGCGTTTTCTGCTATTTCAATGCCAAATCTTAGGTCTGTAGGGTAACTAGTTTAGTCAGTCGGGCCTACAGATTTATAGGTATAGATCTCCGAAAATGTTAACAATGGTTTGCACAAAAAAACAAACGTTACCGTTTTTGAACAAATTGCTGTTGGTCGTCTCTGCTAAAATGGGACAGTCGACAAGAAAGTGTATAATATCCTCACGCACCCTCATATTACAAAGCGAGCAATTTCCAGTCCTTATATGAGGTATGGAATTTAGTGCCAGGATCTCACCACGCGCCATAAAAATTATTCTGATTTGATCGATTGTGTATTCATCCGAGAAGTAGTTGATTGCTCCAAGCTCGTAATTTAGTTCCCTTCCTAGCAGGCGAACGGAGCTGCACTGCGCCTCCCTTATAAATTCGTCCCTGTAGCTCTCATCCATCCTACGTACAATTCGGTCTGACCACCGTGCCCATTCCATAGTGTCGTCCAAACGTAAAGGTACGGATAGCTTTTCCGCCAGGTTTTTCCACTCTTGAAAATGTTGTAATTTTTCTCGCAGCAAATACGAAGATACAATCTTTGGAAATCGGTGATCGGGCATACGCATTACCTTTTGCATGTACTTGAAGTGGATGTCTGCTGTGTACACATGAAGAGGCGAAAGTCCAGTGTCCAGATATATCATTCTGTTTGGCGTATGCTGAGGCAGGCGGAACAATCTTTTAATGAAATACCTTAAAAGAGATTCTACTTCGTTGAAGTGGTACAAGCCCCACACTTGAGCGCCATAGGTCATAATGGACCTCACCGCTGCTGTAAAGAGTTTGTATTTTGTGCTAGTAGGCACGTCCTTCTTGCCAAGCAACGTCCTCCAGGTACAATTGATGCCTACCTTGGAGTCTGCTAGTTTGTTTGTTAGATGCAGGTTGAATATCGTGTTATGGTTAAAGTAAAGTAAGATATTTGTAGCTTTTCATCTCTTGCAAGCCCTCTCCAGTGTTTTTTAAACACGAGAATCTGCGACTTCTCCATATTTATTGTGAGGTTCCAGAGCATACAGTAATTGTGCAGCTCATCAATTGTTTTTTGCATACTTCTGGGTGAATCTGATAACAAAACTATATCGTCAGCATACAATAAGGCCTTCATAGCATACCCGTCTAACGAAATTCCTTCATGACTTGTGTAAATGCAACTAGGACGCATAATCTCAATTTGATGATGATTGGAAATTAAAAAAATTCTCAATGTTTTAAAAATGTAATTTTACCGCTGTATAACAAATCATTTAAAAATTCTTGGCAAATCTATGGCACAACGATTTGTTCATTCCTGATGTTCCTCGTCTCTTGGAAGCTTCAGGCTTACCAGTTCAGTTCCGATAATGGATACTTCAAGGTTATTTTTTTCCCACCCTACAATATACCTTTGTTACAACCACTTGACCATAATGTCATAAAATCCTTTAAGCATCGGTATCTAAAGCACCTTCTGTCAACACTCGCGGCTTTATGTGGAAGCGGTTATAATGGCATGGTCTCAGCCCTTAAAAATATTAATACAAAAGACGTGTCGTTTTTGATAGTTGAAGCCTGGAATGAACTACTACGATCTGTTTGCATCGATCGACGAAATATAAATTAATATACCGGATGATCATTTTGTGGGAGAGGACGATATCCCTTTGGTTCGACTGTACAATTTGGTAATCGAAAATGATGAATGGGCATCTAGTAGCAACAAGAGAAGCATACTTTTTGAAATAGAAGATGAAAAAGCAACTGACGAGAGTATCGCTAACTAAGATAGTAATACGAAAGAAGAAAAAAGATTCAGCATTGATAATGTGATAGATTCCTTCAACGTCGGCGTAGAATGGGCAGAAAAATATAATGTTAGAAGCAATGAGATCTTGTTTTTGCGACCAATCAGAGAAATGCTGTTCTTAAAAGACTTAATTAATATTATTTTAACTAATAAAACTGAAAAAACTTAACTAAAATATCACAAAACATAATTATCTTTGAATTTATACTTCTGTTTTCTACATAAGAAACTTTTTTTTAAAAAATTGGTTCAGATTAGTTGCTTATGTAGAATGTTTATAATGTATCAGATATTCCGAGGCACGTAGGCTTCAAAAATACTTATACTTGATGAATGCCCTAATCAATGCTACTGGGGGGCTTTAGCCCCCCAACTGTACAGAAAATGACAAGCAAGCATTAAGCTAAAAACGTATATTTTTCACCTTCCCTAACAAAATGACAAGCATTGTAACAACAACAAATTGGCACACATAAAAGAGTCTGGAACAACCGCTCGCTTTGGTGTCAACCGAGAGTGTATTTGACCTCAAACTCTCCAAAAAGTGGCAAAACAGGTTGAGATTTCATAAACAAATTCAACCAATAAAATTGTTTTGACATTATCAATTAATTGAGTTTAGTTGAGTGATGCAAATAAGTGAGATTGGATCGCGCTGTGTGCAAGTTAAAAATTCTTAAAATAATAAAGAATTTACAAGAAAGCAAAGAACATAAATTCCATTCTCCAGCCCAGCTGAGCTACAATAACCACAGCTGACATTAAAAGACGGGTTTGAGCTTTAAAGCTTGGCAGATTTGGCCCAACTCTAGCTATTAATTGACTTTGCATATTGTCAGGCTGCTTCATATTATTCCAATAAAATCTTTAAAAATGGAACAAGCAGAACAAAAACAGCTTCGACTACAGCAGTCTGTTAGGCATTTAACAGCTCTGCTAACCAAACTGTTAGATGCCAAAATGAACGATCTACCTACAAAGACAGATCTTGAGTGTATCAATGACAATTCTAAAGGTAGGCAAAAAAAAAACTCTATTGGTGTGAAAGTTGTTTTATATTTTTGATTGTGAAAATTTTTTCATTGGAAAAGTATTGAATGTTTAACAACTAGATTTCCTATACTTTTTGACAAGTTTAGGAATATAAAACAAAGTTCTCTTAAATTAAGTTTTAAGCCGTGAAACAAGCCGTTAACCCGAACGAAGTTTTCAGTTTGTTGAAGCGTGAAATAGCAACAAGTCCGCTGATGAGAGAATTGTGGTGATTCTTGAAACAGCGCTGTACGAACATTCCATTGCTATTCTAACCGTCTCCATATTATTTTACCTATCACACCTTATCACAAAAAAATCGACATCTTAACGGTAATTTTCAAATAATTTCCAACACTTCAAATAAAATTTTTTAGATTTTGGCGACATGGTCTGGTTTCCGCGCAAGATATCTGACTTGGATAAAGCCCAGAATGTCCTAATGTATGGCTCCGACTTGGATGCCGATCATCCGGGCTTCAAGGATCCTGTATATCGCAAACGTCGCGAACAATTCTCGGCCATAGCCAACAATTTCAAACAGTAAGTAATTGACTAGAAACAAACTTCCATCAACTTTAAAATCCCCTGTCCTCTTCCCCTACACAGCGGTAATCCCATACCACGTGTGCAGTACACACCCGAGGAGGTGAAAACTTGGTAAGTTTTCAAATTGAATTTTGCTTTTCCATCTGACAAGTTTGTCTTTTGGTCTTTTCAGGGGCACAGTTTTCATGGAGCTGCATCGTTTGTATGTTTTGCACGCTGTGCCGGAGTATATGGAAAATTGGCCCGAGCTGGTCAAATACTGTGGCTATCGCGAGGACAATGTGCCGCAGCTGCAGGATGTGAGCATCTATTTGAAGCGTAAGACAGGATTTCAGTTGCGCCCAGTGGCGGGTTACCTTTCTCCTAGGGATTTTCTTTCGGGCTTGGCATTTCGTGTGTTTCATTGTACCCAATACATAAGGCACTCCTCGGATCCGTTTTACACACCCGAGCCGTAAGTTTTGGTCTGGAAATATTTGGAAACTAATTGTTGAATTGGTATTTTATTGTCAGGGATTGCTGTCATGAGTTATTGGGTCACATGCCCTTGCTGGCCAATTCGAGTTTTGCACAGTTTTCGCAGGAGATTGGATTGGCCTCGTTGGGGGCCAGCGATGCGGATATTGAAAAGTTGGCCACGGTAAGTGATCATTTATTTAATATTTATAATTATGGTGACACGTCAATTTAACACATATAAAATTTTACTTAAATTCATCTCCGCACAAAATAACTAAAGCAATTTCAGCACATGCATATTCATCACAATTTAATTTGAGCGTAAAACAATTTTATTACATGGAAAATAAACACATGTCAATTCAACACATGTAAAAAAAAAAACACACAACGATGTTCAATGTGGTACAGGAATAGTTTATTCACGATAAATTTTTAACATAATTACAATTCGACATTTGCTTATGTGTATGTGGCATAACGCCATTATTCTATACTTTCCTCTTGGTTTTTCTGATTTCTAGATTGATGAGTATTAAATGTGAAATTTTGTGAGTGTGAGTGTTAAGTGTGATGAAATTAAGGGTCCACGGTAAGAATTCGCGGATAGTAGTATTCTTGTAAATAGTTTACAATATTATATTACTTCAATCAATCTCCTCTTAAAGGTCATAGGTTCACAGTAAATCATTTTTTTCGTGCTTAAGTTGTTGTGTGTTAGCTTAACGAATGATTAAATTTGCTTGATTAATGTGAAATGTTTTTGTGTTGAAATGACGTGTGTTTAATTGACTTTTTAAAATTATTTTGTGTTAAAAAGAAATGGAACCCATAATTATAATTTCAATTTAACTTTAATTCTATTCAATTTATATTTTAATAAGTTTTTAATTAGTATTCGATTTCAGTTTCGTTTAAAATTAATTTTAATTTTATTAAATCCAAATTTTACAATTTTTATTTTTATTAAAATTCACTTTAATTTTACTTTATTTTAAATTTCAGCTTACTTTACAATAAATTTTTATTAAATTTTATTTATTTCAATTTTAGTTACATTTCACACAATTTTAATTCAATTTTGTTTTAAATAAAACTCACTTTCTATATAATTTAGTTTTAATTGCTTATAAATTAAAAATTCATTTTATTTTCTATTCAATATGAACTAAATTTCGAGTTAAGTTCCATTTAATTACAATTTTTTATAAAATTTCTCTTAAGTTTGAATTTAGTTTTTATTAAATTTTTATTTAATTTCCAACATGAAGCAATTTCTTTTTAATTTCGTTTCACTTTAATATCGTTTAATTTACTTTAAATTTCATTTCAATTTCATATCCATTTTATTTTAATTCATATCAGTTTCATTTCAATTATTTTTCATTTCTTTTCAAATTCATTTCAATTTCATTCCGATTTCATTTCGTTTTCATTTCAAGTTCATTGCAATTTCATTTTATTTAAATTTCATTCCAATTTTATTTCATTTCAATTTCACTTCAATTTTATTTTTTATTTATTTATTTATTTGGTTAACAATGATCTGCTAACTTAAAACAATTGGTAATGGTAATACAAAGTTGTTTATAGTAATAGGTTTAGATGTTAGATGCTTTAAGGTGTTCATAAATTTCACTTAAAATAACATTAAAAAATTTTTCAAACGAAAAAAAGAGAAAGGGAATTATAATTAGAGCATAAGACACGAAAAGGTTCATGAAGGGCATAGTTGGACTTGCAGAGTGTAAAACGTAGTGGCCGGAATGTACGGGTGAACCTTGAGGGTACTGTAAATTCTATGGAAGTGAGGAGCGATTGAGAGTCTACCAATCCGAGAAGAAGTTTGTGGACGAATAGGACACCATTGCGCATGCGGTGATGCATAGATTGAAGATCAATTAATTTTAACCTCGATTGGTACGACGGTAAATGCCTATTGGGGTCCCAATGCAGATTGCGAAGAGCGAAAATTAGAAATTGTTTCTGGACAGATGCGATTAGCGATTGCTGCTCTTTGTACTGTGGGCCCTATACACTAGAGCAGTATTCCTAAATAGGGCGTACTAAGGATATGTACAATGATTTAGTTGTGTAAGGGTCATCAAACTCTTTGGATCAACGCTTAATAAATGCCAGAACACCTTTGGCTTTATTTACTGTATCGCAGCGATATGGCTGTTAAAACACAATTTCTGGTCAAATAGTATACCAAGATCGTTTACATGTGTAATACGGTCCAGGGTATGATTCCCTATAGAATAGGGGACAACGTGAGGTGAGCTGCGGGAAAAAGTCATCATTTGGCATTTAGAATGGTTCAAGAAAGGAAGATTATTTGAACACCACTTCTCCAGTTCCAATCGGCGTATGGTAGACAGATTTTAACGTCATCTGCATACATAAATACAGTTGAGTACGATATATTATATTATATTATATATTATATTATATATATATTATGACTTGTGGGAGGTCATTTACAAAAAGGACAAAAAGCAACGGGCCGTCATTTTAATTTCACTTCAGTTTCATATTTATTTTATTTAAATTTTATGCCACTTTCATTTTATTTTAATTTCGAGTATATTTTTAATCTAATTCTATTTAATTTCCAAAGTCAATTCAAGATCAATATCTATTCAATTTTTATTTTATTTCAAATTCTGTCAATTCCCTTGAACCTACATTTCAATTTAATTTCCACTTTCATTTCAATTAAACTGTAATTTCACTATAATTTCATTTCAATTCATTTTCATTTTTTATATTAATTTTTTATTGATTTCATTTCAATTTCATTCTTAATTATTTTTTATTTAATTTCCAGTGTCAACCAATTTTTATTTAATTTCATTTAAAATTAATTCCAATATTTAGTTTTCTGTCAATTTTATTAAACTAACATTTCAATTTAATTTTAATTTAATTTCATTTGAATTTCAATTATGTTTCAATTTATTATCAATTTTATTTTTAATTTTATTCTATTTAGTTTCCAATGTCAATCAATTTCTATTCATTTTCAATTAATATCAATTTAATTTTAATTCATTTAAATTTCTTTTTAATTTCAAATTTCATTCTTTTTCCATGAACATTTGTTTATTGAATACAGTTCCCCCGGGAATAAATTTTTACAGTTTACTGTTATTGCTTTAAGCTAACTTATACTGTAGGAAGTATTTTTTCATGAGTTTATATTATAAATTTATATATAAATTTAATTGAATAAAATTCATTAACAATTAAAATTAATTTCCATTTCATTTCATATATATATTCTGTTTAAAAACACATTTTATAAAATTTCGGTTAAATTAAAAATCTATTTATAAAATTTTCCAAATTTCCATCAGCTTGTATTCAATTTCAATACACTTTATAACTCCATTTGAATAAAATTTGCTGGTAATTTTAAATTATAATTTTAATTAAATATGAATATAATTTCAATTTAATTTGAATTAAATATCAGTTTAGTTTCTAGTCAATTTATATTTCAATTCTATTCAATTTCAATTCAACTTAAATAAATTTTGAGGGAAGCATTGGGCTAATTTAAACAATATTAAAATTAAGTTTTTCCTTAATTTTTGTTCAATTCAATTTCTATTTAATTGAAGTCTATTCAGTTTTAATTCCATTTTCCTGCAACTTCAATTCAACTGGAATAAATATTTCTATTCAGTTTCTTTTCAATTTCATATCAATTTCTATTTAAACTCTATTCAATTTCGTTTAATTTTTTTCCAATTTCAGCTTTATTTCTTCACCGTGGAATTTGGTCTTTGCAAGCAAGCCGATAGCACCTTTAAGGTCTATGGAGCTGGACTCTTAAGCTCAGTGGCCGAGCTACAACATGCCATCACAGCGGATCAGAAAATCAAGAAATTTGATCCAGAATTGACCTGTAAAGAGGAATGTATTATAACCTCTTATCAGAATGCATATTACTACACCGATTCCTTTGAAGAGGCCAAAGAGCAAATGAGGTGTGTAGTGGAAAAACAACTCCAATTGAATCACTAATCACATCCCTAACCATTTCAGGGCCTTTGCCGACAGCATCCAGCGTCCGTTTGGTGTACGCTATAATCCCTATACCATGAGCGTGGAGGTGTTATCCAATGCCCAAAAGATTACCGCTGTGGTCAGTGAATTGAAAGGCGATCTCAGTATAGTATGCTCCGCTTTGCGCAAAATCTCGGCTACAGATGAGAATCTGGATGTGGAAAGCATTGCCAATATGCTGCAGAATAGCCTCAATGTACGCGGAGGAGGAGGTTATAATGCCCATAGTCCGGATAACTCGGATAGCTCCATAGCAGAGGGGGATTAGATATGAATGGAAATCAGAACACAGTGGGACCATTATACTATGCTAAAAATATATTTATATATTCATCTCTTAATGTTATTTAAACTCTTAACTCTAAACTTAACAAATAAAATTCCCCCTCTTCTTGGTGTAGTAGTTGAGTAGAGTACCATAGTACTCATTTATAGATCATATCACAGTCACTGTTTATAAAGAACTTTTTGCTTATATAGCTGGTGGAGCATTCCATGAGGAAATTGGGTATGGTCCACAAATTGAAGCTCAGGGCCAGGGCACGCCATTGGGCTAAGATCAATTGGACATTGTAGAGCCAGCTAAAACGATGGCCCACTCTTTTGGTCACTTGACTGGTGACGCCACGCACCATTCCTCCCGCCAAACCCGAGACACTAACTCGTCGTTTTTTGGTAGATTCGCTCGGCGATCCTGAGGTCAAGGCACGCAGTTCGTGTTCGGGTTTCATTTCAACGCGTGGTGCGATTTGTATGCGATCAACCGTATCGCAGATTTCCTCATTGCTGATTAGGATGCCAGCCACTATATACATCAGTTTGAAGACCCTATAAAAATGGAACAGGGGATTAGTTAGAACTTTGTTTAACTTGGTTTGAGATTAACGCACCTGACTGTATGTGAAATCATTTTGATAATTTTTCGGCCGCCTTATCAGTGCGTTTCTGTTTTATGTTTTTATATAAAAAGCTGCGTTTGCAGAATCTGCTGATTTGTTTAATTGTATTTTGTAGTTTCTAAGCACTTTTTCCTTAGTTGTTTAATTTTTCCATCCACCTGAAGCCCCTGATCCGCTCTCAGCAGCTACTCAAAATGGACTGAACTGGCAGGCAAGTGTACTTGCCTGTGCCCGCCTGATAACAACACTTGATAAGGCTTTTTTTTGTCTAATTTTCTTTTAGCTGATATGTTTATTTAAAATGTCTACATTTGGGTTTAGGTGCTCTAAGGTCAAATTTCTCTCTCTCTGTCTCTTCTTATCTCCCTACAACTCACCCTAACTCTCAATCGCCTGGAAACTAAGAATGCATACGTAACATTTGTGCACTTTGGAACCCACGATTAAATTGTATGAGCTGGCGTCTAGTCATAAAAAGTACCTCCGACGCGACATTTGATATTTGTTTTTGGACTCGGCTAGAGTACATGTGTACGTTTGCGAGATAGCGATAGTGATAGTTACCAGGCCAGAGCATCAGGCCACACTATCTTTGCTTAGTAAATACTACAGAGACTTTAGGGGTAGCTTTTGATTTCAAATTCCCCGCCAAAGAAATACAAAAAGCTTAGACAGCTTTGACAGAAACCCGCACTAAAAAGCTTTGTTAATGCAGAACTTTAGATCAGAGCTTTTTAGTCGAAAAAGTTCAAAGCTTTTAGTCAAATTTGAACTTAAAAGGAATATCCTGGGGCAAGGATTTAAAGCCTAACATGTCAAATTGTCCCAGAGAGAAACTTTCGTACAAATGGTTGGGAATTTTTAGAATGATTCAAAAACAAAGCACATTAATGAACCAAATTATAAGAACAAGTTTTAGAACTTGCAGATTCCGACATTTTATAATTGCCTGTTCGGTTCCACGAAATATTCTTACTAGTCTTACAAGTTGAAGTCGTCACATAGTGCACATTATGAAATTTTTAAATTTTTTAAGCTTAAACTTCAAATACATTAACCTTCTATGTTAGATACCAGAAAAACTGAATTTAGAGAACTGTGTTAGTACAGCAGCTGTTAGAATCAGCTAATGCTTACGAATGATTGTTGAATATTAATTTAGTTATTTTTTTTTTTTCAAAATTTCTGTCACCATATTTAATGAAAACTTAGTTTAGATTGGGTAGACATACTCATTACTTATCCACACATCAACTCTGACTTTAAGGTAACAGAAAACAGTTTTATTCATTGTTTCGAACTTTTAATTTGTTCTCATTGGTTCTTAAACTATTTGTTTTTAATAAAATAAACTTAATTGTAACATAGGATAATAATATGACATAAAAGAGATCATTTTGTGTTTCAGATACGTTTTCAGTGTGATCATAATAATAGGTACACTTCATGTGTTGGTAAGAAAAAACATGTTAATTTCCATTTTGTGCTCTTTTTTTTTAGGTAAATTAGTATTTCCTAACTTAGTATCCAGTGTATCCACCTCAATTTTTGTCCACTACTGCTATTCTTTTTGGCATACTTTTAATAAGAGCCTGGCAGGTATCTACTGGTGTCTCATACCACAGTTTTTAGACACCTTCCCATAATTTTTGTTTATTTGAAAATGAATGCTTTGCCAATTTCTTTTTTAAGTCTCCCCACAAGTTTTAATGGGGTTAAGGTCGGGGGATTGGCTTGGCCACTTCAGAACGTCAACTTTTTGGTCCTCGAAAAATTAAGATTACAGCCTTGATGTGTGTTTAGGATCATTATCTTGCTGAAATACCCAACGAAATGGCATATTTTCCTCAGCATACGGTACCATAACTGTTTCCAATATGGATTTGTACTCTTCAGCATTCATTTTGTTCGTAGTCTGATAAATTAGACCTACGCCGTACCAGGAGAAGCAACCCCATACCATTATATTGCCACCTCCATGTTTGACTGTTTTTTTTTTGTAAGCCGTGTATGGATTTCCTTTCCATTAGGGCGTCGAACATTCCATTCACAGTCATTCCCAAACAAATGAATCTTGGTTTCATCGCTCCATAATATGATTCTCCATTTTTTCTCCCCGGTTAATCCTACCCAGTCTTTGTGGTCCCTAGCAAAAGTTTCCCTCATGGTGATATTTTTTTTGCGCATAAGTGGGCCTTTTCTGGCAATTCTTCCTGCTAGGTTGGCATCTTGTAGTCGTCTTCGGATAGTTGGAGCACTAACTGAATTAAATGGGTGCTTTATGTTCAAAGTTACTATGTAGTGGTAAGGGTTTCTGTTGTTTTTTGTGGCCTTCCATGGGTTTCCTGACTTGGTGTTCTAGCTAATGCATTTTTAACATAATTATGAGACCTGTTCATTAATTTGGCGATGGCTCGTAAAGATTTGCCTTCTTTCTTCAGACTAAGAACCAATCGAGCTTTTTCTTTAGTACAATGAGAATTTCGACCCATTTTTTCTAAAAAAAATTATTATTTAATTCTCTGTATTGACAGGAGCTATACTTAATTTCAGAGGTCGCAAAATCTGCTCAACCAAAATTTTCTGCGCGGTCTGCTCACAACAAAGACCGAAAAAAATGAAACGGCATCGCTCAGTGTCTGACCAGCAACCCTCTTTTTCGTTTCTTTCGTGTTCTCGTTCTTCGGTTTCGGGTTGAGCGCAACACACGAGTCGGTCTTTTACTGACCGCGCGAAGCGAACAGAACCGGTTGTTGTTCAGCTACTGAGAGTCAGTAAGTGAGCGAAGCAAGGAAAAAGTCAGCAAAAAAGGTTTTTATTTTTGTTGTTGCGTTTGCCTTATGTTGTTGCCTTAGAATTTCGTCACAGGCAAAGAATTAAAGAGGAAGGGAGAAGGTGATATGGCGCTCATTTGTGTGCATATGTGTATGTATAAATAGTCAGTGCGCCGTATTTATTTTGTTTTGCCCATCCACGCCTAGCTATCCACACGCGCAACTCACATGCATACATACATGCGCAAAAGACCATTTGCCGAGTTTTTACGACCGAAAAGGTCTCGAGTGAACACTGAGCCGAGCGAGCGACCAAAAGCGGTTGAGCGAAGAGCAAGCCAAAGAAGAACAAAGTTTGTGTGTTTTTTCGCAACAGTTACGCATCGTGTCAGTGAATGAGCGGTTGTTTTCTGACAACAAGCACGAGAGAGACCGATTATTGCGACCTCTGCTTAATTTACCTTTAGTTACCAAAAGATCACTGATTACAATATTATTCACTTGATAATTGTGAGAATCGGAGACTGTACCTATGTGTGGTGGACTCGCAATTCATAGAAAAGCTTTAATATACGGGGCAGACCCTCTTTCAACTCTTTGTCATAGTGTAGCCAGACATTGACAACAACAAAAAACCAAAAGTTAAAAAGTTGTCAACACTAAAAGTACGAAAAAACCATCTATAATTAAAAAATTCCGGTGTGTACCTATTAATATGATCAGGTGTGCATGTAAGTTTGATTTCAGGTTTTATTGGTCTGTTTTGTAATGATACAAAATATGTTTAGTGACAAGATGAGGATCTGGGTGGGAGCTGGCCGAGATCTGGCAGAGTTCTGGGTGGGATCTGGGAGGAGTCTGTATGGGTTAAGGGTGGGATCTTGGCGGAATCTGGGTGGGATATGGAAGGGATCTGGGCGGGATCTGGGTTGGATCTTGGGGGAATCTGGAAGGGATCTGGGTGGGATCTGGGCGGGATCTGGATGGAATCTGGAAGCGATCTGGGCGGTATCTGAAAGGGGTCTGGGTGGGATCTTGGAAGGGATCTAGAAGGGATCTGGGTGGGATCTTGGCGGAATCTGGGCGGTATCTAGAAGGAATTTGGGTGGAGTCTTGGTGGGATCAGGAAGGGATCCTGGCGGGATCTGGATGGAATCTGAAAGGGATCAGGGCGGTATCAGGAAGGGATCTGGGTGGGATCTGGGCGGTATCAGGAAGAAATCTGTGTGGGATCTGGATGGGATCTGGGTAGTATCCGGGATCTGGGAGGGATATGAGTGGGATCTAGTATCTAACCTGGGTGGTATCTTGGGGGTGAAACATCATCATTTATCTATGGATTACCAATAAACTTACAATAAACTTCCTGAAAAAATGAAAGAGCACAGCAGCAAGTGATCTTGTTTCTGGTATTTCTACTCCCCGTTAAACTTCTTCTTTCGAAAGAGTGCCCTTGCTGATTTATATACCATTGAGAGAGCTTGTGATTTGAAAATAAGCTTTTAAACTTAGGATCATGTTTTACATCAAAGACACGTGAGTGCTAGCGACACTCACTCTTTGTTTTACTCTGTACCAAAGGTACATAGAGTATATTAAGTTTGTGCAAAAGTATGTAACAGGGAGAAGGAATCATTTCCGACCATATGAAGTATATATATTCTTGATCAGCATCAACAGCCAAGTCAATATAGCCATGCCCGTCTGTCTGTCTGTCTGTCTGTCTGTCCGTATGAACAAACAGATCTCAGAGATGGTAAGAGATAGAGGTTTGACATGTATGGGACAATTGCTTCTTATACTTGCAGGCAGATCAAGTTTATTTTCAATTTTTGTCACGCCCCCTCCCGCCCCCACAATTTGGAAAAAACGTTATATCTTCTACAGTTTTGAAGATAGCTGATTCGTATTTTCTGGAAATAAGTAGTAATTGTCAAAATGTATCGATTTGCTGAAGAAATGATAAAGATCGGATCAGCGGTTCTCAAGTTATAAGCAAAAAAGTCAACCAAGCACCCCCCGCCACCACTCTCCCACCCTTCCACAACCAACACAGCACAATCTTAGAGAGAGAGCGAGAGAGAAAGAGAGAATGAGATAGAGATAGAGAGAGACACAGCAGCAGCACTGCATTCAGCTCCTACTCCAGGTACAGAGTATGTTATATTCGAGCTTGACCGACTTTCTCACTTGTTTGATCGGCATATAAAATATTATATCGGAATAACCCTTATCGTACAACAAAAATATCGATATATCGATAAAATATTGAGAACCCTATTCGATACACGATCTTAAAATAAGTTATGTTCGGTAAGTTCGGAATATATCTATATCGAAAAAGTTAACTTTTCTTGTTAAACGCTTCAGTCAAAAATTGATTGCGTCGTCTTACTGTACTTCCTGCTTTATTTTGTCTGTTTAAGAGTCTTCTGGCTAGTGTATTGAATTGTTTTCTTAGTCTCGATACAAATATATCTTAACGACATCAGTGGCTTTATAGAGAATGAGGCAGTCTTAAGGGTCTTTCGCTTATACCAATTTCGAAGCACTTTTTTCACTTTAATTGAGGCACCTCAAAATTTTTTCAAAGAATTTGTTTGTGTGAACTTCTCTTTAGGCATGATGCCTAATATTCCACCTTAGTAACATGTCTTTCTGATAGAGGCATTGTTTTTTTTTCTCCCTTTCTCGACTTTCCTGCGCTTCAGTATAAAGAATAATTGTAATTAGTGACTTTCCAATCCTGACGGTGTACCCGTCAGGGTTTTCATTTGTTCAAAAACATTAACATGAGAAAACGGCCCTAGAATTCTTAAATCCATAAACTTTTTCTCTGCTAATTTTTTGGCTTATCAATTATCGTTTAGCTCATAAAATATATCAACAAGTGGCTTGATTTGCCCCTTGGCGTTTACATTTGGGCTGCACTTAACACATCTTTCACACACACACACACACACACACACACATGCAAGCACACAAACACTCAAGCAAGTGCAGTTGCCCCTAAAAGCAGACTGCAATAAATATGCAGCAAGCAGAAGATGCCAGCTCAGTCCCCAGTTTCTGCTTAAAATCTGAAAGGGGCCCACACCCACACACTCACACACACACACACATATGCACACATACAATTAACCAAACTCCTCTGTGCGACTTCCTTGAATTCACCCTTAGCTTAGGCCAGGACAAGTAGCTGGGTCTGTACCATTTTTCAAGCTGGACACTTGAATGAACATTTTGCTCTGCTTTCTCCCTCTCACTCACTCTCTGTCTCTTACCACAATTGTGTGTCAAGGTCGTTTGGCTGGCTGTTTCCTGCTCCAAGACGATGCCAAATGATGAGAACGATAAACGTCTCCATTCTGTGTTTTGTTACAAATATGCCAGGAGGCGGAGGAGGGGGACTCCTCTGTACGGTCTGTGTGTTGTTTGTTGTATTGTTTGCCGAGCAGGCATGAGGAGACAAATCAGCTTGTGGCCCCGGCTCTGGCAGACATTCTTGGGGAATACCTTTTGGCAGCTCAGACTTGTCTGGCCAACTTTCTGACTTTGTCTACATTTATTTGGCTTGTTTGTTTGTGCGGAAATTGTTTTCCTTGCTTGTGCCTGGACACCGCCTTTTGTGTTTAAGATTGCATTTCTCTGTGGTTTTGGGCATTTGTAAATAATCTTGTTTTACACCCCAGACGACTCGTGTCGTCTGTCGGCACAATCACAGCCAGCCAGCCGGTCAGCCGGTCAGCCGGGCCGGTCGGCAGTGGTCAACCCTCGAGGTTCTACATAATTTATGTGTGAAAAGACTCGTGCTAGACTTTTGCCTAAGAACTTTTGCTGTTTGTGAGATGTGTGAAGTTTTGAGTCAATTATTGTGATTTCGGTTTTAGTTTTGGGGGCAAAAATTAAATGGCTTTATGGTAAAATGGTTAAAGGAAATATGTATTCAGCACAGCGTGACGGCAATTTGAAGCTCTAGTATTAAGAAGCTATATTTGGTAGACGAATTATGAGTACCTCGTTAGAGAGTGGCGAAAAGTTTATCAAGTTATACAGTAAGAAATTGTGTATCGTTTTAATATTTTTTACAGGCTTTCACACATATATGAAAGCTGCTGACATCTTAATCATGTTGGTAGCATTGAAATTTTAATAAGTGACTTGAGGCTCTTTTGCCAGCACTTGATCAAAAAAATTGTGAAATTCAAAAATTACCTTTAAAAAACTCTTAAACTTAATTAACTTCATGGTCATGGCTTCAAAATCGTCATATTTCCTACAGTTTAAGTTATAGATATTTTGTAATCTTGCTTAGCCTGAAAGATCTGATGACCTATACTCAAGTTATGACCAAAAGAAAGATCGCTGCCGCAGCGCTGGTTTCTTGGGTTGCCAATTCCTTCAGGCGATAGTTGCAGCCCCCCATCGATATTATATATAGCAAGCTATCGATAGCTGACCGCCTTAGGTCGATCCGCTGAATTTCATCATCGCAGCCTCGAGTTGATTCTCGATTGTAATTGGGTGAGGTTAGTAACTAAAGATAACTTAAATGGTCACAGTTGTGGCGCCATCTTTTGGTCAGCTTGTAAAATCCTTTAACAGACCTTGTTGAAAGCATTAATAAATTAATTGTATGAAAAAAATTCAATTCCTTTATTTAATAAGATTTTACGGGCTTTTAAAGATCGGCTGAGCGATGCTCAAATTATGACCAAAAGTAAGTTCGCTGATGCCGCAATGCTTCTGCAGGTACGGAGTATATTACAGTCGGGCTTGAGCGACTTTCTTACTTGATTTTCTTTTATCAGTTTTTAAAGTAGGCAGAAGGTAAATTTGCAAAGTTCGCAAGCGGAAGCATTATAATATTGCCTTCATCATCAAGCAAAAATTCGGCAACAATCAGTTGTCAAATCTGTAATCTATGGGCGTGTTCACCAGCATACACCAATCATCTTACAAAAATCATCAATAAAAAAAAAGTGTTAGTCTGCTGGTGAACGAACTTGATAGAATTTTTAGGCAACAAAGTTATCGATTAAGTTTTGTTAGCGGAAGGTTTGAATTTTTGACAACAAACATCTAAATATAATTAAGAACCCACTACTAAATATTTAGGAACGTCGTCACTAGCACCAACTGCTCTATAACTCCCCTTGAATTTTTCTTAAGCCTTTGTTAGCCATTAAATGTTTGATGTGAGACCGGCCCTGGCGAGAATGTGCACATTAAACTCGAATATCCAATGGGCTAAGAGTAGAGATGGGCGAATAAGGACAATTCGTTCCGTCCCGATCCCGACCATCGGGATTCATTGATTGTGATTATCTTGTAAGAGGATATGGGCGTCCCTACCAAGGTCTTATCTGGGAGGAGCTGAAAGGTAGTGCATTGACAAACTGTGTTGAGATGTCCATGTACCCAGATGAGGTGGTTACGACGCGTACGCAGGTCTTTTTATACCCGTTACTCGTAGAGTAAAAAGGGTATACTAAAGTCGTGCAAATGTATGTAACAGGCAGAAGGAATCATTTCCGACCATATAAAGTATATATATTCTTGATCAGCATCAACAGCCGAGTCGATATAGACATGTCCGTCTGTCCGTCCGTCCGTCTGTCCGTCTGTCCGTCCGTCCGTCTGTCCGTCTGTCTGTATGAACACCTAAATCTCAGAGATGGTAAGAGATAGAGGTTTGACATGTATGGGAAAAATGCTTCTTTTTTCTGCACGCAGATCAAGTTTGTTTCAAATTTTGGCCACGCCCCCTCCCGCCCCCGCAATTTGGAAAAAACGTGTTATCTCCTACATTTTTAAAGATAGACGATTTGTACCTTCTAGAGATAGTTAGTAATTAGCAAAATGAATCGATTTTCCGAAGAAATGATGAAAATCGGATGAACGGTTCTCAACTTATGAGCAAAGAAGTGAACTAAGCCCCCCCGCTACCCACCCTAAAAAAATGTTGCATACTTTTCTGATGGTCACCCTAAGGAACGCAGGAACACTGTTAAACATGTTTTTTCATGAGTAACGGGTATATCGAAGTCGGTTAGAGCCGACTTTCACTTATGCTCTCGTTCTTTTTGGACTGGCGGCTTTTTAAGCTATCCTCCTCTGTGCTTTTAGATCCTTGCTTGAATTTCCGTGAGCTACTTGTGAAACCACATCCCCTGCCAATTCATTTAATAAAAAGCAAAGAGGTTTCCACATTCATTTTACATTTGCCTTCTCTAAATTATTTGTTTGCTTACTTCTGACATCTGTGTGCTATCGATAACAAATCATAATCAAGCAAACATGATTGCGCATCATGTCCGTCAGCACACTAGAATTAGGTCACACTGTAATTCGCAGAGTGCTCAGGCCAATAAGAACTGGTTCTTTTACGTCAACAGAGTATTAATGCTGACCTGTGGGTGTGTTATTGAAAGAAGTAGAAGAACAAATTTAGATATATGAATACAGGCAAGATTTTGCAACCTAGACACCGGTTCTTTTTCGCCTCAACCCTAATCTGAGTAGCTTAATGTATACTCAAACGCCTATTTACACAGTCCGACAGCAACTCAGACTGAGACTGACTCAGCTGAGTGATCAGATCGTGTAAATAAAGCTTTAAGAAGTTCAATTCAATTACAGTTCAACAAGAGGCGCAGTAGGTGGTCATTTTATTTGATAGCAATGGTTTTCTTGTGATTTATTTTGTTTATCGAGATGTTTTCCAAGTTTTAAGTTAGTTTTTTATATTTGTTATTTTACCCTTATATTGATAAGTGAAAGCTTTAAGTCCAATTTGTTCTAAGTGAAGTTCCATTCTTCCGGTGAATATTGAACGTGCAGCCTTTTCATATATCATAAACATTTAAGACAGTGCACTCGCATCAGCGTGGCCAGACTAAATTTATAACGTCTGAGTGTGGAATTAGAGCTTGAGAACTATAAGCATTTTTGGATACATTTTGAAGACATATTTAATTCTCATTCAATACAGCAAAGCTTTAAGATGCATTGTCATAGACGCGCGGCACGGCGCAGTCGTCTTAAACGTCAGTCTCATTGAATTTCAGTCCATGGGAACCGAGTTCGAATCTTCCCAGAGTAAGAAAAAGTTTTTCATTTGATTAATGAAAGGTTTGATTGATTCGTCGTTTGGAATAACAAAATAATTGAGGCAACCAGCAACCGCAGCAAAATGCAGAAATTTGCATTTTTTTCTTTATAAACAAAACTCAAAAGTGCAGACATTTTTTTTAATTAAATGGAAAAGCATTTGGTCGAAAATAAAATACGAAAATTTGTGAATTTAATGGTGAAAATGTTGCGTTTACTAACGTAAGCAGCACCGTAAAAAATACTATGCGCAGGAACGGCCGCAACCGTGATTCTGAAAGGCCAAATTTGCTTCCATTTAAAAATGTTGACCAGGGCAACAGTAAGGAATAAACTTTGAATCCAAGTCGCATTTTTTTCAAAAAATTGGTTCGTTATGCCTTTTTTATACGAAAACGCATTGTTTAAGGGGGTATCATTAGGTCTTAAATTTTTCCCTACATCAAATACATTAAGCAGAAATCTCTTTGTGTGCGTGTCTGTTGCTCTTTGCCAAATAGCAAAGTTCCTATTAAGAATTTGATTTGTGTCTTGTCTCTTGGTTCAAATCAAGGTTTCTCAACTTCCATGTTAACTTGGTTTCAAGCTGAGTTGATTTGGTTCATCAGCGCCCAAAAAACATCTAACCCTAACCACATCAACGGCTTAAAGTATTTGCTCAAATGCAAATTGAAAACCAATGGGAAAACGGGAAAACGAGTGCAAAAAAGATAAAAATAAAATCGCTTAATAAATTGGCGAAAAAAATGGAAATTGAAAATAATGAAAATGCATAAAAAAGAAAACCAGTCAGCAGGAGGTGAGCCAAAGGAGCAAGTATTTTATGCTTAGGCTATAAACGGAGTTAGGGTTTAAGGTGTGCTTTTTCTGGACATGATATATGATGGAACCACAACAGCAAGAGCAGCACCAACAGCAGCAGCAGCAGCAGCAGCACAAGGACAACACAGCAGGAAATAATTCCCAATCCCAAGTAGAAAAGTTTAAACGGAGCTGGGGCATGCAAATATTGAAACGGGTGAAGCCATATCCCAAAATAAAGGTGTAGGGATGTGTGTGTGTGTGTGTGTGTGTGTAGGGACAAAGAAATCTAAACAACAACACAGCCGCACAGCCACCAGCAGCAGCAGCCACTAACAATAAATGATGATGGCCAAGTTGCAGATGGAGGAGTAGAGCCTTCTTCCACCGCTGATTAAACGCGAAACGCCACGAATGCGTCGTCGCGAGGTGACGACCAGGACGTGGACGTGAACGTGAACGACATGGCTACGTGTCCAGACAGTGGCTGCAGCACTCTAGTCAGACGACTAGAAAGGGTGAGCTTCTCTTTTTTCTATTTTGGAGTTTGTGGCAACATTTCCGACATTTACAAAGGACCAGAAAACTGCAGATTGCAAAAAACCAACCAGGAAACATAACATTTTTAGTCTGCTCATATTTGTTGGACATATATTGTATATATATATATATAGGGAGAGAGAGAGAGAGGGAGATGCCATATAGAGAGCATTTTTGTCCGTGGGCAAACATTTCCGGATTTTGTTTCTCTAATTTATTTCTTGATTTTATTTGTTTCTGGCTGCTTCAAACACTCCGCATGCAAATGATGTTGAATGCGATAAGTGTTCGAAGGGTTGGCCCTACCTCCTGCCCATTCCAAGCTCGGAGAAAAAAAAAAAATAGAAGTACATATATGAAAACACTTGAATATGGCAGACATTTAGAGTAAGGGCCAAGTGTTTGATATATGAACTTGCGGGACGCATACTGTCTGCGCTGATTATGGCTGAGATGAGCTGAGGGGCAGTCCAAGGGACACATAGAAAATTGCTTAATGTAAGCAGCATTAGACAAGAGTTGATTTATTAAGATGTTTTTATTACGAAACAATGCAGCGTTCTCAGTAGGAGGATGTGGTTAATTGCTTTTATAGGAAATTAGGGGAAGAAGCCATTCTAGAACATAATGATATCTATGAATTAGTTGGGCTCTAAATACTTAAGCTGCCTGAGGAGAATTCAAGCATACTCTGACTAAAAATTGTTTTCCAATTCACTCTCGGATCGAAGACTGAAACACACACAGTGGACGGACAGCTTAATTTACTCAACTATTCTCCATTAGCATATTTAAGAACAAACGCCACTGCGTTTTTGCGTTTTGCGTATTTTGCTGGCCACCAAGTATTCATTCGTTAAGGCCGTGGATCAAGTCCCCGTGGGAGCATAGTTTTCCTTAATTGCAGAGCGTTTTTTTTAGAACTTTGTAGTTGCACTCAGATGCTCAAGAAATTGATTCTAAGCAGACGGCGCAACAAGTGCGATGTGTGCCATCGAGACAGCGATCAGCGGATCAGCATCAATAGCCGAGTCGATATAGTCTGTCCGTCCGTCCGTCCGTATGAACGAATAGATCTCAGATATGGATTGTCATGTATGGGACTTATACTTCTTATACTTGCAGGCACATCAAGTATATTTTCAATTTTTGCCACGCCCCCTCCCGCCCTAGAAATTGGGAAAAAGCTTCATATCTCCCACAGTTTTCTGCACCTTCTAGAGTTATTAAAATCTTAAAAATATTTGTTGATTTGCCACAAAAATTATAAAGTTATGGCCAAAAGAAAGTTCGCACCCCCAACGCTGTCTGGCCAAATGGTTTTAGCGGTCCCAGTTCCAATTTATCCAGCTCCAATCACAGATCTAGTTCCTCTAACTAGTTCATACATCACAACTATCGATGCTCGATACTCCCGCAGTAGCTGCTACATATAACACATACAAACGGGCGTTACCAATACTCAAAACTCAACAAAAGCAATGTAATGTGCAAGAAACATAACACAAATTCATATAAATAAAGTGCCAACAATACAAAGGACTTTATCAAGAAGTGCATATACTCACAAGAACATGCTGAGAACTTCTGCAGCACACAACTTGCGATTGCCGAGGAAATGGGCATAAAACATTAAACAAAAGCCTAGAAACAAACATACACACCCATAACAACAGCAAAACGAGAGCGTAAGTTAAAGTCGGCTCTAACCGACTTCGATTTGCCCGTTTCTCATGAAAAAACATGTTTAACAGTGTTTCTGCGTTCCTTAGGGTGACCATCCGAAAAGTATGCAACATTTTTTTAGGGTGGGAGGGTGGTAGGGGGGTAGCAGGGAGGCTTGGTTCACTTTATTGCTCATAACTTGAGAACCGTTCATCTGATTTTTATCATTTCTTTGGCAAATTCTCGACGTTTAGCTTTCGACGTGTGCCACACTGAGCCGTACCTTGCGTACCTTGGCTGCGACAAGGCAATGATCCGAGTCAATATTGGCTCCTCGAATCGCGCGCACATCTAGTACACTTGATGAATGCCTACCGTCGATCACAACGTGATCAATCTGGTTTCGAGTTCGTTGATCAGGGGACTTCCAGGTCGCCTTATGGATGTCTCTATGTTTAAATGTGGTACTACTTACGACCATGTTCCGGCCCGCAGCGAAGTCTATTACCCTCTCTCCGTTACGAGGTTGTTTCATGAAGGCTAAAGCGTCCGACTGTCGAACCAAAAACTCCTTCTCTCCCGATTTTCGCGTTAAAATCGTCTAGCACGATCTTTATGTCGTGGTCGGGGCAGCGCTCATATAGTTGTTCCAGGCGCTCATAGAATTCGTCTTTTATCGGGTCTATCTTGTCTTCTGTTGGCGCGTGAGCACAGATAGACTAATATTAAAATATCTAAATCTTGAGACGTAGTAAGCCCGGATCACTCTGGGTTCGCCAAGTTGAACCGATCAGAAGCTTTACCTGACCACATGCGTCCCCATTAGGTCCAGAAGATCTATGACTAGAAGTTCTGAACCACCACCATGATATACGAAGTCAGTATAACTGAAGTATTGAGTTCGTAGGGAGAAACGCGGAACCCAAAGGGTGCCGCGTGACCTCACCCAAACGTTTAACGGTTGGAACAACAACCCCTGAGTTTCACGGCGTTTCTTAAGACAAACGAAACGGAACTTTCGGGTTTCTTGCTTTCTGACATGACAAGTTTGCATTAAAAATGGACTTCTTGCATTGCACCCAAGTCTGACTGGGAACATACAACAGTGCATACAGCAGACGATTAATCTATTCGCAGCAAACAGGAACACTCATCCATACATGAAGGCATCATATCAAAGTTCAAGGAGCTTCTTTAGCCAGGCTTAAATAGCCACTCAAGAACCTTGGTCCAGTTCAATTCACCTTGTCAAAAAGAGACCGGTAGTTGGCGGATCTATACTCGCACAGCACACATGTCCGATCCTCTGCACTGACGACATCAGCACACGTATCCCACCAACTCGCCGACATTCGGCTAAAATCTTCATTTCTATTCATCAACGTAGTGTTCGAGCTCCCAAGATCACAAGTTCCTGCGCAGCAACCATCTATACGTAGGCTCTGAAAACTTCAAGGTTTATTACAATAATTCTTTTCTAGGTTCAATTTTTGTTAGCCTCATTGGTATCAAACATTTTGTGGTGCACTCTTTTAAACATTACAGCTTCAAATAGAACGTACTATTGTTACCAAAATAAAACAAGTTGACCAAAAACAAAGACTGACAACTGACTGAAATAAACTGCAATTTCTGTTGAAATTGTTATTTGTCCATTCTCATATTTTCACTCACATTTGATTACCGTCTTTACTTCATACCCTCGAAAAAAAACAAAGAAAAAAGAAGAACCAACAATTTTCCATTTGTGAGTTAAAAATGCCAACGAAATGTCAAATACAAAAATGTTTTAGCGGAAATTTGATTTTAAAAAGCGTTTTCCCAGCAAATAAATGAGATTATGCGATGCCAAAAGTGCAGGACACTCACATGTCAGTCCCCCAACCCTTCCACCCCTTCTCCGAAACCCTTGCTGCTTCGGGGCAAGTGAGGCATTAAAAAATGCAAAATTATATATCCAGAGCAGCCCACAGGAAAATGAAAGGTAAGGAAACTACGAGCAGGACAGTTTTCAGCTTCAGCTGGCTGCATGTCACATGAAATTATTATATCGCCATAGTACAACCCGCTCAGGACATTGAAAATATTCCAACGTGCTTTGGCTGCCAAGTGGCCAAAACAGGACGGGGCAAGCAGAACCTTGGCCTGGCCAAAAGGGCCATGCAAAATAAAACAGCAACACGAAAAAATGCGAAATTTTGTTAGAAAATTGCAAAAAAATTACATACATATTTGGTTTATGTGCAGCAAAAGACAGCAAAACTGAAGGATAGAAGAAAGCGGTAGGCGGGGAAGGGGGTGGGGGACCGAACGTCGTGTCACAAAGGACATGTGAGGCTATAAGCGAGCTTATGGTAATGCACTGTCCTGCTGAATATGTCGAGCGACTGCAACGGGGAAGCAGAGACGCGGCCATACTTGATTTTGTAGCATGAAAAATAAAAGAGCTCGGCCAGCGTATCAATGTTGCCGCCAGGTGGATGTCGATGGCGGAACCTTTGTGACCAGGTGAATGGTTGCGATGTGAACTTTAAAAATCTTTGCCAAACACTTTCCCAGGCTAAAAATGTGATTCAATAAAGAGGAGAGCCGCAATTTAGGAAGAATCAAGGAAGAGAGAATAAAGAAGACAGAGAGAAGCAAGGGATAAGAAAGGGAGCACAAAGAAAAAAGGGAGGCAGATAGAAGGAAGGACGAAGGAATGAATGAAGAAGGAAATAAGAAGGATGAAAGAGGAAACGAAAAGGCTGGTTGAAGGATCAGGGAATCAAAATAAAACAAGAGAATCAATTAGGAAGGAGGAACCAAGATAGAAGGAATGACGGAAAAAGTAAGGAAAAAGAAAGGAAACAGCAAGGAAGAAGAAAGAGAGAAGAAAGGAATACAGAAGAACGAAAGAATTAAGAAAGAGGAAAGAACGAAGGACGGACAGAAGATGAAAGACAGAAGGAATTAAGAAGGAAGGAGCCGGAATTAAACGTAGAAGGAAATAAAGTTGTAAGATAGAAAAGATGAGAATGAAGGAGGAAAGAAGAAAGTAAGAAAGAAGGAAGGGAGCACGAAGTAGGTAAGAAGGTAAAATGAAGAAAGGATGAAGAAGATACAAATGAGGGAAGAAAGATCAGGGAAGAATGAAAGAAGGAAGAAAGAAAGAGGGAATGAAGGAAAGAAGAAATTAAGTTAAAATGAAAACAGAAAAAAAAAAAAAAAAAAAAAAAAAGGAAGAACAAAATATGCAAGAGGTAAGGAAGCAGGAAAGAAGCAGATAGAAATAAGTATGGAATGAATACTTATTTATAATGAATGAATGAATACTTATGAATAAGAAAGCGGTTAGAACAAAGAAGGAATTAAGTGAGAAGGAAGTTTGAAGAGAGATGAAAAGAAGAAAGGAAGGAAGGAAGAAGGAATAAAGAAGGATAGGAATAAGGCAGGAAGAAGGAAGGAAGAAGGAAGGAAGAAAGAAGGAAGGAAGGAAGGAAGAAGGAAGGAAGAAGGAAGGAAGAAGGAAGGAAGAAGGAAGGAATAAAGAAGGAAGGAAGGAAGGAAGGAAGAAGGAAGGAAGGAAGAAGGAAGGAAGAAGGAGGGAAGAAGTAAGGAAGGAAGAAGGAATGAAGGAAAAAGGAAGGAAGAAGGAAGGATGAAGGAAGGAAGGAAGAAGGAAGGAAGAAGGAAGGAAGGAAGGAGGAAGGAAGAAGGAAGGAAGAAGGAAGGAAGAAGGAAGGAAGGAAGGAAGAAGGAAGAAGGAAGGAAGAAGGAAGGAAGAAGGAAGGAAGAAGGAAGGAAGAAGGAAGGAAGAAGGAAGGAAGAAGGAAGGAAGAAGGATGAAGGAAGGAAGAAGGAAGGAAGAAGGAAGAAGGAAGAAGGAAGGAAGAAGGAAGGAAGAAGGAAGGAAGGAAGAAGGAAGGAAGGAAGAAGGAAGGAAGAAGGAAGGAAGAAGGAAGGAAGAAGGAAGGAAGAAGGAAGGAAGACAGAAGGAAGGAAGGAAGCAGGAAGAAGGAAGAAGGAAGGAAGGAATAAATATTTTGAAACGGCAAGGAAGAAAGAAGGAATGAAGTAAGAAGGAAGTAGGAAGAGAAAAATAAGAGGAAAGGAGGGATAGAAGAAAGGAAGAAGGCTGGAGAAAGTAAGAAACAAGGAAGGAAGCAAGAAGCAGGAAGAAGGAAGGAAGGAAGAAGGAAAAAAGGAAAGAAGGAAGAAACGAAGCAGGAAGAAAGAAGAAGTAGAAAAAAAGGAAAGAAGGTGAAGGGAAGTAGGAAGAAGGGAATAAGGAAAGGAGGAAGAACGAAGGAGGAAGGAAGGAAGGTTGAACGAAGTTGGAAGGAAGGAAGAAAGAAAAGGAAAAAGGTAGGAAGGTAGAAGTAAGGAAGGCAGAACGAAGGAAGGAAGATAGAATGAAGAAGAAAAGAAGGAATAAAGTAGGAAGAAAACATGACGGAAGAAGACAGGAGAAAAGAAGAAATATCAATGGAGAAAGAATGAGAAAGAAATTAAAAGGGATGGTAAAAATAGAAGGAAGAAAGGGGGAAGGAAGGAAGAATGTTGAATTAAGGGAAATACAGAAGGAAGAAAACGAAAGAAGAAAGAAAGGAAGGAAGATGGAATGTAGGAACTGAAAAAAGAAGGAATGAAGTTATAACGAAGAAGGAAGTAAAAAAAATTAAAAGAGAAGAAGGAATAAATAGGAATCTTGACAGAAGAAAAGAATAAAGAAAAATGAACAAAGGAAGGAAATATAAAAATTTAAAAAGAAAGATGGAAAAGGTAAGGAAAGGAAGAAAGAAGGTATGAAGTAGAAAAGAAGAAGGATGGACGAACTAAGTAGAAGAGAAGAGGAAACCAAGACAGGAAAGAAGGATGAAGAAGAAAGGAAAGAAGGAAGGACGAAAGAAAGCATGAAAGAAGGAAGCAAAAAGGAAGAATTGACAGAATAAGAAAGAAAAGAAATTATTAATGTTGATTCTTTATTTTAAGTGTAAGCTAACATGAAGAATAAAGAGTCGATTGATAGTCCATTGATAGCATTTTTTTAAGATACCGTTAAAATGCACACTTTTATCAAAAATGGAAACTGAATAAAATAGCTAAAACATTTTTTTTCTTAAATGTCTCCTTTCTGTCAGAGTGTAATTTTAGTTTTGAACTGCAGGCTGATTTCTGCTGTCACTCTTTTTACTCTCTCTTCCCCTGGGGTCAACATGATTGATCCCGACCCTAGATGATGCTTTATTTGTTTGTGCATTTCGTGCGTCAGGATAAATGAATGTCCATTTTAATTAATGGCAGGGATTTTTATACTATAAATCGAACACACACACACACACACAGAAAGAAGGAGAGCAAAGAGTAGACGTGGTAAAGGCCCCAAGTCCATGTTCTTCAACATCATCGCCTTTGCCATGACCATCATCATCATCATCGTCATCATCATCATCGGTAGGCTCCGCCTTCTGCCAGTTTGCCAGTTGGTGCGTTTGGCTGTGTCCTGGGTTTACGCGTTATATACCAAAAAACTAACGGACAAGGCGAAGGCGAAGCGAGAGAAGCAGGCGAAAGCCAGGAGACTGAGTGCTGAGTAAATGAAAATGAATGGCAGGGCGCCTAAAAGTAGGCAACCCACTCCTGTCTGTGTGTGCGTGTGTGTGTGTGTGTGTGTGTGTGTGCGAGGGTATACATAAGTGCGAGAGCAAACGGCAAGCTATCGAATGCAAAGGATGCAAAAAGTGGGTGTCGGCTTTGCCGAGACTCAAGAAAACTGTTTGCGTGGCCCCACACTCACACTCACACACACACACACACACACACGGGCAGATCAATCATGTGCAAGCGAGACAGCAGTCAAAGGAACACTCCACGCTAAACTTATTTGCTCTAAATTATTTTAACCCGGCAAAGGACACTGCAAACAACCAAAACGCTCAAGCACTTTAGTCAATTTAATTTCCTAATTAACTGCGGCCACAGTCAGTCCCATCCAGCTGAGTCCAGCCGAGGTCCTGTGCATTTGCCCCTTGGCCCTTGTCTTGCTAATTAGCCGCACACGGCGATGACGGCGCTGATCCTTGGTGGGTCCGGACATGTAAATTAAGTCAAAACAATTGTGTGCACACAGCCGCATATATATACGTATATAATTTTTTTGTGGCCTCTTAAAGCGTGGATAACGTAATAAAATAAACACCATTTCACACATCGTCATGATGTCCTGGCCACATCCTTTATTTTTTTTGCTAATTTGTTTTACTTTGTTTATATTATAAACATTGTTTGCCTTTTTGCCCGCTGCCTTCACTTTGGGTATGCAAATGTGTTAACCGCAAAGGATAACATTTTGAAAAAAAAAATTACAAAAATACGGAAGTGCTGTCCGGTTCTAGTCCCTGGTCCCTGGTCCCGGATCCCGTTGCTGTGTCTCTGTGTTTGACATTATGTCAGCAATTAAATTGTCATGTGAGCGCTGTGGACAAGTACATTATGCGGTTGACCCAGCAGAAGAAGAAGAAGAAGCTGAAGGAGAACTGGCCAAAGATGCTAGCAGGTGTGAGAATTGTTTTTGATGTCGCATTGTGGGGCAGTGAGCCATAGGTTGGAAGAGTTGGATAAATTACGACCAAATCAGTGTTTGAAAATTATGAGAATTGCCGCGAAATAAAGGTAAAAAGTCGGCGCCCTTTAGCTTAAAATATAAATAGGTAGAAATAAGTTGTGTATTTACATTCTTATGATACTTCAGGGTGATGGCAATGCGTTCGCACCGAGAAATTGCTTTTTTGAGGGGTATATCTTTTCTTAATGCCAAATATTCCAAAAACTCCTCGTAAGGTTGAAAGTGCCGCCTGTTAATTGTAAGCAAAATAAAAACTTTTTGTTTGGGTTTTTCTCTAAAGTCATTCAATTCAGCTAACATTCAAACAAATTAACAAACAAATTAGTAAACAACTGATTTCAATTCAGCGACAAAAAATTCTGTGTTATCAGAAAAATTTCCCATATTCATATTTTTTTGAAAAAGTTTTTTTTCCTAAACCTTTTTTTGTTATATCTTGTGAAATTCTGAAAAAGTTTTGGATTCAGCAAGACATTGCTACTCCGCACGCAGAGCGCGAGACAATGGCTTTATTGAGAAATAATTTCGGTGAGTAACCTTTTTCGTGTTCCCGTCCTGTCAACTGACCGCCTAGTACGGCTGAGGCGATAGCTACTTGCACTGCTTACATGGACTACTTACTGGTGGGGATCGCTACCTTAGCGCTTTAGAAGTACCTACGATACGAAACCGTCCAAAGTACTCTCTTGATAAAGCGATGTCAATCCCAAAGTAACCGACTCGTCGCTACGCACACACAGACTGTCAGCTAGACGAAGATCTGCCGAATGTTTTTTTGTTCTTACGCTTAGGATCCTACATTAAGTGCTTACGATAAGTACTTACTGCACTAACAGTTTTCGGTACTTAGCCCACTACTTACATGTAAGGCGAAGAGGTGGCGATTGTTTACCCCCTTAGACATGCCCTGTCAAAAGTTAGTACTGAAATACATTGCTGTTGGGTTGGGCGGTAAGAATGTACCTGTGGTTACTAGTAAGTACCTAATGAAACACCCATGTGCTGCGGCGTACTGACGGGATGTGATATCCCACCACAGGACTTTTTCGTATGAGGTTACGTAAAGTCAAAAGTCTTCGTCGATAAGCCGTTGCTAATGGGCACAAAATAAAGGGAGCGAACGAGAAAAAGAAATTGCAGCTAACTAAAATAATTAATATCCTTATCCTTCTCTATTTTTGTTTTTACACTGCCGTTTTGTTTGTATGAAATCGTTGGTATTCACACATTTACATGCGCGATCGTATTTTCTAGTTACTCTCCTTCTCTGAATTTGAATGAAATAGAAAGGCTTAAACAAGCATGAATGGATCCTGAGTATTAAATTTTTAACTGCCTTTTCTGATGATTTCTGTTGTTTAATATGCTTAAACAAAAACAAAAGAAAAAACGAGTCTAAACCGGCGCGTTCGGGCTCTTACGTTTTTGTCAATAACTCATCGCATACGCAGTGTTGCCTTTTTAGACATATGGGTCAACGTCTATTCAACACAAAACAATCTCAACACGTCAATCTAACACAAAACAAAGTTTTCACAAAAAAAGTCAACACTCGTCTATAAGTCATTTCACCCAACACAACAATTTAACATTTCGTCAATTCAATTCAAAACAAATTTAAATTTAATAATAAATTAATTATTTTGTTTTGTGTTAAATTGACATGTGTTGAATTGACGTGTCGAAATTGTTTTGTGTTGAATTAACGTGTGTTCAATTGTTGTGTTGGGTGAAATGACTAAGTGATATATTGACGTGTGTTGAAATTGTTTTGTGAAGACTTTGTTTTGTGTTAAATTTGTTTGTGTTGAATTGACGGATTGTTGAATTGTGTTGTTGGGTGAAATGATTGTGTGTTTAAAGATAACAGCAATTGAAATGATCAATAATTTCGTTGTAAAAATTTGTATATTATAAAAATTAAAATAATTATAAATTTAAAATTAAAATTATAAAAATTATCGCTCTTAAGAAAGTTGTCCCATTTTTGTACGCCCTCTGGTTTATGTCAAGTCTTCTGAGTCTTCTGAGGAGGGGGCTTTTCTTTGGTAACTTTAGAAACTAAACAAAGAACTTCATTTATCATTAGCTAATTGTTTGGTTTTGTACCGCCAACTTGCTTGTCTAGACTCTTGAATTGAAATAAAAAAATTATTTTTGGTAAGCGAACTAACTATAAAAACGATCGATCTAAATAATATCCTTCCTTCTGACTAGCAGAATAGGTAAACAGGTAAGGAGATGTTTTAATCCCAGCTCAGCCTTAAAATATATTTCTTCTAACAAATAACAATTTGATTTATATTCCCCCGTTCAAGTTTCAGCTAATCAACGCCCTTGAAGACAACCCCAACCACAAGTATTCCGCCTGCCGGGTAAAAACACAAGACTGCTCCTTTTTTTTTTGCTGCCCAGCATGCTGGTGTTTTGCTGTGGCACATTCTCGGTTTTCAGTTAAGTGACCGGAAAATTGGGATCCTTTACGGCACATTTAATTCACACATATGAGCGGCACAATTACCAGAGCACGCCCAGGACACAAACACAAACACACACTCACACTCACACACACATACACCCATTCACGGGGAATGAGAGCAAAGGACACACTTTGGGATCCATGTAAACGTAGACAAATAACACTTAAGCGTGAGATGCCAACACTGGATTCCAGGGGCTCTCCACAGCCAAAAGCCAAAAGGAAGTGCTGTCGTAACGGCTGCTGCCGCCACGTTGGGTGCCCAAAAGGCACGCGCCGCAGACAACGCGCGTGCCACACATACTCACACACACACACACACACATATCCACTCAACTGCAACCTCGACAAACGACAACGACGACTTTTTTATATTTTCACGCACACACAGCACAAAAAAAAATATATATATATATATAAACGTGTATATTTAAAAAGGAATTTATTGTAAGGACTACAGGGACCACGACAGCAGAGACACAAAAAAACGCGGAAATCTTTTTCTATATGTTGTACAAAAGCGATGCTTGGCATGCCGGAGCAGAAAAATGTGCTGCCTTCATGCTTTGCCTTTGTTTGCTACTCTTCGAAGGAAAAGTAACTTGGATTTTATATGAAATTAAGCTTAACACTCAAGGTGAGTATGCGAAATATAAGAAATAATTTTCGAGCCATTCAACTGGTTCGTAATCGGTTTGAGCCGAAAAAATATTGACCTACTTACAAATCAAATTTGATATGACTAGATCTCGACATGCCCATCAAAACGTAATTTGCGGTTTTGCACAAAATTTTTTTGATAAGTTTATAAATAATTTCAAACATAGTCAAAAAACGAAAAAATGGAAAGAAAAAGTTTTTTAAAAATGGGGTTTTTTAGGTTCGGTTTATCGGACAGGTCTCAAGTTGATATTGGTGAAAAATATTTTACTGTATCTACTCAAATTATAATTTTATAAATTTTTAAATTATTTAATAATATTAAGCAATTGTTGCTTAAAATTATATATAATTTTTTCCTCAGTGATAATCACCGTAATATAGAAGAACAGCATTACAACAAGCGGTTTACTATGGAGATGCTACACATAATTAACACCCCACTCATGTAAGACTAAATTTCAAGACGGACACAGAGAATTGCGCTCATGTGTTTATAGGCACTTGCTAGACCCAAACAAAAACAAAAATTAGTTTCATATAAAAGCAAACAGCTTTAATTTGAAATGCTAAACTAAACCTCTTGAGATTGCCAAAACCTCTTGAGATTTCTGGGACACACCTGAATATAATATTTGATTCAACACATTTTTGAGCGAATTCACTGACAGATGTAAGATTTTAGATGAGGCCAGAGTAAAATTTTTTTAAATAGATCAAAGAAAATCGCAATTGTTGATCAAATTATTTAATTGGTTTCAAATAAATTAGCTTACACCACTTTTTGAATATGATATGGCGTATTGAGCCCGTTTTGCAGCATTTTCCATGTTTTCGGCCAACATATCGGCCGGAATGGAGGCAATTTTTGGGCGGATATTGATTTTTACGTCTTCCAGAGACCTTGGCTTGATGATGTACAATTTTGATTTCAGAAAGTGCGACAAAAAGAAGTCAGGGGGCGTCAAATCTAATAAACGTAGCGGCCATTCAGAATCACAAATTTTTAACATCAAATGGTCAGGCCTCCAAAAGTCGATTGTTGCACCATCTTGTTGAGTCCAGTAGTAAATGTAAAATTGGTTATCATACCGCTATATCGCTCCTGATTGGCCATCTTCATCTTCGAAAGAGAATCATTTTAGAACAAACGCTGCACCAAACACTGACTCTTTCATGTAGAAGAGTTAACTCTCTAATCTTTTGATATTTTGTGTTCTTAGAAGGCACGTAAATGCAAGTTTCTTCTTTTTTTGCACGATATTTATATCACAACAGTCGTTTCTGCTTATTGCAAGCCGGCACCAGTTCTTAACACCAAGCTTGGTGTGATTTTGTCTTTCCTATTAGAGGTGGTCGTTCCCTTTTGCTTCAGCCAAGGTCTTTCGCATTCCCTTTGCTGGAGTTTGTTCATCTTTACGGATGCCCATAAAGCCAGAGCGGGCAAACAAACGAAACGTTTAACGAACCGTTCGCGAAAGGCCAAGGAACGATTCATTTGTTTTGTAGCTGTTACTCTAGTGAGGGAAAACGAAACCACTAACTTTATATTGCCGAAGAACGCAAACGAAACGATTGGAATATTGTTCTTCCGAAAGCTGCACTGCCTTGAAACGTTTCGGAACGACAACAACAAAGCTGAGAGAAACAAAGAAGTAAGCAACAGAAAAAAACAACAACAATACAAATACAAATACAAATAGAGCAGCAAACGTTTCCGAACTATTCGCGCTCGTTGCATATCGTTCCGATTCCCTTTGTCCGCAAATCAAGATGAGAGCATTTCGCTTTACGTTTAGTTTGCGTTGACGAACGCAAACTGAACAGAATTCATTTTGTGTTACAGTTACTTTTCTGGGGTTTTGTTTGTGTTTCGCTCTGTGCAAAGAACGAAACGAAACGATTCAGAAACGTTTCGTTTCGTTTGTTTGCCCGCTCTGCATAAAGCTCATGCAGCTCTTCATTCTTTCGGAGCGAAAATCCTCGCCAATATACAAAGGTCCTTAAATACTCCTAAGAATCTTTCGCTCGAAAACGCCAATCGCTGCCTCATCCGCTTATTGCAGGACTGGGATGATAAGCGACTTGTATGACGCTATTTTCGTTCTTCGAGAGAGATGGCTCTGCTCTTGAATTCCCGGTGATTCTTCTTCGGTAAATGTCAATATCATCGGTAGATTAAAGAAGTCACACAATGGTTCGGATATTTGACGAAACTTTGAGTGTTTCTCAACGTCATCATGCAAAGTCGAACGTACTTTACTGGTACTTCAGTAGGACTTCAAAAAACTTTCACCTTATCGGTGTGTCGAAGGCGGCTTTGTAATCAACAAAAAGGAGGAAAGTTTCGATGTCTCTTACAGGTCTTCTCCAGGATTTGTCGTGTGCATGGTTAGTTTTCTAAATTACGTTTAACATTCTGTGAGCGTTCGCGTGGCGTGTACTGTTCCATGTTAAATCTACTTGGACTGACGCTTCAAATGTGTTATTTATGTTGCCAGATGGGTCTGTCGAATATGGCCAACCCTGTATCTGTTGCCGGAATTGGACCATCACGTCCGGATTTAACACATTTGATAGCACCAGAGATAACATTTTTTTGTTTACAACTTGAATAACTTTCATCCGAATGCAGGCGTTGTTAATATCATAAAATTTTTGCCTGCTCCTTGTGTCACCCTTTTTTCCCAGAAAGAATTTGATTGTGTTTAATTTGTAATGTGTTGAAATGACGATTGTTCAATTGAGTTTTTGAAATTGGTTTGCGTTGATTATACCGGGAGTTTGTTTTTTGAATCGGCGCGGGATGGATTCTGCGAATGTTGTGAAATTGCGCCTCCTGCAAAAATTTTTGGTTTTAAAAAATCGCGCGATTTCTTCGAAAAAAATTGTTTCCTGCAGCTAGAGTCTACCTTCTGTCCCTTATGTTGATACTACAAGGTTCCACTTCTATTCAACACAAACAATTTCATCACATCAATTCAACACAAAACAAATTAATTAATTTTTTATTAAGTTTAAATTTCTTTGTATTGAATTGACGTAGTGTTAAATTGTTGTGTTGAGTGAAATGACTTATGTTGACATTTTTTTTGTTGAATTTGTTCGTGTTGAATTAACGTGTGTTAAATTGTTGTGTTGGGTAAAATGACTTAGTAATGTATTGACGTATGGTGAAATTGTTTTGTGAAGATTTTGTTTTGTGTTAAATTTGTTTGTGTTGAATTGACGAATTGTTTAATTGTTGTGTTGGGTGATATGACTGTGTGTTTTATAGACGTGTCACCGTTGCTTACATACCCCTTTGTAACTTTTTTAGTAGAAATGTTTTGTGAGGAAAAGACACTAACGTTTAGACTCTCTTTGATAATACTGCAAAGTATCATTTCTTAAGTTTAAAATCAACTTTAGTAAACAGTTCTACGATTTTTTTAAGAAAAAGATACAATATTTTTAGCATATGTGTATGAAAAGACATTTTACACCCCCTATATTTCATGTAAAGAAATTTTTATTAAATTTTTTATTTAAATATAAATTTTTTTTTTTTAAAAAAAATATTTTTTTTTTTTTAATTATTTTTTTTTTTAAAAAATATATAATTGTTTTTTTTTTTTTTTTGTCTAAAACCCTCAAAATATTTTTCTTTTTTTAAGTCCCCAAAAATCCAACAAGTTTTGTTACTGTTCAAGGGCATTCCCGCCTTCGACTTGATATTTTCCTTTTTTGGCCCTGCTCCTTTCATGCTCTCGGCTGTTGTTTTTTTTTCCTTGTCGCTGGAGATAAGCAGACTCTAGCCGATTTATTTGTGTTAGAACAAACGGATTATGACTGTCACATCACAACAGCGGACACAATTAAAACAAGAAACACCAACCACTTGTTGGCCATTTTTGTGGGTGGTTATTTTTTTTTTGACAGCCCATGTCCCCGAACGTATTAAATGCGCTTTTAATGTGAGCTGGTTAAAGACAATTTTGCGGTTATCTGACACCTTCTGGCTGTGCTGCGTCAAGGGAGGAAGGAAATGTGTTTTTGGCCATTTTTGGTTTTGCATACTTTTAGGCGTCGCCAAGTTGGCTGGCTTATTAAACGAGGGAACGAACGTACGAGCAAAACAACATTTTTGATGATATACTGGCCAGGTGATAGCCGTTGGGCAAAATGAAAGCCAACGCATAATCAAACACCAAAAATTCGCCTCTACATCCTCTCGATCTATTTCAGGTAAAGCCCGTTCGAATGTTCTTTGGCTCAAACAAATTTTCTGTTTGTTGTCTTTCGAAGGCCTGGAAATTGCGTTTCCGACAGTGAGAGAGAGGAAAAAAAAATAGAAAATGTTCGACTGAAAATACAGGTGCCAAAGAAGAAACCAACATCCTACATCCTACAGGATAACACATACAAGCTCAATGCATGAAGCATTTGCTTGCTGTTGCGGTCTTTCTAGCTGGCCTTAGTAGGGGTAGGTAGAGGATACAGGGAAAGAAAAAAATTATTGAATTTTAGGGTTTACTATTTACACAGACTTTACTAATTACACACGGTTTTCTATTTACAATTTTGTGTCTCACGGTTTGTAGGTCTTTTTATTTACAGCGTCTGTCAACTTCCATTCTCTAAACAGTGTGACCATCGTCTTAAAATACCTTAACACTAAAATATGTATAAAATTATACTTCAGACATTTAGGTTCCTTCTCCTTCTCACCCTTAAATACTTTGCTTTCTTATCCTTAAATTTTTCCCAGTGTACCCTTTTTTTGTAATTGGATGTTTTTCTTTTTTGGCGGAAATGTTGCGTTTGCAAATCGCATGGAAAATTCGAGAAAACACATTCGTACAGAGAAAGCCTAGCTACAATTCAGCGACTCTGTGTGTTAGTTTTGGGCTTGAGCCTTTTTCCATTCGTCCCAAAAGGATTTTCATTGCGCTGCTTGTACGTAACCGTAACTCAGCCTCGTTCTCTGCTTTTCTAAATAATAGGATTCGCGGTAGGTAAACTCATTCCATCGCCCCCTCCTACCCATTTGCAGCCTCTAACAATGCAGCAGACGCATGCATGGCGGAGGAGGCTTTGGACGCAGCAAACAGCCATCGATTGAATTTATTTGCATTTGGTTGTGAGAAGGCCTACAACTGCTCCTGCTTCGCCGTTGGTCAACAATTCTTTCGATTTTCATTTCCGTGCCCGGACTCCGTCTCGCACAAACATGGCGCAAAAATCATTAGAAACTCTTTTGTTAGCTGGCGCACGTTTCCAGGCTTCGGCTTCGGCTCCGGAGTCCAGGCAAAATAAAACTGTAGAGAAAACTCCTCTAACGGCAACGGCAACGGCTTACTTTTTGTTTGAGAATGAGTACGTCGCGTAAGTGGAGGGTTTGGGTGGCTACCCAATTGACCGGGACTTAGGGGAGTACCTCCAGGGCCCGGTTGCTGCTGCTGCTTCTGCTGCTGATGTGGCTACTTCTATTGTTGTGTCCCTGCTGCTGCTGCTCCTACCACTAAAATGTTGTGGGTGGGTACTTTTTTTTTGCTCTCTTTGGTCGTTGATTTTGCGTGATCTACACTTTAAGCAGACGCCACCAACATGAAGGCTGACAGAAAGAAAAAGCCTTTGGCTAAAGTTTTCAAAAACACACACACACATTGAAGGACAGGCATGAATTTTAATTAACCAAAGCCTTGGTTTTGGTATGCCCAAAAGAAGGACAGTAAAAAATTGAAAATATTTTACTTTGAGTTGAGTTGCACTTCATCTTAAGTAGAAAAAATAAAAATAATTTTTTATTAATTTTTTAATATTTCTCCAAGCAAACGTTATAACAGACCGATACCAGCGCTAGCTAAAGGCATGGTGGAATTAACAAGGTGAAGCCGTAAGCCTCTGCTCTCTGAAGGCCAGTTGTTGTATGCCTGTGAGATAGAAAGAGACTGGAGAATATTTGTTTGTCTCTGTATGGCCGTTCGAAAGCAACAGAAGAAACAGAAAGAGCTCAGACTCTTTCGGCTTCACCTTATTAATTCCACCAGGAGCTAAGCCACTTCATCACCAGAGCTCAAAGCTTCCGTAGTAATGGAGCAAACGTGTTTCCACCTAGTCCTTGTGTATTTTCGAGAGCCAGCTTGTTATTGCGTGTTATTGGATCGGCAATCCTCCCTAGTTTTAATACTCTACGGAGCAATCGTCCATCCACATTGTCTACTGTATATTGGAGAGCCAAGTTAGAATACTCTACGGAGCCTCTACCCGTCTTAGTAGAATGCTCTATGAAGCAGTATTGCATTCACATAGTTCTGGGTCACAGTGCGATTTCTCGGGACGTCTAACTTTCTTTTCTCCAACGGGACAGAGCTGCCGGAGCGCTACACTATGAATCAGACCACACAAGCCAAGCAATAAGATATGATATAATTGAGAATAGTTTAAAAAGTCCAAATTGTCAAATCTGTTTTATAAATTTGTAAAATAAAAGTGTGTGTAAGGGGTTATCTCCGCAACGCTCGCACCAAATTTTTAAAAGATAGACAGAGTATGTGACATGGTTTTTATAAAAAAAAATTGTTTTTTTCTATAAAAAGGTTCCTTTAAAATTCCAAATAAGTTCAAAAAATCTCAAATTTGGGCCAAAAATGTGAGTTTGAACGACAATTTCATTTCATTTTGTGTTATTCTGTAGAATGGGTCGTTTTATGATAGATTTTGTTTTTATAACTTTTTGTGGCTTCAAGAAGCTGTGAAAGTAGCCAAGAAATTAGACATCGCAATGAAAGTATTCGTCTACGCACTGCAAGGTCCCGTTCAGGTCAACGGAGAATGATGCAACAACAACTGCAAATGAACGTTGTGAAATACATTATCTACCAGGTGTTGCGTTCAAGTACAATAGTGTAACCGATTACGCCTCTTATAGGCATATTTTAGATGGTCCAATGAACGAACATTGTCGCCATGGGATGTTCTGGGATGTTTTGTGCGAGTGGCAAAGTGAAATTGCTTGAATTGGGGAGCACCTGAGTCTAATCATTTTTTGAACAATATACCAAAGTTTTAAGTTCATTTAGTAAACAGGAAAGCGCGCGGGTGTCATAGTCATTTATATATATCACTAAAACCTATGATAAAACTGCTAAAGGAATTTCAAAATATAATTTTGGAGACGCTTGAAGCTGATGGCTTAACTATATTGTACTGTAGAGGCCAGGTTTAAGACAATGTTGCTGTCATGTCTGGAAAACATTCAAGAGTTTAGAAACGAATTAAAGAAATAAATGCTTAAGACGATTTTGTACCATGCTCAAACAGCGGAATAAGGCAAATAGTTTTCGATGGAGATGGATCGATTCAGAAAATCATCACAGAAATACGGAAAAGGTTTGATAAGATTCAACAGGCAACTAGCTGGATGAAGTTAATGTGGAGAAGCTTCAGACGAAGCGCTTACGTCTTCGAGCCTTTGTAGCTGAATGGGGACCCGCTTGAAACAGTAAGGTTCATAATATACTCGAAACCAGAAGATTCGCTACCGATTTTAATAGAAATGGTCCGTTAGCTGTGAGAGGAGCTTTTCGAAATTAAAAAGAATTACAAATTATCAACCATAAGCATTTTTCAGGTTTGAGGGCGGCCAAGTCTGCCCCAGGCGGCATTACCACTGATAAATCGCTAAGTACAACTTTCGGTCCCAGTACAAAATTCTTAGGTGTGGTCTTTTGAAATTATTTGAAAATGAAATGTAAAAATGTATCGATATTTCGGTATTGAGATATCGAATGATAGTCACACCTTCGAGAGGGAAGAGACAATTTCAAGAAAGGGACAGCACGGATTGCTTAGGAGAAGTGCTCCCAACGCTCGTGGCGTCGCAACGCCCAACCTCTTGGCGCCCATAGAAGTTCTGATGAAATGCGTTCAAATGCGCATTTACCCACTCATAAAAAAGCAGAACGATTCGTTCTTAAAAAACGTTCTTGTTTTTATTTCGGTCTAGAATTGGATAAGAACGATTCGCTCTTGAAAATTCTTACTTTAAGTACAAATCGTTCTTAAATTCGAAATTGACCGTTAAAATGTCAGAAATAAAAATAAAATTCTTGATTCAAGAAAAAAGTTTTAGTTTAAGAAAATTTTGTTCTTGATGTAAAGACAAGCTCTTACTTTAAGTACAAATCGCTCTTAGCAAACATAAATAAGTCTAGCTCATGCTTTTCAGCTCTAAAAGTTCTGAAAAATTTTGTAGTCCTGCTTAACATATCCAAAACGATTTTGAAATAAAGAATTTAAGAACTTTGAATCACGAAATTCCGTGCTTAAATCCAGAATTTTCTGTCTTATTGAAGTTTTGAAACTAAAAACTCTTGATCTGAGAACGAAAAATCTTGATTTTTTTCTCAGTGCAGATACAAGCAAACAACATTGCCGCCGAGTCATGCATATGCCTCTGAAGGGAGATGAACTTAGGGACGCGCTGACCATAATATTTTCGAAAGTCAGCAAGCCGAAATAAACAACCACGACTGAATTATAAAGATCAATCCGCTCCTGGTTGTGCAACGGAGCGTGGCTATTTGTACAGATCAGCAATAAGTTCATCTTTTAGCTGCATGTGTGCGCGCACCCTTAGAGACTAAGCTAAGTTGCCAGTGGCAAATTCTTGGCTTTTTTGATAGATTTTGGTGCTCAATTCAAATTAGATCTCACATTTAAGTCGGAGTTTTCTCGAATCAAAACTTCTTTTATAACTTAATTAAACTCAATAAAGATAATTTTAGAACAGAAATTAAAATTTAAAATTTAATTGCATGACAAAGGGTAACTAAGAAACATCAGAAACATGAATGAAGTTGAATGATTGAATATGTGTCCAGCTGTCAACTTGAAGAAGTTTGGTGTTAATAAGCTGTTCACTGCTTAAGGTTCATTTGTAGAACACTTTTTTTCTCTCTCTTACGTATAAAGTAAGTTTATATCATCCTAGAACTCTTAAATTTTGCTTCAACTTCCAGTTAAATATGTAAGTTTCTGATGTAAGAATGATTAGTTATTATTTTTTGAATACCCCAAAATAGTAAAATTCGGCAAGTACTTGAAATATTGAAAAACATAAAAATCATTCTTAAAGTTTGAAAGGAAATTTCCCGACTATGTATTAAGTTTTTAAATTCGAATGGTTACGTTTTAATTTTTAAATTGTGCCTTCTAATGTAAATAAAGTAAAATTCTTAACTTGCTTAATAAGCATTTAAATATACCAACTTTTAACTCGTGCAGTCACCGCTCTGAGCTTAGTCAATCGCTTTGCATATTTGTCCTTTAGTGCCACATTCAAGCCACTTTCGTTAGTGTCCACTCTTTTTCTCGTGGCGGAAATGAAAGCCCTTTCCCCCATTTGACAAGTTCAAAGACGACAACAGACAGAAAAAAAAAAAAAAAACTAGCAGATTGGAAAACCCAACAGCTCCTCCCGGGGGAGAGGGAAAGGGGAAACTGGCGCGCAACTGGCTTCCGTTCTGCTCAGAGTAGGAAATTCCAAAGTGAAATTATTGAAATAGCGTGAAGAAAGCTGCGCGTGTGGGCATCCAGCGGTGTGTAAACCACGTTAAAGGACATCCGCTGGCAAAGTGAAAGAGTTCAAATTGGTTGGCCAGTCAATGCAAGAAAAGAAAAACAAAAAGGCAAAGAAATGGCGACAGGAAATGGACATGGCCAACAAAAAAAAATTCGTGCAAAACCTAAGCCAAGTTCTAACCTACAAATCGAAGTGGACAACAAACCACTCAAACGACAATATGAAAGCGTCACAGTCGTCTCTCAAGAGCTCTTCAGAGGCTTTGGCTAAAAAGGGAGACGACGAAGGAATTGAAAAAATATGGCTTAAAGCCTTCGTCCACAACAAAAAAAACCGAGTGGGAAGAGGCCAGAACAATGTCAAACTTTTTAGGACAGGAAATGGCGAGCATTAAGCAGCAATTGCAAAATGACAAACATGAAATGTATGAAAGTTCAATCAGAGACAAAAAGTCGTATAAAGCCCTGAGACAAATTAAAGTCAGCACGTGCTTGAAATATACTTAAGACCATTAAAAAGCTAGGAATTTTGAGTTCTGTTAACAACACAAAAAACATTTTGAGACCGTTTTTGTATACTCCAAATAAGGCCAAAATAGTCTTTCTTGAGATCTTATAAATTCTAAAGTCAACGTTTTTGTTTTAAGCCAGAGTCAGGCACGTTCTTATCTACTGTGTATACAAGACCCCTCTACGGCAGCGACGTCGAAAATTGGAACTTGTGTTAAAAGTAGTTTGGAGAAGCTGCATCAATAAAGTGAGAGAGTGTGAAAATAAAGCGCCAAGAAATTGTTTCAAACTAATCGCTTCGAAATCTGGCGAGCGAATTACGGCTTTCTGCTCTTTTGGTCTCAGCTTCGGCAGGCGTTCGTGTGAATAGCGAAATGTTTTCGCCCCCTGAGAGGAACCAGAGGCCATCGCTGGTGTGGAGCTATTTTGAGGAAGATGTCTCAAATTATTGACTGGGCAGATGCAATTAAACTGACAAAAAAAAGTTTATTATTGTAGGTGTGACCGCATATTTTCGAAATATTTTTTGTCGTTACTTTGAATAATTTTATAACACTCCAACTCTTTACTCTTTTATTTTACAATTCTAAGCAGATTTTTTAAACATACACCAAGGCAACAAAAAAGAGCGAAATTAGTTTCTTATAGCTTTTGGAGTTTACGTTTTTTGCTTTACGCTTTTACGCAGGCTGGTGAACACCTAATTCATATTGCAATAAGCAGCGCTGCAATGAGCTATTACTGCCGGTGTGTCGACGTCGCAGCCGCTGAGCTCATGTATATGCACAGTAATTAGCGCCCGGCCCATATAATTCTAATGTTATTAAAAATTTTTTTTTTGAACTGAGGTCTGAGTATTATAGGATTAATTAAGATCTTGCAAATAGATCGCTATGGTCCCAAAGTCGATTTTTTTAACTCTACTCATCATTGCTTGCATATAATACATCTCTGACAGTTTTGCTAGGCCTGAATGGAGTCAAAGTGCTCTTTGATTCATGTTTTGAAAAAAGAGGTTAAAATAAATCAAGTCAGAAATTGTTTTGTGACTCCAAACAGATCAAGCTCCAAACAGATCAAACTCCTAACAGATCAAGCTGAAATAGAGCAAGGTTCAAATCAAGCTCGTGTGGTTCATTAGATGAAAATAAGTCCAACTAAAAAAAAATCGGATCCGAAAGGCTTTAAAATTATATTAAATGGTTCACATATAATGAAGACTTAATAAATCGCGAACACAAATTCCGAAAAGGATACAAAATATAATGAATGGAAATCGTTAATGCCAACCTAGTGGAAAATCATGCCAGGATTAATGCATAAGCGCAATTCACAGGCCACAAATAACCATACACGTATCTATGCAACCATGATTATGCGATACTGAGCCGCGAATAATACCATAGATAAACAATCGCGAAGAATATAGTCAAGACTATAAAGACATCACAATCTTCTTTATCTTTTAAACTCATACATAAAATTTGTAAATTTCGCGGTCTTTGTACCATTTTAAACAAAAGTTATAAACATTTATTCTGCTAGTCAAGGCCCACTTCACATATTGTAAGCTCACAAAAAAAAATGTTACGCTTAACTGCTCATTTGTGGAATCTATGTAAATAGGCTCTGGAAATAATTTAGCTTTTGAGCAGCTGATGCCACATTGTTGCTGAAGTTAAATTATAAACGAGAAGGCTAATGCTCCCTTAACACTATCTGATCACTCAGATGAGTTTTGGTCAGTTTCGCTTTTACACATGTCTGAGAAGCTCAGATGAGCCAATTGCGGAACCATTGGTTCACTTAAAAGATGAAGAAAAGCAGAATTAAAATTGAAATGAATAAAAAAGCTTTAAAAATTAAATTTCCGCCTTTTTAAGTGCAGTCCTAGATGAAAAGACAAACACGGAAGCGAAAATTTAATTTAAAATTCCCTAAACACTGCAATTAGGTCACACTGGAATTCGATATATGCCACTCAGATGAGTGCTCTATTTCGTTCATCTGAACGACACCTTATTACACGGTCTGACAGCAAATCAGACAAACACTCAGCTGAGTAATCAGCTTGTGTAAATAGAGCTTAAGTTTATTGCAACTTGAGTTGAGCATGATTGATCTAGTTGCTTTGTTAAGCTGATCTGAGCTGAATCATTTCAAATAGATCAAATAGCTCAAGGCTGAATGAATAAATCAATAATTTTGTGAGCTGTGAGTAGAAGTTCATAGACAGATCAAATCAGAAGCAAAGATGGGTGGAACTTTGATTAAATTCAAGCAGGGCTCTAGAGCATATCTGAAACTCTAGGACACAAAATCCAAAAACATGGCACCACTTGTAATTCTCAAGTGGCAGTTTCGTGCATGATTATATTTATTTATTTTCTTTTCTAGTAAATTAGTTTTTTTTCTGATTTACTTTCTTTTAATATCCTAAGTCTTACTTCAAGACGGACTCAGAACCTCGCTGAAACTTTCCAGGGTTTTCCAATCGATAATTTTTTCTTTCTGTAACTTGGTAACACTGTTAATGATAGCTGTGCCTGCTTTTTCACCTGAGTTGGCTTTGTGTGACTTCTGGCTAATCAGTCAACTCAAGAGACTGTTCCCGAGACATCGTTTTGACTCGATTGAGATGATAAAAGAAAAATCGCCATTCCGAAGAAAGACTTTGTGCTGTCTTGCAGCGAAAGGAAATTACTTTGAAGGGAATGAATTAGCTGTAGACAATTAAATAAACATTTTGAAAATATCAGAAAATTTATATTTTAATATGATCACAGATTGGAAAGGATCATTTCAAGCCTTGAATATGTACAATGTAGTAATTACTAACTTTTACAACCTTATATAGTTTATTCAAACATTGAGAAATTGAAATAAATTCTAGAATCTCTATTTATTCATGTCAAGCAAAACCGTTCAAATATTTGCCCAACACTTGATTTCCCTTTCCCAAAGTAATGCGGCCGAGCACACAGCCTCCTCCCATTGGCAGGGACGAAGTGCGCTCAACCGTTTATAAATATTTGTGCGATTCTATACGCTTTTTTCTATATACATACATTATATATATATATTTATATATTTGATATATTTAAACGTTTTGGGCCAATGGGCGTTGAGCACGAAGTTCGGCCAAAGGCCTCGTGGCAACACGAAGCACAAAAAAAAAGGTCACAGAGAAAATGAAATAAAATATGCAAAATATGTAGGCAGAGGGGAGAAATAAATTGTATTTTACCAGCTGTTGTTGTTGTTGTTGTTGCTAGTTGTCACTTGTGCGCAGCCCATTACCAACAACAGCAACAACAACAACAATGCGTAGGCCCGACTAAAAATGCGTTCGTGGCGCCGCCTACCGCCTAACGTCATCAGATTGTGATAGTTGTTGCATTGAGACGATGCGAGTGTGCTTTTTTTTTTGTTTTTGTCTTTTTGCTCTTGCCAAAGAGAGCTTCGGCAAAACGAATGCTCGTTTTTTGTAGGCGAAGGCCTGAGTGCCTGTGTGTGTGTGTGTGTGCTTTGTAGGGAGCAAATGTAGCTGGCGCACTCGCTCACACCCATGGCCCAGCCACATGCAGAAGCAACTTTGTGGGCGTGGCCTCAGCTTTCTGGTAGTTTTTCTCCGCTCTTTTTGGCCTAACTAAGCCACAATGCGCCAACAACAACACAGAGGAATGGCTGAAGAAGCCTGCTTGAGGGTTGCGCTCGAAAATACAAAAACTACAACAACAACAGCAACACTTTTTCTTACTGGCCAACAGGCCACCAGCTCACCAGCTGGCTCTCTTCGAGGCCAAGCAAAAGTAGTTTGTGTAATTGTAATTGTTGTTGCTTTGTTGCTGTTGCTGTTGTTGTTGTTACGGCAGGTGCCCAAAAAGGTGTGCAGAAGCCGTTTCTTTGTTTCACACATGCATTAAATAGGCCGCAATTTTGAATGCAGCATTTTTTTTGAGTTTAAGAAAAGATGTAAAAAATAAAAACTCACAATTTGGAAATAAAATGATTTTTGAAACATTATTTGAGATTTTTTTTTGTTTTTTTAAATTTTCTTACACTTGTTCAAAAAAAGCTCAATAAATAAAAAAATAAATTTCCATTTTCACTTTCGTAAGAATTTTGCGGTTTTCAGACCAAAACCATTTAAATTCCATATATCACTTTCGCAAGAATTTGTCGATTTAACAGAGTTTTTTTGGACCAGATAAAGATTTAAAATCGATATACTTACGCAAGATTTTTCCGGTCTTTGGACCAGATTTAGATTTCAAATCCGTATACTCTTGTTCTCTTTTTAAAGAATTTGGCTTTTTGAATCCGATGTAAATGCAAATCGCAAATTTGTTTTTGAATTTGGCGAAATCAGAACACAGTTTCCACTAACTTTTTTGGAAGAACTTGCTAGTTTTTGGGTCAAATTTATATATTTAGTCTCAAAACTTTTCCGCAGAATTTGACGATTGGAAAGCAGAATACAGTTTTCATTTAAACTTTCGAAAGAATTTGATGGTTTCTGAACATATTTAGGTTCCAAATCCAATCGTTTAAATATTTCTTAGCAATCGTCTAATTTAGTTTTCTTAGGTTTGAATATAACAAAGATTCATAAGTGGAAAAATTTTAGATTTCGTAACACCATAATTCACGAATAATAGGGGTAATCACTATTGTAAACCAACTTTTTCCAAGAAGAGAAGAATATGTGACTGTCTCTCTCTGACACTCAGTGGTGCCTGTCTTCGGCAAGCATTCATTGCCAAATTAGTTCGGCTAAAGAACACTGTTTTAAAATCTTTTAAAGTGTTACGTTTTATATTGATTTTGGGTAAGAATCGCTTGGTAGATCACTTTATAACATTAAATGATTTACTAATGTTATTTCTTAGTTCAAATTGAAGTGACAGCAATCTCTAGATTCTAGACAAACGATTTCACGCAAACTCAAAACTAAAACTTTCAAGAATCTAACGCCTATAGATGGACAATGAAGGGCAAACCGAATTTAAATACTTCTGAGAGGAGTATCAATAGCTCACTTGTCATTAAACATGGCAAATCTAAGCCTTAACTTATTAAACGTAATATAGCTTTAATGTAAAATTAACGTTTATACAAATTGTGATTTTGCACCCTTAAACAAATTGACAAAAAAGGGGCCAACTGTACTTTTGTGTGAACAACTGGTGCCAGCTCGCACGCATCAGAATCGACTTGCGGGCATTAATAGCTGCGTTAAGCGGTTGTGATATAAATATCACACAATAACAGAGCGGTTCAAATGGTTTTGAGAATAAGTAAGCTGATCCTGATTAAGTTTTAGTAAATAATATATATGGGATGCAACATCTGTGCCAAAATGAATTTTCATAAATTGTGAGTACGAGGCTTAATAGTCAATTTTTTGGAAAAAGCTTCCATCGTGTTAGTAGGAAGTCTGGGCATTTATGAACTTATTATTTCACCAACTCAGAACTTTAAAACATTTTTAAAAAAGTAAAATCATTTGTATCTAATAATTAAAATTAAAAAAAATATACTTTTCTGAAACAATAAAAACAGAAACAGCAAAATAATTAAAAAGGTTTTTAAAAACATTATTGTGTAGTTAGGCTGCCTTCACACTGTTCGACACAGACTAGTAGTCCTTATTTGTTCTAAATTTGAGGCTGAAATGCGGGCCTACTAGATGTCATGATCATTAGCTTATTTTTAAACAGAAGACCTAGCCAAAACGAGCTTTTACAGAATAAAGATTCAAGTTAAGTATACTTTAAGGTCACAGAATTTATAAATACACTACCCGCTCGTTTGTAGAATTATTTTAAATTGTCGTATCAGTTTATCACTTAAAATTTGAGAATTTTGTGTCCTATTACCCTCTGTCTAGCACACCTCTGAAATTGTAGAAAAATTTCAGGGTTTCAAAGCCAAAGGTTCGCTTTCGGCCTCCTTTTTACTTATTATACCTAAGCTTTTAAGCCGAAGTTTGGTTTATGTATTCTAAGATCATAGAACAATTTTTTTTGTTAAAAATAAATAAGTTTGCTATTAAAATCGTAGTAAATGCTTGAACATATTTTTATGTGCCTGCCCTTTAAAATCGAAAGCGGGCCACATTTTCCATATCTAGCCATTGAACAACTAGACCTTAATTCGCATTAAACAGAGTTTTGTATGATTTTATTAGAACACTTTAATTCAATTCTGTATAAATATTTTAATCCAGTCAGTATATTGTGATAGTGCTGTAAGTAGTACAAAAAACAGACTGAAGCTTATCTTAGAATGTAGGGTTCTGGGTCCCAAAAATCCGAATCAATCCGGTTCTGGAAGGATTGGTTCAGGACGGTTCGGTTCGGATTTTTTGGGTCCCTCGACCGAACTATTTAAATATTTAGTCATCAGAGCCCAAATCCGAATTTTAATTACTTCTAATACTAATTTTTGATCCGACAAAAAAGAACAGAGCTAGGACCAATAAAGTGAGAAAAAATAGTAGATTTTCGAAATTTCGACTTTGATCTCTATAAATCCACTACCCCCTAACAAAACCTCTTTTCCATTTTTACTTTCAGACCATCCGTTTACATAAAATTTTTTCAGCCATGGGCATATTTTTAAAATTTTTGGTCAACTTTGAATACAATAACAACCGCAAGAACAACAAAAAAATGTCTAATTTTACCCGCTTACCTATCGAATAAAAAAAAAACCGATTGTTAATATCACAAATAGCTTTTGTGCATTTTAATTTTTTGTAAGCCTCGCCCTTAAAAAATGACACAAACAATCCATATTGCCATTTCGACAAGAAAATTAGACTCAAGTCAAGTTGGGATATAGGAAGGTGAGGCTAGCTTGCAAAATTTTAAGACCAGACTTTTTAAAGGGAATGTTTTAACTATTGGGATTGTGGTCCATTTGACTTAATGATTTACATACCTTGGTAATGTGTACGCGTTCTCCTGATCTAAAGTTTGTTTTAAGTTTGACCGAAACTATAGGTAAACATCTGTTACCTATAAACCTTGACTCGAAAAAACCGTAGGTTCGAAAAGTACAGGAAGCAGTCCGCTAACCGAACCTTGCACTTTTCAACCGGTTCGAACCTTCGGAACGAACTTTGATCACAATTTTAAAGGCTTGCAGCCTTTTTAGTAAGTATTGGCCAAAATTGTTTTCTCGGCCATGCTTTCATTTTCACTTTCGCAAAATGTTTGCGATTTCAAATCGGGTTTTAAACCAATTTTGAATTTCAAATAGGAAAATTTTTACGAAAGCGAAAAGGGGACCATGGCTATATATTATATATCTATATTTTCAAAGACTACATAGCTTAATATTATTAGTGAATAATTTTTTTTTTTAACTTTTTTTTTTTAAATTTGTTTAATCTAGGATTTATTGTTTTCCAATGACCATTTGGTACTCGAATCAGCAGATTATTTTTCTCCAATGCGTAACAAATTCTGACAACTGGTAAAAATTGTGTGAAAGCAAAGCAGATCGAAGGAAAACAATTTGTGTAAAGATTTCAATTGATGGAAAACAAATTTGATAAGTTTTAGTTTTAAACACTTTAAAGGCTACTTTCACATCTTCTACATTTAGCTATCTGTCCAAACACGCAGCTTCAAAAACAGATGCTACTATCTACATAGTATGGTATATAGCCAAAAGTACTCGGAAACGATAACCTTATACAAGTTATATGGTTACAACAATGAAAGCAGTGCTGGAGTTTTGGTGACTTTGAGTTATCACCCCGTGTTTCCTATAATACCGAAATCTCGAAGCTTTGACTTGCTTTGAGTTGACAGCTTTGAGATTTTTCGAAGCTGTCTAAAAGGAAAATTGGGGCCGATTTCGTATCTTCTACATAGCACTATCAGAAATATAAACTAACATAAGGAGCATATGGTTAGTTTATCTAACACATAACAGCTATCTATAGAGATATGAAATTGGCGTTTAATTGTAAGTTAGAGAGAAGAGAAATCGGCCCTAAGTTTATCAAAAATATGAAAATACTTTAGTTTTCAAGCGAGAAAATAATAATAGAAATGTATTTTGAACTGAAAACGATTAAAATTTTGAATAAAAAGTCAAATTATAAAATTTTTTGTTCTAAAATTGTATGTAATTTCTTTTGTTCTATATATCTATGGTGATTTCCTCGGTTCAGTTTTGGTTCTGGATGGAAAAACTAAACCAGAATTCTCCAGCCAATGCCCCACAATGCTCGAAGTCATGCTTTACTGCGTGTTAGAGACAGACACATTCACCATTTTCGCGCTCTCTTCTTGCAAAAAAAGAAACTGAACTAAACTGTAAGGAGAGCACTGAGAATCGAATATTGAAATACATTAGAATCAAACCGGAACTAAAGTACTATTCAATTGAATGGCGGTACCAATTAATAAAAACATCTTAAATTTGGGGTATATTTTGGTTGAAAAATATTAGTAACTATTTTTTTTTTAAAACAACCTCCCTAATGAAGGCGTAAAATGTGACCGAAATGCGTAGGAGGAAAATTAAAAATAGAATGAAGTTTTATTTTGGATGAGGAATGACAGCCAACACAACCCACAGTAGAAACCATTAATATTTCAGAAAATGGGCCCAACAAAAACACAAAATATCCACATTTGTTTTAAAAGTTCGTATCAATTGTATAATTTTTTTCAAATATTAAAAATTTGGCAAATATCCAACAAAATTTTCATTCAACTTTTTGTACAAACAGATCAAAACCGTCAAGAGCAACTAACTGAGAACGAGTAAATGTTACTCTCTCTCTTTATCTCTCTGTCTCTTCGCACCACCCGAAAACTCTTTGAAATATTTTTCAAAAAATGTTCTCGCTCTCTTAGCTCGATTCAATTCGCCGCAACGCCGGGCGCCGTTTACGCTCACACACAGACGTCGACGTCAGCGTTGGCAGCGAGCAGAGACTCAGTCTCGAGTTTCATTCATTTTCCGAATTCATGAGTTTCAGTTCGTATTTAACTTTCGTCGTGAGTGCACGTTTTTGGTATAAGCACGAGAGCAAAAAGCAACAACAACAACAACAACCAAACAGTAAACGTGTGTGTGGACAAAAACAACAACAACAACAAAATGTGTTGCATTTAGACAACCACAACAACAAACCAAACCAATCACAAAACAAAAAAACAGTGTAATTATTTTTTATATGTATATTTAATTTACTTTGTCTTAAAACTAAATTAACTACGGGCACTGAAAATCGATTTCGCGCAAAATGAAATTGTAATTTATTAATTTATAACACCCCCCGCACACCCGACCTCCCCCCTTCCGAGTTGCCAGGCTCCAGGACAAAGCCATAAAACGAGACTTCTTGAAGTTGGGAGCACAGGAATTAAGAAAACTTACGCGAAGCAGGCAACAAGAAGAACTTTTGCCACAGTGGGTGGGTGGGGGGTCGGTGGGTGGTACGCGCCAAAAACTGTTTGGTAAACACACACACACACCCACACACACACACACAGACAGTGGCAGCAGCAGCAGGCATTTGGCTGTTGTAATTTATTACTTTGAACATAAATAATAAATAAGCGTAAATAAATAAATACTATAATATAAATTGTGCCTTCTTGTGTGTGTGTGTGTGTGTGTGTGTGGACCCCAGGACTCGGCCTTAAAAACAACAACAAAAAAAATAAATAAATAACAGCTGCTTTGGTTATAAATAATTAATGAGAAAACACAGGAAATACTCCCGCAAAAATTTTGTATTTATTTATTTATATTTTTCCCAAGAAACATAAAATTTAATGCTCGAGCATGAATAAATAAAAGTAATAACAAAGAAGAGACGAAGGAGCAGCAGAAGGAGGAGCAGCAGGAGGACATAACCATAAAGCAAAAGTTATACAAAATGCGATTCAAAGGAGCGGGGGAGTCTCTGCTCCTTCCACAAATAAACAAAAATAATAACAGACGCCGTCGACGTCGACTTTAATTGGAATGAAATAATAATAAACATAAAAGGCAAAAGCACAAGCAAATGCCCAAGAACAATCATAATAAATATAATTAAATTTTATGACAGTCGCAACTTTTTCCATTTCCAAATATATAATTTATAAATATAATTATTACCCCCCCCCCCTCCCTCCCACCAACCAGTGCGCTCATAAATAATTGTATTTAATTAATAATAATTCCATATTGCAACTCGCAACTAACAATAATTATATATAAAATATAATAATAAATAACAATCTCTCTCTCTGATGATTGTCTCGTGGCCTATGGCAAATAATTGCCGCTGAGTATTATGAATTAAACCAAATTAAACATAAATAATTTCAGTGTGTGTGTGTGTGTGTGTCTATTTGTGTGTGTGCTTAGCTAATCAAATATTTTAATAGAAATTCATGGAAATTTTTTCCAAAGCGAAAGATTAATGGGTTTATTTAATTGAGTTATAGATGAAAGCTACTTTTTATTTAGATTCAATTTTCACAATAAAAAATTTCTGAAAATTTTAAGAAAAAAGTCAGAAAACTAAAAGCATAAAGTTGTGTATTTAGAAATGAAATTAACTTTTCTTGGGCAGTTAGGACCCAGTTCGAAGTCAAGAAAATTCTCGATTACTCTCGAATTCGATAACTCGAAAAATCCCTTGCAAAAACCCAACTGGCTGAGTCTACCTCAGAAAGAACTGCTATGACCGGTCAGAAATCCCAAAGGCTTTTATAAAAATCTGACATCAGCGGCAATCGCCAAAATCACTGATGCTTTGAGCGTGTGCATGCCTCTTACCGATCATTTTGTTGTTAGTGAAGAAAATTTTCTCCCCGCATTTGCCAGGCCAAGACTGCTGATGATTGAATTTGAACTTCAGGTCAACTAGAATACTTTGTGGTGCTATGCGTGTCTTGTTTTCGAAAATTTATAAACAAAATCATAGTTTAATGACCTAGAGCCTGCTATAAAAGTTCTAAGATTCATAGTTACGCCATTTGGAAAATGTATTTTTGTGTAAGGTTTTTTTTCATTTAACCTTCAAGTTGATAATACCTGAAATTTAATTGAAAAAGTCTATATTATAATGTAATATTATAAACAATTGGTTTTACTAAATTCTACAGAAAATTTGTTCAAAGTAGAAAATTTTGTTGTTCGATTAGCGGCATAACATGCGCCACAAATCAGCTCGGTTCATTTTCCGAAATTGCGGTTTCGTTCCGGTCCCTTTTCAAAATAAATCCAAAAAAACTGTTTTCCCAACCAAAATAAGTTTAAAACAAAGACTTCAACTCAGAAAAACGACCGGCAGAGATTTAGATCGTTTTGTACTTAAAATTTCAAGTTATTTATTCTTGGATGTTCTCAAATTAAGTACAAAACATTCTAGTATAAAAAAAATCGGCTAAGAGCACACGTTCTTGAATCAAGAACATTTTCTTCTTACAGTTGGCCGACAAATTTAAGGAAAGATCGTTTTAAGTTCAAGTACAAAATTTCTTTGATTCAGAACAGAAAAGACTTACAACGCAAGTTTCAAAAAGTGTTCTACGTAAAATGTAAATTATTTTAAGAGGAATCTCTTCTTAAAATTCCCTCCCTGGTTCTAACACTTTAGTTATGAAGTGAGGGAAAATTTCTGACCTACAGTATAAACATTAGATTGGCCCTTAAAAAGAAATTTCAAAATACTAGGCGAAAACAAATTTCGTTTTAGTCCCAATAGATATAATAAAAAGTTTGGCAGTGATCGGACATCATTTAGTGGACGCGCGCTAGCCCTAAAAATCGAATTTGATATCGAATGGAATAGGCGATAAGTTTCGGGTTTAAACTTTAAAATTTAAAAAAATTAAATTTGAAATGTTGATTGTCTTTAAATCTTGTTAGAGAAATATCATAGGAACATATTGGATATTTTGAGCGTAAACTTGGTCTTGGAATAACAGTTCGTCAACTGATTAGCGATTATCAAAGCGTATCGAAAAATTCTAATATTTATCAGTATCTATTAGCTAATTAAAGTTTAAGTCTCTTTAATCAAAAAGGACATTCATTTATTTAATAAAATGTTGCAGTCATGTTCCCTAAACGCATTTAAAAAGAATCAGAAACTTACTTAAAAAAACTTAAAATCGTAATCTGTTTGGTTAAGGATCTTCTCATAATTAAATATTACGCCAGAGTTCTGAAGTCGGTTCTAAACTGAGCCCTGGAAAACCGGTGCGGTACGGGTTTTTGGAGTTCATTAAACCGGATCCAGAACCGAACTTTTTTGATTGTTAATTACTATCTAAATAAGAATTACTTCGTATCGGTGCAAAGTTTTTTTTGCCGAGAAAAGGGCAACCCTGTTTAGAGATTTAAAAGAGATGGACATTAGCATGGACACAAACCTTTCAACTAGATTTTCAAATAAGAATCTGAATGCGGCTTACGCGGATTAAGTAAGCCGTCTTAGAGAATGTAGGAATGATAACAATCGAATTTATAGTTTTGAAAGGAGAATTTACAACGGGTTCGGTTACCCGGGCAGAACATTTCAACAGAATTTCTAATGCTTGCATCCTTGTTCTTAGTTTTTATACACTGAAACTAAGAGTGTCACCAGAGTTAACTTTGTGTAAAACTTTGTAACAGGGAAAAGGAATCAAACACCCAGCGGCAGAATAACTTTTTAATATGCAGAATGTCACCTTAAGGGAAGGTTCTTTTGGATTTTTCCGAAAATGAAGCAAACTTTGATTCCGGGAAAATGAAAAGACATACGAACTTATGCTTTTGGACTTTGATTCGTTGTTTATTAACGATTAAAAAAGCTATTCAATATTAAGGAAATCCAAAATGGCGCCTTGAAAATGGCGGATCCCGTCGACCTCTATCTTTCTGCTTTGTCAAGTGTAGGGCCTCTGGTAGTGAAGTGAAATTAGAAATGTATATAATTTATTAAAATTTATAAAATTTCCTATGGTCTGAACCTAACGTCAATTTATTTTGGTAAAAATAAACCAATTTCATTGATGTTAAAAAAAATTGACATTTTGTCCCTTTTTTTCTATGATCTTGAAATACGCGTCGTATTGAAATATCCCTTGGCACATATATTCTACACATATAAACTTTCATTTTATGTAAAAAAAAAATTGATTTTTCAAAAAATCCAAAAGAACCTCCCCTTATATATATTTGTTAGAGAACGAAAATCGTTTTTTTCCATATTCCAAACACATCAACAACAATCAGTTGACAAAAAAAATCTAAATGAAATATGTATAGCGCTGAAATTTGACATATCTACCTAAACATAAATGGACTTAAAGCAGCGTCCGGCAAAACACACATGCTTATTTTGCCTTTGAATGTGTGCGTTCAGACACGCGAGAGCGCTCTCAGATAGCACATGTTTGTTAGTGCAAAAGAGAGCAGTGAACGCTCGTATAGTGTCTGTGTATCGACGCCGCTGCTACAGAGGATGGACGTCGCTACTTCTATACACAGAACATTGAATGGTGCCGGACACTGACTTAAAGGCACAATATGTGTGGCATCCCCGATCGGTTCCCTTATGCGATAGCTGCACCCACTTATCGATATTTATGGAAGCTATCGATGAGACGCGTGTGTCATCGCTGACCGCTTTGAGTCGCGCGGAATTTCGTCATCGTTGATTCGATCAATTTCATTTCTTTGTAAATATTAGCAAGTAGTATAATTATTAAATAGTTACACGTATAACTACATACACTCTGGCGGTAAAGGTGGTTATATTCAAGCCAACCTAGTATCTCTTACTGTTTTGTGAATAGTTGGTTTGAAATTTCTAGAGATATTTAGTCATCAAGATTATTTATCGATTTGCAGAAGGAATGGGCGTGTTCAGCAGAATAATTGATCCCTGAGCAGGTATCAAAAAAAACTTTTGAAATTAGTAGTTTTTGCTGTTGGAGGGAGCAGTATCACTTTAAAATAGCATACTATTTCTTTGATACATGCTCCTGTATCATAATATCTTGAATTTTCCATTATGATGCCGCATCACTCGAGTTCAGTAGGAAGATTATTTCAATTTTATACTTGATCATGGAGCAAGTTGTTCTGCTGAAACACACAATGATACAGATTGAATAAGAGATACTCAAGTATTGAACAAAATAAAGCTTGATGCCCAGCAGGTTGCCAAATGGTTACAGTAGTGGCGCCATCTTTTGATCCATTTGATAAATTCCTGAACTAGCCTTATTCGAAGCCAAATTGAAATTTTATGAAAAATATTCAAATAATTTACATGGTTATAAACTTTCGAAATGATAAAGATCGGACGAACGAAACTCAAGTTATGACCATGTAATGCAATGCAAAGTATATTACAGTCGGGTTTACTTCAGAACATTGTTAGATCCTTCACCGTTATCATAACATTATACCCATTAAAAAATTTTTAAAATATTGAAACAGTACATCATTTAGTAAAACTTCACACATCAAATGGAAATTGGAAAAACATTTTAACGGCTTTTAGAAAAGCTTAAGGTTTATTTAATAGAAATGTATTTGTATGGATGTATGGATTTATATTTTCTTTAACGGTAAAAAACTATTTAAAATTGCAAAAACTAAAAAACCTTTTCCCCATTTTTTTCCCCCCCAATTGCAGCGCCTAAACTGAACACAAAAAAATGGCAATAATGTGCTAAATACCGAAAAGTGAATCCCAAAATAATTTCAAACAACATTTTCCCAGAGAATAGTTGATAACCCAAACAAGGACTACAAAATGGATATGACCAAGGAGATAGTGGACTTTGAGGAGAAGCTAAATGAAGTGGATGAATCGCAACAGTATGAGGCGAATGATTATACCTTGACCCCACATACCGAAGGCAGCAATACACAGAACCAAAAATCAGAACCAGAAATTCTGCACAACAAAACAGAGGAGGATAAATCCTTGATCACAGCAATGGAGGAGGAACCAAAAAATGAAATTTCAGAGGAATTCAAACCAGCCAAAGAGACGGTGGCCATGATCAATTTAAAGGCTTTAACGCCACCGCCCAGACCCTTAACCTCCAGCGAGGTGGTGGGTTTAAGTGAACCCTTGGACCCCGAACTGAGAGTACAGTTGCAGGTGAAGAAATCCAGATCTCTGCCTGTGTCACCTCAACCACAAGTCACACATAATTTGGCTGCAGCGGCAGCTTTGTTTGAGTTTGGTCAAACTGGAGGATCAGTGTCAACCACCAAACCCAAAATGGCACACAAACTGGCTGCATCTGCCACAGCACAAAGGCGTATGCCTTCTAATGCCAATGGAGATAATCAACAATTTTGCCTGCGCTGGAATAACTATCAATCCAATCTGACCAATGTCTTTGATGAACTGCTGCAGAATGAAAGTTTTGTGGATGTGACCTTGGCCTGTGAAGGACACTCGATTAAGGCACATAAAATGGTTCTCTCAGCCTGCTCACCCTATTTTCAGGCTTTGTTCTATGATAATCCCTGCCAGCATCCGATTATCATAATGCGAGATGTGAATTGGTCGGATCTGAAAGCCTTGGTGGAGTTTATGTACAAGGGAGAGATCAATGTGTGTCAGGATCAAATCAATCCCTTGCTCAAAGTGGCCGAGACCCTCAAGATACGCGGCCTGGCTGAGGTTAGTGCAGGGGCCAATGGTGCAGGAGGTGGATCAGGAGCCTCCGCTCATGCCATGTTGCCCGAACAACGTATGACAGTGTATGATGACGAAGAGGATGAGGAGTTGGCAGCTTCTTTGTTGCGCGAAGATGAAGACGATGAACTCAAACCCAAGCGAGCCAGACTTTTGAGCAAATTGCAAGCTGATGCCGCTTTGGATCTGAATCAACGCCAGCGAAAACGTTCCCGAGATGGCAACTATGCCACCTCAAGTCCATTGAGAGCCGCTTCACCCAACCAAACAGCTGCGGCTGTCACACCCGGCGGCACGGGCCAGCAGCCTTTGTCAATGACCACCTCCACCATAGTGCGAAATCCTTTCGCCTCACCCAATCCCCAGTCTTTGGCTGGACATTCATCGTCAGCTTCTAGCAGCAGTTCCAATACCACCTCCACCTCTTCCAGCTCCACTTCAGCATCTTATCGCTCTTCGGCACGCAGCTGCTCACCGCCTCCACCCAGCAATGGCTCCGCAGCGGCTGCTGCTGCTGCTCTCACTTCACCCACTTCGACTCCGGTTCAACAGGCCACCGCTTTGCCCCCACATATGGCTGCTGCGGTGGCTGCGGCCGCTCATCATGCCCCACCACCACCCACCAGCTCTATGCATCATCATGCCGCCGCAGCTGCTGCACAACAATTGGCCGCTCAACATCAGTTGGCCCATTCGCATGCCGCCATGGCCAGTGCTTTGGGTGCCTCACTGGCTGCAGCAGCGGCTGGGGAGCTTCGGCTCCGGGTGCCTCCAGTGCAGGGGGTGGAGCAAGCGGTGTGAATAGTGGATCATCAGCGCATCATGATGATATGGAAATCAAACCGGAAATTGCCGAGATGATACGCGAGGAGGAGAGGGTGAGTAAATAGATTCATGCTTGGGTAAATGGGATTGATCAATTGATATATGGATATGTCTGTCTCTGCCTTTTTGGGGTAGACAAAGCCAAGTGTTTGTTGTCTTGGATGGGTGGGTGAGAAACAGGGGGAAGAATTGGGAGGGAAAGTAGACAAGACAAATGATGAAAAGGCTAACAGACTTTTTTAGCGTCCAAGCAGCATCTGCACTGCTTGCCCATTATTGGGAGCGTATAGATTTCGAAGTCTTTCCCAAAAATTAAATAGACAATAAGTTTGAATAAAACCTAGTTGCGTTGAACCAATAATTACAAACTAAATATCAAGACAAACTGCCACTCTTCAACGCTCTCTACTCTTTCACGCCTCCCTCTTCCAGCGCTCTCCACTCTTTCCCGTGTATCTCATAGCATCTATCATCTGTCTAAGAGAGCCAAGACACATGCATTCAACCATGATGAAATTAGTAATAGGTCATGCATTCAACACATACCTAATTTGTGTGAGTGTGAGTCGTTCCCTTTCTGAGACTCTCTCCTGCAGCTTAGTACAATGTTGCCATTTATTTGCCCCATACTAACTTTTTATTGCCGATTTCACCCACTTCGCGGACAAATTTTTTTAAATTTTCATTCTTAGTGCGCGCCTGCATAACTTAACGAAGTTATACCCCTTGGCATAGGTCAAGAGTTCGATCTTTAGTTTTGGCTGTTTGTTAATAATATTGGTGAATTCTTATGTCGAGCATACTTATTTTTCAATTTGAATATATAAAAACTACAAGCCAAAAATTTCTGTCGAATAGTTATCGATATATTATTGATAAACGGGTTTTTCGAGGTATTCCTTAAATGCGCAGCGGGCCAAAAAAATGTTAAAAAAAGTTGTTTTGGTGAATTGGGGGGGGGGAGTGCTGTCGAGCAGAAAATTCACGTATTATCGCACATTAAATATAATTTGAAGAAGAGTCTAAACAACAATTTCTATTTTGTTTGAATGCAGGATCTGATAGGAGTTTTAAGTCATTGCTTTTTTCTAACACGACTTTTCAGAATGTGTTCAAAAAATAACATTTACTTTTATTAATGACTCACTATTTAATGCGCTGTTAATAAAAATTTCAAGCAGAACATTTAACTACCTTCTGGAGTAGAATCCAAATCGGTTAACTTTTCGCGATCCTATGTTATTTTCGATGCACAAACGGAGTTTATACCTCACCCTTAATAACGGTCACAATATTAAATTTTTTAGCTATCATCTTTTTGGCAACACTGGCTTAAACATTTCACGCACGTTTCGTGTTTTGTTTCACTGTCAAACATCTTCATTTTGGTCTATAACTTAACCATGATTCGTCTAACAAACGAACAACGCTTGCAAATTATTGAATTTTACTATCAAAATGCGTGCTCTGTTAATAAAGTGTGTTCGGTCCATTTGGGCGACTTGGACAATCTCTGCAGTATACATTAGATTGTGAAGACTATTAAAGTGAAGGGTAAGCTGTAAGAAAGGAGGAAGCAGTACCGCAAGGGACAGATTAAAATCAACCAGTCAAGGATTTAGGTTCGGTACCAGCCGGTTGGTCCATCTTCAGCTTGTTCCGTTGATTCATTTGCTTTGTCATTGTGCTTCTGTGGAATACTGTTAAAGCAGGTCTATGGGGGCCAACAACTAGATCAGTCTCCTCCGAAAGCTGGCGATTCTGAGGTCGCAAAGTCTATTTATCGACTTGCATTAACGGCTATGTGATGCTGCAGAAAAAGGTCCCTCTATAAAGAATTACAGGATTAGCCTTAAAAACTCCAAAAGTATTGGAATCAGTGAGCACAAAAAAGCCAGTAAATAAGCTGTAGACTTTTGTGGTCACCAAGCCTTCAATATGGTGTTATCCTTTATTTTTAGTCGGACTTCAGGTAACTTAAGTAAAACTTTGTTCTGCTGATTCCAATCTCTCAAGATCTTTTCTTCTACTTGTTTGGCCCGATATATTAATATGACAACGGCTTTACGGTGTAACGATTTGGTTTTTAAATGAAGGCACCAGTTGTTCACATCAAGCATGACCTTTTGATCTTCAAATATACCGACTAGACTGTTATAAAGCATGTGCAGGTCACACGATATCCAAACATTTAAGGCATGGATCTCCATGGATAAAATTTAAAACAATAAAGCTTTTATCACTAATACCCATTTCCCGAACAATCGATTTAAAATTCTAATACCATTCGGTATAAAGGAATAAAAACAAAAGTAATACAGCTGATACAAATTCTGGACACCTTACTGCAGCGATAAGGTGTTATCCATGTCGGGTGAAGCTGTCGTTGAGAAAGCCATTTAGAGCAGGAGTTTATCTAACCTGTGTCAGACGACACCGCCTCTGTCAGAAATTAGTCAACTGTACGCTCTCACTTACGCTCTCTGTATACCAGAGTTCCCCAGCGATAGCCCCGGCGGCACGAACTTACTTGCCGAATGCTGGCCGAGTTCATACTTCATTGTGTGTTAGAGAGAGACACAGTCACGTTTTAGCGCTCTCTTCTTGGGGAATCCTGCTGTATACATTTGGGTAATGGTGGAACTAAAAGGTGAGGCCTCTGCTGGGGGCCAGTTGATGTTTACCTGTAATATAGAAAGAGCTGGCAGAACATTTGTTTGTCGCTGATTGTGTATTGCCGTTCTCTTCTAGCATTCGCAACGCACTGGCCCTTTCGAGCGCTGTCTCGCTCAGCTTCACCCTTTTAATTCCACCATGATTTAGGTCAGCTTTTCACTCTTACGCTCTCTGGATACGTTTTATCTTTTAATACTCAATCTCTATGATCTAAAGTTTTAATATATTGGGCCTTACGATCACAAATTGGCAATTCGGTACGTTTCCGAATTCCTGCTTTATTTTGAAGCTATTTTGATAAAAATCCTTGTGATGCCAAGGTAAATAATTTGATAATCATTGCGTGAAGCCGTGTTACTGGTACAGCAACACCAAATTTTGGACTATTTCTGGTAAGCAACAATGTTTTTATTACAATAAAGTTTTGTCTTAAGCGACTCTTACTTAAAAAATGCGGTACAGTTCCAGTCAGTATAGTTCGATGATCCTTAGGCTGGAAGAATTTGAATTTTCCAAGAAGCTTTATCGCTCTTATAAATTTATTAAGCGATTCAATTCTCCATCGCTTAATTATATGTATATTAGGACAGGTCTATATCTTATAGATTTGTTTGGATAATTTTCCCCATTTCCATTTGGGGTTTCTAAATTCTGCCTTTGTATTCCTAATGCACATTTGCTAAAAGGGCATAGTTTTCGTTTTTTTTTTTGTGCATTTTGTCGGCAAGTGCATAAATGCATGCTTATTAACGAAACGACTACAAAGTATTTACCTTATTCCGTGGCGTTGTTATTTCTATTAGATTGCACATTAAAGCTGATTTTTCTATTTGTACAAGAAACTGCGTTGCGCTGGCCCATGTGGAGGGCAGAGGGCGCGCGCGGGGCGATCTCGGCATTAAGTGCGTCAGCGACTTGAAAAATAATTCAACAAAAACATTTTTAATGCTAATGACGCGAAATTGCACAATGCACGCAGACGAAGAAGAATGCAATGCAATGCAAAAAAAGAATTATAAACAATTGACAAAAATTGATGGCAATGCAAACAAAAGTCTCACAAATATTTGTCTCGTGCATTTGATTTTCTATAATTGCAACTAATGCGCCTTTGATTTAACTTTATTGTACTTAAGTCTATTTTTTTCTGTTTCTGTTGTTTAGCTGTCATTATTATTAATAATATTTACTTTTGTTTATGACTTGGCTTGTTGAAATGAAACTTTATGTTGACATTGAGTTCGATTTGCTTTGCTTTTTCGTTTCGTTAAGTTTTTTTTTTGAATATTTTTCCATGTTATTTTTGCACTTTATTTATGTAAGTATTTGTATATATGCATAAATGAATGAGTCTGAGGTTCATGAATATGGATGTTAGATGGATCTATATATATATATGTTTGAGGGGTATACTAGTATATGTTCAATATTGAAGCAGCTGGCTGCATAAATACGTGCGAATGAGCGGTAGATGGGGGAGAAAGGTCCTCGGCTTAATTATCTTTTGCTGAAGGAGAACTGAGACACTGAGACAGACAGACAAAAGTTTTCATTAACTTTACTCTAGAAATGGATTGGGATAGAGTTAGACAGAAATTGAAGCAGCAATTGAATCAAGTTAAGTTTAGTTAGTCCAGACAGTAATGGTTGCTTCTATTAAAGTGGTGTTATAGGACTCTGATCCTATTCTTAGAATAAACATGTTAATGGGGTTTATTGTGGTTAAATGCAACCAATATCGAAATTCGTTCGGGTTTTAATTTCTGTTTATAAAGATGCTACTTGAGGTCCGCGATGTGAGCCTCATAGTTCAAACTGTTTAGAAATTTTCAAGAAGTTTTTTTAAAGCTAGATACTTGCTAAAACTTGGCAAAAAGTTAAATTTAACCAAAACCAAATTATATAAAATATTTATCGAATTATCTATAAAAATGCCGCGGTCTGTGTGTGTGGTTCAGTCTTCGGAGGTCCGAGGTTCAAGTCCCAGTAAAGTTAGTAAAGAAAAAAAAAAACACTCACGAGGCTTTGATGTGAAACATGTTGGTAAACTTAAGGGTATAATTAAAAAATCACAAGCTTCCAATAGAAGAAAATTTAAAAAGTGTTGAAATACCAACAACCTGAATACTTGCTGCTGTGTTCTTTCTGTAAAACAACAGCAGTCGCAAAGGAATAACAGGCCGAAATAATAATCTTAATCTTGAAAAAGCAAAAAACGAAAATAATTCAAAACCCTCTTTTCCGCAACTGTTGCCACCCTTGGTCCACTACCTTTAACCACAAATTAAGTCACTGTGTAGTCACTGTTTTGTCAATGCTGTTTTGTCACTCTTTTAGACACTTTTAAGCCACTGTTTAGTAATGGATAAGTCACTGTTTAGTCATTGTTTAGTCACTGTTTAGTCACTGCAAAGTCACTATTCAGTCACAGTTAATTTAATGTTTAGTCACTGCTCACTCACTGTTTAGTCATGGCCAAGTCACTGTATAGCCACTGTATAGTCACTGTTTTGACACTTTTAAGTCACTGTTTAGTCACTGCAAAGTCACTATTCAGTCACAGCTAATTTAATGTTTAGTCACTGCTCACTCACTGATTATTCATGGCCAAGTCACTGTATAGACACTGTATAGTCACTGTTTTGACACTTTTAAGTCACTGTTTAGTCACTGCAAAGTCACTATTCAGTCACAGTTAATTTAATGTTTAGTCACTGCTCACTCACTGTTTAGTCATGGCCAAGTCACTGTATAGCCACTGTATAGTCACTGTTTTGACACTTTTAAGTCACTGTTTAGTCACTGCAAAGTCACTATTCAGTCACAGCTAATTTAATGTTTAGTCACTGCTCACTCACTGATTATTCATGGCCAAGTCACTGTATAGACACTGTATAGTCACTGTTTTGACACTTTTAAGTCACTGTTTAGTCACTGCAAAGTCACTATTCAGTCACAGTTAATTTAATGTTTAGTCACTGCTCACTCACTGTTTAGTCATGGCCAAGTCACTGTATAGCCACTGTATAGTCACTGTTTTGACACTTTTAAGTCACTGTTTAGTCACAGCTAATTTAATGTTTAGTCACTGCTCACTCACTGATTATTCATGGCCAAGTCACTGTATAGACACTGTATAGTCACTGTTTAGTCACTTTTAAGTCACTGTTTAGTCACTGCAAAGTCATTATTCAGTCACAGTTATTTTAATGTTTAATCACTGCTCACTCACTGTTTAGTCATGGCAAAGTCACTGTATAGACACTGTATAGTCACTCTTTAGTCACTTTTAAGTCACTGTTTAGTCACTGCAAGTCACTATTCAGTCACAGTTAATTTAATGTTTAGTCACTGCTCACTCACTGTTTAGTCATGGCCAAGTCACTGTATAGTCACTGTTTAGTCACTTTTAAGTCACTTTTAAGTCACTTTTTAGTCACTGCAAAGTCACTATTCAGTCACAGTTAATTTAATGTTTAGTCACTGCTCACTCACTGTTTAGTCATGGCCAAGTCACTGTATAGACACTGTATAGGCATTGTTTAGACACTTTTAAGTCACTGTTTAGTCACTGCTAAGTTACTATTCAGTCACTGTTAAGCCACTCACTGTTCTGTCACAGTTCAGTCACAGTTTAGTCACTGTTCAGTCACTGTTCAGTCTCTGTTGAGGCACTGACGCAGGACGCAGGAACCATGTTAACCATGTTTATTCATAAGTAACATCGAAGTCGGTTAGAGCCGACTTTAACTTACGCTCTCGTTTACGATATATTTCGGTTGCGGTATTTTTTGCGAGTTTTTAAAAAAAAAAAACTTTTTAATAAAGCGTATTTTTTTATTTTTTGGAGTATAACTTTTGCGTACTTTTTTTTTTACAAAAATTAAGCTTCTGAGATTTGCTGAAAATGGTTTTACGATATGAACACTTCTATATCCTTTAAAATGGCCCCAAAAGAGTGTATTTCAAAAAGGTTTTTCCCTGAAGACGGCTGGAATTAAGGTGTTGGTGTGGCAAACCCTTGAGCTGTCAAAAACTCATTAACAAATTGCACAAATCTTTTATTTTTGCTGAATTTCTTTGTCCTTATAATTTCTAGTTTTGATAATATTTCATTGGCCTTTTCTGTAAATAGTGAAACATTAGTTTTCCACGCCTGCAGAAGTATGCTTTCGTCACTAAATCTCTGAGCCTGTCAAGGAGTGTGTTTTGTAAGCCTGCTGTGAGCCTGTTACTTAATAGAGTCAAACTTTTACTCTCTGCTATTCTCATGCTCTCTCTCTCTCTCTCTCTGTCAGTAAGGGGAACACCGATTGCCGATTCATGGACCACGCACCACACACACAGAATCACACGCAGCATTGCGCATACCCAGTCCTCAGCAAAAGTCAGCAGAAGATGCTACTTTCTTTACTTCCTCTGCCCTTTTGTGTGTGTGTGTGTGTGCAGTTCTTTGACTTTTTGCTTTCTTTTGTTTTGTTTTTGCAACTGAAAATTACTGAAAATTGCCAAGTGCTGAAAAGTTCTTCCTCTATCTCCCTCTCTCTCTCTGTGTAGTTCTCTTTGTCTCCAGCATTAGTCATAATTGTTCTTTTAGTTTATGCTAAGCAGCAGCAGGTTGTTTGAACTCTTCATTGATGTTTTCGGCAGGGGAGGGTTGGTAGCGTGTGAACCAACCTAATGTCAAATGTCTCTTCTCGTTTCCTGTGTGCGGTCTTTAGCTCATTAGGAGGCCATTTGATTGATATGAAAAAAACCAAATAAATCAAATTTATGTCTGGCCTAAAGGGTTTTTCTTGTAAAAACCGACAAACAGAAAGGGCCACCCAGACCCCAAAAAAAGTAACAGATTAAGTATTTCGATTTCGTCAACTTTTCAGTGTTTCTACATAGTATAATTTATGAGGCAATTTCAATAATTTTTTTTTTTGTTTTGTAGTAAAAAGTCATAAAAATTGCTGCAATTATATGGTATAAAGAATTTTTTATACACCTGCGACTCTGCGTCGCGCACTTAAAATAAATAAGTAATTTATTTTATGACTCAGGGTACTCGTAGGCCATAAACCCATAGATCTTATCATCGCAAGCAAATAATACAATAACAATATAATAATAATAACAATTTGTAATCTTAAGTCGCCCTTCGATTTCCAACCACAAGTATTATATTTTGATATTTTGTAGTGCCCTTTCTCTTTATTATTAATTTGTTTTTTCTTTTTGTTTTCTATATAAATAGAAATTCTGTTGGAATTAGTCTGATATCGAATCATAATTGGTTTATTTCGTATTTTCTGGTGATTGAGACTAAGCCATAAAATAGTTTAAGGTTTATAATTGGTTTATTAAAAACCTCACATAATGCCACAGTTTAGTAGGTAGACTTTAGGAGACCTTCTACGCATATTTAATTATTCAGATGTTATTTATCAATTTGCAGTAGAAATGATAAGGATCTATATTAACGATAAGTAGAGTTATAAGAAAGCAATAGAATTATGATGGGCAGCACTGTCCTAAAAAGGCCAAGGGCAGCACTTCAAACTTTTCAGGCTTTTTGCCACTTTGTGTGGGTTCTAAATTAAATTTATCAGAGCAATACGTA